>JBBGZY010000022.1:4217500-5550000 GCA_037952925.1 Lithobates clamitans | reverse complement strand
ATCTGCAAGGAGGAATAGCAGAGAATCCCCAAATCCAGGTGTGGAAAAACTTGTTGCATCTTTCCCAAAAAGACTCATGGCTGTATTAGATTAAAAGGGTGCTTCTACTAAATACTGAGCAAAGGGTCTGAATACTTCGGACAATGTGATATTTCATGTTTTGTTTTTTAATAAATCTTGCAAAAATGTCAACAATTCTGTGTTTTTCTGTCAATATGGGGTGCTATGTGTACATTATTGAGGAAAAAAATGAACTTAAATGATTTTAGCAAATGGCTGCAATATAACAAAGAGTGAAAAATTTAAGGGGGTCTGAATACTTTCCGTCCCCACTGTATATCCGCAGTGGTTTTTTTTGTATCTCTCTTCAAAGCCCTATGCCCTGGAGCTTTGTCCTGCTCCGTTCCTCTGTTATCAGCAAGATAACTTTTGACAAGCTCTCCGAGACGACAGCCTGAAGTGTGTGTCGGGGGAGGTTGCTATTCACAGGCACTCTCTGCATGTGTGGGGAGGGGGTGTGTGCCTTTCCTCAAATCAGCTGTCTCACAGTGTATAGCATAATCCACTCCTACAGATGAATGATAAAGTGAAAAATCTAACAGGACGTGCACTTTCTAAACAGTATATAAAGGTGAAGACTGTAGCTGTAGATGTAAAACTTATGTAGGTGGATTTGTTTCATCTCTGTGCATCATCTGAGGCTGTTCACTTCACTGGGTATATTTGAGGGTTTACATCCACTTTAAGTAGTGTCAATTCTGGGATTGCTAACCCCTTCATTATCAAATGATAGGCTTCTACAGGGAACACATAGCTAGTGATTGAAAAGGCAGCTTAATAGACTGACTGTATATATATATATATATATATATATATATATGTATATAAATCAAATACACTGCCACTAACTGAATAACCTGCCTGCTTTATCTAACGCAAGCTATCTCTCTGTCCACGCTAACAACACTACACAGGGCTGCCGTGTAAGCTGCCTTATATAATGTGGGGCGTGGACTTAGTCCCCCTGAGCCATTAATGGCCAAAGGCACCCTGCCTTTGGCCAATTATGGCTCTCTTAGCAGAGGGTGCATGCTTTGGCCGATCATCATACAGCAATGCACTGCGATCTCGCAGTCCATTATGGGGCATTCAGCGGCGCTCGAATTTGCCGCAAACGCCCCCAAATGTTCACTGTTCTGCGAACACCCAATGTTCAAGTCGAACTTATGTTCGACCTGAACATCAAGCTCATCCCTACTAAATACCCTGGGAGACACCCGCTGGTGGACACCAGAACTACAACCTTCCACTCTGGGAACCACAGCGCCACCAGCAGGTGATCCAGGTCTTGACAGCTCCCCCACTTAGGGAGCAACCTCCAGAAGCTCCACTGATCCCCACTGTCAGGGTCTGGAAGATGACTGGGTACCCTGTCGCTGGGGCTTGAAAGCTATCTGGCAGGTCTGCAGGTCAGACTCTTAAGGAGGCCCAACCCTTAGAGGTTACAATTCCTTAATGTGGCAAGAGCTCAATGCTGGGACTTCAAAGACAACTTGAAGGCTTAACACTGGAGTCCCTGGAACCCAGGGTGTCCCATCATAATTTGACCTTCCCATCTGGATTGCTAGAAACTGCTCCACAATTTATCAGCTACACAGGTCTACCCAGGGCATAGATTACCCAAGCCGTGTCCCCTAATGCATCTGGGATCGCAGAGATACTGACTAAGTCAGGACAAGGTTCAAGTGGAACTCTGCCCTTCCCCAGAAGACCTCTACTGCTTGGGCTCTTATAGCAAGTGCAGCTCTGCAATTCAAAGCAGATATCTAGTCCACCCAGCCTTGGTGAAACAGGAGAAAATAGCTTCAAAAGAACTCAGGACAGCCAACATTAAGGATCTTAGACCAAACAGGTAACCCATGCAGGGCACATGTCAAAAATGGAAACTCAAAAGTTTCAGACCCATCAGCAGGCAGGGAACATTCATACTAGAGTCCAGCTGGGCAGCAGACAGGAAATTATCACAGGCCAGCTAGGCAGCAGGCAGGAAACCATCACAGGCTGGCTGGGCATCAGGCAGCAGATTGTCACAGGCCAGATGGGAAGCAGGTAGTAGATCATCACAGGGCGGCTGGGCAGTAGGCAGCAGATCATTATAGGGCGGCTGGGCAGTAGGCAGCTGATCATCAGGCAGCAGGAAGGCAGACTGGACCCCATCAGCAGGCAGCATAAAGGTGGACTGGACCCCACAGTAGGCAGCATATGGGCGCACTAGACCCCATCAGCAGACAGCATGGAGGTGGACTGGACCCCACAGCAGGCAGCATAGAGGCACACTGAACCCCATCAGCAGGCAGCATGGAGGCAGAGTGGACCCCATCAGCAGGCAGCATGGGGTGGACTGGACCCCATCAGCAGTCAGCATGGAGGTGGACTGGACCCCATCAGCAGGCAGCAAAGAGGCGGACTGGAACCCATCAGTGGGTAGCATGGAGGTGAACTGGGCCCCATAAACAGACAGCGTTGAAGCAGACTGAACCCCATCAGCAGGCAGTATGGATAGTGGGAGAACTGTATGGGTAGGAAAAAATGTTTGTATCTTTTTTGGATTTAGATGCTGAAGTCCAGCAAGTAGTTACATGGTGCTGACCAGATTTTGCAACTGGTGGGAAAGTAAAAAGGAACATAGAGGAAAAAGGTAGCAGAAGCAGAGGAAGATATCTGAGAGGTTTGCATTGGTAACAACTGTGGGGGGAGCCCTCGATGGGTTACATGCAGGGGAAGTGCAATTAATGGCAGCAGGGTTCTGGTATACAGGAGGTAGGGAACACTTAGTAGCAGCTGTGGTTGCTAAGAGTAATGAGGGAAGAGATTCCTGATGTTTAGAGGCAGATCTGAATTGGTGTGAATCAACTAAAACTTGGGATAGGATCTCTGACCAGGCTTGGAACAGGGGCTTAACAAAGTTTAGTCTACAGTTCCCTTGTCCGACTAGTGAAAGCATAACAGCAACACAAGCTAACAGAGCCTTATTCACAAGACCTTGTGAATAAGCAGAGTAGTGTTTAAAGAAATAAGCTATGTCATCTTGCAGCAACCATCCCAAAGACTTAACTTTAGGCATATTAAAGGTAGGAGTGCTATGCTATGGCAAAACTAATTTAGAACAAACCTGAACCAAAGAAACCTTCATCAACTAAGGTATGTGTTACCTAAATGTATTCCAACAGTCTTTCACTAGTGGAATTCTGCAAAATCTGGTGGCAAAGATTTTTATTCCCTAATGCAAATTCCACGGGCCAGAGAGCCTGCCCTAGAAGAATCGTAACATAAAGGAAAGCCAATGCAACAATAAATGCAGATATCTTCCTGTTTCCAAGATCTGCTTAGCAACACTTAGCAAACTTAGACCAGACTATATATGATTTAAGCAAGTTAACAGTGAAATAAAACACATCCAAACATTAGCAAACAGGATACACGGCAAATGTGAAAATTCAAGGAAACCATAACCAAATGACAAAATACCTAAAAGCAACCCAACTAACAGAAAGCCCAACTAGCAAATTAATTATTTACAATATATACAACATGGGGAACACAGAAAAACAGGGTAATACCAGCGATGCAAGGAAGGGGGGAACCAGGATTGGAATAAGGGACGAAGGTACAAGGCAGCAAGGTATAGGATGAAGGGCAAGAGCAAGATCAGGAAGGCTAGCAGGCAAAACACTGAAGCACAAGTGAAATGTAAAGGAGGAACTAAATACCCTCCCATAGGCCAGCATCAGGTGGAGACTGATTACTTGGATCTGCTGGTTGCTGGGAGACACCCAGTGGTGGACACTGGAACTACAACTTTTTGCTCTGGGAACCACAGTGCCACCAGCAGGTGATCCAGGTCCTGACAATGGTAACACCATATGTGTGAAATTTTTTTTAACAGCCTAGACACCTACTGAGGCCCCAAATAAATGGAGCACCTTTAGGCATTCTAGGGGCATAAATTATACTTCTAATTTCCTGGCTACCTATCATATTTTTTAAAGACCTGGAGCACCAGGACAGTGGAAACAGACAAAATTGCCACATTTTGGAAATCAAACACGCAAAGGTATTATTTTAAGAGGCATTGTGTCTTTTGAAGACTTAATTTTTTGCCAATAATTTTTGGAAAATGCTGAATAAAAATAAAAATTTATTTTTTACTCAACATTATCAATTAATAAGACATTTCTAACACACACCATAGGCATACTTAGAATTACACCATAAAACACATTCAATTATTTATCCAGAGCATGGCAATACCACAAGCGTGAGATTTTGTTACAGCTTAGTCACCTAGAAAAACCCCCAAAAAAACAAGAAGCACCTTCAAGCTTTCTAGGGACATAAATTACTCATCCAATTTCCTGGCTTCCTTTCACATTTTTGGAGGCCCTGGAGCACCAGGACAGTATAAACATCCACAAAATTATCACAATTTGATAATAACTTCAGGTTATTTTTTAAGATGCATGGTGAGTCTTTTCTTGGAGAAAATTAACAGAGAAAATAAAAGTTAATCCTTCACACAAAGTTGTCAATTTAATAGGATAGATTAAATTAAATTACATAACTTTACCAAAAATTAAAATCCTAACAAAATCAACAATAATCTGCATTCATGTCCATCCTATTAGGGCCTAACCACAACATGCATTTATACCAATATATATATTGGCCTAAAATCAAATGACAAAAGTTTATAGTATAGACCTGTACCTATTTGGTCAATTGATTCTGGATAGGACCCCTCTTTGATGGGTCCAAGGGGTAAAGTAGGCGGTGTGGAGGTGATACAAAACCTTCTTACTCCCTGTCAAATGCTATCTAAAGAGCGATCCAAACAAAGATAAAGAGGACCACACATGTGACTGAGGCCTTAGGCCTCATTCACATCAGGTGTATACACCTGTTTCCTGCAGTGTTTACTTGCATGGGGTTGCACATCCCCGTGCGGGTATTCCTATAGAAGCCAATTGGGATGCAGCAACTGAATGGTCACAGCCACTGCTACCAATGGGTGTTCTGCGACTGGTGCCAGTGAAACTAGGCAGAGCAGCCAGCCACTGTACAAGATCACTGCCACAGCAGTACAATGTCACCATAATGACACTGCACTTGCTCTGGTGACAGTAGATAAAAAAGAAAAAATAATATTTTTTTTCCAACACCCTGTCACCAGAGAAATGCAGTTTCTCGAGGGGGACATTGTACTGTGTGCTATTGATCAGGGACGCTGACTGCTGCACTGGCATACAGACAATCAATAGCTTAATAGACACAGCAGTACAATGTCACCATAGTGACATGGGGCTCCATTCACTAAAGCATATTGCATCTGTAATTTAGGTGTCCACAGATATTTTCCAAAAAAATTGCATGCGATCCTGGAACTGTCAATTCACTATGCCATTTTGCAGTATTTACGGCAAAAGACTAAAAACATTCAGTAAATATTGCATGAAAAGGCATTAAACTCAATTCACAGAAGGAAATAAATAGTAAAATGCATGTGGCAACTTAGTAGTGGTCCAGATATGGGGTATTTAAGGAATGCAAAAATAAAATAGCCAATTTTGAGTAATCTCTGCCTTTTTTGTATCAGTTCTCCTAAAAGTAATGCATAGAAACCTAAACTGGAAATCATTGGGGTTGATTTACTTAAAATATAAGTAAAGAAAACACTTTTTTTTTAGTTTTGGATAGAGTGGAGGTGGATTAGAACAACTGTCAGGTTTTTATTGTTGTCTGCGCCCTCATTGGGGAGGTTGGCCCTCTCTATTTGTCTGGTTTACCATCATCATTGAAAGCGAAAGTAAAAGAAAATCCCACATTTTGGGTTGTCCCCAAAAAAGTAAAAGAGGGGACATTTTCCAATGAAGACAGGATAACGCTGTATTTTTTATTTGTAGAAGAAGGGTATTTATATATGTGTTTGATTTTGGATACTACTTCAATATGTGAAATTTATAAAGATTTTTTGTATTACCCTAATTTAACTTAGCTGTTTTTGAAACACCACATGTGTCCTGAGATGCATTTTTTAGGAATGCCAATTTTTTTTTTAAACATGCTGAGCACTATTTTACTGCATTTCTTAAAGGGGTAGATACTGCTTTGTGAATGGAGCCCATTGTCATGCTTTGGGGGGTGATTTTCTTAAAGATTTTTTCATACTGTAGGAAGCATTTAAGCTGATTACTGTAAGAGGAAACACACATCATTACAACTGTGATTGCTGTGATTGGCCCTGTGCCTCGATCTGTCACAGATCGCAATGCTGCATGCTCTAGAGCAGTGGTTCTTCTGTCCTCAGGACCCACTAACAGGCCAGGTTTGCAAGATAACTGAAATACATCACAGGTGATATCATTTGCTGCTCAGTGATTGCAGAGTTCTAGTCTACACCCCCCCAAGGTAATACAAAAAATCTGGCCTGTTAGTGGGTCCTGAGGACAGGAGTTGAGAACAACTGCTCTAGAAAGTGTGCACATGTGGCTTGATGAAGTAAGTTGTTTTAGGGATGTTCACCTGCATAAGTGCGGCTCCTGTCTGACTGTTTATGTACATGGGCCAGACAGGAAGCTGTGAAAGTGAAATGTTACTACCAGCTGGGAGGAGGGTTCTTCAGGCATCCTTGGGAAACCGATGATGTAACTCATAAGTATTAACCTGGCACCTGGTTCAATTCTTGGAGTATTTTAGAGTTTACACTACATTTCGCATGCAGTAGGGTAGAGTACTCAAAATTAATAACTTATAGAAGAAAATAGGAAAGTGCAACGTGCAAAGGAGTTTTAGGCAAAGTCTTTGCCTAAAAGATTCACCCCCTATCATTTTGTTTTGGATATAGTAGAAAAGGGTTAGGCTTTTTATGAAGTTTTTGTTGCTGTCTCTGTTCCCATCGGGGGAGATTTACTACTCTATTTGAATTTTTAGAAATATAGGAAGCCTAGAAGCAGGGAAAATTTGTAAAGATTGTGGCAAAGAAGAACTTTATTAAGATCAATGGGCTATTTAGAAATTTGATTTGGAGGAATAAGACCCCCCGTATTAAATTAGATCTCCTACAATATCCAAAGGAGGCTGGGGTTAGCGGTCCCAAACCCGAGAATTTATTTTCTTACAGCCCAATTGCAACATTTTGCACAGTGGAAATCTGATGCTTTAGTTGCTGCCTCATTTCATTTAGTCTCTTTTGGATTTCAGGGACGCCAGCCGCTGCTTGCCCTGGAGAGGGCATTAGGGTGCTCTGCTTTCTCTAGTATACCAACCCTGGTACTTATATAAAAGGTGTGGGATTCTTTTAAAAGGGTAATGTGGGTTTTCTTTCTGGACTAAATACAACCCCATTTTGGTCAATGAAAGTCTCCCTGAGATATTGACCCTCGAGGCTTTCAGCAATGGGAACGGGTGGGGATTCTTTCTCTCTCTCAACTCTATGAAAGGGGTTCACTCAAACCTTTTGATCAGTTAGTAAGCGAATTTCCTTTGAACCCCAGATGGTTTTATGAATTTTTGCAGCTGCATCATGCCTTATATACCAAATTTTTTTCCTCTCCTGTTTTGTTTCCCCCCGGTGCCAGTATTGGAGAGAGTGGTTCAGGCAACCGTTACTAAAGGCCTAATCTACGCTATGTATAAGTCTCTACTAGAATGCACTTTTAATAAGTTCCATTGCCCCTATAGAGAGTAGTGGGAGCGGGATATTGGCCCTATTTCTGATCATGTCAGGGATAAGATTCTTCGGGCTCTCTCTCTTGTGTCTCTCTCACCCTCACACAGATTAACTAAATTTTATATGTTGCATATGGCGTATAGTATCCCAGAATTTTTGTTTACTATTTGTTTAACAGCCAACTCAGCGTGTTCTAGATGTGGCAATTCGGGATCACTGATACACCAATTATGGCATTGCCCGAAACTCCAGAGGTATTGGGGGGAGGTTGTGGGCACACTTAATGGGATCTTAGATTTGAATCTTTCAGTGGATCCCTTAACATGTCTACTGTGTTCTCTTGACAGCTCAGTGCTCAAGCCACCAAAGTGGATTATTGTTACATGAACGCTTTTTGTGGCTTGGAGACAAATTGCTCTTAAGTGGACTTTCCCTCATCCTCCGACTATATCTGATTGGATATTCAATCTGAATAAATGCATCACTTATGAGAGACATACTTTCTTTATAAGAAATGTATCTAAAATGTTTGATACTACATGGAAACCTTGGCTTGATAATATCGATATGGTACTGAGCTAGGAGTTATGACTGTTTGAATAGATGATGGGGGAGGTTGAATGTATTTGTGATGTTATGATTATTTGTGACCTGATTTTTATGGGGTTTTTTGTGTATATGTTGTTGGGTTATAACATTTTTTAAATAAAATTTGAATGAAAAAATAAAAAAACAAAAAAATATTGTGGCAAAGAGTGGGTGTAAATGTGCTCAAGGAAAATGATTAAATATGATCTGAGCTTACTTGCAGTACAAACTACACAGATATGCCACAGTCCGTGTACCCACAAAACACTCCCTAACTAATATTCAACAAGTGAGATGTTACAGACACATAAACCTGAAGGATCATAAAAAAAAAAAAAAAACAGGATATGAGCAAATAGCTAATGCTAAAGTGCTAAAGAGCCAATGCTAAACAAGAACTACATTAATATAGTTGGAAAACTATATTGCAACAAGCAACTGTTGGGACAATATACAATGGTAAGCACTTTGTTAGGTACAATATAACGTATAGAGTGCAGCAGTCAGAATTATGTGTCATGGTGTCCTTATATTGCCAGTCAGCAGAAGGAGCAGATGGATAGTTTCTGTGGACAGTGAAAGATAGAATGGAAAGCAAAATAAAAATGACTATTGATGGTCAAGGGAAGAAAATGTCTGGTGTCAGTAGTTAAGAGGACCTCCCTGTGTGGGTGGTCAATGGGAGAAAATAATACCCTAGTTGGGGTATAGAGGGGGCACTGCTGGGGGGCATTGGTACTCAATGGCAGATAGGGGGTATTGCTGCTTTGAGGGAGGAACAAAGGGGTGCTGTTACTCTGTGCAGGGAGAAGGGCACTGTTATTCTGTGGAGGGAGAGGGGTCACTAATGCCTGTGGAGAGGGGAGTGATGGTACTTTGTGGAAAAGGGATGGATTAGTTAGGGAAAAGGCGTTCCAATTCAAGCCGGCAGTGGGACACAACAATACACAGGATTTTGTTAAAATTCCAGAACAGTCCTGCAGATTTCAGGGCAGTACACTACTTGTACTGGTGACAATGAAAGAACAAGAAAGAAAGTGATATGAAATCTGAAATGTTAGAGTAGTCCCCAGAACAAGAAGTAACTGTCTAAGAAGTGAATTCCCCTTAATTCGAGAGGCTTCCTTTAACTTTTTTTGCATCTCTCGTGCAGAAATGGAAGAAGAATGTCCCCACTGGTACACACATAGCAAAAATAATTCCTTTTGTGAACCATCAGATGGAGCTTTAGGCTTCTTTTCATAGGGTTTCAACTATCTCCTTTCCCCTACAAAAAAAGGCCTTATCATTCTGTTGAAAAAAATAACATGCATGAAAATAATGAATAGTACAGCAGGATCTAAACTATAGATGATAGCAGAAAATATTTGTATTTCTGAAAACTGTAATGCTGGTCTTCATTTAACTAGCTCAGTGAGGCAGAAATATTGTAAATTGTTTATTGACAAAGTCCATGAAACTAGAAATCTCTGTTAGGGGTTTAGTTAGATGGTGAGAAATCATTTTCTGGCAATACTGTCAGTTTTTTCTTTATAGGGTTTTGGTGTGTTAGGGAAACGAATGAATATATAAACTGTAAAAGCACTTGGCACTACAAGCTGTCAGCAACACAGCCCTTTTGTTTCCAGGATTATCTCCCTGGTTTACTTCCAGGAAATACATACACAGTGCTTCTCTATGTCTCCATACTGACATTTTTGTGCTGTTTACTTGCATTCAATTTTTTTTATACAGTAATTAAACCCCAATAACTACCAAAAACAAAATTATACACAATCCAACAGCATTCAGGAATATGCCATATATCCAGATTTTCAGTGATTCAGATGTGCTGCCATTGAGTCAGCTTAGGTAGTTCCCATCTGGAGTATGTGTTTCATTTTTCACACGTGTTATAATCTACATTTTGGTCATAAAATAACTTAAACACCTAGAACATACATTTAGGCAGAGTCAAAAATATAAAGAATAAAAAGACAGCAGTTGCAATTTTTTATGTTGCGTGATATTTGCACAACTGTTTATCAAATCTAGGTAGTGTTAAGTAAATAGATACAAAACATATCCAGCCTTAAAATTGCATGAGCCTGCAAAATGGTTAAAATTATTTACCTAAAATTATCAATTGGCATTGGGGCATCATTCGGAGAGCCCCACAAAAGTGATTGAATGGCTTTACAATCGCCAGATCACTTTTACAGAAAAGCCAACAACTCAAAAAAAAAACAAAAGAACAAGCTCATGGCTCCTACTACTGTAAACTTGTTGTGATCCTTTGTGTTCTGGATGTACCAGGCATGTCCATAGAGCTCAAAAATTAAAGTGGAACTAAAGTCCATGCTGTGCTCCCCTCCAGAGACACAATGGCCGCGCGCTTTCTCGCTGGTATAAAATCTTTTCCTAGTCTTCTTCTATCTATGTCATTTGTGCACAGGAACAGTGAAATAATATAACTAGGCCAGCTGATACCAGGTATTTGTGGCCCCTTATCACAGATATGTAGCGGTATATCCCCATGTACAGTAGGTCATAGTACAGACAAGGTCTACATTACTGGGGCGGCATCTGCTAGAGGGGTGGCTGGCTGGCAGGGTGGCTGACAGTGGTAGTAGCTCTATCAGACTTGGAGTAAGTTCAGCCGTAAAAACCAGTGGCTATATAACTAATATAACTCACCAGTCCATAAAAAAAAATTGTTTCCCCAAATATAAAAGCACAAAACAATACCACCAATTCTAAGGTTAAAGGCTTTTTTGTCTCTTGTTTAAAAATAGAATGTATGTAATTGAATGTTGACTTCAAGTATACAGTATGTTGAGGTGCCTAAAAAGATTCATGCGGTTTTAAAGGTTCTTTAAATATGCACAAGAATGGCTTACCGTAACAGATAAATCAGTGCATACTATATCAGTATCCCTTGTTTCTAGGCATAATTTTAAACATATATATATATATATATACAGTATCTCACAAAAGTGAGTACACCCCTCACAGTTTTGTAAATATTTTATTATATCTTTTTATGTGACAACACTGAAGAAATGACACTTTGCTACAATGCAAAGTAGTGAGTGTACAGCTTGTAACAGTGTAAATTTGCTGTCCCCTCAAAATAACTCAGCACACAGCCATTCATGTCTAAACCGCTGGAAACAAAAGTGAGTACACCCCTAAGTGAAAATGTCCAAATTGGACCCAATTAGCCATTTTCCCTCCCCGGTGTCATGTGACTCATTAGTGTAACAATGTCTCAGTTCAATTTGTGTGCACAAACACCGAGCCGTTTTTTCATCGGTTTCATTCGTACATTCTCGTACTTTGTTGTTGGAATTCATGAGTCATTCGTTAAGTCTCCGTATGCAGCCATTTTAGCCTCATGCAAAACCACAAACTCGTGGCTCAATTTGTGTGCATAAACACCGAGCCGTTGTTTCATCGGTTTCAATCGTACATTCTCGTACTTTGTTGTTTCCCGCCACATAGTAGGCCCATTTCACTTAAAAAGCACTGTCTATCATTTCAGTTATTTTCGTTCACATTACCCTACACTCCAGTCTTTATCCAGTCGCATAAGCGACTCACCAATTAGTTCTGATTCGTTTTGTCATGTCATCTCATGCCATGCTCTGCAATCCGGTTCGCTGTCAGTCGCAATCGTGGCACAGCGTTTCGGGTCTCTGTTATGGCTTTCTTTGTTATTTCGCATACCCTTCACTCCAATTCGAATCCAGTCGCATCTGTGACACACCGATTTGTGTCGGCTCATTCTAGTCATGCATTCCGTGCTCCATAGTACGGTTTGTTATCAGTCGCAAATTGCGGCACACCGATTTGTGCCTCTGTCATGGCAAATCATTTAATTTGTTACATTTTGCATACCCTTCACTCCGATTGGAACCCAGTCGCATCTGTGATGCACAAATTCACGTTGACTCGTGTTAGCCATTGTTATTTCCTGTTCCAGCACTCCGATTAGTGTCGGATTCATTTCGCTCATTTAATTTCGCCCTCATTTCATTCCATATTCCACAGTTCGCTTCACTGTCAAGTCACAGTTACGACACCCCAATTCATGTCACCATCACTTCAATTAATTCAGTGGTCTTATTTCGTATATTATCTGTCATGTTCACCTTAGGTTCGGCAGTCGCTTTGTGTCGGGCCATTAATGCATTTTTCATTTCTTTTATCCCATCATACACTCTACTGTTGTTTGATGTCGGTTGCCTCAGCGATGCAACGGTTCACTTTTAAATTCAGATCACTGTATGATTTGTCATGTCATTGATGGACACCCCTCAGTATGGCTCACCCTACTGTCCAGTTTGAATCCAGCTGCAACAAGGCACATCGGCCCACATAGCTTCAGACCAACTGTTCTCAAAGCTGTTTTCCTTCAAATTCCATTCATGGTTTCAATTCGTTTAACTATCGTTCACCTCCCGATAAGGTTTCCCTTACAGTCGTTATAAACGCATCTGAAAGTCGCACGACCCGGCCACTCATTCACCTCTTAATGGCATGTAATGAAGCCACTCACCGTTGTTCGTCTGTCATTTCTTCTCTAGGTCAGTCGAGTTCAGGTAGTTCCATCCTGCACCAGGTTGGACGTTTTTCCCCCAGGTTCCGGTCGATTGAGCTTTCGACCTTAAAAACCAAGACTTCGCAACTAGGGCACAAGTCAGCCAGAGCCATGTCACAGGCCAGCAGCAAAGACCTCACATCTGCCCCTCTGTCATCCTCTCTGGTTTCAGAGAGCGGCAGTGTGACTCATTAGTGTAACAATGTCTCAGTTCAATTTGTGTGCACAAACACCGAGCCGTTTTTTCATCGGTTTCAATCGTACATTCTCGTACTTTGTTGTTGGAATTCACGAGTCATTCGTTAAGTCTCCGTATGCAGCCATTTTAGCCTCATGCAAAACCACAAACTCGTGGCTCAATTTGTGTGCACAAACACCGAGCCGTTGTTTCATCGGTTTCATTCGTACATTCTCGTACTTTGTTGTTTCCCGCCACATAGTAGGCCCATTTCACTTAAAAAAGACTGTCTATCATTTCAGTTATTTTCGTTCACATTACCCTACACTCCAGTCTGTATCCAGTCGCATAAGCGACTCACCGATTAGTTCTGATTAGTTCTGATTAGTTTTGAATGAGTGGCCGGGTCGTGCGACTTTGAGATGCGTTTATAACAACTGTAAGGGAAACCTTATCGGGAGGTGAACGATAGTTAAACGAATTGAAACCATGAAAATAATTTGAAGGAAAACAGCTTTGAGAACAGTTGGTCTGAAGCTATGTGGGCCGATGTGCCTTGTTGCAGCTGGATTCAAACTGGACCGTAGGGTGAGCCATACTGAGGGGTGTCCATCAATGACATGACAAATCATACAGTGATCTGAATTTAAAAGTGAACCGTTGCATCGCTGAGGCAACCGACATCAAACAACAGTAGAGTGTATGATGGGATAAAAGAAATGAAAAATGCATTAATGGCCCGACACAAAGCGACTGCCGAACCTAAGGTGAACATGACAGATAATATACGAAATAAGACCACTGAATTAATTGAAGTGATGGTGACATGAATTGGGGTGCCGTAACTATGACTTGACAGTGAAGCGAACTGCCATGCTCTGCAATCCGGTTCGCTGTCAGTCGCAATCGTGGCACAGCGTTTCGGGTCTCTGTTATGGCTTTCTTTGTTATTTCGCATACCCTTCACTCCAATTCAAATCCAGTCGCATCTGTGACACACCGATTCGTGTCGGCTCATTCTAGTCATGCATTCCGTGCTCCACAGTACGGTTTGTTATCAGTCGCAAATTGTGGCACACCGATTTGTGCCTCTGTCATGGCAAATCATTTAATTTGTTACATTTTGCATACCCTTCACTCCGATTGGAATCCAGTCGCATCTGTGATGCACAAATTCACGTTGACTCGTGTTAGCCATTGTTATTTCCTGTTCCAGCACTCCGATTAGTGTCGGATTCATTTCGCTCATTTAATTTCGCCCTCATTTCATTCCATATTCCACAGTTTGCTTCACTGTCAAGTCACAGTTACGGCACCCCAATTCATGTCACCATCACTTCAATTAATTCAGTGGTCTTATTTCGTATATTATCTGTCATGTTCACCTTAGGTTCGGCAGTCGCTTTGTGTCGGGCCATTAATGCATTTTTCATTTCTTTTATCCCATCATACACTCTACTGTTGTTTGATGTCGGTTGCCTCAGCGATGCAACGGTTCACTTTTAAATTCAGATCACTGTATGATTTGTCATGTCATTGATGGACACCCCTCAGTATGGCTCACCCTACGGTCCAGTTTGAATCCAGCTGCAACAAGGCACATCGGCCCACATAGCTTCAGACCAACTGTTCTCAAAGCTGTTTTCCTTCAAATTCCATTCATGGTTTCAATTCGTTTAACTATCGTTCACCTCCCGATAAGGTTTCCCTTACAGTCGTTATAAACGCATCTGAAAGTCGCACGACCCGGCCACTCATTCACCTCTTAATGGCATGTAATGAAGCCACTCACCATTGTCCGTCTGTTATTTCTTCTCTAGGTCAGTCGAGTTCAGGTAGTTCCATCCTGCACCAGGTTGGACGTTTTTCCCCCAGGTTCCGGTCGATTGAGCTTTCGACCTCAAAAACCAGGACTTCGCAACTAGGGCACAAGTCAGCCAGAGCCATGTCACAGGCCAGCAGCAAAGACCTCACATCTGCCCCTCTGTCATCCTCTCTGGTTTCAGAGAGCGGCAGTGTGCAGTCCCTCAGGAGATGGACCATTACCAAATTAACAGCGGAACTAAGGCGCAGGGGTGTGCCTTTCCCTGCTACAGCCAGGAAAGCCGAGCTCTTCAGGCTCCTCTAACCACCACCAGCGACAGATGGGCCCAGCACCCAGCAGGTATCTCTTCAGTCCATGTCCTTGGCCATTTCTCAGCTTCACATAAAATTTGTTTGGTGTATGACCTGTTTGCATCTCATTCTTCCCACATCCCGATTTTGAATTCCTTAAATTCCTCTAGAGGAATTCTCCCTGAAATCTGCTTCAGTCGAGATGGCGATCCAGGCCATTATCAAAATGGGCACAAGCGCCTGGCTCTCTAAAGCCGACGTATCAGATGCATTTAAGCTTCGACCCATCCAATCGTCCCTCTGGTGCTGGCATTAATTGGAAAGAATCAAATCACTTTGCCACTAAACTGACCTTCAGCTCTAAAAGCAGCCCATGGATCTTTGACACCTTCGCACAGTCCCTCCCTTGGATCCTGTTGCACCAAGCCCAGTGCCAGATGGTCATTCATTATCTGGATGACTTTCTGCTAATCGAACAGCCCGGCGTGCCCTTTGTAGACCTAGATAGGTTAAGAGTGGTGTTTGGGTATCTCAATGTGCCCATAGCAGAACACAAAGTGGAAGGTCGAGCACACTCTATCACCTTCCTCGGGGTCAACCTTGTGTCAGGGCTGGCTCAGCTCTTCCTTCTCTGAGCTGGCCGCTCAGCTGTCGGCTAATTGCCAGCTCTCATCTCTCTCCACAGTTACCCAGCTGTTCCTGATCCTGCTCATCTGACTTGCCTAGTTAAAGCTGTCCATCTCACTTCATCTCTGCCTTCGTCTTGGTCACATCACAAGAAACCATCTCCTGCGTTCCTGTTTAAGACTGGCTTTGCTGACATCCCTTCTGGCTCCTTATTCTGCTTGCTGTTCCTCTACTTGGATTCCTGACTTCTGGCCTGGCTGATTACTGGATCTGGTTACTGAACTCTGGCTTGGTTGATTACCCGATCCGGAACTGGACTCTGGCTTGGCTGACTACCCGATCCATTTACTGGACTCTGGCTATGCTTTGACTACGCTTACTCTATTTACCTTTTTATTTTTATTAATAAACAAGTGTGATTTTACTGCACTTCTGTCTCAGTCTGGTTCATGGTTTCTGACACCTTGACACTCGCTCCATGCAGGCCAGCCTGCCCCCCCCCCCACAAACTGACCTGTACCAGGTTGGTTTTTTATGACTTTACCCGTGCGCAGGGGTATACTAAGAAACAGCTTCAATCCCTCTTGGGGATGCTCAACTTCGCAATGAGAATTATTCCCCAAGGACGATCTTTTATTTCGCGCCTCTTGGTTTTCCTCTCTCAGACACAGGACTCTGATCAAATCCTTAGACTAGACACAGCAGCAGTATCAGATTTGTCTATGTGGGATGAGTTCCTTACTAGTTGGAATCGCATATTCATGTTCATACCATCAGTATCGACTCTATCACCACAGGTAGTAACAGATGCCGCAGCCTCCACATTTTTGCTGCAATTTTTGGCCATCATTGGTTTGCATGACCATGGCCTCCAGAGATACTCCTAATCCCCGGGTTCATCCAGTCTTCCTGATTGTTCAAGTTATACCCGATCGTGGCAGCCGCTCAGGTCTGGGGCCATACTTGGACCAGACAAACGGTGGCCTTCACCACTGACAACCAGGCCACGGCCGTAAATCGTTAACAAGGGCAGGTCCAAGTCTCTCCCTATTATGTCCTTCCTACGCAGGCTGGTACAATTATCCCTACAGCATCAGTTCAATGTGCACTGCACATACATTCAGGCAAGTGCAACGTCGCAGCAGATGCACTGTCCCATTTTAACTTCATTTCATTTTTCCAGCAGAAACCCGGGGCCAACCCAACGTCATCTCTTATCCCACCTTGGTCAGCTGACATTGTATTAAAGCAGCACCTTCACAGCGCGACCCAGCTCATCAATCAATCCTTATCCCGCAACAAACTCAAGGCCTGCCACACAGCTTGGAACACATACTAGCTTTCATTTCATCAGCAAAAGGTTGGTCTGGTTGATGGTACAACACCCCTCAATCTGGCACCTCATCCCAATATACATAGAAAAGAGCTGGGGGTTGAGGGGATTTTTGCGGTGCCAATGAGTATACAAGAAAGTTACATATATTAAAATACACAAATTTTATTATTACAGAGTTTAAAAAATATACAAATATGTATTCACTAAAATGACAAATGTTTGGTGGTCATATTGAACAATCAATTCAAAATTGATAGAAAATACATTGCACACTAGCCCAACATGTTTCACTATTAGCTTCAATCTGGAACACTAAACAAGATGAAAACACAGAAATATTATAGCAAACATATAAATTATATAATTAAATTATGTTAAATAAAATGTAGGGTAGTGTGTGAGCTTGGTCTCCAAAGAACACCACAAGTAAAGCCACTTATCAAAACAACTGTTACCACCAGCAAACAAACCAGGCCGGACTCTAACAGTCACCCCAAATGCCCCAAATTGAGAGAATGGGTCAAGGATGTGGCCATAGTGGACAAAAGGGCGAGACTATGAAACAGAAAATTATTGTAAAATTAATAACTGATTTGATAAATGTCTGATACAGAAAGGTATAAAGCAAAAAGGGACAGTTGTCTCATATATTAAAAACTTACTGAGGCATATATGTGCTTATTTATCCATATAGTGGAGAGATTTAAAGGCGGCTTTAAAATACCTGCTTGAAATTAAGGAAGCAAGCTGAAAAAGACGTAAGGAGAGGGAATCTGAATTGTAATATGGAAAATGTAGATATGAAACTCAACTGTTGTCAAGAAGTAGAAATTTAAAGAAAATTCTGGTATGTAATGATGAAAAATCTGAAATAGCAAGAATGGCTAAGTTTATTGAAGAGTTAATAGAAAGAAAATATCTCCGATAAGTCCAGACTGATTAGATAGAAGAAGCGCGGATAATGAAGCGATCCTAGGTTATACAAGTAGGTAACAATCAAAAGGCAATACTAAAGTAAAATAGATAGAAATAGTTATACAGTGAGAGTGGGTGTATCAAAGTGTATAACTATTGTGTCAAATTAGATAACCATAATAAACCAACCCGTGAGAATTGTGTACAGTGAAACATTTATATAGTGAAATAACAAAGTCTCTAGTAATCTTCAAAAATCACTTGTGTATAGTGATTATTCGCAGTCCAAACTGAAATTGGACGACCCTGTTCACCATGTGAATAGCCAATATGGTAGATGGAAGGCAATTTGTGATAATACCGCCACCAGAATAAATTGCAGGCTTACCAGAAAATGTGGACCCAAAAGAACATATGTTCTATGAGTTAGATGTGCTTGTATTGCCACCGGCAATGGAAGAAAAGTCTTAGAGATCCACGGTGATGGAAATCTGGAGTCATCCAGGCCTTAGTAAAGAGGGGTTTTCTCCATAAGGGTGGTTATGCATCCAGGAAAATTAGCCCCTGAAAGATAAAAAAGGGGCCACATAGCGTAATTCCGTAAGCAGGAAAAAAAATGTATTAATAAAAAGTGGAACACTTACATTTATGTAGTAAAAAAAGCGCTTTATGTAAAATCGTGGCGGCAGTAGAGTCCTCCCGACGCGTTTCGTCTCACTAGACTTTGTCTGGGGTGCTCAACCACTGCAGCCATACTCCCTAATAAAGACACTGTGACCCCTATGATGAGAATCCAGCTTGTACAGTGTTTGAGCATGCACTTCCGGGTTCATCCAAACTGGCGGACTTGTGTGCATTCCAAGCCTCTCTATTATGTTCAACGTAGCCTTCCAGCACCCTGAGCTATGTTGCTTGTATCTCCCTATATGTATTAATGTATAAAATCAGACTTAATGTTACATATATTCGAAAGCCGAAAAACACCAAATAAGCAGAAATAAAAGGATAAGAGAAAAACTGTCCGTCTCCCATCCTAGCAGATTGCACGCCTGCTATCTTACGTAACACAAAATGGCGTGCATTCCATATCGAGACCTCATGATCAGATGTACGTCATGATGTCATGACCCGACATGCGCTCCAAAAGGAGTGAAACGCATGTCCAAGATCTCCAAAAATACAGTGCGTTTCTCGTCTCAATATGATGGCCAAACGCACGGCGTGGCATAGTAGTCATACGTGCGTGCCAAAACATCAATGGGGACATCAAATGTGCTGCCCCCATATAACAAAGAGAGAGTTGGTCCAATGGACGGGCGTATCAATCCCCTACATGCAAGGTTGGCCAAAAATACCCGTAGTCTTCAAATGGCCACCTGTACCTCATCTTACTTCCATTTGGCCCGTATTCTAATAAACAGAAAAACGGCATATATTAAGGTCAAAATTAGGACTATAATATACATCTAGTCCGTCAGCAAGTAACAATAATAAATTTTGGACGCTAAAGTTTTTTGGCGTACAGATGAATTATGTCAAGTAAACACAGTCCTTTAACCCCCCCCCTAGTGGTATTCCCGAGTCTGGCTTGGGGTGGATTTTCAATACCAAAAGCGGTATCCCCGAGCCAGACTCGGGATCGCATCGCAGGATCCAGGAAGACTTTACTTACCTTGTCCCCTGGATCCTGCGATGTCTCTCCACTGTGATCGGCGAGCCGCCGTGTCTCGCTCGATTCACAGTGCCGAGCTCCGTTCCCTGCGAGTGTTGCGACGCACGGGGACGGAGTTTGGCGGCAAATTCAAAATGTGAAACACACAGTATAGATACAGTATACTTTAATCTTACAGATTACAGTACTGTATCAAATAATTACACGTCCCCTTTGTCCCTAGTGGTCTGTCCAGTGTCCTGCATGCAGTTTTATATTATAAAAACTGTTCTTTCTGCCTGGAAACTGGAGATTGTCCATAGCAACCAAAACTGTCCCTTTACATCAAAAGTGGCTTTAGAGCAGCTAGAAAACAGCGATAATAAATTAGAATCCCTTGCAGAATTGAGTGATAGTGATTTGTGGGAAAATCCGTAATCAAACACTGAAAGTAACGAAAGCGACAATTCTGCAACTGAGCAAATTTCAATGTTTTTGATTTGATTACATTTTTGAATAATTTTTATTATTATTATATTATTATTTGTTATAATTATTTATAGTTATTTATTATATTATAATTTTTTATTTCGTTTTTCAAACTTTATCATACCCGGGATGTCTACTAGACTCTGGTTTGGACAGATTTAAGTGAATTATTCCTAAGAAATACAGGCCTACAATATTAAACGCCAAATTTCTGTGCAAAATAATGGTACCGCTTTCAGCACCTAAAATCTGAAATAATCATACCCCCAGGGAGGTTAATCTGTATTGTGACAAAAAATATAATAAAACAGAAAAAAGAACAAAAAAGAAAGGAGAAAAAAAATTAGACACGAAAAAAGGAGAAAAAAACGAAAAATAAAATTAGATTAAAAAAAAAATTGAAAATAAAAATATAAAATAGGAAAATTAAAAGGAAATATGGGTAGATAAATCTACTTTTTACTAATAGATTAGAAGAGAATATATTGATACAAACGTCCAAGATGGATTTTCTCCGGGTCACAATGAATTTTTAACATTTAATGCAAACGTCACATACATATGAGATGTAAAGTGTAGGTTACATATATCCCAACAAAAGTAACTAAAACTATTTATGTTATTTTTTAGGAATCACTAATAAAGGCATTGATGTCTAATTCCATATTCATGCCATGTGGAAAATGAGACTGTAGCTCATATATCCAGAACGTTTCTAAACACAAAACACCTCTGGTCATGGCACCCCCCCTCCAAGGTGGAATGTATTTATCTATGGCGATAAATTGTGAACCTTTTGGATCACTATTATGGAATTCTTTGTAATGTCTGGGGACACTGTGTTTAGGATCCCTGCCTTTAATTAGGGAGATATGCTCGCCCACTCTTATAGAAAATGTCCTTATTGTATGGCTGACGTATTGCTTGCCGCAAGGGCAAGTAATCAGATATACTACGTATCTAGTGCTACATGTGCCAAATGGTTTAATAATATATCTCTTTCCAGTAACTGTGGACGTAAATTCTGTCACCTTACGTCGCCCTAGTGTGTTATGCTGGCAAACTACACATTTCCTACATGGAAAGAAGCCAGTCCAGTCGTGAAAAAAAGAGGGACTGGCTGGTGGATTGATGACATTGGGTGCTTTACGGCCCTGCAGGGACATTGCTCCTCTAAAGATCACCTTTGCCTGTTCAGGTACTATCGTGCCTAGAATATTATCCTGTCTAAGAACATCCCAATGTTTCCTCATAATATTTCTAATTTGTTTGTGTTGTATTGAGAACGAGGTCAACATAGCCCATTTGAATGACATATCAGGTTCTCTTTCTGGTTTCGTCACAAGTAAAGGTTTCACAAGAGGGAATGCATATCACACCGAACCTCACCCCTATCGAGATTACTATAATCAGCCTCATCATCCCTCTTCAAGGAGGCAAGGGACACGTTCTGACTCATATTATTATGATAATCCATATTATCACCATCCCCCCTCCCCGGTACCTATCTATAATAGATACTCACCCCTTAGAGATGTACATGGTTCTGATAATACTAGAGATAATTATAATGAATCCCCATATGTACGCAATTCCAATACATATGAGAATCAGGGTTTTCACAAAGATGGACATGCCAGAAAATGAGGTCCAGACCCAAGAGAGGGTGTCGAGGGGGGAGGAGAACACAGAGGAGAAAAGAGAAAAAGAGTATAATAGGTCAAGGTGTCTTCAATTTGAGTACTCAAACACTCACCCAGACAGAAATATCAGTGTTGGATAAGGGCCTTAAATATGCCCCTCCAAGAAAATTAAATAAATTCCACACTTTCATTGATATCCACAGGTACATACGTAAAATCAATATTCAAAGATATTTGATTTCTAATCCGCTGCAGACTGATTAGAGAGATTAAACAAATGATGTTTAATGACACCAGGTAAAAACACACTTACAGGATAAAAACATATAAAAGGCTTATCTGTATAGGTATGTGGTCCTCGGTGTTCCCTCTGATCCTGTGGTGGTGACGCTGCAGGGATGCTGGGCTGCAGAAGGTGGATTACCAGCCGGGAGCTCATTCTGTGGCCATCAGGAAGAGACTAGGGGCTGGCGTGGAGCGCACCTGGAGCGTGCATGACTTCACAGGTCGTCCATCTGCTTCTGGGTTCGTTATCCAGGGGAGGGATCGTCCAGGGAGGAGGGCTAGTAGGGAGGTTGAGAGAAGGCTACACGCTCGGAGCCACTGCTCCTTCAATAGGCCTATCATTAAACATCATTTGTTAATTCTACACTCAGGTGGCGCTTCCTTCTCTACCCCTCTCTCATCCATCACAGAGCCAGCTCTCTGAGGACAGCAGCTGCCTAGCCTATCAGCCTACTTTAACCATTACATTACCGGTTACCACTTAACCCTTGAACTTCCAGCCTGTCCCCTATGGACTAAGTTGCTCAGCCGTTTATATCTCCTGTTATATATGGACTTGTGTGTTTGCGCTTACAGTTACCAATACTCTGTTTGGCTGCAGACTGATTACCCTGCAGTAACTTCAGGTACTGTGCATTCAGGATTAGCTAATCCCTGTCTCTTTTCTCCTCCTGTTCCGGTAGCCCCTGCAGTCAAAATTACTCGAAAAGCACATTCGCCACCCACCATTGTCAAAAGATGGACTGCATTCTCTATGTGCAGGGAAAAACTTGGTTGTCCATCCGGCGGACAAGGGGGGTGGCATCGTTGTCCTAGATAAAAGCCAATATGAAGAAGAGATGTATCGGATCCTGAGTGAACCTGATACATACAGAGAACTTTCCAATAATCCCACTAACGCATATAAAAAACAGCTTCAGAAACTCATCTCTAAGGGTTATGACTCAAAGATTCTGAATAAAAAAGAGAAAGCATTGTTGATTCCTAAAGCACCCAGAATCCCCACCATTTGTTATCTAACCAAAATTCACAAAAATCCAGTGTGTCCCCCAGGTAGGCCCATCATAAGTGGCATTAATTCCATTACTTCATGAGTGGGCGAATATATAGATTTTTATTTACAACCCATCGTTAGGCAAATACCCTCTTTTTTGAAAGATACCAGTTCCACTATCAGACTCCTTGAAAACATCGAAATACAGGATGGCTATATTATGGCCACTGCCGATGTGGCATCATTATATACCTGCATACCGCATGAGAGAGGTATAGAGGCTGTCAGACACTTCTTAGACCATGAACAATCTCTGGCATCCTTTTAATGCGATTATCTGATAGAACTTCTTGAATTCGCAACCAAACATAATTATTTTTGGTTCACCAGCGCTACTACCTCCAACAACGTGGAGTAGCAATAGGAGCGAAATTTGCTCCAAGCCTTGCAAATTTGTTCATGGCCAAGTGGGAGGAGGATGTCGTCTATACTCACGGGACCACGTCTTTGGTACTATGGGTGAGATACATAGATGACATCCTCCTCCTATGGAGCGGTACTTTGGAAACACTTAAACAATTTTTTGAGTATCTGAATTTCAATGATAGAGGTATTTCTTTATCATATGAGGCCAGTGAAACCAAAATCCACTTTATTGACTTAGAAATTGCAATTGTGGATAAACAGTTTAAATTTAACACCTACTTCAAACCAACAGACCATAATGGTTTCATTCCCTTAGATAGTTGCCATCATAAGTCCTGGCTCAGTGCGGTCCCACGGAGCCAGTTCTTGAGACTTCGTAGGAACTGCACTGATACTGACACATTTATTACACAGGCAGAAATCCTTAAACAAAGATTTGTAGATAAAGGATATGATAATGTCAGTTTGGATTTAGAATTCCAGAAAGCTATTAATATAGATAGGGAGTCTTTACTTGTGATGAAACCAGAAAGAGAACCTGATATGACATTCAAATGGGCTATGTTGACCTTGTTCTCAATACAGCACAAACAAACTAGAAATATTATGAGGAAACATTGGGACGTTCTTAGACAGGATAATATTCTAGGCACGACAGTACCTGAACAGGCAAAGGTGATCTTTAGAGGCCGTATAGCACCCAATGCCATCAATCCCCCAGCCCGTCCCTCTTTTTTTCACGACTGGATTGGCTTCTTTCCATGTAGGAGGTGTAGAGTGCCAGAATAACACACTAGGGCGATGTAAGGTGACAGAATTTACGTCCACAGTTACTGGAAAGAGATATATTATTAAACCATTCTGCACATGTAGCACTAGATACGTAGTGTATCTGATTATTTGCTCTTGCGGCAAGCCATACGTCGGCCGTACAATAAGGACATTTTCTATAAGAGTGGGCGAGCATATCTCCCTAATTAAAGGCAGGGATCCTAAACATAGTGTCCCCAGACATTACAAAGAATTCCATAATAGTGATCCAAAAGGTTCACAATTTGTCGCCATAGATAAATACATTCCATCTTAGAGGGGGGGTACCATGACCAGAGGTGTTTCGCGTTTAGAAACGTTCTGGATATATGAGCTACAGTCTCATTTTCCACATGGCATGAATATGGAATTAGACATCAATGCCTTTATTAATGATTCCAAAAAAATAACATAAATAGTTTTAGTTACTTTTGTTGAGATATATGTAACCTACACTTTACATCTCATATGTATGTGACGTTTGCATTAATTGTTAAAAATTCATTGTGACCCGGCGAGAATCCATCTTGGACGTTTGTATCGATATATTCTCTTCTAATCTATTAGTAAAAAGTAGATTTATTTACCCATATTTCCTTTTAATTTTCCTATTTTATATTTTTATTTTCATTTTTTTTTTTTTAATCTAATTTTAATTTTCCATTTTTCTCCTTTTTTCATGTCTAATTTTTTCTCTCCTTTCTTTTTTCTTCTTTTTTCTGTTTTATTATATTTTTTATCACAAAACAGATTAAAGGACTGCGTTTACTTGATATAATTCATCTGTATGTCAAAAAACGTTAGCATCCAAAATGTATTATTGTTACTTGCTGACGGACTAGATGTATATTATAGTCTTAATTTTGACCTTAATATATGCCGTTTTTCTGTTTATTAGAATACGGGCCAAAAAGAAGTGAGATAAGGTACGGGTGGCCATTTGAAGACTACGGGTATTTTTGGCCAACCTTGCATGTAGGGGATTAATACGCCCGTCCATTGGACCAACTCTCTCTTTGTTATATGGGGGCGGCACATTTGATGTCCCAATTGATGTTTTGACTTGCACGTATGACTACTATGCCACGCCGTGCGTTTGGCCATCATATTGAGACGTGAAACGCACGCCATTTTTGGAGATCTTGGACTTGTGTTCCACTCCATTTGGAGCTCATGTCGGGTCATGACATACGTTTGATCATGAGGTCTTGATATGGAATGCACGCCATTTTGCGTTACGTAAGATAGCAGGCGTGCAATCTGCTAGGATGGGAGATGGACAGTTATTTGGTGTTTTTCGGCTTTTGAATATATGTAACATTAAGCCTGATTTTATACATTAATACATGGGGAGATACAAGCAACACAGCTCAGGGTGCTGGAACGCTATGTTGAACATAATAGCGAGGCTTGGAACGCACGCTGGTCTGCCATTTTGGACGAACCCGGAAGTGCATGGTCAAACACTGTACGAGCTGGATTCTCATCATAGGGGTCACAGTGTCTTTATTATGGAGTATGGCTGTAGTGGATGAGCACCCCAGACGAAGTCTAGTGAGACAAAATGCATCGGGGGGACTCCACTGCCGCCACGATTTTACATAAAGCGCTTTTTTTTACTACATAAATGTAAGTGTTCTACTTTTTATTAATAAATTATTTTCCTGCTTACGGAATTACGCTATGTGGCCCCTTTTTTATCTTTCACGGGCTAATTTTCCTGGATGCATAACCACCCTTATGGAGAAAACTCCTCTTTACTAAGGCCTGGATGACTCCAGATTTCCATCACTGTGATCTCTAAGGCTCTTCTTCCATTGCCGGTGGCAATACAAGCATATCTGACTCATAGAACATACAGTGGGGCAAAAAAGTATTTAGTCAGCCACCAATTGTGCAAGTTCTCCCACTTAAAAAGATGAGAGAGGCCTGTAATTGTCATCATAGGTATACCTCAACTATGAGAGACAAAATGTGGAAACAAATCCAGACAATCACATTGTCTGATTTTTGAAAGAATTTATTTGCAAATTATGGTGGAAAATAAGTATTTGGTCAATATCAAAAGTTCATCTCAATACTTTGTTATGTATCCTTTGTTGGCAATGACAGAGGTCAAACATTTTCTGTAAGTCTTCACAAGGTTGTCATACACTGTTGCTAGTATGTTGGCCCATTCCTCAATGCAGATCTCCTCTAGAGTAGTGATGTTTTGGGGCTGTCACTGGGCAACATGGACTTTCAACTCCCTCCAAAGGTTTTCTATGGGGTTGAGATATGGAGACTGGCTAGGCCATTCCAGGACCTTGAAATGCTTCTTACGAAGCCACTCCTTTGTTGCCCGGGCGGTGTGTTTGGGATCACTGTCATGCTGAAAGACCCAGCCACGTTTCATCTTCAATGCCCTTGCTGATGGGAGGAGGTTTGCACTCAAAATCTCACGATACATGGCCCCATTCATTCTTTCATGTACACAGATCAGTCGTCCTGTTCCCTTTGCAGAGAACAGCCCCAAAGCATGATGTTGCCACCCCCATGCTTCACAGTAGATATAGTGTTCTTTGGTTGCAACTCAGCATTCTCTCTCCTCCAAACATGACGAGTGGTGTTTCTACCAAACAGTTCTACTTTGGTTTCATCTGACCATATGACATTCTCCCAATCCTCTTCTGGATCATCCAAATGCTCTATAGCAAACCTCAGACGGGCCCGGACATGTATTAGCTTAAGCAGGGGGACACGTCTGGCACTGCAGGATCTGAGTCCCTGGCGGCGTAGTGTGTTACTGATAGTAGCCTTTGTTATGTTGGTCTCAGCTCTCTGCAGGTCATTCACTAGGTCCCCCGTGTGGTTCTGGGATTTTTGCTTACCATTCTTGTGATCATTTTGACCCCATGGGGTGAGAACTTGTGTGGAGCCCCAGATCGAGGGAGATTATCAGTGGTCTTGTATGTCTTCCATTTTCGAATTATTGCGCCCACAGTTGATTTCTTCACACCAAGCTGCTTGCCTATTGCAGATTCAGAATTCCCTGCCTGGTGCAGGTCTACAATTTTGTTTCTGGTGTCCTTCGACAGCTCTTTGGTCTTCACCATAGTGGAGTTTGGAGTGTGACTGTTTGAGGTTGTGGACAGGTGTCTTTTATACTGATAACAAGTTCAAACTGGTGCCATTAATACAGGTAATGAGTGGAGGACAGAGGAGCCTCTTAAAGAAGAAGATACAGGTCTGTGAGAGCCAGAAATCTTGCTTGTTTTCCACCATAATTTGCAAATAAATTATTTCAAAAATCAGACAATGTGACTGGATTTGTTTCCACATTTTGTCTCTCATAGTTGAGGTATACCTATGATGACAATTACAGACCTCTCTCATCTTTTTAAGTGGGAGAACTTGCACAATTGGTGGCTGACTAAATACTTTTTTGCCCCACTGTGTGTTCTTTTGGGTCCACATTTTCTGGTAAGCCTGCAATTTATTCTGGTGGCTGTTTTATCACAAATTGCCTTCCATCTACCATATTGGCTATTCACATGGTGAACAGGATCACCCCATTTCAGTATGGACTGCAAATAATCACTATACACAAGTGATTTTTGAAGATTACTAGAGACTTTGTTATTTCACTATATACATTTTTCACTGTATTCGTTATATGCACAGTTCTCACGGTTTGTTTATTATGGTTATCTAATTTGACACAATAGCGCTACACTTTGATACACCTGTTGTTTTGAGCAAATATTCTGTTTGTTGTGTTAGCTGCTAAACACTGAGCAAGTGCAGAGTTTAAATTTGGGTTTTATTGTTTATACAGTGAGAGTGAACAGATCATGAAAGCAACAAGCACATAGCAGGCTTAAGCCCGGCTTACCAGTATAGCAAGCGCCGCATATTAGAGTATCACCCTCCGGCTCTGGCAAAACAAACAGCCAGATAAGCTGGTTTTATCTGTCCTCAGACGAGCCGGCGTGTGATGTCACCGGCTTGAAGCAGACGAAAAAACGCCAATGCGCATGCGCAAGAGGCTGGGAAGTCCCTCAGACTACATCACCCATAGGGCTGTGCGAGGAAGGGAGGGGTCAAGTCCATCCATGAATGACATAGGATGAACATAAATAGACCCAGCGTCCCCGCAACTGCCCAGAGGATACCGAAATGATAAAACAAACACCAAAGATGGTGTGATCCAGGGCAGCACAAGATGCCATCCAAGGATAAGGGAAGCCCCGAGGCACAGCTGGGCATGAAATGGGCATGCACTAAGGATGGTAAAGCATGCCCTGGGCGTCCATATGACCACTTTTAACCTAGTTCTCAAATAAGAAAGAGGGGGAACTGGGGACCGGCATGGATGGGCTGGAAAGGGAACACGAAGAAACGCAAAGGGGCACAAGAGCAAGACTACTAAAAAATTCTAACCTAACTGGGTGTCTAGATGGGGAACCAAGCTCACTCATAGAAAATATGTAATATATTGTAAACAAAGATGAAGTAGAGAGAATCAAACATATATATAATATTTAGTGATAAACATAGTACTGTTCTTAAACATATAAATATACATGTATAGCAATACATATTGATAAATAAAGACAATAGCACATGAGAACAAAAGGAGGGGGGAGAGAAAAAAGAGAAGGACATGAGAACAAAAGGAGGGGGGAGAGAAAAAAGAGAAGGAAAGGGGGCTGTGGAAAGAATAAACAGCCAAACATGGAAAACAGCTGATGTGAGAAATACCCTAGGGGCTAACATTCATTGTGATTAAAGAAATGACTTGAAACTTAGGCTCTCATTAAATCCGGGGAATAATGTAGCTTTGAGGTCGTAGATCCACCGAGCCTCTAGCTGTAACAAAATGCGGTCAACGCTACCCCCATGGGAGTCTAGAGGGACATGTTCAAGTGCCAAAAACTTGATATATTGGGGATTAAAGTGATGATATATGCCAATATGCCGGCTGATGGCAGTGTCCATCCTGTTTTTTTTAATTGGTTTAATGTGATCTTGTATTTGTTTGAAAAATTGTCGTTTCATCATCCCAATGTAGAACAATTCCCATTAGACTGCCATCTTCATTCTTTAATTCCTTCCGCAAAGCATGCTCTACCTTTATCTGGAGGAGCAAACCGCCCAGAATCAAATTTACCAGACTAAACTTACCCAAAAATAAAGGACGGATAGCTCTGCCAGACCGTCAAAAATACCACCAAGCTGCTCTTCTGACACGAATAGTAGATTGGAACATTCACCATTCAGTTAAAGACTGGGTGACACTAGAGCAAACACTTTTCTCCCACCAAATAAACTTTCTTCCATGGATTCATCCAACGCACCACTCAAAAAGCATCAAAGCCCACCCCCTCATAGGTCCCACACTTGAAATATTTATTAACACCTACAAAAAAAACAACCCATTTCCCTGGATGAGTCCTCTAACACCATTAAGAAACAATCCAGATTTTCTCCCAGGTACAGAAAACAACTTTCTTTCTAAGTCATGGCCACACAAAGAAATTCTGGTCAAACACTTCTTTAAAAATGGAAAACTCTTATCAAGAGATGAAACAAACAAAGACAGTGACCCTCCCCAGATCTCTCAATGGAATTACATACAAATTAGACATTACTTGACTAGCAGCGAGACAACCCAACACTGGACTAGACCTCTTATGACGCTAGAAGACCTTTGTACAAAAACAACCCCACAGAGACATATAATTTCTATTCTCTACAACTCGCTCTTTGTGAGTAACTCTGAATTCTCCAGTTCATCATGTCAAGCGTGGGAACAAGACCTCAACCTAGACCTGTCAGAGGAAAATTGAAAAAACTCAAGAATGCGGCTTTAAAATCATCACTAGATGGTATAGAACCCCTACCCTATTGCACAAATTCTCCCCTCAGACCTCTGACAGGTGTTGGAGATGCAAACATGAGGAAGGCTCGATGATACACATCTGGTGGACTTGCTGCTTATCCAAAATTTTTGGAAAATGGTTCACGAAACCGTCACGTCAATCACCTCAGAAAACTTGAGTTTTAATCCAGCACAATACCTGCTACACTACAATTCAATACCCAAAAGACAATACCTAAAGTCTCTAACTATGTGTATGATAAACGCTGCGAGACATTGTATCCCCTGCCACTGACGCTCGAATTCTATTCCATCAAAAAAAGAATGGTTTCGCAGAATAAACAATATAGAAAGTATAGAAGAACTCATAAGCATATGTCAGGAGAAAATAACTTATTTTGCTTCAACATGGTATAAATGAATAGAATTCAAAAACTCTCAGGCATACAAAGCAATCAATATTTAATAACAAATCTACATTAAATAAATAAGGTTCATAAGAAGGTTCAAGAAAATGATACGGAAACAATATGTCATTTATTCACTCTCAGCCCCCCCCCCTCCTTTCTTTCTTCCCTCCCCATCACGACACAAATCAAGTTAGTAAATAATCACTACTTCACTTCAAGATTTCCTTGATGCTACCTGAAAATATAATTAGCATAAAAAAAAGTTTTGTTGTTTTTGTAACTGTATACAACCATAATGTACCCATATACTGTCCTTAACTGTATTAAATCCAATTGTCATATGTACTACTATTATGCAAATGTACCACTACAGAGATGTAATGCCACTACATGTTCAATCAATAAAAACTTTTGTGAAACAAAAAAAAAAAAGAAGCCACCGCACAGACACTGAGCCAGATAAATAACCCCAGGTGTCTGGCAGGTGACCCTACACTGGGTGGAGTGCCATTTACCATTAGGAAGTTTAAATTTGGTTTTTCGATTGACAAATTGGCAAACATCACAGGCTCCACAGGGAACAGTACCCCAATTGGTCTGGGTTATGGAAGCTGGAATATTTTCAAAATGGCTATGAACCAAACGGTCCCTGAGGGATGGAGCTCGTCTGAAGGTAATCTCAGGAAGGTTCTTAATATACTTGCTTGCAATGGGATCTGCTGATAAAAGTGGCCAAAATTTTGTCAGTATTTGTCTAATTTCTTTGTGCTGACTTGAATAGCGAGTGATAACTCTTACTGTGTCAGGTTTAGCCACCTGTTTATTGGAGAAAATCAGTGAGTTTCTATTTTTGGCATTGGCCCAATTAAATGCCTTTTTAAGGCAAGCGTGGCTGTAACCTTTAATTCTAATGCCCCGTACACACGGTCGGACTTTGTTCGGACATTCCGACAACAAAATCCTCAGATTTTTTCCGACGGATGTTGGCTCAAACTTGTTTTGCCTACACACGGTCGCACAAAGTTGTCGGAATTTCCAATCGACAACCACGCACGTACACCACGTACGACGAGACTAGAAAAGGCCGGTTCAGAACCAAGCGCGGCACCCTTTGGGCTCCTTTTGCTAATCTCGTGTTAGTAAAAGTTTGGTGAGAGACGATTCGCGCTTTTTCAGACTCGTGGCTTTCAGATCGTTTTCTGACGTTCAGTTTGTGCTTGTGGGTTTGTATCTGCTCTTCAGTGCGTGCAAGCAAGTTCCGCGTGACTTTAGTCACTGTATTCTTGTTCGTTCGTTACTGGTTTTCAGGTCGCTCTTCACAGGCCTTGCTGTTCTTCAGTGCGTTCTGTTACTTCGTTCTGAGCAGCCGACCGTTTTCTAGCCATGTTTCGTATGCGTACTCCTCGTAGAGTTCGTGCTGTGCAGGGGCTTGGTGTTGGGGTCCTGACCTTGACACAAGTCCAGTCCATGAACAGGGTGGGGAGGAGTTCATGGACCAAGAATTGGTTGCTTCAGCGTGACCAGTTCTCTCATATGCCTTTGCTCCGTGAGATCCGTGAGAATAATCCTGATGATTTCAGGAACTTTCTCAGGATGACGGACCCCGTGTTTCACCATCTGTTGGCTTCGCTGACCCCCTATATCAGCAGGCAGGATACCTGCATGAGGCAAGCCATCACTCCGGAGCAGAGGTTGGTCGCTACCTTGCGGTATTTGGCCACAGGGAGAAGCCTGCAGGACCTCAAGTTCTCGACAGGCATCTCCCCCCAGGCTCTGGGGATCATTATCCCAGAGACCTGTTCTGCCATCATCCAGGTCCTGCAGAAGGAGTATATGAAGGTAAGATTTTTATCCTTTTATATCACATTTTATGGTATTGAATGTTTGCTAATATATTGTATTTCTTTCCTCATTCTCTAATGACCATGATTGGAATATGCTGTGAATGTCCCCTTTGTCCTCATGCATGCTGGATTTTTATGTAATTATTATTTTAGGTCGTTCATACATATTTGCCCTTCAATAACCTCCCCAGCATGGTGTCTCCTGCCCTATATTCACCTCATGTAGTCACTTAACAATGTATTTTATCAGCTCCATAGTAGTGCTTTACCCCAAACACCCCCTAAAATGTTTGGAAATGTTATTTTTGATTTAAATTCAGGCAGAGGGCCAGAGGCTTTTTTTGTGGTGTCCCCAAATTTTTTGTAACCCTCCCTCCCCTAACTGCTAAGTCAGCTGATCCCAATTCTCTATCTATCCTCAATCATCTATCTGCTGACTTTGCCAAACCCATACACACTATACCCATCTCTTTAGTGCTCAGATTTATGGATGAATTGCCCAAAGCATGTAGTGCAAGGGCCTGCCTGTATACTTTCCAATGGTACTGTTTAAAGTTCTTGTATCCTATTATTATCTTGATAGGCAATAGCAGAATGTCCAAATGTGCTCAAATGTGTACAGTGTGTATTTATATCTTTGTATTATGACACTTCTTACCTGTCCAGTTGTCTGCCAATAGTGTAACTAAGGAGGGGCTGTTCCAAGTAATACCCATTATTTAGGCATTCATCTCTAAATGAAGTGAAGAGGGTTACCTGTCCAAGAGCTCCCCCCCTATAATGTTAGAAATGGCCCATGAGAGGGGGGGGGGGAATATGATAGGTGTACCTTATACTTTGTTGTTGTTAAATTCCCCTTAATAAATGCTATCTGGAGGTTGACCCATAATGTTTGTGTCTAATCTGCTTGCCAGGTTTCTGTGAAAAAATAGTAATGTTTTTTTTTTTTCCTCAACAGTTTCCTTTAACGCCACAGGAATGGCAGACTGTGGCCTCCCACTTTGCCCAGCGGTGGGACTTTCCTAACTGCGGAGGGGCAATTGATGGGAAACACGTCCACATCGTCCCACCACCCAACTCGGGGTCGTACTATTATAATTACAAGGGGTTTAATAGTATAGTGATGTTGGCGGTGGTGTCGGCTAATTACGACTTCTTGTATGTGGACGTGGGAAAGAATGGCCGGATGTCCGATGGTGGAGTGATCGCCCAGATGGAGTTCTACAGGCGTCTCCAGAATGGCAGCTTGGACTTGCCACCTCCAGAGGACAATGTTGAAGGTCTCCCATTTGTGTTTGTTGCTGATGAAGCGTTTGCGCTGGGGGACCACCTGATGCGGCCATTCCCGATGAGGACCCTCACCCCGGAACAGAGGGTTTTTAATTACCGGCTGGCCAGAGCCCGAAGAGTGGTGGAGAACACATTTGGAATCCTGGCCAGCCGGTTCCGATTATTTCTGACACCCATCCATATGGCGGAGTATAAACTGAACCATATAATACTGGCGTGCTGTGTTCTCCATAATTTTTTAAGAAAACATTCAGCCAACTATGCTGGCTCAGTTGGGCCTGAGGCCGGAATCCCAAATACATCAACAATGACGGTGCTTGAAAGTGGCCGTCCTGGCTTGCCCTCCCTGAATGCCCGTGATGTCCGGTTACGATACCCGGAGATCTTTCCGGTTGGGAGGGATATCAATATGTCAGACAATCTGTGAAACCTTTTTCAAATAAAAAACAACCAAAAGAAATTCTTGGTGGACATTTACTGCTTGTGTTTGTTTTAGCTGACCCTGACAGAAATGTGTTGAGTGCAGAAAATGTCGTGATTGGGTAACCTTATAAAGAATAGTGTTGGCTGGTACTTCCTAAATGCAAAAACACATTTCACTACAAGTGCACTTGCAACTGCACTGAACCTGCTCTTGTAGTGCAAAGTGTATTTGCCCTTAGGAAATAACCCCCATTTTTGCATAAAACAGCTATTACATCACCCCAAAAGTGTTGTAGTGTTGAGACAATAATCCACACATTCTTGAGTAAGGCACTTTTTTATACCTGCACAATCACATGTGCATTTACGAAAGGTTTTTAAAACAAACCAACATGTTTGTTGTATAACAATTTTTGGGGGGGCATTATCAAAAATCGAAATATCCATTTCAGATAAAACAGGCCTGTGTAAAACCAACAAGAAAGCCAAAAAACTTGAACTTACAAAGTTCACATTAGGTAAAACCTGAAGGCTATATCCGACATCAGTATTTAGGAACTGTGTTTGATATAGCGTTCAGATGGGGGGAAATCACCCCTGGAAAAGCCAAATTTGGAAGATGCACACCAATTTACGAATGTCAACATGTGCTATCTGCCATCAGGGGGGATCAAGGGACGTGTTTTGGGGGAGCAAGCCCTTCCTCAACGCTACTTTATAATTGAGGAAGGGGTTGCACCCCCAAAACGCCTCCATTGATCTCCCGTGATGGCAGATAGCACATGTTGGCACACTGTGTGCATCCTCCAAATTTGGCTTTTCTAAACATTGTAAAAATTTTCGTAAGATAAAACAGGTGATTTTGTGGGGTTTAAATTCGCCCCAAAACATCAATGATGTTATTATTTTTTTTAATAACATCACTGATTTGTTGCTGGATGTTTTGCAATTGGAGATTACACCCCATGATCTCCCCGATCAGTATCTGGGCACTTTCTGATGTAAAGCGTTCTCTCTCCCTCACATCACGATCACCTAAAAAGAGATAAAGAACAAAAAAAACAGGTCTCAAAAATCTGCCAACATCCATCTCTTTTACCTGAGCCTGTGGTTGCAGGCACTCACCTGTTGTGGTGCCAATCTCCACCACGTCTTCTTCTTCCTCCTGCTCAGCATCTTGTGTTTGCGGTATTTTCCCTTCTTCCAGAGGTGGGGGGTCTGTGTTCTCCTGGGATGAGGGGTGTCCTCCGAGTCTTTTCTCCCCTATGTAAAACAAAAATGTTATAATTAGCACACAGATATTTGATGGCAGAACTATAAATAGGAAACATTGCTTGGAAGTGGGGTACAATTGTCAATTTTAGCCGAGTTCCAAGATGTATATTTTTTCTTGCCCTTTGTCAAGCTGCAATACTTTACCTGTTTAGTACAAGCTTCACAGATTTAGCCCCCCCTATAGTATACACTGGAGCACCTGTGTGCCCCCCCTAATAAAAATGGTGTTCTGGGGTCCCACACTAGTGCTCCAGTGTCCAGATGTGAAAACAGCTGCTCAGTGTCCTCTCCTTACACACAATCTAGTTGGCATTTCATTCTAGTAACAAACCCATCTACACAAACAAATATTTGGCATCCAAGTAGGCCCCCAAAAATGTGTGAAAATGCAATGGTGTTCTAGAGGCCGAAAGAAAATTGTTTGATACGAACGAATAATGGGCCCATGAACATTAAAGTTGACCTTTTTAAACGTTACAATTACTAAAAGCATATGGAGCAGAACGAACGGAATAAAGACAGAAAGAATAGGAACACAGCACAACTACTTACTTTTTTACAGCACTCTCTGGATCTTTCGGTACTGCTCTGGCTCTCTCAACTTCAGGTCCGACCACCGCTTCCTGAGCTGATCTTTTGATCTTCGTACCCCGAAATTCCTCACCAGACTCCTGACCACTTTCGCCATGATCTTGGCCTTTCTGATGTTGGGGTGGGGGTAAGGCCCATATTTTCCGTCATAGTCGGACTTCTTCATGATATCGACCATCTCCAACATCTCCCCAAATGACATATTTGTGGCCTTAAAACATCTCCTTCTGGATCAGGACGTGCCTGGATCCGGGCTTTCCTCCTCCTCCTCCTCGTTGTTAGAATTATTATCAAGCACCTGTTGTAACTCCGCCATCATGCTCTTCCCCCACTGCGCCGAACAAAAAGGGGCGGGGAATACACTAGAAAGAACGTCAGGGGCGGGCGGAGTTACACGCATGCGCAGTGTGTATAAAGCGTAACACGCGTGCGTATTACGTACGATCTGTGAGCGGAGGAAGGAGCATTGGACGCGCCGATCGTAAGAACGAAGGTAAGAGACAAACTTGGGCCTATACTGCTTCTAGATTGAGGCCTATATTGTAACAAGATTAGGAGAGTTTTGTCTGACATTAGGCTTTGTCTTGTGTTGTGTCTTGCAGTGAACATGGATATCTTAATGAGAGATACTGACTTCATGTCACTATTCATTGATATGCTAAGTGAGCTGCCCTGTCTGTGGGAGATTACCCACCCCCATTTCAAGAACCAAGCAAAGAGGAAGGCAGCACTGGAGCAATTGTGTGAAATTGTGAAAGCAGGTGATCCCCACGGCAGACATCACTTATTTAAAGATATTAATTGGTTGCCTGAGGAGCACATATCTGAGGGAGCGCAAGAAAGTCCTGGATTCACAGAGATCCAGAGCAGCAGATGACAACTATGTCCCCAGGATGTTGTACTACGACAGGCTGCACTTTCTGGCAAGCCAGACTGAACCCAGGCCATCCCTCTCAAGTCTTCCTTCCACGCTTCCTTCCCCCCTGGCTGAGGCTTCTGACGCCCAACCTGGGCCTTCCAGGCCATATGTGGAGGAACCCAGATTGAGCCAGGTATAGCATTCCTCTAAATATTTCTGCTTGTCCAATCAATGATGTTAACTAGATGTTAGTTGGGAGTAGTAATTTAGGATTGTGATTGATGATGCAAAACATTACAACTATGTCCCTTTTTCATACACAGGGAAGTCTCAGCCAGGAGGTGGCCGGGCCGAGCCGGCTGGCTGATATCAAGGTCCCTCCACCACACCTGAAAACAGAAAGTGGCAGTAGGAGGAGTACCCTAGAGGAGGCTGCTATCAGATTCTTTTGGAGGGCTACAGAGGTCCTGGGAGCACCACACATCATGGAGGAGAACATTGCTGCATTCATTGCATATAAAATGCAGAGGATGGAGGAGGGCCAAAAAGCCATGTGTCAGGCCCTCATATCAGAGGCTCTGGAGAAAGGTGTGAGGGGCCAAATTACACCTCACACACAGCTTTGGGATGGTCCTCCTCCTCCTCCTCCCTCTCCTCCAGGTCCTCCCAGTCCTCCTCCAGGTCCTCCCAGTCCTCCTTCAGGTCCCCCCAGTCCTCCTCCTCCTCCAGGTCCTACTCCTCCTCCTGCCACATCTCCAACTGCACAGCCACAGCCTGGAAGGAAGCGTGGAAGGAAGACTAGACAGTGATTGCCCTGGGTCCAGTCTGGTCAGCCAAAAGATGCAGCCTCTTGTGGTACCACAGCCTGGGGACACTGATGTCATCTGCTGCTATCCGAGTCTCTGTGAATCCCGGACCAGACTGCCCTCCCTTAGATATGGACTCCTCAGGCCACCAATTTTGAAGTTGAAGAATTGATGTCTGCCGTGGGGGTCCCAGGCTTCACTAATTTCTCATGTTTCTCCAGTGTTGCCTTCCTCTTTGTTTGGTTCTGATCCCTTAATAAAGGATTTTTGTTTTGAATTATACTCTCCTATGTGTTTTACTTCAAAAATGACAGTTGGTTTGTGAGGATTCAGGTACATTTCAAATATACAATGTGAAATGAACAAGGGTCACCAACAACAAAAAATCTCCTGGAGATTAAATAATAAAAGATAATAATGGTGTTGGGGTAACTTGACACACAAAACACACAAAAATATTCTGGAGTAAAAATAAAAATAACATTGAACAAAGATCAGCCTTGGAAAAAATCCAAACATTAAAGAAAAAAAAGGCTTAAAATACAAAAAAAAACCCATAAAAAATATAAAACTGTCAGATGTGACAACTAATAACAATATATTGAGGGAATCCCACTAAAAAAAACACAAAGAAAAGTTTGTGAGAAGTGTGTGTGAATATGAGCATCAAAACTACTTAATTCTTGTCACATTATAAAGAAGAAGAGAGTGCGCTGTATTAAACCATTTTGAACATTGCAGCGTGATGAAAGTGCTGTATCCATTGCGAACGCTAAGTTTACCAGAACGAGCTGTCCCGTGTCGGAATTTCTTCTGAGCATGCGTGGCACTTTGTGCGTGGGAACAGGCCACACACGGTCGGAATTGACGCGATCGGATTTTGTTGTCGGAAAATTTTATCTTCTGCTGTCCAACTTTGTGTGTCAGAAAATCCGATGGAAAATGTCCGATGGCGCCCACACACGGTCGGAATTTCCGACAACACGCACCGATCGGACATTGTTCATCGGAAAATCCGACCATGTGTACGGGGCATAAGTCTATTATATAGATCCCTAGCAGCAGTTTGGATATCAGAGTCCTTGCTACAATTTGGTTTGAGCCGTAAGTACTGGCTGTAGGTAATACTTTTGATTAAAGAAGTAGGATGCAAACTTTGAGCGTGAAGGATAGTATTATCCACTGAGGGCTTTCTATAAAGAGATGAGTCTAGTTTACCTTGTGCGTCAATAAGGATGACCAGATCCAGGAAGCTGATATTGTTCTGACGACAATGCATGGTAAATGTCAAATTGAAATTGTTAATTGAGATTATTCGTATAAATTCATCTATAAAACGATACCATGCAATGATTTTGTCGTAGAGATGACTCAGATCCTCTCTGGAAAGAAGCTCTTTCTCCCACCCCCCCAGGTACAGGTTTGCGTATGAGGGGGCACATTTGGTCCCCATTGCAACTCCCTGTACCTGGAGGTAGTGGGAGGAGTCAAATTGGAAAACATTATGTTTCAGAATATAATCAAGCAAGTCCAATACAAATGCATTGTATTTGGCAAAGGAAGGACCCCTTTCATCTAGATGATGTTGTATCACTTTAATTCCTTGGTCATGTGGAATAGCATTATAGACGCTTTCTACATCAAGGGTTACCGGGCCTCCCGTCCCATCAGGAGACCCGATCCTCGATCTGCCACTTCCGGTGGCTAGAGACAGACTGGCACAAAGAAATGGCTTTGTTCCAGTCTTCTCTCTGTAAACACGGAAGTGACGTCACAACGTCACTTCCTGCTTACTCGGCTGCCAATGGAGCCGGTTTTCAAAAACTATACAGTATTCAGAATCCCCTTTCTCGGCGATCTGAATACTTTGAAGTGCAAAGGAGGGATCGGGGGTCTTTTAGACCCCCGATCCCTCAATAAAGAGTACCTGTCACCACCTATTACTGTCACAAGGGAAGTTTACATTCCTTTTGACAGCAATAAAAGTGATCAAAATTAAAAAAAAAAAAACACAATGTAAAAAAATAAAAATAAATGAAATAAAAAAATTTTTTAAAGCGCCCCCGTCCCCGCGAGCTCGCACAATAAAGAAAATGCATACGGAAGTCGTGCCCACATATGTTAACGGTGTTCCAATCACACATGAGAGGTATCGCCGCGATCATCAGAGCAAGAACAATAATTCTAGCACTAGACCTCCTCTGTAAATTTAACCTTGTAACCGTTATTTTTTTTTAAATGTCACCTATGAAGATTTTTAGGTACCATAGTTTGTCGCCATTCCACGAGTGTGCGCCATTTTAAAGCGTGCCATGTTTGGTATCTATTTACTGGGAGCAACATCATCTTTCACATTATACAAAAAAAATGGGCTAACTTTACTGTTTCGTTTTAATAAAATTCATGAAAGTGTCTTTTTCCCCAAAAAGTTGTGTTTAAAAGACCACTGCACAAATACCGTGTGACATAAAATATTGCAACAATCACCATTTTATTCTCTAGATTCTCTGCAAAAAAATATACGTAATGCTTGGGGGTTCTAAGTAATTTTCTAGCAAAAAATACAGATTTTAACTTTTAAACACCAAATGTTAGAAATAGGCTTAGTCATGAAAGGGATACTGTGGCTATAGAAAAAATGATGCTATTGTTTGTATCATTCTCTACTATTCAGTAAAATTGCATGCTTGTTTTCCCTGAAAAAAAAAAAAAAAAAAACAATAAAAAACTGAAAATAAAAAAGCAAGCACAGGGAACTTCACACATCTTTGAGTCATAACTCTCCCCCCTCATCTGCTATGTCATTTGGTGTTAGCAAATTCAAAAGGCATGACAGAATTAGGGGAAACCAATGATACCCCTAGAAAGAAATACTGAACACTAGAATAGGGGGGTAGAGTGTCATATGTGGGTAGCACACTTGCTAAGGGTGCAAACTTCAACTGTCAACGCCAGCTACCCCCCCCCCAAAAAAAATTGTATCCAATAGTTATAGAGGATGGGGGAGGAGGCAGAAAAGTGGAACTTCCCTTTTTGGGAGAAGTTCTGCTTTAAAGCCATCACTTCATAGCATCTCATAGCTCACTTTTATTTTCCTGTTGCTCATTTTTTTCACCAGCCTCAATTGCCTCAAAGACAGCAGAGTAGAGCCCCAGAGCTTAGTAAATGAGCAGAAGCTCTGCTGACTTCCATCACCCATTCACGTGCAAGCAAAAATGCTATTTTTTAATTTTCCTTGCATGTGATTGGGTATTCCTTGCAAAATGAAGCTTTACCTCATTCACTAAGCTCTGGAGCAATTGCACTTGCAGAGTGCAACTTCTTTTTGCAAAGTGCACTGTCTACTTGCCTTTAGTAAATCAACCACAGTGCAGTCTACTGTCTTTGAGGCAATTGAGGAAAATGAGCAACAGGAAATAAAAAGGAGACAGAGGAGAATGCAGGTAATTTGTTGCGGAGCCTGGCGGCAAATTAAAAAAAAGTAAAAATCATAACACATACAGTACTGTAATCTTACAGATTACAGTACTGTATGAAATCCTTTCACATCCCTTTTGTCCCCAGTGCTTTGTCCAATGCCCTGCATGCAGTTTTATATTACCGTATTTATCGGCGTATAACACGCACTTTTTTCCCCTTAAAGTCAGGGGAAAGTCGCAGGTGCGTGTTATACGCCGATCCCCGCCGATCCCGATCTGTAAATGTCAAAATCGCGGTCCGCGATTTGAAAATGGCACCGCCGGAGCCAAAGTACACAGAGCCGGTCCTCGGCTCTTTCTGGCGGCTCTCGTTTACTTTCGGCTCCACTCGTAGTCCCGAGCGGAGCTATCCGAACCTACTCGGATAGCTCCGCTCCGGACTACGAGTGAAACCGAAAGTAAACGAGAGCCGCCGGAAAGAGCCGAGGACCGGCTCTGTGTACTTCGGCGCCGGCGGCGCCATTTTCAAATCGCGGACCGCGATTTTGAAGCCCTGGAAGCAGGGACAGGGGATGCAAGGCTGCACTGGGGAAGGCTGCACTGGGGAAGGCTGCACTGGGGAAGGCTGCACTGGGGATGGCTGCACTGGGGATGGCTGCACTGACGAAGGCTGCACTGGGGAAGGCTGCACTGGGGAAGGCTGCACTGACAAGGCTGCACTGACAAGGCTGACAAGGCTGCACTGGGGATGGCTGCACTGACAAGGCTGCACTGGGGAAGGCTGCACTGACAAGGCTGCACTGGGAAAGGCTGCACTGGGGAAGGCTGCACTGACAAGGCTGCACTGACAAGACTGACAAGGCTGCACTGGGGAAGGCTGCACTGACAAGGCTGACAAGGCTGCACTGGGGAAGGCTGCACTGACAAGGCTGCACTGACAAGGCTGACAAGGCTGCACTGGGGAAGGCTGCACTGACAAGGCTGCACTGACAAGGCTGCAATGAAGGGCATTTAAATGTAAGTTTTTTTCCCTTCAACTTCCCTCCTAAAAGTTTTTTTTCCTTAAAATTCCCTCCTAAATTGGGGTGCGTGTTATACGCCGGTGCGTGTTATACGCCGATAAATACGGTATATATACTGTTTTTTCTGCCTGGAAACTTGAGATTGTCCATAGCAACCAAAAAGTGTCCCTTTATGTCAAAAGTGGCTTTAGACCAGCTAGAAAACAGCGATAGTAAATTAGAACACTTGCAGAATTGAGCGATAGTGAAGCATGGGGAAATTTATTTTATTATTATTATATTATTATTTTTTGAATTATTTATATTTATTTATTATATTATAATTTATGTTTTTGTGTTTCAAACTTCATCATACCCGGGATATCTAATAGACTCTTGGTGGACAGATTTAAGTGTGTTATTGTTAAGAATTACAGACCCACAATATAAAACGCCAAATTTCCATGCAAAATAATGGTACCGCTTTCAGCACCTAAAATCCGAAATAATCATACCGCCAGGGAGGTTAATATACTCTTAAAGCATGGCTTGCTGGTACATCTCCCTGATATGCACAGCAGGATGCACACTCTCCTCTCAGTTATGCCTGCCTACTAAAGAACTGATTGATAGAACCTCCCATCTGTGTTGCTACTTAAGACAAGCGATTGCAAGGTCTTATGGTACTTTGCATACAGGGAAATGTTTTTCTATCGTAACTGTCATGTGTCCATGAGTACTTGTGTACCTGGTCTGAAGCTGGGATAAGCTCAGGCATTTTCTTATCCTACTCCTACTCCAATCCACCTGAGCAATGCCTGCAAAAAGTATTTAATTTAATTTGGGAGTTTACTTCTACTCTATTGGGAGTGATTTATTAGACAGTAAGGTGTAGTGAAGTAAAGTGAACTTGATTTCACTCCAGACATTCAGTTAAGCCTAGTAGTTTTCTTTTCGTTCAACCCAGCAGGGCTGAACCAAAAAAAGAAAAACTCACAGCCCTGGAGGAGCTGTATTAACCATGTACTAACTGCTATACTAACCATGCGATGTTAATACAGCGATCTCCCCTGCTGTGCTTTTGTGGTCTGACAGGGGGGTGACCCCTCCACCAGAACACTCCGGTCAGCGCTCTCAGCCATTAGCCTATCCGCAGACCTTTTTTGGGCATGCCCTATCGACAGAAGCTGGCAAAAAGGCCAGCTTTTGTCCGACTGACCGCAGTACAACATGGGCCGAATGTCGGCCAGTTTCTATTGAACTGGCCAATGCTGCCCGACATTCAGCTTTAGGAATCAAATCTTTCATAACCTCCAGTCCACTTAAAAACTGTACATCAAATTTCTATCTGCTCATTCCTCACAGTCATGGCATTTTGTACCACTTGCCTCTCCCTTCTAGATTGTAAGTTCCATGAGAAGGGCCCTCTTGACCCTCTTGTACTGAATTTTTTTTTTCATTTTTTCCCTGTTTTGTTTTGGAATGTACCACTTTTGTTATGTCATGTTCATAGAATGCTTCTAGATGGTATAAAGTTGGCTGCCTTTTCCCTGGAATTCTGAATCCATTATTTATACCACATGTCACTTCACTTATGGTACGTTTTTGCTGTGTTGCAATGTCTCCCACACGAAGAACTGTAATACTGGCTCTCAACACTAACATAGCAAAAAGTTTATACTAAAACCAAAATCTGTTTAGCGAAAATTGGCTAGTGGTTTATCTTCAAGTTGTTGCAGTGTAACTCTGGGAATCATTTCAGTCTCCGTGCATTACATAATTCCTAACAGGAAACAGCACATTTGGGCAGAAACCAGTCCAGATATTTTAGTTTTACAGTTTTACTGAGTCATACGTTTTGGCAATTTGTAACATAATTCTTTCTTGGCATCCTAAATGCTCAGGGTCTAGAATTATGTTTTCTAATGTAATTTTAATCCATTCTTCATCCCATGAATCAAAAGTCTGTTCTTCCTAAATGAAGTGTGTTACAGTGTTAGGCTGACTTCAGTAGATGTAAAATTAGCCCACGTATGCTGATAATTATCCAAAGTATCCAAATGTGTAATTAGCATATTATTCAAGGATTTAGTGTTGCTTCTTCAGGCTGCAGTGCATGTCTGAAGCCTGGACATTCCTTTTCCACTAAATATGTTAAATCTATACCCCAGCCTTACTTCCTGTCTTGCACATCTCCTGTACTTTCCAACTAAAATTGCTTACATTGATTTCACCGCACACTAAGTTTCTCACAGTGTGCATTAGAAACTACAGCACAGTCAGATAGCGCTCACCTCATTTCCTGGCTGGAGGACAACCAGCATCATTTAGATGTTTCCTCCTGAGCTTTCTGTTCCTAGCCAAACCATTTAATTTAATTCATTGGATTTCAATTCTTTCAATCTTGAGTGAGCATTACCACATCTTCCTGTTTTTGGGGAGCAATGAACATCACTCTGACAGCCCCTCACACCAGTCATGGCCCATGCCTGCCACTAGATTAATCTCTTGTCTTCAGCCTGCCTCTTCCTGTTTTGACTCATAAACTGTGACAGCTGTCTATAACCTTTTTAGCTCATTGAACATACAGGTAAGCAGATTATGGCACCTCCAACATGGCTCCTAAGGGACATAGCCATCACACCGCCATATTCATTCCTTTATATGTCTTTAAATTGCTAACATTATCACAACTCCTTCTGAGGGAGAATGATACAGGCCCTGTTATTCAAAGAGGAAGCACACACACTATCACAACAAGTTCAGTAAACATCTTTGCCCATCTTGGCTGCAAGTAAAAAAACCTGGCAGGGGTTCTATCTCTTCCCCACCATGTTGATGGGGAGACTCTGTCATTGAAGATCAGTGGGGCACACTGGTGCAGAAATAAAGGGCAAGTACACAGGGGCCTTGCATATACCTGCAGCAACCTCCCAAACTTTCCTGTCCTGGCCAATCTTAAGCCATTCTGATGGCACCAAAAGGCAAAGCTCTGACACATTCTGATAGCACCGAATCTTCTCACCCAAGCAAGCATTCTTGACATTTTTATTGGCCACTGAGGCTGCCCATCATAGTAATAGGGCAATAGGATAGAACAAATAGAACTGGGCTTAGCAGCAATCCTTGACCCTACCTGGAAGTGCTGGAGCTTAGCTGTCAGAACAACCCAGAATTGAGCTGTGACAGGAGGCTTTAAAAGGCTTCTGCTGATTTCAAACCTGTAGCAATGTGCTTTGTTCCCCTCAGTAACATTCTTTTTCAGATTATAGGTTTTAGAAAATTGAGTTTTAGATAAATGTAATTATTTATCTAAATTTTTTTATTTTGCAAATTCAAAATTTATTGCCTCTATTGCACATATTGGGCTTGCAAATAAGCAAACCTCACAACAAATGGGTTAAAGCCTCTTGTTTTAATCTGAGCAGGTGAGAATGGTGATTATCACTGTATTTTTCATTTTGGATAGATCAGGAAAGTGTTAGACCCCCCATTCAAGGTTTTATTGTTGTCTGTGTTCCTACTGGGGAGGTCCATCCTCTCTATTTGTTCTTTTGATCATTGTCACTGAAACGAAATGTGATGATAAATCTAACATGTGTTTGGGGACAACTGTCCAAGAAAGCCTTTCTCAACACTTTAAAATGGGAGTAATTCTTCAAAAAGCATTTTGGTCTCAGGGAATCTCTGCTAATTACTATTTTATCTACAGCTAACAATACATTAAAGTGACTGTCACTGGAAATAACAGTGACAGGCAGAAATTCCTAACTTCTCAAGAAACCGTTAGCACCCTTAAATCGGTGTTCTGCTAAAAAAAATTTAAAAAAAAATTAAAAGCCAGCAGCTACACGTACTGCAGCTGCTGGCTTTTAACAATAGGACACTTACCTGTGCTGGAGTCCAGCGATGTCGACACAGCAGCTGATGTTTCCCTCAGCTGTTGGGTGCTGCCGCCACCATTGCGGGTAAGGGTACCTGGCAATTTAGCCTTACGGCTTCATGCAGAGAACCCTACTGTGCATGCGCGAGGCCCCGCTCTTCCCTCCTACTGGCCTAGCCACAGGGAGAGGAGGACGGAGCCCCGCGGTGATGTTGTGGGTAGCGGCCCGGACTCCTGGAAGTGGGAACAGGATACCTGTCAAAGACAAGTATCCTGTCCCCCATCCCCCCGAAAGGTGCTAATTGTGGAACCGGAGGGGGAGTGGAGACAAATGAGCGGAAGTTCCACTTTTGGGTGCAACTCGGCTTTAACAACCTCTGAAGAGACGCTAGGGATCTATGGAGCCCTGTTTCCGGTAAGCTGGCCTAAGAGATCAATTCCCATCACTTTGTAGAAAGTTCCCCTTCTTTTGGACCTCTAGGACAGAAAGTGTAATTTCCTCAAAGAGACGAGGGCAGCAAAAAATAAGCCAGCAGGGGTTTCAACTATTCCCTACTCTATCAAAAACTGAAAATGTTCTGGTTACACCCACATGCTAGAAAGTAGGATGATACTGATTATTCCTTTGAAAGTCATTCTGTAATATGTGTAATCTGATTTCCTTGCTATTCAGTCTTTTTCACAATAGCATATAATTACTAATCTCAGAAATGATAAATCAGTGGTTCTCAACTCCTGTCCTCAGGACCCAGGTTTGCAAGATTACTAAAATACATCATTATATGGTCCCTGCAGAGGGCAAAAATCTGCATGCCTGATAGACCCTGCCAAGGAGGGGGTCCAACACGGAGGCGCAGTTTTTCTTTTTATTTTTGATCCAAACTGAGAGACTGACAGGGGGAGATGCGTTTACTGGGATGGAAGAGGGGGAGCGCCGGCCTGGTGTTTGACCAGAGCCCGACCCTGTATGGTTAATTCGCTGCTTACGGTCGCTGCTTGGCAAGGTTGTGGGGAGACCTATTTTCCCTGTGCTGTTTGAGACTGCCGTAATAGCAGTCACCAGGATCTGGTAAGCGCATTCGAATATCCATTCTGTGTGTGTCAGGATTCGGAAGGCTTCTTCACCTGCATCCTTATCTGCACCTGTCTTCTTGGCACATCTTCCTTTTTTAATCACGGATTTTTTTGATATATTTTTTTGGACTTTACATCTTGGGGTTTTTTTCTTGGTTTTCTCAATATATATATTTTTTCTTGTATTGTTATATTTATTCATTTGGATATCAGTGTTCATTCATTTATATTCAATTGTCATTTTTTTGCAGCACTATTTATTTATTTATTTTTGTGTGTATATCCACCTCACTTTACATTGGTTTGGATGGGGATCAGACCTTTCATTAGTTCTTGTCTCTTTTTCTTTTTGTTTGTGGTTTTTGTTTCATAATAATTTCTAGCGCCGCATCTTTTTTATATTTTTACTAAAATACATCACAGGTGATATCATTTACTGCTCAGTAGGGATGAGCCGAACATCCCCTGTTTGGTTCGCACCAGAACATGCGAACAGGAAAAAAGTTTGTTCGAACACACGAACACCGTTAAAGTCTATGGGACACGAACATGAATAATCAAAAGTGCTAATTTTAAAGGCTTATAGGCAAGTTATTGTCATAAAAAGTGTTTGGGGACCTGGGTCCTGCCCCAGGGGACATGGATCAATGCAAAAAAAAGTTTTAAAAACGTTCGTTTTTTCAGGAGCAGTGATTTTAATAATGCTTAAAGTCAAACAATAAAAGTGTAATATCCCTTTAAGTTTCGTAGCTGGGGGGTGTCTATAGTATGCCTGTAAAGGGGCGCATGTTTCCTGTGTTTAGAACAGTCTGACAGCAAAATGACATTTCGAAGGAAAAAACCCATTTAAAACTACTCGCGGATATTGCATTGCCGACAATACACATAGAAGTTCATTGATAAAAACGGCATAGGAATTCCCCACAGGGGAACCCCGAACCAAAATTTTTTAAAAAAATGACGTGGGAGTCCCCCTAAATTCCATACCAGGCCCTTCAGGTCTGGTATGGATATTAAGGGGAACCCCGGCCAAAATTTTTTTAAAAAATGACGTGGGGTTCCCCCTAAATTCCATACCAGACCCTTATCCGAGCACGCAACCTGGCAGGCCGCAGGAAAAGAGGGGGGGGCGAGAGTGCGCCCCCCCCTCCTGAACCGTACCAGGCCACATGCCCTCAACATTGGGAGGGTGCTTTGGGGTAGCCCCCACAACACCTTGTCCCCATGTTGATGAGGACAAGGGCCTCATCCCCACAACCCTGGCCGGTGGTTGTGGGGGTCTGCGGGTGGGGGGCTTATCGGAATCTGGAAGCCCCCTTGACCCCCAGATCCCGCCTCCCCCCCTGATTGAAATGGTAAGGGGGTACTTACCCCTACCATTTCACTAAAAAACTGTCAAAAATGTTAAAAATGACAAGAGACAGTTTTTGACAATTCCTTTATTTAAATGCTTCTTCTTTCTTCTATCTTCCTTCATCTTCTTCTTCTGGTTCTTCTGGCTCTTCTGGTTCTTCCTCCGGTGTTCTCGTCCAGCATCTCCTCCGCAGCGTCTTCTATCTTCTTCTCCTCTGGCCGCTCCGCACCCATGGCATGGGGGGAGGCTCCCGCTCTTCTTCTTTTCTTCTCTTCTTCTCTTCTTCTCTTCTTCATTTTCTTCTCCGGGCTGCTCCGCATCCATGCTGGCATGGAGGGAGGCTTCCGCTGTGTGACGGCATCTCCTCGTCTGGCGGTTCGTCCATCCGGTGACCTCGCCCCCCTCTGACGCACGGGACATGACGGGACTTCCCTGTGGCATTCCCCGTGATGTCACAGGGAAGTCCCGTCAAGTCACCGTGCGTCAGAGGGGGGCGGGGTCACCGGGTGGCCCCGCCCCGTTATTTAAGAACCGTCAGACGAGGAGACGCCGTCACACAGCGGGAGCCTCCCTCCATGCCAGCATGGGTGCGGAGCGGCCCATAGAAGAAAATGAAGAAGAGAAGAAAATAAGAAGAGAAGAGCGGGAGCCTCCCCCCATGCCAGCAAGGATGCGGAGCGGCCCGGAGAAGAAAATGAAGAAGAGAAGAAGGAAGAAGAGAAAGGGATGAAGAAGAAGATGAAGAGAAGAGCGGGAGCCTCCCCCCATGCCACGGGTGCGGAGCAGCCCGAGGAGAAGAAGATAGAAGACGCAGCGGAGGAGATGCTGGACGAGAACGCCGGAGGAAGAACCAGAAGAGCCAGAAGAATCAGAAGAAGATGAAGGAAGATAGAAGAAAGAAGAAGCATTTAAATAAAGGAATTGTCAAAAACTGTCTCTTGTCATTTTTAACATTTTTGACAGTTTTTTAGTGAAATGGTAGGGGTAAGTACCCCCTTACCATTTCACACACGGGGGGCTGGGATCTGGGGGTCCCCTTGTTAAAGGGGGCTTCCAGATTCCGATAAGCCCCCCACCCGCAGACCCCCACAACCACCGGCCAGGGTTGTGGGGATGAGGCCCTTGTCCTCATCAACATGGGGACAAGGTGTTTTGGGGGGCTACCCCAAAGCACTCTCCCAATGTTGAGGGCATGTGGCCTGGTATGGTTCAGGAGGGGGGGCGCACTCTCGTCCCCCCCTCTTTTCCAGCGGCCTGCCAGGTTGCGTGCTCGGATAAGGTTCTGGTATGGATTTTTGGGGGGACCCCACGCCGTTTTTTTTTTTTTTGGCACGGGGTTCCCCTTAAAATCCATACCAGACCCTTCCGGTATGGAATTTAGGGGGAACCCCACGTCATTTTTTTTGTAAATTTTGGCTGGGGTTCCCCTTAATATCCATACCAGACCTGAAGGGCCTTGTATGGAATTTAGGGGGACCCCCACATCATTTTTTTTTTTTTTAATTTTGGTTCGGGGTTCCTCTGTGGGGAATTCCCATGCCGTTTTTATCAATGAACTTCTATGTGTATTGTCGGCAATGTAATAGCCGCGGGTAGTTTTAAATGGGTTTTTTCCTTCGAAATGTAATTTTGCTGTCAGACTGTTCTAAACACGGGAAACATGCGCCCCTTTACAGGCATTCTATAGACACCCCCCAGCTACGAAATTTAAAGGGATATTACACTTTTATTGTTTGACTTTAAGCATTATTAAAATCACTGCTCCTGAAAAAACGGCTGTTTTTAAAACTTTTTTTTGCATGGATCCATGTCCCCTGGGGCAGGACCCGGGTCCCCAAACACTTTTTATGACAATAACTTGCATATAAGCCTTTAAAATTAGCACTTTTGATTTCTCCCATAGACTTTTAAAGGGTGTTCCGCAGCATTCCAATTTGCCGCGAACACCCCAAATTGTTCGCTGTTCGGCGAACTTGCGAACAGCCAATGTTCGAGTCGAACATGAGTTCGACTCGAACTCGAAGCTCATCCCTACTGTTCAGTGATTGCAGTGAATCTCCCCAAGGTAATACCTAAAATCTGGCCTGATAGTGGGTCCTGAGGACAGGAGTTGAGAACCATTGTGATAAATATATACCACAAATGGCATACTGTATATACAGAAAACAGAAAAAAAGGCACTCCTGGCTGGCAGCTGGGCCAAATATTTCTGATAAATATTTCATATGGTTATAAATGTTTCTATGTTTAGAGACTTATGGTCTTTAAGTAATTGTAAAGGACAACATTTTATTTTTTAAATATAGCCAACATGTTATACCTGCTCTGTGCAATGGTTTTGCACAGAGCGGCCCTGATCCTCCACTTCTCGGGTCCCCTGCCTGCGTTCCTGGCTCCTCCCCTCCGCCGAGTGCCACTTGCAATGGGGGCACTCATGCTTGCTCGATCTGGAGTGGGCTCTGTGTGACTATGACACACAGAGAGTGTTTCCCCCCACTCTGCTCCCTCCTCACTAGCCGTGATTGACAGCAGCAGGAGCCAATGTCTCCTGCTTCTGTGTCTTAGCCAATGAAGAGAGAGAGCCAAGAGAGCGTCTGCTCTGGTGCACATCAAGATTGGGCTCAGGTAAGTATAAGGGGGGCTGGGGGTGAAGCTGCTTGCAGAAAGTTTTGTATCCTTTTGCAGAGAATGCATTAAGGTAAAAAAGCCTCAGCCTTTAGAGCCACTTTAAAAAATAAAGAGTTTTAACTTGTAAGTAACCTGGAGAAATAAATAAGACTTTGCTTTAATAAATGCTCTAATCAGAAACATTTTAGCTTCTGTTAAACTGAGTAGCAGATACAAGAAGGGGGGAAAAATTAGCAGTAATTGGTCACAGTTTAGCTCACATGTTCTCTTGGGGTCAAGCAGATACTGCTCAAAGCTCTGCTGCAATGACACTAAAAATAAACACTATGCTTTGTTATAATGAGCAAGAATGAACCTAAAAAAGTACAGTTATGCAACATTTCTAGAATGCTGGGCAGTGTATAGCTTAGGTTAAAATTCCCTGTTCTACTGTAGTCATTTGGCTTGAGTATAATCATAAGGTTAGCTGTATGTTGAATGTTTTCTGCTAAAGCTATGAAAGCTCTTTCATACAAGAAAATGTTTTTTTACTGACCACTGCCTGCATAACTGAAATCTTTGTAGGCCTTAGGGAATAATTGTGTCCCTGATCCATACATGTGAAAGCTCTTACTGACCACATAGGTGGAGGAAAAAAATAAAAAAAGAGGTAAAGCTTAAGCATAGGTTACTGTACTAGAATTTGTTGAGTATACAAAAATTACTGTGACCCCTCCCCAGTTACAATTTATACTAAAATATCTTTAGAATGTGTGTGGTAGCAAAATAAAATAAAGTAACACATACACAGTACATTTTTACAATGCATGCACATTTCCCTGTATGTTTGACCTTTAAAGGTCTTGCATTTACAGAAAATGCTTGGTAATCTACCAGAAATGCACTCAGCTCTTAATTTCCAATTGTGGCCTAAGTGGTATCAGCCCTCCCCAGTTTTCTGTTTGTAAACGAGTCAATCCAGGGGTATAACTGGCATTGGGGACGTGTCCCACATCTAGTGCTGTGTGTCCTGGGTCCCAACTTCTCACGCAATTGTCTGCGATGTATTATATTCCTCTGTCTATTAGACCTGTAGCACAGAGCCAAGGGGAGTGCTCTGAAATGTCTCCTTAACTCTGTGCTGCAGGTCTGACAGGCAGTGGGCGGAGACAGGAACCAACAGCTGAGTGTGTCTGCCCACACTCCAACCACTTGTTGCAGAACTCTGGAGGGGCCACTGGGCACCGTAGCAGATTTTAAAATTACATGCTGCAGCTCTCTAGGGGTTCATTCGCACAGGGCTTTTATAGGCATATTATATGTATAGTGTGATCTCCGATTGCTTTCTGGTGCCTGGAGAGCTGCACATACTGTGTACAGCCTGACATGCAAGTGAAGGGTTATACGCCGATAATTTGCATTGGTACCCATGTATGCACGTCCAACCGATTTTCTGAATATGCAACTTTTGCATTCAGAAAATATGTGAAATGCGGCCAGCAGCCGAGGAGAATGGCCGCAGTGTGAGAGAGCTCCGTCATCCACGGACATACCGGAGCACATAGAGCGACTCCTGAGCCTCAAAGAGCAGCGATTTTCACCCACAGCAGGTCGGGCACATCCTGGGAACATGTCCAGGAAAAGAAAAGAGACTGGGAAACTCAGCAGAATGACGGACTTCTACACGCTTCCCAGCAGCACACAGGCCCAAGATGGCGCTGGTAAGCATAACGGCGGAGAGCGTGGCAGGCCCTCTAGTCACAGCAGCAACACACAGCACTCCATGTCTCACCCTCACAAGGGGCACAAGGGGAAATATGCGAATTCCCAGTCATCTTCCTCCTCATCCATTTGGTAAGCGGTTTTTGGTACAAACTTTTTTAATACAGACCCCATTCCCTCCTCTCTCTCCCTCTCCCCCTTTTCCCCTCTCCCCCTCCTCCCCCCCTTCTTTCCCTCTTTCCCACCTCCCCTCCCTCTTCTCCCCCTTTCTCCTTCCCCCTTCCCCCCCCGCCTTCCCTTCCCTCTCCCGTCCCTGTCCCTTATTGTTTGTCTGTGTGTTCCTTTCCCTTTGCCCCCCCCCCGTATTTTCCCCCCCTGTTCTGGGTGTAAATTTGAAACACCTTTGATCATTTATGATCGTAATTTTCTAGTTCTACTTAGAATTTACTCACTCATTTGTTTACCTTAAATTATATTATCATACATTCTCACAGGCCTCGTTCATAGGGGCCCCCTAGACTACCAGTCTGAGCTGTCCTTCCATTCGAGACCTTAATCTTTTATAGGGCCCCTGCCGTGCCTCACCTTGGGTAGGGTGGAATTTCTAACCAAGCTGTCACCCATAATTTTTTTTATAGTTTACATACTGCGAACAGCTTTCAATTACTGTGATTATGATGTTTGCTTTCTTTGTTTGTATGTATTTTTAATAGAACCTCTAGCTCCTGAAGAAGCGTTCCTTGTCAACGTGAAACATGTAGAGCAATTAGAGACTACACCACCTTGGAACACCAGACCTGTAGTGCTCTCTTAAATTCAACTTTACAGGGGAAGAGTACCCTTTCTTTTACCCGGAACTACTGGTTAAATTGTCTGTACATAGCTATAGAGAATTATCTAGGAGACTGCAGGATAGGATTCATTATGGTGTATCTAACTGAGTTGTATGCCTATATCAGATGTGTTTTTAAACTCTCATGTCTATTCTCTGTGTTTTTGTATGCTATTAATAAAAATTAAGTTTTTTTATATTTTTTGTAGTCTATTATGGTTGTGCCCTCAAAGTCCCATTATCTAGCCCCTTGATGCCTCCAACATATTGTCGGGGACGTTGGCACAAATAACATTAAAGTACCTACAGAGTCACCCTGTATATTAGGTACTTCAATACTAGGATCTCCCTTTTGTTCCTCCTCATCCAGCCCAGTTAAGGCAAAACAACAACACATGCAAGGAGGAATTATGGCTGAGGAGGAAACAGACACATCTCTTAATGACACCAGAGAGCTCCAGGACTCCATCTTGGAATTCCCTACTAAAAATCAGCCAGTAATTGACACAACATTAAAGGACATGTTGGTGTCCCTCCGCAGCACCTTGCATGCGGATATATTAACCCTTACCAGTCATTTCAAAACAGAAATTAAAGCTGTCAATAACAGGGTTACTCATATAGAACATAAGATGGGAGAATTTGCTGGTGCCATCAATGAAGTGATTGATGCCCACAATGAAAAGGAAGATGAACTACACCAATTAAAGTCCAAAACGGCCGACCTCGAAGATCGTTTGAGAAGAAATAACATTAAAATCCGGGGGATACCCGAGTCAGTGAAACCACCAGAATTAAACGCTTACTTTCAAAACATCCTCCAAGAAATACTTCCTGATGCTTCGGTGACAGACCTATCTATTGATAGGATTCACAGACTGCCAAAACCTAAACATTTACCTGATCATCTGCCAAGAGATACGATTGCACGGATTCATTTCTACTAAACTAAAGAGAAGTTTCTTCAGTGCATATAAAACCCTGACAATGCATTGCCCTGCATCCAAGGCCTTTCTTTTTATACTGATTTGTCAGCATATACAATGCAAAGAAGGAAGAATTTGGCCACCATTACCAAACCATTGCGGAACCACCATATTGCCTACAGATGGGCCTATCCAGCAAAACTGCTAATAACAAAGGATGGTAAAACATTCCCTATCCAGTCAGTGGAAGATGGTATATGGTTACTGAAAGAATGGGACATTCTAGACAAAACAGAGGATCCACCCTCCAGTGCTTCATCACCCCGTCCACATTCTTCCACCTGGCCACAAGACGCGATTGATTGAGGTTCAGGCTATACAGAGCTACTAATATACAAAGTTGTGCTCCGGTGCACCCGTGGAACTTTATTCAGTTCTCCTTTCGCCCCTGAGAAGATACGGGATTATATCCCCACAGATTCAGTTGAATCGTTACTTTTTTATTAGTTTTCTTTTTCTTTACCTTCCATTGGAGATTTCTCGTTTTATTGTATTAAACTCTGAGACAATACTTAGACTGCTTTACAACATCTGGACTCTGGCTCACTGTTAGAATAACTCATCTACACAACATCTTACTTCAGTCTATATACCAACAAAGACTAACAATCCAAGGAACACTGTAATACCCACCCTTTACGATAAACAACATGGGGTTCAAAATATCTTCGTTCAATGTTCGTGGACTGAACAGCCCACAGAAAAGATCAATGCTATGGAAAGAAACTCAACTCCTACAAAGTGACATTCTTTGTCTTCAAGAGACTAATTTCTCTGCATCCAAGCCTCCAAAATTTTCCCATCACAACTTTCCAACAATTATTTGCTCCAATGCCCCAAATAAGAAGAGGGGGGTGGCTATTCTCATCAAAGACACTATTTCTTTTTGTCAGATCTACAAGGAAGCAGATGAAATGGGTAGATTTATTATACTGGTTGGTGAGGTAAACAACACAGTATATACCATAGTAAATGTTTATTTACCTAATGTAAAACAAATCTCTTTCTTAAACAAAGTTTGGAAACGAGTACGTGCAGTACGAAAGGGGTACACCATAATCTGTGGAGATTTCAATGCTATACCAAACAAATCTTTAGATGTCTCAGCCGAGACCCCAAAGTGTCGGGAAAGAGTGACCCTTTCGTGCTTCATGGCCTCAGAAAGTTTACACGACGTATGTCAACACTTGACTGAGCGGGATTATTTCTACTTCTCGAGTGTGCATCGCACATATTCAAGAATTGATTTCTTTTTGGTGGATAAATTTCTGTTGCAGAATATTAGTTCATCCAATGTACACAACATTACGTGGTCTGACCACGCTCCGGTCTCTAAAGTGGTGGAGGGATCCCGCACTGAGACAAGGGCAAATAGATGGAAAAATGATATCTCACTTTTTACACATCCAGAACATAAACATAAAATTACTAAAGAACTACGCAAGTTCTTCACTACTAATGCCATGTCTGTGCCAGATCCCTTCACGGTCTGGAACTGTCACAAAGCTTACATAAGAGGTATCATTATGAAAATGAGCAGTGTGGCTAAGAAGCAAAGAAACAAACAATTAAACGATCTAATCCTTCAAATAGAAAATGTAAAATCGATAAATAAGAAATCCCCTGATCCTAACATTAGTTCACAACTGGATAAAGTCAGACATGATCTCCGACTGCTACTTATCTCCCAACACAAGCACGCGGTTCAAAAATGGAAGGCACATTACTATAGTCAAGGTAACAAAGCAGGTAAATTGCTAGCAAATCAAGTAAAGGAAAAAACCATCAAACAAAAAATACCATTTATCTCACACCGATTACAGGCACTAGACTATCCAACCCAAAAGATATTGCTAATGCATTTAGGGATTACTATAACAATCTCTATAATCTAAAAGAAGATGCTACTACCCATCAACCATCCCCTGAGATGATCCAGACATTTCTGGACTTTATCTCAATGCCCAAATTGAACTCAGACCAACTACATATTATAAATGAACCAATTTCCATATCTGAACTTCACAAAACAATACTATCTCTCCCCAACAACAAATCCCCAGGCCCAGACAGTTTTTCATCCGAATACTACCATACATTTTACTCCATATTAGGCCCACACTTATTAAAAGTATACGCATCAGCCTTTATCCACATCTTCATTCCCCTCAGAAATGTTAACAGCCACAATTGTGACTTTACCCAAACCTGGAAAATCACTTGATATGCCACAAAACTTCAGGCCTATATCTTTGTTAAATGTAGACCTGAAGATTTATGCCAATTCCTGCCCACTTTAGTAAAACATGACCAAGTTGGGTTTATCCCAGGTCGACAGGCGCCAGACGCCACACGAAGAATTATTAATTTACTTCACGCTGCAGAATCTTCAGGTACTCCTTCTCTGCTTCTATCATTAGATGCAGAGAAGGCCTTTGATAGAATCCACTGGGGATATTTGAAATTCGTTTTAGACAAATTTGGCATTTCAGGAACAATTAATTCAGCTATCTTAGCACTATATACTAACCCCTCTGCAATGGTGTACACAGAAGGAATGTTCTCTGATAGCTTCAATATTACTAACAGGACGAGGCAGGGTTGCCCCTGTCTCCCCTAATTTTTGCTCTGTTAATGGAATCCTTGTCCGAAAAAATCAGATCTCATCCAGACATCTCGGGTATCCAAATTTCCAAACAGGCACATACTATCTCCCTTTTCGCAGATGATGTGATTCTATCCCTTTCCAATCCCAATACCTCCCTACAAACAGTACACAACATATTAAACCACTTCAACCAAATCTCATACTACAAAGTGAACACATCCAAATCTAACTTACTTGCCATAAACATAGAAGAAAAACTCTGCAAATCCCTCTCTTCACGATTTCCATATCCATGGGCTGACAAACCTATCCAATACCTAGGGATTCAGCTAACGATGCCAAGCAGTCATTTATTCAAAGTGAACCTAGTTCCCTTTATTTCCTCTATCCAACCAGAACTGACCAGGTTAAAATCCTTTTGTTTGTCTTGGATGGGAAGACTGGCGGCATACAAAATGCTTATTTTACCAAAAATACTTTACTACTCCCGATTTTCATACCAGCAAAATTTTTCAAAACAGCTCAATCGCAGTTACACAAGTTTGTATGGGCAGATAAAAAACCAAGATGCTCTCAGTCTTCTTTATCAAGACATAGAAAGGCAAGTGGGATGGGGCTCCCAATTTTAAGAGACTACTTCGCTGCTAGTATACTGGATCAAACAAAATATTGGTTCCAAAATCATTCTTCTAAACACTGGGCCACTATAGAGCAAGCCTGGCTACTCCCTAATTCCTTGAGATCCACATTACTGGCAAATTCATTCTCAAATATTCACCTCAAATCTAATTATCCTATTATACAACTAATACTAGACACATGGAAAAAATTCTGCTCCGAAACAAGACACAATACAGAACTTACGGAAGTACCTACCCCACTGAATTCGATTTGCACACACATTAGCGATCTAAAAACAACACAATGGGAATATAAAGGAATTACCCTAATCTCGGACCTGCTTGATCGAGGTAAAATCATTCCCTTCAATGTACTAGCCCAAAAGTATTCTCTCCCCACTTCTGATTATTACATGTACATAAGAATTACGACATTCTTGAAAACTCACCCGCTACAATGTACTAAAATTCAACATAAGGCATGGACATACTGGACACATCTACCACAAAAAAAGGAATTTCCTTATTCTACACTCTAATACAACAAGAAGACTCTTTCAATAAATTACCAGCACACCAAAAATGGGAATCAGAACTCTCTATGACCTTTTCAGAAAGGCATGGGTTAGACACCATTAAATCTAATAACTGTTTCACAAGATCCACAGCACATTGGGAGACAGCCCAAAAACTTTTACTCAGATGGTACTATACCCCCTATCTAACTGCAAAATTTTCTAAAAACAGCTCCAATGAGTGTTGGCGAGGTTGTGGAAAAGTAGGCACTCTTCTTCACATGTTGTGGGAGTGCCCCAACCTTTGGAGTTTTTGGAAAGCAATATTCAGATTAATATAAAAAATCACAGGCTTTATTAGGAAAGGTGAAGCAGAGTTGGCCATATTAAGTATACATATAGACCAATACCCACCTGCTCTTAGACCAATGGTGTTACAAATTCTGATGGCAGCCAGATTAACAATCACTAGCAAATGGAAATCTAACAGCTCACCGAATATTAGTGATGCTGTTAGAAAAGTAGATGAAGCTTATAAATATGAACAGATTATGGCAAATATGCATGGAAATACACCCCGTTTGTACAAACAATGAGATCCTTGGATTAGATTTAGACAAACTGCATAAAAAACTTTCTTTGTGTACTTTCTTTTTCTTTTTGTTCCTTTCTTGTGATAGGGAGCCAGAGTCCCTACCCTTTCCATTAATAATACTTTCTTTTCCCTTTTACAATCTATTAGTCTTAGATACATATTCTCCAGTTCAATATATTGATTGACAATATGTCTATATGCTGATTATAATCAATCAACGTTGTTTAAACATAAGATGCTGTTATCGCTTTAAGATCTTATGAGGATATGTTAACTGACCTTGTTCAATTGTTATACCATTTCTAAAAATACCTTGTATGGTATAATATTGTGAATTATTTTAAAAAAAATCTTTAATAAAAAATATTTGAAAAAAAAAAAAGAAAATATGTGAGATGCACATGCACAGGTAAACTCTAAAGCAAAGAACCATCAGCATTTACAAAGAAACAGCCACGTACAGCCATTCACTTGTACGGCAGGCTGTACACAGTATGTTCGGTTCCCCAGGTGCCAGAAAGCAGTGGGAAGTTATGCTAGACATATTAGACATCTTAAATACCTATAAAAGCCCATGTGCATGAATACTTAGACAGCTGCAGGCTGTAATTTTAAATTCCGCCACTGGTGTACAGTGCCACATGTGCAGCTCTCCAGGAGCAGGAAAGTCCCACGAAATGATGTTAGGCATATGTAGCGCCCACCTACTTAGGTGTGTGCTAGATTAGATAGTTAGGTTTAAAGTTAGGCTAAATTACCAGTGTTTTACCCTGTGGTGTAAGCTGGTGGGTTTGATTGACATGGGAGGTTGATTAGAGTAGAGGAGGTTGTGGCCACCTACACTCTGCCTGTGTAGTTTCCTTCATTTTCCATGACCTGATCTGGAAAGTGGGAGGAATACAGGAATGGAGTGGCAGGTAGTTCTGGGGACCCCTCTGGACCAATTATTAATTTGCTTGGGCAGAGGCGGGACATGTATAAAAGGCAAGGTCACATGCTTCTCAGGGTGGTCTGTGGGAGTTTGGAGATCCAGAGAGGACAGATGTAGAGACTGGTACAGCTTTGGTGCTCTCCCCTACGGGGGAGGGAGGGGAAATATGCATGTGGAGAAGAGACGGTAAGAGATTTTACATGGATGTCGCTACTACTGACAGATACAAGGACTGGGAGAGGATCTTCTGTGGAATCATGGATGGTCGCTCGGTAACACATGTGAGTGTAACCCAGGAGAACAGTGCTTCTAAGAGACTTTAAAGGGGTTAGAGTGCGGGTCCAGGAAGAGGAATAGAAGTGGGCCTTAGAGAACTAACACCATGGATTAATCCAAAAAGTCACATCTCTTGGACTTTATTCAGAGTATCGTCCTTGAAGATTAAATTAGAAGTGCTGTGCAGTCAGGAAATAGTGACTAACAGGAGAAAGGAAAGATGCATTACATATTTGGAACCAGGTGCGAGATGGAAGTTCTATCAGGAAAAGGCTTTACATATTCTGGATGGAGTGATGTACTTACATTGCCTAAATGTTTTGGGAGTTATTCCGAGTGGCTTTCAATGCAATCCAGCAATGACTACCAGAAGCAAAATAAAGTTCTAACATTTAAATGTTCATGGACTGTCTGTTGTGTCTATCCGTGAGGGAAAGGGGGTAACGGGAACACACTTCAGGAAAGAACAAACTACCTAGCAGCTCCTACGTGGGTAGTGCGCTTCACATATATTATGCCTATAACAGTCATGTGTGCAGGAACTCTAAGTTAGTTTATATGCAGGCTATTTGTACACTATCTGACCATGGAGGAGACCAAAGGGACCAAACTTTATGACTAAGTCTGAGCTATGGGGGAGTCCATAATTGGTGATTGAGCTGTAAACACATTCTGTACTCTGAACCCCCCCCCCATCCTTCTACCCACCTCTTTTTTCACTCAACCCCTCACTTCTCTCTTCATCCTCCCTTTCATCCCTCTCTATCACCTCTCCATCTCTCCTTTTCCTCTCTCTTTCTTACCCCTATCTCTCCTAACCTCTCCTCTCTTGACCCTCCTTACCTCTTCCTCACTACCTCTCTCTCTCTTTCTCACCTTTTCTTTCTCTCCACTCTGAGCTAATCATGAGTATTTTTGTGAGTATATAAGGACTGTGGAACATTCATGCATTGTAGGCATAAGTTTGTCTTTAAAATGGAACTATGTTACATAAAAATTAATGGGAAACAAAATCAGATTTCTGAAAACTACATGAGTGGACCAGTAAAATCATAGAAATGCAGCTATGCAAATACATTTAGAGATTAGTGGGTGATACCTGTGACTCTTGGAAAGTGCCAGTTTCAATCAGAATAACCATTATTGTTTTATGAAGCTACATTGACCTAGGAGTGTAGATGAATTGCATTTTTACATTATTCAGTTTTTGTCTGATCAACCATTCTATGTATCTCTGCAACACGACATACATCACTTAAAGCAGTTTCTAATATTAGCTGACATAACAGCTTGGCTGCTCCTGACAAATTGATTTGAGAATTAGGTCAATGATCCAAGGTCAGGGCTATAACCCAGTTTTAGAATTGGGTCAAACTGCCTAGGGTATCCTGGTTATGTAATCCAACCACAGATTAAGCAGAAGCTGAATAAAACTGCAAACCTAAAATAATTCAGTTAATGTTCACTAAATGCTGTATTTTAAAAAGATAAGACAAAACATTTCAAAGTATTATGCTCCTATGGCTTACTGTAAACTCTTAAATGTTAAACATTTTTTTAAAATACTTTTAGATAAAGTTAATTAGGGGTCAAAATTCTGTCACATTTTTATTTCTGTCTGTAACCCCACTGGAGGCATTTTCTATTACGTCCTGTTCCTGTGATGCCTGAACAAGAACTAGGGGGTGGAGTTGTCAGGAAGGAGCAGAAAGCAATAAAAACATTGTTGGAGGTTCTAACCCTTCTCCACTCTACCAAGAATGCAATTTTATGGTATATCCCTGTTGGAGAGATATTTCGTGTCAGGATTAAAAGTAAGGGAAAGCTAAGTGCACTGTCACAAGAGAAGAGGTTTCATGGTTCCCCATAACTGAAAGTGTTTGGTAGTGTTGTTGGCTGTGACAAGGAAATGAGAGGAAGGGCAAAATGACAATGTCTTTTTAAAGTGAAACTGCTGCCAATATCTTTTTTTCTCTTTAGATAGAATGGGAGGGTATTTAAGAAAACCTATACAGACAGAAATTAAGGGTTCTCATTGCTACCCCCTTTGTAAATATATTTGTAGAGCTCCCTAGAGGAGATTGATGAGCCAAGTCCTGTGTCAGGGGACCTACTATAGAACATGAGCATGAGAGACTGGGCTACCTCCTTTTAGCTGGGCTACTCATTGTCATAATGCAAGCTCTAAGGCCTGCCAGACTGTAAATGTCCAATTGGCCCAAATCAGCAAGCATTAACTTCACAGTTCAGGGGTGGTCTGCCCAATTTACTCATATATGTATATAGACTTTAGAGATTGCCGAACAACACCCGGTTTGGTTCGTGCCAGAACTCTCGAACATCGCAAAAGATCGGACCCGAATGACGAACCCCATTGAAGTCTATGTGACCCAAACTTGAAAAATCAAATGTCCCTATTTTGAAGGCTCATATGCAAGTTGGGGAACATGTACCAATGCAAAAAAACTTTAAAAAAAATTGTTTTTAAAGGAGCAGTAATTTTAATAAAACTTTAACCACTTTAGCCCGAGAAGGATTTGCCTCCCTTCCTGACCAGACCATTTTTTGCGATATGGCACTGCGTCGTTCTAACTGACAATTGCTTGGTCGTGCGACGTGGTACCCAAACAAAATTGATGTCCTTTTTTCCCACAAATGGAGCTTTCTTTTGGTGGTACTTGATCACCTCTGTGTTTTTTATTTTTTGCGCTATAAACAAAAAAAGAGCGACAATTTTGAGAAAAAAAATATATTTTTAGTTTTTGTTCTAATAAATATCCCCCAATTTTTTTATAAAAAACAAATTTCTTCATCATTTTAGGCCAATATATATTCTTCTACATATTTTTGGTAAAAAAATTGCAATAAGCATATATTGATTGGTTTGTGCAAAAGTTATAGCGTCTACAAAAAAGGGGATAGATTTATGCAATTTTTATTATTATTTTTTTTTTTACTAGTAATGGTGGCGATCAGCGTTTTTTAGCGGGACTGCGACATTGCAGCGGACAGATCAGATACTTTTGACACTTTTTTGGGACCATTGACATTTATACAGCGATCAGAGCTAAAAATAGCCACTGATTACTGTATAAATGTCACTGGCAGGGAAGGGGTTAACACTAGGGGGCGACCAAGGGGTTAAATGTGTTCCCTCAGTGGGTGTTCTAACTGTGGGGGGATGGGAGTGACTAGAGGAGGACATATTGCTGTTCTTAACTAGTAGGAACACATGATCTCCTCTCCTGACAGAACCGGGATTTGTGTGTTTACACACACAGATCCCCGTTCTGTCTCTCGTGCCCATGATCGCGGTGGCCGTGTGCTGGCCATGCGCATTGGGTCCCCCATTGTACGTTGTTTTGCGCAGGGCTGCCAACCTGCCGTTGTATATGTATGTGAGCCAGTTGGGAAGTGGTTAAGAAAAACAATAAAATTGAAAAAATCATTTAAATATAGTGCCTGAGGGGTCCCCTTAGCCTGCCTGTAAAGTGGCACATCTGTACCGTGTATAGAACCTGCTGCAGCAAAACTGACATTTACAGAGAAAAAAATGTTTTATTGATTTTCCCTGCAAGCTTTTTTATTTAGTAAACAATGGATTGGGGAGCCAATCTGTATGATGAGGCCACAATATAGTGAGCTCGGAACAAGATTATAGATCTTTTGGATACATTCTGGTGTCTCTTTGGCAGACTTTGGGTGGAAATAACAAATTTGTATACCACAGTGAGCAAGCTTTATGTGAAGAGGCCAAATTAGAGTACACTCAGGCCAAGATTAACAATTTTTTTTACATAAAGTCTGGTTTCTCTTTCACAGGCGTTGGATAGAAGTAACAGGTGTGGAAAAATTGGGCTTTGGGTGTTGGTGGCGCCTTCACACCGTAAGCCTATAGAGGTACTCTTGATGAAAGCAAGAATTGGCCTTGCTGTAAAAATTAGAAATTTGACTCCCTGGTCAAACAGTTGTGGAAAAATTGGTCTTTGGGTGTTGGTGGTGCCTTCTCCCTGTAACCTTCTAGAGGTACTCCTGATGAAAACAAGAATTGGCCTTGCTGCAAAAAAAATTAAATTTAATGCCCCTGTCAAACAGTTGGGGAAAAATTGGGCTTTGGATGTTGGTGGTGCCTTCCCATCTTAACCCTATAGAGGTACTCTTGATGAAAACAAGAATTGGCCTTGCTCATTATCATCATCCCCTCCATCCTGATCATCCCTGGAGACACTGGATCACTGGAACTTGGCAATACACTGTGGCTGGGGGAACATGACTGACAATTTGTTGTTTATTAGTGTTCTCCCCTCTCTGTAGGCTCATGTTACTCCCTTCCTCTACCTCAGAACCAACATCATAATCACATAATGTCTGTGCATCCTCAAGAAGCAAGTGGCTGATGCTCTGTTTAAATAATTCAGCTGACTCCTGCGTGATGCTGGGGTTATGGCAGGAGTAGCTGTGGGCAAGGAGGCAGAATAAGCCACTCTGGCAGCTGCGGTGGACTGCGCACTAGTGTCAACTTGGGTCATAGAGGATAAAGATGGTTTAGTTAGCCAGTCTACCACCTCCTCTACATGCTGTGGCAGAATAGCATGGGCAACACCACTAAACAGAGACAAATGTGCCCTGCCTGAGGACAGACCAGGTCCACATTTGCCTGTAGACATATACGCTGCTGGCCCCCTCAACGTCTGCCTCTCCTTTTTGGCCTCCCAGACATGATTGGGGGTGGGTTATTACCCACATTTAATAGCAACTGGAAAATGTGTGATTGGATGCACTTTATTGCATGAAAAGTGGTGTTTGGTGCACTTTAAATTGAGGACTGATGCTGACAGAAATGTGAAACTATAAAAAAATAAAATAAAATAAAAAAGGAGGAACTCCAGCGTCGCAGTCAGAAAAACTGCGGCTGACTATTTTCACCTCCCTGGTGGAATGATTATTTCAGATTTTTTAAGCTGAAAGTGGTACAATTATTTTGCATGCAAATTTGGCGTTTTATATTGTAGGCCTGTAAATCTTAGGAATAACTCACTTAAATCTGTCCAAACAAGAGTCTAGTAGACATCCCGTTTATGATAAAGTTTGAAAAATGAAATCATAAAATATAATATAATAAATAACTATAAATAATTATAACAAATAATAATATAACAATAATAAAAATTATTCAATAATGTAATCAAATCAAAAACACAGAAATGTGCTCAGTTGCAGAATTGTCACTGTCATTACTTTCAGTGTTTGATGACGCATTTCCCCACGAATCACTATCGCTCAATTCTGCAAGTGATTCTAATTTATTATCGCTGTTTTCTAGCTGGTCTAAAACCACTTTTGATGTAAAGGAACGATTTTAGTTGCTATGGACAATCTCCAGTTTCCAGGCAGAAAGACAGTAATTTATAATATAAAACTGCATGCAAGGCACTGGACAAACCACTAGGGACAAAAGGGATGTGAAATAAATTGATACAGTAATGTAATCTGTAAGATTACAGAGTACTGCGTATGTATTGTGTGTTTTACTTTTTGAATTTGGCTCCGTTCTCCGTCCCTGTGTGTTGCAACGCTCGCAGGGAACGGAGCTCGGCTCTGTGATAGATCGAGAGGAGGACGGCTCGCACACAGAGAGGGGAGACATCGCAGGATCCTGGGGACAAGCTAAGTAAGCTGTTCCTGGATCCTGCGATGCAATCCCGATGTGACTCGGGGTTACTGCTTTTGGTGCTGAAAATCCACCCCAAGCCACACTCGGAAATACCGTCAGGGAGGTTAAAAAGAGGGGGCAGGCATGGGACAAAAATAAGACAAACCCCCTCCCCCCCAAGAAAAACAAAAAAGCATGCAGCAACCAAAAAAAGAGTATACAGCACTGTATACAGCACTAAATATTATGTAATACCGTGTTAAACGCTGCACTACACTAACACACTACACTATACTCACACACTATACTCACACACTATGCTAACACTACACGAACACTCTACACTCAGAGTCAAATGTTAGTGGTCAGGTGCATGGCTTCATCCAATTAGGACCCTAGAATGCACCGTGAAGTGCGCAGTGCATTACGGGGCGCTCAGCGGGTGAACATCCTGCTGAGTGCCCTGCAAATTCTGGTATTAGCTGAACAGGTGAACAGGCGATGTTTGTGCCAAACTTTTGCTTGGCTCGAATCATTTGCCTAACACTGATAGACTTTAATTTGCACTACACTTCCACAGGACAGACAATCTCTCTTATAACCGAGGCAAGCAGCAAAATCCTCTACACTCTGCCTGACACCCTGAGGGCCAAAGGAGAAGACACTAGTATACTTTCTCTCCTTGTACACAGGACCGCACAAAGCTATATACTAGACTGCACTCATCCCATCTTGTTCAGTAATAGACCAGCCAGGGAACTTGTTTTTCTGGTTGTTTTACTGAACAGGTAAAACAGAATTACAGAGCTAAAATAATTGTAAGGTGTTACAAACATTCTAAGAACAAAATCATCCTTTTTATCGTATCCTACAATCCTGCTCAGAGTTGCATGGCCACTCATTATCAAAGTCTGTACTATAATGCCTCGTACACACGATCGGATGTTAGCCAACAAAACCATGGACTTTTGTACCGAAGGGCGTTGGTCCAAACTTGTCTTGCATACAAACGGCGAGGAATTGTCGGCCAACAAATAAGAACGTAGTGACGTACTATGTTGTTTTTCAGCTCTTTAGTGCCACCCTTTGGGCTCCTTCTGCTAATTTCGTGTTAGTAGAAGTTTGGTGAGTGTTGATGTGCGCTTTTCATTTCGCACTTTTTATTTCTCACTTTTCATTTCAAGCTTTTCATTTCACACTTTTCAGTTCGTTTGTGAACGGCCATTCGTCAACCAGCCATGTTGCGGAATAGGAGGAGATAACGTGTTATTTATTATTGGCCTTGGAGTTATTGCTTTGACATTATTTTTTTGGTTGAATAATGATTTGATTTGGTATATTTTCTATATTTTTGGATGCATAGAATGCACTTTTTGGTTAAATTCTATTGGCAGATAGCATGTCTAATTTTATTTGTTTTATTTTTTTAATGCACAATAAAAAAATTGTGGAGAATAATACTTGGCTATGGGGGTCATTTACTATAACTCCAGGAAGTACTGGGCACTATGGCAAATAATAGAGCCAATTTTAGCCAAATGGAAACAAAACGGCGAATTTGCGCATGAAAATCAGCGACATAAGTGGAGAACAAACGTTTGAAAATTCTAAATTGCCGCTAATTAGCGCTTCCGCGTATATACAAATGCCAATTCTTATCAAGTTGTTATATAGTAGTGTACTGTAGCCATGATCCATGTATGTGAAAGAAACATTTTTAAGTGAGATGTGCTCTACCTCGTGTGCATCTATTGATGTATGTTGCAATTAGTATTCCTATTTCTTTCCTTCTTTTGCTAACTAATGCAGTTATGAATGATTATTACATAGTAATGTCTGCTATTCTGTAAAGTTACATGTATTAAACATTTAGGTTACCTATTTGTTGTATGTTGTTTTTTATTTTTTAATTTAGGTGACTATAAAGCGGTAATTATTTATATTCATTCTTTAATCATACTACACTATTATGTAGGTCTCATACTTAGCACAATGGCTTACAAGCACTCATACACACTTACAGCACTCACGGTACAAGTTCAAATACCAGCCAACCTACCATCCCCCAGCTGTGTTTATTTTTTCAGTGCACAAGCGAATTAAAATGAACAAACAAAAAAATGTAATCTGCCCATTAGTTAGTGTGTGGTGTTTGGAATTTCACACCATAATAGTATTGAATACTTACATATCATTGCATGCATTTGAAGAGTTAATATAATCAGCCAAATTTAAAGTGCATTGGCTAATTGGCATTCACCTATTTTCAGCATATGCTGCTTTGGCTAATTGGCTAATAGTCATTTGCTTTTTTTTCACCAATTCAATCTTTTAGTTTCCTGACAGGCTCCATGGCAGCATACGTGTGGGTAGGCTCCGCCTCCATAACTACCCAATAGGACCCCCTCTCCCATAAATCTTTGCTCTAGGCTGCTATCCATGTTCCTTTTTTGTCCTCCTCCGTAGGACCAGGTGTTGGTTCTCCTACCTGAAGATAAATCCTCCCTACGATCGATGATGCCGAGTGCCTAAGATTCCTCCGATAGGCCCTGACTGTTAAGCAGGGTATGGAGTGTAAAGCAGAGTAGCGCTGAAGATTGGATCGGTTCGTCTATGTGCGCACGGTCTATTGCCTAATGTTTCAGGCGACCATTATCTGCTGCCAAGTCCGGGGTGTATGTGTATGGAAGGCGTTTCTCGGCCCAGGTGATCGTAGATGGAGTGGTAAAGTTTTTTACATTTCATTCACATATGGCAGCAGTGTTTATGTGTATCATACCTCTGTGTGTTTTCTTCCTGCTTCCTGGTGTCCTAGATTGGCGCTGACGCTCTCTGCGTTCCAGCAGCTGCTCTCTCTGTGACTTCCGGGTACCGGCGTACGTTCTGCGCATGCGCGGACCCAATACGAAGTCGAGGCTTGGTTCGCGCATGCGCGCGAGCGTCTCGCGTCTGACGTCGGCGATGACATCACGGGCGCCACTTTTAAAAGCTGTGAGAAGCTTTCAGAGCCCTGGGAATGATCGTGGGGGATACAGCGACTTCCCGGGGCTACTATCTTGGCGGTTCAAGGTAAGACAATCTCTATTGTCTGGGGGAGGAGGTCTGTTGTCAGTCAGCTGATCCTGTGAATCTGTCTCTGCAGCTTCCTATTGTATTGACATTATGGACTCCTCACTGCCCCCTAGTGGCCAGCCCGCTTGTAGCAGGTATGTTTGCAGTTTTGCCTTTCTGCCTGTACAAGGATTGAGAGTAGGACACCAGCTGATTTTCTTTTCTATCTTCTCTGTGTTTCTTTCCTCACAGCCCTACTAGGTCTGATCCACACCGTAGTTCTCATAAAGGAAGTGGATCATCAAAATCACACCACCGGCAATCTTCCTCCAGGTCTAGCCATCATAAATCTTCCAGATCTGAACAGCGCAATAAGAATCCTTCTCACCCCCCTTCATCTCACTCTAAAGAGAGTTCAGGGAAATCATGCTGGGGATGTAGGATGCCTGTTCCAACAGACAAATCTCTCTGTGATCACTGCTTTTCTAAAGCCGCAGATGAGAGGGATGGTGCAGACCAGCGTTTGGAATCTATGGTTAGGCGGGTTGTGAAAGAATCTCTACAGGAGAGAGAAGCCCAGCAGCCCCGTGATTCCCCATCAGACCCATTATGCCCTCCAGTGGGCGAAGGTTCTGTGCATGAGACATGGGATTCCTCCCAACCAAGTCACCCTTCTGCTCCTGTTTCAGACAGCGAATCGGATCTGGAAGATCCTGGCGTGGGGTTTGAGTACGCCTTAGTTCCTTCTTTGGTAAAGGCAGTAAAGGAGGCCCTGAAGTGGGAAGATCCAGTTACTTCCCCCCCAAAACAGAGGAAGTTTTTTAAGCAGCTCAATAAGGAGCGACAATATTTTCCTTTTCTCTCTGAGCTGGGTGAGGTCATTTCTGAAGAATGGAGCAAAATGGACAAGAAAAGTTCCATGCAGTCAAAGGTCTCGAAACTATATCCTTTCAAGGAAGAGGAAGTAAAGCACCTTGAATCAGCCCCATTAGTGGATGCAGCTTTAATGAGACTAGCAAGATATGTAACGCTTCCCTTGGAAGACACTGTATCTTTTAAAGATCCTTTGGAAAGGCGAATTGATGCAGATTTAAAGAAGATCTACCTGACGTCAGGAATGGCATGTAAGCCAGTACTTGCAATAGCTGCAGTTTCCAAAGCTTTGGAATCTTGGTCTGATAATGTGGATGAGTTCTTAAGAGGTATCTCTACTGAAACAGCTAAAGATTCTCCTATCCAAGAGATCAGGCTGGCATCAGCCTTTCTTGGGGAGGCATCTATTGATGTCATCCGCCTGATGTCCCGGGTTATGTTGGCAGCTGTTTCAGCTCGTCGTGCCCTATGGCTCCGTCCGTGGTTGGCAGACCCAGCTTCCAAGCAAGCTTGGTGCCGAATTCCGTTTGAAGGTTCTTCATTGTTCGGCAATAAGCTCGATAGTGCCATAACCCGGGCCACAGGTGGGAAGTCTGGTTTCCTCCCTCAAGACAGACGCCTACAAAATCAGAAACGCAGTTTTCCTAGAAGACAAAACTCTGATCGCGCTAGGGATGCGCGCAGCTACAGACCTGGTCGGGAGTTCCCTAGATCCTGGAAAGCCAGGCAGTCTTCTTTCAAGAAACCCGTAAAAGGGGGTTCCTCTGGTAACCAGGACGCCACAAAGTCCTTTTGAGATTGGGCCCGCTCAGGCATGCCAGGTGGGGGCTCGTCTTCGCCACTTCGGGCATGTCTGGGCGGCCTCAATTCGAGATTACTGGACCGTCAAGACGGTCTCCTCCGGTCACAAGTGGGTTTTCAGCAATACCCCAAGACTCAGATTTGTTCCCACAGCTCTTCCAGGTTCAGAAGAGAAAAAGCAGGTCCTATTAACCTACGTGAGCTGTTTATTGGATCAAGGCGCAGCCGTCCCTGTTCCAGAAGACGAACAAGGCAAAGGCATGTATTCTCCTCTGTTCATGATACAGAAGAAAAACGGTACATGGAGGCCAGTAATAGATTTGACACATCTCAATTCTTTTATCCGAAAAGAAAAATTCAAAATGGAATCTTTAATTACGATCCAACACTCAATACATCTGGGAGATTGGATGATTTCAATCGATCTGAAAGATGCATACTTTCATGTGCCAGTTGCAACAGAATTTCAGCAGTACCTCCGCTTTGCGGTAGGCAATCAACATCTGCAGTTTACATGTCTACCCTTCGGCCTAACAACGTCACCTCGGGTCTTCTCAAAGGTCCTGTTGTCAGTTGTGGCTCTACTCCGTATCAAAGGGGTTCGTCTCCACCACTATTTAGACGACCTACTTCTCCTAGCTCAGAACGAAGATCAACTGTTAGAGCACAGGAGCTTAGTCATCTCCACCTTGCAGGAATTCGGGTGGCTTCTGAATCTAGAGAAGAGCCATTTAGAGCCAACACAATCTCTGGTGTTTCTAGGGGCTCACTTCAACACATTGGAAGGCACCATCTCCCTTCCAGAGGAGAAGATTGGAGTGATTCGGGACAGAATACACGCAGCCCTAGCGTCGTCTCACCTCTCAGCTCTCCAATGCCTGAAAGTAATTGGCACAATGACAGCTACCATTCCTATGGTGAAGTGGGCCCAATGGCATACACGACCCTTCCAAAAAGGGTTCCTTCAGCAATGGGATTCTTCCAGCCAAGTCCAGCGCATACACCTTACGTCATCCATGAGGACGTCTCTTCTTTGGTGGCTTCAAGGGAAGAATCTGCGCAATCACCATTTAATCATGCCCATCTCATGGGTCACGTTAACCTCGGATGCCAGCAGTCGAGGTTGGGGCGCTCACTGCCTTTCAGAAGTGGCGCAAGGCCGATGGGGTTTTCCTGCTCGGGGGATTGTCTCCAACATCCTGGAGCTGAAGGCCGCCTTTCAGGCACTCCTGTCATTTCGTCACCTAATAGAAGGTTTATCTGTGATGCTAAGGTTGGACAATACAACCGCGGTGGCTTACATAAAGAAGCAAGGTGGAACCCGCAGCTGGTCGCTGCTACAAGAAGTAGAGCCAATAATGAGCTGGGCTCAGAAACATTTGTCCAACATCTCGGCAGTTTACATTCCGGGGGTCCAGAATGTACAGGCAGACTTCCTCTCGAGAGTACAAATGGACAACAACGAGTGGTCTCTCCACGGAGAGGTGTTCGAGTGGCTTCTGACCCTGGGAGTACTTCCAGAGGTCGATCTATTTGCTTCTCCATGCAATCACAAGATGCCCAGATATTATTCGAGGTTCAGAGACCCTCAGGCTTACGGGATAGATGCTCTCTCAGAGCGTTGGAAGTTTCAGAAGGCTTATGCCTTCCCTCCGGTACCGGTGATTCTGCAATTCCTCCGGAGGCTCAGAACAGAGAAGGTGGAGATCATTGCAGTGATTCCTTTCTGGCCCAACAGGCCTTGGTTTCCTCTGTTATCACTCCTGAGTTATCAAGACCCAGTTCCCCTTCCTCTCAGGCCGGATCTACTGTCGCAAGGCTCGAGGTTACACCCATGCCCATCTTGCCTACACCTCAGGGTGTGGTTCTTGAGAGGGAAAGGCTTGAATCCCTAGGCTGTCCGGAAGAAGCTATTCCAACTCTTCTTAGTGCCCGGAGGGGAAGTACGAACAGAGTATATGAACGGATATGGTCTAAATTCTCTGATCATATGTCTTCCCGGTCAAATCCGTGTAAGTCTCCAGCAGTAGAAGACATTCTAAGTTTTCTCCAATCAGGGCTGGACCTATCTTTAGCAGTCAGCTCACTAAGAGTGCAAGTTTCAGCCATCTCGGCCTTCACAGGAGTATCGTGGGCTAATCATACATTAGTCCGTCAATTTTTTAAAGGTGCTATCAGGCTTAAACCTCAGAGAAGACCTAGGTTCCCCAAATGGGACCTTCCTATTGTCTTGGATTTTCTCTCCAATCTCGGATCAGATCCTGACAAACCTCTTTCCATGAGAGATCTCACGCTCAAGACCACCTTCTTAGTAGCCGTAACGTCGGCTAAAAGAGTATCAGAGATTAGAAATTTAGGCTCAGAAGAACCTTTCCTAACCTTTTTTCCAGACAGGGTAGTGTTGATTCCCATGCTTGGGTCAAACCCTAAAGTGACCTCAGTCTTTCATGAAAATCAAGAGATTGTACTTCCTACTTTCAGATCAACGGACGATCAGGATGTTCATCCACTTGACGTAGGCTACACTCTAAAGCAATATCTGGAGGTCACAAGTCCATTCAGACAAACGGAATTCCTCTTTGTTCTTCTTCATGGCAAAAACAAAGGAAAGCGAGCTTCGGTCAGATCAATCTCTTCTTGGATTGTGCAGACCATTCAGAGGGCATACAAGGCAAAGGGCTTGGCTCCTCCAGAGGCAGTGACGGCTCATTCGACCAGAAGTATCTCGACCTCATGGGCAGCTTCAAGGCATGTCGCGCCTGAAATCATTTGTAGAGCGGCTTCCTGGTCTTCTATAAACACATTTGTTTCTCATTATTGTGTTGAGCCTGCGGCTCTGTCATCTATTAATTTTGGTTTACAAGTATTGTCGGCTGACAATGTAAAATAAATTTGGTTTCTTTGCTCAAACATTTTTGCCCGCCCGTGTGTATTTTTGGGCGAGTTATTTCCCACACGTATGCTGCCATGGAGCCTGTCAGGAAAACGGAAAATTTATATCAAATACTTACCGTAATTTTCCTTTCCTGATAGGCTCCATGGCAGCAGGAGTCCCTCCCAAAATGTCTGGAGTAGGCTAGTTACGGAACATGGATAGCAGCCTAGAGCAAAGATTTATGGGAGAGGGGGTCCTATTGGGTAGTTATGGAGGCGGAGCCTACCCACACGTATGCTGCCATGGAGCCTATCAGGAAAGGAAAATTACGGTAAGTATTTGATATAAATTTTCCGTTATTTCTCTGTGGGATTTGAACCCATGAGTTCTTCAAGGTAGAAGTGCTGACTGCTAGCCTATTGGGTGTAGCACAGTCATACATAGAAAATACATAGAAAATACATTCACTAGTGTTTGATGTTTCTTCTCCCCGAGCTGTCTCTCCTGCTGCCACCATCTTCCCCCGCTGATGTGTTCTTCAGCACAGCCGGTTACCCACTAATAAAAGAAAAAGCCGCTCTTCTTGTGGCGGTCTTCTGTGGCCATCCGATAATGTCTCCCGGAGAGTCCGCTCCATGGCTATGTAAGAGACGCCACACAGCGGGTGACAACACAGCAGAGGAAGACCACCATGGAAAAAGAGCAGCTTTTTTTTTATTAGCGGGTAACCAGTGGTGCGGAAGAAGACAGCAGATGGAGAACATGGCAGCGGCAGGAGAGACGGCTCTGGGAGAATACAGCTCGGGGAGAAGATGGAGGAGGGAGAGACAGCGTCTGGAGAAGATGGCCAAGGGAAGAAGACAGCTCGGAGCTATTTTACAATAAAGGACTTGTCAAAAACCGGCTATTGATTTTTTTTACATTTCACTGCTTTTTTTGGTGAATGGGTAGGGGTAAAATGTACCCTATACCTATTCACATAGGGGGCAGGATCTGGGAGCCGACTTTTTAAAGGGGGCTTCCAGATTCTGATAAACCCCCTGCCTGCAGACCGACAACCACCGACCAGGGTTGTCGGGAAGAGGCCCTTGTCCCCATCAACATGGGGAAAAGGTGCTTTGGGGCATGTGGCCTGGTAAGGTTCAGAAGGGGAGGGTGCTCACTCGTCCCCCCCTATCCTGACCTCCAGGCTGCATGCTCGGATAAGGGTCTGGTATGGATTTTGGGGGGCCCCACATCAAATTTATTTTACAATTTGGTGTGGGGTTCCCCTTAAAGTCCATACCGAAGGGCCTGGTATGTACTGGGGGGACCCTACGACATTTTTTTCCTTGAATTTTGGAATTCCATACCATAATATTATTGAATAAGTACATACCATTGCATGCATTTGAAGAGTTAAAATATGGAATAAAGCAAGCTGATGTGCTTTGGCTAATTATGCTTCTGAGTACAATGCACACTTCTAGGAGGTAATGCTGTCAGTGGGATTTGAATTCATGGCTTGAACTTTTGGGGGCAGCAGGGTATACCGCTATGCTACAGAGCTGAGCACTTACCTACAGAGAAAATACATTTACTAATGTTTGATTCAATACAATAATGTTTTGCATTTCAGGCATTAATATTATAGTAACAACCATGCTCATGCCGATGTGCCGATGTGGCATTGGCTAATAGGCGTTCGCCTCTTTTCAGCATACACTGCTGAGTACAATGCAAGCTTTCAGTAGGTGATACCATCTGTGTGATTTTCAGCCATTTGAGCACAATTATATTGAGAACATATGTTTACTAGTGTTTGATGGTGGGACTACTTTATATTCTAGGTATAAAATAGTACTCAGCACAGTGACTTAGGCACCTTTCACACTTGTGTGACCTGAAAGTTGCGAGATTTTAATGCGACTTTAAGCAATGCCTGTGTAATCTTGAGGTCTATGGACGCAGGAGTCGCAGGGAAAGACACGCAACTTTCCCACGATTTTGCATCAGCAATTTTGCCGCAATTCCAGGGAATGCCTGTGTAAACTTGAGGTCTATGGACCTCAACTCGCATCAAAGTCAGACCAAAGTAGTACAGGGACTACGTTGAAGTCAGTGTTACTTGAAGTCGCACAGATATGAATGGTACACATTGAAAATCATGGGGTATGACTTGTCATACGACTCTGATGTCCAAAGTCGCACAAGTGTGACTCAGTCCGACTTTGTCAGCGATTTCAGAGACATCAGTGCACTTTCCTGCACAAATGTCTAGTGAAATCACATAGGTCCCAACTGTTCTCCTTTAAGGTGTCCTATGCCTACCTACTTTTGCTAATAGGTGTCCCTTATACCCATCTCAAAAAGTTGGGAGGTAAGAAATCGCCCCCTGAAGTCGCCCAAAGTAGTGCAGGAACTACTTTTGGGAATTGTTGTGGTGTCGCACCAATTTGGACAGTTCCATTGCCATCAATAGGCGCCGATTTGGCCTACAATTTGACATGTCAATTCAGACCTATGTGAACATGGGTGAAGTTGCATAGATATTAGAGCTGCACGGTTCTGGCCAAAATGAGAATCACAATTTTTTTGCTTAGAATAAAAAGATCACAATTCTCGTGACATAAAATCTTTCACATTATCCCACAAGAAATTGGGCTAACTTTTCTTTTTTTTTTTAAAATCATTAAAGTAATTTTTTCCAAAAAAAATTGCATTTGAAAGGCGCAAATACAGTGTGACATAAAATATTGTAACAACCACCATTTTATTCTCTAGGGTCTCTACTAAAAATATATATATAATGTTGGGGGGTTTTAAGTAATTTTCTAGCAAAAAAAAAAATGATTTTAACCTGAAACCAACAAATGTCAGAAAAATGTTTAGTGTTTAAGTGGTTAAACTTTCCTCACTTACACAGAATTCTATTTAATTGACAAATTGTTACAAGGTTTCTAGTCAAGTTCACTGATAAAGAATGTTCTAATTCTTGGCAGACTTCCTGGTTTTTCGGCTGTGGCTTCAGAAGAGCAGAGAGAGTTCTTTGCAATAGCAAGAATCGTGAAACGCTTTTTTCAAGATCGTAAAGGGGAAAAAAATTACGATGACGATTAATCGTGCAGCTCTAATAAATATTACTGGAAATCAAGGGGGACAACTTTTCATGTGACTCTGAGGTCCAAAGCTCCATGAAAAGTCACCCAAGTGTGAAAGTAACCTAATGCGATTAATTGATAACACCTTTGAATAAGGCCCCATTTGCACTTGTGCGACCTTTAAATTGCACAGCTTTGTCATGACTTGAAGCAATGTCTGTGTAATCTTGTGGTGTATGGACCTCAAATTGCATCAGTCAAACCAAGGTAGTGCAGGGACGAATTTGCTACACTTTCAGGATGCACAAGTGACAATAGGGCCAAATTCAAAGGTGTTATCATTGAATCTCATTCACACTGCTGCGACCTGAAAGTCACACTATTTTGCTGCCACTTTGCCGCTGCAACTTGGCCCCAACTTCTGGGAATGCCTGTGTAATATTGTACCCGATATACCTCACACCAAAGTAGTACAGGGACTACTTTGAAGTTGGTGCGACTTAGTAGCACAGATATGAATGGTTGTCATTGAGAATCATGGGGTACAACTTGCCATGCAACTCAGAGGTCCAAATTTGCTGGAAAATTCGCCCAGCTGTGAAACAAGTCATATATATTTTAATAAAAGGATCTCTCATTTATACTTGCATAGTCCTTACTGATTTACATCAGCAGAACAAATGCAGGAATTGATGTGTGCACATGGGACGGAAGCAAATGTGTGGTGATGCCAAACAAATCAATGAACCCCACCCACACCAAATCTAACTATGACATCCACCCCTGCATTGATTAAGTACAAGTACATATCCTACACTTACCCGGCCAATGAGCAGCGCCTCCTCTCTGCTAAAGAGACCTCGCCATGTCCACCTAGATTGAGATCCTGACCAGCACAAGAACTTCCGGGTGCATACAATGACTAATTTCCAGGTCAGAAGGTGAAACCACACTTTTAATTGCAGCTGCGAATATTTGATCTCAACCATGATTAGTATTTTTTTATTTTCAGATATGCAAATCTGTATTTCTACATATATTTGAAGGTAAACTTAAGGGAGTTTGCTAAGAAATGGTGTCCCTAGGCAAAAGGCCCAGTTTGAGCCCTGGTTCACACTGACAGCAGGAGGAAAGCGTTCAGCTGAACTCCCACAATTTCATTCCTGCATGTCAGTCCCGACTGTGGGGGCAACATCAGAGACATCGTTGCAGGTTTCTGCACCAATATCAATACAAATCGCACTAATTAGAACAGTGCAATTGCCGCAGATTTGACATGTCAAATCACACCAATGTGAACCAGAGCTGACACATTCAAACACTGCCTATCCACCAGCTGAATTCATTACCTGCAATTCTCCACAGCTGTTAATGATAAAAGTGGAATCTTTATATATAACTTGCAGTTGTGCAGAAGCCTAGGTTTACATTGGAGCGATTGGTCATGCGATTTGAGAGATCAAATCGCGTGACTCTTGGCAATGGCACTGGCACTGTTCCAATTGATGCAACATTTTTTTTGTGGCACCACATCAATTTGCTAAAGTAGTTCCTGCACTACTTTTGCCGATTTCAGGTGCGACTTCAATAGACATTTGTGTATGAAGCCACCTGAAATCACGCTGACCTTGCTACTTTGAAATCATGCTACTTCAAGTGAAGTAGCACAATTTCAAAGTAGCATGTGAACCAGGGCAAAGAGATTAGTTTTTTGGTGCACAAATACATATTGAAATAAAATATAAAAGAGATATTGCACTTTCCCAAAACCACCACCCACAAAAACTAAAGAAAGAAAAGTAGAAGGAAAAAAAAAAAAAACCTCACACACCACAACAAGAGCTCAATGTACTTTTATTTTACCAGCAGAAAAAAAATAATTTTACATTTACTAGCTTCAAAAAAATTTGGACAGGATATATGGTACTACATTTAGCAACGGAATTTTAAGGGCCCTGCTCATAGGAGCTTACAATCTAAAATTAGACAAAACCTTAGAGTGGACACAGCTTAAATTTCAGTGTATAACGGGCAACACATCACATTATTATCTGAAAGATTATAGAAACATACTTAACAGTCATTCTTACAAAGCATTCCAACATAATATTGCAAAAGACTTATTCAAAACACCCACCACCAGCCCACAATCCACACATACATACATTGGTGACCATGTTCTACTGGAAGCTGCATTTCAGTGTACACAATTAAATGAGATCAAAAATAGTAGGTCAGCAGATGCTTCCAAACGATGTTTGCATGATCAGACAGGAACAATACACACACAACATTGACAGCATGGCCACATAAACCCACTTTTGATTGAAAAAATGCACAAGAATTTCATCAAATCTCCCAATATCATTCCTTCTCCATCACAACAAAAAAACCTGACCTTCTCAGGCCAAACGAACCCCCCTACTGCAGGCCTTTATATAAGAGAGGTTGTATTGTTAGCACACTGACACACCCAATAGAAGTACACGCCCACCAGTATCTTTCAATCTGTCTCTTCATGTATGTCTAAAGTGATTGCACCTGATGAGCAGGAACACATAATAGGATTTGCAACTGTGTTAGCCTTGGCTATGTGCGTCAAATCTCCAACTACAGGACAAAGATCAAAGTCTATTTGCATCCACATAAACAAAGCAACAGTTTTCTAAGCATATGTACCTGTGCAGTGTAAACCCTAAAATTTGAAATGTCCAAGTCCCTGGGCATGATTAGTGCTAATAAACATTAACATCTGTCCCTGGCTGCAATGAGCTTCCAATATAAAGTCCAAAATTACCTTTCTTACATTAGAACCTATTTCGACAGGAGACAAAAAAGATGCCAGCATGTCTTTAGATTGTGGTGAGAAACCCACACAGGGAGAACATATAAACTTCAACACAAGCATTAGCATGTTGGTGGAAGTGAACCAACATCCCAGGTGCTGCTAGACAGAACTGCTACCCACTTAGCCACCAGGGCAGACCCACACATGTTCTCTGCATCTCTGTGGTGTGAATCAGCCCTAAGTCCATAGCCATGCTCAGTGTCACAAGCAATATACAGTATATTGGCGTAAGTATTGGGATGCCTGCCTTTAAACACACATGAACTGTAATGGCATCCCAGTATTAGTATTGGGTTCAAAACTCATTTGGCCCACCCTTTGCAGCTATAACAGCTTCAACTCTTCTTGTCCACAAGGTTTAGGAGTGTGTCTATGGGAATGTTTGACCATCCTTCCAAGTGCATTTGTGAGGTCAGGCACTGAAGTTGGACAAGAAGGCCTGACCTACAGTCTCCTCTCTAATTTATCCCCAAGGTGTTCTGTTGTGTTGATGTCAGGACTCTGTGCAGGCCAGTCAAGTTCCTCCACCCCAAAATCACTCATCCATGTCTTTATGGACCTTGCTTTGTGCACTGGTCCAAATGATTTGGTGGAGGGGGATTATGGTGCGGGGTTGTTTTTCAGGGGTTGGGCTTGGCCTCTTAGTTTCAGATAAGGGAACTCTTAAGGCGTCAGCATACCAAGACAATTTGGACAATTTCATGCTCCCAACTTTGTGGGGACAGTTTGGGGAAAGCCCCTTCCTGTTCCAACATGACTGCACACCAGTACACAAAGCAAGGTCCATAAAGACATGGATGAGCAAGTTTGGGGTGGAGAAACTTGACTGGCCTGCACAGAGTCCTGGCCTCAACCCGATAGAACACCCTTTGGCTGAATTAGAGTAGAGACTGCAAGCCAGGCCTTCTCATCCAACATCAGTGCCTGGCCTCACAAATGCACTTCTGGAAGAATGATCAAACATTCCCATAGGCAGACTAAACCTTGTGGACAGCCTTCCCAGAAGCTGTTCTAGCTGCAAAGGGTGGGCCAAATCAAATTTTAACCCTACGGACTAAGACTGGGCTGCCATTAAAGTTCATGTGTGTGTAAAGGCAGGCGTCCCAATACTTTTGGCTATATAGTGTATCTGGAAAAGACTTACAATGGTGGTGGAACCCTCCTACACATAACTACTACAATTAGACATAGTTATAGGACCTGGGAAATGAGACAACTTCTCCACATGCAATAACATGGTTAGGATTTGAACCTAGACCCTCAGAGATACTAAGCAGAAGTTCTAACCTCTAAGCCACAGAGCTGCCACGTGTGAGACCCTCCTACACATAACTACACATAAATACACATAAAAACACATATATACTGCATTTCTATGGACATACAGGTGATGGAATTACATTACTCAAGAGTTATTCTTCTTGATTTATTCTGTGATATTTGGTGTTTTTTTGTGGGTGAGAGTAGAATATTACCCTCAGATTTTTGGGAATTACATTTTGATTTCTGATATTGGTACACATATCACATTTTTGGGCTCAAATTATGAATATTTGCAAATAATACAAAGCACAAAAAAATTGTGATTCATTTTAAATTTTCATCAGCAATGGTATTGTTTGTGGATTATAAAGACACCTGTGTGAGTTTGGGGTAAAGATGGTTGTGAGATGAAGAAAAACAAGTGAAAGTGACAGAGAAAAATATATTTTACCAAAACATCAAAACATTCCACATTGTAGCATTCTTCAAATCAAAATATTTTAAGTAGAAGCAACAATGTTGCAAAGGAAAATTTATTTCACAGAAAGATACATTTCATCTCAACATTAAAAGGGTTTTTTTTGTGAAAGTTAGAAATGTTCCATTAGAATCAGTGACTGAAACTTCATTTGGACTAAATTAGAGCAGATTTTAACTCCCAAAAAATGCTCTCTAATTAGCTCTTATTTTGGTATTTACTATACCTCCAGGTAAAAAAGACACTTGAGTTAAAATGAGAGTTATTTTCAGGTCTGAGCATGCTCAGTTGTGTTGGCACCTAGTTGTCCAAAACGGGGAATTTTTCACTTTTCAGACTTTTAAAGATATTTCAGTGTAGAAATCACTTTTTCACACAGTTTAAAAGCAGATAATCTTTAAATAATATACCGCATATTTCAGTACCATTTAGGCAATTATATCATGCTCTAAAAATTATTTCCATTTGCAATTCTCTAGGTTTTAGCAGAGTAAGGGTTTGGGCTCTATTTAGTTTCAGGGAGCTATAGTAAATTCGATTTTGGGAGAATTTTCTCACCAGCGCTATAGTGAATACCGTTTTCGCGCGAATTACCGCTATTAGCGCTAATTCGCGCTAAATTGCCGCGAATTAGCGCTACATTGCCGCGAATTAGCGCTAATTCGCTGCAATTTGCGCGAATTAGCGCCATAGCGCTATAGTAAATGACCCCCTATGTGTTTTACTTCAAATGACAGTTTGGGAGTAGGCAGTTACATTAAAAAAAATACAATGTCAAATTGGCAAGGGACCACCAACATAGTTGTAACTTTAATCTTAAAAGCTACGGGATAATGGTGCTGTGGTAACTTGCCCTAACAAAAAACAAAAGCATAATAATTTTATTTTTGCTATCACTAGAAAAAAAGCCTTTGAAAATTTGTTTGCAATAACTCCATCAGTATAACCAGCAAAGCAGCTTCATTATTATCCCATTAAAGAAGAAGAGAATGTGCGCTGCATTTCGAGATTCCATAATTTGCCACGTCAGGAATGTTAATTCTCCATTACGAACGCTAGTTTACCAGACCGACCGCTTCTGGCTCGTCTTTGGTTCCCGAGCATGCGTGTTTGTACTTTGGACTTTTGTCCGACGACAACACACATTTGTTCGCGGAAAATTTTAAAACCTGCTTGCGAACATTTGTACGCGGAAAACCCAGCAACAATTGTCTGATGGGGCATAAACACATTTCCGCCAACAGCCTGTCATCACACATTTCCTTTCCGAAAATCTAATCGTGTGTACGAGGCTCTAGCCATGTAACATTTAAAGCTATCATCCCAGTAATAAATTGATTAGACCCAAGGTATGGCTTGCTGAGTTAAAACACCTGCTGGAGCTCCCCATGGTCTTTGTTGCCCCCATGAACTACATCCTGTAACAGCTCCACCCTTAGTTTATATATCTAGCAAAAGGGAAAGAAAGACCAGCCCATACTTGCTGGAGACAGTATAGGAACTCACTCTAAAAGGGAAACTAATTCCCATGTAAATGCGTCTCAGTCCCTGGCTTCAATACTAAACCAGCATGCAGATTAGAAAGCAAGATTACAATCAGAACTTGCTTGGTACTGGGAATCAAATTCACAATTCTGTTACACTATGTATTAACTATACATTTGTCTGTTGAAAAGGACCTTCTTATCTGTATTAATATTAAGAAAACCTTTTCCTCTCATGCAAAATACTTTTATTAAACAACTACTTTTGTATGTAGTAAGAAATTGTATATACTTGATAAAATCCTAACACAAGCTAACACCAGCCATGTTTTTTTTTTGTTTTGAATACTGTGGGGAAGATTTACATTTTTGTTTCTTTCTGTGACCTCATTGGGGAGATTTACCTTAATTTCTCATCCCTGTGATGCTGTGCGAACAACAGGGGTTGCAGTTACCACCAGGAGAGGAAGTCATAGACAGCAGTAAAAACATTCTCAGAAATCTGAATCCTTACGCACCCCACTACTGTGTTTTGGTTTTCATCTTTGTCCTTGTTTTTTTTTTTTTTTGTGCCACTTCAGCCAAGTACAATTCATGGGAAAATGTTGTATCAACCTTCCAGTCAACCTTATTCCTCAATACTTTCACATCATTGTGGCCTTTTCTCTTTGCACCTAGTCTTTATTAACCAAATAATATAAGATATAAAAATATTACCCTCTACCATTGCTGGTTCCTCATTACAATACCTCAATATCCCCCCCTCCCCCTCATCCATAATCCCCCCAACCCACCCGTCTCCACCCCCCTCCCCGCACCTCCCCCGAGAGTCCCAACGTCGCCCCTCCTTGTCTACCAACTCTTCCTAGAGCCTGTTTAGATGTCTAACTTGATTTTAAATTTTTATAAATTTTTGTATTTTAATATTTTTGTTAAGGCGAGTTGTCTGACTCTTCCTCCCACACCTCCGCCAACTGGTTTGAAGTTTTGAACCTAACCCAATCTCTCCATGTCTCCTCGTATTCCTCCATCTCCGACCCTTCACTGTATCTTAGGTATTCCATACAATAAATTTCATCTATTTTGCCGAACCACTCCCGCATTGAAGGCCTCCTAGTGTCCCGCCAATGTCTAGGGATGAGACTCTTAGCTGCGTTGAGGAGGTGTGGCAGCAATATTTTCCGATAACACTTGGAGGGGACGTTGCTGCCGTGGTGCAAACATACCCAGGGGTCATCTGGTACAGTCTGGTTGGTAATCAGATATGTGGTCCTCCTTATCTCCTCCCAAAATTTTTTCAATACCGGACACGTCCACCAGATGTGTAACATTGTCCCTATTTCCCCGCACCCCCTCCAGCAATACTGTGAGGTCTCATCCTGGATCTTATGCGCTAGATCCGGGGTGACGTACATTCTGGCCAGGATTCTAAAATTCATTTCCGCTATCTTGTAGTTTACTGATGTAGCGTTTACTCTACTCAGGACCCTCCTCACCTCCTTATCACTAATCTTGTTTCCTATTTCCTCCTCCCATTTCTTGAGAAATCCTTGAACCTCGGCCTCCCCCATTCCTATCAAAGTTCTATAGATCCTGGACATTCCTCCTCTCCTATTTTTTTTTATACAAACTTTTTCAAGGGGGTAGAGGTCTTCCATCGACCTAATTGGCTGCGGGAGGGATTCTACAAAGTGTTTCAATTGCCTGTATTTCCAATTATCCGAAACAAACCAATTTTCTTTTGCCTTGAGTTCCTGGTAGGTACGCAGCGTTCCCTGACTGATGATATCTTTAAGCTGGACTTCTTCACTCAGAATCCATCTCCCAGCTATGTCTTCCCTTCCCGGGGGAAAATAATCCTTAATTGGGACTAGGGGCGAGTTGTATCTCCACTTCTCTTTAGTGAATATTGTGTCCCAAGTGTACAAAACGTGTTTCGTAATATCAAATACATTTGTGCTCAATTTTCTAAATTGTGGTGGTATCCAAACATTTTTTCCTAAATCTACCCCACTCCTTGTGTTCTCTATTTTCACCCATTGCTTGTCTTTGTAATTATTGATCCATTCCGGGATACATGATAGTACTATTGCTGTGTAATATTTTTTAATGTCTGGTGCCCCCCAACCCCCCCTCCTTTTGGCATTCACTAATTGTGCATACTTTACTCGTGGCTTCTTCCCCCTCCATATAAATCTTAGAAACAGTGTGTGCATTTTGTTCAAAAAACTCTCTGAGATTGCTATTGGGAGCATTTGAATTTTGTATGTGATTTTGGGGAGAATTGACATTTTAAGTAAGTTTATTCTGCCTCCCCAAGATAATCGGTTCCGTGGGAATCTGTTTAACTCAGCCCCAATCTCATTAAGGAGGGTCATGAAGTTGACTTGGAACATTGTCTCTTTTGTTAATGATATTTTAACCCCCAAATAGCTCAGTTCTTTTGTCCCCCATTTAAATGGTAAGCTCTTTTGGTAGGCCTTATCCCCTTCCGTGTCTTTTACAACTTCCATTACTTCCGACTTGGTCGCATTTACCCGAAAGTTGGATACTTGACCGAGGGTCACAAGTAAATTGGGGAGGGTAATCCTCGGTGACATATAAGAGGACATCATCTGCAAATGCTGCGATTTTAAACTCGTCTTCCCCGATTTTTACTCCGCTAATATCGGGGCTAAGTCTTATCATAGCCAACAGCGGCTCCAATGTCAACACAAACAGCAGTGGGGAAAGCGGGCATCCCTGCCTGGTACCATTCTGCAGCACAATGGGCCCGGACAGGGTGCCATTGATTTTCACTCTGGCGGTGGGGTGGGTATATAGGACCTTAATCCTTCTAATCATTTTGTTGCCTAAGCCTATCTCTTCCAGTGTATTCCACATGAAGCCCCAGTCTACCCTGTCGAATGCTTTTTCCGTATCCATTGACAGGAGTAGACCTGGGGCTCCCTTGTCCTTCTTTATCTGGGTCAGCATTAATGTTTTAATGCTGTTATCTCTCCCCTCCCTCCCGGGTACGAATCCTACTTGGTCGGGGTGGATCACTTCTTTTATAACCTTTTTAAGTCTATCTGCAAGAATTTTTGCGTAGATCTTCGTATCTACGTTCAGGAGGGAGATGGGTCTGTAGCTGGAGCACAAGGTGCCATCCTTTCCCTCCTTCTTTATAACGGCGATGTGCACTTCTAGGGCTTCCTTTCGCATTTCCCAGCTTTCCCCAATCCCATTAATATAAGAACACAGTATGGGGAGCAGTGGTTCCTGCAACTTTTTATAGTACAGGGCAGTCAACCCATCGGGCCCTGGGCTTTTCCCATTTGGGATATCCTGGATGGCCCTCCTTAGTTCCTGTAGGGTCACAGGGGCATCTAGCATATTACTGTCTTCTTCCGTGATCTTTTTTAAGTTTGCCTCCTTTAAAAACAATTTGCTCGCCTCATGCTTATGTTTGTCCCGTTCCCGAGGGTCGTCCGCATTAATTGCATACAATGTCCTGTAGAATGCTTGAAAAGCATTAGCTATATCTCACGTTCTATGCTTGATTTCCCCCGAACTGGTCCTAATTTTTTCAATATATTGGCTCATTTTCTTCTTTTTTAAGGCACTTGCTAAGAGTCTGCCGAGTTTGTTACCGTTGATATATCTCTCTTTTTTAACCAAAAAATCAGTTTTGCGTGTCTCATATTCCAGGGAGGTCCTCAGCTCTTCCCTCCTTTTTAAGTAGGTTTGCCCATATCTCCCTCCCTCCTAATACTTTATGTTGTTGCTCCAATTCTTGTACCTCCTTGATCAGTGCTATCCTATTATTTTTTAATCTCTTATTTTTTTCCCCCCAATCATCAAAAAGATGCCCCTTATATATGTTTTATGGGCTTCCTAGATTGTTGCCTCATTTACCTCCCCGGGGGTATTGATTTTGAAAAACCACTCCAGCTCTTCTTTTATTCTCCTTAAAGTGTCATTATCAGCTAACAGATCCTCGTTCAATCTCCACCCCGTACTCTGTATGTCAGTTTCTCCTAGCTTTATATACAAGCTCACGGGTGAGTGATCCGAGAATGTCATGTTGCCAATGACAACCCCCGTGATCTCTTCTAGCAACCTATGCTCTACCAAGAAAAAATCAAGTCTTGAGTATGTCTCATGCACGGGGGAGAAGTAAGTGTAGTCCCTTGTATCCCCCTGCTGTATCCTCCAGACATCTACTAGCTGGAGTTGATGCAACTTTTTTTTAAGTTTCTCGGCCCACACTCCTCCTCTCCCCCGCGCACGAGACGAACAATCTCTCTCCGGGTCTAGACACAGATTAAAATCTCCTCCTATTATGGCCTCCCCGACTTAAATATCCCAAATTTGGTCAGTATGCTCATTACACATCTGTTTGGCCCATAGATGTTTGCCAGGGAACACTTCCAACCATTGATTTTTCCTTTAAGGAAGAGAAACCTCCCCTCCGGGTCGGATAGTCTCTCCTCCAATTCAAATCTAGTTCCCTTGGCAAACCCTATGGCCACTCCTCTTGCGCCACTGATTGGTGTATCACTGTAGTACCACCTTGGAAAAACTCTAGAATAGATTTTTTGGTTCCTGTTGGCACTGAGATGTGTCTCTTGAAGCATTGCTACCTCAGCTTTCAGGAACTTCAATTCCCCCAGAATGTTGGCTCGCTTTACACAGGCATTTAAACCCCTTACGTTATAAGAGATAACTTTTAGGCTAGATGTCATCACACTCTATTATTTGCATTCTGTTTACTAACAGGCAGGCTCCCGGCGCTGTTGGCTCTGTTGGGCACTCTCTTGTCCCCCAACCCCCTTCCTCCACCCGCCCCCACGACCACCCTCAAAAACCCCCCACCCCCCAGCACCCTCCCCCATTCCCTTCCCCAGACTTTTGGGGGTAAAGCAGGTTAACTCAACCCAGAAAATAACCATTGCCCCCCTCCACCTCCTGGCCCCCCGGTCGTCCCCCAGAGGTTGAGCTCGGGGTGGAGTTTGGTCGATACCGCAGGTTTTTCATTGCTTGTGCAGTAGCTGTCAGTCCCGGCAATCCCCCCCTCGTACCTCCCGCCTCCCCCATCCCGGTCACCCCCCCTCAACCCCCACCCCACCGACTCCATGACCTACTGAAACATCACTGAGTGGTTTACACATAAGTCCATGATTAAACTTCGTTGAGTCCACAGTACCTTTTTTTTTTTTTTTTTTCTTTTTAACCCTTGTGTTTAATTTAGATTTAGATTTACTGCAGGTCTATTATGAGTTACCTACAAGTCTCCAAGTAGATATTTCCCCTATTAGTTCCTGGCTGGTGTTCCTCTCCCACCAGCCTGGGATTTCCACTAGGGGTATCTCTAAGCGCTCACAGAATTTTTGTGTCTCTTCCGGAAATCTAAGCACGGCCTTTCGGCCTTCTTTACATCCAATTAGGCAAGCTGGGAAGCCCCAGGAGTATTGAACTTCATGCGATTTTAAAGTTGCTAGAAGGGGTTTCTGAATTCTTCTCCTATTGAGGGTCGCCGCTGCAAGGTCTTGGAAGACGTGTAGATTTGTTTCTCCATATTTAGCCTGGCGATTTCTCTTTAGATTAGAGGTTATCTGTTCTTTATCCGCAAAGTTGTGAAATCACACGATGATATCTCGTGGTGCGTCCCCCCTAATTTCTGGTGGTTTTCTTATTCTGTGCACTCTGTCTAATTTGAGCTTTCCGCCGGCTTCTGTTGGATCCATCAAATCTCTGAAGATTTCTTCCATTTTAAGTTGTAAGTTCTCTGTTCCGTCTTGCGATTCCGGGAGACCTCTAATCCGGAGGTTTTTTCTTCTGCTGCGGTTCTCCTGATCTTCCAAAGCGTATTTGATGTTTCTTTGTTCCACCTGCATAGCTTCCATCTTGTGTTTCAGATTTTGGATTTCGACTCCATGTTTGTCGGCTGAAGATTCGACCTCCTCCACTCTTTTCAGAATGTGCCCCTTATTTTCACGCACCGTGCTGATCTCTCCCTTGATTGAAATCTCCAGCCTAGCAAACATCTCTGCTATTTCCTCCTTGGTGGGAAGTGTTCTGTCATACTGAGTTTCACCTGGCGATTCTGTTTCTATGTTGCTTCCTGGGTGTCTTGCATCCCCTTCAGCCATTTGCCTTCTTGACCCAGCTTTACCTGAGCGTTCTGGTGTTTTACTTTTTGCGCCTGTTGCCGCTGTTGCCCCTATTAGTTCCCCTGGATTCTCCTTCCCACCATCATTTACCATATATCTCCTAATTGTGCCTGGGCTTGCGCTGGTCCCGGATGGGTTCGCTGTGGTCCCTCTCGTTGACTTGCCTCTCATTTCTCTGTTTATTTCAGCCCCTAGAGGAGCAGGCCGGTAATGTAGACAGTGTAGGCGGATCACCAAATGGGGGATTACAAAAATGGCGATAGCGCGTAGCTGGTTGGCGATTTTTATTTGCATTTTGTCCTTAAATTACACAAATATATTCTGAATCTTCTAGGTACCTTCTCCCTGTGTTATGCAGCCATTTCACTCCCGCCTGGACCCTCGGTCTTGGGTTTATACTGCTCAGCTAGTTGCCCTTTATTCCCGTATAGCCCCAGGCCCGGGGAAGCAAAACCCCTTCTCCCCCTCCCAGGTACAAGCAGCGGCAAGGGGGACTAGGACTGCTTATATCTTTTACCTCCCCCCAGCCTTCACCTCTATCCACACATCTACCCACACACACCCCTCTGCCAAATGTGTCTTTATATACACTTAATAGAAATTACTGCAAAAGGGATATAGGAGTATTGAACGATCAGTCATATGGTATTTACAGGTAAAGAAGCAACTATGGGTAACATTCCTTAGAGGCCGGGGAAACAAATATATCTATACAATTTGTTCTTGAGTAGGAGGTTGAATAGAAAGTCACTTACCCTCCTTGTTAAAAAAGAAAACTTTACAAAATCTTACCCACCAGGCTTCCTGTTATGCTGTTGCTCTTTTTTTTTTTTTCCTTGTAGTCTCCTTATAACTCCTGGGTGCTTCCACTACTGCCCAATTTCACACTCACGATGCTGTTGTTTGTTATCTTCAGCCCCTGCAGCACGGGCTTCGGCAGCGCTTCCTTCTTATGGAGCTCACCCCTGGTGGTCCGCTGGCTTCTGCATCGGGTGGGGGGATGGCGCGGCGAATCCGAGCATACTCTCGGCCACAGCTGCCCTTGTCTGCTGCTGCCCGGGAGCGCCGCTCCCACCACCCACCCCCCTTACTACTGTTTTCCGGAGCCGGGGAGAGGTCTCAGGAGAAGAGAAGAGTGAGAGCCGCGTACACTGCATGGCTCACCGGGGTGAGGGAGCGGGAGAACGGGAGGCTAGATTTCGCTCCGTGAGCCCCAGGTGTGCATCACGGCTGGAGGGACGCCGAGCTCCCGGCTCACAGCACTAGCAGTCCGACCTCGCCCACATCCGGCTCCTCCCTCCCTCTCCTTCATCTTTGTCCTTGTTGAATAGATTACTCATCGCTTTCTGTTCTGACGACAATAAAAATCTGACCTGACCTTTCCAATTTTATCCCCCCAAAAAATAGAATGTAGGCTGGAGTTTTGCTCTAAGTATTTCTTAATATTTTTACCATTTTAAATTGGAAGTACAGAATGTTTCTGTCTGATTGTTTTCTCTGTCTGTGACCCCACTTCCTGTTCCTCTAAAGCAGTGATCACCAAACTGAGGCCCAAGAGCAGGATGTGGCCATTTGCTTACCTTTATCTGGTCCTTGGGGCATTATTTCACCAACTGACGCCAATGACGGAGCACCATTCCCCCTACTGACACCATTAATGGGGCACTCATCTTCTCATTAAATAGACAATGGGGCACTATTCCTCCCATTAATATCAATAATGGGGCACTGATGCCTGGGCATTTTTTACTTTCACTGGCCACAGTCTGGCCCCCCTAAAGCCTGAAGGACTGTGTTTAGATAGTTTGTAGTCCCCTGCTCTAAAGCTTTTACTAACAAGAGGGGGAGCAATCATCACCAGAACAGGAAAGGCACAGTCAACAATGAAAACATTTTCAGAAGTGCTAACGCTTCCTCACGCTAAAAAGAATTTGTTTTTGTTTGTGATCTCATTGGGGAGATTTCCTATTGTTTCCTGCCCTGCCACAAAGTAAGGTAAATCTCTCAAATAGGGAAAAGAAACCTTTAAAAAAATACAGACACATGCTCTAACCTTATTGCACTCTACCCAAAATATGATCAAAAATTTTGGCATTAAAATATTTTTTGATTAATATTAAAGAGGAAGTAAGCCCTGGTGGGTTTTACTTCCTCTTTATTTCCCTGCAAGGTTAAAGCATAATGGGCTACTATGCATCGCATAGTAGCCTATTATGTGTTACTTACCTGAAACCGAAGCCCACGATGTCACTGTTGTCCCCACTAGCAGGGAGCGTCCATCTTCGCCCCTCTTCCTTCCGGGGCCGCGAACTTCGGCTCTGTGACTGGCTGGAGTCACGTGACGTCACTCCCGCGCATGCACGTGGGAGCCGCCAGTCGCGGCATGACCCCTATTAGAAACGTCACGATATGCCCTTTCTAAAGTGCGCATGCGCCGTAGTTATCAGCGATCAGCTTTTTCGTAAATATCTCCTAAACATGGAGGTTTAGGAGATATTGCCAGAACCTACAGGTAAGCCTTAATATAGGATTACCTGTAGGTAAAAGTGGTTGTACAGGGTGTGCAACCACTTTAATATAATATTATATGACATACATATATATGTATATTGTACACCCTTAGCTAGTTCAACTATTAATATTATATTAACATTCAAATATTTCACTGTTTCAAAATGAGTCCTCATGAAGCTTGACATGATTTATGCACAAAACAGGTGTTTCGTCATTTGTAATCTCTAATTTAGATAATAATTCATACCTGTTAGGCAATACACTATTAATTTCAATTATCATTATTTCAAGATGTTCTTGCAGTTGCTATATAACTACTGTCCCCTCCAATAACAAGAGTGTTGAAAATTTTTGAATTATTCTCTGAGTTCATCTGACTTAAATATGTCACAGATATCCAATCTTCCATTTCAACTGACATTTATTAACACATGTGACTATCACTGTATGTTCAACACCTTCCTCCCCAGTCACATGAAGCTGGCTTATTTTTGAGAATTTATCTCAGCATCGTTATCATCCAAGATGTCATACTATATATTTCCAAACTATACAAGAGGATGATAAATTATAGGAAAAATACATTTCAATAGTCTTTTCTGACAAAGTTCACTAATTCTTCCCACCTCTGCTTCTGACAGCTTGACAACTTGACATACCCTAGTCACATGTATCCAATTGTTTTAAAGTTATCCTTCACTGTTCAAATTAAGCACACATGAATTATCATCACTATTAAACCAGTGTTGTGAAGCACTGTTCTTAGGATCTGCAAGGTATTATCCACTGGTATTGATTCTGAAAATATATGAACAGAGAGCATGCTCAAAATCTTTTGAACATGCTCATAGTCATGAACAAAGTTTTCAACCTTACAAAAAATCTCCACAACATTTGGTCACATTAGCATTGATGCTAGGATCACATACACTATATTTTCAAAAGTATTGGGACACCTGCCCTTACATGCACATGAACTTTAATGGCATCCCAGTAGTCCTTAGGGTCCAATATTGGGTTGGCCCACCCTTTGCATCTATAACAGCTTCAACTCTTCTGGGAAGGCTGTCCACAAGGTTTAGGACTGTGCCTATGGGAATGTTTGACCATTTTTCCAGAACCACATTTGTGAGGTCAGGCACTGATGTTGGATGAGAAGGCCTGCCTCGCGGTCTCCACCCTAATTTATCCCAAAGGCATTCTTTCGGGTTGAGGTTAGGACTCTGTGCTGGCCAGTCAAGTTCCTTTAACTCAAACTCATCCATGTCTTTATGGACCTTGCTTTGTGCAGTGGTGCGCAGTCATGTTGGAACAGGAAGGGGCCATCCCCAAACTGTTCCCACATAGTTGGGTGCATGAAATTGTCCAAAATGTCTTGGTATGCTAACACCTTAAGAGTTTCCTTCACTAGAACTAAGGGGCCACCCCAACCCCTGAAAAACAACCCCACATTATAATTCCCCCTCCACCAAATGATTTGGAGAGGTGGCCCAATACTTTTGCCATTATAGTGTGGATGAGCGTGTTTGGGGTGGAAGAACTTGACTGGTCCTGACCTCAACCCAATAGAACACTATTGGGATGAAGCTAGGCCTTCTCGCATCAGTGCCTGACCTCACAAATGCACTTCTGGAAGAATAGTCAAAAATGCCCATAGACACACTCCTAAACCTTATGTACAGCCTTCCCAGAAGAGTTGAAGCTGTTATAGCTGCAAAGGGTGGGCCAACTTAATATTGAACCCTATGTACTAAGACTGGAATGACATTAAACTTCATGTGCCTGTAAAGGCAGGCATCCAAATACTTTTGACATTATAGTGTATAATATTTGTAGTGTGTTTATAGGCAGTTCACTTCTTGTACTGGATCCATCTTACCAATCTTTCCACATATTTGAGATGTAAGGGGATCCCTTTCAAATTAGTTTTCATGTGTGAGCAAAGCAGAGTCAGGTACTGTGAACCACTGACATCACATGTCTGGCTTTGTTAGAGGGGCATGCTGCAAGTCTTTGATGTTTCTGATCTTGTTCTTGTCTTGATACCAAATTATTAATGGAAATAATTTTACACATGATGTAGCATCATTACAGGAAGACCTTGCTAAAATTGTTGGAAGGACAACAGCATGTAATGTAAAGTACTGTAAACTATATACTGTATGTATTATACTTATCTATGCAGCAGGTGGCGCTGTAGTATTATAGTGTTATAATGTGTATTCTATGATATGACAGGATGTACCGTCTATCTTAGTTCAGTGCACTTGTTTTTATTTAGTTCCTGTTTCATGTTTCTCATGCTGTAAAGACATGCATTGCAATCCTCCATAAAAGCAAAGATATTGCTGCAAATACAAAGCTTCCAGTGCATAATTTCAATACTCAGCTAACAGGTTATGGGCCCAGCGCACTCAGAGCACCCAGCAGACACCCAGTCACCCAGTAGGCACTGGAGCAAAGAATTCTACAATATTGCGAGTACTGTATACAAGCTGCTGAAAGATGGCAAGTGGTTCATATGTGAAGTTTGCAATTGCAAAGCTGAACAATGACAATTTACAGCTGTGGAAGTTTAAACTGGAAACGCTTTTTAGCATGGATGACTTGTGGCAAGTGCTGAACACAGACAGACCCACAAATGCAGAGACAGAGGACTGGGACAGGAAGGATAGACAGTGACTATGAGCTTAGTAGTGGAAGATGATCAGTTTATCCACATAAGAACAGAGAAAACAGCCAAAAGGTATGTGGACTGCATTACAAAAGCTGCATAAGTGTTGGAGTCTAAACAACAAGCTTTTTCTACTAAGAAAGCTATATAAGATGAGTAGGGATGAGCTTCGAGTTCGAGTCGAACTCATGTTCTACTCGAACATTGGCTGTTCGCAAGTTCGCCGAACAGCGAACAATTTGGGGTGTTCGCGGCAAATTCGAATGCCGCGGAACACCCTTTAAAAGTCTATGGGAGAAATCAAAAGTGCTAATTTTAAAGGCTTATATGCATGGTATTGTCATAAAAAGTGTTTGGGGACCCGGGTCCTGCCCCAGGGGACATGGATCAATGCAAAAAAAAGTTTTAAAAACGGACGTTTTTTCAGGAGCAGTGATTTTATTAATGCTTAAAGTCAAACAATAAAAGTGTAATATCCCTTTAAATTTCGTACCTGGGGGGTGTCTATAGTATGCCTGTAAAGGGGCGCATGTTTCCCGTGTTTAGAACAGTCTGACAGCAAAATGACATTTGGAAGGAAAAAACTCATTTAAAACTACCCGCGGCTATTGCATTGCCGACAATACACATAGAAGTTCATTGATAAAAACGGCATGGGAATTCCCCACAGGGGAACCCCGAACCAAAATAAAAAAAAAAAAAATGATGTGGGGGTCCCCCTAAATTCCATACAAGGCCCTTCAGGTCTGGTATGGATATTAAGGGGAACCCCAGCCAAAATTAAAAAAAAAAATTGACGTGGGGTTCCCCCTAAATTCCATACCAGACCCTTCAGGTCTGGTATGGATTTTAAGGGGAACCCCGCGCCAAAAAAAAAAAAAAAAACGGCGTGGGGTCCCCCTAAAAATCCATACCAGACCCTTATCCGAGCACGCAACCTGGCAGGCCGCAGGAAAAGAGGGGGGGACGAGAGTGCGGCCCCCCCCCCTCCTGAACCGTACCAGGCCACATGCCCTCAACATTGGGAGGGTGCTTTGGGGTAGCCCCCCAAAACACCTTGTCCCCATGTTGATGAGGACAAGGGCCTCATCCTCACAACCGTGGCCGGTGGTTGTGAGGGTCTGCGGGCGGGGGGCTTATCGGAATCTGGAAGCCCCCTTTAACAAGGGGACCCCCAGATCCCGGCCCCCCCCCTGTGTGAAATGGTAAGGGGGTACTTACCCCTACCATTTCACTAAAAAACTGTCAAAAATGTTAAAAATGACAAGAGACAGTTTTTGACAATTCCTTTATTTAAATGCTTCTTCTTTCTTCCTTCATCTTCTTCTTCTTCTGGTTCTTCTGGCTCTTCTGGTTCTTCCTCCGGCGTTCTCGTCCAGCATCTTCTCCGCGGCGTCTTCTATCTTCTTCTCCTCGGGCCGCTCCGCACCCATGGCATGAGGGGGGAGGCTCCCGCTCTTCTCTTCATCTTCTTCTCTTCTTCATCTTCTTCTTCATCTTCTTCTTCTTCTTCCTTCTTCTCTTCTTCCTGTCTTCTCCGGGCCGCTCCGCAGCCATGCTGGCATGGTGGGAGGCTCCCGCTGTGTCAGAGGGGGGCGGGGTCACCGGGTGGCCCCGCCCCCCGTTATTTAAGAACCGTCAGACGAAGAGACGCCGTCACACAGCGGGAGCCTCCCTCCATGCCACAGCATGGATTGCGGAGCGGCCCGGAGAAGACAGGAAGAAGAGAAGAAGAGAAGAAGGAAGAAGAAGAAGAAGAAAAAGAAGAAGAAGATGAAGAAGAAGATGAAGAAGAGAAGAAGATGAAGAGAAGAGCGGGAGCCTCCCCCCTCATGCCATGGGTGCGGAGCGGCCCGAGGAGAAGAAGATAGAAGACGCCGCGGAGAAGATGCTGGACGAGAACGCCGGAGGAAGAACCAGAAGAGCCAGAAGAACCAGAAGAAGAAGAAGATGAAGGAAGAAAGAAGAAAGAAGAAGCATTTAAATAAAGGAATTGTCAAAAACTGTCTCTTGTCATTTTTAACATTTTTGACAGTTTTTTAGTGAAATGGTAGGGGTAAGTACCCCCTTACCATTTCACACAGGGGGGGGGCCGGGATCTGGGGGTCCCCTTGTTAAAGGGGGCTTCCAGATTCCGATAAGCCCCCCGCCCGCAGACCCTCACAACCACCGGCCACGGTTGTGAGGATGAGGCCCTTGTCCTCATCAACATGGGGACAAGGTGTTTTGGGGGGCTACCCCAAAGCACCCTCCCAATGTTGAGGGCATGTGGCCTGGTACGGTTCAGGAGGGGGGGGGGGCCGCACTCTCGTCCCCCCCTCTTTTCCTGCGGCCTGCCAGGTTGCGTGCTCGGATAAGGGTCTGGTATGGATTGTTAGGGGGACCCCACGCCGTTTTTTTTTTTTTTTGGCGCGGGGTTCCCCTTAAAATCCATACCAGACCTGAAGGGTCTGGTATGGAATTTAGGGGGAACCCCACGTCAATTTTTTTTTTAAATTTTGGCTAGGGTTCCCCTTAATATCCATACCAGACCTGAAGGGCCTTGTATGGAATTTAGGGGGACTCCCACATCATTTTTTTTTTTTAATTTTGGTTCGGGGTTGCCCTGTGGGGAATTCCCATGCCGTTTTTATCAATGAACTTCTATGTGTATTGTCGGCAATGCAATAGCCGCGGTAGTTTTAAATGTGTTTTTTCCTTCAAAATGTCACTTTGCTGTCAGACTGTTCTAAACACGGGAAACATGCGCCCCTTTACAGGCATACTATAGACACCCCCCAGGTATGAAATTTAAAGGGATATTACACTTTTATTGTTTGACTTTAAGCATTATTAAAATCACTGCTCCTGAAAAAACGGCCGTTTTTAAAACTTTTTTTTGCATTGATTCATGTCCCCTGGGGGAGGACCCGGGTCCCCAAACACTTTTTATGACAATAACTTGCATATTAGCCTTTAAAATTAGCACTTAGACTTTAACGGCGTTCGCGTGTTCGAACGAATTTTTTTCCTGTTCGCATGTTCTGGTGCGAACCGAACAGGGGGGTGTTCGGCTCATCCCTAAAGATGAGACTAGAAGAAGGCCAGCATATGTGTGACCACGTGAAAGCTATGCTAAAAATTATAGAGCAGCTGCGTACCATTAGAGAAGACATCAAAGATAACTATATTGTTGCCCTGCTCCTCTGCAGGCTTCCAGAGACATATACTGCTCTTTAGGGATGAGCTTCAAGTTCGAGTCGAACTCATGTTCAACTCGAACATTGGCTGTTCGCAAGTTTGCCGAACAGCGAACAGTTTGGGGTGTTCGCGGCAAATTCGAATGCCGCGGAACACCCTTTAAAAGTCTATGGGAGAAATCAAAAGTGCTAATTTTAAAGGCTTATATGCAAGTTATTGTCATAAAAAGTGTTTGGGGACCTGGGTCCTGCCCCAGGGGACATGGATCAATGCAAAAAAAAGTTTTAAAAACGGACGTTTTTTCAGGAGCAGTGATTTTAATAATGCTTAAGGTCAAACAATAAAAGTGTAATATCCCTTTAAATTTCGTAGATGGGGGGTGTCTATAGTATGCCTGTAAAGGGGCGCATGTTTCCTGTGTTTAGAACAGTCTGACAGCAAAATGACATTTCGAAGGAAAAAACCCATATAAAACTACTCGCGGCTATTGCATTGCCGGTCCGACAATACACATAGAAGTTCATTGATAAAAACGGCATGGGAATTCCCCACAGGGGAAGCCCAAACCAAAATTTAAAAAAAATGATGTGGGGGTCCCCCTAAATTCCATACCAGGCCCTTCAGGTCTGGTATGAATATTAAGGGGAACCCCGGCCAAAATTTTTAAAAAAAGACGTTGGGGTCCCCCTAAATTCCATACCAGACCCTTCAGGTCTGGTATGGATTTTAAGGGGAACCCCGCGCCAAAAGAAAAAAAAAAACGGTGTGGGGTCCCCCCAAAAGTCCATACCAGACCCTTATCCGAGCATGCAACCTGGCAGGCTGCAGGAAAAGAGGGGGGGCGAGAGTGTGCAGCCCCCCCTCCTGAACCATACCAGGCCACATGCACTGAACATTGGGAGGGTGCTTTGGGGTAGCCCCCCAAAACACCTTGTCCCCATGTTGATGAGGACAAGGGCCTCCTCCCCACAACCCTGGCCGGTGGTTGTGGGGGTCTGCGGGTGGGGGGCTTATCGGAATCTGGAAGCCCCCTTTAACAAGGGGACCCCCAGATCCCGCCCTCCCTGTGTGAAATGGTAAGGGGGTACTTATCCCTACCATTTCACTAAAAACTGTCAAAAATGTTAAAAATGACAGTTTTTGACAATTCCTTTATTTAAATGCTTCTTCTTTCTTCCTTCATCTTCTTCTTCTGGATCTTCCTCCGGCGTTCTCGTCCAGCATCTCCTCCGCGGCGTCTTCTATCTTCTTCTCCTCGGGTCGCTCCGCACCCATGGCATGGGGGAGGCTCCCGCTCTTCTCTTCATCTTCTTCTTCTTTTCTTCTCTTTTGATCTTCTTCTCTTCTTCATTTTCTTCTCCGGGCCGCTCCACATCCATGCTGGCATGGAGGAAGGCTCCCACTGTGTGACGGCGTCTCCTCGTCTGACGGTTCTTAAATAACGGGGGGCGGGGCCACCCAGTGACCCCGCCCCTCTGACGCACGGTGACTTGACGGGACTTCCCTGTGACATCACGGGGAATGCCACAGGGAAGTCCCGTCATGTCCCGTGCGTCAGAGGGGGGTGGGGTCACCGGGTGGCCCCGCCCCCCATTATTTAAGAACAGTCAGATGAGGAGACGCCGTCACACAGCGGGAGCCTCCCTCCATGCCATGGATGCGGAGCGGCCCGGAGAAGAAAATGAAGAAGAGAAGAAGAGAAGAAAAGAAGAAGAGAAGAAGATGAAGAAGATGAAGAGAAGAGCGGGAGCCTCCCCCCATGCCATGGGTGCCCGAGGAGAAGGAGGAGAAGGAGAATGGCCCGAGGAGAAGAAGATAGAAGACGCCACGGAGGAGATGCTGGACGAGAACGCTGGAGGAAGAACCAGAAGAACCAGAAGAAGAAGAAGATGAAGGAAGATAGAAGAAAGAAGAAAGAAGAAGCATTTAAATAAAGGAATTGTCAAAAACTGTCTCTTGTCATTTTTAACATTTTTGACAGTTTTTTAGTGAAATGGTAGGGGTAAGTACCCCCTTACCATTTCACACACGGGGGGCAGGATCTGGGGGTCCCCTTGTTAAAGGGGGCTTCCAGATTCCAATAAGCCCCCCACCCGCAGGCCCCCACAACCACCGGCCAGGGTTGTGGGGATGAGGCCCTTCTCCTCATCAACATGGGGACAAGGTGTTTTGGGGGGCTACCCCAAAGCACCCTCCCAATGTTGAGGGCATGTGGCCTGGTACGGTTCAGGAGGGGGGGCTGCACTCTCGTCCCCCCCTCTTTTCCTGCGGTCTGCCAGGTTGCGTGCTTGGATAAGGGTCTGGTATGGATTTTTGGGGGGACCCCACGCCATTTTTTTTTTTTGCGTGGGGTTCCCCTTAAAATCCATACCAGACCTGAAGGGTCTGGTATGTAATTTAGGGGGAACCCCACGTCATTTTTTAAAAAAATTTTGGCCAAGGTTCCCCTTAATATCCATACCAGACCTGAAGGACTTGGTATGGAATTTAGGGGGACCACCACGTCATTTTTTTTTAAAATTTTGGTTCAGGGTTCCCCTGTGGGGAATTCCCATGCCGTTTTTATCAATGAACTTCTATGTGTATTGTCGGACCGGCAATGCAATAGCCGCGAGTAGTTTTAAATGGGTTTTTTTCTTCGAAATGTAATTTTGCTGTCAGACTGTTCTAAACACAGGAAACATGCGCCCCTTTACAGGCATACTATAGACACCCCCCAGCTACAAGATTGAAAGGGATATTATACTTTTATTGTTTGACTTTAAGCATTATTAAAATCACTGCTCCCGAAAAAACGTCCGTTTTTAAAACTTTTTTTTGTATTGATCCATGTCCCCTGGGGCAGGACCCAGGTCCCCAAACACTTTTTATGACAATAACTTGCATATAAGCCTTTAAAATTAGCACTTTTGATTATTCATGTTCGTGTCCCATAGACTTTAACGGTGTTCGCGTGTTTGAACGAACTTCTTTCCTGTTCGCATGTTCTGATGCGAACCGAACAGGGGGGTGTTCGGCTCATCCCTACTGCTCTTATTAACACTTTAGAAACCAGACCTGAGCAGCAGCTGACACTAGATTATATCAAAGGGAAATTAATTGATGAATATGGCAGAAGGAAAGGAAATCCGCACAGTGATGACAAAGCTCTTAAGATGTACAAAGGCACAAAGCACAACAAAGAAAGCAGAGCCTGTTTTCACTGTAAAAGGACCGGTCACTTAAAAAAGGATTGTTCTATCTGGAAAGCTGAGCAGCGAAAGCTACAGCTATCCATAAAAGAAAGAGTTAAAGCAATCACAAAGGAAACTGCAGACACATCATTGAGTGGCACCTTTAAAGTAACACAGAGCGGAAAGTCACTCTGCTGGTGCATAGACTCAGGTGAGACAAGCCACATGGCTAGTAGCGATGAGACCTTCTTCACAAACACTGATTATAGTGCAAAAGACAAAGTTTTCCTAGCAATTGGGAAAAGTTTCACTTCAGAAGGTAAAGTCCAGGGCTTCCCGCACTGTATTACAACACAAGGAGGCCAGCACAGTATCCTTGTAAAGAAAGTGCTGTATCTTCCTGAACTAGAAGGCAGCCTTCTATCTGTGAAAAGACTTGCAAACAATGGTCTCACAGTTAAGTTCCAGGGTGATGAATGCACAATTCACGAAAATACGCGATTCCTCGCAAAAGGAAAACTGGATGATCAAATATACAGGCTCATCACCACACACATGCAAGTCAATATAGTCTCTAATGACCTACACAGGAAATGTATTCACTTATGGCACAGGCAGCTGGGGCACAGAAGTTTGGAAGCTATACAGGACATTATAAAGAGAGGTTTATCAGAAGATTTGACAATAGCGCCTTGCAAAGTGCTCATTAAATGCAAATGCTGTATTAAGCAAAAGCCACACATGCTCCCCTTCCACAGGCATATGAAAAAAAACTACCCACCCCCTGCTCATACACAGTGATGTATGCAGTCCAATGAAAACTCTCACGTCAGGCGGGAACAGATATCTACTGACTTTCATTGATTATTATTTCAGGTACAAAACTACTGTAAGAGCCATGGCTAGCAACAAATTCCAATAGATACCAGGAATAATACGCACTGAAAATGGCAGAGAATACATAAGCAAAGAAATGGCCTCATACCTTTACGAGACAAGGAATAGTACACCAGACAACCGCGCCATACACTCCTGAACAAAACGATGTAGCAGAAAGGAAAAATCACACTCTTATAGAAATGGCCAGATGCATGTTGTCGGATGCCAACCTACCTCACAAGTACTGGGGAGAAGCAGCCATGACTGCAACCTACCTACAAAACAGACTACCCTCAAGAGCCATCAAAAGTACTCCATTCGAAATGTGTACTTACCAGAGAGGGATTTTCAAGAAGTAAAGCAGACCCCTGTTTCTACTCCAGAAAGAAGACAGATGGCTATACATCCTTATCTATGTTAATGACATTATAGCCTGCTTTGAACAAGAAGGGGATAACAATCAGATAGTTCACAAGCTGAAAGAAAACTTTGAAACAAAAGAAGTTTGGAACATTAACTACTATCTGGGAAGCAAAAGGGGGTTTTGGGACTTTACGTGAGGTGCATGATACCATGCACCTCCATCCCTAATTCAGAAATAAGAAAAGGTATTTTTGGGGACTTTGAGTGAGGCACAAGACACTTGGTAGGAGAAAATTTTAAATTGTTTAACCACCCGCTTACTGGGCACCTAAACCCCCCTCCTGCCTAGACCAATTTTCAGCTTTTAGCGCTGTCACTCTTTGAACGATAATTGCGCAATAATACAACATTGTACCCAAATGAAATTTTTATCTTTTTTTCCAACAAATAGAGCTTTCTTTTGGTGGTATTTTATCACCTCTGGGTTTTTTATTTTTTGTTAAAAAAATTAAAAAAGACTGAAATGTAAAAAAAAAAAAATACAAAACCATTTTATATTTTGTTAATAAATTTTGCAAACAAGTAATTTTTCTCCTTCATTGATGTACGCTGATGAGGTTGCACTAATGGGCCCTGATAGGCTGCACTGATGGGCACTGATAGGCTGCATAGATGGGCACTGATAAGATGGCACTGATGGGCACTAATAGGCAGCACTGATGGGCACTAATAGGTGGCACTGTTGAGCACTGATGAGGTGGCACTGGTGGGCACTGGTACAAGGCACTGATGGGTGGCACTGATGGGCATTGATAGGTGGCACTGAAGGGCACTACAAGGTAATACTGATAGCTGGCACTGATGGGCATTGATAGGTGGCACTGAAGGGCACTACAAGGTAATACTGATAGCTGGCACCAATGGGCACTGATAGGTGGCAGTGATGGGTACTGATGGGTGGCAGTGATGGGCACTGATCGGCACTGGTAGGTGACACTGATAGGCAGCACTGCTAGATGGCACTGATGAGGCCCTGATTAGCAGCACTGGTGGGCATTGATAGGTGGCACTCATGGGCATTTATAGGTGGCACTGTTTTCTGGCACTTATGCACTGGTGGGCGCTGATTTGTGGCACTGTGCGGGCACTGGCAGGTAGCACCTGCAGGCGGTACTAGTGGGCACAGATGAGGCGGCTTTGCCTCTTCCTCATCCGGACCTATGTCCCTTGCAGCGTGAGGAGAACTAGCAAGGCTTAACTAAATATTAAGGACAACTTATAATATAATAAAACATATGTCACTGTAAAAATATAAACTTAGCCTACCTTAATAGTGCACAGTGGCAATTAGTAGAGCAGTGGACAGTGTCAGTAGGGCAGTGGATGGTGTATGGGCGGTGTCAGTAGGGCAGCGGATGCTGTCAGGAAAGTAGTGGATGGTGTCAGTAGAGCAGTGGATGGTGTCAGCAGGGCAGTGGACAGTGTCAGTAAAGCAGTGGATGTGTCAGTAGGGCAGAGGTTAGTGTCAGCAGGGCGGTGGACAGCGCCAGTCAGTAGAGTAGTGGATGGGGTCAGTAGAGCAGAAGTTGATATTAGTAGGGCAGTAGATCATGTCAGTAGTTTTTTATTTATTATTATTACTTTACTTGTTATTAATATTTTATTAAATGATGTTTTACGTTATTTGTTTGATATTTTTTACAATTTATTTTTAGTAGCCCTGTTGGGCTGCTAAAAAGGTCAACAGGGCCGGATAATCTTCCTCAAATGTTACATTTGGAGTTGACAAAATTTACTTCCGTTTTGTTTCCACCTAAAGAGTTGACAGCTGGTGCAATGGACTTAAGAATTCCCTGTAGTGGCTTTGAAATGGTTCTTGAAGATAATTTTTTTGAACCTAACTCCAGGTCAAGAAAGACAAGGGATGTGGGGTCACATGTGTAAATGATACGACAAAGGTGTTATTATTGTAATATTACACAAATCCCTCTCGAGGATGGGGGCCGTCCCAGAGGATGACTATGTCCTCTGTGTACCTCCCAAAGTAAATAATCTGGTGCGTATATGGATTGTGATTCATGATGCCGTCCACAGTCCCATTGTCAAATTAGCATAACTGGGTGCAAAATATGCACCCATTGCTGTGCTTTTCACTTGGAGATAGTAATTACCCTTGAAGCTAAAGTAGTTGTGTTCTAAGCAAAAACATTTGCTTTCGAGAATTAATTTAGCTTGTTTGTGACTTGTTTGTTCGGATTATGTAGATAGATAGTATTTAACTGTTTAGAGACCTGTCGCACGTTGAATTTAAGTATATCATGAACTCACATCAAGGAACAGCCAGCAGTAAGTTGATGTACTGTGAGAGTCCATTTGTAATACTCCCCACGGAGGATTTACCTAGTTCATTTTTTTCCTGGACTTTGGCTATAAGCAGGATGCTTCATCTTAAACAATCAAAAAATGAAAACTTGCTGCAGGTAATAAAGTAGCAACTGCTGTTGGTTATAAGGATGTCAAAATACTTTCATCCTTTTTTTTTTCAAATTGTAATGCTTGTCACGTGAATTTAATTTAACATATGCATTTATTCCTCTCAGATTCCTGCAAATGGGTGACGTGATATACTACAATTGTCAGCTTGTATATAAGGAAACATCTATGAACAATTCTGCATACTTCATCCGCTCTCACAAGCCAGAAACACTTTTTCCCTTCAGTGTTAGTGGTTTTCATATACTGAATTAGATCACTCTCATGTGATTTGAGTAGTCCAGGTTTGTTATATATTCTGCTCATCTGAAGCAATTTACAGAGCAGTAAACCTTTATTTATAAGCCAGAAAGTATATAGCTAAACATTTCTTGAGAAAGTAATTTAAATGCGAATGGGCTTATGAAATGGAGATCATCACTCTTATCAGTTTAAAGTTATAACATTTAAAATGTGCTTTACTGTGGGAAAATATAAATCTGCACCTGCAGAATGTTGTTTTTTCTGTTTGATTTCATTTTTGAATATGTTCTACAGACATTTAAAAGCACCAGTACTGCTCTTCCAATACATCTGCTAATCCAATTTGATTTTTTTTTTTTTTATAATTCTGTAACAGAACTGCTGTCATACCAGGGTCTAGAGGTCAGGGAACAAGGTGCAGGAAATCCCTCCTTTACAACTACACCTGTCAGAGAGGTCATCTGACAGATAGAAGACACATGCAACTGCGTAAATCTTTCCTAACCTGAAGGGGACCTGACCTAGCTGTCCTGACCAAACAGTTTGGCTACCTAAATAATTTTTACATATTTACAGAATTTTTAGTGGTATATTGGGCTTTTTTTGAAAATATATGTGTCAGAAACCATGAAATCAGACCGAGACAGAAGTACAGTTAAATCACACTTGTTTAATAAAGTAAAAAGAACAAACATAGTCAAAACATAGCCAGAGTTCAGTAACCAGAACAGATAGTCATCCAAGCCGGAAGTCAAGGTCAAAGTAGTGGAGCAGCAAGCCAGATCTGGAGCCAGAAGGGACGTCAGCAAAGCCAGTCTTTAAACAGGAAAGCAGGAGATGTTTCTTGTGATGTAGACCAAGGTGAAGGCAGAAACCCTCTGAACTGGACGACTTAAGAAGGCAGGACTTACAAGCAGGATATGAACAACAGCTGAGTAACTGTGAAGAGAGATGGGAGCTGGCAATTTGCCGACAGCTGAGCATCCAGCCCAGAGAAGGAAGGGCTAAGCCCAGCCCTGACAGTACCCCCTCCTCAACGACCCCTGCCCCTCAGAGGACCACCAGGCTTGATGGGAAAACATCTATGGAAATCGTGGAGGAGGACAGGGGCATGTACGTCTGAGGATGAGACCCAAGAGCGTTCCTCCGGACCGTACCCCTTCCAATGCAGCAGGTACTGTTTGCGCCCATGGAACCTACGGGAGTCAACAATGGAATGTACTTCATACTCCTCATGGCTCTCAACCTGTACAGGGTGAGGACATGGCACTGAGGTGGCAAAGTGGTTGCAGACCAAAGGTTTTATTAAGGAGACATGAAATCATTCGAAATACGCATATTAGAAGGAAGGTCTAATGCGTAAGCCACTGGGTTAATCCTGCGAAGAATACGGAAAGGCCCAATAAACCGAGGTGCGAACTTTAGTGAGGGAACACGAAATCGGAGGTTGCGAGATGACAGCTAGACCCTGTGCCCAACCTGGTAGGAAGGCGCAGGCAGGCGTCTGCGGTCAGCATGGAGTCTGTACCTATCATTAGCATGATGCAAAGCCTCCTGGACTTGTGCCCAAGTGGAACGAAGATTCTCCCCTAACGCAGGAATACTCTGCGGAATAAACAAGTCAGGCAACATGGAAGGTTGGAAACCATAATTCGCCATAAACGTGGACAATCAGGAAGCAGAATTCAAGGCACTGTTTTGAGCAAACTCTGCCCACGGTAATAGGTCTGACCAGTTGTTATGATGGTAAGAAATATAGCAACGTAGGAATTGCTCCAAGGACTGTTTGGCTCTTTCTGCGGCACCATTAGACTGCGGGTGATATGCAGAGGAGAAAGCAAGCTGAATTCCCAACTATGCACAAAAGGCTCGCCAGAACCGGGATACAAACTGTCTACCCCATCCGAGACAATCACCTTGGGTAGCCCATGTAAGCGAAAGATCTCCCGCGCAAAAATGGAAGCCAGTTCTTTAGAAGTGGGCAACTTCTTAAGTGGAATACAATGACACATCTTTGAGAATCGGTCAACCACCATAAGGATAACTTTGTTGCCCTGGCAGCTGGGTAACTCCACAATGAAATCCATAGACAGGTGGGTCCAGGGCCTCTCTCCATTGGATATGGGTTGTAGGAGGCCCACTGGAAGGTGTTGTGCAGTTTTACTCTGAGCACACACGGAAAAGGCAGCTATGAAGGCAGTTACATCAGCACATAGACTAGGCCACCAGAATTGTTGGGAATTCACCCAAGCGAGTTGATTCTTCCCAGGGTGGCCAGCATCCTTAAGAGAATGGTAAGTCTGGAGCATGGCAGTACAGAGACTCTCTGGGACAAAGCAGCAGTCACAAGGGTTCTCAGGTGGAGCATGGAACTGAGCAGCAAGAATTGTGTCACCCAAAAGAGAAGTGAGACTGGTGCGAACAGCAGTCAGAATACGATCTGGAGGAATCACAAGAACCCGAACCGACTCCAACATGGAAGTGGAGAAAAATTGTTGTGACAAGGCATCAGCCCTTACATTCTTAGTACCGGGTAAGAATGAGACAATGTAATTGAAACTTGACAAGAAAAGAGCCCATCACGCCCTTCTAGGAGAGAGGTGTTTAGCCTCAGACAAGAATGTGAGATTCTTATGGTCAGTAAGAATGAGAACCGGTACAGTGGTACCTTCAAGGAGATATCTCCATTCTTTCAGGAATAAAATGATCACCAACAACTCTCTGTCACCAATCTCGTAATTTCACTCTGCAGGTGACAATTTCTTGGAAAAGTAGCCACAAGGATGCATAGCGCTCTCAGAGGTAGGACGTTGAGATAGAAGGGCGCCAACACCAGTCTCAGAAGCATCAACTTCAAGGATAAAAGGTAACGTAGGATCAGGATGTGCCAACACAGGAGCAGAAACAAAGGCAGCCTTGAGACTCTCAAAGGCCTTAATGGACTCCGGAGACCAACTCTGTGGGTTACCATCCTTTCTGGTCATATCAGTCAGGGGCTTGACCAGAGACGAAAAGTTACGAATAAACTTCCGATAATAGTTGGCAAAGCCCAGGAAACGCTGCAGAGGACGTAAACCCATGGGTCGCGGCCACTGTAGGACTGCCGAAAATTTCTCTGGGACCATTGAAAAACCAGCAGTGGAAATGACATTTAACCTGTTCATGATGGAACTCGCACTTCTCCAGTCTACAATAGAGACTGTTTTCTTTTAGTTTCTGAAGCACACGACAGACATCTGTGTGGTGGCTCTCCAGGGACTTGGAAAATATGAGGATTTTATCGAGATAAGCCACCACACATAACTGCAACAAATCTCAGGGGACATTGTTAATAAATTCCTGGAAAACTGTCGGGGCGTTACAAAGGCCAAAAGGCATTATGAGGTACTCATAATGGTCTATTCTGGTATTAAACGCAGTTTTCCACTCGTCTTCCACTCGTCGCCCTCCTTAATTCTCATGAGATTGTATGCCCCTCTCAAATCAAGCTTCATGAAAGGTTTTGCTCCCTTGAGGCGGTCAAATAACTCCATAATCAATGGAATCGGATAGGCATTTTTAATCATGAAACGATTGAAGCCCCCCTAATCAATACAAGGTCTCAGTTCACCACTCTTCTTCACAAAGAAGAAACCAGCACCAGCAGGAGACGAGGATTTGCAGATGAAACCTTGAGAAAGTGCGTCTGCATACTCCTCCATGGCCTTATCCTCCAAGACCGACAAAGGGTAAACCCGGCCATGAGGGGGTATGGCCCCAGGTTGAAGGTCAATTGTGCAATCATATGGCTGGTGTGGAGGCAAACTACCAGATTGACCTTTGTCAAAGACATTGCTAAAATCACAGTACTCCTCTGGCAGGGAGGAGAGTGAAGAGGTGCACAGAACCTTGGCTACCTTCTGGAAGCATGTCTCACTGCATTGTGGTGACCAGGAGAGAACCTCAGTATGGAGCCAATCAAAAGAGGGGTTGTGCCTCTGTAACCAAGGATAACCAATAACCAGCGGAAACTTGGGTGAGGAAATAACTTGGAATTATCTCATGGTGAAGAGCCCCTACGGCCATGGACAACGGAACCACTTCTGCTCTGGAAGAATTTACCCCCTTCCTGACCAGAGCACTTTTTGCGATTCGGCACTGCATTGAATGTTTGTACCCAAACAAAATTGACGTCCTTCTTTTCCTACAAATAAAGCTTTCTTTCGGTGGTATTTGATCGCCTCTGCGGTTTTTATTTTTTTACTTTTTGCTATAATAAATATCCCCAAAAAATATATAAAAAAACTATTTTTTTCCTCAGTTTAGGCCGATATGTATTCTTGTACATATTTGTGGTAAAAAAAACGCAATACGCGTATATTGATTGGTTTGCGCAAAATGTATAGTGTCTACAAAATAAGGGAAAGTTTTATGCCATTTTTATTTTTAATTTTTTTTTATTAGTAATGGCGATAATCTGTGATGTTTATTGGGACTGCAACATTATGGCGGACAGATCGGACACTTTTGACACTACTTTGGGACCATTGTCATTTATACAGCGATCAGTGTTATAAAAATACATTGATTACTGTGTAAATGACACTGGCAGTGAAGGGGTTAACCACTAGGGGGCGGTGAAGGGGTTAAGTGTGTCCTAGGGAGTGATTCTAACTGTGGGGGGGAGGGGCTACACCTCACATGATAGCGATCACTGTTCTCGATGACAGAGAGCAGTGATCTCTGTCCTGTCACTAAGCAGAACGGGGAAATGCTTTGTTTACAAAAGCATCTCCCCGTTCTACCTCTCCGTGACACGATCGCGGGCACCTGGCTGACAACGACTCTGCAGGACCCGTGGTCACAGAGGCCGCAGTGGGCATGCGCGTGCCGCCGGCGGCGCGCATGCACACGCAGCACCGCTTCTTAAAGGGGACGTACCTATACACACTTTTGCCCAGCAGAGACCATGATCAGCTTTTAATTTATTCATGTAAAACCTTAACCACTTGCCGCCCGCCACATAGCAGAATGATGGCGGCCAAGTGGTTTCAATATCCTGACTGGGCGTCATATGACGTCCTCAGGATATTGAGCTGCTATGCGCACCCGGGGGCGTGCATCGCGACGATCATTGTTGCCGGGTGTCAATCTGACACCCCACAACAACGATCTAGGTAAAGAGTCTCTGACTGAGACTCTTTACCACGTGATCAGCCATGTCCAATCATGGCTGATCACGATGTAAATAGGAAGAGCCGGTGATCGGCTTTTCCTCATTAGCGTCTGACAGACGCGAGTAGAGGAGAGCTGATCAGCTGCTCTCCTGACAGGGGGTCTATGCTGATTGTTTTTCAGCACAGCCCCTCCTCAGATCCCACCCAGGACTACCAGGGAAGCTGCCCAGGACCACCAGGGAAGCCATCCACACTGGACCACCAGGTATGCCCCCTAGACGCCCAGAGAAATACTAATCTGTACCCAGGCAGCTGCCAATCAATGCCCAGGCAGCTGCCAATCAGTGCCCACTCACAATGCCTAGCACTGCCAGTGCCACCAGGAATGCCTATCAGTGTATCAGTGCCCATCAGTGCCACGTATCAGTGCCCATCAGTGCCCAGTAGTGCCACCTATCAGTGCCTATCAGTGCCACCCATAAGAAGCCATCTTTGCAGCCTTTCAGTGCCCATCAGTGTCGCCTATCGGTGCCCATCAGTGCCCACCAGTGCCACCCAGTGCCACCCATGAGTGCCCATCAGTGCCGCCTATCAATGCCCATCAGTGCTGCATATCAGTGCCACCCATCAGTGCCTCCTACCAGTGCCCATCAGTGCCGCATATCAGTGCCCATTGTCAGTGCCCATCAGTGCCTGCTCATTGGTGCCACCTCATTGGTGCCGCCTTATCAGTGCCTGTCAGTGCCACCTTATCAGTGCCCATCAGTGAAAGAGAGAACTTACTTATTTACAAAAAATTTTAACAGAAACAAAAGCAAAACTTTTATTTTTTTCAAAATTTTCGGTCCTTTTTTATTTGTTTCGCAAAAATAAAAACCGCAGAGGTGATCAAATACCACCAAAAGAAAGCTGTATTTGTGGGAACAAAATGATAAAAATGTAGTTTGGGTACAGTGTAGCATGACCGCGCAATTGTCATTCAAACTGCGACAGCACTGAAAGCTGAAAATTGGTCTGGGCAGGAAGGTGTATAAGTGCCCTGTATTAAAGTGGTTAATCCCAAAAGAAAAAAAAAACGAAACACAAATGCTGTCTCTGCCTGTGTACCTGCAGAGTGAGCTGGAGTTTGGCTTCAATTTGTTACTGTATCTAAATCTGCTAGTACATCTAACACCTCCCCATAGAATGTCTGAAGAATTTAGTACACCTCTGCAAAATGCTATATATTTCACATACAGTATTAATATTACTTGAAAGAAACAGGCCCAATGACACAGTTGGGCATTATCCATTGATTTAATCACACATAATAGTATTATATTGCTCAGAGTGATTATGTAATTGTGTAAAATATCTATTGTTCTGTTAATACAAAGAAGTGGCAAGATGAAAATGTGTTTTTCCATGTTTGAGACATATTTTTCATTTTCTTTGTTTCTGTGTTACTTTCTATTTCCTTCTATGTCCCTGGAGGGCTAAGTTTGTGTATCTACACATATATCAAACAGATTATAGCTGGTCTGAGTAATCTATGATAACATTTAAGATATTTACAGCTAGCTGGAACTGAAGTGGGAATGGTGTATCATACACAGTGTTGTGTTCAGTCAGCATTAATCGTAGGACCATTAAAGAAGACTGGGTATGAAATAAATTGCCATTCCATTTTGACTTATATGCAAAGTTTTATGCTTTATGTACTTTTCAAAAATAAGCAAGTGAACCAAAAAGAACATCAAATGACATTGCCACCTCTTTGTTATAGATTTTTACTGTACAGTTACAATGCAATAAATATACAGACATTCAACAAAAATTGCTCACACGTTGCCCCATCTAAAAATAATAATAACACTCACAAACAAAGTAAATTCAATAAAATATCATGTATTTCATATTGTGTTATCAATTACCAAAAGATTAAGGGATTTTAAGGTTTTAAATATATAAGTATTTAGCAATGACCATGTTTCATTAAAGTGTAACTAAAGGCAACATTTTTTTTTTTTTTTTTCATTTTGGATAGAGTAAGGGAGGATTATAACCCCGTCAGTTTTCTTTGCCATCTGTGTCCCCTAGGGAAATAGAAATTTATTTTGGTGGTACTTAATCACTAATGGATTTTTATTCTTTGTACTACAAATGAAAAAAGACCGACAATTTTGACAATTTTTAATTTTCTGTTATAAAATGTTGCAAATAAGTACTTTTTCTTCATTAATTTGAAGCAAAATTTATACTGCTACATTTCTTTGGTACTGATCTACGTCATTTTATTCATTTCTTGAGGCCCTAACATGCCAAGACAGTACAAATATTCCCCAAATGACCTTTTTTTGGAAAGTAGGCAGTCCAACATATTTAGTAAGAGGCATGACGAGTTTTTTTGAAGTTGTAATTTTTTTCCCAAAAATTCTTTGGAAAATCTAGAAATTATTTTTTTCTTTTGTCACCAACATAGTCATACTAACAAGTTATTTCTCACACACAGCATAGGTATACTTACAACTACACCCCAAAACACATTCTGCTACTTGTTCTTAGTATGGCAATACCACATGTGTGGGTTTTTTCACAGTCTAGCCACATAGAGAGGCGCAACATTCAGGGAGCACCTTCAGACATTATCCACTTTAAGACCAGGCGTTCTTTCGATACTTTTTGTTTACAAGTAAAAGTCTGTATTTTTGCTAGAAAACTACGTAGAACATTACCGGTATATATTTTTGTAGCAGAGGCAACAGAGAAAAAAATTGTGAGTTTTGCAAATATCTATGTCACACGGGATTTGTGCAACAATGTTTAGAATCATAAATACAGTTTAATTCATTTCAATGCACACAGAGACAATATAACACCCACATTTTTGTATTGCATAACAGTATTTAAAAATCTCCATAGGCAAAGCTTTATAAGCCTTTATTGGTTACCAGTTTAGAGTTACACAGGAGGTTTGGTGCTAGAATTATTGCTCTTGCTCTGATGTTCATGGCAATAACTCATGTGTGTGGTGTAATTGCCATTTACGTATGCATACTGGACCAACGCCTGCGTTCCACTTTGCATGTGAGCATGGAGTGTGTGTGTGTGTGTGGGGGGGGGGACTGGTGCACTAACAGATGATTTTTTGCACTTGTACACTGTGACAGATGTTGATCATCCACAGCAGACACTGACAGATGTTGATGTCACAGTGGAACACTTGCAGATGTTTTTGTGCAGTGTTACAGATGTTCATGGGGCACATACACTGTGACAGATGTTTTGTGCACTGGAACAGATGTTCATGGGGACACTGTGACAGATGTTTTGTGCACTGGCACAGATGTTCATTGAGACACTTGGACAGAGGTTTATGGGACAGGAACAGTGGTGCTTGGTGTACTATGTGTGGGGATGTCTGCAGTCTGTGACAACTCTCTGTGTAAAATCATCCCTTACAAAGAGAGCTGTCAGTACAGGCTGCAGCATCCCCTGCTCCCGCTCCCCCACACTGAGCTCTCACTGAGCTCAGTGGGGAGAACTGTCAAAGAGACATGTGTCTCTGTGTACATTGTTATTGGACATAGCCATCACGTGATCAGGAAGGCCAATCACAGCACCCATATTCCGATCAGTGTTTGGCTGGGTCGAAAGATCACAGCCATCACAGGATCGCGCAGCCGCACGCGGGCACTCGGTATGTCAACTCTGAATGTCGAAGTTCCCACTCCGCCGTTTAAGTACAGTGGGCGGGTGAGAAGTAGTTAAAGTACCATTCAACTCCAGTTTGAAAATGCTGAACACAGATCCTAATGGATGTTGATCGCCATTTTAAGCAAGCTGCTAGCACGCTTCAGCAGGCTTTCATCAAGCTTCATGAAGTGCTTGCTTAAAATGGCAATCAACACTCCCATTAGGATCTGTGTCCAGTATTTGCAAACTGGAGGTGAATTTGAATGCTTTGCAAATGCTTTGTCAAAACTTGCTGTTCACTCTTCTCTAACAGAAGCTAAAGCCCCTGTGAAACAGACCCTAGCCAAAAACAAGAAGGGAGAAGAAATCCCTCCAAAGTGAAGGAATCCTGGTGTGTCACCAGGATCAGCGGAACTAGTGTCTCCATTGAAAGATTCCCCTTTATCACTGTTCTGGTGTTAACCCAAAATTTGGGATTTTCTTTTACTTTCACTTTTAATGAAAGCAATCAACAGGACAAATAGAGAGAGTGACTCTCCCTAGCAGTGGCACAAATAGCAATAAAACCTTACAGGTTTTAATCCCTCTCCACTCTATACAAAACTAAAAAAAAAGGTTTTTCTTTCATTTACACTTTAAATAATTGTAAAATTTCATCGAAAGTGATTGCTGATGTATTCTCCAAGGGCAGCTAAGATTATAGTAGTTTAAGGGTAAGGTGACCAGATTTTTAAAATGAAATCCGGGGACATATTTTTTTTTTTACTAATAATGGCAGCAATCGACAACTCTTTGCCTGTCTCCGCCGCCGCCCGCCTCACAGCCTGTCAAGTCTAAAGCCCCATACACACTATCAGATTTTCTGCCGATTTTTTCCTTCAGATTTACCAAAACCATATAATATGAGGTCAAACCTTAGGAGTTTCAATTTGTATGCAATCAGGCAGGCCCTTGCACTACATGGTTTTGGTAAATCTGAAGACAAAAATCAGCAGAAAATATGATAGTGTGTATGGAGCTTTACTCTTCAGGCCCCGACTACTACTGGGTGGGGAGCAGAGGAAGATCACTCCACCAGGGAAGGCAAGGAGATAAGCAGGCAGGTGGCTGGCCGGGACTTGAGCCAAGGCAGAAGAACATGCGAGCGGAGCTGAATGGGCATGCGTCCGAAACTGAAGAAATAGTCCCTCCACTCTGACCAGCACATGATCATCAGAAAGGGGCACAGATAATAGAAAAAAATAAACCCCCATAAGCAAGTAGGAGCGGCAGAGGAGGGGGGGTGCAATTCAGATTTTTTCGTTTTATTCTGCACGGGCTGTCTTTGAAATTGCCCCAGCCCCTGTTCAAATCCAATCTGGGGACAAAACTGGGGACAGATTTGGTCCGGGGACAGTGTCCTCAATCCGGGGACTGTCCCCAGAAACAGGGGATGTCTGGTCACCCTATTTAAGGGGGCTATGGACTCTCCACCCCATTTCCTTTTCTGTTCCCCCTTGGAATTCACTTCTCCTCCGTCAGTTTTTTTTAATTTTATTAAAAAATTGTATATACATACATTTTTTTCAGTGGTCTGCTGTCTGGTCACATCATGGGACCTCTTAATCTTCTCATGGCATTGGTGGTGATGAGCAGTCCTAAGTTTTGCAGAGAATGGCACTAACATAGTAACCCAAGTTTTACTCTTTGCAGCATGGTTCTGTGAGGCCAAACCAACTTGATAGCACAGCCCCTGCACCTCAGAGTGGGGAATATGCTTGGAACAGTGGCCGACAAAATGTGGGAATTACAATCAGAACTGCCTTTTTTATTTTTACTGATCTTTTAAACCTATTAATGTTGGGCTTTAACATGAAACCAATGATAAAAAGAGTATTTAAAAAAAATAACAAATATTGTTATACTCACCTTTTCTGTGCAATGGTTTTGCCACCCCGATCCTCTTTTGGATTCCCACCAGTGCTCCTGGTGGGACACAGCAGCTTGCTATGTGGACACTCGTGCATGATCAATCCCGAGCCCCGCTCTGTGTGCCCTTAAGACACACAGAACAGGTGTCAGGAACTGGTGTGACTAGAAATGTGTGGACATTATTGGGCACAAGTAGATTGTAGAATAATATAATTTATTTAAAAATAAGTAAATAACACATAAGTAAACGCACCTTGAGTAGACTAAAACTGCATTAATCAAACCAGATAACCCAACAATAGTGACACACAATGAACAACTGCCCAAACCAAATATATTCAGAAAGTGGGATAAACAAATTGTAATCATAACAGAGCCAGGGTCATGCACGGGAGATCAGCAGAGGGAGCTGGGAACAAGACAGGACAGGAAAAGGGTAACAGGAGATGCAGTAAGCAGGTAGGAAGGGATCAGGCTGCAGGGTCAGGATCAGGGTCCAGGAACAAAAAACAATCTGCAGGATACAGGAACACTGGAACGCAGGTCAGGGGCACATGGAGATAATATCAAGGCAGTGAGGAAGAGCATGCACAGGATTTGACCCTTTTGCTGCCAGGCCCCGTGCTCCATTTTTACACTCAGATGGCCAGGCCATTTTTTTCCCTTACAGCTTTCAGAGTTTGTTAAAGACCCCCCAAACCATATATTTTCTGGAAGCACATGACCAGTAGAATACAAATGAGGTGCTACCAATTTTTAAGGCACAATGATATGTGTGCAAATGTTTATCAAAACAATATTTTCATTAAAATACACTAAAATCATTATTAGCAGATAAAAAAGGTACATTTTACAAAATTTCTAGTAAATATAAAAGCTGATGATTTTTTTTAGGCCCCACGATATTTGTGTAAATGTTTATCAAAACAATATATTCTTATTATATTCTCTAAAATCATTTTTAGCAGATATAAACACAGCAAGTTTTACTAAACCCCTGCTAAATTCCTACTAAATATAAAAGCTTAACCTGTATTGAGTTAATAAATAACAAATATTTGTAATTTTTAAATGTAATTTTTAAATTATGCCTCTTTGCAAAATGGTGAAAACTGAACGTACGCAAAAATGTAAATAACCACATTTCTCAAAAAATCTGAAGGTTTTCATATTTCCCTTTACAGCTTTCAGAGTTTGTTAATGACCCCCCGCAAACCATATATTTTCTGAAAGCATAGGACCAGTAGCATAAAAATAAGGTGCTACTGATTTTTAAGGCCCCACGATATTTGTTCAGATGTTTATCAAAACACTATGGGGTTGATTTACTAAAGGCAAATCCACCTTGCACTACAAGTTCACCGAAAGTGTACCTGTAAGTGCACTTGTAAGTGCAGTCGCTGTAGATCACTATAGATCTGAGGGGAAGCTCTGAAATGAGGTGAAGCTCTGCTGATTTTATCATCCAATCATGTGCAAGAAAAAATGCTGTTTTTTATTTTCCTTGCATGTCCCCCTCAGATCTACAATGACTGCACTTCCAAGTGCACTTGCAGTGCACTTGTAGTGCAAAGTGGATTTACCCTTAGTAAATAACCCCCTGTATTTGCTAAAAATTCTCTAAAATAATTTTTAGCAGATATAAACACAACAAATTTTACAAAATCTCTGCTAAATTCCAACTAAATATAAAAGCTTAACCTGTATTGAGTTAATAAATAACAAATATTTGTAATTTTTAAATTACGCCTTTTTTGCAAAATGATGAAAACTGAAGCTACACAAATAGTAATTATCTAAATTTCTCTAAAAATCTGAAGGTTTTCATTGTTCCCTTATAGCTTTCAGTGTTTGCGGGCTTCTTTTTCAGACTCTGTGTTTACAAGTTAAAAAAACGTTTTTTTGCTAGAAAATTACTTAGAACCCCCAAACATTATACATCTTTTTCTAACACCCTAGAGAATAAAATGGCGGTCATTGCAATACTTTTTGTCACACCGTATTTGCGCATCGGTCTTACAAGCGCACTTTTTTTGGAAAAAATTCACTTTTTTGAATAAAAAAATAAGACAAAAGTAAAGTTAGCCCATTTTTTTTATATTGTGAAAGATAATAATTATGCTGAGTAAATTGATACCCAACATGTCACACTTCAAAATTGCGCCCGCTCGTGGAATGGCGTCAAACTTTTACCCTTAAAAATCTCCATAGGTGACGTTTAAAATATTCTACAGGCTGCATGTTTTGATTTACAGAGGAGGTCTAGGGCTAGAATTATTGCTCTCGCTCTAATGATCGCGGCAATATCTCACATGTGTGGTTTGACCAACGTTTGCATATAACGTTTTCACATGCGGGCTCTACTCATGTTTGTGTTCACTTCTGCGTGCGAGCTCGTCGAGACGAGGCACTTTAAAAATATTTTTTTTTCATATTTATTTTATTTTATTTATAACAGAACAGAAAAATGTGCCTTTAAGACGTATGGGCGGAAGTGACATTTTGACGTCGCTTCCACCCTACTATGGTATGGAGATGTACTATGTTTGAAAGTGCAGCGCTAGAAAGTATTTAAGTAGTCTATAAGGCTATTTGATATATTACAACCAGTGATATTTTTATCAGTGAACTGGATCCATAAATCTGTGATACCATATAAAAATATTGTGTAAAAGATAACTATAATTAAGTAATGGTCTTGGTTACATAAACTTAGTCCATATAAAGGTGACACAACAAAATGTGACACAAAAAAATAGTAAGTGTGTTGATAGAAGATCCACCACTGCTCTTAGTAAAGGCTTACCAGAAAGATTGGACCCAGATGGGCTTTTACCCACTGTGTCAATCAGGCTTGTAAAGTGGGGATCCTTGATGGTAGCTACCGCAGAGGACACAGTTCCAGGTGGCCCGTGTGCTTGCAAAGATGTGTTTTTTAAATATAGGTCAAATCAGGCATCAAAGTTATATGTGTAAGAAATATGAGAGCACATAGCGTAATACTGTATAAAAAAAGGCTCATAGCATGTTTATTGAGGGTAAAAACACTCACATTTCTTGAAGATAAAAAAGCGCTTTGTAAGTAGAATGTATGGCAGTACCAGTGGTGTCAGTAGTCCGTCCCGATGCGTTTCGTCCTCTAGGACATCATCTGGGGTATCGCATCACTGTATGTACTTCCCTATATATAGATGTGTTTTTTAAAAATAGGTCCAATCAGGCATCGAAGTTATACGCGAAAGAAATATGAGAGCACATAGCGTAATACTGTATAAAAAAAGGCTCATAGCATGTTTATTGAGGGTAAAAACACTCACATTTCTTGAAGATAAAAAAGTGCTTTGTAATTAGAATGTATGGCAGTACCAGTGGTGTCAGTAGTCCATCCCCGTTGCGTTTCGTCCTCTAGGACATCATCTGGGGTACCGCATCACTGTATGTACTGCGCTATATATATATATATACATTAAGAAGGACCCCCATGTTGAGACGTGGCTCCAATTGAATGCGCTGTTCAATAACAGTCATTTCTGGGTACGGAAAATGGCGCTGACAGCGTGCGCTGTAAGCCTCGCTCTAAGCGGGGACATTTGGAGCGCACAGATGTGAAGTGCATCGTACTGGCAAAGTGCGTTGCAAGCCTCGTCCTTACTAAGGGGAGACACCCGGAACGCACGCTTGGAGCGCGGAAGTACATCACTAGTACAACATCTAGATCGAAAAGCTGACGTCATGACATCACAACGCTGCCTCCCAAGCCTCCATGCGGGTAGAGACAAGTGGAGTGCATAGTGGGGATATCTTAGTGTTGACAGCGTAACGTTACCTCAAAGGTTTATATTTAATAAAAGGGTAGTAATACCCGTAGCAGAGTACCTTACTTTGAAGATTAACATACGCACAACAAAAATGTTAAAATAAAACAACATATGTGTATAAATATAGGATAAAAAGTATATACTAAAGGACCAAAAGTTATAAAGTGTGGACATATTATAAAGACAATGTATTTATGTCCCACAGATTCTTAGAAGTAAGACAGCTGTGATGACAGGACAATATAAGTGTGTATATTAGAAGGTATATACACAAAATATAGTTATATTTCAGAATGGCATTTAAATGACAAAAAGCAAAAAAAGAAAAAAGAAAAAAAGGGGACCCGAATAGATTTTAAATGGAAAAAAATGGTAGTGTTCATATTATAAATACATGTAGAAATATAAAAATATATAATAATATTGAGCCCCAATGGCGAGTGGGATTGGAGCTCATATATCCAGTACGTTTCTCACTGTGACACGCCCCGAGTCAAAGCCCCTCCCCTCCAGGGGGGGACATATCTATCTATAAAAGGCTCAATGTCGAGTAGGATATCAATGCCTTCATTAACCAGTCCTAAATGATTACAAGTGTGTTTTGTCATTTTCTTGTTTCTGTCTCTTATCCTTTTTTGAATTTTTGGTTACATTGGGGTGTATTGTTCATATAATTTAATTTAGTATATGAATACTTTGAGAGGGGGCTCCAGGTTGGGCCGTAGCTCTATTTCTATTTTTATATTATTATATATTTTTATATTTCTACATGTATTTATATTATGAACACTACCATTTTTTTCAGTTTAAAATCTATTCGGTCCCCTTTTTTTCTTTTTTCGCTTTTTGTTATTTAAACTTGATATCCTTAGGCCGTCATGTGACGGCCTCCACTTTCCGGGGATATATCTGAATGATGCCTGAGGCTACAGACATCATTCAGATATCGGCATTTTCAGCCGGCGATTCCGTACACCATAAGAATGATCATAGCGGCTGTTCCGCCGCTTGATCGTTCTTACAGACGGCGAAAGGGGATGTCAAAAATAAACATTTTTAAGTAAAATTAACAATAATAAAAAAAAATAATTTTAAAGCGCCCCTGTCCACGTGTGCTCGCACACAAAAGCGAACGCATACATAAGTCCCGCCCACATATGAAAACAGTGTTCAAACCACACATGTGAGGTATCACCACGAACGTTAGAGCGAGGGCAATAATTCTAGCCCTATACCTCCCCTGTAACTCAAAACATGTAACCAGTAAAAAATTTTAAAGCATCGCCTATGGGGATTTTTAAGTACCAAAGTTTGGCGCTATTCCACAAGCGTGTGCAATTTTGAAGCGTGACATGTTAGGTATCTATTTACTCAGCGTAACTTCATCTTTTATATTATGCAAAAAAATTTGGCTAACTTTACTGTTTTGTTTTTTTTTAAAGCATGAAACTGTTTTGTTTTTTTTAAAAACGTGTTTGAAAAATTGCTGCGCAAATACCGTGTGAGATAAAAAGTTGCAATGACCGCCATTATATTCTCTAGGGTCTCTGCTAAAAAAACATATATAATGTTTGGGGGTTCTATGTAATTTTATAGCAAAGAAATTATGATATTTTACATGTAGGAGCGAAGTGTCAGAATTGGCCTGGATGCAAAGTGGTTAAATGCCATTCTGAAATATAACTATTTTTTGTGTATATACCTTCTAATATACACACTTATATTGTCCTGTCATCACAGCTGTCTTACTTCTAAGAATCTGTGAGACACAAATACATTGTCTTTATAATATGTCCACACTTTCTAACCTTTGGTCCTTTAGTATATACTTTTTATCCTATATTCATACGCATATGTTATTTTATTTTAACATTTTTGTTATGCGTACGTTAATCTTCAAAGTAAGGTACTCTGCTACGGGTATTACTACCCTTTTATTACATATAAACCTTTGAGGTAACGTTACGCTGTCAACACTAAGATATCCCTGCTATGCGCTCCACTTGTCTCTACCCGCATGGAGGCTTGGGAGGCAGCGTTGTGATGTCATGATGTCAGCTTTTCAATCTAGATATCGTACTAGTGATGTACTTCCGCGCTCCAAGCGTGCGTTCCGGGTGTCTCCCCTTAGTAAGGACAAGGCTTGCAACGCACTTTGTCAGTACGATGTACTTCACATCTGTGCGCTCCAAATGTCCCCGCTTAGAGCGAGGCTTGCAGCGCACGCTGTCAGCGCCATTTTCCGTACCCGGAAGTTACTGTTATTGAACAACGCATTCAATTGGAGCCACGTCTCAACATGGGGGTCCTTCTTAATGTATATATAGGGCAGTACATACAGTGGTGCGGTGCCGCAGATGATGTCCTAGAGGAAGAAACGCGTCGGGACGAACTACTGACATCACTGGTACTGCTATACATTCTACTTACAAAGCGCTTTTTTATCTTCAAGAAATGTGAGTGTTTTTACCCTCAATAAACATGCTATGAGCCTTTTTTTATACAGTATTACGCTAAGTGCTCTCATATTTCTTTCACATATACCGTATTTATCGGCGTATAACACGCGCCGGCGTATAACACGCACCCCAAGTTTAGGAGAGAATTTTAAGGAAAAAAACTTTTAGGAGGGAAGTTTAAGGAAAAGAAACTTACATTAAAATGCCCATCAATGCAGCCTCATCAGTGTTCATCTGCAGCCTTGTCAGTGTCATTGCAGCCTTTTCAGTGTCAGTGCAGCCTTGACCCAGTGTCCATTGCAGCCTTGTCAGTGCAGCTTTGCCCCAGTGCAGCCTTGTCAGTGCAGCTTTGCCCCAGTGCAGCCTTGTCAGTGCAGCTTTGCCCCAGTGCAGTCTTGTCAGTGCAGCTTTGCCCCAGTGCAGCCTTGTCAGTGCAGCTTTGCCCCAGTGCAGTCTTGTCAGTGCAGCCTTGCCCCAGTGCAGTCTTGTCAGTGCAGGTTTGCCCCAGTGCAGCCTTGTCAGTGCAGCCTTGCCCCAGTGCAGCCTTGTCAGTGCAGCTTTGCCCCAGTGGTCAGTGCAGAATGCCCCCAGTGTCCATGCCTACCGCTGCCACCATACACAGCTGCATGTAGTTTTAAATATGGCGCCGCGGAGTTCGGAGGGACTCGGCGCCAGCGGAACTGATCGAACGCCGCCGAGATACACATAGTCGAGTGTATTCGGCTCTTTCCAGCCCTCTCACAGTCCCACCCAGTCCTGCCCTATGATGGACATAACACAGGTCCAATGGCGGGACTGGGCGTGACTGTGAGCGGCGCCGGAAAGAGCCGAATACACTCGACTATGTGTATCTCGGCTCTGTGATTTTGGCAGGGCTCGTTCAGCTCCGCCGAGTCCCTCCGAACTCCACGGCGCCATATTTAAAACTACTTGCTATGTGAATGTCGGCGGCGATCGCCGCCGATAGCTCACATTTAGCGGGGATCGGCGTATAATACGCACCCACTATTTTCCCCTGATTTTAAGGGGGAAAAAGTGCGTGTTATACGCCGATAAATACGGTAACTTTGATGCCTGATTGGACCTATCTTTAAAAAACACATCTTTGCAAACACCCGGGCCACCTGGAACTGTGTCCTCTGCGGTACCTACCATCAAGGATCCCCACTTTACAAGCCTGATTGACCCAGTGGGTATAAGCCCATCTGGGTCCAATCTTTCTGGTAAGCCTTTACTAAGAGCGGTGGTGGATCTTCTATCAACACACTTACTATTTTTTTGTGTCACATTTTGTTGTGTCACCTTTATATGGACTAAGTTTATGTGTCACCTTTATATGGACTAAGTTTATGTAACCAAGACCATTACTTAATTATAGTTATCTTTTACACAGTATTTTTATATGGTATCACAGATTTATGGATCCAGTTCACTGATAAAAATATCACTGGTTGTAATATATCAAATAGCCTTATAAACTATTTAAATACTTTCTAGCGCTGCACTTTCCCACATAGTATATTCCTTTGCAAGATTAGATCACTTGTTGTGTGTCAGCTGCTTATTCAGTTTAATCTATAGAAGACAGCACGATATATACACATCTTTCCTTTTCACATTTTGTTTGATCTATCTATATCGCTGCAGTCTCACATACCGTACAGGTTCACACTCCTAAATGGATGTATTTGATTACAGGGCAACACGCAAAGTTAACACTGAGGGTGTATTTACATTAACAAATAATGACACTGAAATAGGAGGTCTTTTTTTAAGATTAAAGAACACTATGACCTCAGAACTACACCTTCAGTGGGATATAGCCTTTCTCGAACAATATGATTCAGAAAACATGGTTCCCAGAAGCCTGAGGTGGGAAGTTCACCCACAGCAGGGAGATTCAGACTTACAATCTTGGTATAATTACTTTAATGAGATGGGTACCAAACTCCTTGGTTTTCTCATTACAAGAGAAACCATCAGACTCCAAGCATTGGACAAGGAGATTAAGGAACTGAAAGATACACTTTCAGCCCACAAGAAATCCTCTGAATACAACTCTCTTTCTTCCAATCTTCAGTTACATCTGGAGAAAGAAGATAGAGATCAAAAGAATAAAAAACACAGAAAATATTCCAGGAATGTTGGGGACTATGAGTCAGTGATGGTGTTTAGATGGCAGGCAACCATTATACCTATCACCACCCCCGACCCTCCTATTGTAGCGAATCAACCAGCTATACAACCTATTGGAGACCAGGGAAATACCAACTCAGCCAACAATAGGCATCCCAGAGTTCCACCTAAACCTAGGATCAATTCTTACAATAGCAGGGAGTGCCCCCCCCCAGAGAGGTAGACATCCTAGTTACTATACTCCACCTCATAAATCTAGAGGTGGTACTGGTAATTTTACCAAAAAAAGGAAGAAGGGGGAAACCCAAAGGTAACCAATATGACTTCAGGCCACCCTATGAACAGGGAAACCTGGTTTTTACAGATTCTCCTAGGAGATACAATCATTATGGTACACCCCATGACCGCAACTCCCATTATTACAACCACCCCCCCATTAGCACTCAGAATAGATTTGCTCCTCTCCATGATAATTATAATGATTATGGAGACGAATATGATGGAACCCCCTATGGCCAGGGTCAATATGGCCACGGCTCTTACAGTAAGGATTTTCATCAGGATGGGCAAGGACCACAAAGGTCTTCAGACCCAAAAGAGGCTCCAGAGGGGGGAGGAGAGTTCAGAGGAAAAAGAAAAAGAGTCTAAAAGGCCAAGGAGTATTTAATTTGAGCACAAAACAATTAACTAAAGAAGAATTGGTTATTCTTGACAAGGGCCTTAAGTTTGCCCCCCCCCAAAAAATTTGGATAAGTACAACACGTTCATTGATGTTCAGAAATTCATTAGGAAAATCAATATTCAACGCTATCTTATTTCCAATGCGGACCCACATACAGAACGGGCTGTGACCTCAGGGACAGTACATTCAGGTCTAGCAAACCCTTCTTTGTTTAATCCCCCTGTACCAACCGCACCTGTGGTTACCATCTTTAAGGATTTAGTTCTTAATGACCTAGCCAGTTTACCCATTAATCACTCTTTAACCACTTCCCTTCCCAGCCATAGTAATATGACGTCCATAGATGGGATCTCCCATCCTGGGTGGACATCATATGACGGCCTGGGATTCCCGGCCGTCTAGGGGGCGCACGCGCACACCCGCCGCGTTGCTCGGGACCCGGTGCATGTGTCCGGTGGCCGCGATGTCCGCCGGGCACCCGCGATTGCCCGTTAACCGGGCCGGACCGTGGATCTGTGTGTGTAAACGTCCTGTCAGTTGTCGTTTAAAGTGCGACAGTGCTGAAAACTAAAAATTGGCCTGGGAAGGAAGGGGGTGAAAATGCCCTGTATTGAACCGGTTAAACAAGAGGGGTTTGAAATCATTATGTGAAAAGAAAGATCTTATTGTCCGTCCAGCGGACAAGGGGGGCAGAAATATTGTAATGGACAAATCCGACTCTATTTCTGAGATGCACAGGATCCTTAGTGATCACGATACATACATGGAACTCCCCAACAATCCTACCAACCGATACAAAAAAGACTTGATTTTACTAGTCAATAAAGGATTCGATAGACAGATATTAAACAAAAAAGAGAAAGCCTACTTAATACCCACAGCACCCAGGATTCTTACAATATATCACTTACCCAAAATTCATAAGGACCCCCTGCATCCACCAGGGAGACCAATAGTAAGCGGTATAAATTCGGTAACATCTCGCATTGGTCGTTATATTGATTTTTATTTACAGCCGTTGGTTAAAAAAACACCATCATATTTAAAAGATATGTCAGACACCATCAGACTGGTAGGAAGGTATTGATGTACAAGGTGACTATCTGCTAGCCACTGCGGATGTGGCATCATTATATACTTTCATCCCGCACACTCTTGGTGTCGAGGCAGTCTCACGCTTTTTAAATAGAGACCCGTCTCTTACTGATATTCAAAGACATAACATTATCGAACTATTAGAGTTCGCCACAACACATAATTATTTTTGGTTTAATAATAATTTTTTTTTACAACATAAAGGCGTAGCGATGGGGGCTAAGTTCGCCCCTAGTTTCGCCAATCTTTTTATGGCCAAGTGGGAGGAGGATGTCGTCTATTCAGAACATAGATCATCCCTGGTCCTGTGGGCCAGATATATAGACGACATCCTCCTCCTATGGAATGGCTCCCCAGAGGTCTCGCAAAGATTTTTTCTCATTTCTTAATTGCAATGATAGGGGATTTCCCTAACCCTTGAATACAGCTCAACAAAAGTACACTTCCTTGATCTAGATATTGAGATCAGTTCTCGACAATTCAAATCTCATTTTAAGCCAACTAATCGTAACAGTTTTATACCCACCGACAGTTGCCACCATAAATCTTGGCTTAGATCAGTTCCTCGCAGCCAATTTTTAAGGCTGAGAAGGAACTGCACCAGTATTGACACGTTTCAAGTCCAGGCACTGTCCCTGAAACAAACATTTCTAGATAAGGGGTATGATTCAGCTACTTTGGAATTGGAAGAACAACATGCCATGCAAATCGATAGGAGATCATTATTGACTCCCAAAACTCCTTGCATAACCAATGAATCTTTCAAATACTCTATGTTGACTTCTTTTTCAACTCAGCACAGAGATATTAAAACCATCATTGAACGTTACTGGGAAGTGCTCAAGAACGATCGCGTCCTTGGTACTATCCTACCGGAACGACCCAAGGTCATCTATAGAGGAGCTCCTTCTTTACAGAATAAAATTGCTCCTAATATTATAGACTCCCCCAGGCGTCCCACCTTCTTTCATGAGATGGTGGGTTATTTTCCATGCAAAAGTGCACAGTGTGTCAACACAATATATGTGGCAGACAGAAAACTTTAGAATTTCGATCAAATGTAGCTAACAAAACTTACTCCATCAAAATGTTCTGTACCTGTGCAACTAGATATGTGGTATATCTTATTACCTGCCCGTGCGGGAAGCACTATGTAGGCCGTACTACTAGGACCTTTTCCGTCCGGGTAGGCAAACATGTCGCAAAAATCATTGGGGGTGATACCAAACACACTGTTCTCAGGCACTATAGACAGTATCACAACCGAGATCCAACTGGATCACAATTCCTCATTATAGATAGATATGTCCCCCCCTGGAGGGGAGGGGCTTTGACTCGGGGCGTGTCACAGTTAGAAACGTACTGGATATATGAGCTCCAATCCCACTCACCATTGGGGCTCAATGTCGAGTGGGATATCAATGCCTTCATTAACCAGTCCTAAATAATTACAAGTGTGTTTTGTCATTTTCTTGTTTCTGTCGGGTGTATTGTTCATATAATTTCATTTAGTATATGAATACTTTGAGATGGGGCTCCAGGTTGGGCTGTGGCTCTATCTCCATTTTTATATTATTATATATTTTTATATTTCTACATGTATTTATAATATGAACACTACCATTTTTTTCAGTTTAATAACTATTTGGGTCCCCTTTTTTTCTTTTTTCGCTTTTTGTCATTTAAATGCCATTCTGAAATATAACTATTTTTTGTGTATATACCTTCTAATATACACACTTATATTGTCCTGTCATCACAGCTGTCTTACTTCTAAGAATCTGTGGGACACAAATACATTGTCTTTATAATATGTCCACACTTTCTAACCTTTGGTCCTTTAGTATATACTTTTTATCCTATATTTATATGCATATGTTATTTTATTTTAACATTTTTGTTATGTGTACGTTAATCTTCAAAGTAAGGTACTCTGCTACGGGTATTACTACCCTTTTATTACATATAAACCTTTGAGGTAACGTTACGCTGTCAACACTAAGATATCCCTGTTATGCGCTCCACTTGTCTCTACCCGCATGGAGGCTTGGGAGGCAGCGTTGTGATGTCATGATGTCAGCTTTTCAATCTAGGTATCATACTAGTGATGTACTTCCGCGCTCCAAGCGTGCGTTCCGGGTGTCTCCCCTTAGTAAGGACAAGGCTTGCAACGCACTTTGCCAGTACGATGTACTTCACATCTGTGCGCTCTAAATGTCCCCGCTTAGAGCAAGGCTTGCAGCGCACGCTGTCAGCGCCATTTCCTGTACCCGGAAGTTACTGTTATTGAACAGCGAATTCAAATGGAGCCACGTGTCAACATGGGGGTCCATCTTAATGTATATATAGGGCAGAATATACAGTGATGCGGTATCCCAGATGATGTCCTAGAGGATGAAACGCGTTGGGACGGACTACTGACACCACTGGTACTGCCATACATTCTACTTACAAAGCGCTTTTTTATCTTCAAGAAATGTGAGTGTTTTTACCCTCAATAAACATGCTATGAGCCTTTTTTTATACAGTATTACGCTATGTGCTCTCATATTTCTTTCATGTATGACTTCGATGCCTGATTGGACCTATTTTTAAAAAACACATCTATATATAGGGAAGTACATACAGTGATGCGATACCCCAGATGATGTCCTAGAGGACGAAACGCATCGGGACGGACTACTGACACCACTGGTACTGCCATACATTCTACTTACAAAGCGCTTTTTTATCTTCAAGAAATGTGAGTGTTTTTACCCTCAATAAACATGCTATGTGCCTTTTTTTATACAGTTTTACGCTATGTGCTCTCATATTTCTTTCACATATAACTTTGATGCCTGATTGGACCTATCTTAAAAAAACACATCTTTGCAAGCACCCGGGCCACCTGGAACTGTGTCCTTTGCGGTAGCTACCATCAAGGATCCCAAGTTTACAAGCCTGATTGACCCAGTGGGTATAAGCCCATCTGGGTCCAATCTTTCTGGTAAGCCTTTACTAAGAGCGGTGGTGGATCTTCTATCAACACACTTACTATTTTTTTGTGTCACATTTTGTTGTGTCACCTTTATATGGACTAGGTTTATGTGTCACCTTTATATGGACTAAGTTTATGAAACCAAGACCATTACTTAATTATAGTTATCATTTACACAATATTTTTATATGGTATCACAGATTTATGGATCCAGTTCACTGATAAAAATATCACTGGTTGTAATATATCAAATAGCGTTATAGACTATTTAAATACTTTCTGGTGCTGCACTTTACCACATAGTATATTCCTTTGCAAGATTAGATCACTTGTTGTGTGTCAGCTGCTTATTCAGTTTAATCTATAGAAGACAGCGCAACATATACACATCTTTCCTTTTCACATGGTATGGCGATGGGTCATCTTAGCCTCACTCGTCTCCATACCCAGCCACGGACAGGTCCCGATCGCCTCCGCTGCCGATGGCTCCAGTAAGCAGCAGAGGGCGAGACCGATAACAGTGATCTCACGGTGAATCCACCGCAGAGACCACCATTATCGTCAACCGAACTGCCGCCTGAAGAGTTGGATACCTTGGTTGTGGCAGCAGCTTATGCCATTACCAAGATATCCTTCTTCAAAGTCAGGACGTACAGTATATAGTCGTGCGGCGGCCGGTAAGTGCTTAAAGACCCCAAAGCCTTATATTTTCTGAAAGTATAGGACCAGTAGAATAAAAAGAAGGATAAAAGGAATGTGGACTAGGGACTAGGGTGTGTGGAGAAGGACACAAGACCTCAACTAATGTGCACTGCTCATTCCAATAAAAAGGAAGTGAGGAGGAAAAAGAGAGGTTCAAGAGCACACGGAGAAAGTTAGTAGGAGGAAAAAAAATCATAGTAAAAATGATTTAATGAAAAATAGATTACATGGCCATTAAATAGTTGGTGTGTATAGATTACTTTTAAAGAATAAGCATATTGTTTATTGTCACTATAAAGAGAACCTGTCTGTAGAGTATATTCTACAAACTAGGACAAACTAGAGGGTGGGGATGATATAAAGGACACCATAGGGGTTTTTGTAGTGTGATAATATAAACTTGCTCCAAATTAAATCTTAGCTAGACCATGCAATGCAATGCACACATCTCAGCATCCTACTTGAAACAGAACAAAAGGCTGCTATACTTATTTTACCTCCAGGGATGCAACGTCTGCAAGTTCCCGTGCCTCTGCCGACATCTTTGTCAGGTCTTCTTTCAGGTTCAGCCATCTTGATTGTCTGGCCAGGGATGACATAACTCCTGTGTCTATAACAGAAGGTAATACATCATGACACCAAGGCATGCCAAGAACCTACCCTGAGTTGCTCTTGTGCAGCTCAAATACTGCTGGTGTAGCGTCACATATGGCGACCCATCACATTTGGCTACCCGCTGGACTGCGCATGCGCGACGGCGCCATATGTGTTTCAACACTGTGGTGATCTGCACTTGCGCAGAATTTTGTGGCCACACCCCTGAGTCCAGGTTCAAGCCCCACCATCCAAGTGGACATAGAGTTAGATTATAATTATGCCGAGCAAAGCGAGGCCGAAGCGTGGCGAGCGAAGCGTGGCGAGCGAAACAAGCCCGCGAGGGGTCCTGTGCCAAAGTGGTGGAAAGCATATGGCGGTGTCACGCATGAGCACTCCAGCAGGTAGCAAAATGTGATGGGTAGCCGAATGTGATGTGACACTGGCAAGCAGAGCTTTTTTTGCAGAAGAGTTATGCAAAGTCTTTTCTGCACTAAAAGCCTACCTGCCAGCAATGTTTTATTGCATGAATATAGTTCTGTTTTATGAGATGGGGACACATCACTTTCAAAGATGAGATGCTCTGACTTTGAACTATTGCACTTTGCATATTCCTTGCTTTCTGGTCCTCACAGGGCATGCAGAGGAGACAGTACAATTAACTTACACTTTGTGTTACCTTCTTTACTCTCTACAGACAGGGTTTACCTCCAGGTTGCAAATAGATTTACCACTATGAAGACATGGTAAGAAACATAGAAGAATGATAGCTAAAAAAAGCAGTTTGAGGAGGGTTGTTTTTTTTGTTATTGTTTTTTGTTAGCTCCAAAAAATTTAGATGGACTGAGCACTGTTCAGCCATTCACAGAAAACTTTACAGTTTCTGAATTTTATTCCAGGAATTGGGCGGGAAGTTCCTGTACCACTGCCAGAACACAGCCCTGTATACTGTATATACTGTAGCTGAGGCTACATATATTTTACAAAAAAAAAAAAGAAAATGTATCCTCAAGACAAATAATATGATGAACTTAGATCACGTTTTATTATAATCACGTTAGATCACGTTTTATTATGAGGGAACTGTCGCTGCATTCATATATAAGGGAAAAAAATATGCTAAGCTCAATCTCAGTGCAAAATAAATGTGCAATGTATCCCTAGATAAATATTATGAAAGGACCTAGCAAAGTAGTCTGACACATGTAACAATATAGAAAATTACTTTATTGAACACTAATAAGCTGGAAAATATAAAATACACTATCCCACTAATAAAATCTAATCATAATTGGCCAATTATTAAAACACAACCATGAGAGCTGCTGGGAAGTTGTGCAAGCAAACAACCCCCCTCCCCAAAAAAAGGAAAAGGCATAATGAGCTAGTATGCTGTGCATACTAGCTCATTATGAAATACCCACCTTAGAACAAAGCGTCGGCATCGCATTACGGTCACCACAGAGGGAACTGACATTTTCCCCTCCGCGTTTCTTCCAGGTTCATAGCTCTGGCGCTGTGAGTGGCTGGAGTCGCGATGACATTACTCCCGCGCATGCGCGCATGAGCCCTCCATTCCGGAAAGTTCCAGCGCGATACGCCAGACCTTTGCCGGACCTTTGCCGGACCTTCACTGCGCATGAGCTGACGTCAGCGGCTGTATGCAACGTGAATATCTCCTAAAACGTACAGGTTTAGGAGATATTTATGTTATCTATTTACCTATAATAAGGCTGAACTGTAGGTAAAAATGTAAAAATATACAACCACTTTAAGAGTTACTTGCCATCAGTTGCCCCACCCAACCCCTACCCTACCCCATCCCTAATTCGGCCCCTAAACATGCCCTCATAGAGAGTCTCATGAGATGACACTGTTAATTGTTTTATGTACAATTAAGTTACAAAAATAAATTAACAACATCAACTTTATCAGTGCCCATCAGTGCAGCCTCATCAGTGCAGTCTCACCAGTGCCTATCAGTGCAGCATATGAGCGCAGCCTCATTAGTGCAGTCTCATTAATGTCCATCAGTGCAGCATATTAGTGCCCATCAGTGCAGCATATCAGAGCTGCCTCATCAGTGCCCTCATCAGCCCCATCAGTGCAGCCTCATCAGTGCCCATCAGTGCAGCCTGTCAGTGCAGCCTCATCAGTGACCATCAATACAGACTCATCAGTGCCAATCAGTGCAGCCTAATCAGTGCCCATGAATGCAGCTTATCAGTGGCCATCAGTGCAGTCTCATTAGTGCTTATCAATGCATCCTCATAAGAGCAGTATATCAGTGCAGCCTTTTAGTGCAGCATCATCAGTGCCCATCAGTGCCCCTCATCAGTGCCAATTAGTGCAGCCTGTCAGTGCAGCCTCATCAGTGCCCATCAATACAGACTCATCAGTGCCCATCAGTGCAGCCTAATCAGTGCCCATGAATGCAGCCTATCAGTGGCCATCAGTGCAGTCTCATTAGTACTTATCAATGCATCCTCTTAAGAGCAGTATATCAGTGCAGCATATCAGTGCAGTCTCATCAGTGCCCATCAGTGCAGTTTCATCAGTGCCCATCAATGCAGCCTCATTAGTGCCCATAAATGCAACCTCATAAGTGCCCAAACAATGTATTGCAGATATGAGTTATAAAGGGTAAATCCATGCTCACAATTAAGTGTTAACCAAAAGAAGTAGAAACCCCACGCTGACCGAATGGTCTTTGTCATTTTTATGTGTTTCCATGTGCCCCCCAAACAATTGAGTTAGTTATTCAGAATCAGCCTTTTATTTTGTATTAAAAGCTACAGTAAAAGTGCTTCTAAAATAATGGCAGATGGAAATTTAAAATGACATTTCTATCTTTCCATCATGTACATTTTCATGTGGACCAGCAATTCAGCAAAGGTTATACAAAAGCATTCTAACAGAAGCAGACTCCCAAGAGAACAATGTCAGTACAATATTATGCATGCTTTAAAGACACACATAGATACACTTAAACACACATAAAAGTTTTGCCATTAACAAAGTCCATCTGAAGAAAATGTGACATATTTACTGCACATCCACTCATATGACAAATCCCATCACACCTGTTAAATCTAACTTTAAGGGAAGCTGGATATATAATAATAAAGGTCCAATCCAGTCATACATGAAAAATCTGCATTCACATTTTAAGGGGTACAGTCTAATTGTGCTTTGTTTTATTTTTGTCTCTCATCTTGTCCAGCTGTCTGTCTCATTTTCTCCTCATCTATATCCAATTACAGTTTTTGTATATGGCTAATTTTCTTTCAACACTATTTTTGCTCGGAATGTATGTATTGTCTGACATATCTCTTTTTATTTTTAGAACCAATATATATGTAAAAAAACTTTTCGAACCCTCAGCCCCTGAGGAAGGTATTTGAACACTTCATACCGGAAACGCGTCGGGCATTAGGGCATTCACATTGTATGACGTCTATGTGTACAGTTTTTGTTTTGTTTTCCATGTGATACACGTTGTGCATTTTTGTCATATGTAGATTTTATATGTTTTTTATTCTACATTTTTAAAGATTATATTTTATTCATTATTGAGTGGGTGGTCTGTTAAAGTCCCATTTGAGGGGGTTACCTTCTTTGTTTCTATTTATAGGGATGGGACCACCACACTCTGTGTGATATGATGGGAGCCTCTTTTTTCTCGTTTTTTTCTAATCGGTTTTTGGTGGAGGATTGGGAGTCCACTGTGACTGTGCTTGGATATTCCAGAACAATAAGAAAAGAAGATATACGCACTAGACTGTATATATATATTGATACACCGCCTGAAGTGTATTATATACTGTACACCACTGAATGCACTGTATATATAGGCTACATTGAATGCAGAGTGTATATATATATATATATATATATATATATATATATATATATATATATATATATATTATATATATATGCACTAGATTGACTGTATATATATATATATATATGACATACACTGCCACTAACTAAAAAACCTGCCTGCTTAGTCAAACTTAAGCTATCTCTCCGTCCACGCCAACAACACTACACGCAGCTGCTATGTAAGCAAATATAGTGTGGGACGTGGACTTAGTCCTCCTGAGCCATGATTGACCAAAGGCACCCTGCCTTTGGCCAATTATGGCTCTCTCAGCAGAGCGCGCTGTAATTGGCCAAAGCATGCAGGTCAGGTGCATGCTTTGGCCAATCATCATACAACAATCTCGCAGTGCATTATGGGGCATTCTGCAGTGCTCTAATTTCCTGCGAATGCCCCATAATGTTTGCTATTCAGCGAACGGGTGAACACAACCACTTACGTTCCACTTGAACATCGAGCTCGTCCCTACTGTTGACCCCAGTTGCTGTATATTGCATAATCCTGATCACTGCATTCCATATACTATCTGTGACGGGAGGGCCTGTGGAACTCAGAATATATCTTATGTCTAAGTCACCCTGTGCCATCCTCGCACAGGGTAAGTGAGAAAATATATCTTGGACTACTTAAAATGGGACAGTAATATTTGTCCACAATATCTCCCAGGATGTATGTAGAGACTATTATTGGTTTGGTTGATTCTGAACTCAACCTGTTAATTGAGTGAGCTGATCACATTGGCCTCCAGGACTGGCTAGGAGATGAACTGTTGATGACTAGGCTGAGGAAGGGGGAGATTGTTGTTTGTATTGTTAATTGTAATTAGCTCCAGCTATTGTGTTTATACTACTGTGTGAAGCTCGGTGCCCACAAGTCTGTCATCTGGTCTGGGTAAATGTTTTAGTTAATTAGCTCATGTTAATTATGTTAATTAGGTTACAGTTGTATTGTTAGAGGAGGTTCCAACGGCATATAAAGTCTTGTAATTTTGATTCTAAATAAAGTGAGTTCATGGTAGCAACAAGCAAGTGTCGCCTTGTTTTGTGCTCAGAGAGGTTGGAATATCTGATATCTGTATACAGACTGGGAGGAAGTGGTATATGACGGAAGCACTCAAGCGGAGTGTGGGACGTTCCGTGACACTATCCTGCTCCACTCTATAGACTGCATAGTATGTTACATTCTAGGGACCACTTTACATTGTGTGCTGTGCTGGAAAAAAGTTAACTATACTGAAGTGGCAACGAGGGTCAGTTTATATGGCCATACTTATGTGTGTAGTAAGAATGATTTAGAATTTCAGCTAAGAATCATATTTCTTGTATTTCATGTTGTAGCTACTTGTGACTCCCCCATCATAGGAATCTGCTACATTCCTCTTTCTGTGCAAAAAGCTTGCTTGCTGACATCATTTAAGACTGATGAAGGTACCGCAAGAACATACTGCAGAGAAACAAAAGTTTTGTATAAAGTTAAATATATATATGGTTTGCAGTCTGATTTTAGGATGCATAGATTGATTTTTAAAAGGTTAGAATGTTTTGTATAACGGAAGTGTACCGCCTGTTCGCTTGTGACGCAATATGCTGAAAATTATGTGTACACTGTATTAGCTGTATTGGACACACTTGACATGTAGACACTAGTCGGGTCAAGCGTATCTACTCTTTTTGGCCAAAAAGATGGAATAAATCTCCCATACCAGAGTTCTTTGTCCAGCAACCTCATTTACCGATATCCTACCTCAAATCTGCTACTTCATTTGGTGCATTTGACCGTGAGGGGGGAATATCGGTGTGACCTGTTGAGGCAGGTGGCACTGTTTTCCACCAGACCTACAAGGAGTGGTCCAAGAGGCCAGCCCTGTGGGCTATATCGTAGAAAGGCGCCTTCTAGAACTGTTATCTAGGAGACTGTGCTGTGTCCCATTTGATGGCCTGCTGTGGACGACCTTGGTAGCGTCAAAAGGACCTGGGAATCTGAGAAATAGATAGCTGGAGCTCCAACGGGATCAGGTGAGAGTCTTTTTACTTTTGTTTTTGGATAACAGTCAGACAGCCAGCCAGCCTCTCGACGGATCGAGAGAAGGGAAGACTGATCACCTTCCAAGAGAGACGTCCGTTCAGATGATTGTGCATCTTTCGGACGAATCCTCAGTCAGTCAGTAATTTTTGGGTGGGAGTGTCTGGTATGATTAATGTGTGTATGAGACATCACTTTGTGGTGAGGTGACAGTTGACCTCTTCTAAGTGCGTTTTCTGGCCTGGAGACCGCGCCCAGGCCACTGACCGAGGGAAGCGTTGTCTATTGTTCCTACTTGTGTCGAGGATTCAGACCCCTTACTGAATTCTCATCATTTACCCTACCCTCTGTGTCTGTCTTGGAGTCTTTTAGGTTACAAGAATGGGTGGGAAACATAGTGTTGAATCTCCCCTACAATCCATGATCTCCAATTTTAGGAAGGGATTTTCTAAGAACTGCAATTAAAAACTTAGTTCTGAGAAATTGATAACATTGTGTGAGAAAGATTGGCCCCGCTATGGAGCGCGGTGGCCCCCACAGGGAACCTTTGATTTAGAGACCATTGACCGATTATTTGAGAATATTATGTCAGACTCACAGAAACATGACCAAGACACACCTTCCAGGGGGACTGTTCATTCGGATGATTGTGCATCTCTCGGATAAATCCTCAGCTAGTCGGTCAGGAGGAATGTTCGTCCAGATGATTGTGCATCTTTTGGACAAATCCTCAGTCAGTCAGTCAGTCAGTCAGCTAGGAGAAAACGTCCGTCTGGATGATTGTGCATCCTTTGGACAAATGGGAGATAAAGACCTGCAGTGGATAGAGGCAACAAAAAGAGGAACAGGGTAGAATTATGGTTATGACAAGAGTAGTACCACTGACAAAACAAACAAAACACATATATTCTCAACCCGAAGAGACAGATCAGCCTCCCCCGTATGTAGATGAACGGACCTCAGATAGAGACAGGTCAGAGCCATGTCCAAATGCCCCATCCAGTAGACAAGGGGACTCAAGTTGTTGTCCACTTACATCAGATTCAGCAAGTTTGTCAATGCCAAATCTCAGTAAATATACTCCGAACCGTAACACTCTGGGTATAGGCAGGACAGAAATAGGGAACTCAGTAGTAGTCAATTGTCTCCCCAATCAAGTGTCCACTTCCACTCCGAGAAATCCTGATGCAAATAGCCGGAACCTTGCCCCGTCTTTCAACATACCTCTTCAAATGCCCCTAAGAAAACAGGGGGTGGGGGAACATTGGACTGTAGTTTACACCCCTTTTTACCACAACAGATTTACTGAACTGGAAGATTCATAACCCTGCCTACTCTGAGAAGCCCCAAGCCATGACAGATTTGCTCCAGTCAGTAACTCAGACCCATAACCCCACTTGGTCTGACTGCCAGCAACTTTTATTGACCCTTTTTAATACCGAGGAGAGACACAGAATTAACCAACCAGTGCAGAAGTATAAAGTCAAAAGACCCTTCCTATTAGAAAGACCTTGTAGTTTTGGGGGGGCATCAAGGCCAACATCAGTTCCTGTACATGCCGGATTCCCCTATTCCCTTGCTGGGCAGAGACTTACTTGCTAAACTCAGAGCACACATATACTTCCAATCTGACGGACAGGCTATCCTAAAATTGCCCCATCCCTTTGAAGCCCGCATACTGCAGGACATCCCGGGACTATGGGCAGAAGACAACCGATCAGGATCAGCTAGACACATTCCCCCAATCCTTATTGAATTAAAATCAGGAGCCACTCCAGTCAGCCTGAAACAGTATCCAGTCCCTCGAAAAGCCCTAATAGGAATACAAAAGTACTTAAACAAATTCCTACACTATGGCATTCTAAAACCCTGTCAGTCTCCCTGGAATACACCTCTACTCCCAGTACAAAAACCCGGAACAGCTCACTGTCATCCTGTTCAAGACCTCAGAGCGGTCAATCAGGCTGTAATGACCATCCACCCAGCGGTCACTAATGAACTGTTACAATTACTGTGGGAGGCAGGTTATAAGGTGTCCCGGAGAAAGGCTGTAAAGTACCTGGGATTCAGAGTAGCACAAGGACAGAGACAATTGGGAGAAGGCAGGAAAGAAGCTGTTTGTCAGATTCCCACCCAACTACCAGACGGCAAGTACATGAATTCCTGGGGGTGGCAGGTTTCTGCCGATTCTGGATACCGGACTTTGCCACAAAAGCCAGACCCCTCTATGAATCCACAAAGGGGGGAGAAAAGGAACCCTTTCAATGGGGAGAACAACAAAACAGAGCATTCCAAGACATTAAGGTCTCCCTAATGCAGGCTCCTGTGCTAGGCCTGCCGGATAGCCAAAAAGTCTTCTATTTGTATGTTAGTGAAAAACAAAGAATAGCAGTAAGAGTCCTGACACAATACTTGGGGTCGTGGCAGTGCCCTGTAGCATACCTTTCGAAACAACTGGACACTGTAGCTCAGGGATGGCCACCCTGCCTGCAGGCCATTGCAGCAACAGCCCTCCTTGTGGCCGAAGCTGACAAGTTGTCATTAGGTCAGGAGACTTATGTCCGAGTCCCACACCAAGTACAAGCATTAATGGATTACAAGGGAAATCACTGGTTCACTAACAGTCGAATGGTTAAATATCAAGCTATGCTGTGTGAAAATCCTCGTATCCATCTAGAGAATGTAAACACTTTAAACCCAGCCACTCTGCTCCCCACCTCACAAGAACCCCTAACTCATGACTGTCTCCAGGTAATGGATATGCAAGCCGACCAGACTTGAAAGACAGCCCCTTGGAAAATCCAAACTTTGAGTACTTTATTGACGGAAGCAGTTTTGTAAAAGATGTTTATCCCCAGATATGGAATCCCATTCACCATAGGCTCAGACAATGGCCCTGCCTTTGTCCACAAGTGCTTCCAGGAATTAGCAACAGCATTTAAGATTACTTGAAAACTACACGCTGCATATAGGCCCCAAAGCTCTGGAAAAGTTGAACGAATGAACCGCACGCTCAAGTCACAACTGGCCAAGCTCTGTCAGGAAATCCAAATGAAATGGACCTTAATGTTGCCCATTGCTTTACTGAGAATTCCGAGTACCCCAACAAAGAGGACAAATCTGTCCCCTTTAGGGTACTGTATGGTAGGCCCCCACCCATCATTAGAGGGATAAGAGCAGACTTGCATCAGATAGGAGGGGTAGTTAACCGGGAACTGATACAGAGAATTTGGGAGAGTAAGCAAGACATAGGGAAATGGGTTCAAGAGAAACTTCCCATAGGCTTGTCGAACCCAGTACACCCCTTTAAACCAGGAGATACAGTGTGGGTAAAGGAGTGGAACTTAACCCCCCTAGGGCCAAAATGGAGAGGTCCTTACACTGTTCTGCTATCTACCCCAACAGCCATTAAGGTAGCTGAGGTGACACCCTGGATACACCACTCCAGGGTAAAATGAGCTGCTGACCTTACAGACTCCTGGCACAGTACAGTAGATCCCCAAGATCCTTTAAGACTGATATTGACCAGAGAAATCAGAAGGAAGAACTCCAGCCCTGTGGCCAGCACACCCCTGGAAGCTGCTGGCTCAACGCACGGCGGAAGATAAAGGACATCTACTAAGCTCTGCTCCAACCACAGCCCGGACGCTGGTTGGTCTACGCATAAGCTGAAGCTTGAGGATATTCATCTTTATAATGAGACTGTTGATAGCCATAGCAGTGATACTGTCCGAGCTAAAAAGGGGGAGGGTAATTCATGTGACCCTTGTATAAAGACCACCAGAGTAGGATCCATAGCTACCAAGATGTTACTGTGGCACTCTTATTATCAATGCAAGGGCACAGTAGCTGGTACCTGCATACATAATGGGACTACCTATTCAATGTGCTCCGTTGAAAATCAGATAACCTGTTATAACCCCACTTATGCACCCTATAAAAGTTGGCTAACTGCTCGGAGCTTTAGCTCCACCGGTAAGCTGGTAAACCATACCCTGATTACCAACTCAAGTATTGCAGAGACAAGTTTTAATTATTTTCTGATTCTCCCTATAGTGTACGGAGTGCTAATATTTTTACTCTTATTGTATTCTTATTGTTACCATGGGCCAAGAGTCACTATCCCAGTGTTTTAAAAGTTAATGAGAGACCCGACTGGAGCTGACAATAGGGAATAGTCTTGGTAGAAGAATGTTTTGTGCCTGCTAGTGAGGCCACCATAAAGTAGAAAAAAAGAAAAAAAAAAAAAAACTGTATGTAGTGATGCTTAATCTCGCTCATATTAATCGCTATGATTATGATCAAAGGGGGGAAGGAAGTGGCAATGAGGGTCAGTTTATATGGCCATACTTATGTGTGTAGTAAGACTGATTTAGAATTTCAGCTAAGAATCATATTTCTTGTATTTCATGTTGAAGCTACTTGTGACTCCCCCATCACAGGAATCTGCTACATTCCTCTTTCTGTGCAAAAAGCTTGCTTGCTGACATCATTTAAGACAGATGAAGGAACCGCAAGAGCATACTGCAGAGAAACAAAAGTTTTGTATAAAGTTAAAAATATATATGGTTTGCAGAACTTGTCTGATTTTAGGATGCATAGGTTGATTTTTAAAAGGTTAGAATGTTTTGTATAACGGAAGTGTACCGCCTGTTTGCTTGTGACGCAATATGCTGAAAATTATATGTACACTGTATTAGCTGTATTGGACACACTTGACATGTAGACACTAGTCGGGTCAAGCGTGTCCACTCTTTTTGGCCAAAAAGATGGAATAAATCTCCCATACCAGAGTTCTTTGTCCAGCAACGTTATTTACCGATATACTGCCTTAAATCTGCTACTTCAATACTTCTAGCAATTATTTTGTACTTCAAAATTATACCATGTTCAGGGAACTATTTTATTACCATAATCTATAAAAACAACAAGAAATGTGAGAACACCAAAATCTGGAATATCAGTATTAGGGTAATAGATTCTTAAAATATAAATAATATAATAGTTGAACATCCCTTTACATAAACAGTATTGACATTAGCATCACATAGGAGATTTTTTTTTACATCAGACATATCAGAAGACATATGATAACAGATTTGTGCTGCTAAGAAAGCCATCTCTGGATGAGAACCCTGTATAGGATTATAAAATGTGATTGTGAGGTTGTTTATGAAGTACACAATTCCCTGATGACATTGCCTGTCATATAGTAATATTCTTAGGACCACATAATCTGTGCCTGCATCTGTGTTTACTAGAGCAGACATTCGTGGTGCCAATGTAGTTTAGTTCTAGTGTGATTTCTTGCATGCAAAGCTCAGGTCCACAGTCAGTGAAACCTAATGCCGCGTACACACGATCACACATTCCGACAACAAAATCCATGTTTTTTTTGTGACAGATGTTGGCTCAAACTTGCATACACACAGTCACACAAATGTTGTCGGAAATTCAGAACATCAAGAACGCGATGACGTACTACGAGCCGAGAAAATTGAAGTTCAATAGCCAGTGCGGCTCTTCTGCTTGATTCCGAGCATGCGTGGAATTTTGTGCGTCGGAATTGTGTGCACATGATCAGAATTTCTGACAATGGATTTTGTTGTTGGAAAATTTGAGATCCAGATCTCAAATTTTGTTTGTTGGAAATTCTGACGGAAAATGTCCGATGGAGCCTACACGTGGTTGGAATTTCTAACAACAAGCTCCCATCAAACATTTGTTGTCAGAAATTCCGACCGTGTGTATGCGGCATCAGAATGCAATTGCTTCCTTAAATACAGGAATAAAATAATGTGTTTATTAGATACACATTCATGCTATCTTAAAAGATCATATGTTTTATTTAAGAGTAGAAGACTAGATTAATTAATGTGCATACTGGAGTGCATATAAATATATTTGTGATGCGCATTAGCCTCTTGATGCTGTTATGTGACTATAAATTCATGGATTTGATTTTTTTTTGTAGTATCAGTGGAGTTGGTTGGGTCAGACATGATCATTAGGCTACCTATTGTTGCTACCACTGCCAGTGTAGTTGTCTACCACAGTGTTTCTCAACTCCAATCCTCAAGGCGCCCCAACAGGTCATGTTTTCAGGCTTCCCATTATTTTGCACAGGTGATTTGATTAGTTTAACTGCCTTAGTAATTACTACAGCTGTTTCATCTGAGGGAAATCCTGAAAACATGACCTGTTGTGGTGCCTTGAGGACTGGAGTTGAGAAACACTGGTCTACAATAACCATGATAGTTAGCAACCTGTAGCTTTGTACATGCAGCTTATACCAGTTATGACACTGCTGGACTTTGTCAGGGTATAACGATGATTTGGTCTCACCCAAGGTTCTTTTTCATGCATGTTGAGGGGAGGGACCTTGTGATGAATGTTTCATACAGAGGAAACTGCATTTTCAGTTTTCTCCAGGATCACTAAATCCTGGTATGGGTCCTGGATCCCTGAGACTTTGCATAGTATTAGGTGGGATGAAGCCTTCCATCCTAGGTCCACATTTTGGAAGAAAGCAGCAACTTGATTGGACAGGTAAGCATATACTTTAAGAATGAGTGTTGGTTCTGGGCTCCACCTAGGAGCTGGAAATCTCCACCCAGGTGAGGGTGAGCCAGTTCAGAAGGGAACTGTGAGATGTGTGTATAGAGTTGAGTTTGAGAGTACTGTCTGAAGAGTACAGACAAAGGGCCTGCAGCATAGGCCAGAACAGCAGTGATGCAAGTAGAAGCTAGGAGGCTAAGGCTCCTTTCACATTGAGGCGCTAAGCAGGCGCTAAAGTGCTAAAAATAGCGCCTGCAAAGCGCCCCAAAAGAGCCGCTCAATGCACTACAGTGTGAAAGCCCTGAGGGCTTTCACACTGGAGCGGTGCACTTGCAGGGCGGTCAAAAAAGTCCTGCAAGCCGCATCTTTGGAGCGATGAAGGAGCATTGTATTTACCGCTCCGAAAGCTCCCCTTCCCATTGAAAACAATGGGGCAGCGCTGCAAACCCTCCCTCAGCCGCTAGCGAAGGGGTTAAAACCGCCCCGCTAGCGCCGCTAAAACAGCGGTAAATCGGCGCTATATTTAGTGCTGCTGTACCGCCAGCGCCCACACGCCTCAGTGCTAAAGTAGCCTAAATATGTATTAATTTTGTGGAAGAGGAATTCCAAAAAACCCCTGCACAGGTAACCCTTATTTTGAACCTGAACTTTATTTTAATAAAAGTATGCAAGAAAAGCCCATCAAAATAATATTTAGATAAGTGGTTGTCTATATTTGGCAGTACATAGAGAAAGATTATGCTGTAGTTGGGGTGATCAATGGTCACAATGTTAAAAGCATAACTCCACTTTTATTGAGAAAAAAATATTCCCCCTGGGTGATCTATGTACATTCCAGGGATTTTATCAAAGTTTGTTGAAGATTCCTACCTTTTGTTATTCTGAAGAAATCATTGTGCGTTCTACTGTTCCACTGTGCTAAGTGAGTCTAATGGGAGTGGTTTCATAATTATCAATCAGCTGCAGCAGTTGCAGAGCACTAATGATGAAAGCTGCTGGGCCTGTATCCCTTTAGTTATGTTCCTATTGAAAGTATTTCAATAGGAACATACTACATTTTTGTTGCAGGGGCTGCCTGAAATCTTATGCCACGTACACACGAGTGGACTTTCCGGCATACTTGGTCCGGCAATCTTTCCGACGGACCTTGTAGCATAGGTGCGCCGGACTTACAAATGGACGGACTTGGACACACACGATCACTCCAAAAGTCTGATGGTTTTGAATGCGGTGACGTACAGCACGTATGACAGGACTAGAAAAAGGAAGTTCATGGCCCACTACGCCATCCTTTGGGCTCCTTCTGCTAAACTCGTGTTAGTAGAAGTTTGGTTAGAGGCGATTCGCGTTTTTCACACTTCAGCTTATTTCAATCGTTTTCTGCGGTTCAGTTTGTGCTTGTGAGGTTTGTATCTACTTTTCAGTGCGTGTTGGTCAGTTTGTAACCTGCCTAGCAGGCCGTTCTGGTCTGCTCGTGCCTGATCTTCAGGTCACTCTTCATAGGCCTTGCTGTTCTTCAGTGCGTTTGTTCTAAGTTTGTTTGTTTGACCAGCCGACCGTTTTGAAGCCATGTTGCGTGGACGTAATTGTTCTCGAGTTCGTGCTGCATGGGGACTTGGTGTTGGGGTTAATACTTTGACCCGAGTCCAGTCCATGAACAGGCCGAGGAGGAGTTCATGAATGAAGAATTGGTTGCGCCAGCGTGATCAATTCTCACACATGCCTTTGCTCCATGAGATCCGTGAGAATAATCCTGAGGATTTCAGGAATTATCTCAGGATGACGGACCCCGTTTTTGAACATCTGCTGGCTATGCTGACCCCTGCATGAGGCAAGCCATCACTGCGGAGCAGAGGCTAGTTGCCACTTTACATTACTTGGTGACTGGGAGAAGTCTTCAGGACTTGAAGTTCTCGACAGGCATCTCCCCCCAGGCTCTGGGGATCATAATCCCAGAGACCTGTTCTGCTATTATTCAGGTCCTGCAGAAGGATTATATGAAGGTAAGTTTTATCCTTTAACATTACATGATATGTATTTAATGTTTGCTAATGTATTGCCTAAATGTCCTTGTTACCTAATTACCATGCTTGGAATATGCTGTGAATGTCCCCTTAATCTTCATGCATGCCTGTTTTTTTACATTAATCATTTTTTGGCCTACATGCATATTTACCTTCAATAACCTCCCCACCATGCAATCCTGGATCCATTTATACCTCTAGCCTATAGTCCCTTGAACAATGTATATTGTCAGCTCCATTGTACTGTTTTACCCTCCCCCACCCCCTCAAATGTTTGCAACTGTCAGGTGTGTTTTTGCCCAAATTAGAACCCCTCCCCCACCCCCTCAAATGTTTGCAACTGTCAGGTAAGTTTTTTTCCCAAATTAGAACCCCTCCCCCACCCCCTTAAATATTTGCAACTGTCAGGTGTGTTTTTTGCCCAAATTAGAACCCCTCCCCCACCCCCTCAAATGTTTGCAACTGTCAGGTGTGTTCTTTGCCCAAATTAGAACCCCTCCCCCCACATACAAATTGATCAATGGTCCATTAGAGGGGGTGAATAATCTTAAAAGTGGGCTGTTTTTGTAATTTTTAATAAAGATAACACATATTAATAATGTTTGACTGCTGTTGTTTAAGAATGTTTTTGTGTAATCTGATATCAAAGTTATGTTTAAAAGTATTTATATTGTTTTTTTTTCTTGTTTGACTCCACAGTTTCTTTCGAACACACAGGAATGGCAGACTGTGGCCTCCCAGTTCGCTGACCGTTGGGGCTTTCATTGTGCCACCACCCCATTCGGGGTCTTATTACTATAACTATAAGGGGTTTCATAGTGTAGTTTTGATGGCGGTGGTCTTGGCACAATTGGAATTTATGTTCGTAGGCGTGGGGAAGAACGGCCGGATGTCGGACGAAGGAGTCTTTGCACAGACCGAGCTGTGTGAGCGCCCCCAGACTGGTGGCCTGGGATTGCCACCTGATGACCAGAACGTGGATGGACTACCCTCAGTTTTTATCGCTGATGAAGCGTTTGCTCTTGGTGAGCACTTGATGAGGCCGTTCCCCCAAAGAGTCTTCACCCCTGAGAGGAGGGTATTTAATTACCGGCTGGCCAGAGCAAGAAGAGTTGTGGAGAATGCCTGTGGGATTCTGGCCAGCCGGTTCCGTTTGTTCCTCTCGGCAATAAATCTTACAGATTACAAGATCAATTATGTCATCATGGCTTGCTGCATTCTGCATAATTTTTTGAGATGTCACTCATCGACATATCTTACCTCAGTTGGGCCTGAGGCCGGACTTAGTGGTGAAGATCCACTCACAGGCCTGGATAGTGTCCGTATTGGCTTGGCCCCCCAAACCGCCCGTCAAGTGCGTGACAGATATGTCAATTTTTTAATGGTCGGGGGGCCATTGCAATGCAACAAGAGCTTTAATCTTTTATTTAAAAAAATATAAAAATTTTCGGCAAAAATCTCTTGTTTTGATTCTTGTTTGCATTTAGTTTTGTCTGTCTCCTAGTGCACTTGTAGTGGCAAGTGCATTTCCCTTTAGTTAATAAGGTCCTTTGTCACTGTAACCACACAAAAAAATAACAATCTGTTATTAATAAATAATAAGCCACACACATTGTAGTAGTAAAAACATTTTACTGTGTGCACATTGAAAGGTGCATTTTGTTTGAACGTGTTTATGTTTTTTTTTAGTTTAGGCATATTTGTTAAAAATATACATTGTTTACTGGTGCTGGTGATGTCACCCATGTAAAACAAAAAATTTGCAGATGCTCACAATTTGGGAGTAAAAAAGGTTCAAGTCAACATGTGCTATCTCCCATCATGGGGGAGCAATGGACATGTTTTGTGTGTGCAATCCCTTTGTTCCTCTCACAAACTAACATTATTCTGATGAAGGGGTTGCAAACACAAAACAAGTACATTGATATCCCCTGATGGAAGATAGCACATGATGACACACCGTGTGCATCTGCTAAATTTTTAAATTAGTATTTAACAACTTCAAACATTTAAAAAAAATAAAACTTAACAATGAAATGAAGAACATTATTGATGTTTTTAGGCAAAAAGTTATTAGATTCTGCCCAAAACATCTATCATGTTCTTCATTTCCTGTTGCATGGTGTCCAGCCAATTTTTCATGCTGTCAATTTGGCCATTCCACACCATTATCTGCCCAATCAGTCTTTGTGCACTGTCTGTGCTAAATGGCTCTGCCGCTTGGCCTTCCACAACCAGAACATCACCTAAAATTTGTGAATAAAAAATTATTGTAAAATATGCACGCCTAAATAGATGAACTTAAGCTGGGGTGTCAGTCACTCACTTGGTGGGGTGGAAATATCGCACACTTCCTCCACCTCTCCTTCCTCCAGCTCGTCGGGTGGGCATGGTCTTGGGCTGGGGCTTGGGCTAATTGCTGCCTGAGTCTGGTGACTTGGGGGGGTCCTTGGATCCTTGGACTGTTGTCTGAGTCTTTTCTCCCCTATGAGAATTAAACAAAAGGTATAATTCAGTCATGAAAAAGGAATATGAAACGTTGGTTAGAAGTTGGGGACAATTGTCATTTTGTTTCCAAAAAAATTTTGAAGACAGGATTAAAATTCACTCTGACAAAAAATGCAAAACAATACACATTTTCATGCAAGTTTCACAGATGCAGACACCTCAATTATCCCCTATGTGTATTAGCCTCAAAAATTGTATCTGGTGTCACATAGTACACTAGTGCTTGTGAGTCCAGATGTGGAAACAGCTGCTGTGTCCTGTCCTTACATTACACTGAATCATTTTTGAAGAAGCATTATAGTTTCAAACACATGTACACAACATCACCACATTTTTGGAATATGACAAATTATCAAGACCTAAATGTATGTCCAACCCTGTACCATCATATTTGGCAAAAAACAAACGTCATTTTCTTAGTATCATATGTATTTTCAAAAGAACGGTCTTTACGAACGTTGCTGCATAAACGAAAAACATATGGATCAGCATGCAAGTTAAGTATCTCAATAGGAACACGCAACAAGTACTTACTTTTTTTAAGCAGCTTCTGGATTCGCCAATATTGTTCAGGCTCCCTAGTTTTGAGGTCAGACCACCGCTTCCTCAATTGTTCTTTACCCCATTTAATGCCAGATTTTTGGTCAAGAGTGGTGACAACTGAGGCTATTATTTTGTCCTTCCACATATTGGGTCAGGTGTACGGTCCTTTTTTGCCATCATAGTCCTCCCTTCTCAATATGGACACCATCTCCACCATCTCTTCAAAGGCCATGTTGGTGGCCTTATATCTCCTCCTGGATCTGGATGGTTGTGGCTCCGGGCTTTCCTCTGCGCTACTTGCAGATAACCTCTTCGCCATCTTTCTCTGTATACTCCCACTGCGCAACGAAGAGTGAAGGGGCGGGGACAAATCATACTAAAGAATGTCAGGGGCGGGCGACGGAGACGTAGCATGACACATGCGCAGTGTATATAAAGCTATTACGCTGGCCTACGTATATCCGAGCGGAAGTAGCGAGCATCAGAAACGAAGGTAAGATTAAACGTGGGTGTGTGTTTGGTGAATGTGTTTGGTGTGTGTGTGTGTGTATATGTGTACCCTAGATTCTGCAAAAAATAATACTGGGAGTTTGGACTGACATTACAGTTTTTATCTTGTGTCTTTCAGCAAAAATGAATCCTTTTAAGGATGCTGAATTTTTGACACGTTTCATTGATCTGTATCAAGAAAAAATAAATCTTTGGGAGGTCAAGCACCCATTATATTCTAATAGAGATGTATGGAAGGCAACACTGGGCACACTTTTGGAATTTGTGAAGATTCGAGTCCCCCAGGCAGACCTTAAGTTTCTGTACAGTAAAATTGGCATCTTGCGCAATATGTACAGGTGGGAACACAATAAGATCCAGGAGTCCCACAGATCAGGAGCGGCAGCAGACCAGGTTTATGTCCCCAAGCTGTGGTACTACCAAAAACTGCGATTTCTGGATGACCAGACAGAAGCTAGGCAATCACTTTTGACCCTTCCCTCTACCCTTCCCTCCAGCCTTCCCTCCACCTCCACCCTTCCCTCCACCTCCACCCTTCCCTCCACCCCAGCAGAGGAGTCCCAGGAAAAACTGGGCCCTTTCACCCTTGATGAAGTGGATGCGCCCAGCTTCAGCCAGGTATACTTTTTTTGTGAATTTGGGATTGTGTAAATATTAATGAGGTAATCGTAAAAAATGTTGAAATGCTTCACCAAAAATGACTTCATCACAATTAATATGTAGACATATCACTAGACAGTAGTGGCCAAAAATATACTTCAAATATTGGTGAGCAGCTACAATAATGGTGGGGTCAAAAAGATAGCCTTTACTATTTGTTTAGAATTATATTTGCAAGTCATGAGCTGAAAATTGTGTGTGATTGCATAACCCAAAATTACAACTACCGGTATGTCCCTTTTTTTTACCCAGGATGAGCTCAGCCAGGAGGAGGCCGTGCCCAGAGGTATAGAGGAGGAGGTCTTGCCCAGTGGGAGAGAGGAGGAGGCCGTGGCTGGGCCCAGTAGAAGCCTCACAGAATGTCAGGTGCCTCCCCTCCGCATTACCACAAAAAGGCCCAGGAAGATGACCCGAACAGAGGAGGAATCACTAGCCCTCATTCGGGAAGCCAGCCAAATCCTGAGCACACCACCCAATGCTGAAGAGGCCTATGGAACACATATGGCCACCAGGTTGCTGGAACTAGAAAAGGGGCAACGCCTCCTCTGTGAGGGTCTAATTTTTCAAGCATATCAGAAGGGATTGAGAGGGGAGCTTACTCAAACAACCTATAGAGCAGATGAAGCCACTACTGCTACTCCTCCTCCTCCTCCTGCCCCAAGTACACCACCAGAGGCACAGCCTCCAAGGAAGGCTGCAGAGAAGTGTGGATGGAATGCTGCAGGGCAGCGTCTAGGGAAGGCTCCATGGAAGGTGATGGCCTGGCTTCTGTCTGGTCTGATTTCTGACTGTGCTCCCTAGTCGCAAGATACCAATTTTATTTTCCAAAAACTTGATGTGTGTCCTGGGGGACAAAAGGCTTCACACATTCCAAAAGTGTCTCCAGTGTTGCCTTCCTCATTTCTTTTTTTTACCAAAATAAATGGATATTTTCTTTACCTTACATTATTGACTATGTGTTTTGATGCAAAAAGGACATTTGGTTTGTGAGTAGGCAGGTACAGGTCAAAAAGACTATGTGGGTTATTTACAAAAGGCTAAATCATTTGGCAATTCAAGTGCAAAGTACTAGTGCAAAGTGCACTTTATAAATTGCACTGCAAGTGCACTTGTTGGAAGTGCAGTCGCTGTAAATCTGAGGGGAAGATCTGAAATGAGGGGAAGTTTTGCTGATTTTATCATACAATCATGTGCAAGGGAAATGTTTTTTTGGGGGGTTCCTTGCATGTGCCCCTCAGATACAGAGCGAATGCACTTCCAAATGCTCTCTCAGTGCAATTCCAAGTAAAATTTGCACTTGTAGTGAAAAATGAATTTGCCTTTTGAAAATAACACCCCTATGTCTAATTAATAAGGGACACCAACCTCATTAAGGTTCATTAAAACAATAAAAAATATTAAGGTTATTGTGGTAACTTGAAACTCCAAAAAAAAAATAAAGAAAAAAAATAATTTAGCACACATTGTAAAATAGATATTGTTTAAATCTAAAAAAAATAAAGATGAGTCCAAAAAATAATTTTCTACTTTATTTCTGGAGATCTGGCTTTTAAAAACTATAATATTAGTCATAGCATAAGGATAAATCATGAATAAAGTAGTTTGTGAGAACTCTGTGTGAATATAAGCAGCAAAACAACTTCATTCCTCTCGCATTATAAAGAAAAAAAGAATGCGCTGTATTAAAAGAAGAGGAATGTGCTAGCTTCAATATGAAGGCTAGTTTTACCAGACCGAGCGCTTCCGTCTTGTACTTGCTTCAGAGCATGCGTCAGTTTTGGTCCGTCGGACTAGCACACAGACGACCAGTTTGTACAGTAGAAAGCCAAGTCCGTCGGATAGATTTGAAACATGTTTCAAATCTAAGTCTGTCAAACTTTTGAGAAAAAAAAGTCAGCTGGAGCCCACACACGATCGAATTGTCCGACGGACTCTGGTACGCTGGACCAAGTATGCCGGAAAGTCCGCTCGCGTGTACGCGGCATTACTTGCATCTTAGTGCAGACTTCTGGGAAAATCAGTGAGCCAATCACACAAGCAGGAAATTATGTTTTTGGGGAACGTTCTGTACACATTCTGTGTACAGAACACCTCAAGGTAGCCCTATTGCATTGCCTTTGCAGACAATTACAGCGGCTGCAGATTGAAAAGGAATGGTATTTTTAAATAACATTCAACTACAATATGACTTTTGTCGAAATTATATACGTTATATTATTTTTTTGTCCCCACGAAAGTGGAGTTACCCTTTAAAGTGGTTGTAAAGGCTCAAGTTTTTTTTTTACCTTCATGCATTCTAGGCATGAAGGTAAAAAACCTTCTGTGTGTAGCAGCCCACACCACTTCTTACCTGAGCCCGATCTTCCTCCGGTGCTGTGCACGGGAGCTTTGACTCTCCCGGGTGTCTCCCTGCTCAGTGGCTGGGACAGCAGCAGGACCCATTGGGTCCAATACTGTCAACCACAGTGAGAGAGCCAATGAGCAGAGAGCGGGGGTGGGGCTGAGCCATGCTCTGTGTGTTAATGGGCACACAGAGCAGTGACTCAGGGGTACTCGGCAGGAGAGAGGTGCCAAGAGCACTGGTGGGGGACCTGAGAAGAGGAGCATTGGGGCTGCTCTGTGCAAAACCACTGCACAGAGCGGGTAAGTATAACATGTTTGATATTTAAAAAAAAAAGTTCTGTAGTCTGCTGCAGAAAGGTGCTTTAGGATCAGTGTTATTTTATTCTGTTTTAATTATTTTATTTTTCAACTACAGTATGTACTGTAAATAAAAACATAATAAAACATAGTAAAAACAAAAAGAGACGTTTCGTAGATTGTCAGTCTCTAACTGAAAGTAACGTAAAATGTATATATAGCCAAAACATACACAATTGTATGATTCTTTGCCTATACAAGGAGACTTTGGAAAAAGGTTTTACATCTTCACAGCCCGTAAGATCACACAGGACCAGCGCCATCTGTAATGATGGATGTCATACTTGATAATCAATTCCAAATCTGAAAAACCTTGTAGACATGTCACACTCTTTACCTTCAAAAGTTCATTATTAATTTCAGATGACGGCTCAAGTAGCTTATTTATGCATGAGGGCTTAACCAGCGCAAAAAAAAAAAAAAAACATCTTTTAATGTGACGCCAATAAACTGATAGGTAATTGACGACTATGACTGAGTTAATGTACTTTACACATATTAATTACCCTTTACATTTCTGTATTAAGTAAACTTGATTATCTATAAGTGTAAGGCAAAAAGAAAGGTTAAGAATAAATAGATAATATACAAAACAGCAAATAAAGCATTCATACATGTCTGCAGATGTCTCATACATATTTCAGTCCTGATTAGCTTAAATGCAGGTCTATCATTTATGTATACAACTACTAAATTTTTTGCTTTCATACATATATTCCTTTACATCTTCATAGAGGAGAAAATAAAAAGCCTCTGGCAAGAGCAATGAATGCATCTGTTTTTGCAAATGAAAGATACATATTATACTGTATATATTGTAAACCGACCAATGTATTATGCACATTTTCGTTATTGTATAAAATATTTGTAGATTAAATAGACCTCCTTTGTCCAAATACAAAGAACTTGCATATTTTTTATTTTTATTTTCCTAGGATTTCTCATCCTAGTCCTAAAGTACATGATTATGGCAATTCCTTGTTTGTAGTGGTATCACCTTTGCATGCCCATGGCGTTACCAAATATCAAAATAGGCACATATATTCTACAGCAAAACTAAACTCACTTTTAGCCTCGGTTCACACCGATGTGAATTTACAGTGGGTTTTATGCGTTTAGGAACACACAGATTTGCAGGTCATGTAAAAAGCATAGTATTCCATGGCTTTGGTTCACATCCATGCGTTGCGAATTTGGTGTGAGAAAGAAAAAGGGTCCTATGCATAGCTCCCAACTGTCCCTGATTTTGAGGGACTGTCCCTGATTTGGAGCAATGTCCCTCTGTCCCTCTTCCCCCCTCATTTGACCCTCATTTTGGTCTGATCTATATAGTTGTATATAAAATGCACTTTTTATTTTTCAAAAAGTGTTTCCCAGGGCTAAACTGTTCATCCAAATTCTAAATTGCTGCATTTGTACATTTTAAAAGCCAATATACATGAATAGTAGTGGTAAAAAAAAGCCCTTGTGGATAGCACAAGGATGGCATGTGCCATCTCCTCAATGCGTGGATGCCCTGTCTTGGACGCCAGGAGAGATACTACATAGGTATATACACAGATACAAAATAGTAAGCTGCGCTGTATATTATACTTCCCTGCATGAATCTTTGTGAGTCATGCCAATATACTTATATGTAAAAAGTATTCACTATCACCCGTGATCAGTGCACAGAAAAATAGTGAGAAAATATATCAAAACATTCCATAAAAACTTATATTTGAATGTATAGGTCCGTTACAACAGACAAAAAAAATTATTCAAAAAACCAAAAAGTCATGTTATTTTGAATGCGTGTGTCTTGCATTTATTAGTTGCAGCTAATTCACAGATATTTAGTTCAAGTTATATTCAAACTCACAACATTATATAATTATTAATTTTTATACCTTTTGGGATAGGGCAGTAAGGACACTTTTGGAATATATACACAGATGAGCTTGATTTTAATCTTTATATTGTGAGTGTATTACATACATCGTTATTAAAACTGTGCTTTAATACTACACTCAGGTGGCGCTTCCTGTGTTTTCCCCTCCTTTTATCCTGTTTACAGAGCTGGCTTTTTCTTAGGACTGCTGTCGCCATTTATCTTGAGAATTGACCCTTTCTGGACTTATGGACTAACACGACTAGTGGTTTATATATGTTCACAGTTACACTATCTTTGCGCTTACAGTTACTCTTTTCTATGATCACCAGGTGAAAACAGAGGTAAAAATGTCTAAACAAGAAAATGAACACAGTGACCACATCGAAGCATTGGTAAGCTGCTATATATTACATTTTGAGTTTTGGGTTTAATATAGCTTCAACTTATTTGGACTTGCACTATTTTTGTGACACGACACACCAATACATGGTATTGAGTCACCATACGTTAGGACAGTGATGGCGAACCTTGGCACCCCAGATGTTTTGGAACTACATTTCCCATGATGCTCTTGCACTTTGTAGTGTAGTTGAGCATCATGGGAAATGTAGTTCCAAAACATCTGGGGTGCTAAGGTTCACCATCACTGTGTTAGGATGTATTCATCCCTTTAAACCTAAACAAATATTAATTACACAGGTCCTGGGGCTGATTAACCAGTTCCGGACCAGCCGCCGCAGTTTTACTGCAGCAGGTAGGTCTGAATGCGCGAAATCACATTAGTGTACGTTCCACGCGCAGCTGATCAACTGATCAATCCCCAGGCCCAGGCCATTGAAATCTGGCCTGGACTCGGTGATCGGACCTGATGAATGAGATCCTTCCCCTGCATGTGTAAGTGTAAACACAGTAGGGGAAGTGATGTCATCTCTCCTCGTGTCGGTCTTTTCATTCCAGACCAAGAGGAGAGAGCATCTAACAGTGAGTTGCACCAACACTACACTGACACCAGGTCATATAGTCTCACAATTCACCCCCCGATCACCCCCCCAGTTAACCCCTTCACCGCCTGTCACTGTGTCACCCAGTACAGCAATCAGATTTTTTTTTTATTGCTGTACTAGTGTCATTAGTGACACTAATCACTGTTAGGGCAATTAGTCTTAGGCCTCCCTGGTACCCCTACTCAAAGAAACCCCCAAAGAAGATGTTGTGTCTGCAGCAAACGCGGATTTAGGCATGAAACCCTCTTTTATTGTCCCTCCTGTCCTGACCAACCTGGTCTCTGCATTGGTTTTATTGTATTTGCTTTGCAGGTATGGTATGTTATACTGTAATGTTTGTTTTATTATTAACTATCATTTGCTTAGCAGGTATGCCATTCAGCTGCAGCACAGGTTTTTCTATCTTGACAGCAACAGCGTTTGCTCCCACGATACATAAAGCCATGACTCCAGTGCTGTCGGAGGTGATTTCACCACCACAGTTAAAAAAAAATGGTGCATGTATGCCCATCATTAGAAGTGAATGGATGAAGGGTGGTATTCTAATGGTGGGCATACCCACCGATTAATCTTTTTTTTTCGTTCAGCCCATTACATTACAATGTATGCCCAACAAGGATCAGTAACGTACTGGTATGTTGCTGGACTTTGAGTGGTTATACCAGAATGATGCCTACAGGTTTAGGTATCATCTTGGTATCATTCTTTTCAGCCAGCGGTCGGCTTTCATATAAAAGCAATCCTAGCAGCTAATTAGTTCTAGACTGCTTTTATAAGCAGTGGGAGGAAACATCCCCCCCCCACCTTCTTCCATGGTTTTCTCGGGCTCTTCTGTCCCAACAGGGAACTCGAGAATGCAGCCGGTGGTTCAGCCAGCTGACCATAGAGCTGATCAGAGATCAGAATGGCTCCAATCATCTCTATGGCCTAAGAAACCGGAAGCTACGAGCCTTTCATGACTTAGGTTTCGCCGGATATAAACAGCGCCAATGGGAAATTGGCAAAGCATTTTATTAAACCAATCTTGGTGTGGTCAGATGCTTTGAGGGCAGCGGAGAGATCTAGGGTCTAATAGACCCCAATTTTTTCAAAAACGAGTACCTGTCACTACCTATTGCTATCATAGGGGATATTTACATTCCCTGAGATAACAATAAAAATGATAAAAAAAATGAAAGGAACAGTTTAAAAACACAATAAAAAATCAAAATATACAATAATAATAAAAAAGAAAAAAAAAAAGCACCCCTGTCCCCCCGTGCTCACGCGCAAATGCGAACGCAAGTGTTGGTCTGGTGTCATATGTAAACAGCAATTGCACCATGCATGTGAGGTATCACAGCAAAGTTCAGATCGAGGGCAGTAATTTCAGCAGTAGACCTCCTCTGTAAATCTAAAATGGTAACCTGTAAAGGCTTTTAAAGGCTTTTAAAAATGTATGTAGTTTGTCGTCGTTGCATGTTTGTGCGCAATTTTAAAGCATGTCGTGCTTGGTATCCATGTACTCGGCATAAGATCATCTTTTTTATTTCATCAAACATTTGGGCAATATAGTGTGTTCTAGTGCATTAAAATGTTTTTTCCAAAAAAAATGCGTTTGAAAAATCGCTGCACAAATACTGTGTGAAAAAAAAAATTGCACCACCCACCATTTTAATCTGTAGGGCCTTTGCTTTAAAAAATATATATATATATGTTTGAGGGCTCAAAGTAACTTTCAAAGTAACTTTCTTGCAAAAAACTAATACTTTTCCATGTAAACAAAAAGTCTCAGAAAGGGCTTTGTCTTCAAGTGTCACAAGTTTCGGGAAAATTACACTCTTTTTTTTTTCACAAAGTTGTCACTAAATGATATATTGTTCAGACATGGCATCTTTATATGTGGAATTACACCCCAAAATGCATTCTGCTGCTTCTGAGTACGGGGATACCTCATGTGTGAGACTGTTTGGGAGCCTAGCCTCATACAGGACCCCGAAAACCAATCACCGCCTTCAGGATTTCGAAGGGTGTACCTTTTTTTATTTTACTCCTCACTACCTATCACACTTTTGAAAACAAAATTAATATTCCCGAAACTTGTGGCAAAATAAAAAATATTCCATGGACTCAACAGCCTCTCAGCAAATAGCTTGAAGTGTCTTCTTTCCAAAATGGGGTCATTTGGGGGGGGGGGTTGTGCTATCTTGTCTTGTCATTTCATGGCTTCCGAAACTGTGATAGGTAGTGAGAAAGTGAAATCACCATTTTACGCCCTTAGAAAGCCTGAAAGGGGTAATTGGTTTTCGGGGTCCTGTACACGGCTCCCAAAAAGTCTCACACATGTGGTATCCCCGTACTCAGGAGAAGCAGCAGCATGTATTTTGGGGTATAATTTCACATATGCACATGGCATGTTTGAGCAATAGATCATTTAGTGACAACTTTGTGCAAAAAAAATATATATTTTCCCGCAACTTGTGGCAAAATATAAAATATTCCATGGACTCAACATGCCTCTCATCAAATAGCTTGGGGTGTCTACTTTCCAAAATGTGATCATTGGGGGGTGGGGGGGGTGCTATCTTGGCATTTTATGGCCTTCAAACCTGTGATCGGTAGTGAGGAGTGAAATCAAAAATTTACACCCTTAGAAATCCTGAAGGTGGTGATTGGATTTTGGGGTCCTGTACGCGGCTAGGCTCCCAAAAAGTCTCACACATGAGGTATCCCCATACTCAGGAGAAGCAGCAGAATGTATTTTGGGGTGTAATTCCACATATAACCATGCCAAGTGTGAGCAATATATCATTTAGTGACAACTGTGTAATTTTTTTTGTCATTTTTGAATCACTTGTGACAAAAAAATAAATAATATTCAATGGGCTCAACATGCCTCTCAGCAATTTCCTTGGGGTGTTTACATTCCAAAATAGGATCATTGGGGGGGGGGGGGGTTTGTACTGCCCTGCCATTTTAGCACCTCAAGAAATGAGAAATTTTTTTATAAGAAAAAGTAGAAAATATAATTTTTTTCAAAATTTTCATTCTTTTTCTGTTTATATTGCAAAAATAATAATTCTGTTTATATTGCAAAAATAAAAATCACAGAGGCAATCAAATACCATCAAAAGAAAGCTCTATTTGTGGGAAAAAAAGGATGCAAATTTCGTTTAGGTGCAACATTGCATGACCGCGCAATTACCAGTTAAAGCAGCGCAGTGCCAAATTGTAAAAAGTCCTACGACCATTGAGCTGCCAAATCCTCCGGGGCTGAAGTGGTTAAGGTGGTAATTAAACTCACTTATTGCCTTATCTGCATTAAATTAGCCTTTAAAACCTGTGTAATTCATATGTGTTCAGGTTTAAAGGGATAAGGTGGCAACTCTAAATGCAATGCAACATGGTACATGTTTTGCAGTAATGGTTCTCAGTTCTCTTCTATAAAATCCGTGACATACAACTTCAAAAAGTAGCAAATGCCTTTCTAGAGACACATCATTCTAGATACTGGATATTAATTTCTCGAAAATTATAATATTGTAGCAGAATATATGGACTATAATTTTACACTAAGCATTTAAGCATATGTGAGATTCTACAATTCTATAAATAATGGCAACATATGTTATCTGGGAATAAAGTGTTGTTATACCAGCCAATAAAAATAACTCCACTGTATGAGAATAAGAAAAAAATATATATATGGCAGATTTCCAGCTTGTACTGCCAGTCACTGCTGTTTGATAAAGCTTTTGAAGCTCAAGCATTACTCCTACATTCTACTTTGCCAACAGGGAATCATTAATGCTGAACAAACAACATGTATATGCTTAATTGTTTTTATTGAAATAAACACTTTATGTAAACCCCTGCTGCTAAGTGAATGTGTACTTGCTTAGTTGAGATTCTCCCTCCCCAACCCCCTTTTAATTACTCAGCTGGAAGCAGATGAAAGCTTGAAAGGTACTTGTTCCACATCTGACCCCATAAAAACACCAATCAGTTTGTTTTGTCTTCCCTGAAGACACTGTCCTAAATGTTGCTTTTTATAACAGAGATAACATTTCTGGATGTTGAAATAAAAATCTAGAAATTAATCAGAATTTAACCTATGTACCTAAACAATTCTTTTCCTATTTTTTCCAAAGTAGGGCTTTTTGCTATCAGGCACGCAGCAACAAATGCATTCGACAAGAGGCTAGCAGCTCATGTTGATGGTCATTTACAAGCTCCCCTGATCCCAAGTGTCTAAGACAGCCAAAATTACTTCCCCATTCTTCTGTGTAAGTTACTTTAAAGTGTGCTTAGTGCAATTTAAGCAATACCCTTTAATGACTACCTCCAAACTTTCTGTGTTAATAAATGGCTAACACTGCACAAAACTTTTCTACAGTGTACTTACTAAAAAAGTCAAGTGCAGCCCTGGGTAGGTGAGGGTTGAGTACCTTCAAAATGGTCACCAACATGTGCCCTAAAACTGTTTTTATATACACACTTTTTATACTGTACTTATAAAGCAAATGCTGTGCTATCTGGATGTTGGCATGAGAGCCTTATTGCAATGACACAAAATAAATAAAATGTTTGAGTGCAAAAGAATATTTTTACCATAAAGCGTGTAATCAAAAGAACATAAACCTTATCATCTAAATATATACTAGAACATATAAAGTGCCTTAGTGTTAATAAATGAACAAATAAAGTGTTATTGTGCAAACTCCAAAAATGTCATACAATATAGGATCAAAAATTTTATATATCAAATATAGTGATCCAAATACATGCAAAGATAATTAAAGTGATCCAGTGATAAAAAGTACTACATGCAAACAGATACAGTTGAACCTCGGATTACAAGCGTAATCCGTTCCAGCATATCAAAGTGAGTTTTCCCATTGAAGTCAATGGAAACGAAAATAAATAGTTCTGCATTGACTTCAATGGGATGTAATACCGCATGCGGCCAGAGGTGGGGGGTGCTGGAGAGCCTTGGAAACGGCCGGAAAGGCCTGAGGACACGTCGCTGACCTCAGCATATGTCGGAAAGGCTTTGAAATTGAGTATTTTCGTGTATTTCCGCGTCTTTCCGAGCATTGCCGAACGGCGGCGATCGGCTGCGATCGACACTGTTCGGCTCTGCTCGGCTCCAGCGCCACCGCACGTCAGGCCAAATGAGGTACTGCAGGCCCTATTAAGTTGAATTCTGCTCGTCTTGCGAGACCACACTCGCAAACCAAGTCAGAATTTTTTTCACTCGCAAATCAAAACGCTCTCAAACCAAGTTACTTTTAAACTGAGGTTCCACTGTATCAAAATTTCATATGAATAATAACATCATTAGATAATAAAGTCCATTCCAAAAGTATTCACAGCTTGTGCTGGTGATACAACTCTGTAACCCCACTGCCAGGGTAAACCGTGACCCCACTGTCAGGGTACTCACATTTGCTGGCTGCTTCAGTGCACTGCTCTATAGAAAGCCAAAAAAATGCTAAAAATGTGTGCTCTCACATTTTGAATGACAATTACTCAGTCATGTAGCACTGTAACCCATGTGAAGTTTTGTCCTTTTTTTCACACAAATAGAGCATTCTTTTGGTGGTATTTAATCACCGCTGGGTTTTTTATTTTTTTCGCTATAAATAAGAAAAGACTGAAAATTCTGTAAAAAAAAATATTGAATTTAGGGACTGGAACTTTAAATGTTAGCAGTTTATACACCTTCTAACATTTAACACTGTTTAACACTGTTTATAAGTTTTTTTTGACGAGGTATCTTTCTGAGTGCAGGATAGCCCAAAACGTTTGGAGAAAGTAAGTCTTTTTTTTTTTTAACTTTATTCTTTATTCAATTTTTTAAATTTTTGCCATACAATTATTAAAAATCATCTAAGCATTGTCTCGGCAGCACCTTTTAAGTTAATAAATATGCGAAAACAGGAGTCCAATATACTAAAAGGAAACGGATAGAGATAGAAAGAGAAGAAAAAGGACAAAAAGGGAAAAAAAAAAGGGCCATGGGAGAACTATCCACACCCCCCTTCTACCCCTACTTACAATATTACAAAATTAGTGTTAACCCCTTAATTCCTCCAGTCTTTACCATCCCTCCCCCCTCCCATACCAATATGCACGAATTTAGATTCTTTTAGCGGGTTTATCAATCTGTTCTTATTTTACCTATGACTTATCTTGTTGACATTAACTATCACATCGTTCCCATTTGGTCTAATAATTCCTTTCCCTCACAGTTAACTGTTCTATTTGTTTTTTCAACTCTCTTGGACTCTTTCCTCTTTATTAAGGAAGACCCACTTTTTCCAACCACAGCCTCTACATCCCATCAAATTCCTTAAGGTTACCTCTCTTTATATACACTGCTCTTTCTCTGCAAAGAATCTGTCATCAGATCTACAGCCAAACCTAAAGAGCCGCTTGGGTGTATAGTAGGCTCTATTTAACATCATCAGGTGTGATATCTTCTGAGGAGGAGAGATCGACACCAATGGTCCCATCTCTAAGATTCTCTTCCACTGCTCCTGTGTTATTGCCCCTATATCCTCTTCCCATCTTGCCCTAACAGAGTGGAGTTTTCCCCCATTGTTGGCTTCTTTACTTATTTGCCCATATATTTCAGAAATTAGACCCTTAGTATGGCCCACCTGTAATATACTTTGGAAGAGGGGTGTTTCATTCCATTCTAGGGGGTAGTTCCTAAATTGGGCTTCAAGGGCATGCCCAAGCTGTAAATAACTGTAAAACATGCTTTGCGGTAAATTAAATTCTCATTTCAACTCCGGGAATTTTTTAAGAGTTTTGCCCATATAGAGTTGTCTTAGCCTTTTGATGCCTTGTTTTTCCCGCTCTCTGGCCTTTCCTATCCTAAGAGTTTCCTGCAAATTACTGTTGTTCCAAATGGGGGTATATGTAGTTAACCCATTGTATCTCATCTGCTGTTTAACTGTTTTCCATATTTTAATTAACATTTTAATTGTTGGGTACTTATATTGAAAAGATTCCGCCTCCAGCACTTCAATTATAGTGTTATGTAAAGCCCCTGTTAATAATATTTTTCCATTGGGGTACCTCCATACGGGACACCACATCCCAGTAACTGTTGTAGTTGAGATGAAAAGTAATAGCGCCCTGGGTGGGGCAGTGCAAAACCTCCATCCCCCACTGGGAGCTGAAGTGTACTGAGTCTGATCCTGGCCTGTCCCCCTTTCCATATAAGCTCCCTAAAAAGGCTCTCGATTTTATTAAACCAGTTCTTGCATATCCACACTGGGGAGTTGTGCGAAACATACAATTGTGGCATCCAGATCATTTTTATTAAGCTGCACCTTCCAGCCACTGATAGAAGGAGCCGCTTTCAGATGCTAATTTTTTGTTTAAATTTGGACAGAAGTGGGACAAGATTTTTGCTTATATATTGATTAGGGTCTTTCGTCATAGCAATCCCCAGGTATTTCAAATCCCCCTTTCTAGTTCAAACCTGTCCGAGATTTCGTTATAAATTTTTAATCTTGCACTTGGCCTGTCGCAAAGCATTTTAATCCAGCCGGTGAATGAGGGACCAAAACCAAATTTCTCCAACACCCGCCAGATATATCCCCATTCCACACGATCAAACACTTTAGTTACATCCAGTGACAATACGGCTCTTGATCCCTCGTTCTCCATTGGGGATTGTAAATGTAAGAAAGCCCTTCTTATATTCCTGTTTGTAGATCTATTAGCTATAAATCCCGCCTGATCTGGGTGAATCAGCTTAGGGATAATTCTATTTAACCTAGCTTCCAGAACCTTGTCCAAGATTTTGGCATCAGAGCATAGGAGAGAGATTGGCTTATATGCAGCTACATCTAGGGGGTCCTTTCCTTCTTTCTGTAACGCTATGTTAGTTCCCTCTAGCATTGAAGCGGGCAAGTGTCCCTCCTTGGCCGCCCCCTCCAATGCTTTTAGCAACTCTGGGATCAATATATCAACATAGTATTTATACACCTCAGTTGGAAGCCCATCTGGACCAGGGTATTTTTGGTTTGTCATACTACCTACTGCCTGTTGAAGTTCTGCAAGGGTTATTGGAGTTTCTAGATCATCCCTTTCCTCCTGCAAAATGGCCGGAATTTCCAGGTTCCCCAGGAAATCCTCCATCACGCCGTCCACATTTTTTTTCTGGGCAGTGTAAAGATTTTTATAATAATCCCTAAATATATGCACTATCTTTGTAGTATTTGAAATTATTTCTCCACTCATGCACCTAATAGAAAGAATAGTAGATGAAGGGGAGTTAGACTTCACCAGCTGCGTCAACATTTTTCCTACACTTTCGCCCTCTAAAAAAGAGGATTGCCGCTGGAGAAGTCGCCTAGTCTTGACCTTCTGCAAAATTGCCAACTTATTCTCTTGTTGTTTTTCTAACCATATTGTTTCCCTCCCGGGGGTTGGGTCTATTATATAGTTATTTTCGGCTTCAAGTACCTCCCTTCAAGTCCAACAACCCCATTTCATCCAGAAATGGGCTCAAATGGCTCTTCTCCATGGGTTCTGAAAAAGTCCATGTGGGGAACATATCCAACTTTCTATCTAGGATCTCATTAAAATCTCCTACTATTATAATCGGCACTCCTTCTTTATCTAACAAAAATTCGTTTAGTCTGAGCATGACATCCAGTTTAAATGGTGGAGGAATATAGATATTTGCCACAATATACATACTATTATCGATTGCGCAGTGCAGAAAAATATATCGGCCCATCTCATCTATACTGGACTGTCTGCAGGAAAAGTTCACCCCGGATTTCACCAAGACGCTTACCCCCTACTATAGGAAGAGGTATTTCTTAGTCTGAAATTGCTAAACTGTATACTTAGTTAGATGGGTTTCCTACAGACAGACCAGCTCTACTAGATATTTCTTCAAAATGGAGAATACTGCCATCTTTTTGACCGATGTCCCCAGACCCCTGACATTCCAGGAGCCTATATTAAGTGTTTTAACTTGCATCAATGATCCAAGATGTATATACAGAGCTGTGGAGCTAAATTCAAATCTAATTAATACTTCAGCTTCCCTCTCATAAACATTATTTTAAGCTGTGATCCCAATATCCCAATCCCTTTTTTAATACTGTTAGTAATAAACATCTTCACCAACATAACCAACTTACGTGAATATATACCCAAATAATAATTTCATGTGATTTTCAAATATCATAATCCTGTAATTATTTCTTTGTGAGTTAACTTGCAACCAACATATACAATTTCCTATCACATTCCAACATATTGCGACTAATTTAGATCCACATTTTAGCAGTGTTAATTCTTGAACTGATCTTGTAAAACCTCCCCCCTCCTCCCCCATTCCCCTACCCCCCCTCCTACCCACCCTCCCCTCCACCACCTAATTAGGTAACCCCCAAAGGGGCGTGTCAGTGACCTTTTCCCACACCACCTGTTCCTCGTTTTTACTCCCATATTCATTTCCATCCATCACACCGCATACAGCAACTGTGCGTAATTACCCTCCACCCCCCCCCCCAAAAAAAAAGCACAACAAATAATACTTCCTATACATTTTATACCCCTCCCCCTCCTTTCTGAATATTTAAAGTTTCTCCTTGTTTTCTTCCAGCCACTTCTCTACCCCGGCTGGAGATTAAAAAAACTGGGTTCCCCCAGTGCATTCACACAAAGTCTTGCTGGGTAGAGAAGGGCATAAGTCAACTTGTGTTTTTTTAATGCGCGCTTAGACTGTATGAACCCCGCTCTACGTCTACGTGAAGATCCAGCGAGAAGTCAGAGTAGAATGATATTTTAGTACCGTTAAGAAACTTTATCAATAATGGTCTAGAAAATCCCTCCTGCTGAGGGGGGGGCCTAAAGGGCACTCTATGCGCTCTAACAATCGAAAACTCTTTTCAGGGACACCCACCAGCCTCACATTATCCCTTCGGCTCCTATTCTCCATCTCCTCCATTTTGGAGGCATGCTTAGATATCTGTTCCTTCATGCTTTTCATTTCTTTTATTAATGGTGATATATCATCTTCTAACTGGCTGACTCTTCCTTCCAAGACTGTTGTTTTCTCTGCTGTTTTTTGCAAATCCTGTCTGACCAGAGTCAGATCCTCTTTTACTCCCTTCATTTGCTCACAGAGATCCTTAAGTGAGCCGCTACATGCACTCACTGCCAAAATACGTCCGTTAGGGTTGGCTCCTTCTCTGCAGGTGAGCCAGACTCAGCTGATACATCTGCAATTACATTTTGTTCACTCAACCCCAAGCTTTTTATTGCTTTGTGATTTTATTGTCTGAGCTTGCGGTGCTGTAACTACTAACTGGCTCTGGCCCTGGCTTTTTCTGTCCACTAAGCCCCTTTGTTGTGACTAATGCCCCGTACACACGGTTGGATTTTCCGACGGAAAATGTGTGATAGGACCTTGTTGTCGGAAATTCCGACCGTCTGTAGGCTCCATCACACATTTTCCATCGGATTTTCCGACACACAAAATTTGATGCCCCGTACACACGGTCGGATTTTCCGATGGAAAATGTCCGATCAGAGCGTGTTGTCGGACATTCCGACCGTGTGTGGGCTCCATCGGACATTTTCCATCTGATTTTCCAACACACAAAGTTTGAGGGCAGGCTATAAAACGTTCCCACAACAAAATCCGATCGCGTAAATTCCGACCGTGTGTGGCCTATTCCGACGCACAAAGTGCCACGCATGCTCAGAAGAAATTCCGAGATGGAACAGCTCGGTCTGGTAAACTTAGCGTTCGCAATGGATACAACACTTTCGTCACGGTGCAATATTAAAAATGGTTTAATACAGTGCACTCTCTTCTTCTTTATAATGTGAGAAGAATGAAGTAGTTTTGCTGCTCTTATTTACACAGACTTCTCACAAACTTATTTCTTTATTATTTATCGGGATTCCCTTAATATATTTTGATTTGTCACATCTGACAAAAATATATATATTTTTTTTTTTTAAAGGCAGATTTTTTTTGGATTTTAGGTTTGTATTTTTTCCAAGGCTGATCTTTGTTTTATTTTATTTTTAGTTTTACTCCTGAATATTTTTGTATGTGTTTTGTTTGTCAAGTTACCACAACACCATTATTATCTTGTATTATTTAATCTCAAGGAGATTGTTTGGTGTTGGTGTCCCTTGTTAATTTCACATTGTATTTTTGAAATGTACCTGAATCCACACAAACAAACTGTCCTTTTTGAAGGAAAAAACACAAAGGCAAGTATAATTGAAACCAAAAATCCTTTATTAAGGGCTCAGAACCAAACAAAGAGGGAGGCAACGCTGGATAAACAGAAGAAATTAGCGAAGCCTTGGACCCCCAGGGCAGACATCAATTCTTGAACATCAAAATTGGTGGCCTGAGGAGTCCATATGTAAGGGAGTGCAGTCTGGTCCAGAAGTCCCAGAGATCTAGAAAGCAGCAGATGACATCTGTGTCCTCAGGCTGTGGTACCACAAGAGGCTGCATCTTTTGCCAGACCAGACTGGATCCAGGGTTATCACCTCTTGTCTTCCTTCCACGCTTCTTTCCACGCTGTGGCTCTGCTGTTGGAGATGTGGCAGGAGGAGGAGTAGGACCTGGAGGAGGAGGAGGACTAGTAGGACCTGGAGGAGGAGTAGTAGGACCTGGAGGAGGAGGAGGAGGACCATGTGTGAGGTCATAAATGTGGGTATCAGATGTTATTTGGGCCCTCAACCCCTTATTGAGAGCTTCCAACATTAATGACTCACACATGAGTTGTTGGCCCTCCTCCATTCGCTGCATTTTACAGGCAATTATGGCAGCAAAGTCCTCCTCCACAGTGTGTGGTGCTCCCAGGGCCTCTGTATCCTTCCAAAAGAGGGCTATGGCAGCCTCCTCTAGGGTACTCCTCTTCCTGCCACTTTCTCTTTGCAGGTGTAGGGGAGGGACCTGCATATCAGGCAGCCTGCTCGGCCCGGCCACCTCCTGGCTGAGACTTCCCTGTGTATGAAAAAGGGACATGGTTGTAATGTTTTGCATCATCAATCACAGTCATAAATTAGTACTCCAAACTAACATCTAGTTAACATCATTGATTGGACAAGCAGAAATATTTAGAGGAATGCTATACCTGGCTCAAGCTGGGCTCCTCCACATGTTGCTGCCTGGAAGGCCCAGGTTGGGCGTCAGAAGCCTCAGCTGGGGGGGAAGGAAGTGTGGAAGGAAGACTGGAGAGTGATGACCTGGGTTCAGTCTGGCCTGCCAGAAAATGCAGCCTGTCATAGTACCACATCCTGGGGACATAGATGTCATCTGCTGCTCCGGATCTCTGCGAATCATGAACTTTCTTGCGCTCCCTTACATATGTGCTCCTCAGGCCACCAATTAGAATCTTCAAATAGGTGATGTCTGCCGTAGGGATCACCTGCTTCACAATTTCCAACAATTGATCCAGCGCTGCCTTCCTCTTTGTTTGGTTCTTATAATGTGGGTGGTTGATCTCCCACAGACAAGGCAGCTCCCTGAACATATCAATGAATATTGCCATGAAGTCGGTATCGTTCAAGATATCCATTTTCACTGCAAGACACAACACAAGACAAACCCTAATGTCAGCCAAAACTCTCCTAATCTTGTTACAATATAGGCCTCAATCTAGAAGCAGTATAGGCACAAGTTTGTCTATTACCTTCGTTCTTACGATCGGCGTCTCCGATGCTCCTTCCTCCGCTCACAGATCGTATGTAATATGCACGCGTGTTACGCTTTATACACACTGCGCATGCGTGTAACTCCAACCGCCCCTGACGTTCTTTCTAGTCTATTCCACGCCCCTTTTCATTCTGCGCAGTGGGGGAAGAGCACATGGCGGATACACAGCAGGTGCGTGCTAATTACAGGAACGAGGAGGAGGAGGAGGAAAGCCCGGATCCGGAGGCGTCATGATCCAGAAGGAGGCCTCAAATATGTCCTTTGGGGAGATGTTGGAGATGGTCGACATCCTGAAGAATGCCGACTATGATGGGAAGTATGGACCTTACCCCAATCCCAATGTCAGAAAGGCCAAGATCATGGCGAAAGTGGTCAGGGGTACAACGATCGAAAGATCAGCTCAGGAAACGGTGGTCGGACCTCAAATTACAAGAACATGAGCAGTACAGAAAGATCCGGAGAGTGCTACAAAAAAGTAAGTAGTTGTGCTGTGATCCTATTCTTTATGTTTATTACAGCCATATGCATTTGGCCACATTTTTTACGCCCTACTTGTATGAAACTAATTTGGTTGTGTAGATGGCTTTGTTACTAGAATGAAATGCAAACTAGATTCTGTGTAAGGAGAGGACACTGAGCAGCTTTTTTTACATCTGGACACTGGAGCACTAGTGTGGGACACCAGAACACCATTTTTATTAGGGGGGGGACACAGGTGCTCCAGTGTATACTATAGGGGGTTCTCCATCTGTGAATCTTGTACTAAACAGGTAAAGTATTGCAGCTTGACAAAGGACACTGAAAATGCTACATTTTGGAACTCTGCCAAAATTGACAATTGTACCCCACTTTCAAGCAATGTTTCCTATTTATAGTTCTGCCATCAAATATCTGTGTGCTAAGTATAGCATTTTTGTTTTACATAGGGGAGAAAAGACTCGGAGGACACCCCTCATCCGAGGAGACCACAGACCCCACACCTCTGGAAGAAGGGGAAATACCCCCAACCCAAGAAGAGCAGGAGGAAGAAGATGTGGTGGAACTAGTCACCACAACAGGTGAGTGTCTGCGACCACAGGCTCAGGTAAGAGATGGATGCCGGCATATTTTTGATACCTGTTTTTGTTTGGTTTCTCTCTTTTTAGGTGATCGTGATGTTGTGGATCCAGATCCTTTCACATCAGAAAGTGCCCAGATCTTGGGGAGATCATGGGGTGTAATTTAGAATTGGAAAACCTCAAGAAAAACATCAATGATGTTATTCAAAAAAATAAAAACATCATTGAAGTTTTGGGGCGAGTGTAAAACCCCTCGAAATCACTTTCTTCTTTTGTGTGCTACAATGTTCAAAATGTTTTAGCGAATTTTAGATAAACCAAATTGGAGGATGCACACAGTGTGCCAACATGTGCTATCTGCCATCATGGGAGATCAATGGACGCATTTTGGGGGTGCAACCCCTTCCTCAATAATAAAGTAGCTGAGAGGAAGAGGTTTCTCCCCCAAAACATGTCCCTTGATCCCCCGTGATGGCAGCTAGCACATGTTGACATTGGCAAATTTGTGTGCATCTTCCAAATTTGGCTTTTCCTGGGGTGACTTCACCCCATCTGAACGCAATATCAAACACAGTTCCTAAATACTCATGTCTGATATTGCCTTCAAGTTCTACCAAATGTGAACTTTGTAAGTTCAAGATTTGTGTCTTTCTTGTTGGTTATGCCTGTTTTATCTTAAATGGACATTTCTAATTTTGAGAATGCCACCCCAAAAATTGTTATACAACAAACATGTTGGTTTGTTTTAAAAACCTTTTTATAAATGCACATGTGATTGTGCAGGTATTAAAAAGATTGTTAATCAAAAATGTGTGGATTATTGTCTCAACGCTACAACACTTTTGTGGTGATGTAATTGCTGCTTTCTGTGAAAATGGGGGTTATTTCCTAAGGGCAAATCCTCTTTGCACTACAAGTGCAGTTTCAGTGCAGTTTCCAGTGCACTTGTAGTGCAAAGTGTCTTTGCCTTTAGTAAATAACAGCCAACAGTGCTTTGTATAAGGTTACACAATCACGCCATTTTCAGGACTCTACACATTTCTGTCAGGGTCAGCTAAAACAAACACAAACAGTAAATGTCACCAAAGATTAGCTTTTTTGGGATTTTATTTGATAAAGGCTTCACAAATTGTCTGGCATATTGATGACCCCCCTACCCGCAAAGAACTCAAGGTATCTTAACCGAACATCACGGTCACTCAGGGAGGGCAAGCCAGGACGGCCACTTTCAAGCGCCGTCAGGGTTGTTTCATTTAGAATTCCGGCCTCAGGCCCAACTGAGCCAGCATAGTTGGCAGAATGTTGGAGTAAAAAGTTAAGTAGAACACAGCACGCCAGGATTATATGATTAAGTTTATACTCCGCCATATGGATGGGTGTCAGAAATAGGCGGCCATGATTCCAAATGTGTTCTCCACCACTCTTCTGGCTCTGGCCAGCCGGTAATTAAAAAACCCCTGTTCCGGGGTGAGGGTACTCATCGGGAATCGCCACAGCGCAAATGCTTCATCCGCAACGAAGACGAATGGGAGTCCTTCCACATTCTCTTCTGGAGGTGGCAAGTCCAAGCTGCCATTCTGGAGACGCCTGTAAAACTCCGTCTGGGCGATGACTCCACCATCGGACATCCGACCATTCTTCCCCACGTCCACATACAGGAAGTCGTAATTAGCCGACACCACAATACTATTGAACCCCTTGTAATTATAATAGTACCACCCCGAGTTGGGTGGTGGGACGATGTGGACGTGTTTCCCATCAATTGCCCCTCCGCAGTTAGGAAAGTCCCACCGCTGGGCAAAGTGGGAGGCCACAGTCTGCCATTCCTGTGGCGTGGAAGGAAACTGTTGAGGAAAACAAAAAAAACTTAGTATTTTTGCACATAAACATGGAAAGCAGATTAGACACAAACATTCTTGGTCAACATCCAGATAACATTTACTAAGGGGAATTTTACAACACCAAAGTATAAGGTACACCTATCATATTCCCCCTCTCCCCCTCTCATGGGCCATTTCTAACATTATAGGGGGGGGAATCTTGGACAGGTAACCCTCTTCACTTCAGATGAATGCCTAAATACAGGGTATTACTTGGAACAGCCCCTCCTTAGTTACACTATTGGCAGCCCACTGGACAGGTAAGAAGTGTCATAATACAAAGATATAAATACACATTGTACACATTTGAGCACATTTGGACATTCTGCTATTACCAATCAAGATAATAAAAAAATACAAAAACTTTAAACAGTACCATTTGAAAGTATACAGGCAGGCCCTTGCACTACATGCTTTGGGGAATTCATCCATACATCTGACCACAAAAGAGGTGGGTATAGTGTGTATGGGTTTGGCAAAGTCAGCAGATAGAGGATTGAGGATAGATAGAGAATTGGGATCAGCTGACTTAGCAGTTGGGGGGAGGGAGGGTTAATAAAATTGATTTGGGGACACTACAAAAAAAAGCCTCTGGCACTCTGCCTGAATTTAAAGCACAAATCAGATTTCTAAACATTTTAGGGGGTGTTTGGGGTAAAGCACTACTTTGGAGCTAATAAAATACATTGTTAAGTGACTACATGAGGTGAATCTAGGGCCAGGAGAGCATGCTGGGGAGGTTAGTGAAGGCACATATGTATGAAGGACTAAAAAAATAATTACATAAAAATCCAGCATGAATGAGGACAAAGGGGACATTCACAGCATATTACAATCATGGTAATTAGGGAATGAGGAAAGAAATAAAATATATTAGCAAACATTATATACAATAAAATGTGATATTAAAGGATAAAAATCTTACCTTCATATACTCCTTCTGCAGGACCTGGATGATGGCAGAACAGGTCTCTGGGATAATGATCCCCAGAGCCTGGGGGGAGATGCCTGTCGAGAACTTCAAGTCCTGCAGGCTTCTCCCTGTCTCCAAGTACCGCAGGGTAGCGACGAGCCTCTGCTCCGGAGTGATGGCTTGCCTCATGCAGGTATCCTGCCTGCTAATATAGGGGGTCAGCGAAGCCAACAAGACATATCAAGACATGTCAAATTGCATCCCAAATCGGCGGCAATTGCTGGCAATGGCACCATTCGAATTGGTGCGACGCTGCATTTGTGGCGTCGCACTGGTTCCCAAAAGTAGTTTCTATACTACTTATGGTGACTTCGGAGTGTGATTTCCATAGACATCTGTGCAGCAACCTACACAGATGTCTCTGAAATCTCCCCCTGAAGTCAGGACTGACATGCAGGAATGAAATTTCATTCCCGCTGTCAGTGCAAAGCTACACTTAAGGTTAGAGTTAGGCTTTATGAAGTTAAGTGTTACATTTAGTTTAAGTTTCAAGGTTTAAACATGTTAAGGATTTGTTTTAGGTAATGGGATAAAGTGAACCTGTGCCCAGACTGTGAACAATAAATTTGTTACATATTTGCAAGCAGTAAAAGCAAATTAACCACTTACTCACTGGGCACAAAAACCCCCTTCATAACCAGACCAATTTTAAGCTTTCGGTGCTCTCACATTTTGAATGACAATTACTCAGTCATGCAGCACTGTACCCATATGAAGTTTTTGTCCTTTTTTCACACAAACAGAGCTCTTTTTTGGTGGTATTTAATCACCGCTGTTTTATTTTTATTTTTTGAGCTATAAATAAAAAAAGACTAAATATTTTGCAAATTAGTAATTTTTCTTCATAAATTTTGGCCAAAATATGTACTGCTACATATCTTTGGTAAAAATAACCCAAATCAGTGTATTTAATTTGGTCTTTGTGAAAGTTATAGAGTCTACAGTCTATGGTGTCAATCATTGAAAATTGATTGCATCTGATGTACTGACGGCACTAACAAGCCAGGAAAGTACAAATATCCCTCAAGTTACCCCTTTTTGGAAAGTAGACATTCCAAAGTATTTACTAAGAGTTTTTTAAGTTGTAATTTTTCCCACAATTCTTTGCAAAATTAAGATTTTTTTTATTTTTTTTTGTTTCACAAAATTGTCAAATTAACAGGTTAGTTCTCACACACAGCATATACATACCACAAATTACACCCCAAAACACATTCTACTACTCCTCCTGAGTATGGCAATACCACATGTGTGAGACTTTTACACAGCCTGGCCATATAAAGAGGCCCAACATGCAGGGAGCACCATCAGGGGTTCAAGGAGCATAAATTACACATTTAATTTCTTGACTACATTTGAAGGCCCTGGAGCACCAGGACAATGGAAACACCCAAAAAATTACCACATTTTGCAATGCAAACACCCCAACGTATATTATAGGAGGCATAATGAGTCTTTTGAACGTGTCAGTTTTTTCCACAAGTTTTTGAAAAATGTGGAAAAAAAATGAAAACACATTTTTTTTTTAACACAAAGTTGTTCATTTATACAATATTTCTACCACATAGCATGTACATAGCAAAAAGGACACCCCAAAATATATTCTGCTACTCCTCCTGAGTATAACGAAACTACATGTGTGAGACTTTCACACAGCCAGCCCACATACAGAGGCCCAACACACAGGGAGCACCATCAGTCTAGGGGCATAAATGTCAAATCTTATTTGACTACCTATTACACTTAGGTAAAGCACTGTAGTGGCACTGTAGTGGCACTGACCAGGGCCCATATATCTGTAGTGTTTACTTATCGCTCTCCAAAGCTCTAAGTTCCATGTCTTTCTGCTGCTTCCTTCCTCTGTTATCAGCAGGATAACTTCTGATAAGTTCTCTGACACGGGAGATAAATGCAGCTGCAAATTTACATTGGGGAGGTTTCTATAAATAGATTAGCAGAGAGCTGATCTATTCACAGCACAGCTCTGTATGTTTCTTTATTGCTCTGCCTATGTGGAGTGGGGGAGTGTGTCTTTCCTCCAATCAGCTCTCACACAGTGTGTGCCAAGACTCCCCTCCCACTGCTGAAACATGAAAGTAAAACTTCTAACACAATGCTCACTTTCTAAATAATATAGGAAACTGAAGACAGCAGATATACAAGTAAAACTTATGTAGGAGGATTTGTTTTATCTCTGTGTATCATCTGAGGCTGTTCACTTCACTGGGTATAGGAGAGGGTTTACATCCACTTTAAGGGTCCATTGCTCAATGTAATGCAGAACAGGCATTTCTAGGACTCACTCCTCCTATGAATGATTTTAGGGCATATCTGGTTTCTCCTTCCAAGTTACCTATTTCATACCATAACATTTTCCACATACATTTTGGTCAGCATTCAACCGGTGGCCATATGAAATCTGTAAGAATGTTAGGAGTCCTCACATACTGTATGTTCCTGTATTTTGCAAGTATTGATCTATCAAACCTTATGGACAAGGGGTTGGCTAAAATCTCTGCACAAGTGTTAGATATATCAATGTGAGATCATACTGACATTACTGATTACTGATGATCACAGCACAAACATTTTTTTGGACAGAACTGTACATTTGTTTATGCATGCCAAGGAAAAGAAAGATGACTTTGTTAACTAATATTCATCAGTTATCTAATCCCAGAGGGAACTATTAGGCCACTTTCACACTGGGGCACTGGCCACGTTGGCGGTAAAGCGCCGCTAGGTTTATCATCATTTAGTGGATCATTTCGGCCACTACCGGATTGCTTTTAACCCCCGCTACTGCCTGAAAAAGGGTTAAAAGCACCCGCAAAGCGCCGGTGCCTAAGCGCTTTGCAGGCATTTTGACAGTGCTGGCCATTGATTTCAATGGCAGGGGCGGTTTAGGCGCGGTGTGTACACTGCTCCCGCACTGCCCCAAAGATGTTGCATGCAAGAATTTTTTTTTCTGTCCTACAAGGGCTCCGCCCCAATGTGAAAGCACTTAGGCTTTCACACTGGGGCTGCAGAATAGGCAGTTTACAGGTACTTTTCAGATGCTATTTTTAGCGCAAAAACGCCTGTAAAATGCCTCAGTGTGAAAGTTGCCTTAAGCAGAATACCTGAGTACCTATTAGCAGTGTTATCCAGTAAACGCTCTTTTGGAAGGGTATTTTATAACATCACAGATTTTACAGTAAATAAAAACATTTATAAGGTGGATTTTATACTGTACTTTTTATCCTTTGGGGATTACACTTTGTTAAAGCTAAATACCAAGTTGAAATACATTGAAACTTTTCTAATGCTCTGTTTTTCTGTTTAGACCAGTGGCAGCCCATCCATAGGGGGTGCACTGGTGCCATGCATCTGGCCCCTTAATCTATGGGGAATGCTGGATGCATGGATTTCAATATTTGTTTTTTTTTTTTTTCTCTTTTTTGAAGCACATCATTAGATCCTGAGGTTCTAATTGGCTTATAATAAGGGTGAGAGGCCAACCCACTTGTGTGACAATAGCAAATTAATATTCGCTATTGTCTTCCTGATTCTTCTCCCAGCCAATCAGGAAGCAGTTCCTGAGACCTGATTAACCAGGGAGTCTAAGGACTCCCGGCCAATTGGGTCTCAGTCAGCACCCACTTCCTGTTCAGCCTGGAGGAGAAGCTATGGCTCGGGAGAGAAAGGCTGCAGCCCGGATCCAGGTCTGCCTGATCTGCCTCCTTCCAAAGGTAAAGAGGCCTCTGATCGCCGCCACATTCCCGTCTGTCTTCAGCACACAGGGGGGAATCGCAGCATTCCTGTCTGCCTCCCATGGGGGGGATCGCCGCATTCCCATCTGCCTCCTGCGGGGGAGGGGTGTTGAGCACCAGCCGCCACTGGTTTAGACAGTCTTGCGATCCAAACAGTATAGCACCAGACCTGCATTGAACAGCCTGGTCAAGAACACAACTCCTACCTGTTGATTGCTGAAGTCTAAGTCCTACGAAAGGAGAATTCAATATCAAGAATACCAAAACAAATGTAGGTATTTACTAGTTGCATTTAAAATACATGTATCTGTGTCTGCCCGGAGTTCAGCTTTAAACCAAATAGTCCTAAAATTGTAATTGTAAATACTATATCTGTTTATTGATGCAATGTAGTATTTTGAACTGTTTGTATCCTATATTATGCCTATAAACATGCTTGTCTATTATACTATACTACCTGTGTACATGCTTGCATTATTTATCTTTTTTAAATATATATACATCACTGCATTACCTTGAATCTTTACCGCCCACCTGTTTCTATTTTGGTTTACATCCTCCGTGAGTGACTCACTGAGGGATATCACTCCCTGAGTGTATACATGTTTATGTGCATTTTTTAATACTATAGACTTTTTTCAATCTTAACACATGCTTGTTAAATAATACATTGCTTGGAAAGATCATTTTATCTACAATGCTATATTTATGGCATGATTACTGTTTATCTTTTGTTATTTAAACCCTTTTCCCTGTCTATTCCTTAAGCAGAAGCTGTAGGCAATCACAGATGGAGAAAATATCGATTTTCGTCATCTACTCTAATAGGCAGATATTGTAGGATCTTTAGACAAGCCTGGAGTACCAATTTGGGAACTATGGCATTTGCCAGAAAAAAAGCTTTCATGGCTGAAAGTTAATATAGCTATTCAAATGTATCAAAATTACTTTATCTAAACAATTTATTTTGTTATAAAAATTACAATTACTTAGGCAAACTGTCACCATTTATTAAAGTGGTTGTATACCCTATTTTTTTATTTTTACCTACAGGTAAGCCTATAATAAGACTTACCTGTAGGTAAAATGAATATCACCTAAAACTGTATGGTTTAGGAGATATTCACTTTGCATGCAGCCGCTGACATCAGTGGTGCATGCGCTGTCAAAACCCGGCGAAAGGGTTTGCTGGGAAGAGACGTAATGGTGGCTCCGGCCACTCACATCGATGGAGCCGCGAACCCAGAAGACACGCCGAGGGGAAATGTCAGCTCCCTCGGCGTGGACCGGGATCAGATGCCGACGCGGTGCATGCTAGCTCATTATGCCTTTGCCTTACAGGTTTTTTTGTCTTAAAAAAAAATTAAAAAAATTATGTGCATGTATACAACCGCTTTAATTATAAGGTAGGATGGCTTGCAACAAGTATGGAAATAGGTTGTCACAGCCAGTGAATAATCACTTGAATGCATACATATTATCCAAATTGATAATCAGAAGGCACATAATTTCCAAAAAAATATTTTGACCTATACTTTTTATTTTGATCAATCATGGTTAGTTGTTTTGGTAACTTGAATGCGCTAATACTCAAATTAATTATTCAAACTATTCAATTATACAATCTGTTAAAAAAACAAGTCTGGTTTATCTAAAAGAGCTTTATTTTTGTGGTATTTAATCACTGCTGGGTTTTTTACTTTTTACTAAAAGAAAAAAAAAAAGACAGAAAATTTTGAAAAAAAAAGTTTTTCTTATGCCGCGTACACACAAGCGAACTTTACGGCAGACTTTGTCTGGCTGTCTTTTTGACGGACTTTATGATGGGACTTTCGGAATGAACGGACTTGCCTACACACGATCAACCAAAGTCCAACGGATTCGTACGTGATGACGTACGACCGGACTAAAACAAGGAAGTTCATAGCCAGTAGCCAATAGCTGCCCTAGCGTCGGTTTTTGTCCGTCGGACTAGCATACAGACGAGCGCACTTTTCGACCGGATTCGAGTCCATCGGACAGATTTGAAACATGTTTCAAATCTAAGTCCATCAAACTTTTGAGAAAACAAAGTCTGCTGGAGCCCACACACGATCAAATTGTCCGACGAAATCCAGTACGCCGGACCAAGTATGCCGTAAAGTTCGATCGTGTGTACGCGGCATTAGTTTCTGTTAATTTTGTTAATAAGTAATTTTTCTCCTTGACTGATGTGCGCTGATGAGATGGCACTGATAGGCACTGATTGGCTGCACTGATGGGCACTGGTGAGGTGGCACTTATGGGCACTGATGAGGCAGCACTTATGGGCACTGATTAGGTGGCACTGATGAGGAGGCACTAATATGCCGCACTTATGGGCACTGATAGGTGGCACTGATATGTGGCACTGATGAGCACTGATAGGCGGCACCTGATGGGTGCCACTGGTGGGCACTGATAGGTGGTACTGCTGGGCACTGGTAGGCACTGATGGGCAGCACTGATGGGCATTGATGAGTGGCACTGATGGGCACTGATGGACAGCAATGACTTTTATCACCATTGGGCACTGATTGGTGACACTTGTGGGCACTGGTTGCTGGCACTGGTGGGCACTGGTTGTTGGCACTGGTGGTGCTTTATTGTAATCCAGGCACTGATGATTAGTGCCCTGATTACATGTCTCCATGTCCCCTGCGAGGAGATGCCGCTGAATGACTCTCCTCGCCACACTCTGTCAGTGTGAGGCGATGAGAGCTGATTACCGGCATTTCTGTGTTTACATGTGACTGGCTGTGATTGGACACAGCCGATCACATGGTTAAAGAGCCGCAGCTTTTTACAAAACACGCGAGAGTGGCCCTTCTGGGAGGACGTCGTATGATGTCGTACCAGAACGAGAGCCACACCGCCTCTCTGTCATTTGACGGTGGGCGGGCAGCAATCAGTTAACTGACTTTTGCACGGTCATGTAATGCTGTCTATACATGAAATGTATGTCCTTATGTTCCATTCACAAATAGAGCTTTCGTTTGGGGCATTTTTTAGTGCACTATAAACAAAAAAAGACCGACAATTTTGAAAAAAAAAAAAACTGTATCTTTTGCTTTTTGCTATAAAACGTATGCAATAAAAAAAAAAAAAAAATGTAATTTCTTCAAAAATTTAGGCTAATATGTATTCTGCTACATATTTTTGGTAAAAGAAATCCCAATAAGCGTATATTGACTGTGTTTTATGCAAAAGTTATAGCGCCTACAAACTATGGTGTATATATACTGGAATTTTTTCTTATGCTAGCAATTGCGGCAATCAGCGACTTATAGCAGGTCTGTGATATTGTGGGAGACAATTGCACACTAACTGACTCTTTTGATATTTTTGGGGAACCAGTGACACTAATACAGTCTTCAGTGCTAAAAATATACAGGGCGATCAAAGTTAAATGTGTGCCTAACCAGTGTTTTATTGTATTATGTGTGTTGCTTTTACTATCCATAACTTCCCTGTTGACAGGACAGAGCTCTGCCTTGTTTACATACACAGGGCTCTGTCCGGTATGTCTTTCCAATGATTGGAGGGTGGCGGCAGTCACCCGCTGATCAGCGCCTGCTGCCCATAATCACAGCATAGCCGGGTTGCGTGCGCACGCCCCTACCCGGAAGTGCCAGATCAGGTACATAGTACCTGATCTGGCACAGTAGAGCCGCCTTGTCACCATACATGTAAGTGATACGGTCTGCAAGCGTATATACATCTGATTTGTAGTGGTCTAAGTAGGACAACCTCTATTGGTTATGACTGGACAGCAGGTGGAACGTGTTATCCACTTCAAACTTGGAGGTGAAAAACCCCTTTAAGAGAATATGACCTGAAAACATGCAATCTTTGGTCGTTCTATCAGCTCATTAAAAAGATCTGCCCTTTTTTGTCCCACCAAAGCTTTGATATCAAATATGTACAAGGTTATGTAAGTCAATTTCTATTAAAAAGAACATTTCTATTGTTTTTTCTGACCTGGTGATCCCACAATCTTTTCTCAGCACAAATAAAAATACCACAAAATGTCTTTCTGTTGTTTCTTGTCGTTCAATATACTGTGTCATTCCCAGAACAATCCTTGTTGTTGCAAGGCGCTATAAAAGGAAATGAACACGATTAACTGAATGCTTCTCTGAAAGCCAGCAGAGCAATGTGTTATTAAGGGAAGGTTAAGGCCCGTGACAAAAAAAAATTCACACAAATCACAGAACCGTGCATTGAAAGCATTGTACAATAAGGCTTTTCTGATACAAACCTATTGAATATAATGTGATCAGAGTTCTAGTTCCACTATTGTAACATATATTGTTATATGTGGAACAATATAATGTGTTCTTTCTCACTGGCATAGTGATGGAAAAATACATTACATTTTCTTTTTAGTATATGTTCATTGTATTCTTTGGAATATCGCAATATTTTTTTTTTTGTAACTTAAGTGAAAATGGATTTTATCATTTCAGTTTTTTTAATACAGTGAGCATATAATGGTTTAAGCTTTCTACAATTTATTCATCAGGGTTTGTAAGGTTAGCTAGTTATATGTACAGTCAATGTTTTGCCCAAAAGATAGCCCAAAGGTTGAACAATTGCCTCTCATGCATTATAGATTGAATAGAAATTATCTATTATTTTTGTGGAGTTTAGATTTTTTTGTCAGATAAATATATCACATTACATTTTCTTGGCTTCAGTTTAAGTGTTCACAATAAAATATAAGAAAGATATATAACTATGCAAATTAGAAAACAACTGGTGCATGAACGGGCCAAAAGTTGCAAAGTGCTCATAATCATGCTTCATAATGAAGTCAAGAAAAACACACTAACAAAAGTAAGAGGCAACAGGATAATAAGATAGACATGTAACAAGTTAAAACATGTAGGTTAAGATCTTAGTATTAATTTGCAGCCTTAAACAATGAGAATACCGGTTGTAGCTTAAAAAGAAGGCAATGAAAAAATAGAATTATGAATAATAAACTTAAAACAGCAAGGGTAAGATTACATGGGTAATTTTTAAGTCTTCAACAATATACTGCAGGTGCCCTACTAAAGGCCCAGGAGCCTCATTCAACCTGCATTGACAGCACAAGCAAAGCCAAGCTAAAAATGGATTTTATAACAGTGGTTGTATTTGCAATTTTAAATTTGATAAGTATTGCAGAAATGAGGAGGTGTATAAAGAAGTTCAACTATTATTTTTTTATTATGATCTTACCATTAAATCTGGCCATTTTTAATAATATGGAAATTTAAAAGTCATTATTGAGATAAAAAGGGTGTACATATAACTAAAGTAGCAACATTGTTCTAGTTTAAATTTAAATGAATCCACTGTAAAAAAATTACTTATATTGAACTTATTAGTGAACCTCATAAACTAATTATCCAAAGAACAGTGTTAGCAGAGCCACATATTCCTGATCAGTTAAACTCTGAAATGCAGCCATTATTACTGCTCTTTTAGCATTTGCAACACAGTCATCTGGAATTGCCATGTCTCAGCACAAACTATCTGTGCAAACAATGAACATAATCTTATCTATTAAGGCAAATCAAAATTGTAAAATAAAAGAACATCCTACAGTTAATATAGGCACACTGCCAATGCACAGGGCTGCTGTTAGAAATCATGGGGCCCCGTACAGCCTGCCTGATGGGGCCAACTAACCCCAGGGTACAGTGAAACAGCGGCACTGATTTGATCTACCTAAACCCCAAAAATTGAAAAAATCCCTCTTGATGGGGCCCAGAAAAATATAACTTAAACCCTGGTAAGTAAGTAGTAGTGGGGGTGAGGTCTAGTAAAATCCATGTATTCATTTCGACAGAAAAAACAATAAAGCTGCCCTGGGCCTCCTGTTTAGCTGATGGGGCCTGGGCCCAGTTCAACAAGACCAGTTGTACTGCAATATTAGCGTCCCTGCCAATGCATATAGGGTTTTGCAGGAGGGAGGTTTCTAAAACTGTAGACAGTCAAATGCAGGAGAGTTCTTAAACCTTTATCCAGACTATGCATGCTAAAGTATTTATTTTGGCAGCCTGCCATTGTACTAGTGTAAACACACTCATTTGTTTCTATGCTTCACTTTGGAGTCATTTTTGGGATTTTTACAGTGATTGCAAACCTCATTCATAAAATTTGACCTAAAATCATGTATCTGTAGTGTTTACATATCTCTCTCCAAAGCTCTTAGGGTGATTTTTCTCTCATGCTCCACTCCTCTGTTATCAGCAGAGTCACTTCTGACACGCTCTCTGACACATGAGATAACAGTTGCTGAAAATCTGTGTCGGGGAGGGTGCTTAGCGTAGATGAGCAGAGAGCTTGTCTATTCAGGCTACAGCTCTGCATGTTCTTTCTTTCCTCTGCCTATGTGGAGGGGGGTGTGTGCCTTTCCTCCAATCAGCTCTCACACACTGTAAGCCCAGACTTCACACCCACTGCTGAAAGAGGAAGAATGATTTCTAACATGATCTGCACTTTCCAAAGAGTGTAGAAAGGGAAAGACAGCAGATGTACAAGTATAACTTATGTAGGAGGTTTTGTTTCATCTCTGTGTATCATCTCAGGCTACTCATTTCACTAGGTATATGTCAGGATTTACAACCACTTTAAGGATGAATTATTTCACATTACAAGCAGCCAGATAGAGCAAGGGTGGCTTGTTTTTAAGATCATATTTCAAAACTAACCAGTCAATTTTCCGGCATAAACAAGCCACATGTTTGCCTTAAAGCAGAATTATTAAAGCTAGAGGTCACAAAAATAGATATGCAGTCAAATAGACATTGTACTACCAATCTCTCTTTGCAGCTCTAGTCTTTTCCTCACTTTCTTGTTACAGCGGCCATGCATTATGTCTAAAATGTCTAAAGGTTCGTACACAATGAGAATATCAGCCGAATAATAGTCCATTTTTTTTTCAGGTTAGTCTCCATATCAAAAATGAAGAGGTTACTCAGTTTATGAAAACTCCTGTACACAGAATACAACTTTGGAGGTGATGTAATGTATTGTATTGTATTTGTATTGTATTTTCAGATGGAAACTGTACTGATTAAACAGAAAAAGTATGATCTGGTATCATACAAGAACATTTTTTGTGTTTTTTTCCATTTAGATAATTTCAGATGAACTGCTTTGATTGGCTCGCCAAAGCTGTGTACTAATGATCAGATTATCGCATAATCACTTAGAAATTGGTATTTTTTGTATAATTTTCTGATCATGTGTACTTGGTTAAGTAAGACTGCGCAGCCTAATAGGCATCAAAGTTAGACACAGTGAACTCCAGTAATCAGCACACAGTAACAGCGCTGGTCTGACACAGCCCCTCCCCTTCTATGCTACAGTATCTCACAAAAGTGAGTACACCCCTCACATTTTTGTAATAATTTATTATAACTTTTCATGTGACAACACTGAAGAAATTACACTTTGCTACAATGTAAAGTAGTGAGTGTACAGCTTGTATAACAGTGTAAATTTGCTGTCCTCTTAAAATAACTTACCACATAGCCATTAATGTCTAAACCGCTGGGCACAAAAGTGAGTACACCCATAAGTGAAAATATTCAAATTGGGCCCAAAAGTGTCATTATTTTGTGTGAACTAGATGCCTTAACCCTCTTGGGCATGGAGTTCACCAGAGGTTCACAGGTTGCCACTGGATTCCTCTTCCACTCCTCCATGACGACATCATGGAGCTGGTGGATGTTAAAAACCTTGCGCTCCTCCACCCTCAGTTTGAGGATACCCCACAGATGCTCAATAGGGTTTAGGTCTGGAAACATGCTTGGCCAGTCCATCACCTCTACCCTCAGCTTCTTTAGCAAGCCAGTGGTCATCTTGAAGCTGTGTTTGTGGTTGTTATGTTGGAATACTGCCCTGCGGCACAGTCTTCGAAAGGAGAGGATCATGCTCTGCTTTAGTATGTCAAAGTACATGTTGGCATTCATGGTTCCCTCATTGAACTGTAGCTCCCCAGTGCCGGCAGCACTCATGCAGCCCCAGACCATGACACTCCCACCACCATGCTTGACTGTAGGCAAGACACACTTGTCTTTGTACTTCTCACCTGGTTGCTGCCACACATGCTTGACACCATCTGAACCAAATAAATTTATCTTGGTCTCATCAGACCACAGAACATGGTTCCAGCAATCCATGTCCTTAGCCTGCTTGTCTTCAGCAAACTGTTTGCGGGCTTTCTTGTGCATCATCTTTAGAAGAGGCTTCCTTCTGGGACGACAGCCATGCATACATGCGTATGGTCTGAACACTGACAGACTGATCCCCACCCCTTCAACCTCTGCAGTAATGCTGGCAGCACTCATACATCTATTTCCCAAAGACAACCTCTGGATCTGATGCTGAGCATGTGCACTCAACTTCTTTGGTCGACCATGGCAAGGCCTGTTCTGAGTGGAACCTGTCCTATTAAACCACTATTTGATCTTGGCCACCATGCTGCAGCTCAGTTTCAGGGTCTTGGCAATCTTCGTATAGCCTAGGACAGTGATGGTGAACCTTTTTGAGCCTACACAGAATGCCAACACAGATTTAAACCTACCAGCAGCTCTTTACAGAGAATGGGACTGATCATCCCTCTGAATGAGCCCTAAGGGACCAAAAATGTACGATTCTGCCAGATTCGCTCAGAATGCAGGGTTCAGTAATGCATTGTGTAACATACACTGGCCTACCTGACATATGCACTCACCTACCTGACCATTGCACTCACCTACCTGACACATGCACTCACCTACCTGACCATTGCACTCACCTACCTGACACATGCACTCACCTACCTGACACATGCATTCACCTACCTGACCATTACACTCACCTGACACATGCACTCACCTACCTGACACATGCACTCACCTACCTGACCATTACACTCACCTACCTGACACATGTACTCACCTATCTGACACATACTTCCTGCAGTACTCACATCCCCATCCCCCCACATACAGTACAATGTAGATCGGAGACTCCATACTCCTCCTTACCTTTCCATGGCCTCATTGTCCAGCCCTCCCCGGGCGGTATTGTAGGAATCCCTCCATCCAGCCGCTCCTCAATATCCCTGCCGCCGGGAGGGCAGCTAGCAGCCACTGCACCTCTCCCCATGGCCATAGGTGATCTGCTCCGAGCACCGCCCCCCCTCCACTTTTTCACAGGCTGCTCTAGAGGGACAGACTGAACCAAAATTGTTCTGGAGCGGGGGGAGCTGGAATAGGATGCCTGCAGAAAGGAATGCCCGAATGCCTTACCGGAGGTGTAGGGGTCCGGTGGAGGCAATAAGCTGCAGAACAGAGTTGGGACAATGGAGGAAGAATTTTACACCCCCCCTAAACATCGCACATGGGACAACTTGACTGGCTGCCCACGCCCCTGCCAACAGCACTGGCACTGATGCAAGGAAGGGAGCCGGCTCCTCCATGCCTGCTCTGTCAGTGCAAGTGACTGCCTGGCTGGGGATTTCCCTAGCGTACTGACAGAGAGGGCTTGGTGTGCCAGCTGTGGCACGCATGCGATATTCGCCATCACTGGCCTAGGCCATCTTTAGGTAGAACAACAATTCTTTTTTTCAGATGAGTCACATGACACCGGGGAGGGAAAATGGCTAATTGGGCCCAATTTGGACATTTTCACTTAGGGATGTACTCACTTTTTTTGCCAGCGGTTTAGACATTAATGGTTGTGTGTTGAGTTATTTTGAGGGGACAGCAAATTTACACTGTTATACAAGCTGTACACTAACTACTTTACATTGTAGCAAAGTGTTATTTCTTCAGTGTTGTCACATGAAAAGATATAATAAAATATTTACAAAAAATGTGAGGGGGTACTCACTTTTGTGAGATACTGTATATAAGTTCTGCCAAAATAAAGTGGTAGCAGCATTGTGTCAGATCATATGAAAAAAATATTTTAAGGTGTTTCCAAGCAAAAATCCTTCACAAATCATACCTTGTAAGGATTGAGAGATAATCAGGTATGATATTTAAATTGGACATTAACTGATGATTACGGTCAAGTTGGGAAAAAAGTTTAAATCCACTTTATTAAATAAAACTGCAGGTAAAATCCACTTACAAGATGAATGAATTGAGCGCACACTTTTCAAGCTCATAAAACCTCCTGCACTAGTCAGTAGGCAGCTGGGTTTAGTTAATGTCTTGGCTCCCACTTGTTACCAGTGGTGAAGATTAAAGGGATGGGACTCTACAACTCATTGGTGTGAAAGTGGCAATGAAAAATGGCAGAGGCATATCCATTCAGCTTCTAAACTGATTTAATCACAGTATACACACGTGCACCTTTGTTTTTTCACTGTGTATTCTAGCTTCCCTGGACTAGTTACAGAGACTGTGAGGTAGTGTTTATTGGTTCCTTCTGTATTCACTAAGAGTTGGATTCCTTTTAAAGACTGTGTGAACTTTCCATGTCAGGCTGCAATTTTTATTAGGAATGCTGCATCCTAAATCCTAAAAACACTTTCCTTAGATCTCTTATGCCCCGTACACACGGTCGGATTTTCCGATGGAAAATGTCCGATCGGAGCGTGTTGTCGGACATTCATACCGTGTGTGGGCTCCATCGGACATTTTCCATCAGATTTTCCGACACACAAAGTTTGAGAGCAGGCTATAAAATTTTCCGACAACAAAATCCGATTTCGTCAACTCCGACCGTGTGTGGCCAGTTCCGATGCACAAAGTGCCACGCATGCTCAGAAGAAATTCCGAGACGGAACAGCTCGGTCTGGTAAAATTAGCGTTCGCAATGGATACAGCACTTTCGTCACGCTGCAATGAAAAAAATGGTTTATTACAGCACACTCTCTTCTTCTTTATAATGTGGGAAGAATAAAGTAGTTTTGCTGCTCATATTCACATAGACTTCTCTCAAACTTCTTTCTTTATTATTTATCGTGATTCCCTCAATATATTTTGCTTTGTTACATCTGACAAATTTTTTTTTGTTTTCTTTCTTTTTTTTTTAAAGGCTGTTTTTTGTTTTTTTGGGGTTTGTATTTTTTTCAAGGCTGATCTTTGTTTTATTTTTTTGTTAGTTTTACTCCCTAATATTTTTGTGTGTGTTTTGTGTGTCAAGCTACCACAACACCATTGATATCTTTTATTATTTAATCTCAAGGAGGTTGCTTGGTGTTGGTGTCCCTTGTTAATTTCACATTGTATTTTTGAAATGTACCTGCCTCCTCACAAACAAACTGTCCTTTTTGAAGGAAAACACACAGTGTTTTCCTTTATTAAGGGCTCAGAACCAAACAAACAGGGAAGCAACGCTGGAGAAACATCAGAAATTGGCGAAGCCTTGGACCCCCAGGGCAGACATCAATTATTTAACATCAAAATTGGTGGCCTGATGAGTCCATATCTAAGGGAGTGCAGTCTGGTCCAGAAGTCCCAGAGATCATGAAAGCAGCAGATGACATGTATTGTCCCCAGGCTGTGCTACTACAAGAGGCTGCATCTTTTGCCAGACCAGACTGGACCCAGGGTCATCACTTTCTGGTCTTCTTTCCACACTTCCTTCCTGGCTGTGGCTCTGGTGTTGGAGATGTGGCAGGAGGAGGAGTAGGACCTGGAGGAGGAGGAGGAGGAGTAGTAGGACCTGGAGGAGGAGGAGGAGTAGGACCTGGAGGAGGAGGACTATGTGTGAGGTCACAAATGTGGGTAGCAGATGTTATTTGGCCCCTCAACTCCTTATTAAGAGCTTCCAAAATTAAGGACTCACACAGGAGTCGTTGGCCCTCCTCCATCTGCAGCATTTTGCAGGCATTTATGCAAGCAAAGTCCTCCTCCACACTGTGGGGGCTTCTCAGGGCCTCTGTATCCTTCCAAAAGAGGCCTATGGCAGCCTCCTCCAGGTTACTCCTCTTCCTGCCACTTTGTCTTTGAAGGTGTAGGGGAGGGATCTGGATATCAGGCAGCCTGCTTGGACCGGCCACTGGCTGAGACTTCCCTGTGTATAAAAAAGGGACATGCTTTTATTTTTTGCATCATCAATCACAATCATAAATTAGTACTCCAAACTAACATCTAGTTAACATCATTGATTGGACAAGCAGAAATATTTAGAGGAATGCTATACCTGGCTCAAGCTGGGCTCCTCCACATGTTGCTGCCTGGAAGGCCCAGGTTGGGCGTCAGAAGCCTCAGCTGGGGGGGAGGGAAGCGTGGAAGGAAGACTGGAGAGTGCTGGCCTGGGTTCAGTCTGACCTGCCAGAAAATGCAGTCTGTCATAGTACCACAGCCTGGGGACATAAATGTCATCTGCTGCTCCTGATCTCTGGGAATCCTGGACCTTCTTGTGCTCCCTTAGATAAGTGCTCCTCAGGCCACCAATTAGGATCTTCAAATAGGTGATGTCTGCTGTGCGGATCACCGTCTTCACAAATTCCAGTAATTGATCCAGCTGCTTTCCTCTTTGTTTGGTTCTTATACTCAGGGTGGTTTATCTCCCACAGACAAGGCAGCTCCCTGAACATATCAATGAAGATTGGCATAAAGTCCTTATCTTTCAAGATATCCATTTTCACTGCAAGACACAACACAAGACAAACCCTAATGTCAGCCGAAAGTCTTCTAAACTTGTGCAAATACAGGCCTCAATCTAGAAGCAGTATAGGCCCAATGTTAAATCTTACCTTCGTTATCACGATCGGCGCCTCCGTTACTCCTTCCTCCGCTCACAGATCGTACATACTACGCACGCGTGTTACGCTTTATAGACACTGCGCATGAGTGAAACTCCGCCCGCCCCTGACGTTCTTTCTAGTCTATTCCCCGCCCCTTCTCGTTTGACGCAGTGGGGAAGAGCACATGGTGGAGTTAGAGCAGGTGTCTGATATTTACACCAACGAGGAGGAGGAAAGCCCGTAGCCTGAAACGTCCCGATCCAGAAGGAGACGATATAAGGCATCAAATATGTCCTTTGGGGAGATGTTGGAGATGGTCGACATAATGAAGAGAGCTGAATATGACGGAAAGTATGGACCTTACCCCAACCCCAATGTCCGTAAGGCCAAGATCATGGCAACTACCTGACGGCACAAGCAAACGCCACAGTCTTTGTCTACAAGTGACCATTCGGGGTAGAGCCTGCGGATCTGTGAGCTGCTGATTTATCTGGTGAGAGATGTATTACTCCAATCTATGATGTCAGTGCAGCCTTGCCGTACATGCTCCCCCTCATGCTTGTCTGTCCGTATGAACTGCTCTGCCTGAAAGTCCATAGTTATCACAACCATCAATAGGTTTTACCGGCCATTGCGGTCAGCCGACATATACCATCGTTTAGTTCCCGGACTGGTACTAAATTTTCAATTGTGTTCAAATCACTGAACCTCCCTGCAATATTACCAATTCAATCTACATTCATCCACCCCACCCCCACACCGCCACACCGCCTGTATTTGGACTTACCTGAGGTCTTACATCATCTAATTACTAGCCGATCTAGTTAGAATCTGCTGCTGTGATTGGTGTGTGTATGGGGTATGCTTGGCCGCGGCTCCGTTGTTTTTAATGATAACGTTATCAATTTTAATTAGTCATTTGAAATCCTCCCTGATTTGCCCATAATTGCCTATTTTTGTATTTTTGTGTGGTGTTTATAACCTAATAAATATATTGTTTTTTTGACAGATTGTGTTTGGGTTTTGCCTTTCTTTGGGGAACTCTTTTTCCTTGTTATTTTTGTATGCTTCATAGGCGACCCAAACTGCACCCATTATTTTTTGGATGATTATCTGTCTATACTTAACAAATTAATATAATCTGGTGGTTGATCCGGGCTATAATCACTTTTTTCTTTCATGGCAAAAGTGGTCAAAAGTCTGCACCGGAATTTCGGGGTACGACGATCCAAGGATCAGCTCAGGAAGCAATGGTCGGACCTGAAATTACGAGAACACGAGCAGTACAAAAAGATCCGGAGAGTGCCGCAAAAAAGTAAGTAGTTGGGCTCTGTTCCTAGTCTTTTTATGTTTATTACGTTCATGCTGCTCCATGTGCTTTTCTTAACTGTTATCCAGTTTAAAATGTCAACTTTCATGTTCATGGGCACATTATTCGTTCGTATCAAACATTTTTCTTTCGGCCTATAAAACACCATTGTTTGGGCCATATGCACTTGCCAACATTTTTTAGGGCCTACTTGTCTGAAAATAATTTGGTTGTGTAGATGTGTTTGTTAATAGAATGAAATGCAAATTAGATTCTGTGTAAGGAGAGGACACTCAGCAGCTGTTTACACATCTGGGCGCTGGAGCACTAGTGTGGGACACAAGAACACCCTTTTTATTAGGGGGCCCACACAGGTGCTCCAGTGTATACTATAGAGGTGTCTCCATCTGTGAAGCTTGTACAAAACAGGTAAAGTATTGAAGCTTGATAAAGGACACTAAAAATTTGACATCTTGTAACTCAGCCAAAATAGACAATTGTACACCACTTCCAAGCAATGTTTCATATTTATAGTTCTGCCATCAAATATCTGTGTGCTAAGTATACCATTTTTTTTAACATAGGGGAGAAAAGACTCGGAGGACACCCCTCATCCGAGGAGACCAGAGACCCCCCACCTCTGGAAGAAGGGGAAATCCCCCAAAGACAAGAAGAGCAGGAGGAGGAAGACATGGTGGAAATTGGCACCACAATAGGTGAGTGTCTGCGACCACAGGCTTAGGTATGAGATGGATGCTGGCATATTTATAATACATGTTTTTTTTTGGTTTATATCTTTTTAGGTGATCGTGATGTTGTGGATCCAGGGCAATTCACCTCGGAAAGTGCACAGATCCTGATTGGGGAGATCATGGGGTATAATAGGGACTTGGAAAACATCAAGAAAAGCATCAATGATGTTCTTCAAAAAAATAAGAACATCATTGATGTTTTGGGGAGAGTTTAAAACCCCTCCAAATCCCTTTCTTTTATGGTGTGCTACAATTTTAAAATTTTTTGTCTAATTGGAGAAAAGCCAAATTTTGAGGATGCACACAGTGTGTCAACATGTGCTATCTGCCATCACGGGAGATCAATGGACGCATTTTGGGGGTGCAACCCCTTCCTCAATAATAAAGTAGCTGTGAGGAAGGGGTTGCTCCCCCAAAACATGTCCCTTGATCCCCCATGATGGCAGCTAGCACATGTTGACATTCGGCTATTTGTGTGCATCTTCAAAATTTGGCTTTTCCGGGGGGGTGACTTCACCCCATCTGAACGCAATATCAAACACAGTTCCTAAATACTCATGTCTGATATTGCCTTCGAGTTCTACCAAATGTGAACTTTGTAAGTTCAAGATTTGTGTCTTTCTTGTGGGTTTTAAACATGCCTGTTTTATCTTAAATGGACATTTCTACTTTTTCTAATGTGACCCCCAAAATTGTTATACAACAAACATGTTGGTTTGTTTTAAAAACCTTTTCTAAATGCACATGTGATTGTGCAGGTATTAAAAAGATTGTTAATCAAGAATGTGTGGATTATTGTCTCAATGCTACAACACTTTTGGGGTGCTCTAATAGGTGTTTTCTGTGACAATGGGTGTTATTTACTAAGAGCAAATCCACTTTGCACTCCAAGTGCAGTTTCAAGTGCATTTGTAGTGCAAAGTGTCTTTGCCTTTAGTAAATAACACCCAACAGTGCTTTGTATAAGGTTACACCATCACGCCATTTTCAGGACTCAACACATTTCTGTCAGGGTCAGCTAAAACAAACACAAGCAGTAAATGTCACTAAAGATTTGCTTAATGTTTTTTTATTTTTATTTGATAAAGGTTTCACACATTGTCTGGCATATTGATAGCCCCCCTATCAGCAAAGAATTCCAGGTATCTTATCACAGGCACTCAGGGAGGGCAAGCCAGGACAGCCACTTTCAAGCGCCGTCAGGGTTGGTTCATTTTGAATTCCGGCCTCAGGCCCAACTGAGCCAGCATAGTTGGCAGAATGTTGCCGTAAAAAGTTGTGTAGAACACAGCACGCCAGGATAATATGATTCAGGTTATACTCCGCCCATATGTATGGGTGTAAGAAATAGGCGGAACCGGCTGGCCATGATTCCAAACGTGTTCTCCACCACTCTTCTGGCTCGGGCCAGCCAGTAATTAAAAACCCTCTGAATTTTTAAAGACCAAAGTATAAGGTACACCTATCAGATTCCCTCTCCCCCCCTCTCATGAGCCATTTCTAAAATTATAGTGGGGGGGGAGCTCTTGGACAGGTAACCCTCTCCACTTCATTGAGAGATGAATGCATAAATAATGTGTATTACTTTGAACAGCCCCTCCTTAGTTACACTATTGGCAGCCTACTGGACAGGTAAGAAGTGTCATAATACAAAGATATAAATACACACTGTACACATTTGAGCACATTTGGACATTCTGCTATTACCTATCAAGATAATAATAGGATACAAAAACTTTAAACAGTACCATTTGAAAGTATACAGGCAGGCCCTTGCACTACATGCTTCGGGGAATTCATCCATAAATATGACCACAAAAGAAATGGGTATAGTGTGTATGGGTTTGGCAAAGTCAGCAGATAGATGATTGAGGATAGATAGAGAATTGGTATCAGCTGAATTAGCAGTTGGGGCGGGAGGGTTCCAAATGATTTGGGGACCCCCCAAAAAAAGCCTCTGACACTTTGCCTGAATTTAATGCACAAATCACATTTCAACACATTTTAGGGGGTGTTTGGGGTAAAGCACTACTATGGAGCTGACAAATTACATTGTTAAGTGACTACATGAGGTGAATATAGGGCCAGGAGACCATGCTGGGGAGGTAAGTGAAGGCAAATATGTATGAAGGACAACAAAAATAATTACAGAAAAATCCAGCATGCATGAGGACAAAGGGGACATTCACAGCATATTACAATCATGGTAATTAGGGAATGAGGAAAGAAATACAATATATTAGCAAACATTAAATACAATAAAATGTGATATTAAAGGATAAAAATCTTACCTTAATATACTCCTTCTGCAGGACCTGGATGATGGCAGAACAGGTCTCTGGGATAATGATCCCCATAGCCTGGGGCAGGGCCAATCCTGGATGGGGTGCACGGGGTGCAGTGCACCCAGGCGCCACAGAGGTGGGGGCGCTGAAGGGGGGGTATTTTGTCCAAGGGGGTCTATACTAATGTAGGGGGGGTGGTTTCGTCCTGGGGGTCTATACTAATGTAGGGGGGTGGTTTGTTCTGGGGGGGTCTATACTAATGTAGGGGGGGTGGTTTGTCCTTGGGGGGTCTATACTAATGTAGGGGGGTGGTTTGTCCTGGGGGGTCTATACTAATGTAGGGGGGTGGTTTGTCTTGCGGGGTCCATACTAATGTAGGGGGGTTGTTTGTCCTGGGGGTCTATACTAATGTGGGGGGTGGTTTCATCCTGGGGGGGTCTATACTAATGTAGGGGGTGGTTTGTCCTGGGGGGTCTATACTAATGTAGGGGGGTGGTTTGTTCTGGGGGGTCTATACTAATGTAGGGGGTGATTTGACCTGGGGGGGTCTATACTAATGTAGGGGGGTGGTTTGTCCTGGGGGGTCTATACTAATGTAGGGGGGGTGGTTTGTTCTGGGGGTCTATACTAATGTAGGGGGGTGATTTGTCCTGGGGGTCTATACTAATGTGGGGGGGTTTGTCCTGGGGGGGTCTATACTAATGTAGGGGGGGTGGTTTGTTCTGTGGGTCTATACTAATGTAGGGGGGTGATTTGCCCTGGGGGGGTCTATACTAATGTAGAGGGGGTCTATACTAATGTGGGGGGGTTTGTCCTGGGGGGGTCTATACTAATGTAGGGGGGTGGTTTGTTCTGTGGGTCTATACTAATGTAGGGGGGTGATTTGCCCTGGGGGGGTCTATACTAATGTAGAGGGGGTGGTTTGTCCTGGGGGGCTATAGTAATGTAGGGGGGGTGGTTTGTCCTGGGGGGGTCTATACTAATGTAGGGGGGGTGGTTTGTCCTGGGGGGTCTATACTAATGTAGGTGGTTTGTCTTGGGGGTCTATACTAATATAGAGGGGGTGGTTTGTTCTGGGGGGCTATAGTAATGTAGGGGGGGTGGTTTGTCCTGGGGGGATCTATACTAATGTAGGGGGGGTGGTTTGTCCTGGGGGGTCTATACTAATGTAGGTGGTTTGTCTTGGGGGTCCATACTAATGTAGGGGGGTGGTTTGTCCTGGGGATCTATACTAATGTGGGGGGGTGGTTTCTTCCTGGGGGGGTCTATGCTAATGTAGGGAGGGGTGGTTTGTTCTGGGGTGGTCTATACTAATGTAGGGGGGTGGTTTGTCCTGGGGGGGTCTGTACTAATGTAGGGGAGGTAGTTTGGCTGGGGGGTCTGTACTAATGCAGGGGGTGGTTTGTCGGGGGATCTGTACTAATATAGGGGGTGGTTTGTTCTGGGGGGGTCTGTACTAATAGAGGGGGGTGGTTTGTTCTGGAGGGTCTGTACTAATGGAGGGGGGTGGTTTGTTTTGGGTGGTCTGTACTAATGGAGGGGGGGTGGTTTGTTCTGGGGGGTCTGTACTAATGGAAGGGGGTGGTTTGTCCTGAGGGGGTCTATACTGATGGGAGGTCTGTACTGAGAGGGGCTTATACTTAGTGGGGGGGTCTGCACTTAGTGGAGGGGGGTCTGTACTGAGGGGCGACTATAGTTGGTGGAGGGGGGGTGACACCATGTTTTACCGCACTGGGTGACACCAACCGTAGTGACGCCACTGCAGCCGCGGGCTCTTATTTCCCCTCTCCCTCTCCTCCTTCCGCGCGCTGCTGTACTAGTGAGTGGCGCACTATGCTTCTTCCCCTGCCTTCATATCGGCCGGGGAAGAAAAAAAGGAGCGCTGAAGGGGGGGTATTTTGTCCAAGGGGGTCTATACTAATGTAGGGGGGTGGTTTCGTCCTGGGGGTCTATACTAATGTAGGGGGATGGTTTGTTCTGGGGGGGTCTATACTAATGTAGGGGGGTGGTTTGTCCTTGGGGGGTCTATACTAATGTAGGGGGGTGGTTTGTCCTGGGGGGTCTATACTAATGTAGGGGGGTGGTTTGTCTTGCGGGGTCCATACTAATGTAGGGGGGTTGTTTGTCCTGGGGGTCTATACTAATGTGGGGGGTGGTTTCATCCTGGGGGGGTCTATACTAATGTAGGGGGTGGTTTGTCCTGGGGGGTCTATACTAATGTAGGGGGGTGGTTTGTTCTGGGGGGTCTATACTAATGTAGGGGGTGATTTGACCTGGGGGGGTCTATACTAATGTAGGGGGGTGGTTTGTCCTGGGGGGGTCTATACTAATGTAGGGGGGGTGGTTTGTTCTGGGGGTCTATACTAATGTAGGGGGGTGATTTGTCCTGGGGGTCTATACTAATGTGGGGGGGTTTGTCCTGGGGGGGTCTATACTAATGTAGGGGGGTGGTTTGTTCTGTGGGTCTATACTAATGTAGGGGGGTGATTTGCCCTGGGGGGGTCTATACTAATGTAGAGGGGGTCTATACTAATGTGGGGGGGTTTGTCCTGGGGGGGTCTATACTAATGTAGGGGGGGTGGTTTGTTCTGTGGGTCTATACTAATGTAGGGGGGTGATTTGCCCTGGGGGGGTCTATACTAATGTAGAGGGGGTGGTTTGTCCTGGGGGCTATAGTAATGTAGGGGGGTGGTTTGTCCTGGGGGGGTCTATACTAATGTAGGGGGGGTGGTTTGTCCTGGGGGGTCTATACTAATGTAGGTGGTTTGTCTTGGGGGTCTATACTAATGTAGAGGGGTTGGTTTGTTCTGGGGGGCTATACTAATGTAGGTGGTTTGTCCTGGGGGGATTTATACTAATGTAGGGGGGGTGGTTTGTCCTGGGGATCTATACTAATGTGGGGGGGGTGGTTTCTTCCTGGGGGGGTCTATGCTAATGTAGGGAGGGGTGGTTTGTTCTGGGGTGGTCTATACTAATGTAGGGGGGTGGTTTGTCCTGGGGGGGTCTGTACTAATGTAGGGGAGGTAGTTTGGCTGGGGGGTCTGTACTAATGCAGGGGGGTGGTTTGTCGGGGGATCTGTACTAATATAGGGGGGTGGTTTGTTCTGGGGGGGTCTGTACTAATAGAGGGGGGTAGTTTGTTCTGGAGGGTCTGTACTAATGGAGGGGGGTGGTTTGTTTTGGGTGGTCTGTACTAATGGAGGGGGGGTGGTTTGTTCTGGGGGGTCTGTACTAATGGAAGGGGGTGGTTTGTCCTGAGGGGGTCTATAATGATGGGAGGTCTGTACTGAGAGGGGCTTATAATTAGTGGGGGGGTCTGCACTTAGTGGAGGGGGGTCTGTACTGAGGGGCGACTATAGTTGGTGGAGGGGGGGTGACATCATGTTTTACCGCACTGGGTGACACCAACCGTAGTGACGCCACTGCAGCCGCGGGCTCTTATTTCCCCTCTCCCTCTCCTCCTTCCGCGCGCTGCTGTACTAGTGAGTGGCGCACTATGCTTCTTCCCCTGCCTTCATATCGGCCGGGGAAGAAAAAAAGGAGCAAAGAAGAGGATTGTGGGACATGTAGTCCCAAGGACTGGCAGCCCCACTGTAACACGGAAACTGCAGCCCACACAGCATGCTCAACTGAATGGGAGAGAAAGAGCCAGGAGTCCGGGAAAGCTTTCAGGGAAGTACACCCAGGACTCCAGAGGGAGAGGACAGTGCAGAGGGAACACCATCAGAGAGAGAACCCAGCTGCCCTGCGCCACCAGAGGTAAAGCCACACAGCCTAGCACCATCCCTGGTGGAGAAAGGAATGAAGTCATTGCAGGAATACAGATTTGGGTGCCACCCAACGGAGTCGCCACTGGCAATTCAGAGTGAGCTGACTCCTGATCAGAGGAACGGTTGTTGCTGTATCGCTGGGTCAGGTGAGAGGGCCAATCAGCCATTATCTACTAACGTTCATAAGAACTGCAGTCTCTGACCATTTCTTGTATTATGTCTGCAGTCTCTGACCATCTCCTGTATCATGTCTGCGGTCTCTGACCATCTCTTGTATTATGTCTGCAGTCTCTGACCATCTCTTGAAACATGTCTGCAGTCTGACCATATCTTGTAACATGTCTGTAGTCTCTGACCATCTCTTGTAACATGTCTGCAGCCTCTGACCATCTCCTCTATTATGTCTCTGACCGTCTCCTGTAGTATGTCTGCAGTCTCTAATCATCTGTTGTAATATGTCTGCAGTCTCTGACCATCTCTTGTAACATGTCTGCAGTCTCTGATCATCTCTTGTATTATGTCTGCAGTCTCTGACCATCTCTTGTATTATGTCTGCAGTCTCTGACCATCTCTTGTATTATGACTGCAGTCTCTGACCACCTTTTGTATTATGTCTGCAGTCTCTGACTATCTCCTATACTATGTCTGCAGTCTCTGACCATCTCTTGAAACATGTCTGCAGTCTTTGACCATCTCTTGTAACATGTCTGCAGTCTCTGACCATCTCCTCTATTATGTCTCTGACCGTCTCCTGTAGTATGTAGTCTCTAAACATCTCTTGTAATATGTCTGCAGTCTCTGACCATCTCTTGAAACATGTCTGCAGTCTCTGACCATCTCTTGTAACATGTCTGCAGTCTCTGACCATCTCTTGTATTATGTCTGCAGTCTCTGGCCAAATCTTGTATTATGTCTGTAGTCCCTGACCATCTCTTGTAACGTCTGCAGTCTCTGGCCATCTCTTGTGTCACGTCTGCAGTCTCTGACCATCTCTTGTATAATGTCTGCAGTCTCTGACCAATTCCTGTATTATATCTCCAGTCGCTGACTATCTCCTGTAATATGTCTGCATTCTCTGACCATCTCCTGTACTATGTCTGCAGTCTCTGACCATCTCTTGTATCATGTCTGCAGTCTCTGACCATCTCTTGTATCATGTCTGCAGTCTATGACCATCTCTTGTATCATGTCTGCAGTCTCTGACCATCTCTTGTATTATGTCTGCAGTCTCTGACCATCTCTTGTGTCATGTCTGCAGTCTCTGACCATCTTTTGTAACGTCTGCAGTCTCTGACCATCTCTTGTATAATGTCTGCAGTCTCTGATCATCTCTTGTATCATGTCTGCAGTCTCTGACCATCTCTTGTAACATGTCTGCAGTCTCTGACCATCTTCTGTAGTATGTCTGCAGTCTCTGACCATCTCTTGTAACATGTCTGTAGTCTCTGACCATCTCTTGTAACGTCTGCAGTCTCTGGCCATCTCTTGTGTCATGTCTGCAGTCTCTGACCATCTCTTGTATTATGTCTGCACTCTCTGACCATCTCTTGTAACATGTCTGCAGTCTCTGACCATCTCCTGTACTATGTCTGCAGTCTCTGACCATCTCTTCTAACATGTCTGCAGTCTCTGACCATCTCTTGTAACATGTCTGCAGTCTCTAAACATCTCTTGTAATATGTCTGCAGTCTCTGACCATCTCTTGTAACATGTCTGCAGTTTCTGGCCAAATCTTGTATTATGTCTGCAGTCTCTGGCCAAATCTTGTATTATGTCTCCCGTCTCTGGCCATCTCCTGTATTATGTTTGTAGTCTCTGACCATCTCTTGTAACGTCTGCAGTCTCTGACCATCTCTTGTAACATGTCTGCAGTCTCTGGCCATCTCTTGTAACATGTCTGCAGTCTCTGATCATCTCTTGTAACATGTCTGCAGTCTCTGATCATCTCTTGTATCATGTCTGCAGTCTCTGATCATCTCTTGTATCATGTCTGCAGTGTCTGACCATCTCCTGTAATATGTTCGTATTCTCTGACCATCTCCTGTAGCATGTCTGCAGTCTCTGGCCAAATCTTGTATTATGTCTGCAGTCTCTGACCATCTCTTGGATAATGTCTGCAGTCTCTGACCAATTCCTGTATTATATCTCCAGTCTCAGACTGTCTCCTGTAGTATGTCTGCAGTCTCTGACCATCTCCTGTAATATGTCCGCATTCTCTGACCATCTCCTATACTATGTCTGCAGTCTCTGACCATCTCTTGTACTATGTCTGCAGTCTCTGACCATCTCTTGTAACATGTCTGCAGTCTCTGACCATCTCTTGTAAAATGTCTGCAGTCTCTAAACATCTCTTGTAACATGTCTGCAGTTTCTGACCATCTCTTGTAACATGTCTGCAGTCTCTGACCATCTCTTGTTACATGTCTGCAGTCTCAGACCATCTCTTGTAACGTCTGCAGTCTCTGACCATCTCTTGTGTCATGTCTGCAGTCTCTGACCATCTCTTGTATAATGTCTGCAGTCTCTGACCAATTCCTGTATTATATCTCCAGTCGCTGACCATCTCCTGTAATATGTCTGCATTCTCTGACCATCTCCTCTATTATGTCTCTGACCGTCTCCTGTAGCATGTCTGCAGTCTCTAAACATCTCTTGTAATATGTCTGCAGTCTCTGACCATCTCTTGAAACATGTCTGCAGTCTCTGACCATCTCTTGTAACATGTCTACAGTCTCTGACCATCTCTTGTATTATGTCTGCAGTCTCTGGCCAAATCTTGTATTATGTCTGTAGTCTCTGACCATCTCTTGTAACGTCTGCAGTCTCTGGCCATCTCTTGTGTCATGTCTACAGTCTCTGACCATCTCTTGTATAATGTCTGCAGTCTCTGACCAATTCCTGTATTATATCTCCAGTCGCTGACCATCTCCTGTAATATGTCTGCATTCTCTGACCATCTCCTGTACTATGTCTGCAGTCTCTGACCATCTCTTGTATCATGTCTGCAGTCTCTGACTATCTCTTATATCATGTCTGCAGTCTCTGACCATCTCTTGTATCATGTCTGCAGTCTCTGACCATCTCTTGTATCATGTCTGCAGTCTCTGACCATCTCTTGTAACATGTCTGCAGTCTCTGACCATCTTCTGTAGTATGTCTGCAGTCTCTGACCATCTCTTGTAACATGTCTGTAGTCTCTGACCATCTCTTGTAACGTCTGCAGTCTCTGGCCATCTCTTGTATTATGTCTGCAGTCTCTGATCATCTCTTGTATCATGTCTGCAGTCTCTGACCATCTCTTGTAACATGTCTGCAGTCTCTGACCATCTTCTGTAGTATGTCTGCAGTCTCTGACCATCTCTTGTAACATGTCTGTAGTCTCTGACCATCTCTTGTAACGTCTGCAGTCTCTGGCCATCTCTTGTGTCATGTCTGCAGTCTCTGACCATCTCTTGTATTATGTCTGCAGTCTCTGACCATCTCTTGTAACATGTCTGCAGTCTCTGACCATCTCCTGTACTATGTCTGCAGTCTCTGACCATCTCTTGTAACATGTCTGCAGTCTCTGACCATCTCTTGTAACATGTCTGCAGTCTCTAAACATCTCTTGTAATATGTCTGCAGTCTCTGACCATCTCTTGTAACATGTCTGCACTTTCTGGCCAAATCTTGTATTCTGTCTGCAGTCTCTGGCCAAATCTTGTATTATGTCTCCCGTCTCTGGCCATCTCCTGTATTATGTCTGTAGTCTCTGACCATCTCTTGTAACGTCTGCAGTCTCTGACCATCTCTTGTAACATGTCTGCAGTCTCTGGCCATCTCTTGTAACATGTCTGCAGTCTCTGACCATCTACTGTACTATGTCTGCAGTCTCTGATCATCTCTTGTAACATGTCTGCAGTCTCTGATCATCTCTTGTATCACGTCTGCAGTCTCTGACCGTCTCCTGTAGTATGTCTGCAGTCTCTGACCATCTCCTGTAATATGTTCGTATTCTCTGACCATCTCCTGTAGCATGTCTGCAGTCTCTGGCCAAATCTTGTATTATGTCTGCAGTCTCTGACCATCTCTTGGATAATGTCTGCAGTCTCTGACCAATTCCTGTATTATATCTCCAGTCTCAGACTGTCTCCTGTAGTATGTCTGCAGTCTCTGACCATCTCCTGTAATATGTCCGCATTCTCTGACCATCTCCTGTACTATGTCTGCAGTCTCTGACCATCTCTTGTACTATGTCTGCAGTCTCTGACCATCTCTTGTAACATGTCTGCAGTCTCTGACCATCTCTTGTAACATGTCTGCAGTCTCTGATCATCTCTTGTAACATGTCTGCAGTTTCTGACCATCTCTTGTAACATGTCTGCAGCCTCTGACCATCTCTTGTAACATGTCTGCAGTCTCAGACCACCTCTTGTAACGTCTGCAGTCTCTGACCATCTCTTGTGTCATGTCTGCAGTCTCTGACCATCTCTTGTATAATGTCTGCAGTCTCTGACCAATTCCTGTATTATATCTCCAGTCGCTGACCATCTCCTGTAATATGTCTGCATTCTCTGACCATCTCCTGTACTATGTCTGCAGTCTCTGACCATCTCTTCTATCATGTCTGCAGTCTCTGACCATCTCTTGTATCATGTCTGCAGTCTCTGACCATCTCTTGTATCATGTCTGCAGTCTCTGACCATCTCTTGTAACATCTGCAGTCTCTGACCATCTCTTGTATAATGTCTGCAGTCTCTGAATTTCTCTTGTATCATGTCTGCAGTCTCTGACCATCTCTTGTATTATGTCTGCAGTCTCTGACCATCTCTTGTACCATGTCTGCAGTCTCTGACTGTCTCCTGTAGTATGTCTGCAGTCTCTGACTGTCTCCTGTAGTATGTCTGCAGTCTCTGACCATCTCTTGTAACATGTATGCAATCTCTGACCGTCTCCTGTAGTATGTCTGCAGTCTCTGACCATCTCCTGTAATATGTTCGTATTCTCTGACCATCTCCTGTACTATGTCTGCAGTCTGACCAGTCTCTGACCATCTCCTGTAACATGTCTGCAGTCTCTGGCCAAATCTTGTATTATGTCTGCAGTCTCTGACCATCTCTTGGATAATGTCTGCAGTCTCTGACCAATTTCTGTATTATATCTCCAGTCTCTGACTGTCTCCTGTAGTATGTCTGCAGTCTCTGACCATCTCCTGTAATATGTCCGCATTCTCTGACCATCTCCTGTACTATGTCTGCAGTCTCTGACCATCTCTTGTAACATGTCTGCAGTCTCTGATCATCTCTTGTAACATGTCTGCAGTCTCTGACCATCTCTTGTAACATTTCTGCAGTCTCTGACCATCCTTGTAACATCTGCAGTCTCTGACCATCTCTTGTGTCATGTCTGAAGTCTCTGACCAATTCCTGTATTATATCTCCAGTCTCTGACCATCTCCTGTAATATGTCTGCATTTTCTGACCGTCTCCTGTAGTATGTATGCGGTCTCTGACCATCTCCTGTACTATGTCTGGGGGCTCTCTCTAACAGACTCTCTAACAGAAGCCCTCTCTGTGTGCATCAGAGAGACTCCCCTCCAGGTCTAATTAGTGTACGCTCTTCCTGTATTTGCTTTATTGTTAGGAGATCATGGGAGGATCCTAGGGTAACAAAGACTTCTTAGGGGAGCATCTCTGTGTTTGAGTCATTGCCATAGAAACATTTGCAAAGGGGAGGAGTTGGTAAGAAGACCACGCCCACTTGGGGGCGCCAGAAATATTTCTGCACCCAGGTGTCTGTGACCCTAGGATCGGCCCTGGCCTGGGGGGAGATGCCTGTCGAGAAATTCAAGTCCCGCAGGGTGGCAACTAGTCTCTGCTCTGGAGTGATGACTTGCCTCATGCAGGTATCCTGCCTGCTAATATAGGGAGTCAGCAAAGCCAACAAACGGTGAAATACGGGGTCCGTCATCCGGAGAAAGTTCCTAAAATCATCAGGATCATTCTCACGGATCTCACGGAGCAATATGACAGAACTGGTCATGCTGAAGCAACCAATTCTTGGTCCATGAACTCCTCCCCACCCTGTTCATGGACTGGACTTGTGTCAAGGTCAGGACCCCAACACCAAGACCCTGCACAGCACGAACTCTGAAAAAGTCTGAAAAAGCGCGAATCGTCTCTCACCAAACTTTTACTAACACGAGATTAGCAAAAAGAGCCCAAAGGGTGCCATGCTTGGTTCTGAAATGGCCTTTTCTAGTCTCGTCGTACGTGGTGTACGTCATCGCGCTCTTGGCGATCAGAAATTCTGACAACTTTGTGCGACCGTGTGTACGCAAAACAAGTTTGAGCCAACATCAATCAGAAAAAATCCTAGGATTTTGTTGTCGGAATGTCCGATCAATGTCCGACCGTGTGTACGGGGTATTACACTTTTTCTTGGATGTGACACAAGGAACAGCCTGTATAGGAGGCAGAATTTGCACAGTCCTGCACAAGCATGCTGTCACTCCAGCTCCCCATTACCTTAACAGGACATCCTTTGCAGGTGTGATTATCTGGTGGCTTTGGAACCACGTACTGTTCCTCCTCATAACATAACAGGCATTCTCCTATTTTACCACATGATCACATTCTTGGGGTGATGTTCATTAATGGTGCAATTGGAGTAAAGTGCATTTGTGATGTTCCACAACTCTTCTACCAAAATTTCCCTCTCTTAATGTAGTAACAATTTAATTTTTCTGTAATATAACCAACCACTCCTGATCACATGTCATTTCTCCTAATTGAATAGATTGCCTATTTGATAGACCTTACAAGCTGGCCAACAGCCAAATGAAGGCAAACACATGGCAGGCTGACAACAGTGTGCAAATTGTGAGGCAGTGGTTTAGCCTTGTCAGAGCTGTCCTGACAAGAGACCTAGGTAAGAAACCATACAAGAGATTAGACATGTGCCTTTTCGTTTAAATTCAGAAAAATGTTGGTTTAATCAGAGATTCCGATGTAACCCAGGGTAGTGGGGAAGAGGCCCTTGTCCCCATCAACATGGGGACAAGGTGCTTTGCGGCAGGGGGCAGAAATGTGGAATTTGTTAGAAAATAATAAAGGAAAAACAAAATTAAATGAAACAAAGCTAAACTAATTCTAAAACAAATAAACAAAACCAAATTTGTAACATAACAAATCTATCCAAAACAAAAGCAAACAAATTTTTCCATTCTGCACATGTCTACAAGATTCACAAAATATTATTTACCTAAAAAAGGTCTACAGTGAGGCATGATGCCAAACATACTGAAAAATAAATATTGGGTTCACAGAACACTTAAAATTCAACTCCAGTCCATCCTTAAAGCTGAGCTATAGGGAAAATACAAAGGTACCCTTACACTGGGGTTTCCCAGACATAGCAAGGGTTGAATGTTCTTTAAAAAGATGTTTTACTTACATTATCCCTTGCTCCTGCAGCTCTCTCTCCTCTGTGCAGCTAATCGCTTCAAAGCTGCCTCTTTTTAGCGTTCTGTCAGTCATGGACACTCTGACTTTGGCACGTATATTGCAGTATCATCAGCCCTGCATCGAAAGTATGGCTGCCAATGGCCCCTCTACAACCATGAGCATTGCTGCCTCCTGGGGAAGCAAGGGATAAGGTAGGTAAAACTGATATTTAAGGGTATCATACACAAAATAAAAATAGTATTTAACCCTTACAGTGTGGGGGAACACCACTGCAAGAAATTTCCCCAGAAATCAGCTTTAACTTTTTTTTTTTAAACAGATTGTTCTTTTATTGAAAAGTTTGTTCATGGTACAACAAAGAAAAAAAAAACACATATAAAATAACAAAGTCACTTGATATACAGACATATGAAGAAAGGAACGTAGATCACATATCTAGCCTTATAGATCAATAGTAAATAGTGAATGGTGATTGCAAATATCCCACCATCAACACCCATTTACAATATCCAATACGGAGCTTGTCAAAGAAGAGGCTCACCCTGCCCCATCCACAGGGGGAAACCAAAGGCTGTCCCTCCCTATGCCATCCACAGCAGCCACACCCTGTCACATTTTTTAGGGCAGTTCCTACTGATGTATGTCATTTTATACATAGGAAGTGCCACATTTATAGCCTTTTCCCACAAGACTATAGGGGGGGGGGTACGGGAATTCCACTTAAGGACAATCTCTCTTAGTATAGTACAATAAATAAAAGATCAACAGTTTGGTACAGCTAGGCCTCTGATAATCATCGTTCACCCCTAGTAGCAGCAGCTCCGAGTTGACCGGAAGGTTCAGTTGGAGATGGGAGTGTATAGTATCAATCACCTCACCCCAGAAGCTGGCCACTCTCGGGTAGGTCCATGTCTATAAGCGCCAACATCCCCCCCCACAGCGGATAAAGTTCTGGTGTCTTTGAGGATAGATATGGTGCAGTCTCTGTGGTGTATAGTACACCCTGTGTACAAACTTAATTTGAATAAGCCTATCCTGGGATGAGATCAACAGTTTAGCACTATCACCCAAGCAATCCTCCCAGTCCTCCCTGTCAAGGTCGGGTATGTCATTCTTCCATTTATACAAAAAAGACAAAAAAGACAAAAAAGAAAGAGGGCGCACCAACCTAGTGCATTACCACTGATAAACTTTAATGCAGCATAAAAACAGTAAAAATTATACTCACAAACGAGCTAGTATAAATAGCTTTCAAAAGGGCGCAAAAGCGCTGTTTCTGTGGATCGACACCCCAGGACCTGTTGCCGAGAGGATAAGACCAGCGCAAATGGCTTAGAATCCTTGAATCAGATCCCATCTTAAAGGCAAGCCTTCCTTCGCATCCTAATTTGGTCTTTAGGAGACCGAAGGACCTTAGGAGCATTATTGCCCCTAGTAGGGTAAGAAAACAAAGAAATGGAGGACTCAGCAGCACCTGGAGTACAATTTTTGACCAGAAGGGCAGTTACAGATGTGGGAGCAGCAACTGTGGGAACTGCATGCATATGTGCCACAGAAAGAAAGAAGTCTTTGGAACAGACGGTAGGGTCCACAAGATTAAGCAGTTCATCAACTGCGGTACCCCGTATGTCATCTACGGCCTTCTGTGCCCCTGTGGCCTCCTTTATGTTGGACGGACGTCAAGAGTTATGAGGATAAGAATGAACGAGCACAGGAGTAGTATTTTGACAGAAAAGGATAACTACTCAATACCGAAACATTTCAAAGAAACCCACAGTAGCAGTACAGAGGGCCTCAAAGTGTTCGGCATAGAAGCAATGCCGAGCGACCTAGATAGTGGTAAAAAATATCAAATGCTGTGTAGTAGAGAGGCCTTCTGGATATTTTCCCTAGGAACTTTGGCCCCGAAAGGTCTGAACGAGGAAATTGAACTACACAATGTAGCATAATTCCTTCAGTTCCCGTCCAAGCTTTCGAGCCATTATTAACATCATGAATAAACGGTCCTTCTAAGTGTAACGTCCTACATACACCCGATTGACCACCACTGCGCCTTGGAACAACTCAGTTAAATGATAATGATCATCAATTAGTAAAGTCTATCTAAAGCTGCCACTTAGTGTATAACAGTGTATGGAAAATATTTTTAAATCTTGTGACGTGATGATGGTGTATCGCAACCCACGTGAAGAATAAAAATGTGGCGCTGTTCTAATCACTCTTTCCGTAATATTACCATTGCTAGTGAATAACCTAATCTACTAACCCCTTTGTTAAAGGTGTGTGAATCAAACCAATAGTGGTGAAAAATAATAGTAACAAAAATACAATGAAAATAACAAAGCAAAAAAAACAAAAAAAAAAAACACCAAAACGCAATACAATGACTTCAGTGACTCAGTGATATTGCTGAAAATCGCAAATGTGTCAATCCTATAATTAAGTGTGTGACTGATCAATATACACACTCAGCATGAACTTCGTGACTAAATAACATAAAAGTCCAACAATAGGTGCACATATGTGAAACAGAGAAAGTCCCTGATAAAGATGCAAAATAAATGGTGTCACAGCAAATCTTGGAAGTTCCTGAAGTAAACTTGAACTCTCCACCACACCACTGTGTTCAGTGTTCCCTCTCCCAATAGACAGTCTCTTACCAACTCTGTATGCCTCCACTTTCGTATGAGGCTAGCAAGCATAAGAATATCCAGGCAACCAGAAGGGGTTAAATGTATTCCATTCAGGGACTCGTTCCATATGCAAATGAGAAAGAACTCCCAATAGTGTGATAACGTAAAAACTTTTAATATACACACTTCAAAATACACTTCAAAAAATGCACTCACATTGTGTCAACTTTATAACAGCACATCAAAAAAACTCCACGGCAATCTGTACACAGCAATCTCAACACAGCAACCTGGGTGGTCTATCCTAGGGCTTTCACATAGGGTGTGTGGTCACGGAGGACCTAAATGCCAATAGCGTGTATAAGGGTCTATCTCACCCTCTCCTCGCTCGCTCTTCCAATAACCCTCCGTCTCCCCTGACAAGCGAACCGCAGCACCTTGCTCTCTTAAGTCACACAGTCTCTGGTGTTTATCCTTCTCTCGGCCTTGCCCCCGACATGTTTCGCTACAACTGTAGCTTATTCATGGGATCCCATGAATAAGCTACAGTTGTAGCGAAACATGTCGGGGGCAAGGCCGAGAGAAGGATAAACACCAGAGACTGTGTGACTTAAGAGAGCAAGGTGCTGCGGTTCGCTTGTCAGGGGAGACGGAGGGTTATTGGAAGAGCGAGCGAGGAGAGGGTGAGATAGACCCTTATACACGCTATTGGCATTTAGGTCCTCCGTGACCACACACCCTATGTGAAAGCCCTAGGATAGACCACCCAGGTTGCTGTGTTGAGATTGCTGTGTACAGATTGCCGTGGAGTTTTTTTGATGTGCTGTTATAAAGTTGACACAATGTGAGTGCATCTTTTGAAGTGTATTTTGAAGTGTGTATATTAAAAGTTTTTACGTTATCACACTATTGGGAGTTCTTTCTCATTTGCATATGGAACGAGTCCCTGAATGGAATACATTTAACCCCTTCTGGTTGCCTGGATATTCTTATGCTTGCTAGCCTCATACGAAAGTGGAGGCATACAGAGTTGGTAAGAGACTGTCTATTGGGAGAGGGAACACTGAACACAGTGGTGTGGTGGAGAGTTCAAGTTTACTTCAGGAACTTCCAAGATTTGCTGTGACACCATTTATTTTGCATCTTTATCACGGACTTTCTCTGTTTCACATATGTGCACCTATTGTTGGACTTTTATGTTATTTAGTCACGAAGTTCATGCTGAGTGTGTATATTGATCAGTCACACACTTAATTATAGGATTGACACATTTGCGATTTTCACCAATATCACTGAAGTCATTGTATTGCGTTTTGGTGTTTTTTTTTGTTTTTTTTGCTTTGTTATTTTCATTGTATTTTTGTTACTATTATTTTTCACCACTATTGGTTTGATTCACACACCTTTAACAAAGGGGTTAGTAGATTAGGTTATTCACTAGCAATGGTAATATTACGGAAAGAGTGATTAGAACAGCGCCACATTTTTATTCTTCACGTGGGTTGCGATACACCATCATCACGTCACAAGATTTAAAAATATTTTCCATACATTATTAACATCAGTTAGTTAATTCTGATGTGACTTCTCTAGTGTGTCCTTCGCCTCCACCATGTTGGTAGGGGCTCATTCTTGGGGTTTATGGGATGCACTAAGGTCAAGGACTAGGAATTGGGTAGACCATTTGGCAGGTGTAGTAATAGGTTTTAGCCGCTAGGTATTTGTTTAGAAGGTAGTTATTAGGTTTAGGTTGTGGTTGGTTTCAGATAGTCGCCTATTGGCCTATTTGACTACATGATGTACTTTTTGTAATTTTATGCAATTTACCGCCAATGTAATTTACCGCCATTGGAGTTTAGTGTCTATTCCCACCAGATGCTAGCGGGCAATGGTGCCTCTCTCTCTCTCTCTTGTCTATGGTATGCCGGTCCGCAGAGGTATCTTCCAGGGTATATGCTGAGGTGATGGGTACCACTGTCATTTGGCACAGTATGGTTTACTATTATATGGTTTATATACATATTTGTCACTATATTTATATATATGTTATATCTACATGGAGTGGGGTGTAGCCTTTCAGTAGGAACACTCTATTGCTGTGTCTAATGGTGACTAATGTTGGTATAGGCTGATGAGGTTCAGTATTCACTTTGAGATCCCATATGTATTTTTAGTATTTTATACTATGTATTATTTATTATTTTATAATCCTTCCTCCTCTAGATTAGTATCGTGCTGATATCATAACGACTAATTGTTATGGACTCCCATGTGTTGTTCTTTTAACATTAAGTATATTATATGTTATATTTCAATCTATGAATTTTATGGATATGGTATGATCTACTGTACCTTGGAGGGATATTTCTGCGGACTCCTTCTATTAATCTAATAATTTTACATTATGATCAACCTATAGGTTTGGAATCCATTTTCCATTATCCCTTTTTCCACTTCCTTATTTGGGAATCGATATTCACATTATAATATTTTCAATTTTATTTTTATTTTTTAATTAATTAATTAAGTTTTTAAATTATACATTCCTTTTCCCCTCCATTTTTCATCAATGTTTCTTTAGAGAAAAGTGGGTTGAGCGCTGCTAGTAGCCCCCGCCAGAATGCTGCTTGTCCTGCTTAGCCAGATCGCGTCTCTGCCAATGATAATGTTAGTAGTGGAGCGATTGATAGAGAGCGCGCGGCCATACTGAGATGCGCGCGCATTATTTACCACAGGTTGACAGTCGGAAGCAGTGGGTGGAACGCAAACACACCCACGCTTCCGGGCCGTGTTCCTGGCGCACAGGGACCTCTGACGCCTATGGAGGAGGGGGAAATGACGCCACGATCGGCCGGAAGTTGCGGGTGGAACGCAGGTATGCCCGCACTTCCTGGTCTTTTGAATGGCGTGCGTTCCACACATGGCATGCGGCACTATTATGGCTCCTGGGAGCCGGAGGAGCCCGGCATCATCCACCCCAGTAGATCAGAGGCATGGGGACACAATTAGAGCTGCATGCAGGAGGTGAGGTGTCTTTGTTTTGACGCACCCAATCCCCCTTCCCCTGCCCTGTTGCACATAGCCTATGGTGAGAGTGAAACTGATCTACTGGTCCAGTGTTTCTATATTTATATTTATATCTATTTATTTTTTCAATTAATCAATTTCTTTTTGTACTAGTATTACTACTATCATTATCTTTTTAGCAGATAACATAGAGTGATGTTTGCCCTCTATATTTTGGCTACAAATGGGGAATCACACTCAGAGGGATGGGATAGGGAGGGTTAACCCGAATGGGTGGGTGGTGCCCAATATCTGTGGGAGGGGGCGTCGTCACTAATTGGGTGGGGTAGACACAGGCACATACATACATTTATAGAGAGACCAACCATTGCCCGCTTAGGCTCTGAAGAAAGGGGTGCTCCCCCGAAACGCGTAAGCCATCAGCCATTTGCGCTGGTCTTATCCTCTCGGCAACAGGTCCTGGGGTGTCGATCCACAGAAACAGCGCTTTTGCGCCCTTTTGAAAGCTATTTATACTAGCTCGTTTGTGAGTATAATTTTTACTGTTTTTATGCTGCATTAAAGTTTATCAGTGGTAATGCACTAGGTTGGTGCGCCCTCTTTCTTTTTTGTGTTTTTTAGCTTGAATACCCATTGTTCAAATGAGGGCTGCAAGACGCTAGGCATTACTTCTATAGGTGGCTGCACCACATATCCAGTTCATGGACACCTGAGCACAGGAGAGGTCTTTTTTCTTGTGTTATTCTTCCATTTATCCCAGAGTGTCGTCATCCTAGGAGAGTCAGCACTAAGCAGATCAAAGTATAGGGCAGATAAGGGTTTGGATAGGGACTCCTGGGCTAGTAATTCCTCAATAGGATCCACTTTTAGGTTAGGCGGGGAGGTGAATTGGGCCCGTATTGCATGCCGCACCTGGAAGTATCTAAAGGTCATTGACCCTGGTAGATGGAATTTAACGCTAAGTGCTGCGAAGGATAGTAGATTGCCCACTTCCATCACATCTCGCAATGTCTTTATCCCATACCTAGCCCAGAGTTGTGGGTCAGGGATGGAACAAAGGTGTCGGAGGTTGGGGTTTCCTGATAAAGGGGGGGACAGGAGACCACCTATCAGGGTGATGAAATCTCCTCCTGGCTACCGTCCATACCCTAAGGGTAGTCCTGATGGGATGTGGCAGGGCGGGGTAAGCCCTTTGACCCCGATAAACCAGGTTACCCACTTCCCCAATGGACCCCAGGACAGCCGGCCTCCAGACACACTGCCGCATTATCCCGGGATTGCATGAACCACGATCGAGCAGTTACCAGGACTGCCACCCAAAAGTAGACCCTCAAGTCAGGTAGGGACAATCCACCAAAGGGCACCGGAAGAGTTAATGTCGATCTTGCCAGTCTGGGAACAGCTCCCCCCCAAATAAAATCTCCCATACAGCGCTCCGCAGTTTTGAAAAAAAAGAGTTAGGCATCCATGTCGGGCAATTCCGAAAAACATAAAGAAACTTGGGGAGGAAAATCTTCTTAAGGAGACTAAACCGCCCAAGGAGATTCAATGGCAGAGATCCCCACCCCACACATTTATCCCGAAGTTGAGACAGTAGTGGGAGTACATTAAGGTCTGAGAATTTGGTCGGGTCCCTCCTGACCTGGATGTCCAAGTATCGAAACTCAACCCATGTCAACTGGGTAGGTGGGTTGTCTGCTCCACCCTGAGGATCAAGAGGGAACAGCATGGATTTGTCCCAGTTAATACATATCCCAGAAAATTTCCCAAATTCATTAAACAAGGTCAGAGCTGCGTTGAGAGAGGGGCCTGCGTCTTGTAAATAGAGGAGGGTGTCGTCTGCATATAAAGATATCTTCTCCTCCAAAGGTCCCACCCACAAACCCTTAACTGATGCAGAATCCCGAATAACAATTGCCAAAGGTACCAGGGCCAAGGCAAACAGGGAAGGGGACAAGGGGCATCCCTGCCGGGTACACCACTGCAAAGGGAAGGATTCCGAGATTTGACTATTGGTGCGTATGCGCGCAAACTATACAACATCTGTACCCACTAGAGGAATTTAGGTCCGAACCCGGATCTGTCCAGCTCCTCCCAGAGAAAGCCCCACTCCACCGAGAGGAATGCCTTCTCGGCATCTAAAGACGCTTTAACCCGTTGCCTGCTGTTGTCATGGGGAATGGAAAGGTTCAGAAAGAGGCAGCGAAGGTTGATGTTGGTGCCCTTCCCAGGCATGAAGCCGGTTTGGTGGATGACCTGCTCCAACACTGTGGATACCCAATTAGTTAGTAAAATTTTTACATCCACATTTAAGGAGGGAGATTGGGCAGTACGATGAGCATTCCTCTGGGTTCTTTCTTGGCTTGGGCACCAAAACTACCACCGCCTCTAACATAGAATCTGGTAATTTCCCCTTTGAGAAAAACTGGTGAAATAGGGAGGTAAGCCTCGGGGCAAGCAGTTCCAGATGTTGTGAATAGAACTCAGTAGGAAGTCTGTCAGTTTCCGGGGTCTTCCCTGGTTTAAGTTGGGTCATGGCTAGCTGAATCTCCTCCAGAGAAATATCCTGCTCAAGACTATTCCTGTCGGTCGAGTCCAGTCTAGGAAAGGCAATCCCATCCAGGTAGGTATATAGGTCATTTGTAGTATAAGCCACCCTGGAGGAATATAACTGTCTGTAATACCTAAGAAACCTGTGATTGATGTCAGAAGGAGACCTAAGCAATTCCCCTGTAACATCTGTAACCCCACTAATGTACATCATGGCAAATTGGCCTTTGGCAAGCCACGCCAGCATTCTACCATTTTTATTGCCAAGTTCAAATATTCTCTGAGCAGAATCCAGCATAGATTTGTGGGTCATATCTACCCGGTGCAGGGATAGTTTCTTCATGGTGAACTGCCAGTCCCCATAGGCATTGGGAATAGGGTTAGCAACATAGGATGCCTCCTTTCCACCCACCTCCTGTTCTAACTCATCTAGTGTCTGAGTAGAGGTCCTACGGGCTACTGCAATGCTGGATATATAGGCACCATGTGACCAGGCTTTAAACTCATCCCAGGTAGTAGCCAGGTCAGTAGAGTTAGCATTATCAATCCAGTACTGACACAACCACTCCTGAATACTCTCTTGGACTGCAGGATCCTCTATCCTGTATGTGGACAGCCTCCACAATCACTCCCCCCTCTCTCATATCCTCAGTACCATTCTCACCAGGGCATGATCCAAGATCCCTGGAAAGGATGGAGACTGTTTATGGTGGGGTGAAAGTGTCTCCAGACATCCACCAGAGTGAACGAACCCATCCACTGAGCCAGGTCGGGGGTCCAACGGGAGGTAGAAAAGAGTCTGTCCAGATCTGAAGCAGGGGTCATGTTGAAATATCCCAGGAACAGTACATCTTCCGCCCCATAGGCCAGCACAACACTCATAATATCCCTAAGTAAGGAGGCATCAGCCGGAGGCAGCAGATATAAGCCCACTAACACCAGGGGTACACTCTCTATCACAGCATGCAACACTATAAACCGCCCCTCTGGGTCTGTTTAAATGTCCAAGAGCTGCTACCAGTATACTGACCCACTTCGAGTAGCTGGAATGCGTGTCATGGTAGTGCGAGCCAACCCATGCCTGCTTGAGACCCAGGATATGAGATCCCACCAAGTGTGTCTCTTGTAGAATAACAATCTGGGTGTTGTGTTTTTGGAGGGATTTGGACACCAGGGACCTCTTAACAGCAAAGTTAAGACCTCAGACGTTCCAGGAGATTACAGATAAAGCTGCCATAATTTGAAGACCACAGAAATGAACCTGAGCCATTTCAAGCCAGACCGCAGTCCAACCTCCCAAGGGGTCCCAGCCAGAGGAACCCTCCCGGGCAGGGACAATCCATTCCCCACTGTACGTCACATCAGTAACATAATGTCAGTTAATATATCAAGGAACACCAAACCATGCCATAAAGGAACAATAAAACAATTGTACATATTAAACTTACATTAAAGAACATAACACCACTGGTCCGCAACAGGCGACCTTCCCTTCCCCCCACCCTGCAGATTCCACATAACGTGAGACCGCATGGATCCCCAGCAACTGGCCCGAAGGCAACTTGTAAACAGGAGACGTGTAACAAAACTAGAGTGAAAAGCAATCCATATCTGTAGTCAGTCCTGACAGCCTTCTGGAAATGGTAATAGCAATATAAACATAAAGTTCCTGTCAGGAGGTGCTGGTAAGATGAAAAAATGTTACCTGAGTCAGATCAATCACCTGGACTGAGCCAGGGGCACAAATCTTGAGAGGGCCTGTGTGGCCGCAGTTCCCGAGAATCCTCTGTAGTTTGTGAGGGAAGAGACTCCTAACAATCCCCAAGACAAAAAACAAAGGAGGTAAACAGGGTAAGTAAAGGATGCCTCCTTCCAACCAAAAGAACCAAAGGATCTCAGCGATCACGGCTCAGGAGCAGCAAGCAGACAAGTAGTGTCCACATTGCAGCGATGTCTAGGATCCCCAACTCCGTGGGGGTAGGGACTCAGCATCTTTGGGGGAGAGAAAAAAAAACAGACCGTCTCAGCTTGGCCGGGAAAAGGACACTACATTTAAGCCCTCTGGTACGGAGTGCCACTTTAACCGAGACTAAGGACCTGCAAAGCTTCTGTGTCTCCACAGAGTAGTCAGGGAACATCATCAGCCAATTATTCTGGTAGTGGAGCTCTCCAGCAGCTCTCACCGCCCGCAGTATCTCGTCCTTGTCTCTGAAGTTAACGCATAAACATACACACACAAGTATTGAACTGGATAGACCTGTGTCGTCAGCCTTATAAAATATGTATAGGTAATTGTATGTGTATATGTATGTATGTACTGTATGTGTGTGTTTGTGTGTGTGCATGCATAAGTGTATTTAATTGTATGCATTAAAGTGAAACTTTGGGCAAAATAAAAAATGATAAATGTGATGCAGTCTGTCTATAGCATAAATACAGTAGTTTTTGTTTTTCTGAACCCCCAACATAACATAATTTAGTGGAGAAGAGCTCTGTTTTTTTTTCTTTATTCCTTTAACAGGCCAGGTTGTCCAGCAAAAGTTTAGGTTACAAGGGTTGGGACCACCCATTTAACATTTTTTTGTTCCAATAATTCTAATTGAATAAAAAAAGGTGTTTTAAGCAACAAATAAGGTACGCAATAGTCCGAGAACATATTATTCAATGGTGTTACAGTGGAAATTGCATATTCTGGTTCATTTAACAGTTTTTATAAATTTTATATATACTGTGATTCTGTACTTGCCAAATATGCAAATATGCTGCAGAAATCTCCCTCCACTAAGTCTGGCTGCATCCATTTTAACTGTGGGCAGCTGAATTACACCAAGAGGGTGGGTCTACTATGTAGCGCGGTGATTGGTTGTTCTACCGGCATGCATACTCCACCCTCCCTCTTTTACTTTTTTACTTCTCCATTTATATCACACTATTACTATCCCTCTTTAGCTACGAATAAGCATCCAAATGATGTGAAACGCGTTAGCAGTTTACCACCCTGTACTTCTCTGCATTTGCCTGTATTGTTGGATTTTACTTCAATAAAGATGTCCTTATCCCAGAGTGCGGCTATCCAGGATTTCTTCTCATCTCATTGCAACCTAGCAAAGCCAGCACCTGGAACCAGTTCTCACTAGGGCGGTGTCATTCCAGAACAAGAGTGTTTGTGAGCTGCATCTCTCTCTTTTCCAGCTGAAGCTGCTGCCTGTTTACTTCCTGGATTTACACAGACACACAGAGGCACACATCCAGCTCTGCATCTCTCATTGGCTCTCTTATGACTCACCCCCCTCCCTTCCTGGCAAACTCTCACGAGAGCTTTTTACCAGACAAGAAACAGGAAGTGGGCTGTATAAGGTATTTACTGGAAGAAAAAAATGTTTTGCTATCCAAAGTTAAAACAACAAGGGCAGAAGATTTAATAGATGGAAAGTTGAAAAAAATGACTGAAGGTCCGCTTTAATGTCCTTTTAAAACTCTATTCTAAAAGTACCCTTCTCAAAGGGTGACAATGCTTCCTGTTTAATTTCACTGCAGAATGAGCAGCACTGCCACCTTTTTACAGGAAGTAAAAAATAAAGGATCTATTAATAGTAGGGATGAGCCGAACACCCCCCGCTTCGGTTCGCACCAGAACCTGCGAACGGACCGAAAGTTCCCGCAAACTTTAGAACCCCATTAAAGTCTATGGGACTTGAATGTTCGAAATCAAAAGTGCTAATTTTAAAGGCTAATATGCAAGTTATTGTCCTAAAAGGGGTTTGGGGACCCGGGTCCTGCCCCAGGGGACATGTATCAATACAAAAAAAGTTATAAAAACTGCCTTTTTTTCGGGAGCAGTGATTTTAATAATACTTAAAGTGAAAAAAAAAGTGAAATATTCTTTTAAATATCTACCTGGGGGGTGTCTATAGTATGCCTGTAAAGTGGCACGTGTTTCCCATGCTTAGAACAGTCCCTGCGCAAAATGACATTTGTAAAGGAATAAAAGTAATTTAAAGCTGCTTGCGGCTTTAATGTAATGTCAGGTCCCGGCAATATGGATGAAAATCAGTGAGACAAACGGCATGGGTACCCCCCACCCCCCAGTCCATTACCAGGCCCTTTGGGACTTGTATGGATATTAAGGGGAACCCCGCATCCAAATTAAAAAAAGGAAAGGCGTGGGGCCCCCAGGCCCTATATACTCTGAACAGCAGTATACAGGCAGTGCAAACAAGGCAGGGACTGTAGGTTTGTTGTTAAGTAGAATCTGTTTGTAATTTTGAACTGGTATATTTTTAAAGTGTAGCTCCAGCCAAAAAATCTATTTTTAAGTTTTTTGGAAAATAGGGAAGGGTTATCACCCCTGTAACATTTGTTTTGCTATCTGTGCACTTCTTCAGAAGATTTCACCTCCCTTTCTGTCCCAATTACAAATGTTTTTTGAAAATTTGGGGTTTTTAGTGAAACAAGGATTGGTGATAAAGCATCAGTGGAGAGGAGACACGTTTTTACCATATTAACTCTTACAGAAGAGAATTTCCCTTCCTAGGGGTAGATTTCATCTCACTTCCTGTTGTCTCCTTCTGTTTGCAAGTAGGAGTCATTTGTAAGTTGGATGTTTGAAAGTAGGGGCCTGCCCTATATACTCTGCAGAAATTGGGGCCTCAGGTGTTGGTGTTGCCACAACACTGTAAGCCCTCACAGTTACTCTTGGTGGGCGCAGGAACAGAGGATTGGTGGTGGTGGTGGTGCTGGATCCACAACACTGTAAGTCCTCACAGTTACTCTTGGTGGGTGCTGGAACGGGCCCTGCTGTGAAATATTATATCAAGAATTGTAATTACATGCCCCTGTTGAACAGGGTAAGAAAAATTGGGCCTTTGGTGGTGGTGGTGGTGTTGCCACAACACTGTAAGCCCTCACAGTTACTCTTGGTGGGTGCAGGAATGGGCCCTGCTGTGAAATATTAGATCAAAAATTGTAATTACATGTCCCTGTTGAACAGGGGCAGAAAAATGGGGCCTTAGGCACTGGTGCCACAACACTGCAACCCCTCACAGATGCTATAGCGCAGGAATGGGCCCTGCTGTGAAATATTAGATCAAAAATTGTAATTACATGTCCCTGTTGAACAGGGGCAGAAAAATGGGGCCTTAGGCACTGGTGCCACAACACTGCAACCCCTCACAGATGCTATAGCGCAGGAATGAGCCCTGCTGCAAAGTATTGCATCAAAAATTGTAATTATACGCCCCTGTTAAACAGGGGCTGAAAAATTGGGCCTTGGGCACTGGTGCTGGTGCCACAACACTGCAACCCCTCACAGATACTGTAGTTGGAGCGCAGGAATGAGCCCTGCTGCAAAGTATTGCATCAAAAATTGTAATTATACATAGTTACATAGTTACATAGTTAGTCAGGTTGAAAAAAGACACAAGTCCATCCAGGTCAACCATAAAAAAAACAAAAAAAACCCCAAAAAAACAAAAAAATATTGTACAATCCAATAGACCCAATTCTATACCCACAGTTGATCCAGAGGAAGGCAAAAAACCCCAGCAGAGCATGCTCCAATTTGCTACAGCAGGGGAAAAAATTCCTTCCTGATCCCCCAAGAGGCAATCGGATTTTCCTTGGATCAACTTTACCTATAAATGCTAGTACCCAGTTATATTATGTACATTTAGGAAAGTATCCAGGCCTTTCTTAAAGCAATCTACTGAGCTGGCCAGAACCACCTCTGGCGGGAGTCTATTCCCTGTTAAACAGGGGCAGAAAAATTGGGCCTTAGCCACTGCTGCCACAACACTGCAACCCCTCACAGATACTATAGTTGGAGCGCAGGAATGAGCCCTGCTGCAAAGTATTGCATCAAAAATTTTAATTATACGCCTCTGTTGAACAGGGGCAGAAAAATTGGGCCTTAGCCACTGATGGCGGTGCCCAGAACCAAAAATGTTCTTACAAGCTATCAGCATGAAAATTGAGGAGGAAGAGGATTGTCACTCAGCATAACAGCATAGTCACTCAGCATCAGCATAGGCAGTCTTGAAGGGATCTCACATTAAAAAAAATTATTCGGTTACATCAGCATCAGGTGCTTGGTAGCTGGTGATCCAAGACTGATTCGTTTTTATGAAGGTCAGCCAATCGACCGATTCAGTGGACAGGCACACCCTGTGATCGGTTACAAAATCTCCAGCAGCACTGAATGTGCATTCCGAAAGAACGCTGGATGCAGGACAGGCCAGTAGCTCAATTGCTTACTGTGCAAGCTCTGACCAGTGAGCTCTGACCAGTGATCCATGCTCAATACCCAGTAACCCAGAGGATTTTTGGTGGGAAAGGTGTCCAAGTCTGATCTTGCCCCAAGGTATTCCTGCACCATGTGAATCAGACGTTGGTGATGGTTGCTGGAACCAATCATACCTTTGGGCCGCGCACGAAAAATTGTCTGAACGCATCGGTCAGATGGCCACCTTTTCCACCACTCCTTCTGTGACTGACCGAAGCCTCAGCAACACGTTGTCCCTGAAGACCAGGAAATTGTAACCTTCCAGGCTCTGGAAACGCGTTGCACAAATCTTTCTGCAAGGCCTCCCGAAGATGTTTCATCCTCTGCTCCCTCTGCGACCGTCCGCAACCTTACCCTTGTAACGTGGATCAAGGAGGGTTGCCAGCCAGTAATCATCCCTCCCCTTGATACCACAAATACGAGGATCCTTCCGCAGGCTTTGCAGGATCAGGGAGGCCATACAGCGTAGGTTTGCTGAGGCATTCGGTCCAGAGTCCTCTGGGTCACTAAGGATGACATGATCAGCAGCCACCTCCTCCCAGCTATGTACAAGTCCATGGGTTTCTTCGGACTGTAAATGATCCCTTGAAGACTGCTGCTGATGCTGAGTGCCAGGCTCCACCACCATGCTGACACAATCCTCCTCCTCCTCCTCCTCATCCTCTTCCTGTGTAATCGGCAGGCATGCAGGAATACTGTCTGGATAAAGGGGGCCTTGAGAGGTAAGGAAGACCTCCTCATCCTCCATCTGTTCTGCCTCAAGTGCCCTGTCCATTATTCCACGCAGCGTGTGCTCCAACAGGTGGAAAGAGGGACAGTGTCACTGATGCATGCACTGTCACTGTTCACCATCCTCGTGGCCTCCTCAAATGGTGACAGGACAGTGCATGCATCCCTGTTCAAAGCCCACTGGCGTGGGGAAAAAAACCAAGCTCCCCTGACCCTGTCCTGGTGCCATAGTCGCATAGGTACTCATTGATGGCCCTCTGCTGTGTGTGCAGCCACTGCAGCATGGCCATTGTTGAGTTCCACCTGGTGGGCATGTGACAGATTAGGCGGTTCTTGGGCAGGTTAAATTCCTTTTGGAGGTCAGCCAGCTGAGCACTGGCATTATATGACCTGCAGAAATGCACACAGACTTTCCTGGCCTGCCTCAGGACATCCTGTAAGCCTGGGTACTTGCCCAAGAACCGCTGCACCCCCAAGTTAAGGATGTGAGCCAAACAGAGCATATGGGTTATTTGTCCCTGTCAGAGGGCAGAGAGGAGGTTGGTGCCATTGTCGCAAACCACCATTCCTGCCTTAAGTTGGCGTGGCGTCAACCACCTCTGAACCTGCCCCTGCAGAGCTGACAGAACCTCTGCCCCAGTGTGGCTCCTGTCTCCCAAGTACACCAGCTCAAGCACCGCATGGCATCTTTTGGCCTGCGTACATGCGTAGCCCCTTGAACGCCTACGGAGAACGGCTGGTTCCGAGGACAAAGCACAGGAAGAGGCCATGGAGGAAGAAGAAGAGGAGGGGGTGGAGGAGAGAGGTGTGTCACAATCATTAGTAGTGGCATTTTGGAGGCGTGGTGGCGGAACAACCTCCAACACTATTGCACCTTGTCCTGCATCCTTCCCAGCTGCCAGCAGAGTCACCCAATTCGCGGTGAAACTTAGGTAACGTCCCTGTCCATGCCTGCTGGACCATGAGTCAGCGGTAATATGCACCTTACCACTGACCGCCCTGTCCAGCGAGGCCAAGACATTGCCTTCCACATGCCGGTAGAGAGCTGGAATCGCCTTCCATGAGAAAAAGTGGCGTTTGGGAACCTGCCACTGAGGAACCGCACATTCCAAAAACTCACGGAAGAGGGCAGAGTCTACCAACTGAAAAGGCAGCAGTTGAAGTTCTAGCAATTTAGCCAAGCTAGTATTCAACCGCTGGACATGTGGATGACTGGGAGCAAACTTCTTTCAGCGGTGTAGCAGCTGGGGCAGGGAAATTTGCATGGTACAATCTGCTGTTGGTGTACAGATAGCAGATTGCCTGCAAGTACTTGGCTGTGACACACCTAATTCTACACCTTCATTCCTCTCAGTGCAGGTTTCAGAGAGGACTGAAGGTATAGTGGGGTTGGAGACCCCAGCTGATGAAGAGCAAGGAGAGGTCCTCTTTGTTCTTTGGTGTGGGTTTTTTAGGTACGCTTGCCAACGAACTGCATGGCAGGTTGACATATGTCTGGTCAAGCATGTGGTTGTCAGGGTATCACCGGCACCAGACATGGGCGTCGGCGCGCGCCTATGCGCCGGCGCGCTCCATTGCACACTTCCCAGCAAGATCGTGGTGTTCCCGGGCGTCAGCGCGGCGCTAGGGCGCGCGCGGGTACGCGGCGCTCGGGCGCGCGCGCGTGTGCACGTGCGCGCGTACGGGCGTGCGCGCGTTCGCGATAGCGCCGGTTTGGCGCCAAAGTGCACATAAAAATCCCCCTGTGCCTCTGGCACATTGCTGCTTCGTCTCAGCTTGTGATTTGTGTAAACCTTGAACCTGATTGCTGTTACCCATCTGACCCGGCTTGTTTGACTACCCGTCCTGCTCCTATCCGACCCGGCTTGCCTGACTACTCTTCTGCTACCTGCCTGATATCGTTGCCAACCTCCGCCTGCCTACCGACTCTGCCTCTGCCTGCTGTTTGTACCTGTCTCATACCCGTGCTGACCCGGACTGTCTGACCCTGCTTGTGCCTGCTGTTGTCCTTTGCTGTTGCACCTTCAGCTCCAGCTCCAGTGATCCCTGCATCTACAAGTGTTCCAGTGTGCTGCCTCCAGTGTCTACCTGATCTGCAGTCCAGCCATCCCTGAGGGATCTCTCATCACCTCTGCTCCAGAGACTCCGCTCTACAGGCACTCCTACCCCACTGTGCTCAGGAGACCACTGTCCCCACTCCAGTGGCTCCTGAACCAGCGTTGTATGAGAGGTCTTCTCCTACAAGTCAGGCTCTACTACCAGGTACCTAACAGTACGAAGCAGCCATGTCTGAGCCTGCAGGAGATACCTCTCCAATGAAGGAGATATGCACACACCTGGCGGCCCTCACCCAAGCAGTACAAGCTCTTCAGGACAATTACAACAGACTGGAAGGACAAGTTCAGAACCTGGCGGGATCCAATCCTTCTGCCTCTTCTTCTGCTGCTGCTCCAACACAGTCTGCTTCAGGGCCCGCAGTTGTGATGCTCCCGCCTGAACCACGGGTCCCCACTCCAGAAAGATTCTCTGGGGACCGGGCTAAGTTTCGGACCTTCCGCAATGCTTGCCAGCTCTTTTTTGCCTTACAACCCAGAACTTTTTCACTGGAAGCCACTAAGGTTGGATTTGTCATTTCCCTCCTGCAAGGGGAACCTCAGACCTGGGCCCATCGTTTACTTGAAGGGGACTCTGCTCTTACCCAATCCTTATCCGCTTTCTTCCAAGCCATGGCCCAATTATATGAGGACCCTCAACAGACTACCTCAGCTGAATCTGCCCTGTTCGCGCTCCAACAAGGCCGCAGACCCGCGGAGGACTATGTTACTGAATTCAGACGTTGGAGCGCGGACACACAGTGGAATGACGCGGCCCTGCGTCACCAGTTCCGCATTGGACTGTCTGAAAGCTTGAAAGACGAACTTGCTCGTGTAGGTGTTCCAAATACCTTAGAGGCCTTGATCACCCTAACCATTCAGATCGATCGTCGCCTCCGAGAACGACGATCTGAACGATCAGTTCAACCAAACCGCCCGACCTGGATGACAGCCCGAGCTCCGATGCCTGCAACACGCTACTCCCCTGCATCCAGTCCTAATTCAGTCAATACCTCACCAGATACCTCCGAACCCATGCAACTGGGGGTGATGCGACCTGCTTTGTCTTCTGAAGAACGTGCCCGACGTCGGCAATTAAATCTGTGCCTTTACTGTGGTGGAACCGGGCATTTTGTCCATAATTGCCCAGTTAGAATGAGTAAGTGTCCATCTCCTATACCTACCAGTTTTTCTGCTTTATCTACCAATTCTACCCATCTTGCCATTCTTCTCTCGTTACAGCTTCAAGAAAGGACACTCCAAGTCAACGCAATTATTGACTCCGGGGCATGCAGCTGCTTTATAGACTTAAGCTTTGCTAAGCAGCATAACATTCCCTTACAGACCAAGACCCATGGACTTTCTGTCTTCCTTGCCGACGGCTCTCGTATCAGATCTGGACAAGTGACGCAAGAGACTCTGCCATTACCCACTACAATTGACTCTCAACATAAGGAATTGCTGATCCTGGACGCCATTACCTCCCCTATGTTCCCCATTATCCTGGGCATTCCCTGGCTCCGGGCTCACAACCCACACATCCATTGGGTCTCTGGAGTAGTGAAATTCCTGTCATCTTACTGCCAGGACCACTGTCTGGCGAAGGATCTAGATTCCCAGGCTACCCTGCTGTGCCTGGACACCGACCAGAAAAATTGTCAGGTCATCCCCAAACAGTATCATGATTACATTGATGTCTTCAGCAAGAAGGGGGCCGACTCTCTTCCACCTCATCGCCCCTACGATTGCCCCATCGAATTGCTGCCGGGATCCGAAATTCCCTTCGGACGCATCTTCCCTCTATCCGAGAAAGAACAAGAAGTGCTGAAGTCTTAAATAGATGAAAACTTGGCCAAGGGATTCATTCGCCATTCCACTTCTCCAGCAGGTGCGGGTATATTCTTTGTTGCTAAAAAAGACAAATCTCTCCGCCCGTGCATTGACTACCGAGAACTGAATAAGATCACGGTCAAGAATCGGTATCCCCTACCTTTGATACCCGAACTGTTTCAGAAATTAAGGACTGCCGTCATTTTCACCAAGCTTGATCTGAGAGGGGCCTATAATCTGATCCGCATTCGGGCTGGCCATGAGTGGAAAACAGCTTTTCGGACCCGATTCGGGCATTATGAATATTTAGTCATGCCTTTTGGACTTTGCAATGCCCCTGCGACTTTTCAACATCTGATTAATGACGTGCTTAGAGACTTCCTAGACCTATTTGTGATTGCATATCTAGATGATATTTTGATCTTTTCAGAATCCTTGGATCTCCATCGAAAACATGTTTGCCAAGTGTTGGGTCGTCTCCGCTTACACAGACTTTATGCAAAAGCGGAGAAATGCGAGTTTGAGCAAGAAAGCATTCAGTTCTTGGGCTTGATCATCTCCTCCACTGGCATCAGGATGGATCCACAGAAGGTGTCTGCTGTTCTGGACTGGCCGGTTCCCCTAGACAAGAAGGGGGTGCAACGATTCATCGGGTTTGCAAATTTCTACAGAAAATTTATCAGGGGTTTCTCTGCGATAATCGCACCAATCACTCAACTAACCAAACAAAATACCCGTTTTTCCTGGAATCACCTAGCCCAAGAGGCTTTTGAGAACCTCAAGAGACTATTCACCTCAGCACCTATCCTCAGTCATCCTGAACCATCCTTGCCATTTATTTTGGAAGTGGACGCTTCTGAAATAGCGGTCGGAGCGATACTCTCACAACGAAGGGGCAGTAAAGACGATATGCATCCTGTGGGGTTTTTCTCCCGAAAACTTTCCTCCGCGGAGAGGAACTATGATGTTGGAGACCGGGAGCTTCTTGCCATCAAAACTGCATTAGAGGAGTGGAGGTACCTGCTGGAGGGGGCTATGCATCCAGTACTAATTTATACTGACCACAAAAATCTAGAATATCTACGTTCCGCTAAAAGGCTAAGACCCCGACAAGCCCGCTGGGCGCTGTTTTTCTCACGCTTTTCCTTCCACATTACTTATCGGCCAGGTTCAAAAAATGTCAAACCAGACGCATTATCACGTATGCATGACAACCCAAAAGACTCATCTGCTCCGGATACCATTTTACCGGCAAACAATTTTCTGCTCATTCAAACTGATCTCCTCTCCCAGATTAAGGAAGCTTCCTCTGAATCAGCCAGACCCACAGGGATTACTTTAAGTAACAGGGACGGACTATTCTGGAAAGGGAGCCAAATTTTTGTTCCTGAGGAGATTCGGGTCAAGGTCTTAGCACTTCTTCACGATCACCCGCTGGCAGGTCACTTTGGGGTTCGTAAAACCATGGAATTGGTACAGCGTACCTTCTGGTGGCCCAATTTAAAGGACTTTTGTGAGAAATATGTTAGCTCGTGTCCTACCTGTACCCAGAATAAAACTTCCAGGAGTCGAGCTTGGGGCCTGTTAAAACCCTTACCGGTACCCGATAGGCCTTGGAAAATGATATCCATGGACTTTATTGTAGAGCTGCCATGTTCTGAGGGATGTTCTGCAATTTTTGTGGTAGTTGATCGTTTTACCAAAATGGCCCATTTTCTTCCATTAAGAGGAACTCCGTCAGCTATGGAAACTGCTCACGTCTTCATCAAGGAGATCGTTAGACTCCACGGAATCCCCGTAAACATAACCTCTGACAGAGGGGTACAATTTACCTCACGCTTCTGGAGAGCCCTGTGTGAGTCTTTAAAAATCAAGCTGGCTTTGTCATCGGCCTACCACCCTCAGACCAACGGCCAGACAGAGAGGACCAATCAGACTCTTGAACAGTATATTAGATGTTTTACCTCCTTTTCTCAAGATGATTGGGTATCCTTGCTGCCCATGGCAGAATTTGCCTACAATAACGCCAAGCACTCAGCCACTGGTCAATCCCCCTTCTTCGCTAATTATGGGTTCCATCTAACCTTTTTACCCGATTTCCTTCCAGAGTCCTCAGTTCCAGCAGTGCAAAGTACGGTAGACTTCATCAATCGTAACAACCAGATGTTGCAGGAAGCAGTCTCCAAGGCTCAGGCGGACAGCAAGAGGATCTTTGACCGAAGGAGAAGAGGGGAATTGAAGCTTCAGCTGGGCGATCAGGTATGGCTTTCTACAAATAATATCAAACTAGCTTGTCCTTCTAAAAAGTTGGCACCTAGGTTTATGGGACCTTTTCCGGTCAGGAGGAAAATTAATGAAGTCTCGTATGAACTGACTTTGCCTGACTCCCTTAAAATTCATCCCGTGTTTCATGTGTCTTTGCTCAAGCCTGCTGTACCTGATCCCTTTCCTGGTAGAGGGACTAGACCTCCTGAACCTATTTTGGTTGACGGTAACGAGGAATTTGAAGTTGAAGCTATCCTCGATTGCAGGAAAAGACAGGGGCAGATCCAGTTCCTAATCAAATGGAAGGGCTACGGCCCAGAAAATAATTCATGGGAACCTGATAGCAATGTGCATGCTAGGCGTTTAGTTCGAGCCTATTTTGCTAACCATCCTGAAAAAAGACTTTTGGGCACCCGGAGGTTGCCCCTTGGGGGGGGGCAATGTCAGGGTATCACCGGCACCAGACATGGGCGTCGGCGCGCGCCTATGCGCCGGCGCGCTCCATTGCACACTTCCCAGCAAGATCGTGGTGTTCCCGGGCGTCAGCGCGGCGCTAGGGCGCGCGCGGGTACGCGGCGCTCGGGCGCGCGCGCGTGTGCACGTGCGCGCGTACGGGCGTGCGCGCGTTCGCGATAGCGCCGGTTTGGCGCCAAAGTGCACATAAAAATCCCCCTGTGCCTCTGGCACATTGCTGCTTCGTCTCAGCTTGTGATTTGTGTAAACCTTGAACCTGATTGCTGTTACCCATCTGACCCGGCTTGTTTGACTACCCGTCCTGCTCCTATCCGACCCGGCTTGCCTGACTACTCTTCTGCTACCTGCCTGATATCGTTGCCAACCTCCGCCTGCCTACCGACTCTGCCTCTGCCTGCTGTTTGTACCTGTCTCATACCCGTGCTGACCCGGACTGTCTGACCCTGCTTGTGCCTGCTGTTGTCCTTTGCTGTTGCACCTTCAGCTCCAGCTCCAGTGATCCCTGCATCTACAAGTGTTCCAGTGTGCTGCCTCCAGTGTCTACCTGATCTGCAGTCCAGCCATCCCTGAGGGATCTCTCATCACCTCTGCTCCAGAGACTCCGCTCTACAGGCACTCCTACCCCACTGTGCTCAGGAGACCACTGTCCCCACTCCAGTGGCTCCTGAACCAGCGTTGTATGAGAGGTCTTCTCCTACAAGTCAGGCTCTACTACCAGGTACCTAACAGTGGTGCCCAAGCGGGTGATGTTTTGGCCATGCGAGATATGCCTGAGACATATGTTGCAAATAGCAGCGGTGCGATCTGATGCACTCGTCTCAAAAAAGGTCCACACCAAAGAACTTTTGGAATAACATTGGAGATGTGCCTCCTCCTCTTCCTCCTCCTCCTCTCTCCTATCAGGCACCCACGTGGAGTCAGTGACTTCCTCATCATCCCCTCCCTCCTCGTCACTGGAGCAAAGCTGGCAGTATGCTGCAGCTGGGGGAACATGACTGTCAGATCTCTGTCCTTCTTGGGCACCCCCTCTCTTTGGGCTCACGTTACTGCCTTCCTTTAGCTCGGTACCATCATCAGAGCCTTCAAAATGCTGGACATACCCAACAAACAGTTGTGGTCAAACAGATTGGGGGACTCCTCAGGAGGACATAGTGGGGCTAGGGAAGGAGTGCCATTGAGCCGAGGGAAGAGGCCGCGTTGGCAGCTGCTTTGCCAGACAAAGTACCCTCAGCCTGGGTGAGAGAGGATGAGGAGGATGAGGACGGCTTGGTCATCCACTCTACCAAGTCTTCGGCATGTTGCGGCTCAACGCAGCCAGCTGCCGAAAAAAAGGACAAGCGTGTCCCACGGCCACATGCTGATGAGGATGCACCCTGTCCACGACCAGCACTGTTGCCTCTAGACACAGAGCCTGCTTGCCCTCTTTTTATTGGCTTGTGACTGTCTGCCTCTCCTTGTTGGCCTTCCAGACATACTAATGGCCTGCAGTGAGATGTAGCTGCACAAAGCTGGGATGTATATATATACTGATTATACTGTAACTAGCAGAATCAACTGCCTATCTGTAGTATTATTAGTATGAGAACACCAGCAATTGTCTTCAGGTAGCTTTAGGTGCACACTGTGCAGAGGACACAGTACACTAACTGTAAATACTGCAGCTGCCTGCCTGTGGTATTAATAGGATCAGAACAACAGCAATTGTCTTCAGGTAGCTTTGGGTGCACACTGTGCAGAGGACACAGTACACTGACTGTAAATACTGCAGCTGCCTGCCTGTGGTACTAATAGGATCAGAAGAACACCAGCAATTCTCTTCAGGTAGCTTTAGGTGCACACTGTGCAGAGGATAAGTACACTAACTGTAAATACTGCAGCTGCCTGCCTGTGGTATTAATAGGATCAGAACACCAGCAATAGTCTTCAGGTAGCTTTAGGTGCACACTGTGCAGAAGACACAGTACACTAACTGTAAATACCGCAGCTGCCTGCCTGTGGTATTAATAGGATCAGAACACCAGCAATTGTCTTCAGGTAGCTTTAGGTGCACACTGTGCAGAGTACACAATACACTAACTGTAAATACTGCAGCTGCCTGCTTGTGGTATTAATAGGATCAGAAGAACACCAGCAATATAATAATGTATATATATATGTATATATATATGTATATATGTAATTATATATATATATGTATATATGTATATATATATATATATATATATATATATATATATATATATATAAAATTTGGGAACTGGTGTACAAAAACTGGTATTCACAAAGAATTTGGCTGATCTTTGGTGATCAAAAATATGCCGTGGATCATGACTAACTCCACAGAATAAAGCAATCTGTTTATAAATTGATAAATAGACCTGTTAGATCTCTTACTAGTTAACTTCCATTGCAAAGCACATTCGCAAGTATCCCTCCCACTATCTATGACCTCTGCAAAATCAACATCTGTAATTCCTTATACATGCTTTCTATGCATAAAATGTGTATGCTATCAATATTCTTTAATACATCTCTTCGGTATCTTTTTGACATTGTGACCAACAAGAAGTTTTAAACATTTTGAAGGTATATAAACAATGGGTGGAAAGCAAGTCTACGTTTAAAAAAAAAGAGTTCAGCTGAGGTTTATTATAAGTCTTCATTTTTTTCTCAAGTGCAGTAAATAAGACCCCTTTCACACTGGATGCGTTATTATAGCGCCTGTAAAGCACCTGAAAAATGCCTCAGCTGCAATCTCAGTGTGAAAGCCTGAGTGCTTTCACACTGGGGCACTGCGCTGGCAGGATGTCAAAAAAAGTCCTGCAAGCAGCTTCTTTGCAGCACTGTAGGAGCGGTGTATACACCGCTCCTAAAGTTCCCCTGTCCATTAAAATCAATGGTCAGTGCCGCCGAACCGCAGGCAAAGCACCACTGCAGCGGCGCTTTGCGGGTGGTTTTAACCCTTTTTTGGCCACGAGCTTAGTAAATGAGGTACAGGTTCAATTTGCAAAGAATACCTAATCATGTGCAAGGGAAAAAAAAAAAAAAAACAGAATTTTTGATTGAACATGATTGGATGATGGAAGTCAGCAGAGCTTATGCTTATTTACTAAGCTCTGGAGCAACTGATCTAGCAGAGTGCATTTGCACTTACACAAAGTACACAATCTATTTGCCTTTAGCAAATCAACACCAAAGAGTCACCAGGATGTCCACAGTGGGGGGCATGAATGATGTAAGGGGAAGACTTTATTTATTTATTAACAAGCAAGTAATGCTTTTTTTTTACTTGGAATGCTGTGAAAAATAGTTGATTTATCTGTCTAGTGGGATCCCCGGCAATGATTTAACTGAAAGAAGGACATATTAAAAAAGGAACACTTTGTCACCTGAAAAACACAAGACAGAATGAATTAGAAATGATTCATTTATCACATATACTATCTAAAAAAAGAAGGAATTTTTGACACTGATTTAGCGTTTACCTGTATGAGAATAAGAACAAATTGGAAGTTATTAAAGACTTACATCCTTTTGCTAAACTTTCATACCACAAACAGCAAAAAAAGGATTATTCCTTAAGCACAGGACAATATGATTGACAGGACTTTACAAGGCTTTTTGATTTCAAAAAAAGATTTCAAAACATTCATGACATTAGTAGAATTGTTGGAGAAGAGGGGTGATACATAGGCTACAGAAACTGAGGTTAGAGTTAAAGTGCCCTCTGGCATTGACAGTCTTTGACTGCATATTGATTTTAAGAAAAAGTCATAAAAATGTCCTTCATTATGAGCTAACCCAAGTGTTTCAGCTCTCTTCCAACAGACAGTGGCCAACATTGAACAGCTGCCTCCTAAGCAGTTGAATCTGTGTTTGTAAATACAATCTCACATGCAAAAAATCAGTGGCATTAAGAAACCTGCACCTTGATCACAATATTGTTATTAAGTCCTTCAATAAGATGGGCAACATAGTGATTATGGGAAGTGTGCAAAACAAAGTTCTTTATACTAAAGAATAAAGAGGGGTACAAAACAATCTCCATAGCTACTATAGAGAATTTTTATGAACAGATCATTAATGCTGCATATAGGTCTAATAATATTCCCAAACACACCTGGGAATTTGAACAAGAACTTGCCATGTTGCCCACGGCAGACCTATAGCCTCTGAGGTGGGAAGCCTAATGGAAATCACAAGCATAGTCCATCTTAGACCTCACATTGTGAATTTACCTTCATACATGAAAGATACAATCCACTTATTACAGTTAATTGAAGGTATGCATATACCACCTAGGGCATGGCTTGTGGTGACTGACATAGAAGCACTCTATACTAGAATATTCCAAAAGAAGGGTTTAGAGGACTACTGAAGAAACCAGGACCAGTGGGATTTCAACAATTTTTGGAATTCGTCGTAAAACCATAATGTCAACTAAAACAGAGCAGCGCTAAATAATAATAAACTTTAAAAAATATAATATACTTTTCACTCAAAACATTAGTACAAACGTGAATAATAACAGAGTTTGTGCTACTTTCACACAAGAAACATACTGTAAGTGACATGGAAACAATCACAGTGATCAAAAGAATTATATATAAAATTACCGCGCTTCCCTACACCCCCCAAGCTGCAGTCCTAATCCTCAGGTAAAAGAATCTAGTAAGTAAAGCAATTTAAAAGAACCGCGCTAAAGAATTATAAAATGAAGTGAACTCACAAATACCTCAAATAATGTGATACACTCAACTTATTAAATTAAATTATAAACCCAAATGACAACACATAATAAATGTGATCCCTTAGATAATCAAAAGAATATGTATTGAACACTTAATGCAAATAATATATGAAAAGTGACAGAAAAAATAGAGTCCGTGACTTTAAGAGTGACTTCAAAAATCAACAGTCCTTATTGTAAAAAATTTTCCACCGATAGTGATTGAAAAATTCTCGTGAACAGAATCTACCACCTATAAAGATATATGTTTACCAGAGGTAAGCTTTAATATAGCTTATGCCAGAAATCCACTCTGTGGGGACACCAACATCGATCTCAGCATGGAGGGAGGATCACCCGGAACTCACCGACAGAGGGGCCAAATAATCAGCAATGGAAACCCAGGGAAATAAAAAATACATCCTTATCTCAACAACAGCATGCTGTTGTTGAGATAAGGATGTATTTTTTATTTCCCTGGGTTTCCATTGCTGATTATTTGGCCCCTCTGTCGGTGAGTTCCGGGTGATCCTCCCTCCATGCTGAGATCGATGTTGGTGTCCCCATAGAGTGGATTTCTGGCATAAGCTATATTAAAGCTTACCTCTGGTAAACATATATCTTTATAGGTGGTGGATTCTGTTCACGAGATGTTTTCAATCACTATCGGTGGAAATTTTTTTACAATAAGGACTGTTGATTTTTGAAGTCACTCTTAAAGTCACGGACTCTATTTTTTCTGTCACTTTTCATATATTATTTGCATTAAGTGTTCAATACATATTCTTTTGATTATCTAAGGGATCACATTTATTATGTGTTGTCATTTGGGTTTATAATTTAATTTAATAAGTTGAGTGTATCACATTATTTGAGGTATTTGTGAGTTCACTTCATTTTATAATTCTTTAGCGCGGTTCTTTTAAATTGCTTTAATCACAGTGATCACCCATACACTATACAATTTGTGATCAATCTCAGTGTGTTAAAAAAAGTCCAGCAAATGTGTATTCTCTTGTGAACACAAATACTGTAAAATCAATGCCGTTTAGATAATAATCAACTTTCCAGGGTTTCCCAAAGTATCCGGAAATCCAGGGCTCTCAATGAGTGGCCATAAGCTCTTGAGGCATTTATCTCAATATACCAAAGGAAAAGTTGTTCCCAGAATCCTACCAGACATGACTCATAGGGTAAAGAAATGCAAAGAAAATAACCAAATCTCATAGTGCAGTAAGCCCAAATAAAACTCTTTATCAAAGATAGAAATTGTGCATTAAAATGCCTCTGTCCCAACAAGTCCCAGTTCTCCTGTCAGCAGCCGCTATGTGTGATGATGTCAGGCCAGTATTTGTGTACACAAGAGAACACACATTTGCTGGATTTTTTTTAATCACATTGACATTGAAAACAAATTGTATTGTTTATGGGTTATCTGGTTTATATGGTGTGACATAAAGACAGTAAAATCTATGGGTTGTGTCCAGGATGGGAAAAATATTTGTCCCAGATTCATGCTGTAAACCAGTGATGGCGAACTTTGACTCTCCAGATATTTTGGAACTACATTTCCCATGATGCTCAACTACACTGCAGAGTGCATGAGCATTCCTTTATCTAGATGGCAGCACACCTCCTCATAGATGGCAGCACACCTCCTCATAGAAGGTTAATAGATTGGTTTGGCAAGAACGATTCTTCATGAATCTATGCTGATTACTGGTAATGATACAGTTTTCATTACTAAAATCTTGTATATAGTCCCTTATCATCCCCTCCAAGAGCTTGCATACTATTGATGTTAGGCTAACTGGTCTGTAATTCCCATTGATGTATCTGGGCGCTTTTTTAAATATTGGTGCTACATTGGCTTTTCTCCAATCTGTTGGTACCATTCCACTCAGTAGGAGTAGCAGTAAAATTAGGAACAATGGTCTGGCAATTACTTGACTGAGTTCCTTAAGGACCCTTGGGTGCAAGCCATCTGGTCCCGGTGACTTATTAATGTTACATTTTTTAAGTCTATTTCTAATTCTATCCTCTGTTAGCCATGAGGGTGCTTCCTGTGATGTGTCATGAGGATAAACATTGCAGTTTTGGTTACTGAAGCCCCCCATTTCCCTCGTGAAGACTGAGCAGAAGAATAAATTCAATACCTTTGCCATCTCTCCATCCTTACTAACAAGATTCCCTTCATCATTTTTTATGGGACCAATATGACCTGACCTCCCTTTCTTACTATTTATATACTTAAAGAATATCTTGTAATTTTTTTTTTACTCTCCTCCGCTATGTGCCATTTGTGTTCTATCTTAGCCGCCCTGATTGTACCTTTACATTTCTTATTGCATTCTTTGTAAAGTTGGAATACTGATGATGATCCCTCAGCCTTGTATTTTTTGAAAGCATTCTCCCTTCTCTTTTATATGCATTTTTACTTTGGAGTTAGGCCACCCAGGACTTTTATTAGCTCTTTTATATGTGTTTATCTAAAACTTTGTGCTAGCTGCTAGGATTTAGGATTACACAATCTGAGCGTGGATTTTTTATTTATGTTGTGAACTAATCTTGAACCATAATGTCTTTAGTTTTTGTGGGTCTCGCTACCTTCAGGTACAGAGCATGGCAATAGGGACCTGCTGTTCCCTGTCATAAATCTGTACCTGGGATGGGTGGGAGCCATATGCTTCTGTTGCACAGGTATATCAATGATGTATACATGGTGTGGACAGTAATTGAAAGACATTTCTGGAGTGTTCATTCAACAAATTTAAATTGAGGTTCATGATGAACTGTAAAAACACACAAGAGGATGCAGCGCCTCGTGAAATACCACCATGCAATTTTTTAAATTCCAAATAGCAAATGGATACTCACAAACATAAAAAATCAATAGGCTTCTGACTCTTATGTTTCAGACATTGGCACTAATTCCCATCACAAAATCATCAGATGGAAAAGCTAATGTGTTTTGGGAGTCATGCCACCTTCCTCAGAGCTGAATACAGCTAATGTCAGGTCAGCTCTTAAATGGCCACAGATCATCAGCAACCCACCCCTCCACCAACAAGCCAATGGGCAGGGCCAGACCACACCCACCTACGTCCCCTAGCGTGCAGCGTACTAACCCACTTTCTCTGTGCATAGCTGACTACTCTCTTAACGTGGTGGGAACAGCCCACAAGCATAAATATACATATGCATGTACAAAATAAACTAAAATTGACAATAAAAGTAAAACATGACCACTAGTGCATGTGCTGTCCTGACACTGGTTGGATTCAGCTCTGAGCAAGGGGGAATGACGTTAGCTTTTCCATCTGATGATTTTGTAAGAAAAACCTTAGGAAGGAGTTTAATAAAGCAAAGCAATTTGACAGAGAGTTGTTTTTGCCTAATCAAACGTCCCCTTAGACAAGAGAAACAGTTAAAGTGGAACTTTAGTCAGAAAATTAAAACCTGCTAGATCACTTCAGGCAGGCCCCTTTTGCAGATATAGCAATGTAAACATTAAAAATAAGCGCATTTACTGTGTAAAACGCAGTAATACACTGTCTCACCCTGCTTGGCACATGCTTGGTTGCTCTCTATTTTTGGCACTGCTGAATTTGTAGAGGCTGATCTGGTGACAGCCTTGAAGCGGAATTAAACCATCCTATCATTTACAGCTTAGGAAGCTGCTTCTGTTTGATCTGCAATTGCCATGGTGCTGCACATGTGATCAGGTATGACACCAACCATTTAATAGTTTGACAGTTGGGTTGAGGATACAAGCAAATGTGACAGTTGCCAATCCCGGCATTCCAGGAATGGAACATTTTTTTTTAAACAGTTAAATCGACGGGTTTAGTTCCACTTTGTGATTTACTGATGTTCAGGGCTCTGGTACTGCAGGAGGCAATTTCATACCTCCTAACATTTTGAGATGGGAATGAGGGACACATACTAACAAATGTATGTAGGCACAGGACACGTCCCCTGCCACACCCCCTTAAAGGAGAATTAACCAAAAAAAGGTTAATTAAATCCACAAGGACTTTTTTTTACCACTACTATTCCTTTATATTTTCTTTTAAAATGTACAAATGTAGGAATTTAGAAATTAGATGAAAGGTTTAGCACTGGGAAACTCTTTTTGAAAGATAAAAAGTGCATTTTATATACAACTACATGGATCAGACCAAAATGAGGGACAAATGAGGGGGGAAAGAGGGACATTGCTCGAAATCAGGGACAGTTGGAAGCTATGCAATTTACAGCACACACTAATTTTGGTAGCATCATTAGTAATGTGGAATGTATGTTCCTTGCTAAAGAACATTATTTTTTATCAAGTTGTTATGTAGGGGACAGTAGGGCTGTGTATCTTTTTACTGTTTGATCGTGGATTTTTTATGTTGGTAAAATGAAATGCATGTTTTGATGTTTTGGAAATGTGGATTGTGCATGTGCAATAGAGTGTGGGCACTTGTCTTCACATCAATAGCCATGCTGCATATCATAAATAGAAAATGTCTAATATATCTTATGTTGCCTGGATCAGATCCACAAGGTCCCACAAGCAGACAATGTAGACAAAAGGCTGTTACAATGTGAAATGGAGTGGAATTATTGGTAACCACCCCACTGGGGTAAATTAAATGAACAGCTCCAAACCTTTTTCTGTGAAATAATTGTTATGGTGATACACTGCTGTATGAAACTCCAAATAAAAAAAAGAAAGATATGCTAACCACTATTTATATTTGCATGGTGGTTCAGTTATAATGTTTGTACCGTGTGCTTTATTTTATTGTTTTCATTTGTTTAGTAGAGTGGCCATTGTGTTCCGCTTTGGTAGGTGTCTGAAAGGTTGTATGGATGTGACAGACTGGTATTTACTAACTGCTTAACTGTTATTGTGGCACATAGATATATCTCCCCCTAGTTAGGGTTGCCCGATACAGGGTTCAGGAGAGGGTTGTGCTTTATAAAAATCATTGTTTCTGGAGCATTACTCCCATTGCTCAATCATTTCAATACATATATTATTTATATATTTCTTTATTTACCCTGTTACAATATACCTCTTTCTATTATTTAATCAGTTGCTGGGTCATTTCTGATGTGTATGCACCTTGAGCCATTGGGGTGTATATACAGTTGTCTACAGTAAGCATTCCCAGCTCAACTAGGTTTGTCTATGTTTGTGGTGCTGTTCAGAGTTGTGGGCACAGAAACAGCAGACCAAACACATCAAGCAGCTTCTTTAGGGGTAAGGAATACATTACTACATTACCATATGTATAATTTGATGGATAAGCATGTTTTTTTGTAGGCTAACACCTTAAAGTATACATGAACCCATACATTCTAAAACAACATATTCGAATAGAAATGAAAGACAAAACAACATAAAAGAGATCACAGATCACCAGGGTTCAGCTCCATTTCTTTAAAGAGATTACCTAGCAAGGCTTAACTAAATAGTAAGAAAAACTTAGCGAAATATAATAACAACAATAACAAATGGCACTGTAAAAATATAAACTTATCCCACCTTATAAGAGGACAGTGTCAGTCAGTAGAGCAGTATCAGTAGGGCAGAGGCTGGTGTCAGTAAGACAGTATACTTTGTCAGTAGGGCAGTGGATGGAGTATTTTTTATATGTATTATTTTTTACAATTTTATTTTTACAATATTTTTAGGAGCTCTGCTGGGTGGGCATTTACTGGAATGGATCTCCTGGATTTTCCTCCTGCAGCACCTGTATGCAGGAGGAAAATAAAGGGGATGGTTGGAAGACAGGTATTTAAAAAAAAAATCTGAATTCTCAGCAAGTGGCTGGGGTTTAGGATTTTACTAACCCCCCCCCCCACCCCTATTGCATCCTAAAGCGGCTGCCTAAATAGCCTTATGCTGGCGCCAGTCCTGCCTATAGCAGTGTCCTCTGCCCCCTTTACATCACTTCCCTTCACCATAGTGTGCTCTGTCCCCATAGCAGTATCCTCTGCCCCCTTAATATCACCCCAGTGTCCTCTGCCTGCCACCTTTCCTCATAGCAGTGTCCTTTGCCCCCCCTTCCCCCCATAGCAGTGTTGTCTGCCCCATAGTAGTGTCCTCTGCCCCCCCTTCCCCCATAGCAGTGTCCTCTGCCACCCCTTCCCTCCCTGTAGCAGTGTCCTCTGCTCCCCCTCCCCCTTCCCTCATAGCTGTGTTCTCTGCCCCCTCCATAGCAGTGTCCTCTGTCCCCCCCATAGCAGTGTTCTATGCCCCCCCCTTCACCCATAGCAATGTCCTTTGCCCCTCCAAAGCAGTGTCCTCTACTTCCCCCTTCCTTCCCATAGTAGTGTCCTCTGCTCCCCTATAGCAGTGAACTCTGCCCCCCTCCCCCCATAGCAGTGTCCTCTGCCCCCTCTTCCCCCTCCCCTCATAGCTGTGTCCTCTGCCCCCCCTTCACCTTCCCCTCATAGTTGGGTCCTCTGACCCCTCCATAGCAGTGTGCTCTGTCCCCCCATAGCAGTGTTCTCTGCCTCCCCTTCCCCCTTCACCCATAGCAGTGTCCTCTGCCCTTCGATAGCAGTGTCCTCTGCTCCCCCCGTTCCTTCCCATAGCAGTGTCCTCTGCTCCCCCATAGCAGTTTCCTCTTCCCCCCAATATCAGTATCGTTTGCCCCCCCCTCCCTCCCATAACAGTGTCCACTGCCCTCCCTTCCACCCCAGAGCAATGTACTCTGCTTCCTTTAACATCACCCCCACACAAGCATAAGCAGTGTCCTATCTGCACATGTACACAGAAGAGAGTGGAAGGAAGCACAGTTTTGGACGGAGGGCAGGAGCTGCTGCAGTGACTTTTCATAAACACAAATTGGTGATTGGTTGCAAGGGCCGCTCTGTGTCCTAACAACCAATCAACTGCCAGATAACTTGAAAAGTTAATTATCCAGCTCCCACTCTCCTCTGTGCCATGAGGATGAGAGCGAAAACAGAGGAGCCTGGGGGAAGAAGGACCACCACCTAAAAGGTGGGGGTTGGCGGTGCATGGACCTGTTCACAGTCTGTCACCTAAGGTCAACAGGTAGATCGCAATGGACAGGTTGCCAGCCCCTGCATTAAAAGATATAGTGTACCATTTAGAGGGGTTATTTACACATCCTTGTCTACATCCTAGATAAGGGTTTGTTCAATCTTGGTAAATTTGTGGAAATTTAAGGACAAAGATTAGTTATCATATACTACAATTTACATTCTTTGGATTGTGAATTTACTGTTGTTTACTGTTGGCTTGGTCATTGGTGGTGACTGTTCCCTTTCTGGTCATCTGCAACCTCCCTCCTCCCCTGAAAGTTCCATGTTTGTACCCTTTAAGCAAAGTTTTACATTAAAGCTTGCAAATGTTTTCCATATACAGCATTAAATTGCGAGTAACACTCATGTGCCCAATATAATATAGGTATAGGTATACAATAGATCTAATGTGTTTAATGTAATTATGCTCTACTACTAACTATATGTACAATTTTAGATATAACACTTAGACATGTGCTATTCGTTTTGTTCCAAATTTATTTTTTGACAAAATTAGACAAATTTGTTAATTTGGAAATATTCCAATTAACGAAAACCCATTTGTAAATTCGTAAATTTGTAAATTTGAAAATCCGAAAAAAGAATGAAAATCAGAAAATTTGAAAACCCGAAAATCCAAAATAATAATAATAATAACTATTACTATTAAATTATAGGTATTGGAATTTCCTTTCAAATTTGGCTGTTTATGAACGTAACGAATATGAATTTATCCAAAGTTACGAATTATCTGAAATAATGAATGCCACATCTAAACGGATGGAGCATAACAAATTAAAGAAAAATAAATAATAACTTTTTATCATTATTAATTTGTTACGTTCCATTCATTTATATGCAGCATTCGTTATTTTGGATAATTCGTAAATTCGGATAAATTCGTATTCGTTACGTTCATGAACAGCCAAATTTGAAAGGAAATTCCAATACCTATAATTTAATTGGTATTATTAGGTAGTTAGCTATTATTTTGGATTTTAGTATTTATGAATTTACAAATTTTAGAATTCATGAATACTGCATCTAAACGAATGGAACATAACGAATTAAAATTTTTCCGAAATGGCAAATTTATTTGAAATAACTAATTTCGATCATAACGAATGAAACTAAAACAAACAAATTTTTTCGGCAGTGCACATGTCTAATACCACTCATCTCTGGAACAAATATACTAATCCGAGAAATGCAAGAAATGCATACAGTGTGTATAGAATTTACAGCCTCCCCTATCATCCCTACTGCATTTTACTAGCAGAGATACATGTTTTACTATATGCTAAATAGTTTGGATCAAAACCATAGGAGAGGTGTTATTGGGTTGAGGTTGGAGGTGTATCATTGTTTTTATCACTGTTTTTTCAAGGATAAACAGCACAAAAACATATATGCAACATAAATTAAAAACAATCTCGATTGTTACCCTATAGAAGAAAAGGAATACTGAATTAATCCAATAGGGGGTAACCGCCTGAAGTGTATGTCAATTGGGCTAGTAAGCTACATAAGCCTTCGATCATAGCATACATCAGACAATATAGGCAGTAGGTCACTCTATGGGTATAATGCCGCGTTCACACGAGCGGACTTTACAGAAGACTTTGCTCGGCGGACTTTACGCCGGACTTTATGATGGACTTTCCGAATGAACGGACTTGCCTACACACAATTTACCAAAGTCCGTCCAATTTGTACGTGATGACGTACGACCGGACTAAAACAAGGAAGTTCATAGCCAGTAGCCAATAGCTGCCCTAGCGTGGCTTTTTGTCCATCAAACTAGCATACAGACGAGCAGACTTTTCGACCGGACTCGAGTTCGATGGATAGATTTAAAACATGTTTCAAATCTAAGTCCGTCCAACTTTTGAGCAAACAAAGTCTGCTGGAGCCCACACACGATCAAATTGTCCGACGAAATCCCGTCCGCCGGGCAAAGTCTGCCGTAAAGTCCGCTCGTGTGTACACGGCATAAGTCCGTCCAACTTTTGAGCAAACAAAGTCCGCTGGAGCCCACACACGATCAAATTGTCTGACGAAATCCCATCCGCTGGGCAAAGTCTGCCGTAAAGTCTGCTCGTGTGTACGTGGCATTACTCTACTCTGGCTAGTGAAATATGCCTAAAATTGGAACTGGCTAGGTCAAATGATTGTCTATAAGTCAGACTGGATTATTCACAAATTTATATTAACTGTTCCAGGTGGCTTTACTGTGGTAGGAATTTTTGTATAGATTACAATAGGTCCTAAAGGACAGTCTCTGGTTTACATGTAAACATTAATAGTTCCTCTGAGGATATAGTTTCCCGGTGTTAACGCAGTCAAAGCGTTAGGCAATAAAAAACTGGCGTTGTCTACTGTCTTACAGTCTGTACTATACAGCTATAAATGTTTTCTCTTTACTAAGAGGTCCATCTTGTATGTACCATATTAAAAACAAATTAAACTTTTTGTCATTCCAGGCACACATGAACAACATATCTAGTATGTGTGTTTGGGTTTAAATACACTTTAAGAATTAACGCCAAAGAATTAAACTACTGAATACTGCTGTTTGTTTCTTTGCATACTTTATTATAAGAATCCCCTTCATGTAGTTAATCATTTCCTTATTATAGCATTCCAGGCAGACTTGTATTTTACATGCAGATTTATGGAGATGTCATGATCTCTAAGGAATATCTACTGTAAAATTTATACTGAGAGATCATATAATAAGTTTCTGTTTTTTTTTTTGTACATGAAGTTTGAAGAGACTGGAAGAACAGAGCTATGTTATAAATAACTGTCAGCATGAATTGCGCAGTGATTTATGGTCTTACTACAATTCCGAAAGAAGGAGCCTCTAAAATGAAAGCATTTACGAGACCAAGGAGGAACAATTTGATAATACTGTACCTGGAAAAGACTCTGTGGATGCAGCAAAAGATGACAAGGTCAAAGTTTCTAGCTGACTTGAGAAAACAGCCTGTAAGGCATCCATGGGATAATGCTTCTTTCTGTTATTTATGGTAAAAGTCTAATAACTAAAAGAGATTTTAATATAAATATTTATTGCTGGCTGTCATAATGGTGATTTAAAGTGTATTTAACTCCCAAAACAAAATAACTTGCCAGTCCTTGGATGTTGCGGCTACAATCATTTTTTTTTCTTATCTTCAACTGGTCATTGAGCCACTAACATGCTACCTGTCTTAGGGTGGTTACACTCACTAACTGTACTGTGTCCATGGAGGATCAGCATAGCCACCCTTGGGCAGCAGCATTGTCAGTGACTAATAGGGATGAGCTGAACATCCCCTGGTTCGGTTTGCGGCAGAACATGCGAACAGACCAAAAATTTGTGCGAACACGCAAACCCTATTAAAGTCTATGGGACTCGAACGTGAAAAATCAAAAGTGCTAATTTTAAAGGCTAATATGCAAGTTATTGTCATAATGTAACGTGGACAATCCGCGCTACCCCCAATAAAAATCAATAAAAAATGTGAAATAAAATAAAATAAAAATGTGACCAAAGGTGCTGCAACCTAAAATAAACCTTGAACATGAGGTTTAGACAGAAATAGGATTGGAACTAGGTGCGCTAACCAAAATAATACAAAAATAAAAAAACTTAGCCCAAGGGTTAAATTATGAATGAATATGAATGGATGAACATTTAGTAGAATATAACAGTCCATCAAGGGGACTAAATAATGTCCTTATATCGGAGGTTTCTTTGGGGACAAATTCTTCAATTAGAATGATGCTGTCTTCACCATATATCTTCATACATCAAGCAAAGATAAGAAAGGACTGCTTACCAGATATGCTGGCCCCATATTACAGAGATCTTTCGGGCTCAAGTGAGTTGGCTCATCAGTCAGAAACAGCTGATCCGGGATTCAAACAGGATTCCCTTCACGTCAGGCAATTCAAGACACTGATACAGAAGCCAGAATTGTTCTCCTTAAATCCACTGCTCCAACAGGGCCGCTCGTGACATATGGTAAAGTATTAACAAGAGGAAAAGAGGCGCTTCATAGTAGGTTAAAAATCCTTTTATTCCATATGACGGACGACTGACATCATAAGCACAAGCAGAGCAAAACACAGTTGCAAACAAGCTTTTTTGGATAACATAGGGATGAGTTATCATCACCCTGTAACATTTGTTTTGCTGTCTATGCCCCTTTTCAGAAGATTTCACCTCACTTTCTGTCCCAATAACAATTGGATTTTGATCATTTTGGGTTATTAGGCAAACAAGGATTGGTGATAAAGCATCAGTGGGGAAACACCTTTTTCCCAAATTAACTCTTACAGGAGAGAATTTCCCTTCCTAGGGGTAGATTTCCTCTCACTTCCTGTTGTCTCCCTCCGTTTGTAAGTAGGAGTCGTTTGTAAGTCGGATGTTTGAAAATAGGGGACCGCCTGTATATACTATATGGCCTGCCCTATACACTCTGTGGAAAATTGGGCCTTAGGTGTTGGTGGTACCAGAACACTGTAAGCCCACACAGTTACTCTTGGTGGGTGCTGGAACGGGCCCTGCTGTGAAATATTATATCAAGAATTGTAATTACATGCCCCTGTTAAACAGGGGCAGAAATATTGGGCCTTAGGTGGTGGTGGTGGTGGTGGCACAACACTGTAAAGTCTCACAGATACTTTTGTTGAGTGCAGAAACAGGCCCTGCTGTGAAATATTAGATCAAAAATTGTAATTACTCGCCCCTGTTAAACAGGGGCAGAAAAATTGGGCCTTAGGCAATGGTGATGGTAGTACAACACTGTAAAGTCTCACGGATACTTTTGTTGAGCGCAGAAACAGGCTCTGCTGTGAAATATTAGATCAAAAATTGTAATTACTCGCCCCTGTTAAACAGGGGCAGAAAAATTGGGCCTTAGGCAGTGGTGGTGGTGCCACAACACTGCAACCCCTCACAGATACTCTTGTTGAGCGCAGGAACGAGCCCTGCTGTTAAATGTTTGATAAAAAATTGTAATTATGCACCCCTGGTAAACAGGGGCAGAAAAATTGGGCCTTAGGCAGTGGTGGTGGTGCCCTGAACTGAAAATATTCTTAGAAGCTATAATCATGAAAATTGAAGAGGAATAGGATAGTCACTCAGCATAATAGGATAGTCACTCACCATATGCAATCTTCAAGGGATCCCACATCCATAGAAAAATCAAAGTGCTTGGTAGCTGGTGATCCAAGACTGATTCCTTTTTCTGAATGTGAGCCGATCAACAAAGTCTGTGGACAGGCGCACTCGGTGATCGGTTAGAACGCTGGATGCAGGACAGGCCAGTAGCTCAGTTGCATATTGAGCAAGCTCTGGCCAGTGGTTCATCCTCAAGACCCAGTAACCCAGTGGATGTTATGGTGGAAAGGTCCCCAAGTCTAATCTTGCCCCTAGATATTCCTGCACCATGGAATTCAGACACTGGCGATGGTTGCTGGAACTGATCAGACCTGGGCGCTGAGGACTGAAGAAATGCCTGACGGCATCGGTCAGCCGGCCACCTTCTCCACCGCTTTTTCTGTGACTAAACGAAACCTCAGCAACACGTTGTCCAGCACCAGGAAATTGTAACCTCCCAGGATCTGGAAACGCATTGCACAAACCTTTTTGCAAGGCCTCTCAAAGACGTTTCATCGTCTGCTCCCTCTGCGAATGCTGGATATGTTCTGCAACCTTACCCTTGTAAAGTGGATCAAGAAGGGTTGCCAGCCAGTAATGATCCCTCTCCTTGATACCACAAATCCTAGGGTCCTTTTGCAGGCTTTGCAGGATCAGGGAGGCCATGCAGTGTAGGTTTGCAGAGGCATTCGATCCTGAGTCCTCTGGGTCACTAAGGATCACATGATCCTCAACCACCTCCTCCCAGCCACGTACAAATCCATGGGTTTCTGGGGACTGCAAACGATCCCTTGAAGACTGCTTCTGATGCTGATGTTATCCTCCACCTCCATGCTGACACAATCCTTCTCCTCCTCCTCTTCTTCTTCCTGTTTGATCGGCAGGCCTGCAGGAATACTAGTATCTGGATAAAGTAGGCCTTGAAATGTAAGGAAGTCCTCTTCTTCCTCCCGGTGTTCTGCCTCAAGTGCCCTGTCCATTATTCCAGGAAGCATGTGCTCCAACAGATAGACAAGAGGGACAGTATCACTGATGCATGCACTGTTACTGCTCACCATCCTCGTGGCCCCCTCAAATGGTGACAGAACAGTGCATGTATCCTTGATCAGTAGCCACTGGCGTGATGAAAAAAAGCCAGGCTCCCCTGACCCTGTCCTGGTGCCATACTCACACAGGTACTCATTGATGGCCCTCTGCTGCATGTGCAGCCGCTGCGGCATTGGCAAAGTTGAGTTCCACCTGGTGGGCATGTCACAAATGAGGCGGTTCCTGGGCAGGTGGCATTCTCTTTGAATGTCAGCCAGCCAATGACTGGCATTATATGACCGGCGGAAATGACCACAGACTTTCCTGGCCTGCCTCAGGAGATACTGTAGGCCTGGGTATCTGCTCAAGAACTGCTGCACCACCAAATTCAGGACGTGAGCCAAACAGGGAACATGGGTCAAGTGTCCCTGTCAGAGGGTGGAGAGGAGGTTGGTGCCATTGTCGCATACAAGCATTCTGAAGCTGGCATGGTGTCAACCACCTCTGAGCCTGCCCTTGCAGAGCTGCCAGAATCTTTGCCCCAGTATGGCTCCTGTCCCCTAAGCAGACCAACTCAAGCACCGCATGGCATCTTTTTTCCTGAGTGCTTGCATAGTCCCTTGAATGGCTACAGAGCACCACTGGTTCAGAGGAGAAATCTGCAGAGGAAGAGGCCATAGAGGAAGAAGAAGAGGAGGGGATGGAGGAGAGAGCTATGCAGAATCACCACTAGCATTTTGGAGGCGTGGTGGTGGAACAAGCTCCAACAATACTGAACCCTGTCCTGTATCCTTCCCAGCTGCCAACAGAGTTACCCAGTGCGCCGTGAAAGAAAGGTAACATCCCTGTCCATGCCTGCTGGACCATGAGTCAGCAGTAATATGCACCTTACTGCTGACTGCCCTGTCCAACGAGGCCAAGACATTGCCTTTCACATGCTGGTAGAGAGCCAGAATTACCTTCCGTGAAAAGAAATGGCATTTGGGAACCTGTCACTGAGGTACCGCACATTCCACAAATTCACAAAAGGGGGCAGAGTCTACCAGCTGAAAAGGCAGCAGTTGCAGTGCAATGCAATTTGGCCAAGCTAGCATCCAGACGCTGAGCATGTGAATGCCTGGGACCAAATTTCTTTCGAAGGTTTAGCAACTCGGGTAGGGAAATTTGCCTGCTAAAATCGGATGTTGGTGTACTGCTAGCAGATTGGCGCAAGTACTTGGGACACCTATTTCTATACCTTCATTGCTCTCAGTGCAGGTTTCTGAGAGGACTGGAGGTATAGTGGGGTTGGAGTTCCCAGCTGATGAGGAGCAAGGAGAGGTCCGCCTTTTTCTTTGATGTGGGTCTTTTATGTGCTTTTGCCAATGTACTGCATGGGAGGTCATCGTATGTTTGGTCAGGCATGTGGTGCCCAAGCGGCTGCTGTTTTGGCCACGCTTGATACGCTTCAGACAAATGTTGCAAACAGCAACGGTGTGATCTGATGCACACGTGTCAAAAAAGGCCCACACCAAAGATCTTTTCAAAATATGTGGGGAGTCAGCAGCGCCCTGCACCTGCTTAGCTCTGCGCTGTGATGCAATAGGGTGACTGCCCTTAAGCTATCCCCTGGAGGGCATTCTACCTCATTGGAGATGTACCTCCTCCTCCTCTCTTCTATCAGCCACCCAAGTTGAGTCAGTGACCTCATCATCCCCTCCCTCCTCCTCACTGGAGCAAACCTGGCAGTGTTCTTCAGCTGGGGGAACATGACTGCCAGTTTCCTGACCTTCTTGGGCACCCCCTCTCAATAGGGTGACATTACTCCCTTCCTCAACCTGGGTACCATCATCAGAGCCTTCAAATCGCTGCGCATCCTCCTGCAGCATGTACCCGACACTGTGGTCGAATAGTTCGGGGGATTCCTCTGTGCATGATGGTGGGGCTAGGAAAGGAGTGACTGTTGACATGGAGCCGATGGAACAGGCAGCTGCATTGGCAGGCAAACTACTCTGAGCCTGGGTGACAGAGGATGAGGAGGATGAGGACAGCTTTGTTATCCATTCCACCAACTTTTCTGCATATTGTGGCTCAATAACACGGCCAGCTGCAGGAAAAAAGGACAAACGTGTCACACGGCCACGTGCTGAGGATGCACTGTGTCCATGACCAGCACTGTTGACTGTAGACACAGAGCCTGCTTGCCCTCTTTTAGTGGCCTGTGAGCGTCTGCCTCTCCTTGGTGGCCTTCCAGGCATGCTGTAAATTTTGTTTAGCAAAAAAACACTACACTGTATTGTGTACTGTGTACACCACCAAGAAAGTAGTAGCAACTGCACTAGGGGTGCACGGTACTGTGTACATCAACAGAAGTGTAATAACAACTATGGGTGCACTGTATATTTTGTGTACACCACCAGGAAAGTAGTAGAAACTGCATTAGGGATGCATGGTATTGTGTACACCAACAGAAGTTTAATAACAACTATGGGTGCACTGTATGTATTGTGTACACCACCAGGAAAGTAGTAGCAACTGCACTAGGGGTGCACGGTACTGTGTACACCAACAGAAGTTTAATAACAACTAGAGATGAGCTTCGAGTTCGAGTCGAACTCATGTTCGACTCAAACATCGTCTGTTCGCCAGTTCGCCGAACAGTGAACAATTTGGGGTGTTCGCGGCAAATTCGAAAGCCGCGGAACACCCTTTAAAAGTCTATGGGAGAAATCAAAAGTGCTAATTTTAAAGGCTTATATGCATGGTATTGTCATAAAAAGTGTTTGGGGACCTGGGTCCTGCCCCAGGGGACATGGATCAATGCAAAAAAAACAGCCGTTTTTTTGGGAGCAGTGATTTTAATAATGCTTAAAGTGAAACAATAAAAGTGTACTATTCCTTTAAATTTCGTACCTGGGGGGTGTCTATAGTATGCCTGTAAAGGGGCGCATGTTTCCCGTGTTTAGAACAGTCTGACAGCAAAATGACATTTCAAAGGAAAAAAAGTCATTTAAAACTACTCGCAGCTATTAATGAATTGCGGATCCGACAATACACATAAAAGTTCATTGATAAAAACGGCATGGGAATTCCCCACAGGGGAACCCCGAACCAAAATTTAAAAAAAATGACGTGGGGTCCCCCTAAATTCCATACCAGGCGCTCCAGGTCTGGTATGGATATTAAGGGGAACCCCGGCCAAAATAAAAAAAAATGGCATGGGGTCCCCCCAAAAATCCATACCAGACCCTTATCCGAGCACGCAACCTGTCATTTTCCTGTCAGACTGTTCTAAATACGGGAAACATGCGCCCCTTTACAGGCATACTATTGACATCCCCCAGGTACAAAATTTAAAGGAATATTACATTTTTATTGTTTTACTTTAAGCATTATTAAAATCACTGCTCCCGAAAAAACTGCCCTTTTTAAAACTTTTTTTACTAGGGCGAAAAGTAACAATGTACAGCCACATATAGTAACAGTAAGAGATAGTGCAGCCGGCTGGCCGGTACGTAAAAAAAATAGATGTTATTACATTTTTTTTTTTTCTTTTCTCTCTTTATTTTTCTTTCGTGTTATATCTTTGTACTACTGTAATCACTTACATATGGAATGCACAAAGCAAAGGAAAAGTTTGAAAGGCCACAATGATGTGACTCAGTAAGAGACATATATGACTATCAATCTGAAAACTGTCTCTGAATCAAGTTAACTGAAGTGGCAAAAAAAAACAAAAAACTTTTTTTGCATTGATCCATGTCCCCTGGGGCAGGACACAGGTCCCCAAACACTTTTTATGACAATAACTTGCATATAAGACTTTAAAATTAGCACTTTTGATTATTCATGTTTGTATCCCATAGACTTTAACGGTGTTCACGTGTTCGAACACATTTTTTGCTGTCGCAAGTTCTGGTGCGAACCGAACAGGGGGGTGTTCGGCTCATCCCTAATAACAACTATGGGTGCACTATATGTATTGTGTACACCACCAGGAAAGCAGTAGCAACTGCACTATGGGTGCACAGTACTGTGCACACCAACAGAAGTATAACAACAACTGTGGGTGCACTGTATGTATTGTGTACACCACCAGGAAAGCAGTAGCAACTGCACTATGGGTGCACGGTACTGTGCACACCAACAGAAGTATAACAACAACTATGGGTACACTGTATGTATTGTGTACACCACCAGGAAAGTAGTAGCAACTACACTAGGGGTGCACGGTACTGTGTACACCAACAGAAGTTTAATAACAACTATGGGTACACTGTATGTATTGTGTATACCACCAGGAAAGTAGTAGCAACTGCACTAGGGGTGCACGGTACTGTGTACACCAACAGAAGTTTAAAAACAACTATGGGTGTACTGTATCGACCACCAGAAAAGTATGAGCAACTGCACTATGGGTGCACAGCACTGTATACTGTGTACACCACCTGAAGTATATTAAAAACAGTACACCAGGAACGACCTGGAGTCAGATATAGCTAAACTGGATACAGTGGATATATATATATATATATATATATATATATACGAGACTGACTTATATATATATATATATATATATATATATATATATATATATATATATAATACACTGCAGCTAACTGAATAATCTGCCTGCTTGCCTGCTCAATCTTAATGACACTCTCTCTTTGTCTATGCCAACGACACGCTACACGAGGCCGACGTGCAGGCAGCCTTATATAGTGTGGGGCTTGGACTTAGTCCCCCTGAGCCATGATTGGCAAAAGACACCCTGCATTTGGCCAAATATGGCTCTCTTAGCTGAGGGCACTGTGATTGACCAAAGCATGCAGGTCATGGTGCATGCTCTGACCAATCATCATACAGCAATGCACTGTGCTCCCGCAGTGCATTATGGGCCCTTACACGCTGCTCAAATTTGGCGTGAATGGCCCATAATGTTCGGTTATGGGCGAACAGCCAATGTTCGAGTCGAACTCATGCTCGAGTCGAACTCATGTTCGACCCGAACAGAAAGCTCATCCCTAGTGACTAACAGATCAATGTCTAACTCCAACTAACACTTTTTAAGCAGTTATTACAACAGGCTTTTTTTTTTTTTGTGAATAAGTGTTTTCACTATATGAAGAAAAAGTTGACCATTGTAAGAAACCCTGTCAGTATTAAACGGTTTGTCTCAACCCTCTGACTGCTACTTTTGCTGGACAGTTTGGTCTGTTGAAGATGGAAATGTAGGAAGCTGCATAAAAGAAGATGGCTTCAGCTTGCCTCCTCCAGAAGCCATGCCCCTCTAATGCATTTTATCCTCCCAGGGGCTTAGTCATAGTTGTTCGGTAGGGCATGAAATGCATTAGAGGGGCGTGGCTTCTGGAGGAGACAAGCTGAAGCCATCTTTTTTTATACTGTGATCAGGTTGATCATTAATATGCAGCTTCCTGCATTTCCTGTCAGTTTGTTTCTTTGGGGTGGGTAAACCCAGCTAGCAAGCCAGAACCCGACACCACTATACTCGCCAGCTTTGTTTTAGTGCTTGGAACGGCACTCCCTTTACTCTTAGGGTCACATTTAATGCCTGCAAATCATTTTCCCACTACATACATGACATCTATCCTGGAAGCAGCCTGGACAATTTTTGGTCATGCTTGCTACTAAACTAAAGCGGTAAAGAAGGGAAGATTCAATATTCTTTATGGCAAGCCAGCCATCTATAGTGACTTGTCCATTATAACTTTTCATTAAAGAAAATCCACACTTTAAGAACTCCACCATTGACCCATGATGGGTCAATGGCGTTACAAGGGGCAGGGTCACCTGGTGACATCAGCGGTTGACCCCGCTCCTTAATCATTTAAGAACTGTCAGATGGCGGAGCTGGCAGACAGAGGAAGTCTTCGGTGCAAGCAGAGCTTTTTTTTTTCTTTTTTTTTTTTTTCCAGTCGGCAGTGGCTGCAGATGTAGTGATTGACAGCAGATCTACACCGGGGGGATATTTTTTTTTGTTTTATTTTTTAAATAAAGGACTTGTCAAAAACTGTCTAATGCCTTTTTTTACACTGCACTTTTTTTTTTTTTTTGGTGAATGAGTAGGGGTAATATGTACCCCTACTCATTCACATGGGGAGGGGGCAGAATCTGGGAGCCCCACTGTTTAAGGGGGCTTCCAGATTCTCATAAGCCCCCTGCCTGCAGATCCCCACAACCACCGGCCAGGATTGTGGGGGGAAAAGCCCTAGTCTCCATGTTGAGGGCATGTGGCCTGGTATGGTTCAGGGGAGAGGGAGGCGTTCATCTCCTCTATTTGCTGACTTGCCAAACTGTATGCTCAGATAAGGGTCTGGTATGGTTTTGGGGGGGGACGACCCCAATGCTGTTTTTTTCACATTTTTTAATTGCCGGCAATTGTTTTTTTCATCTTCAGCTGTCAGTGGGGAACCCTGATGACAGCTGATGACTCATCAGTTGTTAAGAATGTGGCAGCCACCTGCTCCTTAACAACCATGTTGTTTAGTAGTTGTTAAGGATGCCGGCAGCCACGTGCTCTTTAATAAGGCCTATTTTTCAATGTTTATAAATATGCTGGCTACTGCCAGGCATTTAATTACCGCATATGTTCACTACTAAAATACTGCATAACTTCATAAAATAATGCATGTGGTATTTTAGTAGCATTTTTTAGTGAATACTAAAAAACATTTTGAAAAATGCTATGCGGTATCTTGCCACATACTCGGATGCGATAAGATACCACTTTGTGAATGGAGCCCAATGTCCAACAAATCATGTGTTGTTGTGAGGTAATACATGTAAAACATGAGCAGGATTAAAGGTAGCACCTACTTTTAGTGGAGGCAAAAATGGCAACTGTTTTACTCCTCTAATGAGTGGGCAGGTAGGTGCCATTGAAAACACAAGCTTAGCAGAATGGGTAAGTTGTCCAGTGATCAGACAGAGAGTGAATGTAACTTGCAGTTTACAAAATAGGTACAAAGTTAGAATTAATAATGCAAAACGGGCTTTTAATGGAAAAGAACATAAATACACTGCAGAATAACAGATTATGAAAGCTACACATATGGTGGGGTTGATTTACTAAAGGTAAATAGACTGTGCACTTTGCAAGTGTGAAAGAAAAACAAGGAGAGAGGCGGCTCTAAGCGTAGGATTAAAAACAGCTTTAATGGTAACATCCAAATGGCAACTCACAGATTATAATGGACACATCAATTGTAAGGGGTCCCAAGGGGTGTCATCGGTGGAAATCGTACTCCTCTCCTCTGCTCCTTCCTTATGGCTACACTGTGTGCCTCACTGCTCACTGCTATGGTTGGTAAATGGTCATGTGGTGGTGTGGAACAGAAGGAGGCTTGGTGTGCAGATACTAGGCAGCATAGAGAGATGACATCACCGGAATGCAACGCATTTCCTGAGCATGCGCGCTACGTGTGTTGTGGGTGCCATGCTCCTTTCTCAAGCATGACAAATGACAGAGATTTGTCATACTTGTTTTGCAGACCTTCTGCTCTTTCCAGGCTGAGATAAAGAACATTTTATCTATGCTACTGAAAATGGAGTACCAAAAGGATTTTCATGCATTGAACACAATAGCATAGAACATGTACTGAGCTGTCTTATGGTTACATAATTCATTACCTTGATGCAACCAAAGCCAGATTGTTAAAAAAAACATCCATTTGGTGAGCTGGGTATGCTATGCATAGCAGGTTAGATGTTAATCTTGAGCTGTCTTTTTTTTTACTATTAGATAAAAAAAACTCTCCCGATGGAAGAAGTGCAGCTCCTGGAAAAAGTAAATTATACTACAGTATATGCGTCTCCTTCAGTGATATATTTATTTATTTTGCGTTTTTCTGTTCTAACATCTAATCGTTTAGGGATTAGTCCTTTGTGTTGCTATGCTGACATTTGACAGACGGTGAAAGGCATTATGTCGCCTCCTCTATCTGCTTTAACCCTCAAAATGCCAACCACTTCACCACAGCTGCATGCATTGTATGCAGTTGCAGGAAGTTTTTTTGCAAAATTGTGTTTTAATTGAACTTTTATATTTTTTTAAGCAAATACAGAATTGTTGCATAATGTAAATTACATAGATATTGAAAATACAATGATGTCAGAGAAGAACAAAAACAATGGAGTATAAGGAACAGACAAACAAAGTCCATGAGTGCAGAGCACAGGGGTGTTCTTCACAACAAGTAAAGAAAACACAAGTTAAACAGCTGGTAAGTAGGTCATTTAAGTTTCAGATGTCAAGACACATATAAATAAGACCAATGTTTAAAGAAGATTTTTAGGAAAGTTCAAAAAGATTGTAGTCTGTGGGTATGAAGAGTTTCTTTCACCAAGAGTAATCACCGCGTGAGGGGGTAACCCCCAGTGAGATTGCACTCACCACAATTCCAGCAAACACAAGCCTTTATGCTGTTATCTTTGATAGCTTTCCATCTTCTCTATCCAACCACCAGATGTCGCTAACACTCTCGATTAATGTTGTGTCATATAAGGGGAGAAAATAACATGCCCATATAGCGTAATATTGCTAAAGAAATTTTATTTATTGACATGCAAAATAACTCCCCCCTTATAAACTACGTACCAGATAAAATCAACAGTAAAGCATTTGTAAAGTGCACTGTGCCTGAATTCCCGTCTCCCGGGAGGTGTTTCCAGAGCGCCCGCTGTATACAGCTGGTTTAACTCGCTTCCTGGTTCCTTACGGTGCGTGGAACGCACACGTCACTTCCGGTGGATTATGACCCTGACACATTTCGTCACTTCCGGACGTCATCTGAGGGCGTAATCCACCTATCATTCAGACGGTATTTATACCGGTGAGTTAAACCAGCTGTATACAGCGAGCGCTCTGGAAACACCTTCCGGGAGACGGGAATTCAGGCACAGTGCACTTTACAAATGCTTTACTGTTGATTTTATCTGGTACGCAGTTGATAAGGGGGGAGTTATTTTGCATGTCAATAAATAAAATTTCTTTAGCAATATTATGCTATATGGGCATGTTATTTTCTCCCCTTATATGACACAACATTAATCGAGAGTGTTAGCGACATCTGGTGGTTGGATAGAGAAGATGGAAAGCTATCAAAGATAACAGCATAAAGGCTTGTGTTTGCTGGAATTGTGGTGAGTGCAATCTCACTGGGGGTTATCCCCTCACGCGGTGATTACTCTTGGTGAAAGAAACTCTTCATACCCACAGACTACAATCTTTTTGAACTTTCCTAAAAATCTTCTTTAAACATTGGTCTTATTTATATGTGTCTTGACATCTGACACATAGCGCTGCTGCAATAAGGAATCAGAGATTTGGCATTGTTTATTTATGCTTTATTGCTTATGCATATATGTTTATCATTTTAAGTAGCTGCTTTGGTTTACTACACTAGATTTCGGAGTAGTCTTAGGCGCAGAGTAATGTGAGGTAGAGGCGGTATATTTCCACACATTATTTGCATATAATTTAAGTTTCAGAATCAGAGAACAATCATATGGGAGAAGAGACACAGGTTCCATGCAGTACATATGATATAAGGTAGAAGACTCGGTAAGGCATCTAATGACCTACATGAAGATAAGGGAGTGGGGAAATGCAACCTGGGCACATGAATCACAGTAGCAATACAATTTAAGATGTGGTAGTTGGCATAGAGGTCCCAAATTCCAATCGATCACAAGGTTCCCACAATTTATCAAATTGGGGGATAGCATCATGTACTGAGGCTGTTAGATATTCCACCCTCCGAATTTCAGCCACTAGATGCAGAAATTTGGACCAAGGAGGAGGTGTGTTGGATAGCCAGCACATAGGGATAAGCCGTTTAGCAGCCAATAGAATATAAGAAAGAAGCTTATTGGCTTTTTTGGTTATGCCAGAGAAAGGGAGACCCACTAAATAGTTCAAGGGATCGAGCAGAAGGGACACATCCATCACTTTCTGTATTAGGAGCCGAACCTCATGCCAGAAGGGTTGGATCATTGAACATTGCCAGAAAATATGAAACAAGGAGCCTGTATCTGTCCCGCAACGCCAACAAAGTGGCGAGACTGAGGGATCATATTTGTGAATTACATCAGGGGTTTTATACCAAAACATGAGGATCTTCACAGACGTCTCCCTTTGGGTTACACATTTGGAGGATTTGGAGATAGAGAACCAAATCTTATCCCATACTTGGACTGAAATAGATCTACCTATTAAATCAGACCACCTCTTCATATAGTGGTGTGTGGTCTCAGTAAGGGGTATCGACTCATGGAGGATGCGATGAATGGAGGATATTAAATGCAATTGATGAGGTCCTTGAGCACAAAGGTACTCAAAGGAGTACGGTTTGTCAAGAGTTAAGGTTGGGGATTTGGAGTTGAAGAAATGTCTAACCTGCAGATAGAAGTGGAAGAGTTGAGGGGGGAATATCAAATTTCTCACGTAAGGTATCGAAGGTATGTTGTTTTCGGGTGATAGGATGTACTAGATTTCGGAGTTGAAAAAGGGGGATATTGAGCCATGGGAAAACCCTACTTAGGGACAAACTATCTGGTATGAGTGGGTTGAACAATATATTTACCAGCGGAGAGCAAGGTGAAGCAAGGTGGTAATCCCTGAGGCATTTATGCCAAATGGTTAAGGTGGAGCAGTACATTGACGTTTGAGAGTGGAATCTAAGGATTAAGGGTGTCCCAAACCAGAGAATTCGGATGAACCGGGTACAGCACTCCCTTTTCAATGGCCATCCACTGATTTGGTGCGAACAAAGAAGACCATGAGGCAATAACCCTCAAATGTGAAGCATAATAGTATTTAATAATGTCCGGAGCTCCCAAACCCCCCCTGGATCTTGGGGCAAAAACCACAGATCTTGCTATGCGATGGGCCCTGCCCCCCCATATGAACTTAAGAAAACTTCTCTGGAGTGCTTTTAATTGAAAGGAGGGTATAGCAATTGGTAAAGTTTCAAAGAGAAATAATAGTCCAGGTAGAATGGACATTTTTAAAACATTAATCCTGCCCAGCAGAGATAGGGGATATTTTGTCCAAGCTGATAGAGATTTTTTGATGTCTGTAACTAGAGACAGGACAATTTTATGGGTCAGATGGTAGACGCACCAACTAGCTGAGTAGAGAGAAGAGTAGGAATGGGTAAGAAGAACACCTAGGTATTTGAGGGAGGATTTGCACCACCTGTGAGGATATGATTCCTTGAGTTGTGATAATAAGGGTAATGGGATGTGTATGGGTAGGGCTTTGGTTTTAGAAGTGTTAACCTTGTAACCTGAGATGGCTCCAAAATAAGTCAGAATTTTATGTAGTGAGGAGAGAGATATCAGTGGGTTGGTTATAGTGAGCAAGATGTCATCACGAATATCCGGGTGAGTACGGATGGACTCGGCCAGGGGTTCTAGACATAAAATAAAAAGTAATGGTGATAGAGGACATCCCTGTCGAGTTCCATTTGTCATGGGGAAGCTAGACGACAGGAAGGATGACATTTGCACTTGGGCTGTAACTGTTGTGTAAAGAGCTTCTATAGCTTTTAGAAAAGGACCCCTAAAACCATACATCTTTAAAACAGTGAACATGTAAGGCCAACTCAATCTATCAAAGGCCTTTTGTGCATCCAAACTTAAGATCAATGCCTGCCGAGAAGTTGTGTCCAAAAGGACTATTGAGTCAATTGTACAACGGGTATTGTCCCCTGCATGCCTACCCGGGACAAAACCCACCTCGTCTCTGTGAATCAGTTTGGGGATAAGTTTAGACAGTCAGGATTTTAGTAAATATTTTATAGTCTGAATTTAAAAGAGCTATAGGCCTGGGGATAGAGGGGTCCTTGCCATGTTTAGAGATGACAGATATGTAAGAGTGGGAGAATTGTGAGTGAGGAGATGTACCCTTAACCAAAGAATCGTAGAGAGCCAGCATATGTGGGGACAGGGTGTCAAAGAAGGATTTGTAGTAGAAATAGGGCAGCCCATCAGGACAGGGTGATTTATGTAGTGGAAGTTTCTTAACTATGGCCAAAAGTTCCTCAGCTGTTATATCTATATTCAGATGGGGGATTTTTATTATCCAGACATAGACTGGGTGGAGGGAACCGTGCATTCATTTAAGGCTCGCCAGTTCCTTAATGTCTTCCATGACAATTTTACTGGATCTACTGATTACCAACAATACAGACCTGATCACGGATGTGGAAATACGGGGCAATTCAGGTAACAGTGATCACAGGTCAATTAGTTTCAGTATAAATCACACAAATAGGAAGCATAAAGGGAATACAAAGACACTGAATTTCAAAAGAGCCAACTTCCCTAAACTACAAACCTTGCTAAAAGGCATAAATTGGGATAAAATATTAGGAACAAAGAATACGGAGGAGAGATGGGTTTGCTTTAAGAGCATATTAAATAAGGGCATTAGCCAATGTATCCCATTGGGTAATAAATTTAAAAGAGCGAACAAAAGTCCTGGATGGCTTAACTCCAATGTAAAAATGCATATAAAAGCAAAGGAGAAGGCCTTCAAAAAATACAAGGTTGAGGGATCATTCTCAGCATTCAGACTTTATAAAGAATGCAACAAGAAATGTAAGGGTGCAATTAGGACAGCTAAGATAGAACATGAAAGACACATAGCGGAGGAGAGCAAAAAAAAAAACAAGAAATTCTTTAAGTATGTAAACAGTAAAAAAGGGAGGACAGACCATATTGGCCCCATAAAGAATGAGGAAGGACATCTGGTTACAAAGGATGGTGAAATGGCGAAGGTATTGAATTTATTCTTCTCCTCAGTCTTCACAAGTGAATCAGTAACCAAAACTGCAGTGTTTATCCTCATGACACAACACAGGAAGCACCTCCATGGTTAACAGAGGACAGAATTAAAATTAGACTTGAGAAACTTAACATTAATAAATCACCGGGACCAGATGGCTTGCATCCGAGGGTACTTAGGGAACTCAGTCAAGTGATTTCCAGACCGTTGTTCCTAATTTTTACAGATGGTCTACTGACTGGAATGGTACCAGCTGATTGGAGAAAAGCCAATGTAGCACCAATATTTAAAAAGGGCCCAAAATACATCCCTGGGAATTACAGACCAGTTAGCCTAACATCAATAGTATGTAAACACTTGGAGGGGATGATAAGGGACTATATACAAGATTTTAGTAATAAGAACGGTATCATTAGCAGTAATCAGCATTGATTCATGAAGAATCGTTCTTGCCAAACCAATCTATTAACCTTCTATGAGGAGGTGAGTTTCCATCTAGATAAAGGAAGGCCCGTAGACGTGGTGTATCTGGATTTTGCAAAAGCATTTGACACAGTTCCCAATAAACGTTTACTCTACAAATTAAGGTCTGTTGGCATGGACCATAGGGTGAGTACATGGATTGAAAACTGGCTACAAGGGCGAGTTCAGAGGGTGGTGATAAATGGGGAGTACTCAGAGGTCAGGTCAGGGGTGGGTAGTGGGGTTCCCCAGGGTTCTGTGCTGGGACCAATCCTAATTAATTTGTTCATAAACGACCTGGAGGATGGGATAAACAGTTCAATCTCTGTATTTGCAGACGATACTAAGCTAAGCAGGGCAATAACTTCTCCACAGTGGAAACCTTGCAAAAAGATCTGAACAAATTGATGGGGTGGGCAACTACATGGCAAATGAGGTTCAATGTAGAAAAATGTAAAATAATGCATTTGGGTGGCAAAAATATAAATGCAATCTATACACTGGGGGGAGAACCTCTGGGGGAATCAAGAATGGAAAAGGACCTGGGGGTCCTAGTAGATGATAGGCTCAGCAATGGCATGCAATGCCAAGCTGCTGCTAACAAAGCAAACAGAATATTGGCATGCATTAAAAAGGGGATCAACTCCAGAGATAAAACAATAATTCTCCCACTCTACAAGACTCTGGTCCGGCCGCACCTGGAGTATGCTGTCCAGTTCTGGGCACCAGTCCTCAGGAAGGATGTACTGGAAATGGAGCGAGTACAAAGAAGGGCAACAAAGCTAATAAAGTATCTGGAGGATCTTAGTTATGAGGAAAGATTGCGAGCACTGAACTTATTCTCTCTGGAGAAGAGACGCTTGAGAGGGGATATGATTTCAATATAAAAATACCGTACTGGTGACCCCACAATAGGGATAAAACTTTTTCGCAGAAGAGAGTTTAACAAGACTCGTGGCCACTCATTAAAATTAGAAGAAAAGAGGTTTAACCTTAAACTACGTAGAGGGTTCTTTACTGTAAGAGCGGCAAGGATGTGGAATTCCCTTCCACAGGTGGTGGTCTCAGCGGGGAGCATTGATAGCTTCAAGAAATTATTAGATAAGCACCTGAATGACCGCAACATACAGGATATATAATGTAATACTGACACATAATCACACACTTAGGTTGGACTTGATGGACTTGTGTCTTTTTTCAACCTCACCTACTATGTAACTATGTAACAGACTATCTAAGTCTTCTGAAGAAAGTTTATGGAGTTTCATGTTGGAGAAAGAGTTCTCAAATTTCTCCTGAGTGAATTTGAAATGGTTCTCTGGGGTTAGACAGTTGTATAGTGTAACAAGCCCCTGCTCGCTCGGTTCCACTCTCCCGACACTCCTCTGCGGCTATAGAATCAGATTGCAGATTGCAACATCTGATGGTTCGGTCATCCGATGCTCCAGGATTCGAACTACAGCTATGTGTCGTTCTAATCCAGTTGTGATAGCTCAGAACAAACACCAGGCAGGCTGTATGTAAGTTCAAACAGGAATCTCACTTTTATTGAATGCACACAACACAATTTTATACACAGCAGTTTGAACACCCCGCCCCCAACAACCACTTTCCTATTGGTCAATTGTAAAGTACACTTTAGTCTTCAGTTAGGTCCTCTTGGCCATGCAAATGAGGACTTGAAACAGGGTCAGCAGAGATTGGTCGAATAGCTTGAATAGGAGGACTGATATGTGTAATGACACAGAGAAGCCCCAGGGGGTAATTAAAGTACATAAACAAACAGTCAAACACAGAACAATGCCTTCCTTCCAGACCTTGGAGCCGTCTGGAGGGAGTTAGACTTAAAACAGGGCAGAAGACCCCCCACTGTGTAATAGAATCAAAGGAGAAATACTTCAGTATTCCAAGCCTCATGACAATACTCCCCCCTGGAAAACAGTCCAACAGCCACAGTGGGACCCCGAACGGGTCAACTCGAGGATGTTGGAAAAGTAGTCTTAAGGTTCCAACAGTATGAATCGGTCACTCTTTGTAATATGGCAAATACAGGGTTCCCAGAGTCTGTGTCTCTTGGCAGGATATGGACCTGAATCCAAAGTAACACCACCTCAAGGGTCCTCAGGCATACAGCTCACAAAGGGCACCGTTCCCCCAAATGCCAGGGCCCACGATCGGTCGACAAGAGGCCAGCATTCAGTCCCCTCCAAAAGCCTCTGTCCCGGCTAGGTCTGTCACATTTCTCCCTTGTCAGCAGATAAATAACACAGGAGGAGTCCCCAGACGGATTTACTCCGAAGTTAGTCCTAAGTCCCAGTCCCCTAATGCCTGTACCCACACAGTACCCCAAACAAATTGTTCCAAACATAGCATTACTTACCCAGCCAACCTCTGCCTCTCTCAGAGAACATGCCTGCCACTGGCGACAGGCCTGGACTGGCCCTTCTCCCTGGAGTCCTTTCAGCCGCTGGAGAGAAGACAGGGTGACTGGGCTCACTCCGTCATGCTGTTGGGGATCTGGGCCAACTGCCCAGCATCACTGGAGTATACAAGTGGAGACTGAAGTCCCATCCACTTTTAGTAGGTGAAAATCCCACAGTGCTTGCAAAGCATGGCTGACATCCTCCTGTATCAGTTTCGCACCATTTTCTTGGGTTGTGTCAGTGGAGACCAAAGTCCCATCCACTACCACCTCTTCTGTTAGTTGAGGGCAGGGGCCAGCAGCACTCTGCCCTCTTGCCAGCACTTCTGCTGGGGACTCCACATCCTCCACTCTGGCTAACTGTTGGGGTAGGAGGCTGGCTTCCTCCACTCCCAAACTGTGTAACTGCCATTGGGGAGGTGAGCCGGCTGCTTCCTTTTCCATTCCCTCATCTGTCTGTGGTACTGTCTCCCAGGTGCACAGATCTTTGCTGGGGAGGAAAGACCACTTCCTCCACCCTGGCCAACTGTTGGGGAGGGACGACGAACACCTCCTCTCCCTTCTCCCCCTGTATCCTGATCTGCTGCTGGAAAGTGACCACCTCCTTCTCACCCTGAGCCTCCGGAACTGCCACAGATGTGGGGCAGAGGTCTTGGAACCTCTGTCCAGTGACCAGCGCTTCAGCTGGGGAAGTTCCTTGTGACTCCACAGATACTGCTGTTGGTGCTGGGCAGAGCACAGTGAAGTTTGGCCCTAATAACAGCTCTTCTTCTGCTGGATGCTCACCAGGCTGTTCTTCCTCAGCAGAAAAGTCTATCAAATCCCCTGTCTCTGCAACTGGTGTCTGGGGATAAAGGTTCACCATCTCCTGTCCATGGAACCCAGAAGATGCTATCAGTTTTGGGCAGAAGTTAGCAGAGCTCTGTCCTTTTGTCATCACTTCAGCTTTGGGGATAACGATCTCCAGATTTTCCACTGCCGATTGTCTGGCATTCTGCTGGACGGGCACATTCCTCCATCCAAGATCATCCAATGCAGAAACAGGTTTATCAACGTCAGTCAGCACTTGCTCCATCCGCCATAAGACCTCTGCGTCCATAGCTGCGGGGGCAGGTTGGCAAAGCACACTGTTACTCTGCCACATTGTCGACTCAGCCAGGATTTCAGAGTTGTCAGCTGGTATTTAATGATAGTCCCAGGCAAAGGGAGCCCCACCCTGCTGCTGAGCAGAGTCTAGCAGCTGTCTGTAAGCGATCTCCAGCTCCCATTCCTGAACGGCCAGAAACTCCAAATCTTCCTGTGCCCAGTACACTTCCGAGACATTCAGTCTTCGCTCTCTGTGCTCCATTATTTCCTCCAAACGCCACTCCCGATAACTCCCAAAGTCAGGGTCCCTGGACAGCCTCCAGTACAACAATCCCAGGCCATCGTAATCAAAGCCTTCTGTGGGGCTGTCATCCACTGTCCACGAGCACACTTGGGCTACATACCACTGAAGGGCTCTGTAGCTCTCGTCCAACCGCATTTCTGCCCAGATCAGCCTGCTTAACTCAGCTGTCCACTCCTGGTTCGGTTGTTCCCCCAATAACAGCATTTGCACTTCATACTGTGACCAGTACCTTACATGGATGGAGGGTAGGACTTTTCCCTGGTTTTGCTGCTCACGGGCTAGCGCCCTAGATCTGTCTGCCTGTTGGAGGAAATCAGGGAAGGAATTAAATGGGCGTGGGTGTAATTTGTTGACTAGCATTCTCTGGGGTTTATTCGAGTATTCGTAGAATTTTTGTTTTGTCCACAGTAAAGACCTAGCTGCCTTGCCAAGTTGTATTTGTTTGATTTGTTCTCTGAGAGAGATGACCTTATCTAGTTTCGACACTGTGGGGCCACACAATAGCCTTTGCTCCGCAGTAACCAAAGCGAAAGTAAGGGTCCGTATAAGTCTATTTCTATCTTTTTTTAAGCGAGAGATTTCAGCTATGTAAGCACCTTGGAAAACAGTCTTGTGTGCCTACCACAACCTAGAAGAGTCGGAGACTGACCCTAGATTATATTGGAAGTAGTCTTTCATAATCTTTGCTAAGATGGTATGTGAGATTTCAGATTATAGGAGATGATCATTTAAACGCCAATGACAAGATTTATTGTAAACTCGGGAGAGCATAAGGTCTATCATGATGAGAGCATGATCCGACCATGCAATAGGCGATATTTTGGATTCGATCACATATAGGATGAGTGGAGCCGAAGTTAAAAAATGATCAAGACGTGAATACATTTTATGAGCTGAGGAGTAAAAAGTGAACTGTTTAGTAGAGGGATGTTTGATCCTCCATGAGTCGAAGATTTGATGAGACCTTATACGTTTGCGAAAGGAATTGGCTTGGGATATAATCTTTTTAGAGGGTTTATTATTAAGGAGGGTTTGTCTGTCTCTAGTGGGTGACATTATCAAATTAAAATCCCCACCAATGACCATAAAAGGTTGTGAGGAATACTTAGGGGAGTCAAAGAGTTTGTTAAGAAAATCAATCTGGCCTGTATTAGGGGCATAACAAGCGTGAAAGAGGAGGTAAAATATTCACAGTCTAAAATGAGAAACGTGCCGTGTGGGTCCGCATGAGATTTTTTAACCTTAATAGGGCACGATTTCTTAATCAGAATCGCAACTCCGGCCTTGCCCGAGGAATCCGAGGCAAGGAAGGAGGTGGGAAAGAACCTCGAGGCAAATTTAAACGAGCCCTCCGACCTAAAGTGAGCCTCTTGGATCATCACCACATCTGCTCCTGAGGCCCTGAAGTCCTTCAGGGCCATCCAGCTCTTGTGAATGGAGCCAAGACCCTTCACGTTGTACGACATGATCTTTAAAGCTATGTGTGTGGATCAATCAAATAGACTTGTGTAAAGGCAATGAATCTAAAGAGTAATAAAACATAGAATACAAAAGAGATGCAGATAGAATGATATATAATGACCACAACCGCAATCTCATAGTACCGAAACAATAGCAAATATATCCTATAATAGAATTGCATTTGGTTCGAAAAATACAGATAGAACATTGTCAACCTACAGAGCTAAGCGATATCCATGGACATAGCAAAAAACAAAAAACATTGAAGAAAAAAATAGAAAAAAAGAAAAACTGAAATTTTTGAAGACCTGAGAGGCGCCTGCGTCTCAGGAGGCCCTGGTGATACTCCAAGGCCAGGTAGGGGTGTGTATGGACTTCCATTAGGAGACTCTGGGTAATGATCCAGGAAGCACCGGCTGCTCACAAGGATAAACTGTCAACTGACGCCTGTTGGCCATGGAGGAAAAAACAGACCCTTAATATCTGTTATATATCTGATGGGATGTGGGAAGAAAAAATAACTCTACCCAAAAGAAAAATTAGGGTAGAAACAAAAACATACTTAAGACCAGAACAGCAATTTCCATTTCTCTCAAATCATGGAGAGTTGGAAATTATTTTGAGCAGTAAAGCCTGAATGGATCCTAAGAGAAGATGCGAGACAATCAAGGAGGTTGCTTGGAGATTTGCAGATGTTGGGGTGTAGAGAAATGTTTCCTGGACTTGACTCTCACGGGGGTCCAGATACGGCTGGGCGTGTGTGGAGGTAGATGGATCTGATTTTAGGAGGGATCAAATCTTCTTCCGGGATAGGAGGTAGACCAAGACTTTTTAGGAATGCCTCACTTTCTATTAATTCACGTAGAGTATGTTGTACTCCATCTTTGGAAACAGTGAGGCGGAAGGGAAAACCCCAATAGTACGGAATCTTGTGATGTTGTAGGTGTGAGGTGATTGGGCGTAGATTCCTACGTTTAGCAAGGGTGATGGGGGAAAGATCACTAAAAATCTGGAGTTTTGACCCCTTATACACAAGTTGAGCTTTGTTGCATGTGGCTACAATGAGTGCTTCCTTGCTTTCAAAGAAATGAAACCTCACTATGACATCTCTGGGTCTAGCTCCAGCTGAAGGTTTGGGGCCAAGAGAATGGTGTGCCCTATCTAGGCGTCAGTCAATGTCCACCACCGAAGGGGCCAAGGTGTTGAAGAGACCCAGAAGATAAACACGTAAGTCAGAGTCCCCCACAGTTTCGGGAATACCTCTGAAGTGTAAGTTCTGCCTCCTTTCTCTATTGTCCAAGTCCTCCTGCTGTAATTGTAGTTGGGAGATTGAAAGGCGTAGGTTATGGTTATCCTCTTCAATAGCCTGTACATAGTTTACCATCTCATCAAATTTGTTTTCAAGGGTATCTCTACGTTCTCCAATTTGGTCTATTTCACCTCTCAGTTCTACAGCTAGCTTGCTCACCTCTGTTGAGACGTTGTTCGTGATTTGTTGAAGTAAAAGCTGAAGCTTAGCATCTAACTTGGCATCTAATATATCTGGGGTGAGGATCTCATGGAGAGAGGGTGAAGCAGGATCCGGGCCTTGAGTAATAATGGGCGAAGTGATCGCAGCATTCTCCATTCTTGTGGAAGTATCCATTGCCGCATGGGCGTCTGAGGAATAATTTGAGGTCGTAGGTTGTGGTCTGGTAACGTAACGTTCCATGCTAAAGTCCTCACATGTCCCAAACAGCGGTTTATAATTTTGCCGTTGCTGGCCAACTTTGTGCAGGAGATGATCAGGGAATATGATAGATGGTCACGCTTACCTCCATAGCTATAAGTGGTTAAGAAAGCATGACGGAGGTCTCGGGGAGCAGGCAGAATTCCAAGCTCACTTAAGAGACATATTTGGTGAAGTGGCTGTCATGTATATGATTACATCTGCCTGTTGTAATGGTAAGTAATTGAGTAGTGGTGGGAGGGGATAATAAATCCCGTTCAGTGAATGTGGGATTGGATCACAGGCCGGGTGTAGCTGGAGTCCCATGATGGCTGCCGACTTCAGTGTGTAGGCCGAGACCGCAGACTTTCCTAAAAGCAGCTGCCGGCCGCGTAGGTCCCACCTCGTTTAGGCCCAGGGATCTCCCACTGATGTCTGTCGGTGTGGTACCTAGTAGTCCCCGGCAGGGATACTGTCTATGTGGGGGAAAGGCAGGTGGCCCTTTACTCACTGTGTTTGCGGGAGGAGGAGGACGGAGCCGGAAGAGTAGACCACAGGCTTTAGAATGGCGCCCGGCCGCACGATGTTGGAGATTGCGGTCAGGGAATCGTTAGGCATCTCACCCCCACTGCAGATCCATATATAGTCCCTCAGGGATGAGTAGTCAGCGGGCAGGAATTAAACGTTTGCAGAGCCCCCGGATCACGGTGTGCAGGAGAGAGGGGGGCCTCAAGATGGCGGCGGTCCTCGGGTGCAGGAGTCAAAAAGCTAGGCCGGGATACACACCACTGGGCCGATTCCGGGACAGGTCTACAGCTGTGGTTGAAGGGCACAATGTCCCGAAAGATATGCCGGAGGTTTGGGTGTTCACCGAGGTGAAACAAAGGGAGGATGGCGATAGATGAACGCTGGATGTGCGGAGCTCAGCACAAACACATCTTCTCCGCTGAGTGTCACGACACGCCCCCAGTTGCAGGAAGTTTGCAGCGCAGTCCCATTACCTTGAATAGGTTGTGTTCAACAGTGGTACTGCCTGTCAGTTGTAACAAGCCGCTTTTTTTTTGCCATGGCTGTGAAGCAAAGCATCATGACCATGGATGGGTACAGCCCTGTGTGCCTGAATTTCTGTGTTCTGTGAGGGTTAACCCCCTGCTTGTACCGCCCCAAACCCCCCTTTCTCACAACCCATATGAACAAGCTCATACTGAATGTGTTTTTCTATCTTTGACATATTATAAGGAATTTATTGTAGTAGAACACTAAAGGAGGATGAACCTTTGAATATATTCTTGTTGAATACTGCCTGTACATATAAAAATATAAAATTTGTGCAGCCATTTATAGGTAAAGTTGATCCAGGGAAAATCCGATTGCCTCTTGGGGGATCAGGAAGGAATTTTTTCCCCTGCTGTAGCAAATTGGAGCATGCTCTGCTGGGGTTTTTTGCCTTCCTCTGGATCTACTGTGAGTATAAAAATTGGGTATATTGGATTATACAATATTTTTTATTTTATTTATTTATTGTTTTTAAGGTTGAATTGGATGGACTTGTGTCTTTTTTCAGCCTGACTAAGTAACAATGTAACTATGTTTATCATACACCAGGGACGTGCAGTCAGGGGAGTAATAGGGGCGGTATGTAGCCTAAGTGCTACCCCACCACTGGTAAAAATGTGGGAATCCTACAACCTATGGTTCCAGAGATTCCAGAGATACGGGGCTCCTTGCCCAGTCTGTCATAAGCTAAATACAGAGCGGCCAGTTTAAATACAAGCTGGCACACACTGTTTGCAGCAGACTGAGAGGATGAGCTCACAGTGCCTCTCACTTCTTGTCAAAGGCACTGAGCTTAATGAACAGCTTGGAGTCTTGGACCAATGGTAAAGTACTATTGGTCCCAGCTGTCCAATAAAAATGCTGCAGTGGAGGCACGCCTCTCACTGCAGTGTCATAGAAGGGGCACGTGTCTAAAAGACAAATGCTCCCTTCCAGCCCAGCCCTCTTAACTACAAGGAAAAAAACATTTGTTTTTGTGTATAAGATTTACCCATAATCCCATGTTTTTCTCACGCAGTTAAGAGGGAGAAATTGATTCTGCTGAAAAGGTACTGTAACTTATTATTTATCTATTTACTGTGAAATTACTGGTTTGAAGTTATAACTTCAAACTTCAGTAATTTGTCCGTTAAGCCACCTGCTTGAGTACAGATTTTGAAAATATAGTAAATTACCTTAAAAACAATATATAATAATTATTTGTATATAGGGCTGCAGCTAATGATTATTTTCATAATCGATTAGTTGGCCGATTATTGTTTTGATTAATCGGTTAAGAACCTTAAGAAAATGGTGGTGTATAATTTAGTTAATATGTAAAGTTTTTAAAAAAAAGGCAATTTATTCTTAATTATCTCTATGCAGTGGTAAATATAAATAACCAACTATATGGTTAGGGAGCAAAATATCTAATCCACTCTGAGAATAACAGACAGAAGAGATATACTGTATATACTATTAGAGGAGATATACTGTATATACTTTTAGAGGAGATATACTGTATATACTATTAGAGGAGATATACTGTATATACTATTAGAGGAGATATACTGTATATACTATTAGAGGAGAGATATACTGTATATACTATTAAATGGTGAATCTGGTAAATATCATCAGACTCAGAGATCAAACAATGTCTTCCTTCAAAAAAAAATTTCATTTTAAGAACATTCGTTTGATTTTCTAATCGTTAGTGGGGTCAAATCCACGTTTGTTTTCAACCACAGTAACGAGAAAGTTTAGAAATAATAGAAAACTTCTTGGTCAAAGGAATTTTCAGACAGTGTATGTGGTTTTCATTCAGAAATTACATTCATTTTAAAAACAGAATGTTAAAAACAAGTGAAAATTTCAAACCATATTCTTTCATTCAGCGAATGTACAAAGATTTTTCGTCTGAATATTCTCATCTGAAAATTGATCCGTGTGGCCGGCATAAGGCTCGGTACACTCCTATGCAGTTTGCTTTTGATCTGTTTCTGCAGTGCTTTTTGCTGTGTGTTTTGATTTTTGCACATGTGATTTTGCTGCGATTTGCATTTTTGCATTTTTTTGGCCAATTTGTTGTTGGGCAAATTAAAAAACAAATTTCTGCAAAAATGCATTACATGCTTTTCTGCAGCTTCTCCATTGAAGTATATTGAACCAAAAAAGCCCCGTTTTGCATTTAAAAAAAAAGCCCCTGACCCTTTCCAAATACGCAGCGGCTGATAAAAGAATAGATGTGGACTCGTCCCATAGGAAACCATGTAAATGAACTGTAGTGCGTTTCTGCAAAAAGCACCAAAAAACACATAGGAGTGAACCAGGTCTAAGATGTTTAATAACTTAATGGGGTTAAAAAAAAACTAAAATGAGCCCTTTACAGTGGGGCAAAAAAGTATATAGTCAGCCACCAATTGTGCAAGTTCCCTCACCTAAAAAGATGACAGAGGCCTATAATTGTCATCATAGGTATACCTCAACTATGAGAGACAAAATGTGGAAACAAATCCAGACAATCACATTGTCTGATTTTTGAAAGAATTTATTTGCAAATTATGGTGGAAAATAAGTATTTGGTCAATATCAAAAGTTCATCTCAATACTGTTATATATCCTTTGTTGGCAATGACAGAGGTCAAACGTTTTCTGTAAGTTTTCACAAGGTTGTCACATACAACCTTGGTATGTTGGCCCATTCCTCCATGCAGATCTCCTATAGAGCAGTGATGTTTTGGAGCTGTCACTGGGCTACACAGACTTTCAACTCTCTCCAAAGGTTTTCTATGGGGTTGAGATCTGAAGACTGGCTAGGCCACTCCAGGACCTTGAAATGCTTCTTACGAAGCCACTCCTTCATTGCGCGGGCAGTGTGTTTGGGATCATTGTTATGCTGAAAGACCCAGCCATGTTTCATCTTCAATGCCCTTGCTGATGGGAGGAGGTTTGCACTCAAAATCTCACGATACATGGCCCCATTCATTCTTTCATGTACACGGATCAGTCGTCCTGTTCCCTTTGCAGAGAAACAGCCCCAAAGCATGATGTTGCCACCCCCATGCTTCACAGTAGGTATGGTGTTCTTTGGTTGCAACTCAGCATTCTCTCTCCTCCAAACACAACGAGTGTTTCTACCAAACAGTTCTATTTTGGTTTCATCTGATCATATGACATTCTCCCAATCCTCTTCTGGATCATCCAAATGCTCTCTAGCAAACCTCAGAAGGGGCCCGGACATGTACTGGCTTAAGCAGGGGGAAACGCCTGGCACTGCAGGATCTAAGTCCCTGGCAGCGTAGTGTGTTACTGATGGTAGCCTTTGTTACGTTGATGAGGAGCAAGGAGAGGTCCTCTTTGTTCTTCGGTGTGTGTCTTTTAGGTACGCTTGCCAACGAACTTCATGGCAGGTCGACATATGTCTGGTCAAGCATGTGGTGCCCAAGCGAGTGATGTTTTGTCCACGCGAGATATGCTTGAGACATATGTTACAAATAGCACTGGTGGAATCTGATGCACTCGTCTCAAAAAAGGCCCACACCAAAGAACTTTTGGAATAACGCGCAGAGACAGCAACGCCCTGCACATGCGGAGCTCTGTGGTATGATGCAGTCGGTGTGCTGCCCTTAAGCTGGCCCCTGGTAGGCCACCTGCCTTGTTGGTGATGTGCCTCCTCCTCCTCTCTCCTATCAGGCACCCATGTGGAGTCAGTGACCTCATCATCCTCTCCCTCCTCATCACTGGAGCAAAGCTGGCAGTATGCTGCAGCTGGGGGAACATGACTGCCAGATTGCTGTCCTTCTTGGGCACCCCCTCTCTCTGGGCTTATGTTACTTCCTTCCTCTATCTGGGTACCATCATCGGAGCCTTCAAAATGCTGGGCATCCTCCTGGGGCATGTACCCAACACTGTGGTCAACCAGTTCGGGGGACTCCTCAGGAGGACATGGTGGGACTAGGGAAGGAGTGACTGATGCCATTGAGCCGAGGGAAGAGGCCGCGTTGGCAGTTGCTTTGCCAGACAAAGTACCCTGAGCCTGGGTGAGAGAGGAGGATGAGGACGGCTTGGTCATCCACTCTACCAAGTCTTCTGCATGTTGCGGCTCAACACGGCCAGCTGCCGAAAAAAAGGAAAAGCGTGTCCCATGGCCACGTGCTGATGAGGATGCACCATCTTCACAACCAGTACTGTTATCTCTAGACACAGAGCCTGCTTGCCCTCTTTCATTGGCTTGTGACTGTCTGCCTCTCCTTGTTTGCCTTCCAGACGTACTAATGGCCTGCAGTGAGATGTAGCTGCACAAAGCTGGGATGTATATATATATATACTGATACCGCAGCTAGCAGAATCAACTGCCTGCCTGTAGTATTATTAGTATAAGAACACCAGCAATTGTCTTCAGGTAGCTTTAGGTGCACACTGTGCAGAGGACACAGTACACTAACTGTAAATACTGTAGCTGCCTGCCTGTGGTATTAATAGGAGCAGAACAATGGCAATTGTCTTCAGGTAGCTTTAGGTGCACACTGTGAGGGGACGCAGTACACTAACTGTAAATACTGTAGCTGCCTGCCTGTGGTATTAATAGGAGCAGAACAACAGCAATTGTCTTCAGGTAGCTTTAGGTGCACACGGTGCAGAGGACGCAGTACACTAACTGTATATACTGTAGCTGTCTGCCTGTGGTATTAATAGAAGCAGAACAACAGCAATTGTCTTCAGGTAGCTTTAGGTGCACACTGTGCAGAGAACACAGTACACTAACTGTAAATACTGTAGCTGCCTGCCTGAGGTACTAATAGGATCAGAAGAACACCACCAATTTTTTTCAGGTAGCTTTAGGTGCACACTGTGCAGAGGACACAGTGCACTAACTGTAAATACTGTAGCTTCCTGCCTGTGGTATTATTAGGAGCAGAAAAACAGCAATTGTCTTCAGGTAGCTTTAGGTGCACACTGTGCAGAGGATCACTACACTAACTTGTAAATACTGCAGCTGCCTGCAGTACTAATTGGATCAGAAAGACACCACCAATTTTCTTCAGGTAGCTTTAGGTGCACACTGTGCAGAGGACGCACTACACTAACTTGTAAATACTGCAGCTGCCTGCATTACTAATAGGTTAAGAAGGAAGAACACCACCAATTTTCTTCAGGTAGCTTTAGGTGCACACTGTGCAGAGGATACTCTACACTAACTTGTAAATACTGCAGCTGCCTGCGGTACTAATAGGATCAGAAGAACACCACCAATTTTCTTCAGGTAGCTTTAGGTGCACACTGTGCAGAGGACGCACTACACTAACTGTAAATACTGTAGCTAATAGGACTAATAGGATCAGAAGAACAGCAGCAATTTTCTTCAGGTAGCTGTAAATACCGTAAAAATACCTACCTGCCTGTCAGTAGGAAGAGAATAACAGGAATGCATCTAGCTAAACTGAATACAGTATATATATATATATATATATATATATATATATATATATATATATATATATATATATATATATATATATTTATACACACACAACACCTAGGATGTATATATAAAAACAATACACTGTAAGTGCAGCTAACTGACTCGCCTGCCTACTCTAACTTAGATCAAATGACACTGTCTCTCTCTCTCTCTCTATCTCTCTCTCAATGCCGAAACACACTACACAGGGCCGACGTGCAAGCGGCCTTATATAGTGTGGGGCATGTACTAAACCCCCTGAGCCATAATTGGCCAAAGCCACCCTGGCTTTGGCCAATTAAAGCTCTCTGTACAGAGGGCGCTGTGATTGACCAAGCATGCGGGTAATAGTGTATGCTTTTGGCCAATCATCAGCCAGCAATGCACTGCGATGCTGCCGTGAATTACGGGCCGTGATGCGCCACTCGAATTTGGTCCGAACGGCCCATATCGTTTGTGATTTGACAAACGGTCGAACATGTGATGTTCGAGTGGAACATGGGTTCGACTCGAACTTGAAGCTCATCCCTAATACTAGCCAGTGCCTCACCAGCCACTGACCTCACCGCACGTCCCTGTCATACACTGTACCTATACACAAATAATGTATGCAAACAGAATGCATTATAAAAATGCTACAATTTCCTGAACCGCCAAAAAATTGGATATTTTCTGTAGCTCAGTAAAGCTAGTAATATAACTAGGGGTTAATTGCAGGTGGATACAGTTAGAACATATGACTACCTACATTATAAGCTACACACACATAATAGTGATCAATCGCACACAGCTGGAGCATTTTGCAATCAGTTGTTGCTCCTAGTGATTGCTAGGGATTTTAGAATTCTAAACAGGCTACTTAAAATTGGCTGTGTAGCTCTGGTAATTATCATGTAATTTAAGCTAGAGCTACACAGCTTAACTGCACCACTAAAATAGCTAGATATTAAACACTTGGGGTGGCACTTAGTCACCAAACAGATGGGACAGTTGAGATCAATAACAAGCACTGCGCTCCGAGCCCACCCAGTTGTGTGACAAAGTGAATGAATATTCGCTATTTTCACACTAAGTCTCCTCCTGCCAATCAGGAAGTGCATCATGAGAACCATTTCCTGATTGTCCAAAACATCAGGCGACCCTATTGCATCTACAAGATGTGGCTTATTTGTGGTCCTTAAAGACTGCAGTTTGAAAATATACCCTTTTTGCTGCCTTTGATACAGTATACCACCCACTCCTCCTCAATAAACTACACTCCATTGGCCGCCATGACTCTGCTCTCTCCTGGTTCTCCTCCTTGCTATCTCAGTGCATGTTCAGTGTCATATGCAACTCTTTTTTTCCTCCTCACCTCTTCCTCTTTCTGTTGGGGTACCCCAAGGCTCTGTCCTTGGGCTATCCCATTCTACCGCTACACCTCCTTCCTACATCGACGACATCAAGATCTATCTCTCTTCTTCCCAGCTTACCACCTCAATCTTCATGTATCACAAATGCACTGAGGGGCATATCAGTATGGATGTCACACCATTTCCTCATGCTAAATCTGTTAAAAACTGAGCTTGTAATATTTCCTCCTAAACGTTTCCCCCCCCATGACTTTACCATTGATATCAATAGCACAATTACTGGTCTCTCCGGACACACCAGGTGCTAGTTGTAATCTTAGACTCTGACCTCTTCTTCTGGCCCCACATTCAATCACTGGCTAAGTCTTGCCACCTTAACCGCATTAACCGCAATTAACAACATTTCCAGAATTTGCCCCATCTTAACTTACAACACCATAAAACAACCTATTCACTCCATGGTTATCTTCCACCTTGACTACTGCAAATCCTTTTCTCTGGCCTACCATAATACAGACTCTGCCAACCCCTTCACTGGCTTTTGATTGCCCAACGCATAAAATTCAAAATACTAACCACCACATACAAAGCCATCTATAACACTGCTCCCAGCTACATCACCAACCTCATCTGCAGGTATCACCTAAATCAACCTCTACGCTCCTCCCAAGACATCTTGCTCTCTAGTTCCATTACCCTCTCCCATGCTCGCTTCCAGGGCTTCTCCAGAACCTCTCCCATTCTCTGGACTTCCATACCCAAGTATGTTAGGTTAGTTCCTACCCTGTCTCCCCTATGAGATACGTTAAAACTTATTTATTTAGGGATGCCTACCCCACCTCCACCTAAAAACTGTACTTTGGCCACCTCCATCAAAATAACTATTCTAACACCTCTCCCCCCCTTTAGATTGTAAGCTCTATGAGCAAGGACCTCCCTTTTCTGTATTGAACTGTATTGTAATCATACTGTCTCCCTTTATATTGTAGATGTAGAGCATTGTGCAAACTGTTGGCGCTATATAAATCCTGGATAATAATAATAATAATAATATTGTTTAGATAATACCCCATATTTACAAATCTGTCTGCTAAGCATTTGTTTACGTAATCCATGCGCTCGTTGTCATCTCTGTCATTGTAATAAATAAAGAATTTCAGCTCCGTGCTGGTGCATTTTATCGTCAGACATATAGGGAGATCTGTTTGCTCAACTGTACACTGGCAGTTTCCAAGGCTTCGGGGAAGAAATCCATCCAAGCAGCGTGCACAGCTATTAGAATATTGTTGGTAATTCTTTCTTCCTGCTCTGGGAGCTAGCTTTGACCTCTTAACAAAGAACAGGTTCAATCTGCTTCCCCTTCTCCACCCTGGGAGACTGATGAGGGTCACATGACCTTTGTAGTAGACAGCACAGAATTTGGATGGTAATATGTGCTGGTGGGGGAGGGTAAACTGGCTGCTCTCACAGAATGCTTGTACTGGAAGCTTAAGCTGGGAGGAGAAGGGAAAGACCAGCTCAGACCAGCTTCATTCCACAGACTCATTAAGATGCAAATGCCAAATAGTTTTACCAGACGCACTGTATAAATTTACAGTTTCCTTTTTAGCTTATTCAGACGATGTTAAAAAATATATCATCCTTGAAATGCAGGGGCTATTTAACTGCTTTTTAAACAACAAAGCAATTATCTTTGTTTTATAACTTAAATTAGAATAGTCATTGTGCCATAGAGCGAATATTGCATAAAAATATAAAAATATGTATAAATCAAGATTATTTTTAACATAAATAAAGCCAGACTTAGAGAATAATAATATAATAATCAGTTATGTGGAGGTAGTATACATACAGAGGTCCTGCCACTAGACCATTTATTTCAACAATCTTCTCTTAGCATTATGTATTGCTTCCCCAAAAGAGCTACTGCTTCTCGGTGTCAGGAACCATAAATCAGACTGAGACAGAAATGCAGTAAACATCACACCTTTTAATGTAATGGTAAAAATGGTACAGATCAGTAAACGTAGTCAAAACATAAGCCGGGGAACGGAAGCCAAAGTGGGTAGTCAGACAAGCCAGTAATCAGGAAACCAGAAATCAGTGTAGTTGGAGGCAGTAAAACAGTATCAGGAACCAGAAGGGACATCAGCCGGGCAAAGTCTTTCACAGGAATACAGCAGAGAAACTCCAGATATATTGACCAGGTGAGGCAGGAAAGGAATGAACAAGGCAGTTTAAATAGCCAGAAGGGGCTGGCTTTAGGTGGGACTAACGAGCAGATAATGATAACCAGGTAAGCCACTGAGGAATCGATGAGTGCTGACAATTATCCGACAGCTGAGCAGCTTGAGCACAGAGCAAGAGAGCTGCTAAGAGCCCATCCCTGACAGTACCCCCTCCTCAATGACCCCTCCCCCTCAGAGGGGCACCAGTTTTGAGGGGAAACCATCTATGGAAAGCACAGAGAAGGAAAGGAGCATGTACGTCTGAGGATGAGACCCAAGAGCGTTCCTCCAGACTGTGAACAAGGTAATGTATGCGCCCACGGAACCTACCCACCAAATAGGTGAATGGTTTATATTTGGACAGTTGAAGAATTATTTATATTTTTTATTAACTACTTATACTTCCTTGCTCAAGTACATACATTAGGGTGATCGTTCATGACAATTCTTTTGTTTTTTTGGGAGTCAATGATCGATTGTATCTCATACTCTTCATGGTTCTCAACCTGAACCGGGCAAGGACATGGTACCAAGGTGTTGAAGCAGTTGCACATCAAAGGTTTTAATTAGGAAACATAGAATACATTTGAAATACACATGTTAGAAGGAAGGTCTGATGCATAAGCCACTGGGTTGATCCTATTGAGAATACAGAAAGGCCCAATATACCGCCGTGCCAGTTTCAGTGAGGGAACATGGAGTTGGAGGTTACGAGATGAAAGCCAGACCCTCTCCCCAACCTGTTAGGAAGTCGCAGGTCAGCATGTAGTCTGTACCTATCACCGCCACGTCTCAAGGACTCTTGGACCTGCACCCAAGTGGAAAAGAGATCACAGAGATGCTCCTCTAATGCAGGAATTATTTGGGGAACAAATGTGTCAGGCAACATAGATGGTTGGAAACCCTAATTCGCCAAAAACTGACACAATTGGGAATTGACATTGACAGCACTATTGTGAGCAAACTCCGCCAAGGTAAGAAGTCAGACCAGTTGTTATGGTGGTCAGAAATATAGCAACATAGGAACTGCTCCAAGGCTTGGTTGGCTCGATCTGCAGCCCCATTCAACTGTGGGTAATACGCAGAGGAGAAGGAAAGCTGAATTCCCAACTGTGCACAAAAGGCTAGCCAAACCCTGGAGACAAACTGGCTACCACTGTCCAAAATGATAACCTTGGGTAGCCCATGTAACTGAAAGGCAACTTCTTAAGTGGAATACAATAAAACATCTTTGAGAACCAGTCAACCACCATAAGAATAACTGTGTTGCCCTGGGAGTTGGGTTACTCCACAATAAAATCCATAGACAAGTGGGCCCAAGGCCTCTCTCCATTTGGGTATGGGTTGTAGGAGGCCCATTGGAAGGTGTTGTGATGTTTTACTCTGAGCACACACGGAGACTAGGTCACCAGATTTGTTGAGAAATGGACCAGATTAGCTGATTCTTCCCTGGGTGACCAGCTGCCTTGTGAGAATTGTATGTCTGAAGCAAATCAGTGCAGAGATTCTCAGGGACAAAGCAGAGGTCACAAGGTTTTTCAGGAGGAGAATGGATATGAGCAGCAAGAATTCTGTCACCTAAAGGTGAAGTGAGACTAGTGTGAATAGAGGCTAGAATGCGATCTGGAGGTATCACAGAAGTGGGTACCAGCTGCATTTTGGAGGAGGAGGAGGAAAACTGTTGGGACAATGCATCAGCCCTTACATTCTTAGTACCAGGTAATAATGAGACTATGTAATTGAAGCTTGACAGAAAAAAAGCCCTTCGTGTCCTTCTGGGAGAAAAGTGTTTAGCCTCAGACAAGAATGTGAGATTCTTATGGTCAGTCAAAATGAGGACTGGCAGAGTGGTATCCTCGAGGAGAAGCCTTCATTCAGAGATAAAATGATAGCTAGCAATTCTCTCTCCCCAGTCTCGTAATTGCATTCTGCAGAAGTCAATTCCTTAGAAAAGCAGTCATAAGGATGCATAGCGCTCTGAAGTAGGACGTTGAGACAGAAGGGCAACTACCCCAGTCTCAGATGCATCAACTTAAAGAATGAACGGTAACATAGGATCAGGGTGTGTCAGCACAGGAGCTGAAACAAAGGCAGCCTTGAGAGACTCAAAGTCTTTAGGCTGGGTTCACACCTATGCGAATTGGATGCGGGTATCCCCGCATCCAATTCGCATAGCAAGAGAATGTGACCAGCTCTCTATGGAGCCAGTTTACATGTTTCCAGGGCGGCTGTGTGTCTTTGGCTCAGTTTCGGGGCCGAATTCAGGCAAAGATTTGGCCTTGATTCATCCCTGAAACGGAGAACAGGGACACACAGGTGTGAACCGAGCCTTAATGGAATCCGGAGACCAAATCAGTGGGTTGCCGTCCCTCCTGGTCATATCAGTCAGAGGTTTGACCAGAGAAGAGAAGTTACGAATAAATTTCCGATAATTGGCAAGGCCAAGAAAACTTTGTAGCGGACATAGACCCAAGGGTCGAGGCCACTGTAGAACTGCAGATAATTTCTCTGAGTCCATCGAAATACCGACAGTAAAAATGACATACCCCAGAAATTTAAAATGTTCATGATGGATCTCTCACTTCTCCAACTTACAATACAGGTTATTATCTTTTAACCTCTGTAGCACACATGGGAGGCATCTGTGTGGTGGCTGTCTAGAGCTTTTGACTATATGAGAATATTGTCGAGATAAACCACCACACATTGCAGCAACATATCTCTGAGGACATTGTTGATGAAATCCTGAAAAACTGCAGGAGCGTTGCAGAGACCAAACGGCATTACGAGGTATTCATAATGTCCGGTCCTGGTATTAAACACAGTTTTCCATTCGTCGCCCTCCTTATTCCTCATGAGATTGTTTGCCCCTCTCAAATCGAGCTTCGTGAAAACCGTTGCTCCTTTGAGGTGGTTAAATAATTCTGTAATCAATGGAATCGGATAAGGGTTTACAATTGTGATGCGATTGAGACCCCTATAATCAATACAAGGTCTCAGTTTACCACTCCTCTTTTTTTCACAAAGAAGAAGCCAGCAGCGGCAGGAGATGAGGATTTGCAGATGAACCCTCGAGAAAGTGAATCACCAACATAGTCCTTCATGGCTTTATCCTCAGACAGACAAAGGGTAAACCCGGATACCAGGGGGCATGGCACCAAGTTGAAGCTCAATTGCGCAATCATACGACCAGTGTGGAGGAAAACTACCAGTTTGACCTTTGTCAAAGACATTGCTAAATTTGCGGTACTCCTCTGGCAAGAAGGGGATTGAAGAGGTGCACAAGACCTTAACCACTTTCTGAAAACCTGTTTTACTGCATTGAGGCAACCAAGAAAGAACCTCAGCATGAAACCAATCAAATAAAGGGGTTGTGCTTCGGTAACCAAGGATAACCAATGACCACTGGTTAATGAGGTGAGGAAACGACTTGAAATTGGATTATCTCATTATATTATCTGAAGAGCCCCTATGGCCATAGTCAACGGAGCAGTCTCATGAGTCACATGGGAAGGCTGTAAAGGTATTCCATCAATAGCCTCAATGGCAAGTGAAGTGGCACAAAGCTGCAACAGAATCAAGTGCTTAGGCACAAAGGCATTATCTATGAACAGGCCTGCAGCCCCAGAGTCTATTAGAGCCTGTGTATCGATGGACGACTCAGACCAAGAAAGGTTAACTGGAACTAGAGGCTTATCCTTCAGGATAACTGGGGATGCAACAACGCCACCGAAGGTCTTTTCCCAACAGGACCTCAGGTGCAGGCATTTTCCAGACAGGTAGGACAAGACTTCACAAAAGGCTAAAGGCTCTCTCCTCCGCAGAGAGATGTGTGAAGCCCAACTGCATGGGTTTTACTTCACTGGCGGACTCAGGACCAGAAGGTATGGGGGGTGAGGGAGGCAAGGGTGGGAATGCAAAGCTCGGAGCCAAACATAGAGGAGGCTTCCGCAAGCACTCATTAAAGGAAGGTCTCTCACGGAGTCTGGAGTCAATGAGAATGGCAAACGTGATTACCTTCTCCAGATCAGTAGGTATGTCTCGGACTGCTATCACATCTTTAATGTTATCTGAGAGACCATGAGAAAAAGCAGCCATGAGGGCCTCATTGTTCCAAGCAACCTCTACTGCCATAGTACAGAATTTAATGGCGTAATCAACAACAGTTCTCGTACTCTGATGGACACGAGTCTCTTGGCAGCAGAAGTAGAGAGAGCGGGAATGTCTAATACCATTTTAAAGATAGCCACAAACTCAGGGTAACTCAGGACTATGGGATTTTGCATCTCCAATAGAGGGTTTGCCCAAGACAAGACTCTATCAGAAAGCAAAGAAACAATGAAGCCTACTTTGCTTCTGTCCACGGGGAACACCTGGGGCAGCATCTCCAAGTACATCCCAACCTAATTAAGAAACCCTCTGCATTGAACTGGATCACCCACAAATCACTGGGGAAGCTGAGTGGAATGAGACATACCTCTTACAGAGATAATATTCGAGGTGAGTACCTGCACAGAGACTGGAGCAGCAGCAGGGATGGCCTGCAACACTGGTTGTACTGGAACAGTCACAGTGGGAGGATCCAGGTGAGCAGTGCAAATCAGGAGTGTTTGTAATGCTATAACAAACTGATCCATGCAGTGGTCCTGCTCATTCAATCTGGAAAAAATATTACCGCTCGGTGGATTGCCTGCTACTTCTGAATTCATGACCTTAGCCTACAGTCAGGAACTATAAATCAGACTGAAAAAGAAATGCAGTAAAAATCACACATTTTAATGTAATGGTAAAATTGGTAAAGATTAGTAGACGTAGTCAAAACATAAGCCAGGGATCGGAAGCGGGTAGTCAGACAAGCCAGTAATCAGTAATCAGGAAACAAGAAATGAGCATAGTCAGAGGCAGAAGAACAGGATCAGGAACCAGAAGGGACATCAGCCAGGCAAAGTCTTTCACAGGAACACAGCAGAGAAATTCCAGATATGTTGACCAGGCGAGGCAGAAAAGGAATGAACAAGGCAGTTTAAATAGCCAGAAGGGGCTGGCTGTAGGCGGGACTCACAAGCAGATAATGGTAACCAGGTGAGCCCCTGAGGAATTAATGAGTGCTAACAATTATTCAACAGATGAGCAGCCTGAACACAGAGAAGAGAGCAGCTTGGAGCCCAGCCCTATATTGGCGGAGCTAGCCAGAGGCCAAGATGGCCGCGGAATAGCAGAGCTTCGGCTATAGAGGGCAAATGCAAACAACGGCACATACCGGACCACCCAGGCCTTATTCAGGCACACAGAACGGGCATTCTAGCTTGCCTAAGCCAGGGGACCATGGCACCATCATGACTAGATGAAAGGCAGAGGGGATCCATCCCCAGGAACTGACTGAATTCTTCCCGCTGGAGCCCAGGCAAAATGGTGCCAGCCCGACATCCACACCAGTCTCAGGATCCTCTCAGCTCTTCTCTCAGAAGGGAAAATCACAAAAAAAGAAGCAGCCCACCTAAAGTATCGCAACCCTATCCAGCTACACCATCCTCTGGAAGCCCAGAGAAGTCACAATTAAGGATGAATGCTGCGGATAAAGATCATGAGGTGAGCTCTGTCCATGACTTAGGGGATGACACTAGGGAGCTGCCAGACTCTATAGATCATTTCCCTACCAATAACGAGCCGGTCCTAGACACTGTGCTTAAAGAATTGCTGGTATCCCTAAGGAGCTCTTTACATTCTGATATGGTATCCTGTGTACACACATTGAGCAAAGACTTGCAAGCAGTTTCAGACAGAGTGTCTCACGTGGAGAATAAAATGGGGGAGTTTGCCACTACTATCAATGCCTTAGTGGATGCAAATGAAAGCAATGAGGATGAAATAGACAGCATTAAAGCCAAAATGGCGGACATGGGGGACAGGGCCAGGAGAAATAATATTAAAATATGGGGCATTCCAGAATCTGTCCTGCAGCAAGACCTGCGTATATATGTTTCCCAGCAATTCACCACAGTGTTACCAGAATTGTCAGCACTCGATTTTACTGTGGCTAGAATTCACTGCCTCCAGAAGCTCACATATCTCCCTGCCAGTGTACCCCGGGATGTCATTCTGAGACTTCATTTCTATCACACAAAAGAAAAGTTAATGTCAGTCTCCCGCCAGAGAGAGCAGATACCATCACCATATGATGACTTGCAATTCTATGCTGACTTATCCCAATACACCCTCCAGAAGCGCAGAAATTTGAACACCATTACCAAGGCACTTAGAAACCATAAGCTGAGCTACAAATTGGGATTTCCAACTAAGCTGATTGTCACTAAAGATGGCAAAGAGCATGTAATGGAATCAGTGGCCAAAGGCGTAGCACTATTGAAAGTATGGGGCATCATTCCTGAACCAAATACGCAATCATGCTCCATTGGCAACAACACCATCCAAGAATCTGATTGGCACACAGTCAACCATAAGAACCCGCACTCTCACAAATGACCTGGACCCGGGTTATAGACAAATGCACTAATACTTGCTGAGGAGGAGTGTCCGCCGACTTCAACTGTTCTCCTTTTTGTTGGTCTGGAAGACCACCTCTCTCCCCATTAAATATTGAGCGTCTATGTGCCACACTCATCTTCTTCCTACTACTGTTAGGCTGACAGCCTCTGTTTTGTTCATACTCTGTTCAAATCTTTATCCTTCTTTCACGTTAACAGTCAAGAGTGATCCTCAGTTTACTGTACCAACCAGAACCGTACTTGAGAAGTCAACATGGCCACCAAGAAGCTTCCAGACTCCACTCTCCTATCGGAAAAGGGACATGATCCTACTAACAGTAAGTGGTTTCTACACAAAACCCACCACACATCACTCATCCGATTTCCAAAATGGCTATTAATTTTTTAACAATTAACGCTCAAGGACTTAATTACCCGGCGAAGAGCAGATCCTTGTGAAAGGAGGCTCTCCAACACAAATAAGACATAATATGTGTCCAAGAAACGCACTTAAATGCACCCACCCCAAATTCCCATTCATTTTTAATGCCAACGCGAAAACTAAACGGAAGGGAGTGATGATAGCAGTAAGAGACACAGTAGCTTTCCAAACCCACGAGACCATCTGTGACCCACAAGGTAGATTTATCATTTTGATTTGTGATATCAATTCCACCACCTACACGATCGTTAACCTATACCCACCTAATACCAGGCATATAAAATTCTTCCACAAGATAATGCACAAAATACGCAAGATACAAAAGGGTTTGTTGGTGATATGCGGAGACTTCAATGTTACCCCAGAACCACAATAGACTCCATATCCACCATCATTGAAGGCAGTATTACGGTCATATGAGCTATATGATGCATGGAGATGTGTCAATGCTAATAAACTGGACTACTCATTCTTTTCCAATAACCACAAATCTTATAGCAGAATTGATTTGTTTTTGGTGGACAAAAGGGCAATATTCAAATGTAAAACAGCTACAATTAATAACATTACCTGGTCATACCATGCCTTGGTGAGATTGGTGGTGGGCGACCCTTCCACACACAGACCTGCTTTTGTGTGGAGGGCTAGCCCTAGACTGTTTCAGGATGATCTAGCCAGATATCAAATAGCAAAACAAATTACGGAATTCTTTGAGTACAACCAAGACTCAGTCTCTTGCCCTTTTGCTGTATGGAACGCGCACAAGGCATTTACAAGGGGAATTATGATCCAACAAGGGGCTAGGGACAAGAGGAAGAGTCAGCAGCACGCTGAATCACTAATTTCCCAAATAGATCGACTTGAGAAACAAAACATAATACACACCTCTCAAAAACTAACTGAAACGCTAACACACCTTCGCAATGATTTAAGACTCCTGTTTATGGATGACTTCGAAAAAGCCACCAGGAGAATGAAATTATCCTACTACACTAGCGGCAATAGAGCAGGGAAACTACTGGCCAACAAACCAGAGATACAGAACTCAAATCCCCTTTATAAAACACCCCACTACACACAACAAACAATACCACCCACCACATATAGCTGATGCCTTTAGCAATTATTACAGTTCACTCTATGACATTAAAGACGACACCACGGCGCCACAGCTGACACTAGATATTATAAAAACATTTCTTGAACAAATGAATCTCCCCAAGCTTACTCATGAACATCTCACAGACCTAAACTCTCCCATTACAAATGAGGAAGTGAGGAAAATTATACTATCTCTACCAACAAACAAATCTCCTGGACCTGATGGGTTTACGGGAAAATATTATAAGACATTCCAGAACATATTAATACCACATTTGGTTAAAATATATAGCTCTGCTGCTGCCTCCTCCTCATTCCCCGGAGAGATTTTACAGGCTTTGATTGTAGCTTTACCGAAACAGGGAAAGGAACCTGATTTCCCACAAAACTTCAGTCAACATCGGAAGAGGAGAAGAAGGAAGAAGACAACGGAGAAGACCAGGCAACCACTAGTAAAAGAGCAGGCAAAAAAGCAGAAGATAGTGGAGGAGCCCGGCAGAAGACACCGGAGAGCACAGAGAAGAGGCTGGAGAGAGTGGAGAAGTCAGAAGAGACCCCCGGAGCTGCCTAATAAATTACTTTAAAAACTTGTGTAGTGTGTTTTTTTTTTACACTTTTTCCCCAGGTGAATGGGTAGGGGTACGATGTATATTCCGATAAGCCCACAGACCCCGACAACCAATGGCCAGGGTTGTCGGGAAGAGGCCCTTGTCCTCATCAACATGTGGACAAGGTGCTTTGGGGAGGGGGGGGCAGGGCCCCCGGCCCCAAAGCACTAACCCTCCATGTTGAGGGCATGGGGCTTGGCATGGTCCAGGATGGGGCGCTCGCTCGCCCCCCCTTCCTGACCTGCCGGGCTGCATGCTCGGATAAGGGTCTGGTATGGATCTTAGTGGGAACCCCACACCATTTTTTTATGGTGTGGGGGTTCCCCTTAAGATCAATACTAGACCGATGGGTCTGGTATCGTCTTGGGGGGAACCTCACGTAATTTTTTTTTTTTTTTTCCATGGGTTCCCCCTTCAAGATTCTCAGCACACAAGTCGCACCGCAAGTCAGATCCTCAAATCAATGGGCTCCCATAGAGAACCATTGATTTTGAATAGAGACAGAAACTCCGGACGAGGCTTAACACAGTATTAATCCTTGTTAAATCACGTTTAACACCTTTTGCCGGCATCTGACGTGTTTACAGCTCTAGCGGTGGAGTCTCAGAATGCACTGGTTCTGGGTTTTTTCTGCAGCTTAAAAATGGCTATGCCATTTACAGCTCAAAAAGGCCATGGTGGGCATGAGACCATAGGCTAACATGGAGAGGCGTTTTTAAGCTGCAAAAATGCTCAAAAAAGTGGCTGCAAAAACGTCCGTGGGCATGAGGCCTTAGTCTTTCTTTATTTTGTAAACAACAGCTTGGGGAGCCAGTCTGTATGATGAGGCAACAATTTAGTGCACTCAAAACAAGATTAGAGATCTTTTGGATAAATTCTGGTGTCTCTTTTACAGACTTTGGATAGAAGTGACAGGTGCAGAATAATTGGGCTTTGGGTCTTCTTGGTCCCTTCATACCATAATTCTACAGAGGTACTCTTGATGAAAGCAAGAATTGGCCTTGCTGTCAAAAATTGAAATGATATGCACTTCTCAAACAGGTGCAGAAAATTTGGCCTTTGGGTGTCGGCGGTGCCTTCACACTGTAACCCTATAGAGGTACTGTTGATGAAAACAAGAATTGGCTTTGCTGTCAAAAATTTAAATGATATGCACCTGTCAAACAGGTGCGGAAAAATTGCTCCTTTGGTGTTAATTGTGCCTATGAAACATACATAAAAAAATTTCTTCCAGATGAGATCAACACCCACAAAGCTAGGCACCTAGACAGTCTTTCAGAGATTCCAGATTCAGAAAGCACTTAATCAGCGACATAGGCATTAGGGATAGGCGAACGGTTCGGCTCGAGCATATGTTCGGACGTTCGACGAACAACGAACATTATGCGTTGTTCGCGGCAAATTCAAAGGCAATGGAACCCCGTTAAATTCTATGGAACACTAACATGAAAAACCAAAAGTGCTAATTTTAAAAGTTTATATGCAAGTTTTTGCCATAAAAAGTGTTTGGGGACCTTGAGTCCTGCGCCAGGAGACATGTATCAATGCAAAAAAAAGTTTTAAACAAATGTCTGTTTTTTCGAGAGCAGTGAATTTTAATAATGCCTTAAGTGAAACAATAAAAATTAAATATTCCTTTAAATGTCGTGCCTGGGGGGTGTCTATAGTATGCCTGTAAAGTGGCTCAGTGTTCTTGTGTTTAGAACATTACCACAGCAAAATTACATTTCTAAAGGAAAAAAAGTAGTTTAAAATTGATCACGGCTGTAATGAATTGTCGGGTCTTGGCAATATAGCTAAAACTCATTGAAAAAAATGGCATGGGTTCCCCCCAGTCCAATACCAGGCCCTTTGGGTCTCGTATGAATATTAAGGGGAACCCCGAACCAAAAATTTTAAAAAAATTGTGTGGGGGTCCCCCAAAATCCATACCAGGCCCTTCAGGTCTGGTACGGAGTTTAAGGGGAACCCTGTGCCAAAATTTTTTTAAAAATGGCGTAGGGGTCCCCCCAAAAACCATACCAGACCCTTATCCAAGCACACAACCTGGCAGGCCGCAGGAAAAGAGGGGGGATGAGAGAGCGCCCCCCCTCCTGAACGGTGTTCATGTGTTCGTCCAAATTTTTTGCCTGTTCGCAAGTTCTGGTGCGAACTGAACCAGGGGGTGTTTGGCTCATCCTTACCTGTTATAGTCTACAGCTATAGTCTACAGCTGCTGGTGTGCTACTGACAGGTGTGCTGCAAGGACCTGTGACACCCTTCGCTATACAATCATCCCTGTCAGTGGAGGCTGCTGAGAGTTCATGAGGTATAGCAGGGGTAGACTGAAAAGATAAGGAGTGAGGAGGAGCAGAATTACGTCTCTTTTGTGTGGCTTCAGGTGCTCCTGCTAACGCGCTGATTGGTGGGAGATTAAATGCCTTGTTAAGCATGTGGTACCCAAATGGCTGGTGTTTTTGCCATGCTTGATCTGCTTGAGGCAAAGTTTGCAAAATCATAACAGTGTGATCGGCTACACATGTGCTAAAAAAGGCCCAAACAGCTGAGCTGTGGGAAGTGGGCTCTGAGATAACAGATCCACAATCTGGTGGAATAGGGTGGCTGCTCTCTACTCTTCCATGATGGCTGCCTCATTGGGGTGGTGCCTCATCCTCAATTTCCTCCTCTGCTCTATCCGGCACCCAAGTCGCGTCAGTGACCTCATCATCATCATCCCCTCCATCCTCATCACTGGAGCCAACTTGGTAATATGCTGCGGCTGGGGGAACATGACTGCCAATGTGTTGTTTACCAATGTTCTTCCCTCTCTGTAGGATCATGTTCCTACCTTCCTCAACCTCAGAACCAAGATCTGAATCAATTAATGGCTGTGCATCGTCAAGAAGCAAGTGGCTGACGCTGTGTTCATATAACTCAGCTGACTCCACTGATGCTCGGGCTATGGCAGGAGTAGCTGTGGACAAGGAGGCAAAATAAGCCACTCTGGCAGCTGCGGTGGACTGTGCACTGGTCTCTGCTTGGGTGACAGAAGATGAGGAGGATAATGATGGTTTAGTAAGCCAGTCCACCACCTCCTCTGCTGGCTGTGGCTGGATAGCACGGGCAACATCACTAAACAGAGGAAATGATGACCTGCCTGAAGACAGACCACATCCACCTTTGCCTGTATACACAGACCCCCTTACAGTGCCATGGGAATGTCTGCCTCTCCTTGTTGGCCTCCCATATATGATGGGGGAGGGCTTATTAACAAAATGTAATAAAGATGGTGAAATGTGTACGTGGATGCACTTTAATCATTGGAAAGTGGTGTTTGGTGCACTTTAACGTGAGTACTCACTACACAGACACACTCCAGTGACACACTATGATATACTGCAGTAAAACTGCACTGACGCACTGCAATATACTGCGGTAAACGTGCTAGCGCACTAAAATATACTGCACTGAAATATACTGTGTTAAACATGCAATAAAGCACTGAAATATGCTTCATTAAATGCGCACTAGCGCACTGAAATATATTTCAGTAAACCTGCAATCATGCACTGAAATATACTGCGTTAAACGTGCAGTAACACACTGCAATATAATATGGTAAATCCACAAAAACGCACTGAAATATACTACATCAAATGTGCAGTAACGCACTGCAAAATACTGAGCTAAAAGTGCAATAGGGCACAGAAATGTACCGTATTAAATGTGCACTAACACACTGAAACATACTGTGGTAAACATGCACTAATGCACTGCAATATACTGTGGTAAACCTGCAATAACGCACTGAAATATACTGCATTAAACGTACAGCAATGCACAGCAGAAATCTGCGGTACGTGTGCCCCTTCAGCACACCCTGGAGTGTTGGGCTGTAAAGGTGACAGGAATGACTGTCTCAGGCTCTCAGTGGCTTGCTAAGAGGTTGATCCAGGCATCATTCAGGCTTCTGGGCAGATCCTTACCATATGGTTGGGATCCTTTCAGAGCTTGGTCTAGCTCTGTGAAATTAGCCGACAGTGGGCTTTATCCTATTGTCAGCAGAAAATGGGTCACAGGAGTACAGAGTGAACCTTGCAAATTGGTAGATTAGCCAAATAAGATTTTGTATCATCTCATAGGATTTTTTTCAGCTAATGCTTGGTAATGCGCAAGAAAGCACATGTGTATATAGCAAATTCATGCAATGCAGGCTCCACAATAAAAAAAACATAAAATAAAAGTCTGCTTCTGCCTGCTGATATTTTATATGAAGAGCAGAGAAGAATCCCAAGCATTTTTCCTCTGTTGAGGAAAGCTGCTAAAAGTTATTTCCTGTGTAAGAGGGAATGCAAGGGCTGATAGTGAGAGATGTCAATATGACAATGCCATTTGTTATTTATGAGCATGTTGGAAAAGGTATGTGCGCAATATAAAATTTCACTGAACAGAATGTTATAAACATAGATCATTTCCCTGAAAGCCAGAAAAGGACTCCTACACTCAGTTTGCAGGATTCCTTCCTTGAGCTTACTACCCACCATTTTACTTGGTTAAGTCCAAAAGGGCAACTGTGTCACGATGACGTAACACACTTATAATCCATGTACTGTGTTATGTTTATAATTTGTGACAACCTACCCAGTCACTGACACTAATGTGCATTAGCATGAATGAGCATGCACATCTGACACTGGCGTTGGCACCAATCACCCTGTGTAAAGCACAGCAAACTGAGGCTGCTAAGGAGAGATTGCTGTGTGGTTGTTAGCTCCTGTGACTTGTGTGCTGACATGCATTCTGCTATTTTGTGTTTGACCCAGCTTGCCTCCTGACTTTGCGATAATCTGATCTGATAAAGACCTTGACTCTCGTCCTGACTTTGCCTTCTGCCTGCTGCTTTTGTACTTGTGATACCCGTCGCCATCTGGTATTGAGCTCAACCTGGACTTTGACCTCACCACTGTCTGATAATTCTGTATCCTTTCGTGGCTGTGTACATTTCTTAAAGTGATTATAAACAATCACCTTGTAAAACAACCAATTCAGTTTAAAATAGAAATGAAAGATGAAACACTTTTCTATAGATATAGATAAAAAATTATAAATACTTTTTTCACTTTTTTATAAGTTCCTTCTGTTCTCAGCTGCATAAGATCTGGGGGGGGGGAGGGGGGGGTGAAGCAACAGCAGACTGAGCATCCCAGTGAATGGCTGTGCAGCGGGGGCGTGTCAGAACAAGCTGATCATTAGAGGAGAGCACACTGAGTTCCCAGCATAGTTAGAGAACTGACAGTGGTGTGCTCTCCTACTTAGTATGGTCAGTTTTTAATAAGAAAGCAAGAAGACTAGCAGGAACACCAGGGATTTCACATAAAGGAAGCAACACAAAGAGAACAGGAGACTTCCTCATATGAGTGCATGGTACAGCAGGCACATATCAGGAATATAGACAAAAAATATAGGGTAGTGGCGCTGCTAGATAGTATGAAGATTAATACATAAGTCCTTGAAATGGAGTACTCAGTTTAGGCGTAAAAGGGGAGAGATGTTCTACGGACCACATTGATTTACTAGAACAACCCATTACTTCCAAAGAAATTTGTGATACCATCAAATATCTTAAACAGGGATCTGCCCCGGGCCCGGATGGATTCTCGTGGGCTATTACAAGAAATTCTCTGACATCCTGTCCCCTTACCTGGCCAGATTCCTTAACTTCCTTCAAAAAGGTTCTCCCCTGGATAAATCCCTGAACCTAGCATACGTTTCAGTTATACCTAAACAAGGAAAAGACCCCTCACTAACTAGCAACTATCGCCCGATCTCTCTGATCAAAATGATCTCAAATTACTAACAAAAATTTTAGCAAACCGTCTGTCCTCATTCATAGCCCAGTATGTTCACCAAGACCAAGCAGGGTTTATCCCGGGGAGAGAGGGCCCTGACCAGGTGAGAAGGGCTATTGATGTAGTGTCCCTGTTAAGATCACATTGGAACAGGGGTCACTCTCAAGAGGGGTTTTTGCTTTCCTTTGATCTACTAAAAGCATTTGACACAGTCACATGGCCATATATTTTTGGGGTCCTGGAGAGATGGGGTTTCAACACTCCCTCTACTCTAATCCAAGCGCTCAGGTGAAATTACAGGGCAGATACTCGGACATATTTCTAATATAAAGAGGCACAAGACAGGGATGCCTGTTATCGCCCTTGATTTTTGCAATTGCAATAGAATCCCTCGCAATCGCCATACGTACCCATCCAGATATCAGAGGAGTCTCTTGCGGTCTGCAAGAACATAAATGTGCTTTATTCGCTGATAATCTACTCCACATCACCCCTTATTTCCACCCCTAATATTATTAAGCTCCTCGAGCAGTTTGGGAAAGCCTTGGGTCTCCGTGTCAATGTCTCCAAATCCGCTGCCCTAAACATCTCAATACCCCCAGACCTTCTTAAACGCTTACAGACACATTTTCCTTTCACTTGGTGCTCTTCACATATTCCTTACTTAGGCATTAACCTGACTTCTTCGTACAAAACATTATTCTTTGCTAATTACCCCCCCCCCCGATGTTTAAAAAACTAGAGGCAGACATGTCTGTGTGGTCCAAACATGATCTATCCTGGCTTGGCAGAGTGAACTCCATAAAAATGACCCCTCCATAAAAATCATCTCCTGTACCTCTTCCGTTCGCTTCCTATCCCACTTAAAAAAGAGCAACTCCTGTGATTCCAATCTTCCATCCTGAAATTCGTCTGGGGTTCCAAGGGTAAAAGATGCTCCAAGGAAACACTTTATAGACTAAAAACCCAAGGTGGACTTGCTCTTCCTAACGTTTGGTGGTATTACCAGGCAGCGCAAATAGCCCAAATCTTCATAGCATATTCCAGGGGCCCTAAACCAGACTGGTTATGGATGGAACGGCAAGCAACGCCACAACACACAATAGATTTCTTGCTCTGGGCCCCTCCCCGCCTTAGACTGGCAATATTAGCCCCAACACTCTCTCACTCAATGTCCTTGACAGGTTGCATAAGAACGCCTCCCTTACATCACACATTCGCCCTCTTGCCCACCTATTTAACAACCCAGAATTTCCCCCAGGCCAAAACATATTTGCATTCAAATGGTGGCTTGATAAAGGCCTCTCCCTTGAATTGGTCACTTTGTAAATTCCAATGGGCCCCTCACTTTTGGTAATTGCAAAAAAAATTAGAAATGCCTGACTCGGAAAGATATAGATTGTTACAAATTACTAATTTCCTTCGTACCAAATGGCCCGATACCTCTGAGCCCCTTACCCTAACTGCCTATGAGACGTGGTTCTCCAACATAAAGGATCCATCATCTACACGTCGCTTGCCAGAAGTGACAGCAAACCTCCCTACGCCCAAAGGTGGGAACAAGACCTGGCACTTGAGTGGGACTTAAATGACTGGTATCAATGCTTTCACAGATCATTCAAGGGCATCCTGAACATCTCCCTTATGGAAGCTAGTATTCAAATTATCACACGTTGGTACTGAGTGCCTACCACCCTGTCCAAAATATTTCCAGATTCATCCCCATTATGTTTCAGAGGATGCGGCCATGAGGGGTCGTTATTCTATGTTTGATGGACGTGCCCACGACTCCGGAAATTCTGGAACATCTTTTTTCACATGGAAAATCACAGAATTGGCTGTCCCACAGGTTCCGGAAATAGCACTTCTCAATGCCCAAGTAGATGGCATCCCCAGACACAAACAATCCTTGATCTTTTATATGCTCTTAGGTGCCAAAATCACTATTGCCAGGCACTGGAAAAGACACGGTGCCAATAATCGTGATGAAACGTAAGATATCCTGGATCATGGCCCAGGAGAAGATTGTTAGCAAATTGCTTGACAAAACCCACAAATTTGAACTGATTTGGGAGCCCTGGGCTACATACGTAGGGATACCAATACTTCCAGTTTAGCAGATATCTCCGAATAATCCAACATACTCTAGGTGATCTTCCTTTCCTTACCTCCTACTGACACTATTCCTCTTTTCGTTGCTCACCTTTCTTTTGTCCCTCTCACTTCTCTTCCCTCTTCTTCTTAACTTGGCGAGGAAGTACTGTTACGGTTACACTAGATACAGGTGCAATTTGGCCGAGATTTTGTATTGTCTTTCTTTCTTTTAACAAATTCAATTGCACTATGGAATGCAGAGGCTGAGGCTGGAATGTATGGATCCTAGAGATATCGCCCAATAACATTCTGAATTGATTGATTAATTCATGACTTAGTCTAGCACCATAACCGTCATCATGAAACCAAAAGGGCAGACCAGGGTAGACATGATTTTCCAATTCCTGTGACCATTTTATAATCTAGAGGATTTATCCGGGTAGGTCATCTCCACAGCGAGTTCACCTTGGGGTGGAGAGATGTCCTTTCCTGGTAACTCGACCGTCTATTCAAACTCTAATTTTTCTTTTGTTCAATTACTCAGGAATGTTTGCCCGCTGATATTGGTCAGTGGGCTCAAACAATCTAGCCTCCCTGGTCACCCTTGGACCCTGTATTTTACATTCACTGGGTTATTCTATCTAGTACCTTTGCTATGCTTTGCTTTGTTCAAACACTTCTAGATTTGTTAGCTGAATACCTGTATCACCTCAAATTTTCACCTGACAGAGTGTATCTAATATTGTATGTAACCTGAAATATTTTTATATACAATTAAACCAATAAAAATATTGAAAAAAAAGGGGAGAGATGAAGAGGGGAGACCTGTATATATTTTAAATGTCCAAAAACCAGGGCAGCCTTTAAGGGGAGGTTGAGAGCAGACTCCAGCTATGCAAAGAGAAGAGAAACACAGGCACCTCTAGGTTAGAACTGTAAATTTTAATACAATACAGGTGCATCATTCACTTACATGAAGGTTAGGAAGGTAAATCACATCACATGTCCATCCACACTGGCGTGGCGTCAGTCCGTGCACAGCGGTGTTCAAAACAGCTGACTTAGCCTGGAGGGGAGGAATCCTAGCCAGCAGGATCTCTGGAGCCAAGATGGTGGGACCGAGGCTTAAATCAGGCTGATGGTGAGGGCTGGAACATGGCGTCAGGCGTGATGACATCACTGGTGGGTCACAATGATGTTTTGGAGCATGCGCTCTGGCAGATTGGACCCAGGGCGTGCTCCTTCTTCAAGCTAATGGGACCTGGGCTGCTACCAGCCTTATATGTGCCTCAATATGCTGCCATCTAGTGAAAAGAGTGTAAAGTGCTTATGAAGAAAAAAAACAATGTACTCCCAATGGCCTATACGCAGCTTGCAAGTAATAAACATACTTGTTTTGTATAAAAATATTATTTTATTTTCAATTGATATAAAAAATCATCAATAAAAACAGCAATATCAAAAGAATGGGAGGGAGGGGAAGGGGACAAATGAAAAAAGAGGGACAACAACAAGAGCTCTGGTGTACACAAAATTTTGCACGATAGATGTCCAATATGACATTGACATTGAACAATACACAAACAGTATGTCTGTGAATGCTACTACTAAGGTTAACCCCAACGCGTTTCAATCATAATTTTGTATTCTATCTCCTTCAGGGAATATAGACATCTATAACATATCAATACATAACATTAATATTATCATCATCATGGTTTAGAGAAGAAAACATGTGTGTACAGGAATCCGAAGTATCAAAAGATCCTACTGTCACAGAACGTCCCACACTCCGCTTGAGTGCTTCCGTCATATACCACTTCCTCCCAGTCTGTATACCGATATCAGTTATTCCAACCTCTCTGAGCACAAAACAAGGTGACAGCCTAGGTGACTAAAACATGACCTATTGCCCAGACTGAGTTAATTATCACAGAACATTTTCTCACAATAGCAGCAGCTCCAATAGGAGTCGTCCCGTCTCTTACATTGTATAGAGGACAATGTGATCAGCTCATTCAATTAACATAAACACAGGTAGTTGGAGTTGATGACACCAGCATCTCCTCAAAGGATGTGTCCCAACAGTATGAATCAGTCTTATCAGCAGGGGGCTGCTGGAGGAATCCCCCCTCCATCTTCAGGGACACAAATCCCAGATGACCACAGCAAGGAGTCCCCAACAGAATCAAACAACATACAATATATACATATATACACGACTGAGTCCGATTAGTACAGTTCAGACTGGATTTCTAATTCACCTCACAAAGAGTATTGTTCCATTGAAAATCCAGGGCCCATAATCAAAAGGCAAGAGGCTTGCATTCAGTCCTCTCCAACAGCCTCTGTCCCGGCTAGGTCTGTCACATTTCTCCCCTTTTGGCAGGAGACTAACACAGGAGGAGACCCCAGACGGGTTGACTCCGAAGTTAGTCCATAGTTCCAGTCCTCTACTGCCTGTACCCACACAGTACCCCAAGCAAATTATTTCAAACAGAGTATTACTCACCCAGCCATCTTCTGCCTCTCTCAGAGAACATGCCCACTGCTGGGGAGAGGCCTGGACTGGCCCTTCTCCCTGGAATCCTTTCTGCCACTGGAGAGAAGACAGGAGAACTGGGCTCATTCCATCCCGCTGTTGGGGATCTGGGCCGACTGCCCAGAATCCCTGGGGTATACAGGTGAGGACTGAAGCCCCATCCAGATCAAGCTGCAGTTGTGAGGTGATGATTGCATTCTCTCCTGATCCTGATCTGTAGCTCGCGATAGACTGCCACCTCCTCACCTTGGGCCTCCACAATTGCTGCAGGTGTGGGGCAGAGGTCTTGGACCCTCTGTCCAGTTGCCAGCACTTCTGCTGGGGGTTTGCCAGGTGGTTCCTCCTCTACAGAAACGTCTATTAAATCCCCAGTCTCTAGAATTGGTAAAAGTGTGGGACAGAGGCCTTGGACCCTCTGTTCAGTTACCAGATCTTCTGCTGGAGAAGTTTGTTTTAACTCCATAGATGCTGCTGGCAGAAAATCACATGTCCCTGTCAGTGTTGTGGGAGAAAGGCCAACTACCTCTTCTCTCAAGAAGGCCGAAGCCACTGTTGGTGCTGGGCAGAGCACAGTGAACTTTGGCCCTGATAGCAGCTCTTCTGCTGGAGGCTCATCAGGTTGTTCTTCCTCAGCAGAAAAGTCTATCAAATCCCATGTCTCTGCAACTGATGTCTGGGGATAGAGGTTTACCATCTCCTGTCCATTGAACCCAGAAGATGCTATCATTTCTGGGCAGAGGTTAGCAGAGCTCTGCCCTGATGTCAGCACTTCAGGTTTGGGGACGGCAATCTCCGGATTTTCCACTGCAGATTCTCTGGCATGCTACTGGACAGGCACATTCCTCCATCCAAGATCATCCCATGCAGAAACAGGATCATCAAGGTCAGTCAGCACTTGCTGCATCCGTCATAAGACCTCCGCCTCCATAGCTGCGGGGGCAGGTTGGCAAAGCACACTATTGCTCTGCCACATTGCCGACTCTTCAGCCAGGATTTCAGGGTTTTCAGCTGGTATTTCCTGATAGTCCCAGGCAAAGGGAGCCCAGCCCTGGCACTGAGCAATGTCTAGCAGCCGTCTGTAGGCGATCTCTAGCTCCCATTCCTGAACGGCCAGAAACTCCAAATCTTCCTGTGCCCAGTGCACTTCCGAAATGTTCAGTAGCCCTTCTCTGAAATCCATGATTTCGTCCACCCGCCACTCCAAATCACTCCCAAAGTTAGGGTCCCCTGTCAACTTCACATACAACAGTCCCAAGCCGCCGTAGCTTAAGCCTTCCGTTGGGCTGTCATCCGCTATCCAGGGACATGCTTGGGATACATGCCACCGGAGGGCTCTGTAGCTCTCATCCAGCTTTATCTCTGCCCAGACCAGCCTGCTTAATTCAGCTGTCTGCTTCTTGTGCGTTTTTTCTCCCAAAAACCGCACCCGCAGTCCGTACTGCGACCAGTACCTTTCCTCGATGGAGGGGAGAACTTTTCCCTGGTGTCGCTGCTCACAGGCTAGCGCTTCTTTCCAGAGTTTGCAGCGAATAGAATCACACCATCCCAGCAGGGCCTGCTCTGATACTGGTCCTCTGTGCTGTATCTGCATCTCTCGCAACCTCCTTCTGAATTCCTCTTCCATGGCGGCTGGTATCTGTACCTCTCCTCTCCTCTCCTGCTATCTGGACCTTGGATCCAGATGGAAGTTTGGATGTCCCAGACTGCAGGAAGCTTTCCCGCTGCTTGCCACCAATGTCACAGAACGTCCCACACTCCGCTTGAGTGCTTCTGTCATATACCACTTCCTCCCAGTCTGTATACCGATATCAGATATTCCAACCTCTCTGAGCACAAAACAAGGTGACACTTGCTTGTTGCTAACATGAACTCACTTTATTTAGAATCAAAATTACAAGACTTTATATGCCGCTGGAACCTCCTCTAACAATACAACTGTAACCTAATTAACCTAATTAACATGAGCTAATTAACTAATCCTTTATACAGCCTAGGTGACTGAGACATGACCTATTGCCCAGACTGAGTTAATTATCACAGGACATTTTTTCACAATAGCAGCAGCTCCAATAGGAGTCGTCCCGTATCTTACATTGTATAGAGGACAATGTGATCAGCTCATTCAATTAACATAAACACAGGTAGTTGGAGTTGATGACACCAGCATCTCCTCACAGGATGTGTCCCAACAGTATGAATCAGTCTTATCAGCAGGGGGCTGCTGGAGGAATCCCCCCTCCCTCTTCAGAGACACAAATCCCAGATGACCACAGCAAATAGTCCCCAACAGAATCAAACAAGATACAATATATACATATATACACGACTGAGTCCGATTAGTACAGTTCAGACTGGATTTCTAATTCACCTCACAAAGAGTATTGTTCCATTGAAAATCCAGGGCCCATAATCAAAAGGCAAGAGGCTTGCATTCAGTCCTCTCCAACAGCCTCTGTCCCAGCTAGGTCTGTCACACCTACCTTTAATAAAGGAAGTGTTTAGATGGCCAGAGCAGAAATACAAAACATCACATCAGGGCATTCTCACGGTGGTCAGCCATCCAAGGGGTGGGCAAGGAGTCCAATTCTATCTATAAGAGGTCACACTTCATTAGGCGGAGGGAGACACAGGTGCGCATACAATGTATATAGTGTCTAAGAATAGATTTCCTGCAGCTATTAGACTAGTTTTAAGGTGTCCATTATATTAGATCAAATCATGCAAATATTGCTAATGGAGCGTATCTCCTAGATTTAATACATTACCTGGAGGATATGAATTTACAACATTGTGTACATGTGTCTATGTTCTTACTCATAGGGGTTATAGCATGTATATATATATATATATATATATATATATATATATATATATATATACAGAAAGAGCTGCATTCCATAGGTATAATTAACTTATTTTACTGTGTATAGGTCCCAGATATGATGTATCAGTTTATCCAGTGTGTCAAAATAACTGGCAGGTTATGTGTTCATCACAAGATTAATGGCATCACCAGTTTCTCAGCGTTTTAGCACCCACATGCTGCATTGGGATAAATATATATGTAAATTAATTAATTGATCAAAAAGTCTGGGAAATCTGTCTCAAGCCCAAGGATCAACCAGCCATATTGCAATGTGTGTAAAAAAGGTGATAGTTAATCAAATAGCTACGTACTGGAGGCTGTCTTTCATCACATAATCCTGTCCTGCAACTGTCCATTGTGTTGTCTGCATAGGAATAAAGCATGTACTGAATGTACCATTTGTATGGGGATCTGCTCATTGCCCTGACCTATCTCACCTGTGTGTGTAATGTGGGTGTTGATCAGCGCACCAGTGTCTCTCCTCCCTCATCCTCCATTACACGCTCCCCCACCATGAATGAATCAAAGGTCGGTGTTCTGCCGAGAAAGTTCCCCCCTGTGGATAAGGACTTCCCTGTACTGCGCAGGCGCAGCTCTTGTGCAGTACGAGCCGCCGAAAATAGCCGAAGCTAAACACCTGTGAGTCAGCTGTACACGGCACCTGTAACAGGGCCCCTCATGGGCTCGCTTTGCTCGCCACGCTTTGGACACGGCCTCGCTTCGCTCTGCATATTTTTATTCTAACTCTATGTCCACTTGGATGGTGGGGCTTGAACCTGGACTCAGTGCGCAGGCACCGTGTAGAGCTGACAATCAGCTGTTCAACTTCGGAGACTTTCGGCGGCTCAGTAGTTGTTCGTACTGCGCAAGCACAGCACATGCGCAGTACAGGGGGTTCCTTATCCGCCGCGGGAACTTTCTCGGCAAGACATCGGCTGTGTGGCCTCCTCAGAGTTCCAAGAGAGTCCTGGCTATGGCCGCCGGCTCCATGTAATTCAATGGAAACTCATCCAACGCGTGACGTCATGTGCACAGTCACATTGTGGCCGCGCGCATGAGCACAACAAACATCGGCGTCTGTCATGGAATGCTGCTGACGTGGAAGGGAATCCCCAGCAGATACCACAGGTGCAATGGGAGGGTCAGACCTTAGAGTCCTCCCTCCCCCTTTCACGCCAGGAGACACAAGAGGAAAGAGTGTAAAGTGCTTTCCAAAACAAAATACCCAGAGCTAAACTATTATAGATATAAACAAACTGTTAAACGCCTAATGGTTTAACTGCTTGCCGACCACGCTATAGCCGAATGATGGCTACAGCGCGGTCAGATAACTCTGGGAGGTCGTACATTGATGTCCTCCCAGAATCCCGCTCTCACGCACCGCATGGGGAGCGTACCTGGGAATATCCATGGCCGTGGCGTCCAGAGGACCTGGAGCATCACGGATCACGGTAAACGGCCAGTGATATCGGCCATTTACCAAGTGATCACTCTGACAAATGACGGAGCGATCACTTGTAAACAAACCGGCGTCACATCTGGTTCCTCTCTCTGTATCGATCGGTACAGTGCGAGGGGAGAGGGGAGAGATCGGTGGCAGCAGCTCTGTGGGCTGGATGTGTAGTGCCCACAGCGCTGATATGTGCCCATTCCAGCTATCCATACCCAGCCACCCATGCTCAGCATACCTATCCATACTCAGCATACTCATCCATCCATCCATGCTCAGCCATCCATACTGATCATACTCATCCATCCATCCATGCTCAGCCATCCATACTCATTCATACTCAGCATACTCATCCATCCATCCATGCTCAGCCATCCATACTCAGCATACTCAGCCATCCATACTCAGCATACCCATCTATACTCAGCATGCTCATCCATCCATCCATGCTCAGCCATCCTTATGCAGCATATTCATCCATCCATCCATGCTCAGCCATCCATACTCATTACTCAGCATACTCATCCCTACTCAGCATACTCATCCATCCATCCATGCTCAGCCATCCATACTCAGCATACTCATCCATCCATCCATGCTCAGCCATCCATTAATCCTCAGCAATACTCATCCATCCATCCATGCTCAGCCATCCCATCCACCCCCATCCATAATTAGCCATACCCATCCATACTCAGCCATACCCAGCAATACTCAGCCATACCCAGCTGTACTCAGCCATACCCAACCGTACGCAGCTGTACTCATCCATACTGAGTCGTACCCAGCCATACTCACCCATACTCAGCCGTACCCAGCCATCCCATCCATACCCAGCCATACTCAGCCGTACCCAGCCATATTTAGCCGTACTCAGCCATACCCAGCCGTACCCACCTGTACTCAACTATACCCAGCCATACTCAGTCGTACCCAGCCATACTCAGCCGTACCCAGCCATCCCATCCTTACCTAGATGTACTCAGTCGTACCCAGCCTTACTCATCTGTACCCACCTGTACTCAGCCATACTCAGCCATACTCATTCATGCTCAGTCATCCCATCCATACACAATCATCCCCATCCACGGCTCATCCATCCCCAATCATGCTCATCCATGGCACATCAGTTATCATCCATGCCACATCCATGCCACTACAGTGCCTCACAAAAGTGTAATAAGTAGTCAAATTAGATTTGAAATGTATGCTCCTAGATATGAATTTACAACATTGTGTACATATGTCTATGTTCTTACTCATAGGGGTTATAGCATGTATATATATATATATATATATATATATATATATATATATATATATATATATATATATATAGAAAGAGCTGCATTCCATAGGTATAATTAACTTATTTTACTGTGTATAGGTCCCAGATATGACGTATCGGTTTATCCAGTGTGTCAAAATAACTGGCAGGTTATGTGTTCATCACAAGATTAATGGTATCACCAGTTTCTCAGCGTTTTAGCACCCACATGCTGCATTGGGATAAATATACCGGTATATGTAAATTAATTAATTGATCAAAAAGTCTGGGAAATCTGTCTCAAGCCCAAGGATCAACCAGCCATATTGCAATGTGTGTAAAAAGGGTGATAGTTAATCAAATAGCTACGTACTGGAGGCTGTCTTTCACTACATAATCCTCATAATGCCTGATGGTGCTCCCAGCATGTTGGGCTTCTCTATATGGCCACGCTGTGGAAAAGTCTCACACATGTGGTATCGCCATACTCAGGACGAGTAGCAGAATCTATTTTGGGGTGTAATTTTTGGTATGTACATGCTATGTGTTAGAAACATTGTGTAAATGGACAACATTGTGTAAAAAAAATGCGTTTTAATTTTCTTTACACATTTTCCAAAAACTTGTAGATAAAAATACATGTTTAAAAGACTCATTATGCCTCATAGATTATACATTGGGTTGTTTTCTTTCCAAAATGGGGTCATTTTTGGGGCTTTCCATTGTCCTGGTTCTCCAGGGCCCTCAAAAGTGCAAGAGGTAGTCAAGAAATTATATGTGTAATTTATGCTCCTGATGGCGCTCCCTGCATGTTGGGCCTTTGTATGTGGCCACGATGTGTAAAAGTCTCACACATGTGGTATTGCCATACTCAGGAGGAATAGAAGAATGTGTTTTGGGGTGTAATGTGTGGTATGCATATGCTGTGTGTGAGTAATAACCAGCAAATTAAACAATTTTGTGAAAAAAAAAGAAAAAAAATGTTGAATTTGCAAAGATTTGTGGGAAAAAATTACAACTTCAAAAAACTCACCATGCCTCTAACTATATACCTTGGAATGAGGTCATTTGGGGGGTACTTGTACTTTCCTGGCTTGCTAGGGTCTCAAGAAATTAGGTCGTCAGTACTTCAGGTGTGATCAATTTTCAGAGATTGGCACCATAGCTTGTGGACTCTAACTTTCACAAAGACCTAATAATATACACCGATTTGGGTTATTTTTACCAAAGATATGTAGCAGTATAAATTTTTGCCAAAATATATGAAGAAAAATTACTAATTACTAAACCCAGACATGATTAAATACCACCAAAATAAAGCTCTATTTGTGTGAAAAAAAGGACAAAAATTTCATATAGGTAAAGTGTTGCATGACTGAGTAATTGTCATTCAAAATGTGAGAGCGAAGAAAGCTGAAAATTGGTCTGGTTAGATAGGGGATTTAAGTGCCGAGTGGGTAAGAGGTTAAAAAAATTATATAACATCAGATATCAGACTCAGCTCATAGGATGATTCCATATACAGAATAGTCAATTAAAAAAACATTAAAATCAGTCAGAAAACACTATTGTATACATTTTTTTGGATTAAATGAATTAATAATTTCAATAACAATAATATATGTAAATTGTATATATATAAATTGTATAATAAATTAATAAATTAGGAGAATGCACTCAGTATATATATCACATAAAAAACAATAATACCTAAATACTTTTAAGAACCAATAATTTATATTTTAAATTTGTAATCATCCTACAAATTTAAAATATAAATTATTGTTTCTTAAAAGTATTTAGGTATTATTAGGCGTCTAACAGTTTGTTTATATATATATCATTTTAGCTCTGGGTACTTCGTTCTGGAAAGCACTTTACACTTTTTCCACTAGATGGCAGCATTTTTAGGCACATATAATGCCCCGTACACACGGTCGGATTTTCCGATGGACAATGTCCGATCGGAGCGTGTTGTCAGAAATTCCGACCGTGTGTGGACTCCATCGGACATTTTCCATCGGATTTTCCGACACACAAAGTTGGACAGCAGGAGATAAAATTTTCCGACAACAAAATCCGATCGCGTCAATTCCGACCGTGTGTGGCCTGTTCCGATGCACAAAGTGCCACGCATGCTCAGAAGAAATTCCGACACAGGACAGCTCGTTCTGGTAAACTTAGCGTTCGCAATGGATACAGCACTTTCGTCACGCTGCAATGTTCAAAATGGTTTAATACAGCGCACTCTCTTCTTCTTTATAATGTGACAAGAATTAAGTAGTTTTGATGCTCATATTCACACACACTTCTCACAAACTTCCCTCAATATATTTTGATTTCTCACATCTGACAACATATTTTTTTTTTTTTTGACTTTAATGTAGATTTTTTTTTGTGTTTCTCTTTTTTAATTTTGTTTTTTGGTGATTTTGATTTTTACTCCTGAAAATGTTTGTGTGTTTTTTGTGACAAGTTCCCACAACACCATTGATATGTTGTTCTATTTAATCTGTAGGAGATTGTTTGGTGTTGTTGTCCCTTGTTAATTTCACATTGTACTTTAGAAATGTACCTGAATACTCACCAACAAACTGTCCTTTTTGGATGAAAACACACACAGGAGAGTAGAATTTACCTAAAAAAAATTTATTAAGGGGTCACAACTATAAACAAAGAGGGAGGCAACGCTGGAGAAACTGCATAAGTGGGTGAAGCCTTGGACCCCCAGGGCAGACATCAATTATTTAAAAGCAAAATTGGTGGCCTGAGGAGTCCTTATATAAGGGAGGGCAGTCTGGTCCAGAAGTCCCAGAGATCCGGAAAGCAGCAGATGACATCTGTGTCCCCAGGCTGTGGTCATACGAGAGACTGCATCTTCTGTCAGACCAGACTGAACCCAGGGCAATCACTCTTTGGTCTTCCTTCCACGCTTCCTTCCAGCCTTTGGCTGTGGTGGTGGAGTTGTGGCAGCAGAAGGAGGAGGAGGATCGTCGATCTCAATGACATCCGTCTTGTGTGTCAGTTCCCCACTCTCCCCCTTACGTAGGACTTTATTAATCAGGTCCTCAGAGATCTTGCGTTGGCCCTCCTGCATGCCCTGCAATTTGGTGGCAGTCATGCAGGCAAAGGCCTCTTCAGGACTGGGGAAGGCTCTGAGGGACGCCGAAGCCTCCTGGATAAGCCTGTATGCTGAATCCTGCACAGGACTGGGAGTCATCTTCCTGGCTCGTTTATGTGGCAGGCAGAGGGGAGGAACCTGAGACTCAGTCAGGCTGCGACTTGTCCCAGGCTTCTCTTGGCTGCCACTTAGCCCCGCCTCCTCCTGGCTGACACTAATCCCCGCCTCCTCCTGAATGCCACATTCCACAGCCTCCTCCTGGCTGAGGTCTTCCTGTGTATGAAAAAGGGACATAGTTTTAGTATTTTTTACATCAATCACACACAATTTTCACCTCCTGACTGCTGCAAATTGAATGTTAACAAATATAACAGACTATCATTCTGAGCCCAGCATTTTGCATTCTTGTCCCAATTTTGGGTGCCCACTACTGTCTATTGATATGTAAAACACTTTTTTTAATCAGCAATTAATGATCAATAATAACATCTAGTAAACATCATTTATTTATTGCCCAGAAATCTGTAGAAGAATGCTATACCTGACTCCAGCTGGGCTCCTCCACTTCTTCCTGGCTGGAAGGCCCAGGTTGGACATCAGAAGCCTCAGCTGGGATGGAAGAAAGCGTGGAAGGAAGAGTAGAGAGGGATTCCCTGACTTCAGTGTGGTCTGACAGAAATCGCAGTCTCTCATAGTACCACAGCCTGGGGACATAAACGTCATCTGCTGCTCCAGACCTCTGGGAATCTGTGACCTTCTTGCGCTCCCTAAGATATGTGCTCCTCAGGCCACCGATTTTTGCTTTTAAATAGGGGATGGTTGCTGTGGGGACCACCAGCTTCACCAACTCCAGCAGTTTCTCCAGCGCTGCCTGCCTCTTCTGTTTGTGGTTATAATGGGGGTGTCTCACCTGCCACAGACAGGGCAGCTCCCTGTACTTGTCTATGAACAGGGGCAGGAAATTGTCGTCGTTGAACCCATCCATTTTCTCTGCAAGACACAACACAAGACAAACCCTAATGTCAGGCCAAACTCCCCTAATCTTGTTACAATATAGGCTTCCATTTTGAAGCAGTATAGGCCCAAGTTTAGATCCTACCTTCGTTAGCACGATCGGCGTCTCCGATGCTCCTTCCTCCGCTCACAGATCGTACGTAAGACGCGCGCGTTACGATTTATACACACTGCGCATGCGTATAACTCCGCCCGCCCCTGACGTTCTTTCTATTCTATTCCCTGCCCCTTTTCATTCCGCGCAGTGGAGGAAGAGCACATGGCGGATAGACAGCAGTATCGTGCTAATTACAGCAACGAGGAGGAGGAGGAGGAGGAAAGGCCGGAGCCTGAAACGTCCCGATCCAGAAGGAGATTAAAGGACTCAAATATGTCCTTTGGGGAGATGTTGGAGATGGTGGACATCCTGAAGAAGGCCGACTATGATGGAAAGTATGGGCCTTACCCCAACCCCAATGTCCGAAAGGCCAAGATCATGGCGAAAGTGGTCAGGAGTCTGCACCGGAAATTCGGGGTACGACGATCGAAAGATCAGCTCAGGAAGCGGTGGCGGACCTCAAATTACGAGAACATGAGCAGTACAGAAAGATCCGGAGAGTGCTGCAAAAAAGTAAGTAGTTGTGCTGTGTTTCTATTTTTTTTGTGTTTATTACGTTCGTGCTGCTCCATGTGCTTTTAGGAACTGTTGTACAGTTTAAAATGTCAACTTTCATGTTCATGGGCACATTATTCGTTCGGATCACACATTTTTATTTCGGACGATAAAATACCATTGTTTAGGCCATATGCATTTGGCCACCATTTTGACGCCCTATACTTGTCTTCAAAGAATTGGGTTGTGTAGATGGCTTTGTTACTAGAATGAAATGCAAACTAGATTGTGTGTAAGGAGAGGACAGTCAGCAGCTGTTTTCACATCTGGACACTGGAACACTAGTGTGGGACCCCAGAACACCATTTTTATTAGGGGGGGGCACACAGGTACTCCAGTGTATACTATAGGGGGGGCTACATCTGTGAAGCTTGTACTAAACAGGTAAAGTATTGCAGGTTGACAAAGGACACTAAAAAAGCTACATCTTGGAACTCGGCTAAAATAGACAATTGTACCCCACTTCCAAGCAATGTTTCATCTTTATAGTTCTGACATTAAATATCTGTGTGCTAATTATATCATTTTTGTTTTACATAGGGGAAAAAAGACTCGGAGGACACTCCTCATCTGAGGAGACCAGAGCCCCCCCCCTCTGGAAGAAGGGGAAATCCCCCCAACACAAGCTGAGCAGGAGGAAGAAGATGTGGTGGAACTAGTCACCACAACAGGTGAGTGTCTGCGACCACAGGCTCAGATAAGAGATGGATGGAGGCATATTTTTTAGACCTAATTTATTTTGGTTTTCCTCTCTTTTTAGGTGATCGTGAGGTTGTGGATGAAGATCCTTTCACATCCGAAAGTGCCCAGATTCTGATCGGGGAGATCATGGGGTGTAATTTACAATTGGAAAACATCAAGCAAAACATCAATGATGTTATTCCAAAATATAAAAACATCATTGATGTTTTGGGGCGAGTTTAAAATCCCTCCAAATCACTTTCTTCTTTTGTGTGCTACAATGTGCTAAATGTTTTTGTGATTTTTCCCAAAGCCAAATTTGGAGGATGCACACAGTGTGTCAACATGTGCTATCTGCCATCATGGGAGATCAATGGATGTGTTTTGGGGGTGCAACCCCTTCCTCAATAATAAAGTAGCGGTGAGGAAGGGCTTTCTCCCCCAAAACACGTCCCTTGATCCCCCATGATGGCAGGTAGCACATGTTGACATTGTGAAATTTGTGTGTATCTTCCAAATTTGGCTTTTCCTGGGGTGATTTCCCCCCATCTGAATGCAATATCAAACACAGTTCCTAAATACTCATGTCTGATATTGCCTTCAAGTTCTACCAAATGTGAACTTTGTAAGATTTGTGTCTTTCTTGTGAGTTTTACACAGGCCTGTTTTCTATAAAATGCACATTTTGATTTTGGATAATGACACCACAAAAATTGGTATACAACAAACATGTTGGTTTGTCAGAAAAACCTTTGGTAAATGCACATGTGATTTTGCAGGTATTAAAAAGATTGTTCATCAAGAATGTGTGGATTATTGTCTCAACACTACAACACTTTTGGGGTGATGTAATTGTTGTTTTATGAGAAAATGGGGGTTATTTCCTAAGGGCAAATCCACTTTGCACTACAAGTGCAGTTTCAGTGCAGTTGCAAGTGCACTTGTAGTGAAAAGTGTCTTTGCATTTAGTAAATAACAGCCAACAGTACTTTGTATAAGGTTACACAATCACGACATTTTCTGCACTCCACACATTTCTGTCAGGGTCAGCTCAAACAAACACAAGCAGTAAATGTCCACAAAGAAGAGCCTGGGGGGAGATGCCTGTCGAGAACTTGAGGTCCTGCAGGCTTCTCCCTGTGGCCAAATACCGCAAGGTAGCGACCAACCTCTGCTCCGGAGTGATGGCTTGCCTCATGCAGGTATCCTGCCTGCTGATATAGGGGGTCAGCGAAGCCAACAAACTGTGAAACACGGGGTCCGTCATCCTGAGAAAGTTCCTGAAATCATCAGGATTATTCTCACGGATCTCACAGAGCAAAGGCATATGAGAGAACTGGTCACGCTGAAGCAACCAATTCTTTGTCCATGAACTCCTCCCCACCCTGTTCATGGACTGGACTTGTGTCAAGGTCAGGACCCCAACACCAAGCCCCCGCACAGCACGAACTCTACGAGGAGTACGCATACGAAACATGGCTAGAAAACGGTCGGCTGCTCAGAAGTAACAGAAAGCACTGAAGAACAGCAAGGCCTGTGAAGAGCGACCTGAAAAACAGCAACGAGCAGGCAAGATCACACAGAAAACTCCGATACGAACTGACTGCACGCACTGAAGAGCAGATACAAACCCACAAGCACAAACTGAACGGCAGAAAACGATCTGAAAGCCACGAGTCTGAAAAAGCGCGAATCGTCTCTCACCAAACTTTTACTAACACGAGATTAGCAAAAGGAGCCCAAAGGGTGCCGCGCTTGGTTCTGAACCGGCCTTTTCTAGTCTCGTCGTACGTGGTGTACGTGACCGCGTGGTTGACGATCGGAAATTCCGACAACTTTGTGCGACCGTGTGTAGGCAAAACAAGTTTGAGCCAACATCCGTCGGAAAAAATCCTAGGATTTTGTTGTCGGAATGTCCGAACAAAGTCCGACCATGTGTACGCCCTATAAGGCTGTTAGCAGCCCAGGTCCCATTAGCTTGAAGAAGGAGCGTGCCCTGAGTCCAATCTGCCAGTGTGCATGCTCCGAAACGTTGTTGCGACCCACCAGTGACATCATCACGCCTGACGCCGAGTTCCAGCCCCCACCATCAGCCTGATCCAAGCCTCGGTTTGCACCGTCCTGGCCCCAAAGATCCTGCTGGCTAGGATTCCTCCCCTCCAGGCTAAGTCAGCTGTTTTGAATGCTGCCGTGCATGGATTGATGCCACGCCAGTGTGGATGGACATGTGACTTACCTTCCTAACCGTTATGTAAGTGGATAATGTACCTGTATTGTATTAAAGTGTTTACAGTTCTAACCTAGAGGAGCCTGTGTTTCTCTTCTCTTTACATATCAGGAATATGAAGAGTTGGGGTAACAAACACTCTACTTGTATCTAGGGGGCAACCATGGTGTAGCACTGGCTGTATTTTAAGCATGCCTGCCCTTGTCCATCTATATTACATGGCGGATTAATGGGACTAATAGTTTACACAAGATAGATACGTTTATTTGTTGTTTGTTAGCTTACAGGAATTGACAAGGACACTGCACCTGGCATGGTCAACAGGTATTTTCTGCACTTGCTGAAAATGTTCTTAGCCTGAAAAAACGAATGCAGCAAGTAGAGATGGGCTGAACACCCCCCAGTTTCGTTTGTGCCAGAACTCTCAAACATCGCAACAGCACACCCCATTGAAGTTTAAGGGACCCAAACAGGAAAAATCAAAAATCCTCATTTTTAAGGCTTATATGCAAGTTATTGGCCATAAAAAGGGTATGGGGCCAGCTACTGCCCTAAGGGACATGCGCCAATGCCAATTTTTTTTTTTAAAAAAGATTGTTTTTAAAGAAGCAGTGATTTTGATGATGATTAAAAAGAAATAATAAAATGGAAAATTCCTTTAAATATAGCGCCTGGGGGGACTTCCCCTTAGTCTGTCTGTAAAGTGCGGCATCATCACAGTGTATAAAACCTGCTGCAGCAAAACTGACATTTATTACAAAAAATTGCATTTAGAGCCCATTTACACAGGGGCAACACGACTTCCAGCGCGACTTTGGGAGGCAACTTGGACACGACTTGAGTATGAATCACAGCGCGACTTAGGGCAACTTACAACACAACTTGAAGTCGCCTGCAGGACAGGGAACTTTACAAGTGGCCAGTCAGAGCTTATCAGCTGTGTGTGAGAAGGACGGGGCTGGCTGTTTAGTGGAGTAAATTAATTTCTGATTATTTTCTACTTCCTGTAAAGTTGCCTCAGTATGAACAGTGATCCGACTTGGAGGCAACTTCCATTGAAATCAATGGGTACAAGGTTGCCTTCTAGTCAGACTGAAGTAGTACAGGAACCTTTTTCTGAAGTCGGAGCGACTGCAGTAGTGTGTATTAAGACGGATCTATTCACTTACATTGATTTTTTCATGTAGCGCGACTTGAGGCGACTAGGGACGACTTGGGGCGACTTGAAGTCGGATCCAAAGTTGCCCCTGTGTGAATGGAGCCTTAAATTGATTTTCCCTTCAAGCTTTCTTTATTTTGTAAACAACAGCTCAGGGAGCCAGTCTGTATGATGAGGCCACTATTTAATGCAGTCAGAACAAAATTAGAGATTTTTTGGATAAATTCTGGTGTCTCTTTGGCAGACTTTGGATGGAAATAACAGGTGCGGGAAAATTGTTTTTTGGGTGTTGGTGGTGCCTTTACATCATAACCTTCTAGAGGTTCTCTTGATGAAAGCAAGAATTGTCTTTGCTGTAAAAAAATGTAATTTGATGCCCCTGTCAAATAGTTGCGGAAAAATTAGTCTTTGAGTGTTGGTGCCTTCACCCCATAATCCTGTAGAAAAAAGAAAACTTAGAGATGGTGCTCTGTGGGTAAAATCCAAAAAGTACATGTAGAAAACATAAACTGAAAAAAAAAAAACTTGTTTATTGCACTTGGGGCCAATCAAGCAAGGGCTAAAAAAGGGGGTTGTGAAACTTGAAGAGACTGTAATAGTCAAAGTATATGACACAATTGGAAAAAATTTATGAAAAAAATCAAACAATACCAATTATGGCTTCTGGGTGGAGAAGGGTTAATACGATCTGAACGGCTTGCTTGTGAAACATGGACAAGAGGTATTGGCCTTGCTGTAAAGAATTAAAATTTGACGGCCCTGACAAACAGTTGTGGAAAAACTGGTCTTTGGGTGTTCTTGGTGCCTTCACACCATAACTCTATAGAGGTACTCTTGATGAAAGCAAGATTTGGCCTTGCTGTCACAAATTGAAATTTGATGCACCCGCCAAATAGGTGTAGAAAAATTGGTCCTTGGGTGTTAATTGTGCCCATGAAACCTATACCAAAAATTACATAACGATAAAATCAACACCCCCAAAGATAGGCAACCTAGACAGTCTAGCCGAGATTTGAAATCCCAATAACACTTAATCAGCGACATCAGCATCAGAGGCTTGATAGCTGCTGCTAATCCAGAACTGATTCATTTTGACAAATGTCAGCCAGTCAATGGAGTCTATGGACAGCACTGAAATCCAATTCGGGAAGCAGGGCAGCCCAGCAGCTCAATTGCATACTGGGCAAATTCTGGCCAGTGGTCTATTCTCATGACCCAGAAACCCATTGGATCGTCTACTGGAAAGCTCTCCATGTCTGTTTTCATCCCTAGATAACCTCCCACCATTTGATGCAGATGCTGCCAATGGGATATTGAAGCTGACTAAAAAATGTGAAAACCATGACTGATGGGGCCCCCTTTTCCACTGCTCCTCCTTTGACCAACAGAAGCCTCACAACTAGCTTTTCCATGAGACTGTAACCTACCAGAGTCTGGAAAGGCATTACATAAACCCCTTTTTAAGGGGTCCTCAAAATATTTTATCTTGTGCTCCCTCTACAAGGGCAGGATGAGTTCTGAGACTTTCCTCTTGTAACGGTGGTCAAGGAGGGTTGCCAACCAATAATGATCCTTCTCCTTGATGTCACATATTCTTGGGTCCTTTTGCAGGCTTTGAAGAATGAGGGAGCCCATGCACCGCAAGATTGAGAAGCAGAGTTCTCAGGGTCACTTAGGATTACAGTATCTGGAACTGCCTCATCCCAGCCACAGGAATGAACAACAAGGAAAGCCACTGTTCTAGGTGAGCCAATCCAGGTAAGGTTAGGTGGGTGGGTCTCCACATGCGGGTGCACGCCTTGGCTTGGCCGCCATCTGTAAACTGCATGGAAGGAAAATGGCTGCACACTGACTTAGCGAAAGACCTTTTATTGAAAATTCTCATGAAGATACACGAAAGTACATGACACTTACCACAAGTGCAGCAGTTGGTGCAAAGGATGATGCGTTTTACACAACTACATTGTGCTCGTCCCAGCCACATACAGTGGAACCTCGGTTTGTGAGTAACGAGCGTTTCAAAAAACGAGCGCTGTATTTCTAAAAATCCTAACTCTGTTTGCGGGTGTTGTCTCGCAAAACGAGCAGGATTCAGGCCAAAAGCCGTGTGCAGAACCACTTTTGGCCTGAGGTGGGGGGCGCCGGAGCCAAACAGCGCCGAACATCAGCGTTCGGAAATGCACGGAAAGGCCCGAGATCAGTTCGCCTAACCTTACCTAACCTTATATCCAGCGCTGTGCTTTTTGTTATATCTATTTAGTAGTGCCCTTATCAAGGTATAGTGCATAGCTGCAGGATTTTCCTTCATGGGTGATATTCACTAAGTTACTGTTTGTACACCTAGCGCAAATTTTTTCTTTAGAAACAGTTCGCCTAACCTTGGCAAGCCTCGGAAATATAATTTCTTAGCGCAGTGTATCTAATTTATTCATTTGTCTTTGCACGATATATGTGATTTCTTCCATCCTTTATCAGCAGCCATTATCATGGGTAGGGATGAGCCGAACACCCCCCGGTTCGGTTCGCACCAGAACCTGCGAACGGACCGAAAATTTGCACGAACGTTAGAACCCCATTGATGTCTATGGGACTCGAACATTCGAAATCAAAAGTGCTCATTTTAAAGGCTAATTTGCATGGTATTGTCTTAAAAAGGGTTTGGGGACCCGGGTCCTACCCCAGGGGATATGTATCAATGCAAAAAAAACTTTTAAAAACGGACATTTTTTCGGGAGCAGTGATTTTAATGATGCTTAAGGTAAAAAAAAAGAAAGTGAAATATTCCTTTAAATATTGTACCTGGGGTGTGTCTATAGTATGCCTGTAAAGTGGCGCGTGTTTCCCGTGTTTAGAACAGTCCCTGCACAAAATGTCATTTTTAAAGGAAAAAATCTCATTTAAAACTGCTTGCGGGTTTAATGTAATGTCGGGTCCTGGCAATATGGATGAAAATCAGTGAGACAAATGGCATGGGTACCCCCCAGTCCATTACCAGGACCTTTGGTTCTTGTATGGATATTAAGGGGAACCCCGCACCCAAATTAAAATAAGGAAAGGTGTGGGGCCACCAGACCCTATATACTCTGAACAGCAGTATACAGGCGGTGCAAACAAGACAGGGACTGTAGGTTTGTTGTTAAGTAGAATCTGTTTGTAATTTTGAACGGGTACATTTTTAACGTGTTTAGCTCCAGCCAAAAAATCTTTTTTAAGCTTTTTGGAAAACATAGGGAAGGGTTATCACCCCTGTGACATTTGTTTTGCTGTCTGTCCTCCTCTTCAGAAGATTTCACCTCACTTTTTGTCCCAATGACAAATGTTTTTTGAAAATTTGGGTTTTTTTGTGGAACAAGGATTGGAAAGCATCAGTGGAAAGGAGAAATGTTTTTCCCATATTAACTCTTACAGGAGAGAATTTCCCTTCCTAGGGGTAGATTTCATCTCACTTCCTGTTGTCTCCTTCCGTTTGCAAGTAGCAGTCATTTGTAAGTTACATGTTTGAAAGTAGGGGCCTGCCCTATATACTCAGGAGAAATTTGGGCCTTAGGTGTTGTTGTGGCCACAATACTGTAAGCCCTCACAGGGCCCTGCTGTGAAATATTAGATCAAGAATTGTAATTACATGCCCCTGTTGAACAGGGGCATAAAAATTGGGCCTTTGGTGGTGGTGGTGCTGGTGCCACAACACTGTAAGTCCTCACTCGCTCTTGGTGGGTGAAGAAATGGGCCCTGCTGTGAAATATTAGATCAAGAATTGTAATTACACGCCCCTGTTGAACAGGGGCTGAAAAATTAGGCCTTAGGCACTGGTGCTGGTGCCACAACACTGCAACCCCTCACAGACACTCTAGTTGGAACGCAGGAACGAGCCCTGCTGCAAAGTATTGCATCAAAAATTGTAATTACACGCCCCTGTTAAACAGGGGCAGAAAGATTGGGTCTTAGGCACTGGTGCTGGTGCCACAACACTGCAACCCCTCACAGATACTCTAGTTGGAATGCTGAAATGAGCCCTGCTGCAAAGTATTGCATCAAAAATTGTAATTACACGCCCCTGTTAAACAAGGGCTGAAAAATTGGGCCTTAGGCACTGGTGCTGGTGCCACAACACTGCAACCCCTCACAGATACTCTAGTTGTAACGCAGAAACGAGCCCTGCTGCAAAGTATTGCATCAAAAATTGTAATTACACGCCCCTGTTAAACAGGGGCTGAAAAATTGTGCCTTAGGCACTGGTGGTGGCGCCCAGAACCAAAAATGTTCTTACAAGCTATCAGCGTGATGATTGAGGAGGAAGAGGATAATATCTCAGGGATAGTCACTCAGCATCAGTATAGGCAGTCTTTGAAGGGATCTGAGATCAGTCGATCGACCGAGTCGGTGGACAGACGCACCCTGTGATCGGTTACAAAGCCTCCAGCAGCACTGAATGTGCGTTCTGAAAGAACGCTGGATGCAGGACAGGCCAGTAGCTCAATTGCATACTGTACAAGCTCTGGCCAGTGATCCACCCTCAAGACCCATTAACCCAGAGGATTTTCGGTGGGAAAGGTGTCCAAGTCAGATCTTGCCCCTAGGTATTCCTGCACCATGTAAAACAGACGCTGGCGATTGTTGCTGGAACTGATCATACCTTGGGGCTGCGGACCAAAAAATTGTCTGAACGCATCGGTCAGACAGCCACCTTCTCCACCGCTCCTTCTTTGACTGACCAAAGCCTCAGCAACACGTTGTCCAGAAACAGGAGTTTGTAACCTCCCAGTCTCTGGGAACGCCTTGCACAGACCTTTCTGCAAGGCCTCCCGAAGATGTTTCATCCTCTGCTCCCTCTGCGATGGCAAGATAAGGTCCGCAACCTTACCCTTGTAACGTGGATCAAGGAGGGTTGCCAGCCAGTATTGGTCCCTCTCCTTGATACCACGAATACGAGGATCCTTACGCAGGCTTTGCAGGATCAGGGAGGCCATGCAGCGTAGGTTTGCTGAGGCATTCGGTCCGGAGTCCTCTGGGTCACTAAGGACGACATGGTCCGCAGCCACCTCCTCCCAGCCACGTACAAGTCCATGTGTTTCTTGGGACTGATCCCTTAAAGACTGCTGCTGATGCTGAGTGCCAGGCTCCACCTCCATACTGACACAATCTTCCTCCTCCTCCTCCTCCTCGTCCTCTTCCTGTGTGATCGGCGGGCACGCAGGAACACTGTCTAGATAAAGGGGGCCTTGAGAGCTAAGGAAGTCCATCCCTGATCATGGCCCACTGGCGTGGGGAAAAAAAACCAAGCTCCCCTGACCCTGTCCTGGTGCCATAGTCGCACAGGTACTCATTGATGGCCCTCTGCTGCATGTGCAGCCACTGCAGCATGGCCAACGTTGAGTTCCACCTGGTGGGCATGTCACAGATTAGGCGGTTCTTGGGCAGGTTAAACTCCTTTTGGAGGTCCGTCAGCCGAGCACTGGCATTATATGACCGGCGGAAATGCACACAGTTTTTCCTGGCCTGCCTCAGGACATCCTGTAAGCCCGGGTACCTGCCCAAGAACTGCTGCACCACCAAGTTAAGGACGTAAACCAAACAGGGCACATGGGTCATTTGTCCCTGTCGGAGGGCAGAGAGGAGGTTGGTGCCATTGTCGCAAACCATCATTCCTGCCTTAAGTTGGCATGGCGTCAACCACCTCTGAACCTTCTCCTGCAGAGCTGACAGAACCTCTGACCCAGTATAACTCCTGTCCCCCAAGCACACCAGCTCAAGCACCGCATGGCATCTTTTGGCCTGCGTACTTGCGTAGCCCCTTGAATGGCTACGGTGCACCGCTGGTTCCGAGGACAAAGCACAGGAAGAGGCCATGGAGGAAGAAGAAGAGGAGGGGGTGGAGGAGAGAGGTGTGTCACAATCATTAGCATTTTGGAGGCGTGGTGGCGGAACAACCTCCAACACTACTGCACCTTGTCCTGCATCCTTCCCAGCTGCCAGCAGAGTCACCCAATGCGCCGTGAAACTTAGGTAACGTCCCTGTCCATGCCTGCTGGACCATCAGTCAGCGGTAATATGCACCTTACTGCTGACCGCCCTGTCCAGCGAGGCATGGACATTGCCTTCCACATGCCGGTAGAGAGCCGGAATCGCCTTCTGTGAGAAAAAGTGGCGTTTGGGTACCTGCCACTGAGGAACCGCACATTCCACAAACTCAGGGAAGGGGGCAGAATCTACCAACTGAAAAGGCAGCAGTTGAAGTGCTAGCAATTTTGCCAAGCTAGCATTCAACCGCTGCGCATGTGGATGGCTGGGAGCAAACTTCTTTCGGCGGTGCAGCAGCTGGGACAGGGAAATTTGCCTGGTACACTCTGACGTCGGTGTACCAAAAGCAGATTGCCCACAAGTACTTGGCTGTGACACACCTAATTCTACACCTTCATTCCTCTCAGTGCAGGTCTCAGAGAGGACTGAAGGTATAGTGGGGTTGGAGATCTCAGCTGATGAGGAGCAAGGAGAGGTCCTCTTTGTTCTTTGGTGTGGGTCTTTTAGATACGCTTGCCAACAAACTGCATGGCAGGTCAACATATGTCTGGTCAAGCATGTGGTACCCAAGCGGGAGATGTTTTGGCCACGCGAGATACGCTTGAGACATTTGTTGCAAATAGCAGCGGTGCGATCTGATGCACTCGTCTCAAAAAAGGCCCACACCAAAGAACTTTTTGAATAACACGCAGTCAATGTGCTGCCCTTAGGCTGGCCCCTGGAGGGCATCCTGCCTCGTTGGTGATGTGCCGCCTCCTCCTCCTCCTCCTCCAGTCTCCTATCAGGCACCCACGTTGAGTCAGTGACCTCATCATCCCCTCCCTCCTCATCACTGGAGCAAACCTGGCAGTATGCTGCAGCAGGGGGAGCATGACTACCAGATTGCTGTCCTTCTTGGGCACCCCCTCTGTCCGTGCTCATGTTACTGCCTTCATCGAGCTCAGTATCATCATCAGAGCCTTCCAAACGCTGGGCATCCTCCTGGAGCATGTACCCAACACTGTGGTCAAACAGTTCGAGGGATTCCTCAGGAGGACATGGTGGGGCTAGGGAAGGAGTCACTGATGACATTGAGCCGAGGGAAGAGGCCGCTGCTTTTCCAGACAAAGTACCCTGGGCATGGGTGAGAGAGGATGAGGAGGATGAGGACGGCTTGGTCATCCACTCGACCAAGTCTTCCGCATGTTGCGGCTAAACATGGCCAGCTGCAGAAAAAAAGGCCAAGCGTGTCCCACGGCCACGTGCTGATGAGGATGCACCGTCTCCACGACCAGCACTAGACACAGAGCCTGGTTGCCCTCTCCTATTGGCTTGTGACTGTCTGCCTCTCCTTCTTGGCCTTCCAGACATACTAATGGCCTGTAGCTGCACTAAGCTGGGATATATATATATATATATATATATATATATATATATATATATATATATATATATATATATTGATACTGCAGCTAGCAAAATCAACTGCCTGCCTGTAGTATGAGAACACCACCAACCTTCTACAGGTAGCTTTAGCTCAGTGGTTCTCAACTCCAGTCCTCAGGACCCACCAACAGGCCAGGTTTGCAAGATAACTGAAATACATCACAGGTGATATCACTTGCTGCTTAGTGATTGCAGTATTCTAGTCTGCAACTCCCCAAGGTAATACTTAAAATCTGGCCTGTTGGTGGGTCCCGAGGACTGGAGTTGAGAACCACTGCTTTAGCTGAACACTGTGCAGAGCTCGCAAAAAACTAACTTGTAGCTTTTTTAGCTGCCTGCGGTAGTGATAGGATCAGGAAAACACCACCAACCTTCTACAGGTAGCTTTAGGTGAACACTGTGCAGAGCTCGCAAAAAAATAACTTGTAGGTTTAGCTGAACACTGTGAGGTGGACGTACCACACTAACTTGTAGTTTTAGCTGAACACTGTGAGCAGGATGCACAGCACTAACTTGTAGTTTTAGCTGAACACTGTGAGCAGGACGCACTGCACTAACTTGTAGCTTTAGATGAACATTGTGCAGAGGTCTCACTACACTAACTTGTAGGTTTAACTGAACACTGTGAGCAGGACGCACAGCACTAACTTGTAGTTTTAGCTGAACACTGTGAGCAGGACGCACCGCACTAGCTTGTAGGTTTAGCTGAACACTGTGAGCAGGATGCACCCCACTAACTTGTAGGTTTAGCTGAACACTGTGAGCAGGACGCACCCCACTAACTTGTAGTTTTAGCTGAACACTGTGAGCAGGACGCACCGCACTAACTTTTAGGTTTAGCTGAACACTGTGAGCAGGATGCACCCCACTAACTTGTAGTTTTAGCTGAACACTGTGAGCAGGACGCACTGCACTAACTGTAAATAGTCTAGCTGCCTGACTGTGGTACTAATAGGATCAAAAGAACACCAGCAATTTTCTTCAGGTAGCTGTAAATACTGTAACAAGACAAGCCTGCCTATCAGTAAGAAGATAACAGGAACGGATCTAGCTGAACACTGTGAGCAGGACGCACCCCACTAACTTGTAGGTTTAGCTGAACACTGTGAGCAGGACGTACCCCACTAACTTGTAGTTTTAGCTGAACACTGTGAGCAGGATGCACTGCACTAACTGTAAATAGTCTAGCTGCCTGACTGTGGTACTAATAGGATCAAAAGAACACCAGCAATTTTCTTCAGGTAGCTGTAAATACTGTAACAAGACAAGCCTGCCTGTCAGTAAGAAGATAACAGGAACGGATCTAGCTGAACACTGTGAGCAGGACGCACTGCACTAACTTGTAGCTTTAGATGAACACTGTGCAGAGGTCTCACTACACTAACTTGTAGGTTTAGCTGAACACTGTGAGAAGGACGCACAGCACTAACTTGTAGTTTTAGCTGAACACTGTGAGCAGGACGCACCGCACTAACTTGTAGGTTTAGCTGAACACTGTGAGGTGGACGCACCGCACTAACTTGTAGTTTTAGCTTAACACTATAAGCAGGACGCACTGCACTAAATTGTAGGTTTAGCTGAACACCGTGAGGTGGATGCACCACACTAACTTGTGGGTTTAGCTGAACACTGTGAGCAGGACGCACCCCACTAACTTGTAGGTTTAGCTGTATATACTGTAACAAGACAAGCCTGCCTGTCAGTTAGGAGATAACAGGAACGGATCTAGATGAACACTGTGAGCAGGACGCACTGCACTAACTGTAAATAGTCTAGCTGCCTGACTGTGGTACTAATAGGATCAAAATAACACCAGCAATTTTCTTCAGGTAGCTGTATATACTGTAACAAGACAAGCATGCCTGTCAGTAAGGAGATAACGGGAACGGATCTAGCTGAACACTGTGAGCAGGACGCACTGCACTAACTGTAAATAGTCTAGCTGCCTGACTGTGGTACTAATAGGATCAAAAGAACACCAGCAATTTTCTTCAGGTAGCTGTAAATACTGTAACAAGACAAGCCTGCCTGTCAGTAGGAAGATAACAGGAACTGATCTAGCTAAACTGAATACAGTGTATATATATATATATGCAACACCTGGGATGCATATATATACACAATACACTGTAAGTGCAGCTAACTGACTGACTGTTCTGCCTAATCTATCTAACTCAAATCAAATGACACAGTCTCTCTGTCTATCTCTTTCAACGCCGAAACACACACTACACAGGGCCGCCGTGCAGGCGGCCTTATATAGTGTGGGGCATGTACTAAATCCCCTGAGCCATAATTGGCCAAAGCCTCCTTGGCTTTGGCCAATTACGGCTCTCTGTTCAGACGCCGCTGTGATTGGCCAAGCATGCGGGTCATAGTGCATGCTTGGCCAATCATCAGCCAGCAATGCACTGCGATGCCGCAGTGAATTATGGGCCGTGACGCGCCACACGAATTTGGCACGAACGGCCCATATCATTCGCAATTCGGCGAACGGGCGAACAGACGATGTTCGAGTCGAACATGGGTTCGACTCGAACACGAAGCTCATCCCTAATCATGGGGGAAAAAAGCTGAGCTCCCCTGAACCTGTCCTTGTGCCATACTGACACAGGTACTCATTGATGGCCCTCTGCTGCATGTGCAGCTGCTGCAGCATTGCCAAAGTTGCGTTCCATCAGGTGGGCATGTCACAAATTAGGTGGTTTATGGGCAGGTGGAATTCCCGCTGAATTTCAGCCAACTAAACACTTGCTGTGTATGACCACCTGAAATGGCTACAGACTCTTCTGGCCTGCTTTTGATCTTGCAAACCTGGGTACCTGTTTAAGAAATGCTGCACCACCAAATTGAGGACATGTGCCAGGCATAGCACATGTGTTAACCTTCCCTGTCAAAGGGCGGACAGAAGGTTAGTGCCATTATCGCACACCACCATTTCTGGCTCAAGCTTCCATGGCATGAACCACCTCTGAGCCTGCCCCTGCAGAGCTGAATGAATCTCTGCTCGTGTGGCTCTTGTCCCCTAGACAGACCAGCTGCAGCACTGCATGGCATCTTTTAGCCTGACTCGCTGAATGGCCCCTTGAATGCTTAGAGGGTACTGGTTGTTCATAGAACAATCCAGCAGAGGAGGACATGAAGGAAGAGGAGCCAAAACATTGCCTTCCACATGATGGTACAGAGCTGGAATAGACTTGCATGCAAAGAAATCACTGGAGCCAACTTGGTAATACAGGGCGGCTGAGGGAACATGACTACAAATGTATTATTTATTGTTTATCAGTGTTCTCCCCTCTCTGAAGGCTCATGTTACTCCCTTCCTCTACCTCAGAACCAACATCAGAACCAAGTAATGTCTGTGCATCCTCAAGATGCAAGTGCCTGATGCTGTGTTCAAATAATTCAGCTGACTCCTACATGTATGATGCTGGGGCTATGGCAGGAGTAGCCACTAGGGCAGCTGCGGTGGACTGCGCACTAGTGTCAGCTTGGGTCATTGAAGATGAGGAGAATGAGGATGGTTTAGTAAGCCAGTCCACCACCTCCTCTACATGCTGTGGCTGGATAGCACAGACCACATCACTAAACAGAGACAAAGATGCCCTGCCTGAGGAAGGACCACGTCCACATTTGCTTGTGGACGCAGACACTGCTAGAGTCTCATAGTGGCATGGGAATGTCTGCCTCTCCTTGCTGGCCTCCAAGAAATGATGGGGGGGTACTTATTACCAAAATTTAATAGATTCCGGGAAATGTGTAATTGGATGCACTTTATTCACTGAAAAGTTGTGTTTGATGAACTTTTAATTGAGGACTGAAGCTGACAGAAATGTAAAAACTATGAATAAAATAAGTAAAAAAGGGGGGCACACCAGCGTTGCAGTAAAAAAAACAGCGTCTGACAATTTAAAAAAGGGGTCAGGCAAAAAAAAAAAAAAAGACCAAAAAAATAAACACACAGCAAGCAAAAAAAAAATGTATAAAGCACTGTATACAGCACTAAATGTTATGTAATGCTGTGTTAAACATTAGAGCTGAGCCGCATTATGACACACTGCCTCTTTCATTCATACGCTAACTTACCAAGTATTGTAAAGTGACCTGTTTGGTTCCTCATTTCAAGTCTATTACTTTATATGGTACCTAGGTGATGTGTCTGCTTCAAGGCATATTTGTGAATAGCCAATGGATTTTAATGTAATTGTCTTGTATGTTTCTGTAATGAATCACATTTTATTACTATACCTATGTTATGCCTAAAAAGTCCATCATCTGCAAATTTATTCTTTAAAATCCAATTTATTGGGACGTGGCATTATATATTCAATTTTCGTATCCACAGCCCCACTCTGTGGTGATATGATCCCTAATCACGTGTTAAACATTGCATTACACTAATGCCATATACCAGAGGTGGGGGACTCGAGTCACATGACTGTTTGAGGACTTGCGACTTGCTTGACAAAATTAAATAAATGACTCGACTTGATTTTGACTTGTCACTAATGACTTGCGACTTGACTTTGACTTGGGCTATTTGACTTGCAATGACTTGGCACCACCCCCCCGAAAATATTACCCACACACTACACCCACCACTGCCTCTGAGCCAATCAGCATTTGCCATTGGAGCTGTACTGTAACCCGCCCTCCTCCTGCAGCCCACCACATGTGAGGAGACTCGAGAGGATACAGAAGACGAGGATAAACCGATAAAGTAAGAGTGGCTGACTGTGTAGTGTATTGAGGCAGATGGGAGTCTGCTCTGTTCCTTGCGGTTTGTTTGCATTACGAGGCATCCATCACCCCCGCTTGTTCTCTGGACCAGAGCGGCTGTGAGTCTGTGACAGTGAGTGATGTAGAGACGGCTCTCTGTCTGGCAGCTATAATGGAGGGAGCGATTCCAAAAATAATTAAATTTGGATTTAAGGATTATGTTTTAGATGTTGGTGAAAAGAAGAGAACAGCGTTATTTCCCCCTCAGAAAGGACTACATTTTTTCAGGCTTATTGGCCATTTAATTGCTGAGTGTTCTCCTCCTTGTCTGCTGTTTGGGCATTCAAAGTGTTTCTTTAATATGCCAAGAAAAAAGCACTAAGCAGTTTTGTTAATGTTGAAAATAAAACAAAGCCTCTCCTGAAAACTGACTTTTAACTCATTTAAAGGTGGAAATGGGGTAGATCAGTATTTTGACTTAATTTGTGACTTGACCAAAATAAATGACTTGACTTGACTTGCTTGACTTCTAGCAGGGACTCGACTTGACTTACTTGCTTTTCGCCACAGTAACTTGGGACTTGCTTGTGACTTGAAGGTTAAGACTTGAGACTTGCTTGTGATTTGCACATATGTGACTTACTCCCATGTGTGCCACGTACACACGAGCGGACTTTACAGCAGACTTTGTTTTTTTGTCCGTTGGACTAGCATACAGACGAGTGGACTTTTCGACTTTTCGACCTGACTCGAGCCTGTCGAAAAGATTTGAAACATGTTTGAAACATGGCCATATTAGAGCATATTTCCATATCCATCTATATATGCTTCCTTACTTTATAGATTTTTCCCTCTTTCTAGAGGCATACTCATTTAAGTTTATCCAGCCCCTATAACCTCTACATATAACATGCTATATATATAGATCAACGTGTCATATTATAAAATAGTATAGTATACCTGACTATACACTATTTTTAAATCATAGGACTTGGCATTTGTATCCGTTTAGCCATTCCTCGTGGACCGCATAAGCCGGGTGCATCCCATGACCCTGCCTGTCTTAAATGCTGTTATCCATGTAATTGACATGGGACAACACTACAAAAAAATGGACTGAGATTCCAATCTACTCCAACTCTTTCTTCTCCACTGCCTCACAAATTTGGGAGATCAGAACTGCAAGCATCATTTTCTAACATTGTATCTTCTTTGGTCCTTACAAACAACTATAAATGGTGTAACCAGTAAGTTTTTCTCTTTATTGGTGTGTCATTACTATCAGTTCTATTTCTTTATCCCATTTTTTCCAAGCCCCCCAACTAACCTATGTATGCCCACTAGACTACAGATGCCTAGTACTTTTGTACCCTGTTTTTTAGTATGTCTTTATTTTTCATACACTTGCAGATTACATTTTATGACTGCACAGGAAATCCCCTGAAGAAGGAATTCACATTTCAAATATTCTGAAACAAGTTGGATTTTTTCATATGTATCATTCACGTATGAGTTCTTCACAAGTAGAACCTGTATGTTTAGGATCATTTGCAGTTTCTGTATATCTGATTGCTTTTAAATTCTTTATATTTATGTGTAATTTTGAATAAAGTATTATTTTTTATATACTCTGTTATCTTTCACCTTTATACTTATTTATACTCTTCATCTCCCTCCCACCCACAAAATCCCTGGGGTCGCCCCCCATTTGGGTTATATTTTCGTTGATTGTGTAAAATTAGAAAGCACTGTTGGGTGTTATTTACTAAAGGAAAATACACTTTTTTTTTTTTTTTTTTCAGACTGCACTGAAACTGCACTTGTAGTGCAAAGTGGATTTGCCTTTAGTAAATAACCCCCATTGTCACTGAAAACATCAACTTTACTACAAAAAATGCTTTTGAGCATTGAAAGAAGAAGCCACACATTGTTCACAATCTTTTTAATCAAAGCACAATCACATGTGCATTTATAAAAGGTTTTTAGAACAAACCAACATGTTTGTTGTATAACAATTTTTTAGGTCACATTAAAAGTAGAAATCGCCTTTTAAGGTAAAACAGGCATGATTAAAACTATAAAAAATACACAACTCTGGAATTTACAAAGTTCAACTTTTATAGAAAGTGAAGGCAATATCAGACATGAGTATTTATAAACTGTGTTTCATATTGCCTTCAGAAGATGGGGTGAAGTCACCCCTGGAAAAGCCAAATTTTGAAGATGCACACAAATTGCCTAATGTCAAAATGCGCTAGCTGCCATCATGGGAGATCAAGGGATGTGTTTTGTGGGTGCAACCCCTTCCTCTCAGCTCCTTTATTATTGAGGAAGGGGTTGCACCCCCAAAACTCGTACATTGATCTCCCGTGATGGCAGATAGCACATGTTGACTCACTGTGTGCATCTTCAAAATTTGGCTTTTCTAGAATATGTTAACAAATTGTCAGAAAAAAATAGAATAAGCAGACATAACTTAGGGATTTCTAGGGGTTTTAAATTCTCCCTAAAACATCAATGATGTTCTTCATTTTGTTTTGAACATCATTGATGTTTTGCTTGATGTTTTCCAAGTCCCTATTACACCCCATTATCTCCCCGATCAGGATCTGGGCACTTTCACTGGTGAAATGACCTTCTTCCACAACATCACGATCACCTAAAATATAAAAAAAAACACACCATGTATTATAAATATGCAGGCATCCATCTCTTACCTGAGCCTGTGGTCGCAGATACTCACCTGTTGTGGTGAATATTTCCACAATGTCTCCCTCCTCCTCCTCTGCTTGGGTTTGGGGGATTTCCACTTCTTCATGAGGTGGGGGGTCTGTTGTCTCCTCTGATGAGTGGCTGATGAAAGTTGCCATTTTAAACTGTACAACAGTAAAGAAAAGCATGTGGAGCAGCATGAACGTAATAAAAATAAAGAATAGGAACACAGGACAACTACTTACTTTTTTGCATCACTCTCCTGATCCTTCTATACTGATCGTGCTCCCTGATTTTGAGGTCTGACCACCGCTTCCTCAGTTGATCCTTGGATTGATGTACCCCAAAATTATGGTGCAGACTCTTCACAACTTTCGCCATGATCTTGGCCTTTGGGTTTGGGTAAGGTCCATACTTCTCGTCATAGTCGGCCCTCTTCAAGATGTCCACCATCTCCACCATCTCTATAAAGGACATATTTGAGGCCTTAAATCGTCTCCTCCGGGATTGTGACATTTCTGGCTCCGGGCTTTCCTCCTCCTCCTCCTCGTTGCTGTAATTATCACACACCTGCTCTTTCTCCGCCATGTGCTCTTCTCCACTGTGCTGAACGAGAAGGGGAGGGGAATAGACTAGAAAAAACGTCAGGGGCAGGCGGAGTTTCACGCATGCGCAGTGTATATAAAGCGTAACACGCGTGCGTCGTACGTACGATCTGTGAGCGGAGGAAGGAGTATAGGAAGCGCCGATCGTGATAACGAAGGTAACATTTAAAATTGGGTATTTACTGCTTATAGATTGAGGCCTATATTGGGAAAAGATTGGGAGAGTTTAGCCTGACATTAGGGTTTGTCTTGTGTTGTGTCTTGCAGAGAAAATGGATCTAGTCAATGATCATGACTTTATGCCAATATTCATTGATATGTTCAGGGAGCTGCCCTGTCTGTGGCAGGAAACCACCCCGATTTTAAGAATCAAACAAAGAGGAAGGCAGCGCTGGATCAATTGTTGGAATTTGTGAAGCTGGTGATCCCACGGCAGACATCCCCTATTTGAAGGCCCTAATTGGTGGCATGAGGAGCACTTATCTAAGGGAGAGCAAGAAGGTCCAGGATTCCCTGAGATCAGCAGCTGCAGATGCCATTTATGTCCCCAGGCTGTGGTACTATGAAAGACTGCATTTTCTGGCAGGCCACACTGAACGCAGGCCATTACTCTCCAATCTTCCTTCCACGCTTCCTTCCCCTTCAGCAGAGGCTTCTGACGTCCAACCTGGGCCTTCCAGGCAGCAACATGTGCAGGAGCCCAGCTTGAGCCAGGTATAGCATTCTTCTAAATATTTCTGTTGGTCAAATTAATGATGTTAAATCTAGGTTAGTTTGGATTCCTAATTTGTAAAATTGTGATTGATGAACCAAAAACTAAAACAATGTCCCTTTTTCATACACAGGAAAGTCTCAGCCAGGAGGTGGCGGGGGTAAGCGGCGGCCAGGAGGTGGCCAGGCCCAGTAGCCTGCCCGATACCCAGGTCCCTCCCCTCTGCCTTTAACCAAAAAGTGTCAGGAAGAGGAGTGACATGAAGGAGGTAGCAATTGGCCTATTTTGGAAGGCTACTGCGGCCCTCAGAACCCCCCACAGTGTTCAAGAGGACTTTGCATACATAACAGCCTGCAAAATGCTGGAAATGGAGGAGGGCCAACGCCTAATATGTGAGTAAATCATCTTCCAAGCACTAAATAAGGGATTGAGGGGCCAACTCACAAGCCAAAGCCACGTTTGTGAGCTCAACCATGATCCTCCTCCTCCAGGTACTCCTCCTCCTCCTGCCACACCTCCAACACCAGAGCCACAGCCTGGAAGGAAGCGTCTAAGGAAGACCAGAGAGTGATGGCCCTGGGTTCAGTCTGATCTGACAAAAGATGCAGGCTCTTGTATGACCACAGCCTGGGGACATACATGTCATCTGCTGCTGTTCATGATCTCTTGGACTTCTGGACCAGATTGTACTCCCTTATATATGGACTCCTCAGGCCACCAATTTTGCATTAAAATAATTGATGTGTGCCCTGGGGGCCAAAGGCTTCACCAATTTCTGCAGTTTATCCAGCGTTGCCTCCCTCTTTGTTTGGTTAGGACCCCTTAATAAAGGTATTTTTTTTTTCTATTATACTCGCCTATGTGTGTTTTCCTTCAAAAAGGACAGTTTGTTTGTGAGGAGGCAGGTACATTTCAAAAATACAATGTGAAATTAACAAGAGACACCAACACCAAGCATTCTCCTTGAGATTAAATAAAACAATATAATAATCGTGTTGTGGTAACTTGACACACAAAACACACCCAAAAATATTGTGGAGTAAAAAAAAAATAATTAAAAAAAAAAACAGGAGATCAGGATTTCACAAACTAAAACAAAATAATACAAACTCTAAAAACATTAAAAAAAAACATTTTCGGGAGATGTGACTAATCAAAATATTATATTCATGAAATCAAGATAAATAATAAAGAAATAAGTTTGTGAGAAGTCTGTGTGAATATGAGCAGTAAAACAACTTCATTCTTCTAGCATTATAAAGAAGAAGAGAGTGCGCTGCATTAAACAATTTAAAACATTGCAGTGTGCTATGTACAGAGGGCAGGGATTCAGGGGTGCGCTATGTACAGAATGCAGGGATTCAGGGGTGTGCTATGTACAGAGTGCAGGAAATCAGGGGTGCACTACCTACAGAGTGCAGGGATTTTAAGGGGTGCGCTACCTGCAGAGTGCAGGGATTCAGAGGTGCGCTACGGACAGAGTGCAGGAAGTCAGGGGTGCGCTACATACAGAGTTCATGGATTCAGAGGTGCACTACGTACAAAGTGCAGGGAGTGAGTGGTGCGCTATGTACAGAGAGCAGGGATTCAGGGGTGTGCTACGTATAGAGCCCAGGGATTCAGGGGTTGGATACGCACAAAGGGCAGGGACTCAGGGGTACAGAGGGCAGGGATTTTGGGGTGCACTATGTAGAGACGGCAGGGATTTAGGGGTGTACTATGTAGAGAGGGCAGGGTTCAGTGGTGCGCAATGTACAGAGGGCAGGGTTCAGGGGTGCACAAAGTACAGAGGGCAGGGTTCAGGGGTGCGCGATGTACAGAGGGCAGGTTTCAGGGGTGCGTGGCATACAGGGGGCAGGGTTCAGGGGTGCGCTGTGCCCAATGTGCAACATTTCACTTCCACCCCTCCTCCTGGGTTCTGGGTTAGATATGCTTTTACATTTTCACTTGCAGGGCCACTTGCCTGTGAAATCAGTTATTGCAGTTCCAACCATCAAATACAATGGTTCTTTACAGCGAGCTTTCAATTCACCTAACACATTTTAAAATGGCGGAACTGATTAACTGTTTTTAAATTGGTGTTGAGAGATGAAGTGTTTTCTGTTGTACTTGAGAGATAAGAAATCTCCCCTTCTTAATCAACGATATCACAAAGCTACTTATTCACTCCCACTATCTCTCGCCTTGACAATTGCAACTCCCTCCTCATTGGACTACCTTTACATAGGCTATCCCCCCTTCAGTCCATCATGAATTCTGCTGCCAGGCTCATCCACTTTACCAACAGTTCTGCGTTGCTACACCTCTCTTCCAATCCCCCGTTGGCTTCTGCTGAACCAAAGCATACATTTGAAATACTAACAACAACCTACAAAGCCATACACAACTCTGTCCCCAGCTGTATCATTTGCCTTCTCTCAAAAGAGCAAAAAACGGTTCTCTTTACTCCTCCCAAGATCTGTTCTCTAGCTCTCTTGTCACTTCCTCCCATGCTTGTTTCCAGGACTTCTCCAGAGCCTCTCCCATCCTCTGGAACACCTTATCACAATTTGTCTGACTATCGCCTACTCTATCCACCTTATAGCCGATCCCTGAAAAACCCACGTGTTAAACTGATTTTTACATTCCCTATAAGCCTATCTCCTACAGTTATTACATTTTTGTATCACATTTTCTTTTAGATTTTAAACTCTAATGATCAGGGCCCTCTGATTCCTTTTGTAACAAAATACAGGAAATCGCCCTAGGACTTTAAATGAGGGGAATGCGGTTAGCCAACAATTGTCAGAGTAAATACAGTCTCAAAATGTATTAAAATTTTCATGCAAACATAAACAACATGAATCATACCCAAGCCACTGAAATGGTACATACAGTAAAAAATGTCATTACACATATCATGGTATAAAATTTAAATAGCAAAATACACAGGCATTAAAAAATCCAAACGCATTTCGCAAGACCATGCTCGCTTCATCAGGAATAGATGCGTGTGTAGTACATCTGTAGGGGGTATAATGAAGCAAATAAGTATCGATACTTATTTGGTTCATTATACCCCCTACAGATGTACTACACACACATCTACCTCTGATGAAGTGAGCATGGTCTTGCAAAATTCATTGGGATTTTAAAGTTTGAACTTATGTTCAGGTGCCCGCGTGATTCGCTCGCACTCTGCCTGGGTTCTGCCCAGTGGCTTTGAGATACATGCACACGCCTGTGCACGTTACTCTCTGCCCAGTGGCTTCGAGGCTTGTGCGTAGGCATGCGCGCACTGCGGGACCCTTGACCCTGTCGGACGCCGATGCCGGCGCCGTACAGCGGCACGGGTTGCAGGAGGCATATATAGTGGGCTCATTCCGCTATACACACAGACCAGCATGGGACCCGGAGAAGCCCTGGACAATATTATTATCAGTAAGTCTACTTGACATCATCTTTGAAATATCTGTTTATTAGGCTGCACCTCCCTTGTGTGAATGACGGTCTATTAGATACTATTATCATACTAATTGCAATGCTGTACCTTATCATTGTTTCTATAGATACCGGACTTTGCTTCTAAAACAGCATTTTATATTATGCATGTTTTACACAATCAGTTCCTGGCTTACTCTATCCCCTGATCCATATATATCTGTATCGATCTAAGTGGGAATTTACCTCTGGGTCATTATTGCACCTTTCTGTCACTACTCTCAGGCACAGTTGTTGCACACTTTTTCACCTGCATCGCATGCATTTGTTTTTTTATTCACATTCTTCACGGTTTATCTTTACATTGACTTCACTATGCACATATTGGTTCACATTTGGTCACTTTGCTGATATTAGCATTCACTTTTATGTCCTTTTTTATGTCCTTTTTACCTTATTTTTCCTTTTCTTTTCTTTTCCTTTTCTTTTTCTTTTTCTTTTTCCTTTTGTTTTTCTTTTTCTTTTTCTCTTTTCTAATTTTCCCCCTTCCTTCCTTCTCATACTTCCCATTCTTCCCTCTTTTGCTTTCCCTCATTTCTTCTACCTTTTTTCTCCCTTTTCCTTTTACTTTTTCCCCCCTTCTTTCCCCTCCTTCTGCCCTTACCCTCCCCCCTCCCCCTGTTTTCACTACTTTCTTCTTTTCTTTTCTTCCACCCACTTGTTGGGTTTTCTCTCTTGGTCCCTCCTCTTTCACTTTTCATGGTTCACCCTTTTCGAATATCTCCTCACTGTGGCTTGTGTCCATCACTCCTACACCTGTACTATCCTATGACCTTGGGCATTTGCCTGATACTATCCATCCTTCACACTGTTTTTACTCAAACGCTAGCTAGCTGGTGACTGCATATATCTCCTTCCCAATCGCTGCGGGAGACCTCTCCGGGTCGCTTTATGCTGTGCACCCACCGAAGCATGGGTAAGCTGCCCCATATAATTATCATTCTCTTACCCTTTGCCCATTTTTGCAATTTTGTAAATATTCCCCCAACATGTCATTTCTATATTAGTGTATCTTTATTTTCATTTCGCAGATGTATTTCCTGATGAAGCGGTAAAACTGCTAAACTAGTTGAAATACCGAAATACCATGTCATCTGCATTTCTTTTAGTAAAATTTGTTGCTTCTGTTATTTTGTATCAATAAATTTTGTAAATTTTATAAATGTTTTGTATTACTTATATATATTTTCTGTACATGTACCGAGACAGTCCACTTGCCCTTCTTCTCTGGTGAGTCTGGGGTGGGACCCAAACTCACAATATTTTTTCTCATTTAAAGTCCCGGGCGATTTCCTGTATTTTGTTGCATATATTGGGATGGGGGTGGTTTGCGGGTGACATCAGACCTTTTCCTTTTTGATTCCTTTTGTATGGAATTGAATTGTAACTATACTGTCTCCCTTCAGTTTGTAAAGCACTGTGCAAACTGTTAAAACTATATAAGTCCTGCAAAATATAATACACCTGTACAACTGATAAATAGGAGCCCAATTAGTCACAATAAATTAAGATTAAACATAGCATTTACAGTGCTGGTGTTCCCGAGCATTACATTTTTACCAATACATCTTTTCCTCATGGAAACATGTGTTAATGGATCAATTAGGAATAAAAATTATACCATGCTTTTATCATTTTAATATATGTAACAGAATAGCCTTTTTCTAGAGCAACAATTCTGCTTGGTTTGATAGGATTGTTAATTGTACATTACTTGTACAGATTACACTTAAATCCATCATGCTAATTTAAAAAGTTAATTTTAAAATAAATCTGCATTAAAGGTGCTAGCCTTTCTACTGAAAGTTCATAACATATACAGTAGTTCTCGGTAGAACTGTGAGAGCACAACAAGAATGAGCAGAATTATAAGATTGAGCCAATTAGCATTCTGTTTCAGCCATGTAGGCCAATTCCAATCTCTTTTTAACAAAATGTAATAAACTCTACACATTGATACAGAGCTGAATGTAGTTCAACTCGACACTCGCAAACTGGGTCACACGGCACATAACGTGAGTAAACTGAGAAGCATTTTTACATGAACGCTTTTTTTTAATCTTTACTTTCTGAAGCCAGGATAAAAGTTGACCTACTTTTAGTTGGAGAGAAACTGGAGGATAGCAGATATAGATATATACAAGGAACATATCAATTTGAAGGGCAATTTGTAGATTGTTTCTCAAACATATTTTACTTTTGTCTGGAGAAAATAGTTTTTATGGTAATATTAGGAGATTTACAACCCATGTACAATTTGTGGCTTTGAAATGTTCAATTTTCTTATAAGGAAGGTACAAATCAAAGAATATTTGAAAAATAGCATCATAATTACTGTAGTTTCTATTGTCAGTGCTGTTTGATTCTTTGACTATAACCTATTGACGGCATTTGGACTGATTTGCTAAAGGAGAATTTTCCACAATAAATTGTGTGAATATTAACTTCAATTATCCAATCATGTGCAATGCTAATTCACGCTCTTTTGAATACAGAATAATGTGCAGATCAAATAAGCAAAGGGAATTTGTGTTTCATGTGATTTCATAGTTGAACGCAATTTGTTAAGGGAAGATTCTCAACTCCTTAAGTGAATCAATGGCATGGGTGGGACCATAAACACGTGACCCTATCACCCCCGCCAATGCCAGCTGTCGACGATGCTCCATGCTGTATTAATGCTTTTTATTGTCCTGGATCATGTGAGTACCTTGTGGTGTTTTTAACAATAAACGTGTACTAACAGTATTCACAATATCTCCAGGCCTATATTCCTTTTTCTCTATGGCGGCTTTCTGAGTTGGATCCGAAGTTATGGCGTTGGTATTAGGGAATTTTATATGTTGAAACCCAGTGGATCAGTGGACCATACTGATCTCATTTAGAGACACCTGGAGGGGTCCATTATTTTGTATGTGTGTTTAATCTCCTTAGCACGGCAACGTTTTCTTTTTATTTTATCACAATTAGTCCTGTTGTGTTGTTGCCAGCAGCTTGAATTCACATAATGTTTGTGCCTACCTGCACAATAATGTTTTAATTTTCCATGGACCTATTTCCATATTGAAATTCAATTTACTGTTTGATTGTACATTGATTTTTAATATTTTTAATATTTTTTTTCTTGCATAGTAACCAGAAGCGCACTATTATTTATGTGTATATATATATATATATATATATATATATATATATATATAATATATGTATAAATTAATGTTATGTTATATCTTATCATCTGGCGCCATCTAGCGGCCATATTTATTTCTTTTATTATTCAAGTTGACATGGAAGTGTTCTGTTTGGTTATATTTAGACATTAACTTGACCTACCCACAATGCTCAGTAACTCCCACAAACCTCAAAGAACAGAACTGCATTGTAAGAAGATTATAAAAGGGCTGGGAGCGGCCATATTAGATCTATTGGACACGCATGGCCAGCCTGGAAGGATCTGTGTGAGGTCTCCAGCACAGCGCAGCCTACCTCCACGGAACAGCGATCTGAGCAGCAGTACTGAGACACCTCAGAGAGCTGAACTGACGGTGGGGCAAGACTGGGAAGGAGCCAGAGGAGCCTGTCGGAGTCATCTGGGAGTTCCGGAGCGTCTCGTAGTGTGGTGCGGAGCAGCGCAGCAGTGCCCGACAGCCGGAGACAGAACCCTATACATCAGAACAGAGTCTTCTGACAACACTGTCCTGGTTGGGAGAGAGGGCTGTTGCCCGAAAGTTTCTTGATACACTTTTATACATCTATCTACACAAGACAGAGTTGCTGGGACCCATAGTCCCACAAGCAAAGTCAAGAGGATATAGTACTGAGTCCTTGGCATCAAAGTTAGTTATAGTGCTGCTGCACCAGGACTTTGCTTCTACATTTCAGTCTACTTTGATCAGGAGTCATTAACCCTTTGGATTACAAATCTACTCTATTTTGCTAGTAGAAGAAAAGAAGAAAAGAAGGACTGTTTAGTAAAACACAAGGCCTTGTATCCCTTTACTATATTGGGGTAGTGTGATATCAAAATGAGGGAGCTCTCTAATTGTTGTACTACACTTTATCAAGTTAGTCTTTGATTTAGTAAAGTAATAAAGCGCGCAGGAAATAAGATAGTGCTCATAGTGAGATAAATTCACTCTGATGGTTATCCTATTTATTTTGCTACACCACTCATATATTATTTCAGACATTTTATACCTGTATTGTATCTTTGTAATATAAAGTTCAGTTTACCGTCAGACTATGTTGGTCTGATAGTACAACCATTGTAGTTTAAACCTTCTAAAACAATAACAGTAAATAAGGTTATTATTCAAGTATAACTGTAAGAGAACTGTTGCGTCCCGGGTTCACTCGCGGGTACACACGTTCGTAAAGGACTCTTTACGCACGCATGCGTTCGGGAAGGTCTCTTCAGATCGCAGACGTGCCAATGCGCGTGCGCAAAGGAATGGGCGCGCCCGCGGGAGCGCGTCCGCGCGGCCCTTTGGCGCCAGACGGCCTATTTAAAGGACACACTGACTGTGACAGGTGCTGACTGATCTTCAGCTGTTCCTGTATCTGTATCCTGTGTTACCTGCCTGCTTGATATCCGTTGCTGAACCTTGGCTCCCCTGACCTTGCCTCTGGACTCTCCCATATCCTGATTCACTGGTTCCTGATTTCGGCTTCCTACTTGACTCTGCTTCTGCCTGATGATTTGGTACCTTGCTGTCCGCCTGCTTCCGAACCCGGCTATTCCCGTGACTCCGCTCCTGTTTCCTGTTTGGCTCCAAGCTGCCTGTCAAGTCCCTGCATCTCGGCTCCTGCGATCCGCTGCGACTTCCTGCCTACCTAAAGTCGCATCATCTGCCTCAAGATTCCTGGGTTACTTCTACAGGCACTCGTGTTCCTCCTTTTCTTGGGGTCCCTCTGTTCCCACTCTCAGCGGGACCCGGGTTGGAGATACAAGGGAGGCCGACCTCGTCACTTCAGACTCCGATCAGGTACGTGACAATAACTGTGTGAGTGTTGTTTTCCTCTTCATCACTAGCCAAGAGGAGGGTAAGGTAACTACAGACAGGTATACTATATTGAGTATTGTGAACTTGTCTTTATGATTTCGTTTTGACTGCATACTATTACACCACAGCTGTGTCAGGGGGACTGAGATATACAAAGGTGAAACAAAGCAGAATAACTCAGCAGCTCCTTCGGGTGTCAGTGCTACATGTGGGGGCATCATCCGGGATTACTGTTACTCTGCAAGCAAGCCCATCCCCTTGGCACCAGTATGGACCCATCCACTGTGGTTCAGTGGTGCGCAGCAGAAGGCACAGCCTCAGAAGCGAGCGTAGCGATTGAGCTCCCTGGTGAGGCCTGGGAAAAAGAACAGATCAGTCAAATTGTAAAGACGTTATCCCCAGATAGAAAAGCATGGGTGATTGCCATCAAACCAGATGAAGAGACTTCTCGCACTTATGCACTGTTGGAGTGGACAGAAGGAGTACCTGAGAGCTTCAAGGGCGGAAGTGTACAGCTGGGAAATAAAACAAGGTTTTACATAGTACACCCAAAAGTCTCAGATGGGGATCCCACTGGGACACAGCTAGAGGAGCAATCCCTCCCCCGGCGTCTCTGGCCATGATCGGGCCAGAACTCCTTGCAGTTTTGGGAGACTTTGAGTCAGAGTGCCAGAAGAACAACACGGTATGCATAGAAGCTGGGTACAGGAAGCTGAGAATTTTTTCAGGAGAACAGCCTGTGCCGGCTGGAGAAGAGGAATTTGATGTATGGATAGAGCAGGCCATGCAGGCTCTGGAAGAGTGGGAGCTGCCAGAAACCCAAAAGAAACGGCGCATCAGTGAAAGCCTGCAAGGAGCTGCTGCAGAGGCTGTCAGGAACCTGAAGTTCAGTAATACCACCTGTAAAGCCTACGATTACTTGGTTATGTTACCAGAGGAGTTCAGGCGGTTAGAAAAGGCAGCCGATTTAATCTACCAGTTTGAGCATACCCTCCAATGTCAAGGAGAACGCCTTTCTGAATATATCAGACGACTAAATAAGATGTTATACCAGATCGTGTTGAAGAAAGGGATGAGGCCCTCTGCCATAGACCAAGCCCAAATACAGCAAATCCTCAAGGGGGCTCTACGTTCTGATCCAGTCTGGCTCCATTTGAAAACCTCAGTGGGTGTTGTGTCGCTCAAATACCCTGATCTCATCAGAGTGGTAAGAGATGAAGAAGCCATGTTAGATGATCAGCAAGCGACTGTTCACCCAGCCTATGAATCTTTAGCTCAAGCAAGGCCTGCGAGGGCAGTAGAACAAGACTCTGAAATCATCACTTTGAATTCTCAAATGGCACAAGTGATGGAGATGATGACAACATTAATGGCAAGATTCTCCAAGGTAGCCACAGAAGGAGAGACCATGACCAAAGTACCTTAGAGTAAACTCACTGGCTGAAACCAGAGGCCAGTGAGCAATGAAGTCTGCTTCACTTGTGGAGGAACCGGACATTATCGGCGAGTGTGCCCAAGTCCAGTAAAGCCTGAGGAAAACTTCAGAGGGCCCCGGTGAAGGAGTCAACCGGGTGCCCTGTTGTGTCAGCTAACTGCAAAAACACAACGAAGTAAAGAGAAACTCAAAATATATAAAGAGACAGCGTCTAGGTCAAACAGATACAATACCCAATAAAAGTACCATCATCCCAAATGTCTAATGCAAAAGCACAAAGCAGGAGGCAGAGAGTGGCCGCAGTTAGCTGCATCTGTCGGTCATTGTCTCAATACCCCATGTAAGGGAAAATACGCCCTAAGAGGGCGAGGGGGACTATTGCGGTACTAGATAAGGTGAAGTATTCAGTACAAAAGAGTAAAGGAAAAAATATAAAAGAATTTCATTTTAATAGAAAACATGATTAAAAATTATGACAATGTCACATACAGTTGTAATTAAAAACGGAAGCAGTAAATACAACCAATTGGATTACAACCCATAATGATAGTGGACACAGATAGAGCTTGGATTCTCGACCGATTTCGCGGTTTTAACCGCTTCCTCAGGAGAGCAGAATCTGTGGTACAACATACAATAATTATAACCAATACAAAACAAGGAAATATATGTTATCAATGCAGCAAGATGAATTAAACACTACTTTAAACATTTACATACAGTTTAAGTAGAAAAAGGATGAGCTCACCCGTTCAGTAATTCCCTGTGGGTGTACAAGGCCCCAAGTGGTTCCCCCTGTGGCGGACACAGGGGATAACAGACAGCCTCTAAATAAGTGAATTTTATAAAATTATATACGGAATATAGACTAAGGAGTATATGAAAGAGAAAAAGTGGAGTAGGGGGGGTGCCGGAGGTGTATCTCTACAATAAAAGCAGAGAAACCAGTGAAAGTGAGTGACAGTGGGGAGAGAGGAGGGGAAGAAGGGGAGGGGGGAAAAAAAGGGGGGGGTAGTAGGGGGGGGGGAGGGGGGGAGGGAAGGAAAGGGAGGAGGGAGGGGGGGAAAGAAGGGGGGGGGAAGGGGGGGGAGGACGGGAAAAGGAAGGTAGGAAGGGGAGGTGGGGGGGGGAGTGAGGGCAGGGAAGGGAGAGGCCGCTGGTATAGAGTGTAACAAGAAAAGACTAGATTAAGAGGAGTTGCACACAGGGATATAGAGCTAGCACTCACCCCAGAAGTACTAATTATTGTAGACACATAGGCTGGAGTGATTGCCGACCATATAGTAAAGGGTCCTATAGCGGATATAAAGGAGTCATCAAACGCTGTAGGGATGGCACTGCAAGCCCCTCCTCCCCTCCACACACAGGTGGGCTAGGGATGTATATCAAAGAGGGTCACAGCCAAGGCTGCAAACAAAAATAGTAATGGATTACCATAACAGCAGGGTCATAAAGAAAAGTAGCCCAACAGTCAAGAACAACCATCTAGAAGGGGTTGAGGTAGCAGGTTGAAAGTAGTATAAAAACAGGGGTATCAGAAAGGCACTCCAGTATTACAGCAGGAGATCACACAGGGAGCGCCGCATAAGTAAAACACATGAGAGAATTCCAGATTCAACAAGGGTACAGGTAGGGAGAAAAGATATTGCTCAGAGAAGGCCCCTGTGATCATCCCAAAGCAACCCAGCACCTCATCTTGTTCCACCCAGACTACTAAAAGAGGAGGAGTTAATGCACACCAGACCCAGAGGATCACACAGGAAGCCACGCGGAACTCGAAGCCCCGCAAGAAAGGAGTGCAGGTCAAAGTCGCTAAACAGGCCAAACCGGCTACCCCCATTAAATTACCACCCAGATTAGTGGGACCTTCTCCCGTTGTTCCCATTCAGGTTAAGGGAATCTACACCAGAGGTCTCCTGGATACTGGGGCTCAAGTGACTCTCCTTTATAGGGACTTCTATGACAAGTACCTTACACACCTGCCATTGCAGAAGTTAGAAGAGCTACAAATATGGGGCATTGGGACTCAGAGTTTCCCCTATGATGGCTACCTACCTATCAGACTTACTTTCAACCCGATTATGGCAGGGAGGGCCGAAACCTTTGACACCTTGGCAGTGGTGTGTCCTCGCCCTTCGGGAGCTGATGGAATTCCCTCATCATTGGGACCAACACTGATCTAGTAAGAAGACTGTTTACACCACTTGTGCAGGAGAAGAACACTCCAGCCAGGAGGGATCTTCATGTGGACCAACAACAAGACCCACTTTGTAGTCTGCCGCTGAAGGCTTTGGAGAGCAAACAACCTGACTTGTTTCTCAAAAGCGCTGAAAAGGAAGCTTGCGTCTTACACAAAGAGTGGGATCGGCTACAACTCAAACAAGGGGTGGTCTACTGAAGGGGCCCCTCTGATGATAGTGAAAAAAAGTGGCAACTGTTCTTACCGGAGAAGCACAGAGAGAAGGTACTGATCGCTCTTCATGATTATCACGGCCATTTGGGAGCAGAAAGGACTTTCCAGCTGGTAAAGGATAGGTTCTACTGGCCTTATATGAGGACCGAAGTAAAGGGCTACTGTCACTCGTGCCTCCGATGTATACAGAGGAAGACCTTGCCTCAGAGAGCTGCCCCAATGGGTCATTTAGAGAGCCAAGCACCGATGGAGCTGGTCTGTATAGATTTCCTGTGTGTGGAATCTGACTTAAGTGGAAAGGGGAACATTCTAATAGTTACTGATTATTGATGAGCTTCGAGTTTGAGTCGAACTCATATTCGACTGGAACATTGGCTGTTCGCCCGTTCACCGAACAGCGAACAATTTGGGGTGTTTGCGGCAAATTCAAAAGCTGCGGAACACCCTTTAAAAGTCTACGGGAGAAATCAAAAGTGCTAATTTTAAAGGCTTATATGCAAGTTATTGTCATAAAAAGTGTTTGGGGACCTGGGTCCTGCCCCAGGGGACAAGGATCAATGCAAAAAAAAGTTTTAAAAACGGACGTTTTTTTCGGGAGCAGTGATTTTAATAATGCTTAAAGTGAAACAATAAAAGTGTAATATTCCTTTAAATTTCATACCTTGGGGGTGTCTATAGTATGCCTGTAAAGGGGCGCATGTTTCCCGTGTTTAGAATAGTCTGACAGCAAAATGACATTTCAAAGGAAAAAAAGTTATTTAAAACTACTCGCGGCTATTAATGAATTGCCGGTCCGACAATGCACATAAAAGTTAATTGATAAAAACGGCATGGGAATTCCCCACAGGGGAACCAAAATTTTTTTTAAAAATGACGTGGGGGGTCCCCCTAAATTCCATACCAGGCCCTTCAGGTCTGGTATGGATATTAAAGGAAACCCCGGCCAAAATTAAAAAAAAAATTGCATGGGGTCCCCCTCAAAATCTATACCAGACCCTTTAGGTCTGGTATGGACTTTAAGGGGAACCCCATGCCAATTTTTTTTTTTTAAATGGCGTGGGGTCCCTTCAAAAATTCATACCAGACCCTTATCCGAGCATGCAACCTGGCAGGCCACAGGAAAAGAGGGGGGGCGAGAGAGCAGCCCCCCCTCCTGAACCATACCAGGCCATATGCCCTCAACATTGGAAGGGTGCTTTGGGGTAGCCCCCCAAAACACCTTGTCCCCATGTTGAGGGGGACAAGGGCCTCATCCCCACAACCCTTGCCTGGTGGTTGTGTGGGTCTGCGGGCGGGGGGCTTATCGGAACCTAGAAGCCCACTTTAACAAGGGGATCCCCAGATCCCGGCCCTCCCCCTGTGTGTAATGGTAAGGGGGTACAAAAGTACCCATACCATTTCACAAAAAAACTGTCAAAAATGTTAAAAATGAAAAGAGACAGTTTTTGACAATTCCTTTATATAAATGCTTCTTCTTTCTTCTTTCTTCTATCTTCTATCTTCCTTCGGTTTCTTCCTCCATCTTCTTCTTCTGGTTCTTCCTCTGGTGTTCTCATCCTGCATCTTCATCCGCGGCGTCTTCTTCTCGGGACGCTCCGCATCCATGATGGCATGGAGGGAGGCTCCTGCTGTGTGACGCTTCTCCTCTTCTGACGGTTCTTAAATAACAGGAGGGCGGGGCCGAGCAGCAGTACTGAGACACCTCAGAGAGCTGAACTGACGGTGGGGCAAAACTGGGGAGGAACCAGAGGAGCCTGTCAGAGTCATCTGGGAGTTCTGGAGCGTCTCGTAGTGTGGTGCGGAGCAGCGCAGCAGTGCCGGCCGGCCGGAGACAGAATCCTATACATCAGAACAGAGTCTTCTGACAACACTGTCCTGGATGGGAGACAGAATCCTATACATCAGAACAGAGTCTTCTGACAACACTGTCCTGGATGGGTGAGAGGACTGTTGCCCGAAAGTTTCTTGATACACTTTTATACATCCATCTACACAAGACAGAGTTGCTGGGATCTATAGTCCCACAAGCATAGTCAAGAGGATTTAGTACTGAGTCCTTGGCATCAAAGTTAGTTATAGTGCTGCTGCACCAGGACTTTGCTTTTACATTTCAGTCTACTTTGATCAGGAGTCATTAACCCTTTGGATTACAAATCTACTCTATTTTGCTAGCAGAAGAAAAGAAGAAAAGAAGGACTGTTTAGTAAAACACAAGTCCTTGTGTCCCTTTACTATATTGGGGTAGTGTGATATCAAAGTGAGGGAGCTCTCTAATTGTTGTACTACACTTTATCAAGTTAGTCTTTGATTTAGTAAAGTAATAAAGCGCGCAGGAAATAGGATAGTGCTCATAGTGAGATAAATTCACTCTGACGGTTATCTTATTTACTTTGCTACACCGCTATTTTTTTTCAGACATTTTATACCTGTATTGTATCTTTGTAATATAAAGTTCAGTTGACCATCAGACTATGTTGGTCTGACAATACAACCATTGTAGTTTAAACCTTCTAAAACAATAGATAAGGTTATTATTCAAGTATAACTGTGTGAGTGTTGTTTTCCTCTTCATCACCAGCCAAGAGGAGGGTAAGGTAACTACAGACAGGTATACTATATTGAGTATTGTGAACTTGTCTTTATGATTTCGTTTTGACTGCACACTATTACACCACAGCTGTGTCAGAGGGACTGAGATATACAAAGGGGAAACAAAGCAGAGTACAGGCCCAAATAACTCAGCAGCTCCTTCGGGTGTCAGTGCTACACGTGGGGGCATCATCCGGGATTACTATTACTCTGCAAGCAAGCCCATCCCCTTGGCACCAGAATGGACCCGTCCACTGTGGTTCAGTGGTGCGCAGCAGAAGGCGTCGCCTCAGAAGCGAGCGTAGCGATTGAGCTCCCTGGTGAGGCCTGGGAAAAAGAACAGATCAGTCAAATTGTAAAGACGTTATCCCCAGATAGATAACTCAGCAGCTCCTTTGGGGGTCAGTGATATATATATATATATATATATATATATATATATATATATATATATATATATATATATATATATATATATATATATATATATATATATCTATATATATATCTATATATATATCTATATATATAGATATATATATATATATATATATATATATATATATATATATATATATAGTCAGGTCTATAAATATTGGGACATCAACACAATTCTAATCTTTTTGGCTCTATACACCACCACAATGGATTTGAAATGAAACAAACAAGATGTACTTTAACTGCAGACTTTCAGCTTTAATTTGAGGGTATTTACATCCAAATTAGGTGAACGGTGTAGGAATTACAACAGTTTGTATATGTGCCTCCCACTTTTTAAGGGACCAAAAGTAATGGGACAGATTAACAATCATCCATCAAACTTTCACTTTTTAATACTTTTTTATTATTATTATTATACGAGATTTATATAGCGCCAACAGTTTACTCAGCGCTTTACAATGTATAAGGGGGACAACACAATTACAGTACAGTTCAATACAAAAGGTACAGGAGGGCCCTGCTCGTAGAGCTTACATTCTAAAGGGATAGGGTGGTGGTACAAAAGGTAATAGCTGCAAAGAATGATTTGATGGGGGTGGCTCAGGGACAGTTATGTGGGTGTGGGATAGGCTTCCCTGAATAAATGAGTTTTCAAGGATCTCCTAAAGGTGGACAGGGTAGGGGCTGATGGGACATACTGGGGCAGGGAATTCCAGAGGATGGGAGAGGCTCTGGAGAAGTCCTGAAGGCGAGCATGGGAGGAGGTAACAAGGGAGCTAGAGAGCAGGAGGTCCTGGGAGGAGCAGAGGGGCGATTTGGGCGATATCTGCAGATGAGGTTGGTGATGTAGATGGGGGCGATGTTGTGAATGGCCTTGTATGTTATGGTTAGCATTTTGAATTTTACACGGTGGGGTAGGGGAAGCCAGTGAAGGGATTGGCAGAGAGGAGCAGCAGTCACGGATCTATTAGTAAGATGTATTAGACTAGCAGCAGCATTCATAATAGACTGAAGGGGGGATAGCCTGCTTAAGGGTAGGCCATTAAGGAGAGAGTTGCAGTAGTCGAGGCGGGAAATAATCAAGGAGTGAATAAGTTGCTTTGTGGTGTCATTAGTCAGGAAGGGTCGAATTCTGGAGATGTTGCGGAGGTTAAGGCGGCAGGATTTAGCCAGTGATTGGATATGGGGGCTGAAGGAGAAGTCAGAGTCAAGGATTACACCCAGGACTCTGGCATGTGTGGAAGGACCAATGGTTGTGTTGTTGATATTAATGGTGAAGTCACAGGAGGGAGTCAACTACAGCCTGAAGTCTGGAATGCATAGACATCATCAGACGCTGGGTTTCATCCCTGGTGATGCCCTGCCAGGCCTCTACTGCAACTGTCTTCAGTTTCTGCTTGTTCTTGGGGCATTTTCCCTTTAGTTTTTTCTTCAGCAAGTGAAATGCATGCCTAATCGGATTCAGGTCAGGTGATTGACTTGGCCATTGCATAACATTCCATTTCTTTCCCTTAAAAAAACTCTTTGATGGCTTTTGCAGTATGCTTCGGGTCATTGTCCATCTGCACTGTGAAGCGCTGTCCAATGAGTTCTGAAGCATTTTGCTGAATATGAGCAGATAATATTGCCCGAAACACTTCAAAATTCATCCTGCTGCTTTTGTCAGCAGTCACATCATCAATAAATACAAGAGAACCAGTTCCAATGGCAGCCATACATGCCCACGCCAAGATACTACCACCACCATGCTTCACTGATGAGGTGGTATGCTTTGGATCATGAGCAGTTCCTTTTCTTCTCCATACACTTCTCTTCCCATCACTCTAGTACAAGTTGATCTTGGTCTCATATGTCCATAAGATGATGTTCCAGAACTGTGAAGGCTTTTTTAGATGTTGTTTGGCAAACTCTAATCTGGCCTTCCTATTTTTGAGACTCACCAATGGTTTACATATTGTGGTGAACCCTCTGTATTCACTCTGATGAAGTCTTCACTTGATTGTTGACTTTGACACACATACACCTACCTCCTGGCGAGTGCTCTTGATCTGGCCAAAACTGTTGTGAAGGGTGTTTTCTTCACCAGGGAAAGAATTCTTTGGTCATCCACCACAGTTGTTTTACGTGATCTGTCCAGTCTTTTGGTGTTTCTGAGCTCACCGGTGCGTTCTTTCTTTTTAAGGATGTTCCAAACAGTTACTCTGTTTTTGCTATCTCTCTGATGGGTTTGTTTTGTTTTTTCAGCCTAATGATGGCTTGCTTCACTGATAGTGACAGCTCTTTGGATCTCATATTGAGAGTTGACAGCAACAGATTCCAAATGCAAATAGCACACTTGAAATGAACTTTGGACCTTTTATCTGCTCCTTGTAAATGGGATAATGAGGGAATAACACACACCTGGCCATGGAACAGCTGAGCAGCCAATTGTCCCATTACTTTTGGTCCCTTAAAAAAGTGGGAGACACATATACAAACTGTTGTAATTCCTACAACAGTTCACCTGATTTGGATGTAAATACCCTCAAATTAAAGTCTGCAGTTAAAGCATATCTTGTTCCTTTCATTTCAAATCCATTGTGGTGGATTCTGTCCCCACTGCATATATATACAGTGGGGACAGAAAGTATTCAGACCTCTTTTTTTTCACTCTTTGTTATATTGCAGCCACAGAATTGTTGACATTTTTGCAGATTTTTAAAAAAAAGAAAAACTGAAATATCACATGGTCCTAAGTATTCAGACCCTGTGCTGTGACACTCATATATTTAACTCAGGTCCATTTCTTCTGATCATCCTTGAGATGGTTCTACACCTTCATTTGAGTCCAGCTGTGTTTGATTATACTGATTTAACTTGATTAGGAAAGCCACACACCTGTCTATATAAGACCTTACAGCTCACAGTGCATGTCAGAGCAAATGAGAATCATGAGGTCAAAGGAACTGCCTGAAGAGCCCAGAGACAGAATTGTGGCAAGGCACAGATCTGGCCAAGGTTACAAAAAAATTTCTGCTGCACTCAAGGTTCCTAAGAGCACAGTGGCCTCCATAATCCTTAAATGGATGTCGTTTGGGACGACCATAACCCTTCCTAGAGCTGGCCAAACTGAGCTATCGGGGGAGAGGAGCCTTGGTGAGAGAGGTAAAGAAGAACCCAAAGATCACTGTGGCTGAGCTCCAGAGATGCAGTCTGGAGATGGAAGAAAGTTGTAGAAAGTCAATCATCACTACAGCCCTCCATCAGTCGTGGCTTTATGGCAGAGTGGCCCGACGGAAGCCTCTCCTCAGTGCAAGATACATGATAGCCCACATGGAAGGACTACAAGATGGTGATAAATAAGTTTCTCTGGTCTGATGAGACCAAGATAGAACTTTTTGGCCTTAATTCTAAGCAGTATGTGTGGAGAAAACCAGGCACTGCTCATCAACTGTCCAATACAGTCACAACAGTTAAGCATGGTGGTGGCAGCATCATGCTGTGGGGGTGTTTTTCAGCTGCAGGGACAGGACGACTGGTTGAAATCGAGGGAAAGATGAATGCGGCCAACTACAGGGATATCCTGGACGAAAACCTTCTCCAGAGTGCTCAGGACCTCAGATAGGTCGAAGGTTTACCTTCCAACAAGACAATGACCCTAAGCACACAGCTAAAATAACGAAGGAGTGGCTTCACAACAACTCTGTGACTGTTCTTGAATGGCCCAGCCAGCGCCCTAAGATAAACCTAATTGAGCATCTCCGGAGAGACCTAAAAATGGCTGTCCACTAACGTTTACCATCCAACCTGACAGAGAGGATCTGCAAGGAGGAATGGTAGAGGATCCCCAAATCCAGGTGTGAACAACTTGTTGCATCTTTCCCAAAAAGACTCATGGCTGTATTAGATCAAAAGGGTGCTTCTACTAAATACTGACTTGAGGGTCAGAATACTTAGGACCATGTGATATTTCAGTTTTTCTTTAATAAATCTGCAAAAATGTCAACAATTCTGTGTTTTTCTGTCAAAATGGGGTGCTGTGTGTACATTAATGAGGAAAAAATGAACTTAAATGATTTTAGCAAATGGCTGCAATATAACAAAGAGTGAAAAATTTAAGGGGTCTGATATACGGTCCGTTGGTCCGTCGCAGGGCGCCCCCCTTCCCCAAAGCACCCACCACCCCATGTTGACGGCATGCGGCCTGGTACGGTTCTGGAGGGGGGGGCGCTTGCTCGTCCCCACCCCTTTCCTGACCGGCCGGGCTGTGTGCTTGGATAAGGGTCTGGTATGGATTTTGGGGGGACCCCATGCCGTTTCTTCGGCGTAGGGGGTTCCCCTTAAAATCTATATCAGACCTAAGGGCCTGGTATGCCCCGCGACGGGGCTCGCAAGGTGTCAATCTCACCTATAAAAGCAGCGAGATTGACTTCTATTTCTAGTCCCGTCATACCCGAGTCACGTTCAAAATGAACTGACTTGTTCGTGTGTGAGCAAGTCCGTTCATTCGGAAAGTCCGGTCATGTGCAGGCAAGTCCGTCCATAGTCCGGTCATGCGTAGGCAAGTCCGTCCATAGTCCGGTCATGCGTAGGCAAGTCCGTAAAAAGACTGTAAAAAAAGTCAGTCGGAAGTCTGTCAAAAGTCCTTCGGACCAATCCAGTCGGAAAGTCCGCCCGTGTGTACGGCCCATTAGAGTCTGCAAAAGACTTGAAATGGGGGCTGAGGTTCACCTTCCAGCAGGACAACGACCCTAAACATACAGCCAGAGCTACAATGAAATGGTTTAGATCAAAGCATATTCATGTGTTTGAATGGCCCAGTCAAAGTCCAGACCTAAATCCAATTGGGAATCTGTGGCAAGACTTGAAAATTGCTGCTCACAGCAGTGAAAGGTGGTTCTACAATGTATTATTTTCCGTCCATTTCACAATTATGTGCCACCTTGTGTTGGTCTATCACATAAAATCCCAATAAAATACATTTAGGTTTTTGGTTGTAACATGACAAAATGTGGAAAAAGGGGTACAAATACTTTTTCAATGCACTGTACATGTATGCATTTTAATGCAATGTAACGCACATAATTGCATGTAAATGCACATCAACACAAGGACCCAAGCAGCAAAAGAATATGACGTCAGAGTAAATAACCTGAAAAATGCATAGCAGTTTACCGCCCATAAAAATGTGAATCAAAGCACATCAATGGAAGGCAATGCACATCCATATTTTAAGCATTTGTATGCATTTTAATGCAAATTTATGTGTGAACAGGCCCTTAAAGTAAAAGTCTATTAACTCCAGGAAAAGCAGTGAACCAAGTAGAAGACTAGAAGGATGAGAATTCTGGGAAATCCTATCTATAAAATGAGAATCGTTGTCATGGTTGCAAGAAAAATAAATTAGATTTTTTGGCAGCTTTAGAAAATCATAACTGCATTAAATTAAATGGATTGGATATTGACTGTATAGTATTTTAAACAAAACTGGAGATTAACTCTAGGCAAGCAGATAAAGACACTGTAGAAATACATACATATAGATAGTCTTCCCCGACAAAGGTTAATTCTGTTCAACCACTCCTGTGAATCTCATACCTTTGCCTCACTACAAAACCAGGCAGATTGCTTTGCTATTTGCAAAGCTTCTTATGACGCGTACACACAAGCGGAATTTCTGACAGAAAGAGTCCGATAGGAGCTTTTCATTGTGTATTCCGACCGTGTGTATGCCCCATTGGTCTTTTTTTGTCGAAAATTCAGACGGACTTAGATAGAGAACATGTTCTATATTTTTCTGAATTAACAAATTACTATCGGAAAAACCACTCGTTTGTATGCTGTTCCGACGCTCCAAAAACGATGCATGCTCTGAAGTATGTTCGAGACAGAAGCTATTGGCTACTGGCTATTGAACTTCCGTTTTCTAGTCCCGTCGTACGTATTGTACGTCACATCGTTCTGGACGGTCGGAATTTGGTGTGACCATGTGTATGCAAGACAGCTTGAGCGGAATTCTGTTGGAATTCCGTCGTAAAAACCTTCAGAGTTTATTCCGACGGCAAAACCGTTCGTGTGTACAGGGCATTAGAGTTTGACTTTTTCGATGAGCAGGCCAGAGACAGCTTATGTCATCTGACTGTTGTCTCTGGCCTGCTCATTAAAAAATTTAAGTGGAACTCTACCCACAACATTTTTCAGTATGGGAGACTGCAGTGTGGCAGAGATGTGTGGCTTTCAAATGTGACTGTGCTGAGCTTGTTGACTACCTCCACAATTCAGCTCCATTATCTAATGTACCCTCTTTCACAATCTGGTCTTGCTGCTTCATTTCACCCTATCTTCCCTAATCCAATTTTTGTACTCCTCCTCATAACCTGATCTCACCAACTGTTGTCTACTATCCAAGCCTGCTTGGATAGCCCTACCATATTTCAGTATCACTTCTCTACAAAAAATTAAATTTTCCTTCACAATCTGGTCCTGCTGCATTTATTCTTCCCCTTCTCCACAATTTTCCTGCCTATTCCTCCTCTTCTACACAATCCAATCTTGTTGTCCACCGTCCCCATGCCTCATTCCACTTCTCACATTTCCCGAGTCCTACTATATCTCACAGTGGGGGAAGCAATCCCTGCTGGAAAAATACAGTAATTATTTCTAGCGGCTATAGCAGCCGCTAGCAATAATTGCAGGTAAAGTCCGGCCTGCTAGTTGTACACAAGTTGATCGATATAGCAGTATATCAGCAGACTCTTATCATTAACTTTTTACATCCCTGGCTCAACCAGCTTTCAGCAACAGGTGATTTCAGCATCATAGCCTCTCCAGCACCACCCCTCCCATCCAATGAAGGATGTGAAACAAACATGGCACCTCATCCCAGGACTACACCCTATCTGATGACGCACAGACCTTGGAGGAAGTTCAAATTACATGGACATAACCAATCAGAAACTACTAATACCTAGATAACATTATACTAATGATACATATGTTCACCGCTTTAGTAGCTCGTCTATAAAACCCCATGCATCCGGAAGCAAATAAAGGAGTAACACATACTTGAGCACGGCTCCAGTGTGGTTACTTCTCTGTGCATGCATAGGTTTAAGCAGGACGGGGCAATGACTCACCAGATGATTGGTCTGATCCAAAACAGCTGGCACAAAACGTGGGGCTTCCGGGTTGTGAACCAAAGGACAGCCGACTGAGAAGAGGCCAAGATAGACCAATGTGGATGAGGCGAAGACTGATCACCTCAGAAGTACGGTAAGATACTATTTTTTTTTTACATCTTGCCAGTACATTTCCGCTCTCCAACGTTGGTCTATTTCTGTGTCTTGTATGGCTGCCAGCGGTCACCAAAAGACAGGTAATATCTTGCTCGGAGCCTAGTTTTTGAACCTGTCACATAGAGTATCTATTGCCCGGTTTGTGTCTGTGTATATGTGTCAGTTTTCAGAGGGAGAGAGAGATAGACTGGGAGAGTGGGTTGGTGCACAGAGGTTTTAATTTGACATGGTAACTCTCCTGCCAATGGCAGCACGGTTTGCGCATCAAGGGGGGAGGGGTGTCGGTTTGCGTGTCAGGAGGTGGCAGCGCGGTTTGCGCATCACAAGGTGACACACAGTGATTTTGTCATCACGGGTAGAGTGGCAGCATGGTGATTTTGTGAAATCCGCTTCTGAGCATCTCTATCCTCTTGTGGCACTGATCGGTGTGTCATGTCATGTCCTAAATGTGTATGTGGAATAATGTTTGGTATTCATGAAATAGGATGTAGTCAGGAACAGCCAGAAGAGTGCAAGGGGACAGAGAGAGAAGCCTGTTAGTTTTTCCTCACAGCTTTATCAGTCCCCACCCTTTGAATTCCTGTGTAAAAAGGATTGTGTAGGAAACCTTGTTTTTTTTTTTTGCTGGGAGGGCCACAGAGGGGGAGAGAAGAGGGGACAGCAACTAGTTAAATCAGAGAAAGAAATTTCAGTGTGTGACCTTGTAGCAGAAAGGGAGGGGGGTGGAACATGTCAGGAATGTGAAAAAAAATTAGCAAAAGTATGTGGGATAACTGCGAGTGGAGGCCGGCTACAGCCTGAAGAATGGAGGAGAATAATGAAAGAAAAGCGAGGCCTTCTGCTGGATAACATTTTTTGAAGACTGCAGAAGCCTGGTATAATGTGGCAAAAGACATCCACAGAGAACAATGCTTAGAACAGGAGGTGAAGTAGGGCAAACTGACGGTATATGTGTATCATAAATACATTGATAAGAATGAACCGTTATGTGTGCTATGTCACTGAACTGAGCCCTGCCTGCCATCACACGCCCCGTTGCTGCCCATACTCCCACCCCCAGCCCAGCACACTCTTTCCGGTGGCAATCTTAGCACACCCAGTCAACATGCCGGAAGACTCCCTATGACCTCTTTCGGCGGCCATCTTAGCACACCCAGTCAACATGCCGGAAGACTCCCTATGACCCCTTCCGGCAGCCACCTTGGTACACCTAGTCAGAACACCGGAAGGCCTACAGGCCTTATAACCCCCATCTACCCAGTCATAAGGGCAGACGGTACCTTCTACATGCCTCCCCTACCGACCCAAACTCCTGACAGCCTAACCAGGTAGGACCGTATGTCACCTCTCCAACAGGTGGCGTTCCGACCTTTCCCCACGCAACGGCAAGGCCAGATGTGAGTTTACATTCATATCAACATCCCCCGACATCTATACCGGACACTTTCCCATCCTCTTTACAGGATGAGGAGTTTATTTCTTGGAACTCCCCTCCACATACCCCAATGCCACGGGCATCAGTGGTGGTTCTTAGGCCGGTAGCTGATGCACCGTTGATGTATGTCACTTTCACCCCGTCCCAGGAATCCACCCTAGTGACCACCCTGCCAGACCCAGAAAAACAGCCCATGCCCCTTTATCGAAGGTTGGCCTAGATCCAAATAACCTACACAGCACATGGAGAGATCTAGTCAGTTTATGTGAAATAAAGGCAGGAGACACTTAAAGGCCAATCATGGAGAAGTGTTTCCAGGATACAAGGATTGTCAATGACAATACCTTTACTTCTGGTGAGGAATTCTGTGAACAGCTGCACGAGTGGGCAAGGGACAGACTGGCCGACCAAGCCACAAGTATTCAAGATGTTACTCAAGACATAACGGAGTCAGTAGAAAAGTATTACACCAGACTGTTACAAGTTTTTTCAGATTTGGGATTCACCACCCATAACAAGGCACACAGTCAGATGCTGTCTTCAGCCTTTGTGGCAGGCCTCAAGGAGTCAATCCGAAAAGGCCTCACCATGGCCTGACCGGAGTACTGTGTGCTGCCCCTAGACACCCTCCTTTTGGTAGCAAAGGGTCTAGAATCTTCTTAGACCACCAAGAAAACCACACCACTTATGGTTGCGGGGGTGCCTCTGAAAGCGACATACTTCACAGTGGTGGACCTTGCAAATGTTTTCTTCAGTGTCCACCTTCACCCCTCCTGCTGGTACCTTTTGCATTCGCCCACGAAAAACAGCAACATACCTGGACAGTTATGCCACAAGGGGCACAGAACTCTCCAAGCCAATTTGCAAAAGCTATGGCTACCATATTTAACACATGGCAAAAGGTTCACCCGGAAGTGATTCTCCTCCAATATGTTGATGACCTCCTCCTCTGCGCAGATGACTTACCCACTGCTGAAGCCACCTCAGAAGCCTGTTGTGCTTTCTTGCCAGCCAGCAAAGCCTCAAAACCCAAATTGCAGTGGTGCTCAACATCTGTCATTTTCCTTGGTCACTGTCTTTCCCACGGAACAAGACACCTAACGAGAGACAGAGTGAAAGCAGTCTCGAATATTCCACTGCCACAAGGCCAGAAGCCCCTTCATGCCTTCCTCGGGCTGATTCCCTATTGTAGAGCATGGGTTCCAGAAGCCTCCTTACTGATGCAACCCCTCTATGATGCCCTGAAGTCTGACCCCTTCCAAATGTCCTCAGAGGCAATATCCAACTTCAAGTCCCTCAAACAAGCCATTTCATCAGCTCCGGCTTTAGGGCTCCTAGACTATGAAAAAATGTTAAAGCTCTTTGTATCCGAACATCTGGGACATGCTGCAGGTGTTATTATATATTGTGGTGATATTATTCCTGTCGACTGGATGCAGTAGCAAGAGGAGGTCCATTGTGTCTGTGAGCTGTCTTTGCCGCACAAGTCTTGCTTGACAAAACTTCGGGCTTGGTCCTTGGACATTTCCTCATTCTGCTTTCCCCTATGACATTGCTGCCATACTCAACCAGATCCAGCCGAAACATCTGTCCACAGCCAGACATTTGAGACTCCAATGCTCCCTCCTTCTACCGGACAACATTACTCTAATACATTGTCAAACACTGAACCCTTCCACCCTTCTTTCGCTTCCCGTGGGGGGCATAGAGGAGGAGCCGCCGAGTCCTGACTCGTCAACCCATGACTACTTTGAATTAATGCGGCTGGAAATCACACATCTCCCTACCGTTAGTGAAATACCCCTACAGAATCCAGACCTAACACTTTTTGTTGATGGCTCCCAATTTGCTGATGAACGAGGCAAATAACACACAGAATACGTGGTCACCACTGAAAACACGTTTTTACCAGCTGAAGCCTTACCACCAGTGATGTCTGCACAGGAGACAGAGCTGCAAGCACTCACTACAGCATGTAAACTGGCAGAGGGAAAAAGAGCCAACATTCATACAGACTCAAGATATGCTTTTGGCGTTGCCCATGACTTTGGTGTTATCTGAAAGGCCAGAGGATTCCTAATAGCTGCAGGAACAACTGTGAAATACAGTTCAGCTACCAAAGACCTGATGGACGCCTTACTTCTCCCAACTCAAGTGGCTATTCTGAAAGTAAAAGCACATGGCAATCACCTAGCCAATTCAGCTGCCAAAAAGGCAGCCAGCAGGCCATGGGAAGTGGAAAGCAGGGTGGTAGAAGAAGACCACCCTGTGCTTGCCTTACAGACTCTCCCAGTGGACAGAGTTTATCTGAAAGAACTACAGGAAGCAGCAAGTCCGGATGAGAAGGAAGGCTGGAAGCGGAGGGGAGCAACCCTCAGGGATGGACTATTCGAGTGCAACAAGAAACCTTGCTTACCCAGGAATATGTACCCGGCTGTGGTACAATGGGCACATGGAGCTGCCCATCTGTCAAAGACTCTTATGAATTCCCTCATCAACAAATACTATGTAGCACCAGGAATCACTCCACTGACTAGCAACTTTTTTAAGTCATGCACCATTTGTGCAAAGTATAACCCGGGACACACAGAGAAGATGCCACAGAAACACCTGGCATAGCCCTTGTACCCTTTCCAGCGGATGCAAATTGACCACATCCAAATGCCAAAGACTGGATGATTTGAGTACACCTTAGTAGTTTCACACACCCTACCACCCCCAGAGTAACGGGAAGGTATAAAGAGAATGAATGACACCTTGAAAACCCAAATGCTAAAAATGGCCCACAAGACTGGTATGAGCTGGCCGTACAGTTTGCCCATTGCCCTGTTCAGAATCAGATACACACCTAAGGGAGAACACTCCCTATCCCCTTATGAGATTTTGTTTGGTTCAGCCCCTAGACCTGGTTGTTACTTTCCATAACAGTTATGCCCCATACACACGGTCGGATTTTCCGGAAAATGTCCGATCGGAGCGTGTTGTCGGACATTCCAACCATGTGTGGGCTCCATCGGACATTTTCCATCGGATTTTCCGACACACAAAGTTTGAGAGCAGGCTATAAAATTTTCCGGCAACAAAATCCGATCTTGCTTGTACTTTCTGCCACAGTTTCTTGTATACTGTGTGCTCAAGAATCTATTACAATAAATAATTTTTGAACCACATCCTCCTGGAGTGAGGCTGTCCAGATTTTCTCATTCACCTTCAACAAAATCCGATCGCGTCAATTTCCGACCGTGTGTGGCCAGTTCCGACGCACGAAGTGCCACGCATGCTCAGAAGAAATTCCGAGACGGAACAGCTCGGTCTGGTAAAATTAGCGTTCGCAATGGATACAACACTTTCGTCACGCTGCAATGTCAAAAATGGTTTAATACAGCGCACTCTCTTCTTCTTTATAATGTGAGAAGAATGAAGTAGTTTTGCTGCTCACATTCACACAGACTTCTCACAAACTTCTTTCTTTATTATTTATCGTGATTCCCTCAATATATTTTGATTTGTCACATCTGACAAAAATTTTTTTTGTTGTTTTCTTTTTTTTTCTTTTTTTTTTTTTTTTAAGGCTGTTTTTTTTTTTGGGGGGGGGGGGGGGGGTTGTATTTTTTTCAAGGCTGATCTTTGTTTTATTTTATTTTTAGTTTTACTCCCTAATATTTTTGGGTGTGTTTAGTGTGTCAAGTTACCACAACACCATTGATATCTTATATTATTTCATTTCAAGAAGGTTGCTTGGTGTTGGTGTCCCTTGTTAATTTCACAATGTATTTTTGAAATGTACCTGTCTCCTCACAAACAAACTGTCCTTTTTGAAGGAAAACACACATAGGCGAGTATAATTGAAACAAAAAATCCTTTATTAAGGGCTCAGAACCAAACAAAGAGGGAGGCAACGCTGGAGAAACATCATATATTGGTGAAGCCTTGGCCCCCCAGGGCAGACATCAATTATTTAACATCAAAATTGGTGGCCTGAGGAGTCCATATCTAAGGGAGTGCAGTCTGGTCCAGAAGTCCCAGAGATCCGGAAAGCAGCAGATGGCATCTGTGTCCCCAGGCTGTGGTACTACAAGAGGCTGCATCTTTTGCCAGACGAGACTGGACCCAGGTCATCACTTTCTGGTCTTCTTTCCACGCTTCCTTCCTGGCTGTGGCTCTGGTGTTGGAGATGTGGCAGGAGGAGGAGTAGGACCTGGAGGAGTAGGAGGAGGAGGAGTAGTAAGACCTGGAGGATGAGGAGGAGGAGGAGTAGGACCTGGAGGAGGAGGGCTATGTGTGAGGTCACAAATGTGGGTAGCAGATGTTATTTGGCCCCTCAACCCCTTATTGAGAGCTTCCAAATTTAACCAGTTGCCGACCGCCTCACGCAGATATACTGCGGCAGAATGGCACGGACAGGCAAAATCACCTACCTGGTACGTGATTGCCTTCCCGCGGGCGGGGGGTCCGATTGGACCCCCCGGTGCCCGAGGTGGTCGGCTTCTGACTGGGAGCGTTCAGAGATGAGGGGGAGGCCATCCATTTGTGCCCCCCCTCGCGATCGCTCCCGGCCAATGAGATCATTCCCCTGCCTCTGTATAGTACACAGAGGCAGAGGAAGTCATGTCATCTCTCCTCGACTCGGTATTTTCCATTCTGGCGAGAGAAGACTGCAATGTGAATGTAAAACACACACACATTAGAACATGCCAGGCACACATAACACCCCCTTTACCCCCCGATCCCCCCCGATCACCCCCCAATAACCCCCCCCCGTCACACTGACACAAAGCAGTTTTTTTTTCTGATTACTGCATGGTGTCAGTTTGTGACAGTTAGTGTACTAGGGCAGTTAGTGTTAGCCCCATTTAGGTCTAGGGTACCCTCCTAACCTCCACTAATAAAGTTTTAACCCCTTGATCACCCCCCCATCACCAGTGTCGCTAAGCGATAATTTTTCTAATCGCTGTATTAGTATCACTGGTGACGCTAGTTAGGGAGGTAAATATTTAGGTAGCGTCAGGAACCCCCATATACTACCTAATAAATGTTTTAACCCCTTGATTGCCCCCTAGTTAACCCTTTCACCACTGATCACCGTATAACCGTTACGGGTGACGCTGGTTAGTTTGTTTATTTTTTATAGTGTCAGGGCACCCGACGTTTATCAATATCTGATCCGATCAGATCTATACTAGCGTCCCCAACAGTTTAGGGTTCCCAAAAACGCAGTGTTAGCGGGATCAGCCCAGATACCTGCTAGCACCTGCGTTTTGCCCCTCCGCCCGGCCCAGCCCACCCAAGTGCAGTATCGATCAATCACTGTCACTTACAAAACACTAAACGCATAACTGCAGCGTTCGCAGAGTCAGGCCTGATCCCTGCGATCGATAACAGTTTTTTTGGTAGCATTTTGGTGAACTGGCAAGCACCAACACCAAGCAGCGTCAGGTTAGTGCCAGTAGCGCTAACACCCATGCATGCACCGTACACCTCCCTTAGTGGTATAGTATCTGAACGGAATCAATATCTGATCCGATCAGATCTGTACCAGCGTCCCCAGCAGTTTAGGGTTCCCAAAAACGCAGTGTTAGCGGGATCAGCCCAGATACCTGCTAGCACCTGTGTTTTGCCCCTCCGCCCGGCCCAGCCCAGCCCACCCAAGTGCAGTATCGATCGTTCACTGACACTTACAAAACACTAAACGCATAACTGCAGCATTCGCAGAGTCAAGCCTGATCCCTGCGATCGCTAACAGTTTTTTGGTAGCATTTTGGTGAACTGGCAAGTGCCAGCGGCCTAGTACACCCCAGTCGTAGTCAAACCAGCACTGCAGTAACACTTGGTGACGTGGCGAGTCCCATAAGTGCAGTTCGAGCTGGTGAGGTGGCAGGCCCAAGTAGTGTCCCGCTGCCACCAAGAAGACAAACACAGGCCCGTCGTGCCCATAGTGCCCTTCCTGCTGCATTCGCCAATCCTAATTGGGAACCCACCACTTCTGCAGCGCCCGTACTTCCCCCATTCACATCCCCAACCAAATGCAGTCGACTGCATGAGAGGCATTTTCTTTATGTCCTCCCGAGTACCCCTACCCAACGAACCCCCCCAAAAAAGATGTCGTGTCTGCAGCAAGCGCGGATATAGGCGTGACACCCGCTATTATTGTCCCTCCTGTCCTGACAATCCTGGTCTTTGCATTAGTGAATGTTTTGAACGCTACTATTCACTAGTTGAGTATTAGCATAGGGTACAGCATTGCACAGACTAGGCACACTTTCACAGGGTCTCCCAAGATGCCATCGCATTTTGAGAGACTCGAACCTGGAACCGGTTACAGTTATAAAAGTTACAATTACAAAAAAAAGTGTAAAAAAAAAAAAAAAAAAAAACACAAAAAACAAAAATAGTTGTCATTTTATTGTTTTCTCTCTCTCTATTCTCTCTCTATTGTTCTGCTCTTTTTTCCTGTATTCTATTCTGCAATGTTTTATTGTTATTATGTTTTATCATGTTTGCTTTTCAGGTATGCAATTTTTTATACTTTACTGTTTACTGTGCTTTATTGTTAACCATTTTTTTGTCTTCAGGTACGCCATTCACGACTTTGAGTGGTTATACCAGAATGATGCCTGCAGGTTTAGGTATCATCTTGGTATCATTATTTTCAGCCAGCGGTCGGCTTTCATGTAAAAGCAATCCTAGTGGCTAATTAGTCTCTAGACTGCTTTTACAAGCAGTGGGAGGGAATGCCCCACCGTCTTCTGTGTTTTTCCGTCTTTTCTGTTTTTCTGTAAATCTAAAGTGATAACCTGTAAAGGCTTTTAAAGGCTTTTAAAAATGTATTTATTTTGTTGCCACTGCACGTTTGTGCGCAATTTTAAAGCATGTCATGTTTGGTATCCATGTACTCGGCCTAAGATCATCTTTTTTATTTCATCAAACATTTGGGCAATATAGTGTGTTTTAGTGCATTTAAATTTTAAAAAGTGTGTTTTTTCCCCAAAAAATGCATTTGAAAAATCGCTGCGCAAATACTGTGTGAAAAAAAAAATTAAACACCCACCATTTTAATCTGTAGGGCATTTGCTTTAAAAAAATATATAATGTTTGGGGGTTCAAAGTAATTTTCTTGCAAAAAGAAATTATATTTTCATGTAAACAAAAAGTGTCAGAAAGGGCTTTGTTTTCAAGTGGTTAGAAGAGTGGGTGAAGTGTGACATAAGCTTCTAAATGTTGTGCATAAAATGCCAGGACAGTTCAAACCCCCCCCAAATGACCCCATTTTGGAAAGTAGACACCCCAAGCTATTTGCTGAGAGGCATGTCGAGTCCATGGAATATTTTATATTGTGACACAAGTTGCGGGAAAGAGACAATTTTTTTTTTTTTTTGCACAAAGTTGTCACTAAATGATATATTGCTCAAACGTGCCATGGGAATATGTGAAATTACACATTGGGGTGCAATTCCACATATGCCCATGGCCTGTGTGAGCAATATATGATTTAGTGACAACTTTTTGTAATTTTTTTTTTTTTGTCATTATTCAATCACTTGGGACAATAAAAATTAATATTTAATGGGCTCAACATGCCTCTCAGCAATTTCCTTGGGGTGTCTACTTTCCAAAATGGGGTCATTTGGGGGGGTTTGTACCGCCTTGCCATTTTAGTACCTCAAGAAATGACGTAGGCAGTCATAAACTAAAAGCTGTGTAAATTCTAGAAAATGTACCCTAGTTTGTAGACGCTATAACTTTTGCGCAAACCAATAAATATACGCTTATTGACATTTTTTTTACCAAAAACATGTGGCCGACTACATTTTGGCCTAAATGTATGACTAAAATTGAGTTTATTGGATTTTTTTTATAACAAAAAGTAGAAAATATCATTTTTTTCAAAATTTTCGGTCTTTTTCCGTTTATAGCGCAAAAAATAAAAACTGCAGAGGTGTTCAAATACCATCACAAGAAAGCTCTATTTGTGGGAAGAAAAGGACACAAATTTTGTTTGGGTACAGCATTGCATGACTGCTCAATTAGCAGTTAAAGTGACGCAGTGCCAAATTGTAAAAAGTGCTCTGGTCAGGAAGGGGGTAAATCCTTCTGGGGCTGAAGTGGTTAAGGACTCACACAGGAGTCGTTGGCCCTCCTCCATCTGCATCATTTTGCAGGCAGTTATGCAAGCAAAGTCCTCCTCCACAGTGTGGGGGGGTTCTCAGGGCCTCTGTAGCCTTCCAAAAGAGGCCTATGGCAGCCTCCTCCAGGTTACTCATCTTCCTGCCACTTTGTCTTTGAAGGTGTAGGGGAGGCACCTGGATATCAGGCAGCCTGCTTGGCCCAGCCACCTCCTGGCTGAGACTTCCCTGTGTATGAAAAAGGGACATGGTTTTAGTTTTTGCATCATCAATCACAATCATAAATTAGTACTCCAAACTAACATCTATTTAACATCATTGATGAGACAACCAGAAATATTTAGAAGAATGCTATACCTGGCTCAAGCTGGGCTCCTCCACATGTTGCTGCCTGGAAGGCACAGGTTGGGCGTCAGAAGCCTCAGCTGGGGGGGGGAAGGAAGCCTGGTAGGAAGGTTGGAGAATGCTGGCCTGGGTTCAGTCTTACCTGACAGAAAATGCAGTTTGTCATAGTACCACAGCCTGGGGACATAAATGTCATCTGCAGCTCCTGATCTCTGGGAATCCTGGACCTTCTTGTGCTCCCTTAAATAAGGGCTCCTCAGGCCACCAATTAGGATCTTCAAATAGGTGATGTCTGTCGTGGGGATCACCATCTTCACAAATTCCAGCAATTGATGCAGCGCTGCCTTCCTTTTTGTTTGGTTCTTATATTCAGGGTGGTTTATCTCTCATAGACAGGGCAGCTCCCTGAACATATCAATGAAGATTGGCACAACACAAGACAAACCCTAATGTCAGCCTAAAGTCTTCTAAACTTGTGCAAATACAGGCCTCAATCTAGAAGCAGTATAGGCCCAATGTTAATTCTTACCTTCGTTATCACGATCGGTGCCTCCGTTACTCTTTCCTCTGCTCACAGATAGTACGTACTACGCACGCGTGTTACACTTTATAGACACTGCGCATGCGTGAAACTCCGCCCGCCCCTGACGTTCTTTCTAGTCTATTCCCCGCCCCTTCTCATTCGGTGCAGTGGGGAAGAGCACATGGCGGAGTCAGAGCAGGTGTCTGATATTTACACCAACGAGGAGGAGGAGGAGAAAAGCCCGGAGCCTGAAACGTCTCGATCCACAAGGAGACGATATAAGGCATCAAATATGTCCTTTGGGGAGATGTTGGAGATGGTCGACATAATGAAGAAGGCCGACTATGATGGAAAGTATGGACCCTACCCCAACCCCAATGTCCGTAAGGCCAAGATCATGGCGAAAGAGGTCAAAAGTCTGCACCGGAATTTCGGGGTACGTTGATCGAAAGATCAGTTCAGGAAGCGGTAATCTGACCTGAAATTACGAGAACACGAGCAGTACAGAAAGATCCGGAGAGTGCTGCAAAAAAGTAAGTAGTTGTGCTGTGTTCCTATTCTTTTTGTCTTTATTACGTTCGTGCTGCTCCATGTGCTTTTCTTAACTGTTATCCAGTTTAAAATGTCAACTTTCATGTTCATGGGTACATTATTCGTTCGTATCAAATATTTTTCTTTCGGCCTATAAAACACCATTGTTTGGGCCATATGCATTTGCCAACATTTTTTAGGGCCTACTTGTCTGAAAATAATTTGGTTGTGTAGATGTGTTTGTTAATAGAATTAAATGCAAACTAGATTCTGTGTAAGGAGAGGACACTCAGCAGCTGTTTAGACATCTGGACGCTGGAGCACTAGTGTGGGATCCAAGAACACCCTTTTTATTAGGAGGCCCACACAGGTGCTCCAGTATATACTATAGGGGTGTCTCCATCTGTGAAGCTTGTACAAAACAGGTAAAGTATTGAAGCTTGACAAAGGACACTAAAAATTCAACATCTTGTAACTCAGCCAAAATAGACAATTGTACCCCACTTCCAAGCAATGTTTCATATTTATAGTTCTTCCCTCAAATATCTGTGTGCTAAGTATACCATTTTTTTTTTACATTACATTTTTTTTGGCTTCTATCTTTTTAGGTGATCGTGATGTTGTGGATCCAGGGCATTTCACCTCAGAAAGTGCACAGATCCTGATCGGGGAGATCACGGGGTGTAATAGGGACTTGGAAAACAAAGAAAAGCATCAATGATGTTCTTCAAAAAAATAAGAACATCATTGATGTTTTGGGGAGAGTTTAAAACCCCTCCAAATCCCTTTCTTTTATGGTGTGCTACAATTTAACATTTTTTGTCTAATTGGAGAAAAGCCAAATTTTGAAGATGCACACAGTGTGTCAACATGTGCTATCTGCCATCACGGGAGATCAATGGACGCGTTTTGGGGGTGCAACCCCATCCTCAATAGTAAAGTAGCTGTGAGGAAGGGGTTGCTTCCCCAAAACACGTACCTTGATCCCCCATGATGGCAGCTAGCATATGTTGACATTCGCCTATTTGTGTGCATCTTTAAAATTTGGCTTTTCCGGGGGTGACTTCACCCCATCTGAACGCAATATCAAACACAGTTCCTAAATACTCATGTCTGATATTGCCTTCAAGTTCTACCAAATGTGAACTTTGTAAGTTCAAGATTTGTGTCTTTCTTGTGGGTTTTAAATATGCCTGTTTTATCTTAAATGGACATTTCTACTTTTTCTAATGTGACCCCATAAATTGTTATACAACAAACATGTTGGTTTGTTTTAAAAACCTTTTCTAAATGCACATGTGATTGTGCAGGTATTAAAAAGATTGTTAATCAAGAATGTGTGGATTATTGTCTCAACGCTACAACACTTTTGGGGTTCTCTAATTGGTGTTTTCTGTGACAATGGGTGTTATTTCCTGAGGGCAAACCCACTTTGCACTCCAAGTGCAGTTTCAAGTGCACTTGGAGTACAAAGTGTATTTGCCTTTAGTAAATAACACCCAACAGTGCTTTGTATAAGGTTACACAATCACGCCATTTTCAGGACTCCACACATTTCTGTCAGGGTCAGCTAAAACAAACACAAGCAGTAAATGTCACCAAAGATTTGCTTAATGTTTTTTTTTTATTTGATAAAGGTTTCACACATTGTCTGGCATATTGATAGCCCCCCTACCCGCAAAGAATTTAAGGTATCTTAGCCGGACATCATGGGCACCCAGGGAGGGCAAGCCAGGATGGCCACTTTCAAGCGCCGTCAGGGTTGGTTTATTTTGAATTCCAGCCTCAGGCCCAACTGAGCTAGCATAGTTGGCAGAATGTTGCCGTAAAAAGTTGTGTAGAACACAGCACGCCAGAATAATATGATTCAGTTTATACTCCGCCATATGTATGGGTGTAAGAAATAGGCTGAACCGGCTGGCCATGATTCCAAAAGTGTTCTCCACCACTCTTCTGGCTCTGGCCAGCTGGTAATTAAAAACCCTCTGGTCCGGGGTGAGGGTCCTCATCGGGAATGGCCACATAAGATGGTCCCCCAGCGCAAAGGCTTCATCCGCAAGGAAGACGAATGGGAGTCCTTCCACATTGTCTTCTGGAGGTGGCAAGTCCAAGCTGCCATTATGGAGACACCTGGAGAACTCAGTCTGGGCGATGACTCCACCATCGGACATCCGGCCATTCTTCCCCAAGTCCGCATACAGGAACTCATAAGTAGCCGTCACCACCACCAACATCGCAATACTATTGAACCCCTTTTAATTATAATAGTACGACCCCGAGTTGGGTGGTGGGATGATGTGGACGTGTTTCCCATCAATTGCCCCTCCGCAGTTAGGAAAGTCCCACCGCTGGGCAAAGTGGGAGGTCACAGTCTGCCATTCCTGTGGCGTGGAAGGAAACTGTGGAGGACAACAAAAAAAATGTGTCTTTTTGCACATAAACATGGAAAGCAGATTAGACACAAACATTCTTGGCCAACATCAAGATAACATTTATTTATGGGAATTTTTTAAAGACCAAAGTATGAGGTACACCTATCATATTACCCCCCTCTCATAAGCCATTTTTAACATTATGGGGGGGGGGACTCTTGGACAGGTAACCCTCTCCACTTCATTGAGAGATGAATGCCTAAATAATGGGTATTACTTTGAACAGCCCCTCCTTAGTTACACTATTGGCAGCCCACTGGACAGGTAAGAAGTGTCATAATACAAAGATATAAATACACACTGTACACATTTGAGCACATTTGGACATTCTGCTATTACCTATCAAGATAATAATAGTATGCAAAAACTTTAAACACTACCATTTGAAAGTATACAGGCAGGCCCTTGCACTACATGCTTTGGGGAATTTATCCATAAATCTGAGCACAGAAGAGATGGGTATAGTGTGTATGGGTTTGGCAAAGTCAGCAAATAGATGATTGAGGATAGATAGAGAATTGTTATCAGCTGACTTAGCAATTGGGGGGAGGGAGGTTCCAAATGATTTGGGGACCCCCCAAAAAAATCCTCTGGCACTCTGCCTGAATTTAACGCACAAATCACATTTCAACACATTTTAGGGGTGTTTGGGGTAAAGTACTACTATGGAGCTGATAAAATACGTTGTTAAGTGACTACATGAGGTGAATATAGGCCCAGGAGACCATGCTGGGGAGGTAAGTGCAAATATGTATGAAGGACAAAAAAATAATTACAGAAAAATCCAACATGCATGAGAACAAAGGGGACATTCACAGCATATTCCAATCATGGTAATTAGGGAATGAGGAAAGAAATACAAAATATTATCAAACAATAAATACAATAAAATGTGATATTAAAGGATAAAAATCTTACCTTAATATACTCCTTCTGCAGGACCTGGATGATGGCAGAACAGGTCTCTGGGATAATGATACCCAGAGCCTGGGGGGAGATGCCTGTTGAGAACTTCAAGTCCTGCAGGCTTCTCCAAGTCGCCAATTACCGCAGGGTGGCGATGAGCCTCTGCTCCGGAGTAATGGCTTGCCTCATGCAGGTATCCTGCCTGCTGATATAGGTGGTCAGCAAAGCCAACAAACGGCAAAATACAGGGTCCATCATCCGGAGAAAGTTCCTGAAATCATCAGGATTATTCTCACGGATCTCATGGAGCAAAGGCATATGACAGAACTGGTCACGCTGAAGCAACCAATTCTTGGTCCATGAACTCTTCCCCACCCTGTTCATGGACTGGACTTGTGTCAAGGTCAGGACCCCAACACCAAGCCCCCGCACAGCACGAACTTTACGAGGAGTACGAGTACGTCGGCTGCTCAGAATGAAGTAACAGAACGCACTGAAGAACAGCAAGGCCTGTGAAGAAAGACCTGAAAAACAGTAACGAATGAACAAGAACACAATGACAAAGTCACGCGTAGCTTGCTTGCATGCACTGAAGAGCAGATACAAACCCACAAGCACAAACTGAACAGCAGAAAACGATCTGAAAACCACGGGTCTGAAAAAGAGCGAATCGTCTCTCATTACATATATTACAATTAACAGCGGTTTGTGAATTACACCAGAGATGCTTTACGAAGCAGATGAGAAACCTTACACTCCATTGCAGTCCCTCCCTGTGAAGTATAATGTTATTAGGGATAGCATCTGACTTCCTTATGTGCAAAGTCTGTGTCAAGGGGGGTGATGGAAAAGCCATCACCCATCTAATGTGCAGCACAAAAGAGTTCCAAGGCATATATGGACAGATGAGCTAGGAGGGTTAAGGACAGTTGAAAATAGTCATTTTAAGGGGGGACTGTGATGGATCAGGTAAAATGCTTATTTTCAATGCATTCTTTTTATACCACAAAGCCTATATTTTTGTATATATATATATATATATATATATATATATATATATATATATATATATATATATATATATATATATATATATATATATATATATACATAAAAGTGTTTTCTTATTCCCTTTTTTGACTGCCTGTGTGAGGGTGTGAGGTATCACGTTTCAGTATAGCAGCGGACTCTTATCATTAACTTTTTACATCCCTGGCTCAGCTTGCATATCAGCCAGCTTTCAGCAACAGGTGATTTCAGCGTCATAGACTCCCCAGCACCACCCCTCCCATCGAATGAAAGATGTGAAACAAACATGGCGCCTCATCCCAGGACTAAACCCTATCTGATGATGCACAGACCTTGGAGGAAGTTCACCTTACATAGACATAACCAATCAGAAACTACTAATACCTAGATAATATTATGCTAATGATACATATGCTCACCACCTTAGTAGCTTGTATAAAGGACATAAAAGGAGACCACATACCTTGAGCATGGCTCCAGTGTGTTTTTTTTCTCTGTGCGTGCATAGGTTTAATCAGGATGGGGCAAATACTCACCAGGTAATTGGTCTGGTCCAAAACACATGGCTAACACAAACATACAACAACACCCTGTGACATATCTCTTTGGTGAGATTACCTTTTTTAATGATTCAGTTTATATGAAGATGCACAAGCAAACTTCAGACAGTGGATAGTTTTCAAATGAATACAGCTTTAGGCCTCATTAACATGTGCACTTACACCCGTAGTCTGTGAATGGGCTGTGTCTTTAAGTGGCTGGAGCCATCTTGTTCTGGTTGTATTCAACCCATTCATGTCTATGGGAATGTAGCAACTGCATGGACACAGGCGCTCATTCCCAATCTGACAGCTGTTTGTGTGCAGGTAAGTGGCCACAAATGTGTTCACAACAACTGTGATGGGATGAGCGGCTGTGTCCATGCAGCTGCTACATTCCCATAGACATGCATGGGCTGCCTGCACACAACACCTCACGGCTCCAGTCGCTTAAGGACACAGTCTATTCATGGACTACAGGTGTATGCACCCATGTGAATGATGCCTTATTATAAAAAGTTGCAGTTAGCAAAATAAACAAAATAAACAGAAACTAATTATTTGCTGATCAGGCACTAACTAAAAATATTCAGGCACCATACTATCTACTAATGGGCTAGACCTAGCCAGCTCAAAAAACTCAAGTTTCCAGCAACATTACTCACACAGTCTTCATGGGTTCTCACAGGATAGATTCCTGTACCACAGGACAGAGATCTCTGCTACAAGCTGATCAAGTAGCTCAGCTAAGGTTTTCATAGTCCTGGGTGGCATAAAGTTTAAAATCAGAGAAAAAAATTGAGAAAAAGAGGAGTTGGAGTAGTTCCAATCCTACTCAGGCAGCAACACTTTCTGAGGTGATGAGCTAGTTTGGATTAAATAGCTAAATAGTTTCCTATGAATACTAGGGGAAATGTACATTGGTCGACAAGTGGTTGATCTCTTACATAGGTGATATGGGAGTTCCTTAGATTAGTGGTGGTGAGCGTTTTTATTATTATTATTATTCAGGATTTATATAGCGCCGACAGTTTACGCAGCGCTTTACAACATTAGGGCAGACAGTACAAGTACAATACAATTCAATACAGGAGGAATCAGAGGGCCCTGCTCATTAGAGCTTACAATCTAGGATTTTAATGAGTTTGCATCAGACCTACTCTGGACAAGGGCTTGGCAGGCCACATTTATTAAAAAAAGAAAGAGAAAAAAAAAAGTTCAAAGTTGCCCATGCAGGGAATTTTCACTAACCAGATAACTGGTTACTTATACCACAGGCTCATCAGGCTCACTCAACTTTTTTTGTTTTTGCAGCACCCAATTACACATACCCACTCCTGGCTTCTCAATAGGAGTTCTCCTGTCACCCCTGGCTCTTTCATTCCTCCAAGACTTACAGACTCGCTTAATTCCCCTGGACTTGCATGTTGCCTGAGCTCTCTCAGTCCTGCATACTCACTTAGCTGTCCCAACCCTCCTAGTCCTGCAGTTAGGGAGTCTCTCCAACATGGAGTCTTGTTTTTCAGGTGGATCACCTCTCCCGGCTGGAGCACACACCTATATCCATACAAGGGCCCTGAGCTATTGCCAGCTCATGCCTTATAACAAATGTGTACCCAGACACATACAGAGCTTGCAGGTCTCCTGTGAGTCTTCTGCTTATTCTCACCAAGTAACAGGGCCTAGTACTGTCACACATATAACAGAAAATATACTTAATGATCTCTACTGTCACAATGTCACACGGTTCTTTTTCTCTTTGGATTCATGGCAATTTTAGAACAATAGAAATCCAGCTTATTAATGCTATATTTAATATACTTAAAGGTGGGCAATGCATATGGGAAAAAAGTTACAAAAGATGGACAAATAGGCAACACAGGTACTGAAAAGAAAAGTAATACAAATTACAGTAAGATTGACAAAGTATTTTTTTCTGCTCCAGGCTCTGGAAGAAAACGTGTAGATCATATCCCAGTTAGCAAGTGGATTCCTACTAGGAACAATAGAGAATTTCAGATCTCAGATTTATACTATTTGAATTCAAAGTCAAGTACCAACCCCTAACCTGTCCAATGAGAGACAAGAGGATAGTGGTATCATCCTTAACTAATTTGCCAGTGGGCTGGAAAAAAATAAACAGATAACTTCTTCCACACAAATGAGGTGGATGGAGGAATCCCCCCCCCCCTTTATTGTATTACGACAGAGGGTCTATAATACAATAGCCAGTAGAGGGATTGAGGAATATGTTTGAGCCTTTAGCCTCGTACATACTACTAGTTTTGTTTTTCATTCAACCCAAAAAAAAACCCCTAACAGCTCAGGTCGGAGCCGCTGTACTAACAATCCAATGTTAGTGCAGCAATCTCTCCTGCTGAGCTATTGTGTTCTGACAGGGGGACCCTCCAGGTCAGCGCTCTAAGCGGGCTGAGAGCGCTGACCTGGAGCCAGTCGGCAGACATTTTTCGGTCAGGAGCCTTCTACAGAAGCGGTCTGAATGGCTGGCTTCTGTTGGACTGGCTGCCATACACATGGGCCTAATGTCAGCTGGTTTCTATTAAACTGGCTGATGCCAGCCGACATTCGGCCCGTGTGTACAAGGCTTTAGTGTAACCAGTCTAGTAGCCTAAAGGTGGCCATACATGGATCGAAATTCCCCAGGTTTGGCAGGGACCAGACGAAAAATCAATCTATGTATGGGCAGGCTGGTTGTGCAGAAGTCGATCTACTGGTTGACTTCTGTATAACCACACAGTCAGGCTTTTCCAGAACGATCAGTGCCGGCGGCTATAGCTGGCAACACTGATTAGTGTGTTTTGTTGGCGGGGAAGGCTTCTTGCCATCAGAACCAGGGGCCGATCCAGAGACTAGTCTTGGGAAGGGCACTGGCAGAAAATACACTAACTGACCCCCATACTACACTAACTGACCACCATACTACACTAACTGACCACCATGCTACACTAACTGACCCCCCATACTAGACTAACTGACCACCATGCTACACTAACTGACCACCATGCTACACTAACTGACCATTATACTACACTAACTGACCACCATACTACACTAACTGACCACTATACTACACTAACTGACCACCATACTACACTAACTGACCCCCATGCTACACTAACTGACCACCATACTACACTAACTGACCACTATACTACACTAACTGACCACCATACTACACTAACTGACCACTATACTACACTAACTGACCACCACACTACACTAACTGAACCCCATACTACACTAACTGACCACCATGCTACACTAACTGACCACCATGCTACACTAACTGACCATTATACTACACTAACTGACCCCCATGCTACACTAACTGACCACCATACTACACTAACTGACCACTATACTACACTAGCTGACCACCATACTACACTAACTGACCACTATACTACACTAACTGACCACTATACTACACTAACTGACCCCCACACTACACTAACTGACCCCCATACTACTCTAACTGACCACCATGCTACACTAACTGACCCCCATACTACACTAACTGACCACCATGCTACACTAACTGACCACCATGCTACACTAACTGACCATTATACTACACTAACTGACCCCCATGCTACACTAACTGACCACCATACTACACTAACTGACCACTATACTACACTAACTGACCACCATACTACACTAACTGACCACCATACTACATTAACTGACCACTCTACTACACTAACTGACCACCATGCTACACTAACTGACCACCATGCTACACTAACTGACCATTATACTACACTAACTGTCCTCCATGCTACACTAACTGACCACTATACTACACTTACTGACCACTATACTACACTAACTGACAACCATACTACACTAACTGACCACCATACTACATTAACTGACCACTATACTACACTAACTGACCACTATACTACACTAACTGACCCCCATACTACACTAACTGACCCCCATACTACTCTAACTGACCACCATGCTACACTAACTGACCCCCATACTACACTAACTGACCACCATGCTACACTAACTGACCACCATGCTACACTAACTGACCATTATACTACACTAACTGACCCCATGCTACACTAACTGACCACCATACTACACTAACTGACCACTATACTACACTAACTGACCACCATACTACACTAACTGACCACTATACTACACTAACTGACCACCATACTACACTAACTGAACCCCATGCTACACTAACTGACCACCATGCTACACTAACTGACCATTATACTACACTAACTGACCCCCATGCTACACTAACTGACCACCATACTACACTAACTGACCACTATACTACACTAACTGACCACCATACTACACTAACTGACCACTATACTACACTAACTAACCACTATACTACACTAACTGACCCCCATACTACACTAACTGACCCCCATACTACTCTAACTGACCACCATGCTACACTAACTGACCCCCATACTACACTAACTGACCACCATGCTACACTAACTGACCACCATGCTACACTAACTGACCATTATACTACACTAACTGACCCCCATGCTACACTAGCTGACCACCATACTACACTAACTGACCACTATACTACACTAACTGACCACCATACTACACTAACTGATCACCATACTACATTAACTGACCACTCTACCACACTAACTGACCACCATGCTACACTAACTGACCACCATGTTACACTAACTGACCATTATACTACACGAACTGTCCTCCATGCTACACTAACTGACCACCATACTACACTAACTGACCACTATACTACACTAACTGACCACCATACTACACTAACTGACCACCATACTACATTAACTGACCACTATACTACACTAACTGACCACTATACTACACTAACTGACCCCCATAATACACTAACTGACCCCCATACTACTCTAACTGACCACCATGCTACACTAACTGACCCCCATACTACACTAACTGACCACCATGCTACACTAACTGACCACCATGCTACACTAACTGACCATTATACTACACTAACTGACCCCCATGCTACACTAACTGACCACCATACTACACTAACTGACCACTATACTACACTAACTGACCACCATACTACACTAACTGACCACCATACTACATTAACTGACCACTCTACTACACTAACTGACCACCATGCTACACTAACTGACCACCATGCTACACTAACTGACCATTATACTACACTAACTGTCCTCCATGCTACACTAACTGACCACCATACTACACTAACTGACCACTATACTACACTAACTGACCACCATACTACACTAACTGATCACCATACTACATTAACTGACCACTCTACTACACTAACTGACCACCATGCTACACTAACTGACCCCCATGCTACACTAACTGACTCCCATACTACACTAACTGACTTTCTCTCCCTCCCCTCCCCCCCGGCGAGTAACAGGACTGTCACGAGGGAGTCTCACTCACTTTCGTGTCTGGCTGGCCTGCATCAGTCCGCAGGAGGAGAAGACAGCAGCGGTTCACAATGCTTCTCTCCCCGTGCTGTAGCTGCCATGTTCAGTGTCCGGCGCAGCGCTCTGTGATTGGGCGTATGGGGGTCATGTGCGGAGGCGGGACTTCAGGAGCAATCACGGACAGGCCAGCTCTATGTCTCACGTGACCCCCATATGCCCAATCAGCCCGGGGACACAGGAAGATAAAATTAGGAGGAGGCAGCCAGTGACACATACTGGCGCCCCCCTAAATGTCACGCCCGGGGCCACGGCACCCCCCACGCTAGGAGCTCACTCCTCACTCACCTGCCAACTCCCGCTGACTGGCCCGCCCGCACACTCGTCCCTGGGCCCTGACTGGCCTGTTCATCACACTAATTTCTTGGAGGGGGCAATTGCCAAGTTGCCCCCCCCTGGATCCGCCCCTCTTCAGAACACAGCAGAAGTGATTCAAGTGTGTGGATGGAGGGAATTGAGTCTTTTTTTCTTTTTTGTTCCATTGGCTCTCGCTGCTGTCAATCACAGCCTGTGAACTAATGAGGAGAGAGAGGGGGCAGGGCCAAGTTTGAATGCACGTGCAGAGTAGCGGCTTGGGAGCGAGCCTGCTCGGGTGTCTCCACAGCAAGCTGCGTCAGGAGAGAGAGACCTGGAGCGCTGCCGGATGACCCGAGAAGAGGAGGATCCAGGTTGCTCTGTGCAAAACTATTACACAGAGCAGGTAAGTTTAAGATGTTTGTTATTTAAAAAAAAAACAAGCCTTTACTATCCTTTTAAAGTGTAAAGTGTTAAGGTAAACCTTTTTTACCTTTACCTGTTTTCAGATATATGGTCACCAACTAAGTTTTAACACATTCATGGCTGGTGACTATGACAGTGACTGTACTTATACTTTGAATTGGATGTACTTATTCTCATATGTGCTGCTTAGAAGCTTTATTATATTCCCAGTGTACTCTGCAAACTTTTGTTTTTCTTTACTAGTCATTAGGGATGAGCTTCGTGTTCGAGTCGAACCCATGTTCGACTCGAACATCGGCTGTTCGACCGTCCGTCGAATTGCGAACGATATGGGCCGTTCGCGCCAAATTCGTGTGGCGCGTCACGGCCCATAATTCACTGCGGCATCGCAGTGCATTGCTGGCTGATGATTGGCCAAGCATGCACTATGACCCGCATGCTTGGCCAATCACAGCGCCGTCAGTAGAGAGAGCTGTAATTGGCCAAAGCCAGGGTGGCTTTGGCCAATTATGGCTCAGGGGATTTAGTACACACCCCACACTATATAAGGCCGCCTGCACGGCGGCCCTGTGTAGTGTGTGTTCCGGTGTGCTGAGCGATAGAGAGAGAGAGAGACAGTGTCATTTGATTTGAGTTAGATAGATTAGGCAGAACAGTCAGTCAGTTAGCTGCACTTACAGTGTATTGTGTATATATATGCATCCCAGGTGTTGCATATATATATATACACTGTATTCAGTTTAGCTAGATCCGTTCCTGTTATCTTCTATCTAGACTATTTACATTCAGTGCAGTGTGTCCTGCTCACAGTGTTCAGCTAGATCCGTTCCTGCTATTTACATTCAGTACAGTGCTTCCTGCTCACAGTGTTCAGCTAGATCCGTTCCTGCTATTTACATTCAGTGCAGTGCGTGCTGCTCACAGTGTTCAGCTAGATCCGTTCCTGCTATTTACATTCAGTGCAGTGCGTCCTGCTCACAGTGTTCAGCTAGATCCGTTCCTGCTATTTACATTCAGTGCAGTGCGTCCTGCTCACAGTGTTCAGCTAGATCCGTTCCTGGTATTTACATTTAGTGCAGTGCGTCCTGCTCACAGTGTTCAGCTAGATCCGTTCCTGCTATTTACATTCAGTGCAGTGCGTCCTGCTCACAGTGTTCAGCTAGATCCGTTCCTGCTATTTACATTCAGTGCAGTGCGTGCTGCTCACAGTGTTCAGCTAGATCCGTTCCTGCTATTTACATTCAGTGCAGTGCGTCCTGCTCACAGTGTTCAGCTAGATCCGTTCCTGCTATTTACATTCAGTGCAGTGCGTCCTGCTCACAGTGTTTAGCTACATCCGTTCCTGCTGTTTACATTCAGTGCAGTGCGTCCTGCTCACAGTGTTCAGCTAGATCCGTTCCTGCTATTTACATTCAGTGCAGTGCGTCCTGCTCACAGTGTTCAGCTAGATCCGTTCCTGCTATTTACATTCAGTGCAGTGCGTCCTGCTCACAGTGTTCAGCTAGATCCGTTCCTGCTATTTACATTCAGTGCAGTGCGTCCTGCTCACAGTGTTCAGCTAGATCCGTTCCTGTTATTTACATTCAGTGCAGTGCGTCCTGCTCACAGTGTTCAGCTAGATCCGTTCCTGCTATTTACATTCAGTGCAGTGCGTCCTGCTCACAGTGTTCAGCTAGATCCGTTCCTGCTATTTACATTCAGTGCAGTGCGTCCTGCTCACAGTGTTCAGCTAGATCCGTTCCTGCTATTTACATTCAGTGCAGTGCGTGCTGCTCACAGTGTTCAGCTAGATCCGTTCCTGCTATTTACATTCAGTGCAGTGCGTCCTGCTCACAGTGTTCAGCTAGATCCGTTCCTGCTATTTACATTCAGTGCAGTGCGTCCTGCTCACAGTGTTTAGCTACATCCGTTCCTGCTGTTTACATTCAGTGCAGTGCGTCCTGCTCACAGTGTTCAGCTAGATCCGTTCCTGCTATTTACATTCAGTGCAGTGCGTCCTGCTCACAGTGTTCAGCTAGATCCGTTCCTGCTATTTACATTCAGTGCAGTGCGTGCTGCTCACAGTGTTCAGCTAGATCCGTTCCTGCTATTTACATTCAGTGCAGTGCGTCCTGCTCACAGTGTTCAGCTAGATCCGTTCCTGCTATTTACATTCAGTGCAGTGCGTCCTGCTCACAGTGTTTAGCTACATCCGTTCCTGCTGTTTACATTCAGTGCAGTGCGTCCTGCTCACAGTGTTCAGCTAGATCCGTTCCTGCTATTTACATTCAGTGCAGTGCGTCCTGCTCACAGTGTTCAGCTAGATCCGTTCCTGCTATTTACATTCAGTGCAGTGCGTGCTGCTCACAGTGTTCAGCTAGATCCGTTCCTGCTATTTACATTCAGTGCAGTGCGTCCTGCTCACAGTGTTCAGCTAGATCCGTTCCTGCTATTTACATTCAGTGCAGTGCGTCCTGCTCACAGTGTTTAGCTACATCCGTTCCTGCTGTTTACATTCAGTGCAGTGCGTCCTGCTCACAGTGTTCAGCTAGATCCGTTCCTGCTATTTACATTTAGTGCAGTGCGTCCTGCTCACAGTGTTCAGCTAGATCCGTTCCTGCTATATACATTTAGTGCAGTACGTCCTGCTCACAGTGTTCAGCTAGATCCGTTCCTGTTATCTTCCTACTGACAGGCAGGCTTGTCTGGTTACAGTATATAAAGCTACCTGAAGAAAATTACAGGTGTTCTATCCCAGCTTAGTGCAGCTACAGGCCATTAGTATGTCTGGAAGGCCAAGAAGGAGAGGCAGACAGTCACAAGCCAATAAGAGAGGGCAAGCAGGCTCTGTGTCTAGTGCTGGTCGTGGAGACGGTGCATCCTCATCAGCACGTGGCCATGGGACACGCTTGACCTTTTTTTCGGCAGCTGGCCGTGTTGAGCCGCAACATGCGGAAGACTTGGTCGAGTGGATGACCAAGCCGTCCTCATCCTCCTCATCCTCTCTCACCCATGCCCAGGGTGCTTTGTCTGGCAAAGCAGCGGCCTCTTCCCTCAGCTCAATGTCATCAGTGACTCCTTCCCTAGCTCCACCATGTCCTCATGAGGATTCCCTCGAACTGTTTGACCACAGTGTTGGGTACATGCTCCAGGAGGATGCCCAGCGTTTGGAAGGCTCTGATGATGATACTGAGCTCAATGAAGGCAGTAACATGAGCACGGACAGAGGGGGTGCCCAAGAAGGACAGCAATCTGGCAGTCATGCTCCCCCTGCTGCAGCATACTGCCAGGTTTGCTCCAGTGATGAGGAGGGAGGGGATGATGAGGTCACTGACTCAACGTGGGTGCCTGATAGGAGAGAGGAGGAGGAGGAGGAGGAGGAGGAGGAGGAGGTGGCACATCACCAACTAGGCAGGATGCCCTCCAGGGGCCAGCCTAAGGGCAGCACATTGACTGCATCACACCCCAAAGCTCCACATGTGCAGGGCGCTGCAGTCTCTGCGCGTTATTCAAAAAGTTCTTTGGTGTGGGCCTTTTTTGAGACGAGTGCATCAGATCGCACCGCTGCTATTTGCAATATATGTCTCAAGCGTATCTCGCGTGGCCAAAACATCTCCCGCTTGGGTACCACATGCTTGACCAGACATATGTTGACCTGCCATGCAGTTCGTTGGCAAGCGTATCTAAAAGACCCACACCAAAGAACAAAGACGATCTCTCCTTGCTCCTCATCAGCTGAGATTTCCAACCCCACTAGACCTTCAGTCCTCTCTGCGACCTGCAGTGAGAGGAATGAAGGTGTAGAATTAGGTGTGTCACAGCCAAGTACTTATGGGCAATCTGCTTTTGGTACACCAACGTCAGATTGTACCAGGCAAATTTCCCTGCCCCAGCTGCTGCACCGCCGAAAGAAGTTTGCTCCCAGCCATCCACATGCCCAGCGGTTGAATGCTAGCTTGGCAAAATTGCTAGCACTTCAACTGCTGCCTTTTCAGTTGGTAGACTCTGCCCCCTTCCGTGAGTTTGTGGAATGTGCGGTTCCTCAGTGGCAGGTACCCAAACGCCACTTTTTCTCACGGAAGGCGATTCCGGCTCTCTACCGGCATGTGGAAGGCAATGTCCATGCCTCGCTGGACAGGGCGGTCAGCGGTAAGGTGCATATTACCGCTGACTCATGGTCCAGCAGGCATGGACAGGGACGTTACTTAAGTTTCACGGCGCATTGGGTGACTCTGCTGGCAGCTGGGAAGGATGCAGGACAAGGTGCAGTAGTGTTGGAGGTTGTTCCGCCACCACGCCTCCAAAATGCTGATTGTGACACACCTCTCTCCTCCACCCCCTCCTCTTCTTCTTCCTCCATGGCCTCTTCCTCGGAACCAGCGGTGCTCCGTAGGCGTTCAAGGGGCTACGCAAGTACGCAGGCCAAAAGATGCCATGCGGTGCTTGAGCTGGTGTGCTTGGGGGACAGGAGCCACACTGGGGCAGAGGTTCTGTCAGCTCTGCAGGGGCAGGTTCAGAGGTGGTTGACGCCACGCCAACTTAAGGCAGGAATGGTGGTTTGCGACAATGGCACCAACCTCCTCTCTGCCCTCCGACAGGGACAACTGACCCATGTGCCCTGTTTGGCTCACGTCCTTAACTTGGTGGTGCAGCGGTTCTTGGGCAGGTACCCGGGCTTACAGGATGTCCTGAGGCAGGCCAGGAAAGTCTGTGTGCATTTCCGCCGGTCATATAATGCCAGTGCTCGGCTGACGGACCTCCAAAAGGAGTTTAACCTGCCCAAGAACCGCCTAATCTGTGACATGCCCACCAGGTGGAACTCGACGTTGGCCATGCTGCAGCGGCTGCACACGCAGCAGAGGGCCATCAATGAGTACCTGTGCGACTATGGCACCAGGACAGGGTCAGGGGACCTTGGTTTTTTTTCCCCACGCCAGTGGGCCATGATCAGGGATGCATGCACTGTCCTGTCACCATTCGAGGAGGCCACGAGGATGGTGAGCACTGACAGTGCATGCATCAGTGACACTGTCCCCCTTGTCCACCTGTTGGAGCACACGCTGCGTGGAATAATGGACAGGGCACTTGAGGCAGAACAGAGGCAGGAAGAGGAGGACTTCCTTAGCTCTCAAGGCCCCCTTTATCCAGACAGTGTTCCTGCGTGCCCGCCGATCACACAGGAAGAGGACGAGGAGGAGGAGGAGGAGGAGGAGGAAGATTGTGTCAGTATGGAGGTGGAGCCTGGCACTCAGCATCAGCAGTCTTTAAGGGATCAGTCCCAAGGAACACATGGACTTGTACGTGGCTGGGAGGAGGTGGCTGCGGACGTTGTTGTCCTTAGTGACCCAGAGGACTCCGGACCGAATGCCTCAGCAAACCTACGCTGCATGGCCTCCCTGATCCTGCAAAGCCTGCGTAAGGATCCTCGTATTCGTGGTATCAAGGAGAAGGACCAATACTGGCTGGCAACCCTCCTTGATCCACGTTACAAGGGTAAGGTTGCGGACCTTATCTTGCCATCGCAGAGGGAGCAGAGGATGAAACATCTTCGGGAGGCCTTGCAGAAAGGTCTGTGCAACGCGTTCCCAGAGACTGGGAGGTTACAAACTCCTGTTTCTGGACAACGTGTTGCTGAGGCTTCGGTCAGTCAAAGAAGGAGCGGTGGAGAAGGTGGCCGTCTGACCGATGCGTTCAGACAATTTTTTGGTCCGCAGCCCCAAGGTATGATCGGTTCCAGCAACCATCGCCAGCGTCTGTTTTACATGGTGCAGGAATACCTAGGGGCAAGATCAGACTTGGACACCTTTCCCACCGAAAATCCTCTGGGTTACTGGGTCTTGAGGATGGATCACTGGCCAGAGCTTGCACAGTATGCAATTGAGCTACTGGCCTGTCCTGCATCCAGCGTTCTTTCGGAACGCACATTCAGTGCTGCTGGAGGCGTGGTAACCGATCACAGGGTGCGTCTGTCCACCGACTCGGTCGATCGGCTGACCTTCATAAAAATGAATCAGTCTTGGATCACCACCAGCTACCAAGCACCTGATGCAGATGTAACCGAATAATTTTTTTTGAAATCTCAGATCCCTTCAAAGACTGCCTATGCTGATGCTGAGTGACTATCCCTGAGTAATTATCCTCTTCCTCCTCAATCATCACGCTGATAGCTTGTAAGAACATTTTTGGTTCTGGGCGCCACCACCAGTGCCTAAGGCACAATTTTTCAGCCCCTGTTTAACAGGGGCGTGTAATTACAATTTTTGATGTAATACTTTGCAGCAGGGCTCGTTCCTGCATTCCAACTAGAGTGTCTGTGAGGGGTTGCAGTGTTGTGGCACCAGCACCAGTGCCTAAGACCCAATTTTTCAGCCCCTGTCTAACAGGGGCGTGTAATTACAATTTTTGATGCAATACTTTGCAGCAGGGCTTGTTCCTGCGTTTCAACTAGAGTGTCTGTGAGGGGTTGCAGTGTTGTGGCACCAGCACCAGTGCCTAAGACCCAATTTTTCTGCCCCTGTCTAACAGGGGCGTGTAATTACAATTTTTGATGCAATACTTTGCAGCAGGGCTCGTTCCTGCGTTCCAACTAGAGTGTCTGTGAGGGGTTGCAGTGTTGTGGCACCAGCACCAGTGCCTAAGGCCTAATTTTTCAGCTCCTGTTCAACAGGGGCATGTAATTACAATTCTTGATCTAATATTTCACAGCAGGGCCCTGTGAGGGCTTACAGTGTTTTGGCCACAGCAACACCTAAGGCCCAAATTTCTGCTGAGTATATAGGGCAGGACCCTACTTTCAAACATCTAACTTACAAACGACTCCTACTTGCAAACGGAAGGAGACAACAGGAAGTGAGATGAAATCTACCCCTAAGGAAGGGAAATTCTCTCCTGTAAGAGTTAATATGGGAAAACAATTTTTCCTTTCCACTGATGCTTTCCAATCCTTGTTCCACAAAAAAACCCAAATTTTCAAAAAACATTTTTCATTGGGACAAAAAAGTGAGGTGAAATCTTCTGAAGAGGAGGAAAGACGCAAAACAAATGTCACAGGGGTGATAACCCTTCCCTATGTTTTCCAAAAAGCTTAGAAAAGATTTTTTGGCTGGAGCTAAACACATTAAAAATGTTCAAAATTACAAACAGATTCTACTTAACAACAAACCTACAGTCCCTGTCTTGTTTGCACCGCCTGTATACTGCTGTTCAGAGTATATAGGGACCTTTCCTTATTTTAATTTGGGTGCGGGGTTCCCCTTAATATCCATACAAGACCCAAAGGGCCTGGTAATGGACTGGGGGGTACCCATGCCGTTTGTCTCACTGATTTTCATCCATATTGCCATGACCCGACATGACATTAAACCCGCAAGCAGTTTTAAATGAGATTTTTTCCTTTAAAAATGACATTTGGTGCAGGGACTGTTCTAAACATGGGAAACACGCGTCACTTTACAGGCATACTATAGACACCCCCCAGGTACGATATTTAAAGGAATATTTCACTTTTTTTTTTTTACTTTAAGCATCATTAAAATCACTGCTCCCGAAAAAACGGCCGTTTTTAAAAGTTTTTTTTGCATTGATACATGTCCCCTGGGGTAGGACCCGGGTCCCCAAACCCTTTTTAGGACAATACCATGCAAATTAGCCTTTAAAATGAGCACTTTTGATTTCGAACGTTCGAGTCCCATAGACGTCAATGGGGTTCTAACGTTCGTGCGAACTTGCGGTCCGTTCGCGGGTTCTGGTGCGAACCGAACCGGGGGGTGTTCGGCTCATCCCTACTAGTCATATGTGGGCACGTACAAAACAATGACATTTTATACAGTAAGGTTTGTGTGATTGTTACCTATGCTGTTTAATCTACCTTTAATTCAGCATCCAGTTTTGAAAGGCTTTTCTATGGACATTTTTTTAGCACTGGCTTTTATGCTGGCTTTAACTGCAAGCTTTTTATGTGACCCTTAAGTTATTTTTATTACCCTCTAGGTTATATGTGTTGCTTTAGCTGATTTTTGCTGGAGTGTGAAATTAACTGCTTGACTTCATTCATGTTCACACTTCAGTTAATCATGGCCTTTACATCTGTTCATATACATAAGTAAGACAATTACATGTTCTGAATAGTATAAAAAAGAACACTATTTGTTATGTTTCCTGAAGTGCTCATAGTTTAAAGCCCCACAACGGGCAAAATCAATAATTACTAGTCTGTTAGAGACATATATAACTTGCACTAACTTTAGTCCTATTTACCGTTTAGCAGAAGATAATCCCTCAAAGTCATCATTTAGAGGGACCGGACCCTCGTTAATGCTCTATCCCTACCAAGGCGACCAGTCCCCTCACTGCCCCAAATAGAGCTTAAATTGTATATGAAGTCAATATTTTGGGGGATAAAGTCAGGAAGAGTTAAAAGCCAAATCAGGTTTTTATTGCTGTGTATGTCTTCATTAGGGATATTCACCTTCTCTATTTACCATAGTGGTCATTATCACTTGGACTACACTGAGGGGGGGAAAAAAAACAAAAAACATATTGAGTGTCAGGGAAACTCTTCCAGTTGGGGCACCTGTTTTGGTGACAACTTTCTAAGAGGAACATCTTCTTTACTTTGGAGAAATTACCCTTCAGGTTTGTTGTGTCTATAGGACACAAGGTTAAAGGAAATCTCACAAATAGGCCACAGATAGCAAAAAAAAAAACAGCTAACTCACAGCTAGATTTCGGATTCAGCTAGATCCTGACACCATTTTTCTTTACTGCATTCAAAACAATTAAACTTGGTCAAGAACGATCCAAGACTGTGATTATGTAAACATTAGCAACAATCTACAGTTGAGGTCACTCCTTTCTTCCTATCTATTTTTGGTCAGCGCCATGTCCACTGTGCAATGTAGTTAGAGTGTATGTCTGGGGTAAAGAAATCCAGTACATCCCTGCAATACATGGACCTTACCCCATTTTTTATCTCTGCTTTTAAAGCTTTTTTTGGGATGTCAACAGAAGGCCTTTGCTGTTCAGATATCATTACCATAATAACCCTGCCTGATGCCCTGTCCCTGCCCATCTCTGTTCCACTTCACATGCAGTACATGCTGTACCTTGATTTCTTTCCCAGCAAAGAAATAATGCTGCCTTGACTCCCAAGAGCCAATGGCTCCTGCTGCTGTCAATCACAGCCAGTAAGCTAAAAGCCAGAGAGGAGAGAGTGGAGGCAGGGCTGTGTGTGAATGGACACACAGAACATGGATCAGAAGAGAACCCCCATCAAAAGAGGTTTACTATTGGGACACTTGGCAGGGATAGGAGCCAGGACCCAAAAAGAAGAGGATTTGGGCTGCTCTGTGCAAACCACTGCACAGAGCAGGTAAGTATAACATGCTTGTTTTTATTTATTATTATTATTATTATTATTATTATTATTATTATTATTATTATTTCCTTTAGAATCACTTTAAGTATGTGATGTTAGTAAAAAAAGGGGTAGAGAATAGCAACTTTTGCATCTTTAATACTGGGAAAATGCTTGTGTTTATGTCTCTTTAAATTTTAAAAGTTGCTCTTTAGGCTTTTTTTAAAAATAACTTAAATTCTAAAATACATCAAAATCATGCAACAATTTAAGCCACTGCAAAATGGCTTGTCTCCTACCTTACTGGTTCACACCACTGCATGCACTATTTTTTTCAGTGCTGCACAGTGTGAGCCAATCCACATTGTGACCAATAGAACTTAATAAAATGTCTCTGTGAACATCGTGATGTGTAGCAACTGGTGCATTGGCACACAACCACTGGTGAGAATGTGCCCAGCCACTGGTGAGAATGTACAGGTAAGTTAGACATTCTCTCTTTTAAGCTGCAATAGGCAGCAAACAGGGCTGTTTACATGCTGTGGTTGAGATGCTTTGCTTCTCGCTAAAAAAAAGTAAAATCTACCCAACATGTAGGGGTTGGCAGGCAGTAAGCCTGCCAGGCATGATGCATGAAGAGGGAAGCGTTGCTGCATTAGCCAACAAAAATGGGGGTAACACAGGTGGTGAGGAGGCATCAAATTGCCTCCTCACTGCCTGTCAATCACTTCTGAAATGCAATCTGAATGCAGATCAGGCTAAGTTATTTTATGTTTATGGTTTTTATAATTTTTTTTTTTTTTACACTTATGAATTATTTTGAGTTTCTAAGTAAATCCATTCATAGTTCTGATCTGCAAATTGAGTACAGTGGTGAGTCACCATTGTCCTTACTTCAGCTTTACACAATAATATAAATCATTTTGCCTACCTTCAAACCAATATATATAATGAATGGGTCTAAAGATTTTCAAAGCCATTCATACCAGTGATCGCCAGATGCTTTAACAGCTTGGGACTTTGCAAGGTGTGCTTACCCGTCCCTACCCACAATTTCTCCAGCCAGTATGGGGAGGCGGTGGAGGGGGGGGGTAAAATATCAGAAAGAAGATGTGGGTGGGGTCAAGTAAGCAAACCCAGTACTCTCCCAATCTGACAGCACTCAGAAGCTGCTAACTATGTTCGCAGGAACGCAGGGGTGCTGCACTAACAGGAAGGAGGAGCTTAAGGGGGAGAGAGAATCCGCACTCCTCCTAGATCTTTCCTCCACTCTCTGCCTCTTCTAACACTTGTCTGTGTGGGCTGTGTTTCCTTTCCCCCTCCTGTCAGTGCATCCCCTGTATATTGGTGAACACTGCTTCTGACTACAAGAGTGCTGCACTGGCAGGAAGGAGGGGAGAAGAGGGAGCACAGCCCGCACCTCCTCCTGGCTCTCTCCCCCTCTCTTTGCTACTTCCAGCACTAAGCTGACAGAAGTGATGATGTCATTACTTCTATCAGCCTTGTAACCAAAATGAGCTCACCACATGGCGCCTATCCCTGTAGTACACTGTTGCACCCGGGGCAACCACCCCTCCTGCCCACCACTTGTTTAACCCCAGACTGTCGCTAAAACTGTCTGTAAAGTGGTACTGTTCCGTAACACCACAAAAAGCTTTAAGACATCTATCATACATGTTATTTGAAGGGGTTGTGTATTTTCACTATTGCCCTAGAAACAACATGAAAAGACCCTCTCCCTGCTATATACCATATATATATATATATATATATATATATATATATATATATATATATATAGTAGGTCAGTATGCAGTATGAATAGGGGGGAAAAGTAAAACCCATACCTCTATTTTAAAGTAAGCCAGTAGATGAAATTAAATCTTAGATTTAATTTTAATTGGTTTCTGGAACTATTCTTTTATAAGATTCTAAAAATATAAAATACACTTTGCAGTTGTTTTTGAAACTCAATTAAATTATATTTTGATAGTATATTGGAAACAATGCTATAGTGTAAGGTACTAATTAGGTACTGAATAATAATCATGACTCATATAATCTAAATACTCATGCAATAAACATGCTCACAGCAAACCAAGTCCTAATTTACAGTCAATGTACATGCCTCCATTTGTTTGCTCTTCTAGCCTGATATGTATGCAGGTTTAAAAACAACAATCCTTTTAAGGTTTAAAGGTAAGAACCACTTTAGCCTGTGATTTGCAGCAAATAATCTGTTTTGGGAAGCAAGCCCCAGGTATTGATTCAGTGGCTTAATGACACTCAAATTCATGAATATTTACCAATCTTTACTTTAAACAAATAGCCTGTTTAGTGCATGAGTTCATGTACTGGGTTTTAATTCTACTTCAGCTGTGTGTGCACCTGTGTAGAGTTCTGGGATGGGCATGGCTCCACCATTTGCCCTTTAAAAGACAAGGTATCACTAATCCCAACATATAATGTATTGTATACACATTCAGTCTATTTTGTTTGTATGCAGTTCCTGTCACTTTTTACGATGTGTTAGATATTTTTCAGCCCACATTACCGACATCATTGTATTTTTTCCTTAATTCAGTTTGTGTTTCTGATTACTACTGTTCTTGGACCTCTGTAAGGCTTGGGCACCTGAGCTAGATGCCCTGGGCTTCCCAGCAAGTGCCAAGTGGAACGGCGGGATGAAGTCACTGCTTTCAAATATCCAATGCAGTTCCACCACTTTAAATGACCTGCAGAACAGCTAAAAAATAGAACCGGTCTTTATTTAGCTGAAGTAGAGCACAATGATTTAATACTCCTAATCTTGGGCCTATACATCCTCTAAAATTCCATGGGACCAGATCTTTTCAATCAGGTTTGACTTGGAGATTCACTGCTCTCCGCAGCTGTACAGGTCACTAAACAGGGCAATCTCTCTCTATATGAGAAGCTCTCCAGGGTAGCCTAGATCTTTGACAGTCTCTCTTGTAAATCGCCTATCTTCCAAGACATACATCTTTCTAACTAGGCAGTACAATTGTGCCACATAAGTGCTGTGGCCAACGTTTGTAGGCTAAGAAGCTTAGACATTATTTAAAGAACATGTGTACCTTTAATGAGACCCCCACTATACTGAATGCCATGCACATTTTTAAAATACTTAAACGGAATTCCAGTAGTTTTTGTGTTTACTAAGTCATAAAAGTCATAAACACACACTCACCTGTCCCAGGATCCAGCGATGCGGCCGCTTGAACTCTCGGTTCTCTCTCTCGCCTCTCCCTGGTGCCGACATTACAAGTGTGGGCACCCAGCGGTGACAGCTTGTGGCTTCATAGCCGGGTGCGCACTGCGCACTGCGCATGCTCAAGTCACGCTGCGCCTCCTCAATGGCCAGGCAATCTTCTGGGACATGTTACATGTCCCAGAAGATTGCAGGGAGGGAGGGGGAAAGGAGAACTTCCGCTTCCCCCCAAAAAAAAAATTACATGCCAAATGTGGCATAGAAGGGGGTGAGGAGTGCTTAAAATGGAACTTACACTTTTGGGTGGTTAACTTCCTGCCTGTTCCAGCTATCTCTACTCTGTGGCTCTGCTTGGCAAACATCCTAGTTCGCTCAACTTCCTATGGCACAAGCTTGATATGGCCCTATTTTTTCTGTTACATAGTTACATCTACAGTTAGTCTAATTAAAAAAAGGTACAAGCCCATCTAGTTCAACCAATAGAAGGGAGAAAATAATAATACAGTGCCTTGCAAAATTATTCACCCCTTGGCATTTTTCGTGTTTTGTTGCCTCACAACCTGGAATTAACATGGATTGTTTGAGGATTTGTATCATTTAATTTACAGAACATGCCCACAACTTTGAAGATTTGTTTCTTTTATTGTGAAGCAAACAACAAATAGGACAAAATAACAGAAAAAGTAGCAGCTTTACCCTTTATAGCCTGACTTCTTTTTAACAGACCCTGCAAATCAGAAATACTGCTTTACAACAGTGGGGGAACAAGAGTCTTTATTGTCCCTAGCCACCGGTCCGACACTTGCTTTCATGCTTTTCTTTGCATTGTAGTATGACAGTTGAAATTTGATTGTTGCTATGGATATCACAGATACCTTTCTTCCTGCAATTTAAAGAAATGATTCAAAGTATGTCACTGGAGAATAAATGCTATTATTAAATATCAGGACCAGTTTGGTCAATTATTTCAATGCGGAAGTTTAGTTCTCACAGTATACATATTATTTTCTTTCTTGTTTTTACGCACGTATGTGCCTGTTGTTACACAAAACCTATTCATTTAAGTAACTTTCAAATCACACACAAAAAATTTCAAGATCTGTAAAAAAAATACAAAAATAAAAGGGGAGTTTATAAAGGTTGTCATAAACACTCTTCAGAATTACGTTGGACCACTGCAATGAAATTGTCAGTGCTTTCAGCCTAGTCATATTTCTGTCAGAGATACAGTATCTCACAAAAGTGAGTACACCCCTCACATTTTTGTAAATATTTATTATATCTTTTCATGTGACAACACTGAAGAAATTACACTTTGCTACAATGTAAAGTAGTGAGTGTACAGCTTGTATAACAGTGTAAATTTGCTGTTCCCTTCAAAATAACTCAACACACAGCCATTAATGTCTAAACCGCTGGCAATAAAAGTGAGTATACCCCTAAGTGAAAATGTCCAAATTGGGCACAAAGTGTCAATATTTTGTGTGGCCACCATTATTTCCCAGCACTGCCTTAACCCTCATGGGCATGAAGTTCACCAGAGCTTCACAGGTTGCCACTGGAGTCCTCTTCCACTCCTCCATGATGACATCACAGAGCTGGTGGATGTTAGAGACCTTGCGCTCCTCCACCTTCCATTTGAGGATGCCCCACAGATGCTCAATAGGGTTTAGGTCTGGAGACATGCTTGGCCAGTCCATCACCTTTACCCTCAGCTTCTTTAGCAAGACAGTGGTCATCTTGGAGATGTGTTTGGGGTCGTTATCATGTTGGAATACTGCCCTGTGGCACAGTCTCCGAAGGGAGGTGTTTATGCTCTGCTTCAGTATGTCATAGTACATGTTGGCATTCATGGTTCCCTCAATGAACTGTAGCTGCCCAGTGCTGGCAGCACTCATGCAGCCCTAGACCATGACACTCCCGCCATCATGCTTAACTGTAGGCAAGACACACTTGTCTTTGTACTCCCCACCTGGTTGCCACCACACACGCTTGACACCATCTGAACCAATGAAGTTTATCTTGGTCTCATCAGACCACAGGACATGGTTCCATTAATCCATGTCCTTAGTCTGCTTGTCTTCAGCTGTTTGCGGGCTTTCTTGTGCATCATCTTTAGAAGAGGCTTCCTTCTGGGACGACAGCCATGCAGACCAATTTATAGCAGTGTGCGGCGTATGGTATGAGCACTGACAGGCTGACCCCCCACCACTTCAACCTCTGCAGCAATGCTGGAAGCACTCATATGTCTCTTTACCAAAGACAACCTCTGGATATGACGCCGAGCATGTGCACTCAACTTCTTTGGTCGACCATGGCGAGGCCTGTTCTGAGTGGAACATGTCATTTTTTTCCCACAAATAGAGCTTTCTTTTGATGGTATTTGTATTTTTTATGAATCTCTTTATTAATTTTCCAATAGAAAAACATTTTACAACATATACTTTCAATCTTCAACTTTCCCACTCTCACAGGAGCCTTCACATAACTTAATAAAATAAAAAATTTAAATAAAAACATTCATTCTTCCTCCTAAACCTTTGTGTTGATGGTGTGGTTTGTTATTCCCCTTCACTACCTATCCAACATCACATTACTTTCTTTCCTATTATTCTAGCTGTTCACTCTGGGTTTCCCAGAAGCCGTTGTAGGTTCTGCTATCCAGCTTGCCCAAACTCTCTCATATTTCTTCTCCCATCCTCTATTACAATATGTTTCTTTATACAGCGGCAAGTTGTCATTTACTAGATATTTCCAAAAGGCTAATGAGGGAGCTTCAGTTTTTTTCCAATTCATTACTATTGCTTTTCTTGTGTAGAAAAGCAACAAACTTACTTGTGTTGTCTTTGCCCTAGTGGGGATGTTATTTCTTACCAGACCCAAAAGACAAATCTCTGCATCCTGTTTTAAAACAACTGATGTAACTGTAGTGATTACCCTTATAACCTCTCTCCAAAATACCGCTACCGCTATAGCGGGACAAGACCAGCATTTGTGGAAAAAATCTGCTGGAGAATACCCGCATCTCAAACACTTCTCAGGGCACATTCTATATAATCTATAAGGTGTATAATATGTTATTTGTGTTATCTTAAATTGTATAAGCTTGTCTTGAAGTGAAATATCTGGAAAGGGAATCCCCTTATCTCCTCCCAATTCCCCTCCTCTAATTTTGGGACATCTCTCATCCAACATGCTTGTAACTTACTTATATCTTATAATGCAGTTTTCACTAAATAAGTATATAAAGTTGATATTGGTTTCTATTCCCGTCTCCTTCTAGTTATTTGCTCTAATCCTTATTCTGTCAATTGCGGAAAACCTTGAGGAAATTGGGCAGAAAGAGCATGGGCAAGCTGCATATAACTAAAGCTTCCAGCTTCCTGGAATATTCCATAGTTCTATCATTCCTGCAAAGGATATCATTGTTTCTCCCTGCACCACCTGAGATAACTTTTTAACCTTAAATTTGGTCCAAGCTCCTGGATCTTGGATAGAATTTAAATGGGGCAACTGAGGACTCCTCCACAGCGGAGTATTTGGAAACCAAATCTCCTTAACGTGTTTTTCCCCCGTTTCTTTTGATGGTATTTGATCACTGCTGCAGTTGTTATGTTTTGCGCTATATACAAAAAAAGCCGACAATTTTGAAAAAAAAAAAAAAAAAAATATATATATATATTTTTTACTTTCTGCTATAAAACATTCTCAATAAAAAATTTAAAAAAATCAAGTTTCTTCATCAGTTTAGGCCAATATGTATTCTGCTACTTATATTTAGTAAAAAAAATCCCAATATGTGTATATTGATTGGTTTGCGCAAAAGTTATAGCGGCTACAAACTATGGTATATTTTTATTTATTTTCTTTTGTTTTGCTAGTAATGGCGGCAATTAGCGACTTATAGTAGGACTGCGATATTGTGGCGGACAAATTGGACACTTTTTGGGGACCAGTGACACTAATACAGTGATCATTGCTAAGAAATATGCACTGTTACTGTAAAAATGACACTGGCAGGGAAGGGGTTAACATCAGGGGCAATCAAAGTGTTAAATGTGTTCCCTGGGTGTGCTTACTACATGTGGGGAAGGTACTTTGACTACGGGAATGTAAAAATCCATGTCCCTGCTCAGCAGGAACACAGGATCAGCACATACCTCTCTCACATTACAGTGGTCTGCCTTGTTTACATAAGCAAACCGCCGTTCTGCCTTCCTCCCGAATGATCGGCGGGTCCGGCGGACATCACGTCCACTGAACCTGCTGATTCGCTCCCGCTGTTTCCAATCACATCGGGAGCAGGTCGCTGGCTGTGCATGCGCCCCAGACCTGGAAGTGTCCGATCACTTACTAGGTGCGTGATCTGGCACAAAGCGGCCGCACTGCCGCAGTAAATGTACACGGGGCAGCCGGTAAATGGTTAATCTGTTGGGGCCATGCTGCACACGACTCCTGGACAGCCCTTTCTCAGTGCACTCCCTTCCTTCCCAGTGAGAGGCACATGGCCAAGGAGTTTTGTAGTAGGGATGGGCGGACTCTGATAGGGAACTGAGAAGCTAATTCCCCATCCGATCTGCCTGGCTGTTGATTAACAGCACATGGCAGTGGGCAGATCCATATCCTATCCTATTCATTTTCGGCTTTTGAATCCACCCACTGCCATGTGCTGTCAATCAAAATTAAGGCGAACCTGATTGGGAACTGAAAGTCGAGTTCCATCCACACAATTCCAAAGTTATTTTCCAAATCTGGCCATTGCCATATTTGGGTATTTACATCACCACTATCCCCCACTTCCTTTGTTTACATTTAGCTTTCAACAGAGGCATAAAATTTAATTTGACAATACATTTTTGTTAAAGAACATGGGAAAAAACAATATTCATGTAATAACAAATAGTGCAGCTGTAAAAAAAAATGTAAATACTGTAGTAATAATAATATAGCACTAGATGTGTGAAAGCGGACAAACCCCAGATGGAAGGAGTTGTTTACTAATTTATTTATTTTTTTCATTAGTTGGTTGAATGATTTTGCTTCAAACCAGCAACTTGTATAAGTCCAATTCAATTTTTGTTCTAAATTGAATACTGCAACTGAATAAGTGAACACAGATTCTTTTTTCCTGATGAAGCCATGTGGGCAGGTGGTGTAATACGTGGAGGCGGAGCCAAGTGATGTTATCCTCAATCCGAATGTCGATGCTGGATACATACTGCTTGCACGTTTTTAAGCTTTTGTTATTCACCTGGAATGTGAGTACATTTTAGCTGTTCTATTTTTATTAATAAATAAGACACTACACCAGTGTCAGCTTCTCCCTCTATTTCATGGTGAGCACCATAGAAATGCTGCTGCTTATAGGAATTAACTAGGTTCACAGAGGATAGTCAATTCCATGGATTGGAAGCCTTAAAAAGGATTTGTTGATTCAAGTGCTGTAGACTATACAGTGCCTTGAATATTTAAATTTTCCACATTTTGTCATGTTACAACCAAAAACGTAAATGTATTTTATTGGAATTTTATGTGATAGACCAACACAAAGTGCCACATAATTATGAAATGGAAGGAAAATTATCAATCGTTTTCAAAATGTACAAATATGTGAAAAGTGTGGCATGCATGTGTATTCAGCCCCCCTGAGTCAATACTTTGTAGAACTACATACATAGAACTACAAAATACATTTACATTTTTGGTTGTAACATGACAAAATGTGGAAAATTTCAAGAGGTGTGAATACTTTTTCAAAGCACTGTATATGCATATGGGTCCACAAACAAGGTGAGTGTGCCATTCAGCTGGTGGTAGAGCACTGGTGAATTGATGATGGAACATGAAGTATATTGATAAAAGAGCACGGTCGAACACAGTTTTATAATTTTTTCTAAAGTTTCCTCTGGGGACTTCTTTCACTTTTTTAACAAGTTTTTGTTTTGTTATGGGAAAGTGTCAAGACTGTACTTTATACACATTATTTGATGCCCTCTGTTGAAGTTGTGATGATGAAATGCGCCAGAGCATTACCTTATGTCGACCAGAAGTGACATGTGCGTGTCACTACCAGGAAGGAACAGCCAAATACTATCAACTCAGTGGATGGGGTGGATGGCAGACAGCATTCCATACAGATTGGTGAGAACACACAGTTTATTTTTACAACAAAATGCCTGTTACAATTTATGTTGTGTAAGTGTGTTTTTTAAGGGGGTGGTCATCTTGAATAAACTTTTAAAACAGTATCACACTATGTGGAGCCTTTTTTTTACATGATTAAACCACCCTGGGCGATTAGCTGTTTGAGATAACCAGACCAAACGGGAGACACCTGGTGTGTTTAAGGCTTTTGAATTACACCCCTTTGGTGAGTGTAAAGCCCTTGGGGGAGTGTGTTTCATGTGGTGTGGACTCTGGTGGATAGTTTACGCCTATCAATGATTAAGTAGAATCTGTCACCTATCTACATACTATTAATTTCTCATATGTCTTTTACATGTGAATGCTGGTCATATTTTATGTATTTGATTGGAGCGCTGCTTTGAGCATTGGAACATTGTCTATAAGAATTAAGGACTTTTTTTACTTATGTGTGCACACATTTATGCTTGGTTGTTTATTATCATATGCTTTTTAAGTTAGTTGAACTGGTTTGCTAGCTGAATCTGATCAATATGCAGAATGTTTAAGGTCCAGCTATAAGGTATTTATCTGGGATGTTTTTAATCTTTCTCTTTTTTATATATGCTTCCATGAGAAACTTTAAAGAGAGAGTTTGGTGGTCATGGATTTGTTGTCTTTTACACAAGTGTACCTTCCTCTATTGTTGTCCTTTTGGAGTGGACAGTTTCTTTTTCCAATATATTTACAGTGCCTTGAAAATGTATTCATATCCCTTCAAATTTTCCACATTTTGTCACCGTACATGTAAGTAAAAAGAAAGCATTTAGGGAAATCACTGCGCTAAACCAAAATATATCAAAAAGCTGCTAACACTCAAACAAAGTCCAAACATAATGCGAAAATACAGTGTAGTGCTAAAGGTGAATAACAGTAGTCAACTAAAATAATATATGTGCATAAAATATAAACCAATGTAGTAACCATACAAGAAATCCAGTATTCACTTGGTGTGAACTGGAAAAATTAGTGAAAGTTCAAAGAAACGTCTCCATCTAATGCATAACAGCGAATCCCCAATGAAATGAAGATGGTGCAAACAAAAAATAGCTGTGAAGCTGTAGATATGAAGAAATCCTATAGCAAAAGAGTATAGATGGGTACTCTTACCAGATACGGTGGACCCACTTACCAGCAGTAGTGGGTCAATCAGGCTTGTGTAGGCCGAATGCCTCAAGGTTAGGGTTGGCAGGAAGGAGGTCACTCCAAACGGGATGGTTCCACTCCTCAGCAGTAATGGTCCGACTGAAGTTCCTGAATTCTTATGGCTCTCCAATGTGTTAAACAACCTCCACCCAATAGGGGAGCCATCTGGAGGTCAAAGGTATGTGCAAATGGGCTCAATTAAACCGGGGTTAAATATAAGAAAAATGGAGAGGTTTTTATTTAAAAATGCAGTACATCATAATGAGTGTGAAAAAAGACTGGTGATCATGAGTACTAAAAAGTATAAAAAGCAATGTGGGGAGCAAGCATAGTGAGCCCACATTGGTTTTTATACTTTTTAGTACTCGTGATCACCAGTCTTTTTTCGCACTCATTTATTATGATGTACTGCATTTTTAAATAAAAACCTCTCCGTTTTTGACCTGCACCATATGGAGCCTCTCCATTTTTTCTTATCTTTACCCTGATTTGATTGGGCCCATTTGCACATACCTTCGACCTCCAGACTGCTCCCCTATTGGGTGGAGGTTGTTTAACATATTGGAGAGCCATAAAAATTCAGGAACTTCGGTCATTGTTGATGGGGCGGTAGAGCCGGGAGTGGAGACACAGGAATGCAGCATAGCAGGAGACTGCGGCCCTGTGCGGCCCAGTCATCAACAGGCCATAGACTGGACGGCCCCAGCAAATGCCCGGTGTGCCCTATGGCCAGTCAGGGCCTGAAGTTTGTTATGTAGCACCATTGGATTTATTGTTGTAGACCATGAGTTCAGGGGGCCAGATAACTTGTCACGTATGTCAGTGTGTGTCAGTTTCTCATGCATCATATTCCATGTGAGTTTGGTTTTATTTAAATCTAGATTAACTGTTGAACATAAGGCCCCTTTCACACTGAGGCGCTTGTAAACTGCCAGTAAAACACTGTGCACTTTTGAAGAGCTTTTTAAGCGCTTTTGAAGAGCTTTCCATTCATTTCAATGGAGATGAGCGTTTTTTCACCACACCTGCCAGCGCACTACCCCAGTGTGAAAGCATTCATTGATTTTAATGAAAATAGGTTTTCGTGAGCTTTTCAGGCGCTTTTTTTAGTGTGAAAGCGCCTTAAAAGCGCCTCAGTGTGAAAGGGGTCTTATGGTAGGAAAAATATATCCTTTTTTTTTTTCTCTAGTGCAGTAAATTCTTATGCGATCTGTATATACACATATATGCACTATATCTACTGTTGTAGTCACCTACATAAAAGTCTTTAGGCTATACCCTAGCATTCTGTATAACATAGATTTTTGCCCTTCCATTGCTTCTTCATTTCTCAGGGAATCTTCTTTGTTCTATGAGTTGCTCTTGCTCATCTGTTCAACATTTTCATTTTTATTTTGTTTTTACTTTTTGCAACAGGTAAACCTCCTTTTTACAGTCTGTGTTCCACTTCCTTTTTTTTTCTTTTGTATATTTATCTTCTGTTTTTATCTTGTCCTAACCAGAACATTAGACAAATCTGTTAAATTTACATTATTTCGAGAGCCTTGTTTTGCATATATTTCAGTTTTTTTTTTTCATAAATTCATCTTTCAGCTTTCTCACCGTCTAAGGGTGCATGCACACTGGTCATTACGGTATTAAAAGAAATCTTTTTGCTCACTCTGAGAATACATATTCTATCAATGACCAACCTGATGGTTTATAATCCTTGTGTATTATATTTGTCCTAGACTTTCCCTCTCAGGCTTCACAGTACAATATTGTTAAGTCTCCTGGTTTCATTATTCCTTCTCGGTTTCATCTAATTTCATGTAGAACTAAATGATTATCATTTATTTCTTCATAATTTCTTTTCATTTTCATAATTACCTTTTCAGGCAAAGTTTATTCCATGTTCTGAGAAGTATACCATGATTATGCTAAGGTTATTCGCATTTTTCTGTCTGATTTTTCTAAATGGTGGTCTGTAAATAGCATTCTTTTTGTGAAATATAGCTTATAAACCATTAAGGCCATTCCTTGGTTTTTAAGTAAGATTCTCTAGGTTGCTTATTATTCCCACCTCAAACGATCCCACTCCCATTGTACTGATAGCTTTATTTATTATGCCGCGTACACACTATCAGACATTCCGACAACAAAATCCTGGATTTATTTACGACGGATGTTGGCTCAAGCTTGTCTTGCATACACACAGTCGCACAAATGTTGTCGGAAATTTCGAACGTCAAGAACGCGGTGATGTACAACACGTATGACGAGCCGAGAAAAATGAAGTTCAATAGCCAGTGTGGCTCTCCTGCTTGATTCAGACCATGCGTGGAATTTTGTGCATCGGAATTGTGTACACACGATTGGAATTTACGACAACGGATTTTGTTGTCGCAAAATTTGAGAACCAGCTCTCAAATTTTTGTTGTCGGAAATTCCGACAACAAATGTCCGATGGAGCCTACACACGATCGGAATTTCCGATAACAAGCTCACATTGAACATTTGTTATCAGAAATTTCGACCGTGTGTACGCGGCATAAGTCTTGGAGGATCTAACACCCTAAACTTTAAGGTGGCAGCATCAGTGCCGATTTAGTGTTGGGTTATCTGTAGATTTCTGTGATTTTTAATGAGGATAACAACACCACTATTTTCCACTTTCACTGTGCCTCAGATAGTTTTACTATATTAGTTTACAGTAGCATTGACATCTAGAGTTTCTGGTAAATGCATTGGTTACCTTGGAATACAGCAGTGTGATTATTGATTCTTCATTATTTATTCAAATTCAGATGGATCACTGAGCACGTCACATGAAATGTAATGTTCAAAAGTATTACTGAAACATTCAAATATTATTTTAATGTATAAGCTCCATGCACACATGCACCATAGCATTTAGTCAAAGCTCCTAGAAGGTGATATTAGCATTTTTTTAACATTTTTTTTTCTGCTCCTAGAAATAGTCTTATTCTCTGTGTCCATGCACACTGCATTAGGCTATTAGCATTTTTTGAGCTTCAGCGTCTGAGAACAGAAACAATAAAAATGGAGCGTTTTTCCAGCAGAAAAAAATGCTGAAAGCTTCTAAAGGCTCCTAAATGCCACTACAATGCTTCTAACAGCTTTTTTGAGCTTTTTTTTTCTTCATGTACAGCCGTGGCCAAAAGTTTTGAGAGTGACACAAATAATAATTTTCACAAAGTCTGCTGCCTCCGTTTTTATGATGGCAATTTGCATACACTCCAGAATGTTGTGAAGAGTGATCAAATGAATTGCAATTAATTGCAAAGTCTCCCGTTGTTATGAAAATTAACTTAATTCCATAAAAAACATTTCCACTGCATTTGTGAAGAAGGCTTCAGGGTACCCAAGAAAGTCCAACAAGCGCCAGGACTGTCTCCTACAGTTGATTCAGCTGTGGGATCGGGGCACCACCAGTGCAGAGTAAAGATGAGCTGAACACCCCCCGGTTTGGTTCGCACCAGAACATCTGAACAGGCAAAACATTCGGAAGAACACACAAATACCGTTAATGACTTTCTAAAAGGTCATTTAGAACTGATTGCGGCTGTAATGAATTGTTAGGTCTCGGCAATATAGATACAACTCATTGAAAAAAACGGCATGGGGTCCCCTCCAGTCCATTACCAGGCCCTTTGGGTCTGGTATGAATATTAAGGGGAAACCCGAAGCAAAAAAAAAAAAAGTGCATGGGGATCCCCCAAAATCCATACCATGCCCTTCAGGTCTGGTATGGAAATTAAGGGAAACCCTGCGCCAAAAAATGGTGTCGGTGGAGGGTGCTTTGGGGTCTGACCCCATAGCACCTTGTCCCCATGTTGATGGGGACAAGGGCCTCTTCCGCACAACCCTTGCCCGGTGGTTGTGGGGGTATGCGGGCTGGGGGCTTATCAGAATTTCTTATATAGCTGAGGGCAGAGCCACCCGGTGATGTAAACGGTGACCCCACCCCCCTCTGACACCACTGGGCTTCTCCATGGCTTCGCCTTGGCGTCAAATGGGGCGGGTCACCTGTTTACATCACCGGGCAGCCCCGCCCTCAGCTATATAAGAACTGTCACCAATGGGAAGCGTCACTCGGCGGGAGCCTCCCATGGAGGCAGAGGTGTTGTCGTTTTTTCTTTTCTTTTTTCGGCTCATTGGCAGCGTGATAGAAGTAGATGAATGGACATCGCTGGACATTTTTATTTTTGTATCTTTTAAAATGATTTTTAATAAATGTGAGTACCCATCAGTATTATTAATAAATGTTTGGATATTTGTACGGTATCACACTATGGAGTCTCTTTTCTCTCTACATCTAAGAGGTTAACAGTGAGGAGACCACTTACATCACAGACAAAGAAGGGACTTGGAGAACACAGGACAGGAAGTTTCCTCCCACTCCACAGGCTGCACAGTGGCTCATACTGTGAAGGTGAAATACCTCCTTGTGGGGTGAATAATAGCGGTGAGTGCGTTTCTTATGGGGCACTGTTTTCCAAGAAGCACAGAACAATTTGGAGGAGCACATTGTCACTTTATTGGACTTTTTTATACACCAGGGTTTAAGGACGGTATATGCACATTTCTGAACCCAGTTTCACAGCAACAATATACACCAGTCATATATGTTGGATTTTTTTGCACAGAAATGTCACTTTGAATTGCAGGTTTTGCACAGGATTGTGTTTTTGTTTGAACATAACAATATGCATTATATATAAGTGGTTAGGTAGTTTACACAGTAGGATTTTTTTGTGGATTTTTGTGAATATACAAATATTTATTTTCTGTTCTTTTATTGTCACTTTTTGCACTAAATGCACCCGTGACACACACCCCTCAAGTATTTAGAGGTTGTAGGTCACCTCTTAATAAGAGCAGTGCCATACCTATCCCCTCTTTTTCACATTTCTTCTAAATTCACCTTGGGGTGAATTTATAAATAGAGGCTGCAGCTCTTCATTTTTCATTTTCACCATAAGCGCGGGGGTCAAATCATTTTTTCACAAAAATTAATAAACACAAAAGTTAATATAGAAAAAATTGACAGTGAGACAAAAAATTGATGAATGGATGAGAAAAAAAAAGAGTACGTTGAGGTAGTAGGTATCCACCTTCACCAGAAGAGAGGAAGAAAAGGGGGAGGATGAGAAAGGATCTCAATCTGAGAAGATCCCACTCTGTAAGTGGGAACCCTTACCCGAACTGGTGGACCCCATCAAGAGCGAGGTCGTATACGCAGGCAGATTAATCTCTCTTCAAGGACTGGTTGATCTCCAGCACCTACAGGATCTTCCTATTATGGACGGGAGCACCTCAGTGGGGTATGATGGATCCAGACAAGCAGGCACTCCAGTCTGGGAATATACACTCAGACCGCAGAAGGTTTTTATATGCCTGCGCATATGATCTTGCCTTTGAGGGGGTCCACTTGTTCGGATTGGATAGCCTGCTTGTTGCAACACACCCCGTTGAGTGGCTCCCGTTCATAATAGGAGGTTCTCGGAGGTGCCAGAGACCTACCAGTCCCCACAGAGGGCTTAATCTGCCTGCGTATATGACCTCGCTCTTGAGGGGGTCCACCTGTTCGGGTAAGGGTTCCCACTTAGAGAGTGGGATCTTCTCCTCAGATTGAGATCCTTTCTCCTCCTCCCCCTCTTCTTCCTCTCCTCTGGTGAAGGTGGATAACCTCTGGAACCTACTACCTCAACCGACTCTATTTTTTTCATTCTTTTTGTCATCCAATCATCAATTTTTTGTCTCACTATCAATTTTTCTATATTAACTTTTGTGTTTATTAATTTTTGTGTTTATGGATTTTTTTGAATATTCATTCATGCTGTGTATAGTCTGGTGCACTGGCAGCACCGTGAAGATGTGAGTACTTTAATATCTGATGTTTTTAATAAATATTGATGGTTTTGAAGGACTAAGCACTATGCACAGTTTTCTTTTATGTTATTCTGGCTGGAGGAGATATTTAAGAACATAAGAACAAAGGGAACATCATGTGTTATCCATTAGAACAGCATTTAAAGATCCCCTGCAGTGGGAAAAAGGCTCATTAGGACCATTTCTGTGGTCATATCCCCCTGGTGAGGACACATCTGGTGGAGGGTTATTCACTATTGCATGAAGGTTCTTTTCTGGTGGTTATCTAAGAAGTCAGTTCCCTTTTTGGGAATTCTGGGAACTGTACTGTATCTCACATCCACTGAATTTGGTTATTTATGATTTGCATTAAGGGACATTAAGAAATTGTTGTTTTTTATGATTCACTTTTTATGGACACTTTAGGAATCCATTTTGGATGAATATTTTCACATTGCTTTTATATGTCTTAAAGTGGATGTAAACCCAATTCATGAAATTTGAGCTTGGCACATATACAGTGCATTGAAAAAGTATTCATACCCCTTGACATTTTTCACATTGTGTCATGTTACAACCAAAAACGTCAATGTAATTTATTGGGATTTTATGTGATAGACCAACACAAAGTGGCACAAAATTGTGAAGTGGATGGAAAATGATAAATGGTTTTCAATTTTTTTTTAATAAATATAAATATAAAGTTTGGCGTGCATTTGTATTTAGCCCTCCTGAGTTAATACTTTGTAGAAGCACCTTTTGCTGCAATTACAGCTGCGAGTCTTTTTGGGTTTGTCTACCAGTTTTGCACATCTAGAGAGTGACATTTTTGCCCATTCTTCTTTGCAAAATACCTTAAGCTCTGTCAGATTGGATGGTGGGTATCTGTGAACAGTAATTTTCAAGTCTTGCCACAGATTCTCAATTGGATTTAGTTCTGCACTTTGACTGAGCCATTCTAACACAGGAATATGCTTTGATCTAAACCATTCTATTGTAGCTCTGGCTGCATGTTTAGGACTGCTGTTCTGCTGGAAGGTGAACCTACACCCCTGTCTCGAGTCTTTTGCAGACTCTAACAGGTTTCCTTCTAAGATTTCCCTGTATTTGGCTCTATCCATGTTCCCATCATCTCTGGCCAGCTTCCATGTCCCTGCTGAAGAAAAGCATCCCCACAACATGATACTGCCACCACCATGTTTCACAGTGGGGATGGTGTGTTCAGTGTTAGTTTTCTGCCACAAATAGCGTTTTGCTTTTAGGCCAAAAAGTTGAATTTTGGTCTCACCTGACCAGAGCACCTTCTTCCACATGTTTGCTGTGTTCCCCACATGGCTTCTTGCACACTGCAAACATGACTTCTTATGGCTTTCTTTCAACAATAGCTTTCTTCTTGCCAATCTTCCAGAAATGCAAATTTGTGGAGTGCACAAATAATAGTTGTCCTGTGGACAGATTCTCCCAGCTGAGCTGTGGATCTCTGCAGCTCCTCGAAAGTTACCATGGGCCTCTTGGCTGCTTCTCTGATTAATGCTCTCCTTGCAAGTGGACATGCCATGTCTTGGTAGGTTTGCAGTTGTGCCATACTCTTTCAATTTTTGAATGATGGATTAAACAGTGCTCCATGAGATGTTCAAAGCTTGGGATATTTTTTTATAACCTAACCCTGCTTTAAACTTCTTTACAACTTTATCCCTGACCTGTCTGGTGTGCTCCTTGGCCTTCGTGATGCTGTTTGTTCACTAAGGTTCTCTAACAAACCTCTAAGGGCTTCACAGAACAGCTGTAATTATACTCAGATTAAATCACACACAGGTGGACTCTATTTACTAATTAGGTGACTTCTGAAGACAATTGGTTCCATCAGATTTTAGTTAGGGGCATCAGAGTAAAGGGGGCTGAATACAAATGCATGCCACACTTTTCAGATATTTATTTAAAAAATGTGGAAAACCATTTATCATTTTCCTTCCACTTCACAATTATTTGGCACTTTGTGTTGGTCTATCACATAAATCCCCAATCAAAAACATTTACATTTTTAATTGTAACATGACAAAATGTGGAAAATTTCAAGGGGTATAAATACTTTTTCAAGGTACTGTATCTGTAGTGTTTTCTTATCTCTCTCAGAAGCACTGAGTCCCGTATGTTTCTTCAGTCCCATAGCCCTGTTATCAGCCTGATAACTTCTGACAAATTCTCCGAGACGGGAGATAAAAGCAGCCTGCAGCCTGAAATTTGTGTCATGGGAGGTTCCTATAAATATGAATAGATTAGCACAGCGCTGGTCTATTCAGAGCAGAGCTCTGCACATTACTTCTGTCCTTTGCCAATATGGGGGTGGGGTGGGGGGGTGCCTTTCCTCCAATTAGCTGTCTGCCAATAATCCACTCCCAGTGCTGAACAGGAAGAGAAAATCTGTAACACAGTGTGCACTTTCTACAGGATATTTAAAGCTGAAGACAGCAGATATATATGTAAAAATTATGTAGGGAGATTTGTTTCATCCCTGTGTATCCTCTGAGGCTGTTCACTTCCCTGGGTATATGTGAGGGTTTACATCCACTTTAAGGTATATTAACACTTTGGTTATTTTTCACATTTATTCTCATAATAATATACATTTAAAGGGACAGTAACAATTTTGGTTAATTTACCAAATGCACCCTGCACATAGAAGTGCGGCACCACCTGATTTATATATGCATGCACAATTTATGCATGTGTTTTTAGGTGTGAGCGATCCAGATAACACTATAATTGTAATCGTAGCAGCACGCAAGTTTTTCTATATATTATTTAGTACATTTTTATGATGTACGCATAATACCCTGTCTGTGTTTTCCTTTTGTTTTCCAATAAAACAAGAAAGGCTCAGTCATGTGTTCCACACCCTCTTACTGGTAGCAGAAATATCTGCATCAGCTTTCCATCAGGGACACATAAAATATTGAAGACAGCTCTTCAAAAGTATTATAGCCTTTGAAAACTGCCAGTTAGTAAAATATGATCTATAGAGGGAAATCTCATAGACAAATATCAATAGCAGTTCTAGCAACAAATTGCCTTGCAGTTTGTGATGAAAAAGAGCACTCATATGCTTGAAAATATGAAAAGAAATACAGTGTGTTTGTATCATGTAGGAGGTTTCTTAATATCAATGAACTCCCAAATGTAATGCCCTCACAGAATAAAAACTTTTTTATGGGCTTATCCTTTTGGTATAACTTCAGCTTGTAGCCAACAGTATGCTATCAGATCTCAGGGCATTGCTTGAATTCGGGACACCGGTAACTATCCGCTTACTTTTTGCACTTCCTTCGTCATTGAATCCTCCTACGTCCTTCCTTTAATACACAATGTGCTGCAAGGGATTTTTCTTTGGGAATGTTCCCCTTCCTTGACTTGCACTATGCAAGTGGACTGTGTTCTTTAGCTAAATATTTCATAACCTTTTTTGGTTCCTAGATTTCTTACAACAAACTCAAACTGCAAATCTAACTATATGTAAAATCACTAAAATATATATCCATTCCACTATGTCTCCTGCTTTTTCTGTTCCATTTAAGAACAGAAATATTACAGAACAGATGTCAAGGTAATGTAACCAGCCTAGTGTGCATCCTTTATGAAACTTTATACTTCACTAACCCCACTCCATTCTTATCAAGAGTAATGCCATCCACAGCACAACGTGTCAAATTGCTGCTGTATGATTAAGGTCATTATTCTTGCTCCTTCTTTTTTGGAAATATTAATATTCTATTCATTTATATATTTTTCAGAACAACTTGTTGGTAATTTTCTTAAGATTTTATGGAGGCAGAGAATTCAACTCCATGTCAACTGTGCTTCACATATATTGTTTAAAAAGTATAATGCTTTACAGAGCAAACCGCTAAACACACCCAAATTGTGAACAATGAAGACAGGAAAATATATTTAGATCATATTCACCAATTGGAAAACATCATATCTAGATTTTTACACACACTAATATAGGTCATCCTTTATAACATTTGTCATATACCCATGGAAACAGAAAGCCAGCACAGATCATGGCTCAATGACCAATACCAATTCATTGCACATGAAGTGCCGTTGATCAGAATTTTAAAAAAGTCAAGAGATCCAGCACCCAGAGCTGAAACCTGCTAATATGGTAGCTCTGACCTGTAGGAATGCACTGTTCTCCTTTGATAGAAGGTGTGCATCCCAACCTCTATACACCACCATATGTCTAGCTTCATTAGAGTACTGTGTCCAATGAAGATGCAGAGCAATGCACAAAAGTACCTGGTGGTCTACACCACCAAATTAAACTAATGCCGCGTACACACGGTTGGACTTTTCGTCTACAAAAGTCTGACGGACGCCGACGGACAAAATACGGCTGACAATCCGATCGTGTGTGGGCTTCCCCGGACTTTCAGCGGACTTTTCCAGCCGCAAATCTGACGGACTTTAGATTTGAAACATGCTTCAAATCTTTAGGTCGTAACTACGCCAGACCCAGAAATCCGCTCGTCTATATGCTAGTCCGACGGACAAAAACCCAGGCTAGGGCAGCTATTGGCTACTGGCTATCAACTTCCTTATTTTAGTCCAGTGTACGTCATCACGTACAAATCCGTCTGACTTTTGTGTGATCGTGTGTAGGCAAGTCCGTTCGTTAGAAAGTCTGCCGCAAGTTCGCCAAAAGTCCGCCAAAAGTCTGTCAAAAGCCTGTCGGACAGGCTGTCAGACTTTTGTAGACGAAAAGTCCGACCGTGTGTACGCGGCATAAGAGTGTGCAAAAAAAACAAAAACAAACAAAAAATAAATAAATTATACAACAAACAAAAAGAATCTCCATGGTATAGAAATAATCAAATCATCCCAAATGTATTTTCTGTAACTCTTACATACACATAAGATATAGGCTAGCTTGAAATGTTTTAAGAGTTGGTTCACATATGTCCAGAAACAGTTTCATTGCGATGTTTAAAAGGAGTCCAGTGCGATTTTGTTCACCGGTTAAGGTGCATGACCCTTGAAATCGCACCGGAACTAGACTGAAAATCATACAGGACACTTTTTAAAAATACACTGTGGCCAACCTGCACATATGTGAACCGGCTCCATAGAAAGCCTGTTCGGTTCACGTGTCATGCAAACAGGATGAGGTTCAAAACGCATCAAATTTGCATATATGTGAACTGAGCCTAATGCCCTATACACATGGTTAGACTTTCTGACGAAATATGTGCGATCGGAGCTTGTTGTCGGAAATTTCGACCGTGTGTGGGCTCCATCTGACTTTTTCCATCGGAATTTCCGACACACAAAGTTTGAGAGCAGGCTATAAAATTTTCCGACAACAAAATCCGTTTGCATAAATTCCGACTGTGTGTGGACAATTCCGACGCACAAAGTGCCACGCATGCTCAGAATATATTAAGAGACGAAAGCTATTGGCTACTGCCCCGTTTATAGTCCCGATGTACATGTTTTACGTCACCGCGTTCAGAGCGATCGGATTTTCCGACAACTTTGTGCGACCGTGTGTATGCAAAACAAGTTTGAGCCAACTTCTGTTGGAAAAAAATCCATGGATTTTGTTGTTGGAATGTCCGATCAATGTCTGATCATGTGTGCAGGGCATAACACTTTCACTGCCAGAGCTGTTTTGCATTTTTTGCACACATATTAAAGTAATCCTTTTGGGTCTGATTATTAATTAAAACCTTCAAACAGTATATATTTTGGAAAGCAGAGACCCTGGAAAATAAAATAGTGTTATGCTGCGTACACATGATCAGAATTTCCGTCATAAAAAACTTGGATGGTTTTTCCGACGGAATTCCACTCAAGCTTGCCTTGCATACACACGGTCACACAAAAGTTCTCTGAACTTTCAACCGTCAAGAACGCAGTGACATACAACACTACGACAAACCGAGAAAATGAAGTTCAATGCTTTTGAGCATGCATCAAATTGTTTCCTTGCATGCGTGATTTTTTGCACGACGAACGCATTTTCGGATAGGAACTTTTCCCGACCGAAAAATAGAGAGCATACTCCCAATCTTTTGCTGGCTGGAATTCCAGCAGCAAAAGACCAATGGAGCATACACACGGTCGCATTTTCCGACAAAAAGCTTTCATCTGAGTTTTGCTGGCGGCATTTCTGATCGCGTGTACGCGGCATTAGTTCCAATTTTTATGTCCCATGATATTACGCTTTTTCAAGCATAAATTTTCAGTAAGAAATAAACTAAGGTTCATTTCATAGCAAAAAACACAATATATCACCCACATATCTGGTAATGTATACAAGATGAGGTTGTGCCAAGTAACTACCCTGTTTCCCCGAAAATAAGACCTAGCGTGATTGTCAGTGATGGCTGCAATATAAACCCTACCCCCCAAATAAGCCCTACCCTGTTTCCCTGAAAATAAGCCCTACCCTGAAAATAAGACCTACAAGGACTTTAACTAGGGCTTATTTGGGGGATAGGGCTTATATTGCAGCCATCACCGACAATCACGCTAGGTCTTATTTTCGGGGAAACAGGGTAGACACCCAATATGTTAAACCTTAAAATTGTACCTGCCCGTTAAACATCGGCAAACTTCAGTAGCCTACATTTTCTAAATTTTATGATGTTTTAAAAACTTCCTTTGTTTAATGTTAACCATAAAAATTGACCCTTGAGTTATTGCTCTCAATTCAGTATTCACACCAATATGTAACATATGTAACTCAATAGACAGTTTCATGCATATGCACCCCTAATGCGCGGCTAATGTACCTATGCATGTGTATGTGAGGGAAGGCTGAAATATTTTTGTTGGTGTTTTTTTAAGTACATGGGTGTGCTTTACATTTTTTACACTTTTTTCACTTGACTTTTTTGCTATCGTATAGGGGACAAATAGTACTCTATGTGATAGCATATATACTGTGAAAGTCTCTCTTTACTAAGACATCGGGGGTCTATTAGACCACTAATGTCTCACCTGCACTCTACTAAAGCAAATAAAATAACTAACTAGGGGAGATCAGCAAAAAAAGGTAGCTAATCTTCCTGGCCTTTACCTCGCGACCCACACCATGTGAGTAGCCCCAACAGGTGGAGTAGTGGGGGAAGGGAAGCATAGGATGAGGTCTGGCAGGGGTCCATGGAACCGATCTGGCAGCTGAATACCCTTGGATTGCTTCCATCTGAAACCCGATAGTCAGTTTGTCAGATTTACACCCATTTTTGGATGTAAATCCCCCTGCTACTGCCGACATATGATATACATCGATAGCAGCTAAAGGGTTAACACCAATCTACAACCGAGTATTGTGACTCCCTCTCTGAATACATTTTTTCAAAGAAAAAAAAAACATATCTAACACATTTTTGTTTATCTGATTCCAAACAGTTACATGTCCCCTCCAGAAGTGGAGACTAATGACCCAGTCTGCACTGACCAGTCACCTAATGGTGATGTCAACCTGCCACTGCAGGACCGTGATGTTGGTCAGTAAATGAGTGTCCATGTCAGTTACCAACAAGGGAACCTCTGTAAGAAACCTCCTACTCTGCAGTGAGGAAAATGGAAGACTTGGGACTACGTGACCACAGATTTAGGAAAAAGGGGCATTTCCATAGGTTTTTTTTAACCCCCCTGGCGGTATTTCCGAGTGTGGCTCGGGGTGAGATTTCAGTACCATTAGCGGTAACCCCGAGCCATCGCTGGATCCTGGAAGAGGTTATTTTTCCTCTTCCACTTCCTTTTCCGTGATGTACTCCTGCTGTGTACGGTGGCCGGATCTTCCGCCCGATGCACTGTGTGCCCTGGCTTCCGTTCCCTGCGAACGTCGCGACGCAGGGGGTGGAAATAGTATAAAGCACAAACACGCTGACACATTGTAATCCTATTGGATTACATTACTAAATAAAATAAAAGTGTTCTTAGTTTGCCCCCCAGTGCTTTATCAAGTGCCCTTGCCTGCAGCTTTACTGTACTTTCTGTCTGGAAACTGCAGAATGACCATGGCATCAAAAAAGCGCGTCTCTGCCTCAAAAGCGGCGCATGACCTGCTAGAAAACAGCAACAGCGATACAGAATCGCTTGCAGAATTGAGTGATAGCGATTCGTGGGGAAATTCATCATCAGGCACAGAAAGTGATTTCAGCAATGATCCTGCGACTGTGCCCAGTGATGTGCGGACTTGGTGCTCGATTGACTGCGGTACAGAGCACACAGCACCCCCAAGATTCCCGTTTACTGGAGCACCCAGTATAAAAGTGGAGGTTGAAAGTGACAACCCCTTGGCATACCTCTAACTCTTTTTGACCGATGAGGTTATAGAAAAAATTGTTACAGAGACAAATCGGTACCAGGAGCAACAAGCTGCTACGCATCAGAGGTTTGCAAGGAGCAGAAAGTGGGAACCAGTGACCAAAGAGGACATCTGGAAGTTTCTGGGCCTAATAATTCTTCAGGGAGTGGTGTGGAAACCCCTGCAGAAGTGGTATTGGACAAACAACAAATTACTAGCCACTCCTTTTTTTTGGCATGGTCATGTCGGAGTACAAATTTTCTCTGATAATGAAGTATTTACACTTTCAAAATAATGAAGAATTTGATGAGACTTCTCATCCAGCACCAAAACTGAAAAAGATCTGGGAGGTATATCAAATTATTCAGAAAAGTTTCTAGCAGACCTCTGTACCAGATAGAGACATCAGTATCGACAAAAGTCTAATGGCCTAGAAAGGAAGACTCAGCTGGATACAGTATATCGCGTCTAATGCCCTGTACACACGATAGGATTTTCCGATGGAAAATGTGTGATAGGACCTTGTTGTCGGAAATTCCGACCGTGTGTAGGCTCCATCACACATTTTCCATAGGAATTTCCGACACACAAAGTTTGAGAGCAGGCTATAAAATTTTCTTACAACAAAATCCATTGTCGGAAATTCAGATCGTGTGTACACAAACCCGACGCACAAAGTGCCACGCATGTTCAGAATAAATTAAGAGATAAAAGCTATTCGCTACTGACCCGTTTATAGTCCCGACGTACGTGTTTTACGTCACCACGCTCAGAACGATCAGATTTTCCGCCAACTTTGTCCGACCGTGTGTATGCAAGACAAGTTTGAGCCAACATCCGTTGGAAAAAATCCATGGATTTTGTTGTCCGAATGTCCGATCAATGTCCGACCGTGTGTACGGGGCATAAGAGAGCACAATTTGGCATAAAATCATTCATGCTCTGTGAATCCAGCACTGGTTACATATGGAATTCAGTCCTTTACACCTTAAAAGGAACCAAATTCAATGAAAGATTCAGTAATTATGGAATGGCAACCGCTTCAGTTCTTACTTTGATTGAGCCATTGCTGAATCAGGGCTAATGTGTAACCACAGATCATTTTTACACTTCTCCAGAACTCTATGAGTTCCTTCTACAGCACAGGACGGATGCATATGGGACCGTTAGAGCTAACCAGCGTAACATGCCGCCAACCTTTGACAATAAAAAGCTCAAGGCAGGAGAAATAGTTGCCTGGCAGAAAAGCAAAATGATGGCACTGAGATGGCGCGACAAAAAAGATGTGTGCCTAATGAGTACTATTCACATAATGAAACCACAAGTCGTGATGGACTACAACAACACCATGGGAGGTGTTGACAGAGATGACCATGATATTTTATCCAGCCATGAGAAAGCAACAAAAAACATAATACAAAAAAATCTTCAGGCATCTTCTTGAACAGTGCCTGTGGAATGCCTTCATTCTTCTAAAAAAAAAGAGTGACAAGCCTGTGGTTCATGCAGACTTTGTTTGGAAAGTTGCCGAACTTATATTTCTCAAGCACCAACCAACGACTGTAAATAGATCTGGACGTCATGCTGCTGGCATTGTGAACCCAGAACGCCTGACTGGTTGTCACTTTATGGACCACATTCCACCAACAGAAAAGAAGTCAGCACCCGCAAGGATGTGTGTGGTTTGCTGCTCTAAGCATGACGACACTGGAAGGAAAATCAGAAAAGAAACCAGGTTCTATTGTCCTGACTGTGACGTCGGACTTAATGCTGTACCATGTTTTAAATTTTCCATACTCGGAATATTTACTGAAGCAATTTGACTACTAATATTGCACCCTTGTTTGGCCAAAAAAATTTCAGTGTTTTTGATTATATTATTTCCTAAAATGTATTGAATAAAACGTATAATTATTATTATATTATTATTTGTTATTATTTATAGTTATTTATTATATTATAATTTATGATTTTGTGTTTCAAACTTTATCATACCCGAGATGTCTACTAGACTCTGGTTTGGACAGATTTAAGTGAGCTATTCCTAAGAATTACAGGCCTACAATATAAAACGCCAAATTTCCATGCAAAATAATGGTACCGCTTTCAGCACCTAAAATCTGAAATAATCATACCGCCAGGGAGGTTATCCTAAGGTACAAAATCCAACAAAATTAATGTAGTATTAAAAGTGCTTTATTTTTATGAACAAAAGTAATAAAAAATGGCCATTCACAAACATGAGGAAGAACAGTGCACGTCAGAAACCAGATGCTTTTCTATTGCACCAAGGTCAAGCATAGCAGATGGTTACAGCAGGCATAGATCACTGCTCTGAGGCGGCTCCAAACACATGCAACCCAGCAAAATGCAGTAAGGAAAAGCCAGAGACATCACAGGTGGAAGTGGGCGTGGCCCCATGTTTCGGGGGACGCCCCCTTTATCAAGCCATTTGCTGGAGTTTATATTACAGTTGGATATTTCCCAGTCTTATGAGGTAGCTGCAGTTCTGCATAGAAAAAGTGCTTCATCTTTACTATCAACTTATATGGACTACAGTTTTCCTGTGTCCAATATTTCTCTGTGTTTTATATGATTACTGGGGTGTACCAATTTCTGTTGTGTGAAGCTGCATTCCTGAAGAACAGGTTTAAGCTCTGTTCACACTGCCTGCAGTGCGACCTGCAGTGCAAATTTGCTAGTATAGAAGTGGGATATAAGTCACCTTGAACTGGTATAGGTACGTTTTATAAAGTCGGAGCGATTTCAGTAGTGTTAATTAAGACAGTTCTCATTGACTAACATGGGATTTCACATGTCACACAACTTGGGGTCTCAGAAGTCAGATCCCAGGTTGCGGCAGTAAATGCAAATGAAGGGCACACAAAGTAAGACCTGAGCACCCCACAAAGGTTGGGCCCTAGAGGTCTGCCTCTCTACCCTCTGATCTCCCCTCCCCCAAATTTGCATATATTATTATTATTATTATTATACAGGGTTTATATATCACCAACAGTTTGCGCAACGCTTAACAAAACAAAGGCAGACATTACAGTTACATTACAATTTGGTACAAGAGGAATCAGAAGGTCCTGCTCATTAGAGCTTACAATTTAAAAGGGAGGGTCAATTAATATGTAGCTCTGGTAGATTTTTATCTACCGCTGATAGATAAATTTAGTGGGTCGCTTATTATAGGAAGTTAGATTTGCCTCTGTTCCAGCTTGGCTGATGTTGCATGCAGTTCCGCATTATGCCGGTGGGTGTCGTTGTCACCATCGGCAGGTGTTGGAAAAGCAACGAGTTGAAGCAAATACGTTTTCCTCTGTCCCGGAGATAACTCGGTGGAGGTGGTCCTCCGAGTTGCATTCTGGGAGAGGGTATTTATGGGACAGATGCCATGTTTTAGAGTTCGTGTTCAGCCACCTGCTGGCCCTCCTGGCCGACAGGTATGCACTAGGAATACCACCTTGTGGTCCTCCGTTCCAGAGGCCCACGTCGGTGCGGCGTATGAGTGGTCCCAGAAGCCTGTCTGGGGCCTACCACAGCAGTGGAGAAATGGTCCTGAGCTGTCATTCCTGAGTAAAGAACCTGGACAACCGAGAAGATCCCAGGGGAGGACCCGTCATGGAATGATCATGCAGAGTGCTGGTCTGGAGAGGGGCCTGGTGACTCGGTTGGAGGATGCATTCTGAAGTAATCTTACAGTAAAGTACTACCGGGTTAGCTTAAAGGTTCAAGTACTGTATCTGACTTTCACCACAAACCAATACATCCTGTGGCAGAGGATCATACGGGTTTTATTCCAGATAAGTCTGTGGCAGTGATAAGTCGTGCTACATGCTGGCTGCTAGGCAAGTGAGAGATGTCTATCCAGACGGGCAAAGATTGAATCCTAGAAAAAGGGGGGACCATTCGATTGCAAGTGTTCAATTACAAAGAATATTGCTCAAGAAATACAACAGAAAGGTATTTGAGCTTCCCTGCAGCTTTCCTGCTACCTCTTTCCTGCTACTTCCCTGGTTTATTCTATTAAAGCATTGCAAAACCTAGTGTTTTGTGCGCATATATCGTCCAGAGGTAAACTCAACGGAACCCTAGACCCAGTGCCGGTGAAACAGAGGTATTGAGAGTGAAGGTAACAAGCCCGCTTAAACCAGCAGCTCTACCGAGAGTTATTGCTACATGTGGGGGCGTCGCCCGGGATTTGTTAGCCGTCAATTCTCGCAACCTGGAGAGGTGTTTTACCGGGAGTTTACGGTGAGAGCTGGACTTAGTCATTTTTCTCAGGAGAGGAAGAGGTTAAAAGTTGCAGGACTTTATTTCTGAGTGCATAGGCGGTGGGCGCCAGTAAAAGCCCGGGAGCTACGTGATCAGAAGAACAAGTGGGAGGAGCCTAACCTACTTGATACCGCGTGGGACGCGTGTGTGTGTTTGGCGCCAGAGAAGAAGAGAGGCCTCGTGATCGTGCTGAGAAAATCAGAGTGTGGTCATGTCTTTTTCGGCGATGCAGTCAATTGTGGGACCGAGAATGTTCCCAGCGAGCACCGCGTCGAGTGCTATGTTGACCGGAACCCTGCTTACAGATACTGGTATTCGTCTGAAGCTGCAGGGGAGATTTGTTCTATACACCGTTGGAGATATTGAAGGGCTGGGCATGATTTGCCACAAATGTGAGGGACTGGCCGTACATCTCCGTCCATTTGGACGCTGCCCGCAATGTGGAGAATATTTGTTTGTGGTGGAGCAACCTACCATGTCGCCCCATGCTTATCGTATGGACTGGGCTACAGGTGTCGCCACAGTAGAAGCTGCTACTTCTGCTGGAAGAGAACGGCAGGCCTTGACTTTGCCTGTTGCTACCAAGAGTGTTCTGGAGAGAGACACTGCTGTTACTGATTCACCAGCAGACATTACTTTGATTTCCGCGTCCACTACACCTATCCCTGTTGTACCTGTGCAGAAGAAGGTGGGATATGTGAAGGCTTCCCGCGGCCGTGGTCGAGGCCTACCCCAGAGACTACCCGAACCAGATCCAACAAAGTCCACGTCAGGAACGGGTGAGCAATTGTTGGGGAATGTATCTGGGACTGTAAATAGATATCTGCCAGCAGAAGAACTGGGAGATTCAGAGATAGAGTCCATGTCGGATCTCTCCGGTGATGATGACCTATTGCAAGTGATTGAAGCTAACCGGGAGCTTTGGTACAGCTGTTTGGGACTATTTGTCTGTGCCTAAGCCTTTCCGTAAAACTGGTTCTTCTGTTGCTATGGATGAACATTACAGTGGATGTTTTATGCACTGGAATTATGGTCTGCACATTCATGCTGACAAAGTGGTCATTTGCAGACCCGGAAAAGATGACGTTGTGTATTTCATCACTACAGTGGATAAACTGGGAAAGACACTGACATTGCCAGATCCCCGTTTTTTTTGGTAATTATGGACAAAAGAACTTTGAGTTAGTTTAGTTTGTGTCAGTGCATAGAGATCTTCGTGGTCAAGATCTGAAACTCATCTCAGTGTTTTAAATCCAAGGACTTCTTTTTTGCTAGCCGGGTTTTCTTCATTTAAGAGAAAACATTGTGTATATATAGGGATGGACTCCTAAAGATTAATCTGATATAGATAATGGGAAGAGAGTTTCATTTTTTTCAAATGAGACTTTGCTCCTGAAACAGTATAGGTTGTGTGTATGTTTAATATGTTTTCTTTTACAGGAACTATTTGATCCCCTATCAAGCTGTTAGGCTTTTCAGCTAAAATAGATAGTGAGGTTGTGTACAGTCATAGGATGGTTTTGTTTGCGGATGTAAACATAATGTTTTACAAATGTTGATGTTAAAATGTCTTTCTACTGTCTTTCCTTCTTCTTTATCTAAATCCAAGTTTTAAGCTCAAATACCTGCTCTCAGGCTTGAGAGTTATTGTTTTGTGCCAGACGTTGAGGACAACGTCTATTGTACTGGGGGGAGTATGTAGCGCTGGTAGATTTTTATCTACCGCTGATTGGTAAATTTAGTGGGTCGCTTATTATAGGAAGTTAGATTTGCCTCTGTTCCAGCTTGGCTGACGTTGCATGCAGTTCCGCATTGTGCCCGTGGGTGTCGTTGTCACCATTGGCAGGTGTTGGAAAAGCAAGGTGTTGAAGCGAATGAGTGTTCCTCTGTCCCGGAGATAATTCGGTGGAGGTGGTCCTCCGAGTTGCATTCTGGGAGAGGGTATTTATGGGACAGACGCCATGTTTTAGGGTTCATGTTCAGCCACCTGCTGGCCCTCCTGGCCGACAGGTATGCACTAGGAATACCACCTCGTGGTCCTCCGTTCCAGAGGCCCATGTCGTTGCGGCATATGGGTGGGCCCATAAGCCTGTCTGGGGCCTACCACAGCAGCGGAGAAATGATCCTGAGCTGTCTTTCCTGAGTAAAGAAGCTGGACAACCGAGAAGATCTCAGGGGAGGACCCGTCATGGAAGGATCATGCAGAGTGCTGGTCTGGAGAGGGGCCTGGTGACTCGGTTGGAGGACGCATTCCGAAGTAATCTTACAGTATAGTACTGCCGGGTTGGCTTAAAGGTTTAAGTACTGTATCTGACTTTCACCACAAACCAATACATCCTGTGGCAGAGGATCGTACGGGTTTTATTCCAGATAAGTCTGTGGCAGAGACTTTTGTTCGTGCTACATGCTGGCTGCTAGGCAAGTGAGAGATGTCTATCCAGATGGGCAAAGATTGAATCCTAGAAAAAGGGGGGACCATTCGATTGCAAGTGTTCAATTACAAAGAATATTGCTGAAGAAATACAACAGAAAGGTATTTGAGTTTCCCTGCAGCTTTCCTGCTACCTCTTTCCTGCTACTTCCCTGGTTTATTCTATTAAAGCATTGCAAAACCTACTCAAGTGTTTGCTGCTTATATCGTCCAGAGGTAAACTCAACGGAACCCTAGACCCAGTGCCGGTGAAACAGAGGTATCGAGAGTGAAGGTAACAAGCCCGCTTAAACCAGCAGCTCCACCGAGAGTTATTGCTACAGAAGGTAATAGCTGTGGGGGATGAGCTGATGGAGAAAGTAAAACAGTGTTTAGTTAGAAGCAGGATAGGCTTCTTTAAAGAGAATGGTTTTCAGGGATCATCTAAAGATGGATAGATTAGTGGGACAGTCGGACAGATTGGGGTAGGGAGTTACAAAAGATGGGAGAAGCTCTGGAGAAATCCTGGAGGCCAGCATGGGAGGAGGTGACAAGGGAGCTAGAGAGCAGGAGGTCTTTCGAGGACTGAAGAGAGCCGCTTGGTTGGAATTTTGAGACTAGGTTAGTGATGTAGCTGGGGGCAGAGTTATGGATGGCTTTGTAATTTATTGTTAGTACTTTGAATTTTATTCGTTGGAGCGAGTAAAAGCCAGTGAAGGGATTGGCAAAGAGGGGTGGAGGACACTGAATGGTTGATAAGGTGGATGAGTCTTGCAGCGGCATTCATTATGGACTGAAGGGGGGATAGTGTATGTAAAGGTAGTCCAATGAGGAGTGAGTTGCAGTAGTCGAGGCGAGAGACAACCAGGGAATGAATTTGAAGCTTGGTGGTGTCATTACTTAAAAAGGAGCGTGTTCTAGAAATGTTGCGGCGGTTAAAGCAGCATGATTTGGACAGGGATTGGATGTGGGCCTGAAAAGACAGTTCAGAGTCTAAGGTTACCCCTAGCACCCTGACATGTGCGGACAGACTAATAGATAATATATTGTATTGTACATAGGAATATTGGCAAATCTAGGCATTTATATTCTATACAACAGACCATTTTTTGTTTGCTAACCAAACCCAAGGCAACCATGTTTTGTTTCTCCTTATATTTAATAGTTTGATAGAATTAACAAAATGTTGTATGGGGTGTCCAGCTTAGGCAGTAAGTAAAGAAAGGCACCTGTTCCCAGAATATGTTCACCCCCTCCCCTCACATAAATAACTGGCATGCCACCACACAATCTGTGATCCCACCCCAGGAAACCAATCAACCCCTCACTTGAAGCAAATAATTCTAGTATGATATGCCACCCCTTTGCCAGGGTAAAGCTTCTAATACAAGAGTATTCTCATTCTGAAGATAGAACACCTCACCATTCTTAATCTTACCTGACAGAATATAGGAGTGACAGTATATGGAAATGAAAAAAAAAAACCCATCAGTTATAGGCCGGTAAAGCATTATGCAGCTCATAGTCTGCAAAGTGAGGAGTGTAAACTGTGCTTTGCACTTGCAGGCATAATAGTTTCTGCTTTCCAAATCATGCCATGGACAAATGCCATGAATAGATGCTTGCCTGGGGGGATTAGTCAAAATGAGTGCTTGTCAATCTTACACCAAAGGTTATAGTATCAGAGCACAGATAGTAAGCGTTTCACAATTGCTGTAGTAATTTATCAGTAATTTGGCTCGAAGTAGCCCTTTACAAATGCATTTGGATTACGTTACTGTATATCTATATAATAATAAAAAAGTGTAAACTGTATGATATATTTGTGGTTTTTTTTGCTATTAAAACAGATCCAGTAAATTGATATATGTGGTTGTAAATATAAGAACCAAATGAAGATTGCAAGTGGAAGAGACTAGTGGCACAAAATATTTTTATGGGGCCAAGTGACTTATAATTATGTTTCTGGATTGCACAATGTGATTAGTAATGCTAATTAAGTTAAGTCATATTAATGTGTCATGTTTTTATGACTATCATTACTGTTAGATCATGCCTATATTTAGGTCAAGTTGTTTTACTTAGCTAGTGTTTTTTCTTTTTTAAAAAAAAAAAAACAATGAAGCTCTGCAGATCTGGCAAAAAGAAAATCATGAAAGGTCAGAATGTTAGACATTGTCTGTTTTTATATTTTTTATGCTGTCTGTGACCCCCGCCTCCATTCTCACGATATGGGGCAGGAAGTGGGTGAAAAAAACAAACAAAAAAAAAAGAAAGCAAGAAAAGTAAAAAAGTAAAGAAAATGTACCCCTTTTCCCATGCTACCCACAACTAAAATAAATGAATATTTTCTGCTGTGTGAGAGCATATGAAATTGTAGTTTATCTACTCTTTTTTTTAGTTCAACATTTTATAGATTAATCCATTGACTCCAGTGAATATCCAGTTGGATTCATTTATATTCACTGAGTGAGTGAGCCAACAGGCAGTCAACCAGACTGTGCAGATAGTGGGCTATAGGTGAGGGCAGAGTAATTCACTGTGAAGGCTGCTGGGATATAGCCAAATGGGAGAGGTGGCGGCAAGGCCCTACTTTTCTTTTGGATCACAGAAGTACACTTACCTGTGCTCTCCTGTGACCTAGATTCAGCTGACAGTGCGCTAAAGCCCACTGTTGGCTGGCTTCACAGAGCTAGTCCAGACTCTGGAAGAATCTGTGACAATAATGTCAGAATCCCCCCAGATTCCTGACCGACAGCTGGCTCAGACTCTAAACGTGCTGCTGATAGCCTGAGCCAGCCATTCCAGCCACCTCCCCAGCCCAGAGCTCCAGTGAGCGCTGGAGGGGCAGAGCAGAGAGTGGTGACTGACAGTCCCAGCTCTCTGTTCAGAGAAGACCAAGAACAGAGTGATCAGCAGTCATGTGATCGCTCAGTTCTTGTGCTTAGAGCTGTTGAGGGACAGCTGCAGCAGGGAGGACCGATGCTGTAGCAGGGAGGCGAGTATGAATGTTTGTGTTTTTTACTATCCTCACACTTATGTAATACATAAAATATAATTAGTTAAAATTAAAATTTTTCTTTTTTGTCACAACAAAAATTCCATTATACTGGGTTTTTAAAATAACAAATGCAATAATTTTAAATTAAATTTATTATTATTATTTATTTTTATTAAATTTATTTATTATTATTTACTACATGTGGTATTTAAAGTGGTTATAAAGGCAGAAGTTTTTTTTATCCTTATACATTCTATGGAGATTTACTACAAGAATTAAGATGCTGTAGAAGATACACAGAAAGGGGGTGCAGTAAATGAATGTAATGTGAGGAAGTTTGGGTGTCCACTGTTCTTGCACATTTTTCTTAAAGGATGCATGAACAAAAGGCAGCTTTAAGAACAGATGTCAGTAATAAGTTAATATTCCACTTTGCGCAGCCCAAACGTAAAAAAAAAGCCCAAGAGTTTTCACCGCACAAGTGTAGATCCAAACCAGGTGTAAACCAAATGATTGTCTCCGAGAGTAAAGAGCCCCAGGTGCTGACTAATGCTGAGTCATGTTGAAGGTAGATGAGAAAATCCGGACAGCCGCACACCGGGAAGATATTATCCAAAAATGTTTATTGTAAAATCAGGAGCTATGAGTAAGCACTAAGCATAAATGCGAAACGTGTTAGCTGATTGCCTGTACTTTTTTGCCACAATACCCTGTATTGTGTATGATCCTGATTTTACAATAAACATTTTTGGATAATATCTTCCCGGTGTGCTGCTGTCCGGATTTTCTCATCTACCTTCAACGTAAAAAAAAAAGCCCTATTAACATAAAATAATAAAAAGCTCACAAAAAAGCCCCGAAAAATACCATCCTGAAGAGAGAAGCCCATTTCCTTTCAAAGGGAAGCCTTGCAGCAAGAGCACACAAATAAAAAGCAGTTGAACCTAAAACTGAGAACCCATTATAAATAACGCCTGAAAACCGCCTCACATTAATTTCAGTGTGACTTTTCACCCCTAGGCGGTGCGCTTACGGGATGTTAGGAAAAGTCCTGCAAGCAGCATCTTTGGGGCGGTTTGGGAACACTGTATACAGTGCTCCCAAAACGCCCTGCCCATTGAAATTAATGAAAAGATCTCCGTAAGCGCCGCAACACGGGTGCTTTTAACCCCTTCTTTGGCCGCTAGCGGGGGTTAAAAGTGCTCACTTAGGGGCCGAAAAACGCCACAAAAGCGTCACTAACACTCGGCGGCCCCAGTTTGAAAGTAGCCTTACTGTATAGCCCACCCATGTGTTTTGTTTCTCTTCTGAATGGAGAGAAAGATACATTGTATATTTCTCTCCTGGGAGATGAGAAAGATGTAAACACGCATAATTTTTTTAAAATTTTTTTTTAAAAATAAAGAAAAAATAGCTATTAAGATTTGATCTAGGTCAGTGCCAATGTTAGTATTAGGGTCAAGGTAAGGGTCAAAGGTCAAGGTCAGGTCAAAAGTCAGAGTTATCGGTCAGGGTCCGCATATTTTGGGTAGTTTTTTTTATAAAAAAGGCATTTTTATAATTATTATCAGTGTCAGTTAGTGTTAGCGTCAGTGTGTCTTAGGTAGGATAAAAAAAAGCAAAATGTAGAAATTGTATCTGGGCCCAACTACAGTTACAAAATAACAAATGACATACACATACAGTATGTGGTATTGCTGCAATTGTCAGTAGAATTTATTGTATTTTGGGTTGTTCTTGGATGGCAGGTTATGGTAGTAGCAAGAAATATACAGCTAAATATTATAAAATTTGTTTTTACAATAATGAGCCACTTTTCCGTTGATAATAATAATAATAAAAAAAATCAGGAGATATCCTTAGCTTTTACTACCAAAAGAAAGCCCAATTTGTCCTTAAAAAAACAAGATAGAATTCACCTGTATACACAAAATAGTTTGATATGCACAGTTTTACTTATGCAGGTCAGAGTTCCAAAATACCACCCCTTAACCCTTTCGCTACCAGGTACGTACAGTGCGTTGTACGGACCTGACAGTGGGGGGTATCAGCGGGGGGACCTGACATCGGGCGGAAGCGCTGCCACCCGGTACCGATGCACCCCATACTGCCACGCTGTGCCCCGCCCTGCCATGCTTTCCAGGCTCCACTTCTGCAGACCCAGGAGTAAGATGATGGGTGTTGGCGGCTAGAGGGGAAGGACGTCACTTCCGGGTCAAGCTCTCTGTGTCCCTGGCTAGCTTAACCAGGAAAAGATGTTTTTCAATGTGATCTGCATTGCAAAACATTCAGTGGAGCACAGGGGAGACATGCAGGGTCTTTTAGACCCTGCATGTCTCATAAATGAGAACCTGTCACCTAAAAAACATTACATTTTGCAAAAAAATAAAGTTACACCCAAGCACATAAAATCCCCCCCAATTTTTTTTGAGGCCTCCCACCCCCACATATGCACACATACAAATGTAAACGCATGCATTGGGGTCGCCTACATGTGAAAACATTGATTGCGATGCACGTTACATATTGCCACGCATGCCAGATGGAGAGAAATACATCTAACCCAAGACCTCCTCCGTAACACTAAACTGATACTGTATAGGGGCTTTTGAAGTGTTGTCTATAGAAAATATAGGATACCTGAAGTTTGTTGCCATTTCACGGGTGCACACAAATTTATGGTTGGACATGTTGGCTATCTATTTACTCGGCGTAACCTTGTCCTTTATATTTTACCAAAAATATGGCCAGTATGTTGTGTTTGTTTGCCCTAAAATGTACTTTAATGTGTTTACTAAAATTTTGCATTCCCTAGACCTTTGCGGTTATAACGTGTGACATATAAAATTGGAACTACCATTATTTTATTCTCTAGGTTGTCTGCTTTCAGAAAATGTATAATGTTTGCAGGTTTTGTGTAACTTTAGGCCGAAAATGATTTTTTAAACAAGTGTGCAAAAAAAACGCAAAAACGGCTCTGGCAGTAAAAAACGACACCCCCCCCACACCTTTTAGAAGGGAAGTCTTGCACCAAAAAAAAAAAGAGATTGCCATGCCAGGACAGCTGCTAAAAGTGACTGCTGAACTTACTCATAGAACTAGCAATCAGAAATAAAGTACAGTTTTCTAACTAAACTTAATTTCTCCCTCTGCAGTTTGTCAGCTCTCCCTATTCTTTACCTACAATAGCTTCAAATTCACCGATACTTTGGCTGCTCCAATTTTATAGTGAGGGGGTTGGCTTAACCAAAAGCCTCCTTGTTGGCCGTTACACCGCTCCTCCACCGCCCCTGGCTATTGAAATGAATAGGCAGCACTGCCGAAGTGCCTGAAAAATGCTTTGGCAGCGGCGCTTTTTGGCGCATTTAACCCATTCTTCGGCCGCTAGCGGGGGTTAAAAGTGCCCCGCTAGCAGATGAAAAGTGCCACTAAAATGATGGTGAAGCACTGCTAAAGCTAGCAACACTTTATCGCTAACACCAGGTGCGGCTCAGTGTGAAAGGGCTCTAAAAAGGCAGGGTTCCACCTTTTATTTTCCTCTAAACAAGATCTATTATAAAATCCTAAGGAAAAAAAAACACATTCAGGGCTCATGCACACTGCAGTTTAAAGGAGTTCAAAGAAGTGGCTTCTACAGACTTTTGAGCTCTTTTGAGCTCTTATGTTATCAGCCTGTAAACTCCCCTCCACGTTAACCAATGTGTCCATGCACACTATGGCATTTTTAGGCATTTCCAGGCATATGCTCCTACAGACAGAAAAAAATACCCACAAAACTCAAGTTTTTGAGAGGAGCTAGTGCCCCAAAGAGCACAAAAGAGCTCCAAGAAGCTTGAAAATGCACAAAAAGGTTTGTTCCAGCTTTTTGTCTTATTTACACAGTGGTTAAGAAAATACTATGGGGGACCTGGGGGTCCTAGTAGATGATAGGCTCAGCAATGGCATGCAATGTCAAGCTGCTGCTAACAAAACAAACAGAATATTGGCATGCATTAAAAGGGGGATCAACTCCAGAGATAAAACAATAATTCTCCCACTCTACAAGGCTCTGGTCCGGCCGCACCTGGAGTATGCTGTCCAGTTCTGGGCACCAGTCCTCAGGAAGGATGTACTGGAAATGGAGCAAGTACAAAGAAGGGCAACAAAGCTAATAAAGGGTCTGGAGGATCTTAGTTATGAGGAAAGGTTGCGAGCACTGAACTTATTCTCTCTGGAGAAGAGGAGCTTGAGAGGGGATATGATTTTAATTTACAAATACCGTACTGGTGACCCCACAATAGGGATAAAACTTTTTTGCAGAAGAGAGTTTAACAAGACTCATGGCCACTCATTAAAATTAGAAGAAAAGAGGTTTAACCTTAAACTACGTAGAGGGTTCTTTACTGTAAGAGTGGCAAGGATGTGGAATTCTCTTCCACAGGCGGTGGTCTCAGCGGGGAGCATTGATAGCTTCAAGAAACTATTAGATAAGCACCTGAATGACCGCAACATACAGGGATATATAATGTAATACTAACACATAATCACATACATAGGTTGGACTTGATGGACTTGTGTCTTTTTTTAACCTCACCTACTATGTAACTATGTAACTATCTAGGAGGGTGAAAAAAAAATGCTTATGCTCAAAGGAGCTCAAAGGAGCTTTAAAAAGCTAAAAGTAGCTCAAAAGCACAAGCTTCCTCAAGCTGAAATAAAACCTTAAATGCCTGTAAAAGCAGCTTTTTTTTTTTTTTTTTTGAGCTGCAGTGTGCATGAGACCAAAAAAAGAAATGGGGTAGACTGCACAGAAAAAAGTAGAATAGTGTAAAAGTAAAAAAAAATATTTCACTTCTAGAAGACAGTCTAAATAATATTTTTTTCTTCACTGACCTAAGCAAGCACCTAGGCAAGAATGACAGATGACTGTCTGAAGCAACTCTGTATCCTGGCTTAGGCCGACAAGGCCCAGGCCTGGGGCAGCACTTTGCAGGGGGGGCAGCACGGAAAGAGTCCCCGCCGGCTTGCGCTGTTATGCCCTGTACACACGGTCGGACATTGATCGGACATTCCGACAACAAAATCCATGGATTTTTTCCGACGGATGTTGGCTCGAACTTGTCTTGCATACAAACAGTCACACAAAGTTGTCGAAAAATCAGATCGTTCTGAACGTGGTGATGTAAAACACGTACATCGGGACTATAAACGGGTCAGTAGCCAATAGCTTTCGTTTCTTAATTTATTCTGAGAATGCGTGGCACTTTGTGTGTCTGCTTTGTGTACACACGATCGGAATTTCTGACAACGGATTTTGTTGTCGGAAAATTTTATAGCCAGCTCTCAAACTTTGTGTGTCGGAAAATCCGATGGAAAATGTGTGATGGAGCCTACACAGGGTCGGAATTTCCGACAACAAGGTCCTATCACACATTTTCCATCGGCAAATCCTATCGTGTGTACAGGGCATTAGTGTAGCGCCAGTCTTATGGGGCGGACTAGGCTGAGAAGCAATTTAGTCTATTGCCCCCATAAAGTGGCCTCACTGTTTCCGGAATGTGGGTGGCCAGCATTCCGCAACTGTGTGGGGGGGAGGGCGTCGCTTCTAATTTTGACTGTCCTATCATCCTGGACCACAAACCTTCCTCACTGCGCTATATGTTATATATGGTTATATCTTCTTAGTCCTCTCTATAAAATTATCAGAAATTTGTGCTTAAAATAGAACTATAGGCAACACTTTTTTTTTTAATTTTGGAAAGAGTAAGGGAGGGTTATAGCCCCTGTCAGTTTATTTTTTACCATCTCTGTCCCATTGCAGAGATTTCCCTTTACTTCCTGCCCCATAGCCAAACAGGAAGTGAGAGGAATTCTATGCAAATTAAGGGAATCCATTGCCCACCCCCCTTCGCCCTCAGAACTAGTGTCCCCATTCGAAAATTTTGGGGCGGGTCTTAAATAGCAAGGGGTGTGGCCTTGACAGGAAGGGATGGGTCATATTTAAATTAGGGGTTGCACGAGTTTAGTCAGGCCTAGGGCAGCACAAAACCTAAATATACTACAGGTCTGCAGGGGCCCCAAGGGACACACAATAAGTGGAAAAGGGCTGCATGTGGCCCTGGGGCCACAATTCGGGCAGCCGGTTATACTAAAAAAATAAATATAAATATATCAATATGTACACTACAGACAGTGATGTGATTATTGCCTGTATTAACATTAACATAAACATATGGTTTGGGGTCATTTAAGGAAATTTGCTGAACCAGTTTGGTTACATATTAATGTTTTTATTGCAAACAAAACACAGACTGTGTGTGACCAGAGAAAGTGGATGGGTGGAGGTTTTCACATAGTTGCATTTGTATAGATGTATAAGGTGAGAAAAGAAAAATAAATATCAAATGCAGCTGGCTGTATCCACTTTTGCCATATACTAAAATATAAGCTGTCAACCAGCCACAGCACAACATAAAACTTCCATTGACTATATAAACATCAGATGTCCTGGGCTAATGATAGCAGTTTCCAGCCCTTCTGTGACTGGAGTACAATACATGACATTTATAAAATCTGGCAGATGGTAGCAGGAGGCACAGCAATCAGTCAGAGGCCAACTTCTATTTCTCCAGTGTAATGATAATACAATCTCCTAAACTGCAGAAGGCCTCTCTAGCTTCAGTTGTGCCTAAAGCAGCACCAATACATCAGTGCCCCATTCCTTAATAGTAAGTCCTACCCACTTATAATTAAAGACTTGTTTTGCTAGGGAAGAACACACACAGAATCTTTATCAGCGTATTGCTTGCCCTTACCAGCAGGTTACATCGGTGAGGCTCTAAGGCAACACAATAACCTTGTTTTATAGGGCCGCTGTTGTGAAAAATGTTGTATTCTGAATGCAGTTAAAGGCCAAGTCCACCTATTACAAAAATAATAAAAACACCTATATCTGCAGCAAAAAAAATGTGCATGAATTACGTAATTTCAGTTGGACAGCTGGACCAAGTGACAGTGGTGATCACCACACTTATGTTCCATTGAGAACTACAAATGAATCTACAATGATGGTTTGTGGGACTTGTAGTTTATTTATTTACAGATCTCTGTGTGGCTGATGTGACTGAGTGTGTCACCCATCTGACACATACTTTGTCCTTCCTAGGGATCTCTCCATTTGGCTATGGACTAGCCAGGCTGCATTCCGCCTCTCAGGCTGTCGATACATCTGAGTCCTGCTTTGCTACACACCTCCTTCCTGCCAGGCTTGTTGTGAGTCACTGAAATCTGACATTAAGAGCCCTTTCACACTGACAACACGGGGGCGTCGGCAGTAAAGCGCCACTAGTTTTAGCAGCAATTTACTGTCATTTTAGAGGCGCTTTTCGGCCGATAGCGGGGTGCTTTTTACCTCCACTAGCGGCCAAATAAAGGGTTAATAGTGCCCGCAAAGCTTTGATTTCAATGGGCAGGGGCGCTTTAGGAGCAGTGTATACACCGCTCCTAAAGCGCCTCAAAGATGCTGCTTGCAGGACTTTTTTTCATGTCCTGCCAACGCAGCGCCCCTGTGTGAAAGCACTCAGGCTTTCACACTGGGATTGCAGATGAGGCATTTTTCAGGCGCTTTACAGGCACTATTTTTAGCGCTAAAGAGAAAAGGGAAAGGTCTGGTGTACCCAGTGACACACTTCCATCCCTGTAACATATGATAAAACAAAGGATTCGCCCTGGACTCTAAATGAAGTGGGTACCGTTTCCGCCAGTAAACATAACAGTAGTAAATACAGTATATGGTTTATTCAAGTAAAATTGTTTACATACATAGATATCACCAACGGTTGCCAATTTCAAATGTACATAAAAAAAGAAAAATTAGTACATAAATGTAATAGCAGTCATAGTACACAGGCATCATACTACCCATCACGTTTTGCGAGATCCAGCTCGCTCTTCAGGGATGGATGTGTGTAACAATGTACCTAAGATAAAAAAGTATATATTTGGCAATATGACACAGTATTAATTATAAAGGCACAGGGTAGGAGGGGTTAGGGGTCCCCATACTCACCACTGAGCTTCACCTACAGGTGTGCGGCTCCAAGACGGCGGCAGGTGCCTCACCAGGGAGCTGAGGGGGCGGAGTCAGATGGGACCTCACCAGGGGCCAAACACAGAGCAGGCATGGCATGTGTGTAGTGATGTATCCCTAGAGACCTTGTTAGTCCAAAAAGAGTATAGGCTGTGAACATGAGTATGTTTGTCAGGCATCTAAAGTAGTGTAATATTTTTTGTTTATGTATCTTTGAAATTGGCAACTGTTGGTTATATCTATGCATGTAAACAATTTTACTTGAATAAACCATATACTGTATTTACTACTGTTATGTTTACTGGCGGAAATGGTACCCACTTCATTTAAAGTCCCGGGGCGAATCCTTTGTTTTACTATTTTTAGTGCTAAAGAGCCTGAAAAATGCCTCCAGTGTGAAAGGGGTTTAATACACGTTCTGTTTTCTGCAACCGGATTTTATTGCTTACTGGCGCCACACCACGTTGTACTTACCCACTTGTGGACAGTGCCGCATACATTTTAAAAGTCATTGCTGCTACTAATTGCCAAATGTGTAGTCAGGCAGTGGGTACTTATTTTCACCTATTTTGGCAATGCCCTAAGATCCAAGCCTTCTGGATGCAGGTGGTGCAGTTCCTACATGATAAAATGGGCTCCCCCATCACACTACAGCCAAAGCCATGCCTTCTGGGAATTTTTCCAGACCCAGATTTTGATAAGTTCACAAAAATATTTTTGCATGAAACGCTTTTCTCTGCTCGCAAAATCATAGCCAGATTTTGGATGAGACCCACTCCGCCGGAATTTGTGCAATGGCTAATAGAAATAAATACAGTTCTGCCATACAAGAAACTAATGTACTCTAATAGAGGGTGTCCATCCAAATATGACAAGATCTGGGATAGGTGGCTGAAAACCCCCGAAACATGTGTATAATCAAAAATCCGAACATGACAGATTAAACTGACCCCCCCCCCCCCTCCCCGTTGACTCAACTAAATATGGTGGATCACAGATCTCTACTGTTTACTTCCATCCCCTAAAATTTGACTGCACAATGGATATAATGAGTGTTAATAAAGCCGATTTTACCTTACCTCGAATGTTATATAGAGTCGAATGGCTGTATACGACACAAATAATATTGTACTAGGCCAATATTCATAGAAGTAAAGAAAGCAAAGGTACGCCTATAATTGATAACCTTGTTTATTAACTTAGATGACTGTCAAGATGATCGATTGTATGTAATCCTCTCTTTTTGTTCAATAAAAAGATTTTGCCGGGAAAAAAAAAAAAAAAATCTCACAATGAAAAAAAAAAGTCATTGCTGCTGCAGATTGGCGGTGGAGGAGTCCCGTTGGAACCATGTTGCCATGGAGTTTGGCTTCTAGTACATTTAACACTACCCCCCCCCCAGACTGTCAGTGCTACTGTCCAAAAGTCGCCCTGTGCATCCTCATCTAGAGTGGGGTCACTCTAATACAGGAGGTGTATTACTGGCCAGATCACTAGGTGAAAACAGAGGGAAGGAAAGCTTAAAAAAAATAAAGCTAATGCAGCCACCACATCTGCAAAATTACTTTTTTGGTTTTAGGATTTCTTTAACCGCTTGCTGACCAGCGCACGCCGATGTACGTCGGCAGAATGGCACTTGCCTGCAAAAGGGCGTACAAGTACATCCCCTTTAAGAAGCTGTGGCGCGAGTCCTGTGGTCGTGTCACAGAGAGGAAGTACGGGGAGATGCTTATGTAAACAAAGCATTCCCCATTCTGCCTAGTGACAGGACAGAGATCACAGCTCTCTGTCATCAAGAGCAGTGATCACTGTCCTGTGTGTTCAAGCCCAGCCCCCTCACAGTTAGAATCACTCCCTAGGACACACTTAACCCCTTCACTGCCCCCTATTGGTTAACCCCTTCACTGCCAGTGTCATTTACACAGTAATCAATGCATTTTTAATCGCACTGATCCCTGTATACATGACAATTGTCCCAAAAATGTGTCAAAAATGTCCGATGTGTCTGCCATAATGTCGCAGTCCCGATAAAAATCGCAGATCGCCGCCATTACTAATAAATAAATAAATAAATGCCATAAAACTATCCCCTGTTTTGTAGATGCTATAAATTTTGCGCAAACCAATCAATATACGCTTATTGTGAGTTTTTTTTACCAAAAATATGTAGAAGAATACATATCGGCCTAAACTGAGGAAAAAAATTGTTTTTTTATATATTTTTGGGGGATATTTATTATAGCAAAAAGTAAAAAATACAGTTTTTTTCAAAATTGACACTCTTTTTTTGTTTATAGTGCAAACAATAAAAAACGCAGAGGCGATCAAATACCACCAAAAGAAAGCTCTATTTGTGGGAAAAAAGAAGGTCAATTTTGTTTTGGTACAGCATTGCACGACTGCGCTATTGTCAGTTAAAGCGACGCAATGCCGAATCGCAAAAAACACTCTGGTCTTTGGGCAGCCAAATGGTCCGGGGCTGAAGTGGTTAAAACCAATTTAAAAAAGAGAACATCAATAGCGAAAGCATTGTTGTCTGATATGCTTACAAACAAGCAGGTTACAATGGTCTCGGTTTGCTCACTACCACATGGGACCCCCCTGGCAGACACCACCTCCTGTCTATCCATTTTTTTTGCGATTGTTCATGTATGTTATGATTCACATGGCTGACGAGGGGATTGACATCACTCTCCCAACCTCATAGAATGCTTTACATTCTCTGAATTGCACCCTTGCTGAGCAGCCAACCTCCTGTGTTCAGATTGAACCAGACTACCCTCTCAATGGGACCCAATTTTTTTTTTTTTTTTTATTAAAGGTTACTTACATAGTTACATTGTTGGTAAGGTTGAATAAAGACATTAGTCTATTCTGTTTAGCCTGTGGTATGTGTGAGTGAGTTTATGTCAATAATAAATCCCATATCCAGGTATGTTGTGATCGTTAAGATGCCCATCTAATAGTTTTCTGAAACTTTTGGCACTCTTTGCTGATACCACTGCTTGTGGAAGGGAGTTCTACATCCTTACCACTCTGACAGTAAAGAACTCTCTACACAGTTTAAGGTTAAACCGTTTCTCTTCCAGGTTCAATGAATGGCCACGTGTCTTTTTAAACTCCCACCCACTGAAAAAGTTTTTTCCCTGTGCTAGTGTCACCATTAAGGTATATATCCTCTCCAGAGAATTTTTGTAGTCGTTCCTCATAATTGAGGTCCTCTAGCCCCTGTATTAGCTCTGTTGCCCTTCTCTGGACTCTCTCCAGTTCCAGCCCCTCCTTCCTCCTTCTTGAGGACTGGTTCCCAGAACTGGATGACATACTCAAGATGCGGCCAGACCAGAGTCTTGTAAAGTGGCAGAATTATTGTTTTATTTCTTTAGTATGTCTATGGAACCAAAAAAACAGAAAAAGGTCCCTGGCCCTTTCCATAAAATGCACAGATGTGAACGTGACCCATAGGAAACCATTTTAAATGGACTGTAGTGTGTTTCTGCAAAAACAAAAAAATGCACTAAAAAATGCATAGGTGTGAACCAGGCCATATTGTACATTCACATCAGTCCCTGCCCTCAAGTAGCTTAAAATCTAAGGTCCCTAATTCCCATTCATACATACTAGGGTTCATTTACTCAGGAGCCAATTAACCTACCACCATGTCTTTGGAGTGTGAGAAGAAACCAGAGTACCCAGAGGAAACCCATGCAGACACATGGAAAAGAGGCAAACTCCAGACAGGCAGTATCATGGTTGGGATTCAAATTGACATCCATAGTGCTGCTAAGCAGAAGTGCTAACCACTTAGCTGCTGTGCTGCCGATAACGTAATGTAACTATGTATAATTGAGCTGATTCTTCTTTAGAGCCCAAGAGTTATACGTTAAACCTGTAGAACCTGTTATTTTCTATGAATTCATAATATATTTTTGATTTTGGGTTTAATACCACTTTAATAATAGTCTTTTGTGATATGATGGTGACATGCACAATAATCATAGTAGTGTACTGGTTGACTACTATGTGTTTTCTGGTGCTTTTTGCAGAAATCCACTACAGTCCATTCAACATGGTTTCCTATGGGACATGTTCACATTTATGATTTTTTTCAGCAGCTGCGTTTTCTTTTTTAAATGCAGAACAGTGCATTCTTGGTTAAATAGATTTCAATGGAGATGCTGCAGTGTTTTTGACACATTTTTTATGAGTTTTTGACACGTTTTTAATCTGCCCAACAACAAATTGTCCAAAAAAAGCACTGCAAAAATGGATCAAAAGCAAACTGCATAGGTGTAAACTAGGCCTAATGTTATATTTGGAGCATGCAGAAAAGCTAATCAAGTACCAGAACCAGAGAGGAGGCCGGGTGTTCCTCCAGAGTGTGGAGAAACCAGAGCGTGATGACTGGGCAAATGGTTTAGAGGCTCTGCAAACTGCTCTAAAGCTGGAGAAATCCGTAAACCAGGCTCTGCTGGACCTCCATGCTGTGGCTGCTGACAAGAGTGACCCTCACATGACGGACTTCCTGGAGTCTCCTTATTTGTCGGAGAGCGTAGAGACGATTAAGAAACTTGGAGATCACATCACGAGCTTGAAGAAGCTTTGGTCTAGCCACCCTGGCATGGCCGAGTACCTATTCAACAAACACACACTTGGCTAAAGCTTCTAGTGCAGTTACAAGGCTTTTGCTTCAATAGCTCTGAAGGCTGCAGAAAGATATAATTTATACTAGCAAAAATAAATACTTGACTTCTACCAGCATTTACCGTATTTGAATTGGTCTATTTGAATAAGCTGCTTATAAAGACTCATAAGTAACATCTACATCTAAATCACAGATCGGGATAATAGATACGAGATATGACCATAGAAATGCTTTAAATCACATAAATGAGCCCTTTGACAAAGCCGTAAGGAGGACATGTTAGGGGTGCATCGCACAGCTACTGGATGTGACATAAGCCCTCATCCCCGAAGTTATGCTCCAGATCCCTCTGAGCTGGGTGAGACGCCAACTTGTCGGCACCTTGGTGGGCATGAAAGTTTAACAGGTTGGAGATATTGATTTATATTCTATGAGCGGAATGTTTTTATTCATTTTGTGAGTATATTTTATTGGGCATAAATAAATATGAGTGTTGGAAGATAATACACTATTATAGTCTTCTTTCTTTTGGTTGTGGAGTGCTTGGGGATTCCCTAAAGGGGAAAAAGCCATACCATGGGATAAAGATGACATCACATGAGCTATTTTTGCCAGTCATTTAAGTATGAGAGGCAATACATTCTGGCAAGTGAGATTGAATGTGGGGGAAAGGTTTGAGCACTTTCTCTTGTGGTGGACTGAAGAAGAATTTTGAGGAATCATTTTACTGCACATTTCACGATTGCTGTTTGGACATTATGCTATTTGATGGACACTTAATTTATGTGATTCAAAGCATTTCTTTGATTAATGTGTATTATAAATTTTGATTAACTGGTATATGTGAGTATTGTAATCACAGCGCTACATCATAACTATTATCTCGACCTGTGATTTAGATGTAGATGTGACTTATGAGATTGGTTATCACTATTAAGAGAGCAGCAGTGAAGGTCATCTGTTACAGTGACAACTGTGATTTTCCTTCACATTAGTGAGAATTTTTCAATCCGTCTATCATGTTGTAAAACAGGAGGTGAGGTAAAATTTCTGCAAAAAAAATAAATAAAAATACATATATAGTAGGCGAGGTTGAAAAAAGACACAAGTCCATCAAGTCCAACCTATGTGTGTGATTTATGGCAGGATTACATTGTATATCCCTGTATGTTGTGGTCGTTCAGGTGCTTATCTAATTGTTTTTTTTTAATTATCTATGATCCCCGCTGAGACCACCGCCTGTTGAAGAAAATTCCACATCCTAACCGCTCTTACAGTAAAGAACCCTCTGCACAGTTTAAGGTTAAACCGCTTTTCTTCTAGTTTTAGTGAATGGCCACATGTCTTATTAAATTACCTTTCGCGGAAAAGTATTATCCGTATTGTGGGGTCACCAGTATGGTATTTGTACACTGAAATCATATCCCCTCTCAAGTGTCTCCTCTCCAGAGACAACAAGTTCAGTGCTCGTAACCTATCCTCATAACTAAGGTCCTCCAGTCCCTTTATTAGTTTTGTTGCCCTTCTCTGAACTCTCTCCATTTCCAGCACATCCTTCCTGAGGACTGGTGCCCAGAACTGGACAGCGTACTCCAGGTGCGGCCGGACCAGAATCTTGTAGAGTTGGAAAATTATTGTTTTATCTCTGGAGTTAATCACCTTTTTAATGCATACCAATATTCTGTTTGCTTTGTTTGCAGCAACTTGGCATTGCATGCCAGTGCTGAGCCTGTCATCTACTAGGACCCCCAGGTCCTTTTCCATCCTTAATTCCCCCAGAGGTTCTCCCCCTGGTGAGTAGATTGCATTCATATTTTTGCCACCCAAATGCATTATTTTACATTTTTCTACATTAAACTTCATTAGCCATGTAGTTTCCCACCCCAATAATTTGTTCAGATCTCGTTGCAAGGTTTCCACATCCTGCGGAGAAGTTATTGCCCTGCTTAGCTTAGTATCGTCCACAAATACAGAGATTGAGCTGTTTATCCCATCCTCCAGGTTCTTTATGAATAAATTAAATAGGATTGGTCCCAGGACAGAACCCTGGGGGACCCTACTTTCCACCCTGGACTCTGAGTACTCCCCATTTATCACTACCCTCTGAACTCGCCCCTGTAGCCAGTTTTCAATCCATGTACTCACCCTAAGGTCCATGCCAACGGACTTTACTTTGTACAGTAAAGGTTTATGGGGAACTGTATCAAATGCTTTTGCAAAATCCAGATACACCACATCTACGGGCCTTCCTTTATCCAGATGGCAGCTCACCTCCGAATAGAAGGTTAATAGATTGGTTTGGCAAGAAGGATTCTTCATGAATCCATGCTGATTACTGCTAATGATACCATTGTCATTACTAAAATCTTGTATATAGTCCCTTATCATCCCCTCCAAGAGCTTGCATACAAATGATGTTAGGCTAACTGGTCTGTAATTCCCAGGGATGTATCTTGCCCCTTTTTTAAATATCGGTGCTACATTGGCTTTTCTCCAATCAGCTGGTACCCATACAGTCACTGTTCATAAAAATTAGGTACAATGGTCTGGCAATTACTTGACTGAGTTCCTTAAGGACCCTCGGGGTGCAAGCCATCTTGTCCCGGTGACTTATTTATGTTAAGTTTTTCAAGTCTAATTCTAATTCTGTCCTCTGTTAGCCATGAGGGTGCTTCCTGTGAGAGGTCATGAGGATAAACATTGCAGTTTTGGTTACTGAAGCCCCCTAATTCCCTCGTGAAGACTGAGGGGAAGAATAAATTCAATACCTTCACCATCTCTCCATCCCTAGTAACCAGATTCCCTTCATCATTCTTTATGGGACCAATATGATCTGACGTCCCTTTCATACTATTTATGTACTTAAAGAATTTCTTGGGATTTTTTTTACTCTCCTCTGCTATGTGCCTTTCGTGTTCTATCTTAACCACCCTGTTTGCACCCTTACATTTCTTGTTGCATTCTTTGTAAAGTTGGAATGCTGGTGATGATCCTTCAGCCTTGTATTTTTTGAAGGCCTTCTCCTTTGCTTTTATATGTATTTTTACGTTGGAGTTAAGCAACCCAGGACATTTATTAGCTGTTTTAAATTTATTTCCCATTGGAATGCACTGGCTAATGCCCTTATTTAACATTCTCTTAAAGCATACCCATTTTTCCTCCGTGTTCTTTGTTCCTAAGATTTTATCATCTTCTAGCAAGGATCGTAGTTTAGGGAAGTTGGATCTTTTGAAATTCAGTGTTTTTGTACATACTTTATTCATACAAAGTATGAACAGCGATCTGTCATCTCCCCTAGACCGTCCCCTCCCCCCTTCAGTTAGAACACAGAGAGGGAACACAATTAAGCACTTGATCTCCCCCTAGTGGTTAACACCTTCCCTGCCAGTGACATTTTTACAGTAATCAGTGCATTTTTATAGCATTGATCGCTGTATAAATGCCAATGGTCCCAAAAATGTGTCAAAAGTGTCTGATGTGTCCGCCATAATGTCGCAGTCCCGATAAAAATTGCAGATCGTCGCCATTACTAGTAAAAAAAAATAATTAATAATAAAAATGTCATAAAACTATCCCCTATTTTGTAGACGCTATAACTTTTGCGCAAACCAATCTATAAACGCTTATTGCTATTTTTTTTACCAAAAATATGTAGAAGAATACATATCGGCTTAAACTGAGGAAAAAAATAGTTTTTTATACATTTTTGGGGATATTTATTATTGCAAAAAGTAAAAAATATTGTTTTTTTCAAAATTGTCGCTCTTTTTTGTTTATAGCGCAAAAAATAAAAACCGCAGAGCTGATCAAATACCACCAAAAGAAAGCTCTATTTGTCAGAAAAAAAGGACATCAATTTTGTTTGGGTGCAATGTCGCACGACCGCACAATTGTCAGTTAAACAATGCAGTGCCGAATCGCAAAAAGTGCTCTGGTCAGGAAGGGGGTAAAATCTTCCGGGGCTGAAGCGGTTAAGACACGGGCCATGAAGAAGGTAGGTATATTGCCTTTTCTTTCTTTAGGTATTGTAAAAAAGTGTAGCGCCCTGAGATAAAGTATCAGACTGTTCAAAATAAGGATAGATAGAAGTCATAACATAGAGGAGCATTTTATAATAGAGAATAGTCCATAAAAGATGTTATATTCATCAGATCAGATAACAGTCTGTAGTGCAGGCCACCATCCCAAGATGGTCAAGATGTTAAGCGATCGTGTCCAGACAAATGAACCGTCACCAGCAGTAAACTTGTACACTCACTGGACTTACTGGCTGCCATTACAGCAGCTAGAGACCCTCAAACATATGAAAACATCTCTGGAAATATCACAGTAAATCATTAATGCCTACAATACAGGACAGGACCCAACTAGGAATAAATAAGCTCACCCAGAGCCCAGAAAAAGTCTCATAGTGTACTATATTTATTCCAAGTGAAGGTGCATGACAGAAAAAATAAATAAAAAACAATCAAACTCACATATGTGTGACAGACCCCCGAACTCAAGAGGCGTATGTCCGCTGTATAAGCTTTCCTTGCCCGGTACTATAATAATCCAAGATCCCTTAGCCCACCCAATCACTTGTCGAGGCATCAGTGTAGGGTGGTAAGAAGCATAAGACTGTTTATTCAAACACAGGGGACAATCTCCCTTCTTTGCATAGTGACACAGGATGGGGTAAACTTTACCTCCTCCAGTAACATGACGCTGTATTCAACTTTCCAGCAGTACACAGTCTTCAGGAGGGGCTGCTGGAGAAATCCCCCCTCCCCTCTAATCCACGTAAAAAAATACATCCCATAATACTTTGCTCCCAAGGCAGACCGAAACAATAGAACAATGGGATACAGGCACTTACAAACACGTAACAACCCCCACCCCACCTCAAACTATCTATAAATGGTCGGAGACGAAAGGTGGAATTTGTCTTCATATATTTATTGAGGGATATTGTTCAGAAATATTACTTTCCCAAGTGAAAGAACCCCTTCATTCTTTCAACACAAACCACACATATAAGACCCAAGATAACAGGGGTAAAAGGAAATGCTGAGTCCGGTGTGGTTGTACGGTGAGTCTGGCTAGTGCAGACCCGACGGGGGTTCTCGGTACCCTGTGCCCCTGATAGAGACAGGGTGACTTACAAATAGGGGGGGGCGGGGGAGCTGGACAAGGAGTTTCCTGACCTCTCCAAGGTAAGCTGGGTTCCACAACCCCTCTGCCCAAAGTGACTCTCATCACAATATGAAGTTGCTGGCGACCTGGAATTGCTCAGCAGCAGGACGTCAATGCCAGGTATCCCACCCGGACGCATGTCATCCAAAGGGACGTTGTCAAAGGGTCCATTCTTTAGGTATTGTTATATTAAAGCAATATTGAACTAAAAAGCAAACATTTATTATATTGCAGCTCACAAATTCTTAGATGTAATCTCTGGATTAGTTTTCTTTTTAAGGTTTTCTTTCATCTGGTGACCTGGCCAGTAAGTCTGTTGGTTTTCATAAGAACAAGCTCCCTTCCAGTTGTATCAGTTTACAGGGATGGGACAAACCATTTAACACTGGCAGGGGTACTTACAATGCACGGCTTTTACTTATTTATGTAAAACCTTTATCTGTAGTGTGAGTTGAAGTTTGGCTTCAATTTGTTAGTGTATTTAAATCTACTAGAACATTTAACAATAGCCCCCAAGTGGCAATGCTGCTGTCTGCTGTGCTCCTTCATCTAGAGTGGGGACACTCTAATGCCGCGTACACACGATCGGACATTCCGACAACAAAATCCATGGATTTTTTCCGAAGAATGTTGGCTCAAACTTGTCTTGCATACACACGGTTACACAAATCTTGTCAGAAATTCCAAACGTCAACAACACGGTGACATACAACACGTACGACAAGCCAAGAAAAATGAAGTTCAACAGCCAGTGCGGCTCTTCTGCTTGATTCCGAGCATGCGTGGAACTTTGTGCGTCGGAATTGTGTACACGCAATTGTAATTTACAACAACGGATTTTGTTGCTGGAAAATTTGAGATCCAGATCTCAAATTTTGTGTGACGGAAATTCCGATAGAAAATGTCCGATGGAGCCTACACACGGTCGGAATTTCCGACAACAAGCTCCCATCAAACGTTTTCCGTCAGAAAATCCGACCGTGTGTACGAGGCATTATACAGGAATGCCCCATACACACGGTCGGATTTTCCGATGGAAAATTTTCCGACAACAGAAATTCCGATCGTGTGTACACAAATCCGACGGACAAAGTGCCACGCATGCTCAGAATAAATAAAGAGATGAAAGCTATTGGCCACTGCCCCATTTATAGTCCCGACGTACGTGTTTTACGTCACCGCGTTCAGAACTATCGGATTTTCCTACAACTTTGTATGACCGTGTGTGTGCAAGGCAAGTTTGAGCCAAAATCCGTCAGAAAAAAATCCGTGGATTTTGTTGTCGGAATGTCCGAACAAAGTCCGACCGTGTGTACGCCCTATAAGTGTGTCACTGGTCAGATCACCAGGTGAAAACATGGGGAGAAAAAGCCTAAAAAAGAAAACCCACATATAATGATTAGTAAGATTCAATATTATAGAGTATTACATTTTTGTTTTTTTGGTTTAATATAGCTTTCATTTTGTAGTGATCTCTTTGTTGCTCTCTAGCATACAAAATAGATGTGCTACCTCCAAGCTTATTTTTCTGCACTTTACCTCTCTAGTTCTGTTATGGATTCTTCTATGTATAAAAACTAGAGTATTATGTGTTCTGGGAAAATTTTTAATATATTTACTGTCAAGCAGCTAACCAGAAGCCCGGAAAATAAGTCTAAGTTGTAATTTCCTACTTCTGACATCTGATCTCTTCCATTATCTCTGAGACCTCAGATGACTTATTTAAATATCTAGTTTCATACATGCAACAGGAAGTTTTGGTTGACAGTACTTTTTGTACTTTGTGTACAGGGGCAAGGTGAAAAGGCTGTAAAAACAAATTTCTAATTTGTATAGTTTATTACATACCATATTGATCTTGGTTGCATCTGAGTGTAGAACATCAGAATGCTCTAAATGGAGACACACATCCATTTGTGTTCTATACACTTTACACAGACGCTTCATTAATAGAAGGCTGATCCAATTATGACCCCTGGTGGCAAAGCATTGAATAGAGTACCAAAACATAATTTAGTTTCCATCAGAAAGAAATATTGATATTCATTAACTGTTTTTAGAAAAGTATTGATTGCATTTATAATGCTGTTTTTCTAGTGATTGAATTAGGATGGTATATGTTGATTAAAGGCAAGTGAAAATACATTGCCTTCAAGAAAATTGTAACTGATTGCTTTGCAGCAGTTTTACTAATACGTTTTTTTTAGCAAATAAAAACATTAATACTTTCAGTAGTGGTTATTCTGAAAATAAATTACTTGTATGTTTTTGTAACTGAATTAGACATGCATAGTTTATCCTTTTAAACATTTCAAGAGAGAGATAAATAAAGAAGAACACAACTTTTTTAATAGGATAATACTTTGGATAGCATGGGAAAGGGATACAACCTTTTGCTGTGTTATGGAGGTTTCCCAATGGCAGCTGTCACTTGATAGAAGTGGATGTCTCACCAATGACAATTGTCACTGTCACGGATTCACACGCCCACGGCGACTAACTAACCGCGACGTGCGTTCCGTGACCGGGGTATATGAGGAACTAAGGGAATAAGGGGGATCTTATACTGCGCATGTAAGACTGGCTGTAGTATTTTCACAGCCTGCACTACCTTTGGCCACCACTAGAGGGAGACTCCACTCCAATCCAGCTAGCTGACCACACACAGGCAGATACGAATCTTACATACAATCTGGTGCACTCTAAGGGTTGGGGAGCAATCTAGCAATTACTACACACTTCTAGGATTCCTCCAGCTATCCTTCAAGCTTGAACCCCGGTGTTAATCACTCCTCCCACTGTCCCCACACCCACACACCAGACACACAATAAACGATAGCCTGCCACCACCCAACAGTTTGTCCGCAGACTGGTCTGCTGAGCCGCCACACACACAGGTCTCTGTCTGGCAGATCTGTTAGCTTACAATCTGCATGCAATCTGCCAACACACAGTGCAATTGCATACCGATTGGCATGTAACTTAAATCGAGTACTTAGGCACTAAAATACAACAACCTCTCCAGAGATATGAGTCCTAGCTTAGTACACAGAAGTCACTTATTAATTTTATCATTTAATATCCCGAAAGTGGGCAGTGCATATAAGATATACAAAGAAAAAAGGATTTACCAAAAAAAAGATACAAGAAATGCAGAAAGACACACAACTGGCAATTTGCTATGAAAATAAAAAGGGATAAAAACAGAAATAAACTTTACCAAGTAAATCTATCCGTTAGTAGAAGCATACTGGAACATATGGGAACTCCCCAGTTTCGAACTGGCTTTGTGGAAGAACAATGTCCATATCTCAGGCTACCCAATTTATTGAAATATGGATGCGGGCTGGACTTTAGCCCTTGGCCAATCAACCCTGGCGGGGTGTTCCTGTCTCAGCCCACAAATGTTTTGTGTTCTGAAATGACCAGAGTCAAATTGGCCCAGAACGGCGCTGATTGCTGGGTCATGGATAGGATTTCCGATACCAGCGCATCATGCCGATCGCAACAGTACCAATCACTGCCTGCCTGCCGCAATCAGGCGCCATGTAACGGTTTTGTGTGGTTCTCTAGGATTCCACGCCTGCTAAACATACAGAGTTACATGTACACGTAGCCCATCAGGTGTACGATCAAAAGGAATTATTTTCATCTCTCTGCCGGTAATATTTTAGCTTTTATGAGAGATAAAATAGGTTCCTTAGATCTCTTGATATTAATCAAAGCTTACAGACTGTCCGGAGCCTTGTGAATGCCCCCTGCAGATCCGTGTGGCCAAGATGACTAGCTGTTTTCTTTGAGCCTCAGGAAGGTGGCAATCTATGTTTACTCTAATGGGAGCTTTTATTGGCATCTAGGTGTCACTTCGATCCTAGAAAAAAACTATCTCTGTCCTTTTCAAATGCTAATGAAAGAACATATGTGCATGACTGACATAGAAAATATATTTCTAATAACCCAGAATTAAACTACATCTACAATTACACTACTTCTACAGATCACACCACATCTTGTTAAGGCAAAACTATCCTACACTTATATTTTCGTCACAGTCACCAGAACTGGAGATGAGGGGAAATCTAGTTGGGACATGTGTCTGGCAGACAAATGTTGAAGGCTGAAACCTATTGCTCATTTAGGGAGCATCTTCTGGCACACTTTTAGGCCCTTGCACATGAGGCCATCTAAGAGCAGTGCACCCAAGAGGAACAGGTGGCGCATCAAGCCCAACTGCAAGTAGCCTGTCAAAGTCTATGGCAGGCTGAGGCTCGACAGTGCTGAACACAGTACTGAGTGGCACTGGTACCAGTGTTTAGTGCCCTGTGCAGTCAGGGACGAGGGTCTGGAACACAAGTCTTCTGCTCTTGGCACACTTTTAGTATCTTGGCACACTTTTAGAGCACTGTTGTGCAGCATGCTACTTTAACCACTTGCTTACTGGGCAGCTAAACCCCCCCCCCCCCGCCCAGACTAATTTTCAGCTTTTAGCACTGTCACTCTTTGAATGACAATTGCGCGGTCATACAACACTGTACCCAAATGAAATTTGTATAATTTTTTCCCCACAAATAGAGCTTTCTTTTGGTGGTATTTGATCACCTCTGTTTTTTTTTAATTTTTTTGTTAAAAAAAATGTAAAAAAGACTGACATTTAAAAAAAAATACAAAACTGTTTTATATTTTGTTAACAGGTAATTTTTCTCCTTCATTGATGTACGCTGATGAGGCTACACTGATGGGCACTGACAGGCTGCATCGATGGGCACTGAGAAGGCGGCACTGATAGCCACTGATAAGGCGGCACTGATGGGCACTAATAGGCAGCACTGGTGGGCACTGGTGAGGTGGCACTGGTGGGCACTGATAGGTGGCATTGGTGGGCACTGAGAGGTGGCACTGATGGGTGGCACTGATGGGTGGTACTGAATGGCATTGATAGGTGGCACTGAATGGCACTAAAAGGTGGCACTGGTAGCTGGCACTGATAGCTGGCACTGATGGGCACTGATGGGTGGCAGTGATGGGCACTGATGGGTGGCAGTGATGGGCAGTGATCGGCACTGGTAGGTGACACTGATAGGCAGCACTGCTAGGTGGCACTGATGAGACACTGATTGGCACCACTGGTGGGCATTGATAGGTGGCACTCATGGGCATTGATAGATGGCACATATTGCTGGCACTTTCTATGTACTGGTGGGCACTGATTCATGGCACTATGGGCACTGAATTGTGGCACTGTGGACACTGGCAGGTGGCACTGGCAGGCGGTACTGGTGGGCACAGATGAGGTGGTTTTGCCTCTTCCTCTTCCGGACCGGTGATCAGCTTTTGGACAGCCATTTTTAGGTCTCTCCAGAGATGCTCAATTGGGTTTAAGTCAGGGCTCTGGCTGGGCTATTCAAGAACAGTCACGGAGTTGTTTTGAAGCCACTCCTTCGTTATTTTAGCTGTGTGCTTAGGGTCATTGTCTTGTTGGAAGGAAAACCTTTGGCCAAGTCTGAGGTCCTGAGCACTCTGGAGAAGGTTTTCAAACAGGATATCTATGTACTTGGCTGCATTCATCTTTCCCTCGATTGCAACCAGTCATCCTTTCTCTGCAGCTGAAAAACACCCCCACAGCATGATGCTACCACCACCATGCTTCACTGTTGGAACTGAAATGGACAGGTAATGAGCAGTGTCTGGTTTTCTCCACGCATATCCCTTAGAATTAAGGCCAAAAATTTCTATCTTGGTCTCATCAGACCAAAGAATATTATTTCTTACCATCTTTGAGTGCTTCAGGTGTTTTTTAGCAAACTCCATGTGGGCTTTCATGTGTCTTGCACTGAGGAGAGGCTTCCGTTGGGCCACTCTGCCATAAAGCCCCGACAGGTGGAGGGCTGCAGTGATGGTTGACTTTTTACAACTTTCTCCCATCTCTCGACTGCATCTCTGGAGCTCAGGCACACAGAACTTTGGGTTCTTCTTTACCTCTCTCACCAAGGCTCTTCTCCCCCAATAGCTCAGTTTTCCAGACAGACAGCTCTAGGAAGGGTTCTGGTTGTCCCAAACGTCTTCCATTTAAGGATTATGGAGGCCACTGTGCTCTTAGGAACCTTAAGTGCAGCAGAAATGTTTTGTAACCTTGGCCATATCTGTGCCTTACCACAATTCTGTCTCTGAGATCTTCAGGCAGTTCCTTTGACATCATGATTCTCATTTGCTCTGACATGCACTGTGAGCTGTAAGGTCTTATATAGACAGGTATGTGGCTTTCCTAATCAAGTCCAATCAGTATAATCAAACACAGCTGGACTCAAATGAAGGTGTAGAACCATCTCAAGGATGATCAGAAGAAATGGACAGCACCTGAGTTAAATATATGAGTGTCACAGCAAAGGGTCTGAATACTTAGGACCGTGTGATATTTCAGTTTTTCTTTTTTAATATATCTGCAAAAATGTCAACAATTCTGTGTTTTTCTGTCAATATGGGGTTCTGTGTGTACATTAATGAGGAAAACAATGAACTTAAACGATTTTATCAAATGGCTGCAATATAACAAAGAGTGAAAAATGTAAGGAGGTCTGAATACTTTACTTTCCGTCCCCACTGTACATCTTTGCATTTCTAGTAGAGCAACGCACCTTGTACTGTGCTGCAATTCTAACCGCCAACAAGGTAAGTTAGGATACAATTCACACTGCAATGCAGTATGCAAAATCCAGCCTGACAGTTCTGGCTCTTGACAAAGTGTTCTGACTGAGGTAGAGTCACTGAATGTCTACTCAGGCAGAGGCCATGGTGCAGAAAATGTGTGAAAAGCAATGTCCGGTGGAACCAAGGGAGACCCTGTTCCAGCAAAGATGTACGTATTTTATGGATCTAATGACAGAGGGATGGTGCTGCTCTCGTTCTGGATGGACATTATATGACAGCACACCCTAGGGCCGAGGGCTAGGACACAGCACAACCCTGATCTCTGCGTCCAATCACAGCCGTCACACGTAAACACGGAAATGCCGGTAATCGGCTCTCCTCGCCTCACACTGATAGAGTGTGTGTGGCGAGGAGAGCCGATCAGCGGCATCTCCTCGCAGGGGACATCCTGACATGTAATCAGGGCACTGATTATCAGTGCCCTGATTACAATACAGAGCCAACAGTGCCAGCAATCAGTGCCCACAAGTGCCACCAATCAGTGCCCATTAGTGATACCAGTCAGTGCTGGCTAGCAGTGTCACCTATCAGTGCTGCCCATCAATGACCATCATTGCTACCCATCAATGCCCATTAGTACCAACCGTCAATGCCCATCAGTGCTGCCCATCAGTTCCCATCAGTGCCGCCTATCCGTGCTGCCTATCAGTGCCCACCAGTGCCACCTATCGATGCCCACCAGTGCCATCCATCAGTGTCACCTATCAGTGCTCATCAGTGCCACCTATCAGTGCCCATAAGTGCAGCACATTAGTGCCTCCTCATCAGTGCCACCTAATCAGTGCCCATAAGTGCCACCTCATCAGTGCTCATAAATGCCACCTCATCAGTGCCCATCAGTGCAGCCTATCAGTGCCCATCAGTGCCACCTCATAAGCGCACATCAGTGAAGGAGGAAAATTACTTATTTGCAAAATTTACTGACATTAATTAAGAAAAACTTTTTTTTCAACATTTTTATCTTTTTTTTTAATTTGTTTAAATAAAAAAAAACAGCAGTGATTAAATAGCACCAAAAGAAAGCTCTATTTGTGTGAAGAAAATGATAAAAATGTCACATGATTACAGTGTAGCATGCCCGCGCAATTGCCATTTAAAGTGTGACAGTGCTGAAAGCTGAAAATTGGCCTTGGCAGGAAGGGGGTGAAAGTGACCTATAGGCAATTGGTCAATAATGGGAGCAGCTGACATATTTGTCTGTTTGAAGGTATGATTAAAATCGCCTATGCTCTCGTACAGCAATGCAAGGTCAGTTAGCTACTTCATCAGCACTGGCATCTTAATCCAGTCATCTTCTGGGTCCAGCGTCTTTGCCATCTTGACTGGCTAGCCCAGGATGGTGCAACTTGGAAGTTAATTTAAAATTTTTTAGCTTACAAAAAATAAAAATGTGGAAAAGACAATGTAAAGTAAGGTAAAATGCCACTACTATTTACAGAATAATATGTAAGCACAGAATAGGTTAACAAAAATTTTGACGGGTGAGAAGTATAGAAATGACACATAAATGATAGCAAACACCATTGAGTGCTCTGCTCTAATAACACAACTGAAACTGACAAGTGGGTGGAAGCAAAACCATATTTTATTTTGCATTGGAACAACATAGTTTTCATGCATAGCACATATATCAAGAGGCCTTATGTGTGAAAAACCCAGGAAAATCACAGGTATTACCCAACTAACATAACCAGAGTTGAAAATGCCTGTCCTCACCATGAATTCTAAACAGGAATATGTCTACTCAAAATCCACAGAAAACAAACATGAGGGATTATTCATTTGTTGGCAAAGTCATCCCAACCAGTAATGCCATGACAAATGAAACATTTTAGGGAGGATGGTCGGAGACCAGAGGACAGATAATTGGAAATCTTTAGTTCAGTGCACCAACTACCCAGCACTCTATTAAAGGCTACAGAAAGTCCACACACCAAGACTCTACAGTAAACAGCACCCTCTCGCTATCATAATCATAACTAAAGACTAGGTGGCAACTCTTACCTCACACCATGCTTTTAACAGTCATGACTCAAAGGGTTCTTCAGGTGTCTTTGTACAATGCAATATAACATGTTTCTTTGACTACAAAATAATGCTTTCTTCTGATTTGGCAAATAGATGTTTTCCCCAAAAGAGGTTGTTATTTTATACAGTTTGGAAGATGCTCTTACAGGTATAAAAGAAGCCTTATGTGGTAAGGCATTTGGATTTTTTATGTTAAGATTAGGGATGAGCTTGGGCAAGTTCTGCTGCTCTTTCGAATCCACATGGCTGAGCCCACCAGGAAGCTGTCACCTGTAATGGGACAGTCATATAAGGTGGAGGCATTCCCCACCCCACAGCCACATGTACACAAGGGACATGTATAGGTGTCAAACAAAAGCAAAAGCAAAAGTAAAGCATGGTTGACATGTGTCTCCATTCTATGTTCTCCTTGCTGTTAAGGCCAGTTATAGGTTGGGGCAGTAGCCATTTGTTTGTACTATTGGTTATTTGATGGGGGGGGACGCACTGGATGCCTTTGTTGCCTTTGTGCTATTTGCTGGGTGTCCAGTTATCTGCTGCTGTGCTTATGCTTAATTGCTAAATAATTCAGGTTCTCTGACAAATGGACCAGCTAAGATTGACTGTCTTCTGAAATGATTCAGTGTGTGTGTGTCTCTTTCTGCTAGCAAATCGTAAATGAAAGTAAGTTGGCTGTACATGTGTACTTAGTTCTAGCTATTTTACTGCTCCTCCTCTTTGGTTACAATCAGCCAATAACATTCATCATCATCATTATTTTTATTTTACTTCCCCCACCCAATTCCAGTATCGATATTTTCTCCCCTATGTCGAATCTTTTCTCTCTATGTCGAATCTTTTCTCTCTATGTAGAATAATCTTGGACTAATAGAGCTAAGGTTAGGCACATTTGACCACAGGTTTGATGGACACAGATTGTTATTGTCAGCATCATGTCGAATCTCCTATCTATATCGAACTGTTGTAGCCACGAAAATGAAAATAAAGCATTTGTTTACGTCGGATCTTTCGTTTTTCGGATTCTGCACTTTCGTTATCGTTTGTTAAAACGATAACGAAAATACCTGAAATTCGGACAAAAATGCATTCGGACGAAAACGAATGCACATGTCTAACCACAACACCATTATTATCTTATATTTTTTAACCTCAAAGAGGTTGGTTGGTGTTGGTGTCCCTTGTTAATTTGACATTTTATTTTGGAAATGTACCTGCCTACTCACAAACAAACTGTCCTTTTTGAAGTAAAACACATAGCCAAGGATTTAAAAAGAAAAAATTAGAAATTTATTAGGGGGCATAACAAAAAAAAGAGGAAGGCAACGCTGGAGAAACTGTTGAAATTGGTGAAGCCTTTGTACCCCAGGGCAGACATCAATTATTTGACAGGCCAAATTGGTAACCTGAGGAGTCCATTTAATAGGGAGCACAATCTGATCCAGGACTCCGAGAGAGTAGCAGATGACATATATGTCCCGAGGCTGTGGTCTTACAACAGCCTGAGTCTTTTGCTAGACCAGACCGAACCCAGGCCATCACACTCTTGTCTTCCTTCCATGCTTCCTTCCAGGCTGTGGATGTAGTGTTGGAGTTGTGGCAGGAGGTGGAGGAGGAATATGGTCCAACTCACATACGTGACTTTTTTTTGCGAGTTCGCCCATCACCCCCTTATTTAGGACCTGAAATAAAAGCTCCTCACTGATGATGCGTTGGCCCACCTCCATTTCCTACATCTTACTGGCCGTCATACAGGCAAAGGCCTCTTGAACACTGGAGGTTGGTGTGAGGACCGCAATAGCCTGACGAATCAAAACATGCGCTGACTCCTCCACGTTCCTCCACTGCCAGGGCCTTTTTGTTGGAAGGCAGAGGGGAGGAACCTGTGATTCGGTCAGGCTACTTGGCATGGCCACCTCCTGGCTGCCACTTTCCATGGCCACCTCCTGGCTGCCACTTTCCATGGCCACCTCCTGGCTGCCACTTTCCCCCACCACCTCCTGGCTGAGACTTTCCACGGCCTCCTCCTGGCTGAGACTTTCCTGTGTATCAAAATGGGACATAGTTTTATATTTTTGGTCATCAATCACACACAATTTTGAGCTCATGACTGTTGCAAATTCAATGAAAAGTCTATCATTCTGACCCCAGCATTTTTCCTTCTTGTCCCAATCATTTTTGGCTACTACTGTCTATTGATATGTAAACCCCTTTGTTAAATCTGAAATTAGTGATCAATAATAACATCTAGTTAACATAATTACATTTTTGACAAGAAATATGTTGAACAATGCTATACCTGGCTCAAGCTGGGCTCCTCCACATCTTCCTGGGTGGAAGGCCCAGGTTGTACGTCGGAAGCCTCATCTGAGGTGGAAGGAAGAGTGGAAGGAAGTGTGGCAGGAAGGGTTGAGAGTGATGGCCTGATTTCAGTCTGGTCTGACAAAAACTGCAGTCTGTTGTAGTACCAGAGCCTGGGGACCAAAATGTCATCTGCTGCTGCTCCAGATCTCATGGAATCCTGGACCTTTTTGTGCTCCCTATTGAATTTATCCATATTCTCTGCAAGACACAACACAAGACAAACCCTAATGTCATGCTAAACTCTTATTATCTTGTCCCAATATAGGCCTCAATCTATAAGCAGTATAGGCCACTGATGCCCGAAGTTAAAATGTTGCCTTCGTCAGCACGATCGACACTTACGCTACTCCATCCTCAACTCACAGATTATACGTACGACACACGCATGTTATGCTTTATATACACGACGTATGTGTGAAACTCCGCCCCTTACCTTCTTTCTAGTATACTTTCAGCGCAGTTGGAGAGCACATGGCGGAGACATAGCAGGTGCATGAGAGTAGCAGCAATGACGAAAGCCCACAGGCACAAACATCCTGATCCAGGAGATTGAAGGCCTCAAACATGCCCTTTGTTGAGATGGTGGAGATGGTGGACATCTTGAAGAGGGCCGACTATGACGGGAAATATGGACTGTACAGAAACCCAAATGTGAGAAAAGCCAAAAATATGACTAAAGTTGTGAAAAGTCTGCAGAAGAATTTTGGGGTATGACGATCCAAGGAGCAATTGAGGAAACGATGGTCAGACCTCAAATTGTGGGAGCAGTTTCAGTACAGAAGGATCAAGAAAATGCTGCAAAAAAGTATGTATTTGTCATGTGTTCCTATTATTATTATTACTTTCGTGCTGGTCCATGTGCTTTTCTTTACTGTTGTACAGCTTAAAATGGCATTTAAAATGGCAAGTTTCAGGTTTGTTGGCACAGTAATTGTTTGTAGTAAACATCGTTCGTTCGCCCACTAATACAATGTTTTTGACAGATGCAGGTTAACTACATTTGTTCAGGCCTATTTGTATTAAAAGAAGTTTGTTGTCTAGATGTGTTTGTAACTAGAATGAAGTGCAAACTTGATTCAGTGTAAGGAGAGAAAACTCGGCAGCTGTTTACACATCTGGAAGCAGGAGCACTAGTGTGGGACACCAGAACACCCTTTTTAGGGTGTCCCACATAGGTGTTCCAGTGGATACTAGGGGTCTCTACATGTGTGATACTTTACCAAAAAAAGGTAAGTATTCCAGCTTGAAGAAAGGGAAATAATCATATATTCAGCTTGGAACTCTGCCAAAACAGACAATTGTACGACACTTCCAAGCAATGTTTCTTATTCCTATTTCTTGTCTCATATATCTGTCTGCTATGTATACTTTTTTTTTATTCACATAAAGGAGAAAAGACTCGGGACATCTGAGGACACCAGGGACCACCAACCTCCTAAAGAAGGCGAAGTCACCACACCACAACCTGAGAATGTGGAGGTAGAGGTTCATGACGTGGTTGAAATAGTGACCACGGGGGGCGCATGCGCGGAGTCTAGCGAGGCGGACATGCATTGCTAGAGCTCCGCACCGCTGAGGAGAGGAGAAACAGATAAAGCGGAGACTGCAGGCTCAAAAGGTACCCAATTGAATCTCTTTGCCCCTGGGAACAAACTGTGAAAGTTTGGGCAGGAAAAATGGTACTGGGGAGATGCCGTAGCAAAACTAAAAATCAACTCACACAGAGCTCACAGGCGCACACCGCAACTAAAGCGGCGCCAGTCACCTCACCATATACAGCATCAGTGCACTCTCACAGACAGAAAATGTCACAGCAAGACTCTCCATTTGAGTCAAATACAGAGCAAATCCTCTCACAGAATTCTCCACAAGCCTCCTCAGCATCCCCAGCAATACTATTACAATTTGAAAAAATGCTCCATAAGGCTTTAAAACAAACTTCAGAGCAAATAACAAACAGCCTAACTAAAGAAATAAGAGAGCTGGGAAACCGCAGCCTTAGAAATAAAAATGGATGAAACTGAAAATACAACTCAAGATAATATAACAGAAATGGAAAACCTAAAAGAAGAGAATTTAATACTTCAAACTAAGCTCGAAGATTATGGAAATAGAGCCAGACATTCCAACCTGCGCATAAGGGTAATTCCTGAATCTGTGACAGACTTGCAATCTACAATTACTGCTCTATTACAAGAACTGAAGCCAGATATCCCTATTGAACGCTTAGAACTGGACAGAGTACATAGAGCCCTCACAGCCAAAAAAACGGATGGACCCCCACGTAAATATAATTACAAAATTCCATTACTACAGGACAAAAGAACAAATATTAACTGCTGCAAGAGAAAAAAAGGAACTTAATTTTCAAGGTCACAAATATCACATTTTTGCTGATCTATCCCAACTCACTATTACTAAAAGACGCTCCATGAAACCCCAATGGAACTGCAACGTCACAACATTATGTATCAATGGGGATTCCCCTTTTCAGTCAGATTTACTCATCAAGGTACAATCTACAGGAGCAGATCTGCAGATGAACTACAACAGACCCTTTTAAAATTGAATCTGACAGAACCCACAAGCAGCAATTCCTCTTCACGCAGACGAATGACGTCATCTTCACCTTCAAGCAGCACTCAGAAAATTTCAGAACAAAATGGAAATCATCATTCTCACAAAAGAGGCCGTTATGCCAAGACATCCATGGACCAAGAAGATTCAATGGACTGACAACTTAAATCCTAGTATCTCTTCAATGTACTCACTTAGAGATGGTTCTCTATAAAATCTGTAAATGTAACTGAATGTAACTTCATTCTGATAGTCACACACTATGTGGGATTATGTTACATTCAAGTTATATTTCTTATTACTTCTGATTCCTATAGCTTTAAAATATATAAATGTAATAAGGAATCCCTTATTCAGTTGTCCAAATTCTGGTAATAATAATAGACAAATGACTTATTATGACAAATGCAGAAAAGCTGATCCAGAAGTAATGGAAGCTTTTTCTTTTCACAAAACAAATATATTATTACCTAATTAGTTCCTATAATTTTGTTTTCGTTTGATCCAATATGTTTCAATACAATCTTAATTCTATGAATTATCATATTTAAACAAATACATATGATTAAAATATGTAATTGTTTACTCTAATAGGGTTAAAATCCCAAAAATACAAAAAATTATCTTTATCCATACCAAAGTTATAAACAGTACCTTTTTGACTGAATTATTTAACCTAGGGTATTATTAAACATATACAATCACCCTGGAATAACTAATTCTAACAATATAATGTATCCTGCACTCCAATTATTGAGTCATCATTTTGATGCTTTTACTATAGCACTTCTCTCCTGTAAGCGGAAGATCCGTGTACCCCCATTAGCCTTCCTCATTATCCCAACTATATTATGTGGGAGTGTGACGAAGGCATTTTTTCCCCTGAGAGAGATATTTATTCTCTTTCACGGGCAAATTGCGATTACTTACAAATATTAATTTATACAATGTATCATCTATTCTTATATGTTTTTTGTTTACTCTTTACTCCAGATTTCACTGGATTCTTTCCTACCTTTTCGTTTCTTCAGTCCACACAGGTTCATCTGCGCAGTCAGCATTGCATGATGAAAAGTAAGTCAAAACTATTTGATCTGTTACCATGGCACAATTGAATATCCTATCCCTGAATGTTCAGGGAATAAATGTTCCTCAGAAAAGGACCAAAGCATTCCGCACTTTCCATAACAAGAAGGCCCACATAGTGTGCCTCCAAGAAACACACTTCACCAAAAATTCCACACCAAAATATATATCCACTTTTTATCCACAAATTTTTACGGCTTCAGCCAGTACCAAACAAAGGGGAACTCTAATTGCATTTCGCCGATCCACACCATTCACCTTATCATCAGAAATTAAAGACCCAGAAGGTCGATACCTGATACTCATGGGTTATATAATGGATAAAGCAGTCACGGTGATTTCCTACTACGCTCCTAATAAACAACCTACACCGTTCCTCCTGCACATATTACAAGTGATTAATATGCACAAAATGGGAACAGTGATTATGTGTGGGGATTCGAACCAGGTCCTCCTTCCATTTCTAGATAAATCACCTTTTACCCCATCCAAAATGACCTCTAAATTACCTTTCTCCCAACTTCTTTCCAAATACAATCTGGTAGATTCGTGGAGAGAAAGTAACCCGATAAAAAAGAAATTCACTTATTTTTCACATCCTCATCAATCCTTTACCAGAATAGATCATATTTTTCTAACAATAGGAATGATACCAGAAATTATTGCGTCAGATATAATTCCGATTCCTTGGTCTGACCATAACGCAGTATACACTATTATAGCCTCAACAATACCAAAAGCGCATGACCCAACTTGGAACTTACCGGACATAATGCTCAAACACCCATTACATCAGATGACCATTGAGCAAGCTTTAATAGAATACATATCAATCAATAATACTCCAGACATTTCCCCGATAACATTGCGGGAAGCTCACAAGCCTGTTTTGCGTGGTGTAATACAAAGACAAATGGCACTATTTAAACGGGAACGCAAACTTCTAGCAAAAAAGCTAGAAATAAATTTTAATGCAGCCTACATATCATTCCAAGATAATCCATCTCCGAGTACAAAATCTCATTTGGAAAATACTAGATTGGAATACGATCTATTTCTCACAGAATCAGTAGATAAATCCCTCAAACGCTCTAAGCACAATTTCTACATGAATACAAAAAAACCAGGCACATATTTGGCTCGGGCATTAGACTCAACTAACAAACCTTTCAAACCTATACGTTTGAAATTATCAAAAGACGTTTATACTAGTAATCCAGTTAAAATAGTCCACAAATTTCACTCACATCTTGCAACCTTATACAAGTCAAACAATGAATTTAACCCTACAGATGCTGAATCTTTTTTTCTCAAAAATTACCTTACCTGAGTTGTCTCAGAATCAAAAAAACAGTTTGGAAGAGCCTATAACTATAGATGAAGTTGCTAACGCCATTAAAGATCTAAAACTTAACAAAAGAACAGGCCCAGATGGATACTCGGCTCTATATTACAAAACATTTTCAGAAATCCTCTCCCCTATTCTAACTGAAACTTTCAACAAACTTCTAGAAGGACATTCTTTTCGGCAAGAAACACTAATGGCAATTGTATGTATGATCCCAAAACCCCTTTCTGATGATACTTCCTGTGTAAATTATCGGCCCATTTCTCTATTAAATCTTGATATCAAATTATTAGCAAAATTATTAGCAAAACGCCTTAATAGTATTATAGGAAAATTAACACATAGAGATCAATTTGGCTGTATGCCAAATAGACAGGCAGGCGATAATGTACGCAGGGCAGTGTTATTGGCACATATTGCTAAAAACAGAAAATCCCTTTATGTTTTTTATCTCTTGATATTAAGAGGGCATTTGATACAGTATCCTGGCAATATATGCAATATTCCTTACAAAAATGGGGTTTTGAACCCCATTTCCTAAAATGGATTACAGCACTGTATAATAAACCCAAAGCCTATATAAAATATGCTGGATACAAATCTGATGCTTTTAATATCGAAAGAGGTACCCGACAAGGTTGTCCATTATTTCCCTTATTATTTGCCCTTTTACTCGAACCCATTGCCCAATACATTAGAACAAACCATACTATAACTGGCATTGAAGTAGGAGGTATTATACACAAAATATGTATATTTGCAGATGATATACTACTTTTTCTATCATCACCACAGGTTTCTGGTCCCAATCTAATGCCCGTTCTTGATGGATTTGCAGCCTTCTCCGGCATCATGATTAACCCTAAGAAATGCCTAGTGCTCAATATTTCGCTTTCAAACATGGAACTAATTCCGGCGAAGGTTGCACTCCCATTTACCTGGGCAGAGAAATCAATCCCATATCTTGGAATTCAATTAACAGCATCTCATTCTGACTTATTCTCAACCAATTATCCTTCTGTATTAAGACAGATCAAAATCTACTAAAACAATGGTCGCAACTTCCTTTATCCTGGATAGGAAAGATTAATGCAATTAAAATGACTATTCTACCCAAATTAGTATACCTATTCAGAGTCCTCCCTATTCCAATTCCTTCCTATTTTTTGAGACTAGTGCAAAAAAGAGCAACTTCGTTTATATGGGGCTTTTCCAAACCACGTATAACTATACACACACTACATCTTCCCAAAACTAAAGGAGGCCTGGGATATCCTAATTTTACTAACTATTACAGAGCAGCTAATTTGGCCAGTCTCTCCAAGTACCACGCAAAACAGGAAATCCCATTATGGGTATTTATAGAGGCTTTAGAAAGTGATCCTCTATCAATATCAAACTTGTTATGACTTGAACCTAAAGACCGCTCCAAAATTCATAATCCCATAACTAAACACTTTTTATCTCTCTGGGATAAACTAAAATCCAAATATCAATTACAATCTCCACACAATCCTCTCCTATCTTTTATCAGAAATCTGGCCTTTTATCTGGCACGGATCTACCCAAATTCATTTAAAGCTTGGAAAACTTCAGGTATTCAGACACTACACGATTTTATGGCATATAAATCACTCCTTCCATTTCCAACGCTTAGAGAAAAATATGATCTACCAAACTCTGAGATATTTAGATATCTCCAAATTAAACATTTCTTTACACCATTCCTAAATGTGGAAATACCGTTGTCTCAATTATCCATTTTTGAATCGATCTGTGCAAAAGACCCATTTGCTAAAGGAATAATTTTGTCACTTTATAATCAATTATATGGAGTCATAAATTTCAACAAACCTACTTACGTTCAGAGATGGGAGGAGGACCTGGGGCGAACTTTAGAGGACGCAGAATGGTCTAGTATATGGGTCACATCTAAGTCATCTTCGCCCAATATTTTAGCACTGGAAGCAAATTATAAAGTCCTAACCCATTGGTACCTTGTATCTGCCAGAGTGGCTAAATATTCACCTAATACCTCAGCTCTTTGTTTTCAAGGGTGCCCAGACATAGGCACACATTTACATATATGGTGGACGTGCCCAGTAATCCAAATCTTCTGGGGGGAAGTCTTTGTGATTGCTTCTAAAATATTCAAAAGGATAATACAACCAGATCCATTCATAACTTTACTTAACTTGAAACTGGAATGGTTAACATTTTCTCAATTCAAACTTATGATCCAACTACTAACGGCTGCAAAGCAAACAGTGGCCAAGGCATGGAGATCCCCTACTTTGGTTCTGGCAGAAACAATTCAAAGAATTAATAACACAATGTCTCATGCCAAGATGGCAGCTATCGATCAAAACCAAATTCCAAAATTTGAAAAACTTTGGCATCCTTGGATAAAACAACAGTTTCTGTCAAATTTCAATGACTCTGTCCTTTTGCCATGGTAGTAGATTAAGTGACTAATAGAAACATCCATTTTAAGGCTTCAGGGAGAAGCCAATGGACAATAAGCTGATGGGCGGGATGACCTTGTGGACCATATCTCTGCCTTTCTATCCTTTTTCTTCCTTTTCTTTCCTTTCCTCCACCTCACGTTTAAAGCTCATTATCAGAATTTATCTGACCTATACACATATTACCTGTAAATAATATGTATAGATGGTATAAATCATTTAAATACCTCCAAAAGAAACTAATGTAATACTTTCTACCTTTATTTTAGGTTTTTGTGTATCTGATATGTAATATTTGAAATTTCATGTTACATACTTATACAAACCCTACTGTAAAACAATGAGCTTACTTTATAGATCCTTGTAAACTTACTTCATGTATCTTTATATTATTGCATGCTCAATAAACTTCTTTTGACAAGGAAATAGTGACCACAACAGGTGATTATCTGAGACAACAGCTCCAGGTAATAGATGTATGCCTGCATAGTTATAATACATGGTGTGTTTTATTCTTTTTAGGTGATGTGGATATTGTAGAAGAAGAAACTCGTTTCACCAGTGCAGGTGCACACGTCCTCATCGGGGAGATCATGGTGTGCAATCGTGATTTAGAAAAGATAAAGGAAAACATCAATGATGTTCAACAAAAAATGAAGAACATCATTGATGTTTTAGGCAGAATCTAAAACACACAAAAATTGTAACGTTTTGTCGTGGAATTTGTTATTTTAAATCCAGTTTTAAAGTATTTTAAAAGCCAAATTGTGAAGATGCACACAGTGTGTCAACATGTGCTATCTACCATCATGGGATATCAATGTACACGTTTTGGGGGTGCAACCCTTTCCTCTCAACTCAGGTAGGTGAGACGAAGGGGTTGCACCCCCGAAACACATCCATTGATCTCCCATGATGGGAGCTAGCACATGTTGAAATTAGGCATGGGATCAGGAGTGAAATCCACATTTGACTCCCAATTTATGTGCATCTTCAAAATTTGGCTTTTACAGGGGTGACATCACCCCATCTGATGAAGGCAAGATCAACACAGTTTTAATATACTCATGTCTAATATTGTCTTCACTTTTTCAAAGTTGAACTTTGTAAGTTCCAGAGTTGTGTATTTTATTATGGTTTTAAACAAGTCTGTTTAACCAAAAAAAGGTTATTTCTAATGTCAACCATACAAATGTTACACACCAAAAATGTTGGTTTGTTAAAAAAACCCTTTTCTAATGCACATGTGAATGTGCACAGAGTAAAATGTTTTATATTCAACAATGTGTGGCTTCTTATTTCAATGCTCAATACCAGTTTTTGGAGTAAGTTGTTGTAGTTTACTGTGACAATGGGGGTATTTACTAAAGGTAAATCCACTTTGCACTACAAGCGCACTTTCAGTGCACTTTCAAGTGCACTTGTAGTGCAAAGTGGATTTGCCTTTAGTAAATAACCCCCACAGTGCTCTAACATTGGCCCCAACCAGGCCATTTTAGGGACTCAATTAACAATTAATTCATGGTGCTGAAAAGGATGATTATTTTTAACACTAATGCATTATATACATTAACAACAAAAGCAATGTGTGTGTGTAGCAGACCCACAACATAATAGTTAGCTGAAGAAGAGATTGTCACCACATGTATCAAATAAATATCGTTTGCACTATTGAAGAAAATGGCCAAAAAGAAAAGCCCATTGGAGCACCTATGAGACAGCTAAAAGAAACACTAGCAGTAAATCAAATTAAATATTAGTTCAGTTTAAAATAAAAATTTATTTTAAAAGTGTTTCACAAATTTGCTGGCATATCAATGGCCCCCCTACTCACAAAGTACTCCAGATATTTTTGTCTCACTTTGCGGGCGCTTTGGGGGGGCAAGCCAGGACGGCCAGCTTTAAGTGCCGTCAGGGTTGAATGACCAGAAAAGCCAGCCTCAGTCCCAACTGAGGCCACATAGTTCATTGCATTTTTGCCTAGATAATTGTGCATAATGCAGCAAGCAAGAACAATATGGTTCAGTTTATATTCCGCCATGTGGATTGGTGTCAGAAATAGGCAGAACTGGCTGGCCATTATCCTGAAAGCATTCTCCACCACTTTTCTGGCTCTGGCCAGCCAGTAGTTAAAAACCCTATGGTCCGAGGTGAGGGTCTTCATGGGAAATGGCCTCATCAGATGTTCACCTAGCCCAAACGCTTCATCAGCGACGAACACAAATGAAAGACCAGCCACGTTGTCTTCCGCAGGTGGCAAACCCAAGCCAACATTCTGGAGCTGTCTGTAAAACTCAGTCTGGGCGATGACTCCACCATCTGGCATCTGCCATTCTTCCCCACATCCACATACAATAACTTGTATGTTGCCGACACCACCACCAACAGCACAATACTTTTAAACCCCTTATAATTATAATAGTATGACCCCAAGTTGGGGGGTGGGATGATGTGGACATGTTTCCCATCTATTGCCCCTCCGCAGTTAGGAAAGTCCCACCACTGGGCAAAGTGGGATGCCACAGTCTGCCGTTCCTGTGGGTTTGAAGGAAATTGTGGAGTCAAACAAGAAAAAAAAATTGTACTTTTTCACATAACATTGAAAGCAGATTAGACACAAACATTCTTGGCCAACATAATTATAACATTTATTGAAATGAGTATTTAAAGACCAAAGTATAAGGTCCACTTATCAGATTCCTCATCCCCTCTGATGTTTTGGACAAGTAACCCTCTCCACTTCATTGAGAGCTGAATGCATAAATAATGTGTTTTACTTTACCAGCCCCTCCTTTACTTACACTATTGGCAGCCCACTGGACAGGTAAGAAGTGTTATAATACAAAAATAGGGATACACACTGTAGAAATTGAAGCACGTTTTTACATTCTGCAATTACCTATCAAGATAATGGGAGAACAAAACTTGAAACAGTACCATTTGAAAGTATTCAGGCAGGCCCTTGCACTACATGCTTTGGTGAATTCATCCATAAATATGACCACAAAAGAGGTAGGTATAGTGTGTATGGGTTTGGCAAAGTCAGCATATAGAGGATTGGTATCGGTTGACTTAGCAGTTGGGGGGTGGTTCCAAATGAGTTTGCCCCCCCCCAAAAAAAAACTTGCACTCTGCCTGAATTTAAGGACAAAAATAACATTTGTACACATTTTGGGGGGTGTTTAGGGTAAGCACTACAATGGAGCTGAGAAAAAACATTGTTAAGTGACTAGGCGAGGTGTATATGGGCCCAGGATAGCATGCTGGGGAGGTTAGTGAAGGTAATATGCATGAGGGACAAAAAAGGAGCATTAAAGCTTCCAGCATGCATGAGGACAAAGAAGATATTCACAGCATATTACAATCATGGTAATTATGGAATGATGAAAGAAATACAATACATTAGCAAACATTAAATACATAGAATGTGATGTTAAAGGAGAAAACTTACCCTAAAAAAATTCCTTCTGCAGGACCTGAATGATGGCTGAACAGGTCTCTGGAATAATGATCTCCAGAGCCTGGGGGGAGATGCCTGTCAAGAACTTGATGTGCTGCAGACTTCTCCCCGTCACTAAGTACTGCAAGGTGGCCACGAGCCTCTGCTCGGGAGTGATGGCTTGCCGCATGCAGGTTTCCTGCTTTGTAATATAAGGGGACAGCAAAGCCAACAGACAGTGAAAAACTGGGTCCGTCATGGGGAGATAATTCCTGAAATCATCAGAATTATTCTCCTGGATCTCCCACAGCAAACGCATTTGAGAGAATTGGTCACGATTGAGCAACCAATTATTCGTCCATGAACTCTTCCTCCCCCTGTTCATGGACTGGGCTTGGGTCAAAGTAAGAACCCCGACACCATGCCCCTGCACAGCACGAACTCTATGATGAGTACGTACCCGCAACATGGCTTCAAAATGGTCGGCTGGTCAGAACGAACTAACAGAACGCACTGAAAATCAGAAAGAACCTGAGAAGAACGATCTGAAAATCAGAAACGAGCAGACAAGAACGCACTGTAAAACAGATACGAACTATTAACCACTTGCTGACCACCTCACGCAGATATACTGCGGCAGAATGGCACGGGCAGGCAAAATCACGTACCTGTACGTGATCTGCCTCCCACGGACGGGGGGGTCCGATCGGACCCCCCCGTGCCCGAGGCGGTCGGCTTCTGTCCAGAGCGATCGCGAGGGGGGGGCCACAAATGGATGGCCTCCCCCTCACCTCTGATCTCTCCCAGCCAATGAAATCCTTCCTCTGCTGCTGTATAGTAAACAGCAGCAGAGGAAGTGATGTCATCTCTCCTCGGTTCGGTATTTTCCGTTCTGGCACCGAGGAGAGAAGACATCGATGTGAGTGCACAACACATACACACAGTAGAACACGCCAGGCATACTTTTCACCCCCCATCACACCCCGATCACCTCCTGATCACCCCCCAATCACCCCCTCCCCCGTCACAGTGACACCAAGCAGTTTTTTTTTCTGATTACTGCATTGGTGTCAGTTTGTGACAGTTAGTGTGGTAGGGCAGTTAGTGTCAGCCCCCTTTAGGTCTAGGGTACCCCCCTAACCCCCCTAATAAAGTTTAAACCCCGTGATCACCCCCCATCGCCAGTGTCACTAAGCGATAGTTTTTCTGATCGCTGTATTAGTGCCACTGGTGACGCTAGTTAGGGAGGTAAATATATAGGTTCACCGTCAGCTTTTTATAGCGCCAGGGACCCCTATATACTACCTAGTAAAGGTTTTAACCCCTTGATTGCCCCCTAGTTAACCCTTTCACCAGTGATCACCGTATAACTGTTACGGGTGACGCTGGTTAGTTAGTTTATTTTTCATAGTGTCAGGGCACCCGCCGTTTATTACCGAATAAAGGTTTAGCCCCTGATCGCCCGGCGGTTATATAACTTAGGTTTTAGGGTCAGATAGGGTCTGCGTCACCCCAGGCAGCATCAGGTTAGCGCCAGTACTGCTGACACCCATGCCCACACCATACACCTCCCTTAGTGGTATAGTATCTGTACGGATCAATATCTGATCCGATCAGATCTATACTAGCGTCCCCAGCAGTTTAGGGTTCCCAAAAACGTAGTGTTAGAAGGATCAGCCCAGATACCGGCTAGCACCTACATTTTGCCCCTCCGCCCGGCCCAGCCCAGCCCACCCAAGTGCAGTATCGATCGATCACTTTCACTTACAAAACACTAAACGCATAACTGCAGCATTCGCAGAGTCAGGCCTGATCCCTGCGATCGTTAACAGTTTTTTTGCTAGCGTTTTGGTGAACTGGCAAGCACCAGCCCCAGGCAGCGTCAGGTTAGTGCCAGTAGCGATAACACCCATGCACGCACTGTACACCTCCCTTAGTGGTATAGTATCTGAACGGATCAATATCTGATCCGATCAGATCTATACTAGCGTCCCCAGCAGTTTAGGGTTCCCAAAAATGCAGTGTTAGCGGGATCAGCCCAGATACCTGCTAGCACCTGCATTTTGCCCCTTCGCCCAGCCCACCCTAGTGCAGTATCGATCGATCACTGTCACTTACAAAACACTAAACGCATAACCACAGCGTTCCCAGAGTCAGACCTGATCCATGCGTTCGCTAACAGTTTTTTTGGTAGCGTTTTGTTGAACTGGCAAGCACCAGCGGCATAGTACACCCCGGTCATAGTCAAGCCAGCACTGCAGTAACACTTGGTGATGTGTTGAGTCCCATAAGTGTAGTTCAAGCTAGTGAGGTGGCAAGCACAAGTAGTGTTCCGCTGCCACCAGGAAGAAGACAAATAGGCCCGTCATGCCCATAATGCCCTTCCTGCTGCATTCGCCAATCCTAATTGGGAACCCACCACTTCTGCAGCACCCGTACTTCCCCCATTCACATCCCCAACCAAATGCAGTCAGCTGCATGAGAGGCATTTTCTTTATGTCCTCCCGAGTACCCCTACCACCCCAAAAAAGATGTTGTGTCTGCAGCAAGCGCGGATATAGGCATGACACCCGCTATTATTGTCCCTCCTGTCCTGACAATCATGGTTTTGCATTGGTGAATTTTTTGAACGCTACCATACACTAGTTGAGTATTAGCGTAGGGTACAGCATTGCACAGATTAGGCACACTTTCACAGGGTCTTCCAAGATTCCATCGCATTTTGAGAGACCCAAACCAGGAACCGGTTACAGTTACAAAAGTTACAGTTACAAAAAAAAGTGTAAAAAAAACCACAAAAAAATATATAAAATAAAAAAAATAGTTGTCGTTTTATTGTTCTCTCTCTCTCTATTCTCTCTCTATTGTTCTGCTCTTTTTTACTGTATTGTATTCTGCAATGTTTTATTGTTATTATGTTTTATCATGTTTGCTTTTCAGGTATGCAATTTTTTATACATTACTGTTTACTGTGTTTTATTGTTAACCATTTTTTTGTCTTCAGGTACGCCATTCAGCTGCAGCTCGGATTTATTTATCTTGACAGCAACAGCGTTTGCTCCCACGATATATAAAGCCGTGCATGGGGGTAGCAGGGGCAGAGGAGCAATTTGCTCCTATCTTTTGCGGGAGGATGCCCCCATGCATCGGCATATATAAATGGTGCATGTATGCCCATCATTAGAAGTGGGTGGATGAAGGGAGGTATTGTAATGGTGGGCATACCCACCGATCAATCTCTTTTTTTCGTTCAGCCCACAGGCTGCATGAAAAAAAAAGATTACAATATATGCCAATCAAGGACCAGCAACGTACTGGTATGTTGCTGGACTTTGAGTGGTTATACCAGAATGATGCCTGCAGGTTTAGGTATCATCTTAGTATCATCCTTTTCAGCCAGCGGTCAGCTTTCATGTAAAAGCAATCCTAGCGGCTAATTAGCCTCTAGACTGCTTTTACAAGCAGTGGGAGGGAATGTCCCCTCCCACTGTCTTCCATGTTTTTCTCTGGCTCTCCCGTCCCAACAGGGAACCTGAGAATGCAGTCGGTGATTCAGCCAGCTGACCATAGAGCTGATCAGAAACCAGAGTGGCTCCAAACATCTCTATGGCCTAAGAAACCGGAAGCTACGAGCATTTCATGACTTAGATTTCGCCGGATGTAAACAGCGCCATTGGGAAATTGGGAAGGCGTTTTATCACACTGATCTTGGTGTGGTCAGATGCTTTGAGGGCAAAGGAGAGATCTAGGGGCTAATAGACCCCAATTTTTTCAAAAACGAGTACCTGTCACTACCTATTGCTATCATAGGGGATATTTACATTCCCTGAGATATCAATAAAAATGATTAAAAAAAAAAAAATGAAAGGAACAGTTTAAAAATAAGATAAAAAAGCAAAAAAAAATAAAGAAAAAAAAAAAAAGCACCCCTGTCCCCCCCTTCTCTCGCGCAAAGGCGAACGCAAGCGTCGGTCTGGCGTCAAATGTAAACAGCAATTGCACATTGCATGTGAGGTATCACCGCAAAGGTCAGATCGAGGGCAGTAATTTTAGCAGTAGACCTCCTCTGTAAATCTAAAGTGGTAACCTGTAAAGGCTTTTAAAAAACTGTATTCAGTTTGTCGCCACTGCACGTTTGTGCGCAATTTTAAAGCATGTCATGTTTGGTATCCATGTACTCGGCCTAAGATCATCTTTTTTATTTCATCAAACATTTTGCCAATATAGTGTGTTTTAGTGCATTAAAATTGAAAAAAGTGTGTTTTTTCCAAAAAAAAAATGCGTTTGAAAAATCGCTGCGCAAATACTGTGTGAAAAAAAAAATGAAACACCCACCATTTTAATCTGTAGGCCATTTGCTTTAAAAAAATATATAATGTTTGGGGGTTTAAAGTAATTTTCTTGCAAAAAATAATTTTTTTTTTCATGTAAACAAAAAGTGTCAGAAAGGGCTTTGTCTTCAAGTGGTTAGAAGAGTGGGTGATGTGTGACATAAGCTTCTAAATGTTGTGCATAAAATGCCAGGACAGTTCAAAATCCCCCCCAAATGACCCCATTTTTGAAAGTAGACACCCCAAGCTATTTGCTGAGAGGCATGTCGAGTCCATGGAATATTTTATATTGTGACACAAGTTGTGGGAAAAAGACAATTTTTTTTTTTTTGCACAAAGTTGTCACTAAATGATATATTGCTCAAACATGCCATGGGAATATGTGAAATTACACCCCAAAATACATTCTCTTGCTCCTCCTGAGTATGGGGATACCACATGTGTGAGACTTTTTGGGAGCCTAGCCGCGTACGGGACCCCGAAAACCAAGCACCGCCTTCAGGCTTTCTAAGGGCGTAAATTTTTGCATTCACTCTTCACTGCCACAGTTTTGGAGGCCATGGAATGCCCAGGTGGCACAACTCCCCCCCCCCCCAAATGACCCTATTTTGGAAAGTAGATACCCCAGGATATTTGCTGAGAGGTATAGTATTTTGCAGACCTCCCTTTTTGTCACAAAGTTTTGAAAATTGAAAAAAGAAAAAAAAAATTTTTTTCTTGTCTTTCTTCATTTTCAAAAACAAATGAGAGCTGCAAAATACTCACCATGCCTCTTAGCAAATAGCTTGGGGTGTCTACTTTCCAAGGTGATTGGTTTTTGGGCCCCGTATGCGGCTAGGCTCCCAAAAAGTCCCACACATGTGGTATCCCCGTGCTCAGGAGAAGCAGCTAAATGTATTTTGGGGTGCAATTCCACATATGCCCATGGCCTTTGTGAGCAATATATCATTTAGTGACAACTTTGTGCAAAAAAAAAAAATGTGTCACTTTCCCGCCACTTGTGTCAAAATATAAAATATTCCATGGACTCAACATGCCTCTCAGCAAATAGCTTGGGGTGTCTACTTTCCAAAATGGGGTCATTTGGGGGGGTTTTGTGCCATCTGGGCATTTTATGGCCTTCAAAACTGTGATAGGTAGTGAGGAGTGAAATAAAAAATGTACGCCCTTAGAAATCCTGAAGGCGGTGATTGATTTTCGGGGCCCCTTTAGGCTAGGCTCCCAAATAGTCCCACACATGTGATTTCCCTGTACTCAGGAGAAGCAGCTGAATGTATTTTGGGGTGCAATTCCACATATGCCCATGGCCTGTGTGAGCAATATATCATTTAGCGACAACTTTTTATAATTTTTTTTTTTTTGTCGTTATTCAATCACTTGGGACAAAAAAAGAATAATATTCAATGGGCTCAACATGCCTCTCAGCAATTTCCTTGGGGTGTCTACTTTCCAAAATGGGGTCATTTGGGGGGGGGGGGTGTTGTACTGCCCTGCCATTTTAGCACCTCAAGAAATGACATAGGCAGTCATAAACTAAAAGCTGTGTAAATTCCAGAAAATGTACCCTAGTTTGTAGACGCTATAACTTTTGCGCAAACCAAAAAATATATGCTTATTGACATTTTTTTTATCAAAGACATGTGGCCGAATACATTTTGGCCTAAATGTGTGACTAAAATTGAGTTTATTGGATTTTTTTTTTTTAACAAAAAGTAGAAAATATAATTTTTTTTCAAAATTTTTGGTCTTTTTCCGTTTATAGCGCAAAAAATAAAAATCACAGAGGTGATCAAATACCATCAAAAGAAAGCTCTATTTGTGGGAAGAAAAGGACGCAAATTTTGTTTGGGTACAGCATTGCATGACTGCGCAATTAGCAGTTAAAGCGACGCAGTGCCAAATTGTAAAAAGTGCTCTGGTCAGGAAGGGGGTAAATCCTTCCGGGGCTGAAGTGGTTAAATAGAACGCACTGAAAGACAGAAACAAACTGACAACACGCACTGAAAAACAGATACGAACCCACAGGCACAAATGGAAGAGCAGTAATGATTTGAAAAGCACGAGGCTAAAAAAGTGCAAATCATCTCTCACCAATCTTCTACTAACCAGAGATAAACACGAGATTAGCAGAAGGAGCCCAAAGGGTGGAGCACTGGCTATTGAACTTCCTCTTTATAGTGCCGTTGTACATGTTGTACGTCAGCGCGTTCTTGCCGATCCAAATTTCTGACAACATTTGTGCGACTGTGTGTATGCAAGACAAGTTTGAGCCAACATCCGTTGGAAAAAAATCCACGGTTTGGTTGTCGGAAATTACGATCGTCTGTACGGGGCATTAGACAGGACAATTCTGTGTGTTGCAGGCTGGCTGGTAAGTTGAGCTGGGAATTTTTCTTTGTCATGCACCGCCCTTCCATGTGCTCCTTGCTGTTATTTATTTTTATTTATTTCAGGTACTTATCAATTTAAGCAGCGATTTTACATATACATTGTACATTCACCTCAGTCCCTGCCCTCAAGGAGCTTACAATCTAAGGTTCCTAACTCACATCCATGCATACACATACTAGGGACAATTTAGACAGGGTCCAATTAACCTACCAGCATGTTTGGAGTGTGGGAGGAAACCAGAGTACCCGGAGGAAACCCACGCAAGGCACAGGGAGAACATGCAAATTCTAGGCAGGTAGTGTCATGGTTGGGATTGGAACCATCGACCCTTATTGCTGCTAGGGCCAGTTATAGATTGGGGCAGTTGCCTTTTGTTTGTACTGCATGTATACGTGCAGCTGCCGATCAGTGAATGCCTCAGCCACATATAATTGGCCCATTACAGGTGATCGCTTCCTTGAGGGCTCAGCAACATGGGTTCAGAAGAGCATCCAAACATGCTTGAGCTCATCTCTAGTTAAGATGATACCAACATATTAAGATTCTTCAAGACCTGTTCATAGGATGTTATTAAGCCACAAGCTGGAATATATCTGTTTCCAAATAGTTAACACAAGTGAGTTCATAAAGCTGCACCTGTGAAGAGTTTTAAATTTTAGTTTGTGCAAATTGGTGAGCTTGCATGAGTTGTTATACTCTTAAGAAAATGCATCCTGATTCCTGGTGTTTCCTATGCCAGAATGTAACTATATATCAGTTGCAAAGTAGTAGGTTTATTTTACATTTTCGATGACCTAAATGACACAACCACAATATACCGTATATACTCGAGTATAAGTCGTTCCGAGTATAAGTCGAGGCCCTAATTTTCCACAAAAAAAATGGGAAAAACTTATTGACCTGAGTATAAGACGAGGGTGAGAAATGCACAGCTACTGTAAGTGGAAAAGAGGGTCAACAATGCCCATTTGCAGCATCACTGTGCCCATTTGCATGCCTCACTGTGCCCATTTGCAGCCATAGGTCCCCTGAACTTCAAACTCGGTAGTTAAGGGTTCCTAGATGCCCCCTAGATGCAGCCAAAATTTGGGGTCTCTCAACCCAAAGGGTCCCGAAATGACATTGCTGCAGATGGACACAGTTGACCGAATTTGGGGCCCCGTATCTTGGGGCCACTTAGTGCTAAGAACCCCAAATTTGGTGTGCAAACCCAGTGGAACTAGCACCATAAAATTTCCAAAGCTGGTATTTCTAGCACCAAGTGGCCCCGAGATACAGGGCCCCAAAAATCAGTTCAGAAAATGTCAAGCACTTTTTTGCAGCAGAGAATGACATTTTCCGAACCGGTTTTGGGGCCCCGTATCTCAGGGCCACTTAGTGCTAGGAACCCCAGCTTTAGTTATGTTATGGTACCAGTTCCACTGGGTTTGCACACCATATTTGGGGTTCTTAGCACCAAGTGGCCCTGAGATATGGGGCCCCGAAATCGGTTCAGAAAATGTCAAGCACTTTTTTGCAGCAGAGAATGACATTTTCCAAACCGGTTTTGGGGCCCCGTATCTCAGGATCACTTAGTGCTAGGAACCCCAGCTTTGGGTATGTTATGGTACCAGTTCCACTAGGTTTGCACACCAAATGTGGGGTTCCTAGCACCAAGTGGCTCTGAGATACGGCGCCCCAAAATAAGTTCGGAAAATGAATTTTTTTGCTGCAGAAAGGTGCTTGACTAGAGTATAAGTCGAGGGGGGCACTTTCAGCACAAAAAAATGTGCTGAAAAATTCGACTTATACTCGAGTATATACGGTAGGTTGTATTGTCTTTTACAAAGCAATCCTTCCACTAGAAATTATTTTCTTTGTTTCTTAGCCTATGCAGGGGACTGCGGTAAGACTGAGTGACATCAATGGCATCTAAGCCAGGGGGCAGGAAGCCAGGGTCTGCAATAAGTATTGTACACTTTTTCTTCTGGTAGTGTTTTTTTTTTAGATTTCACTTAGCAATTTACATAAAGAGGGGTTCTAATATAGTTGTATTTTTTCAGTGAATGGTTTGCTTTAATATTTTCTACATCGGCATGTAGCTCATCTTTAAAACTCGCACGTCACACAAGTCACCACGGCACAGCATTATGAAATTATATTATTATTTCAATTATAAATATACCACTTGTTTGCCAAGTGTTAAAATCTGCTGATCCAGAGCTTTTTCTTATTACCTAAAGCCTAAGCAGTCTAGATTACAAGTTCTCTCATGACCACAAGGATTGTGGGTTTTCCACATCCTTATGCCGCGTCCACACTATCGCACATTCCGACAACAAAATCCATGTTTTTTTTCCGACAGATGTTGGCTCAAACTACTCTTGCATACACACGGTCACACAAAGTTGGTCGGAAATTGCGAACGTCAAGAACACGGTGACGTACAACACATACGACGAGCCGAGAAAAATGAAGTTCAATAGCCAGTGTGGCTCTTCTGCTTGATTCCGAGCATGTGTAGAACTTTGTGCGTTGGAATTGTGTACACATGATCAGAATTTCCGACAACGGAAACCACCAACCTATTTGCAGGGGGGGCACACCGCTCTTGCAGGCTTGCCACTGTCGCGTGTCACGAGATGCAGTGTGTCACTTGCCACTGTCGCCTGTCACCAAATGCAGCTTGTTACTTGCCACTGTCATCTGCCACTAAATGTGGATTATCACTTGCCATGTCGCCTGCCACCAGATGTGGATTGTCACTTGCCACTGTCACCTGGTACCAGATGTGGATCGTTACTTGCCACGTCACCTGCCACCATTTGCAGATTGTCACTTGCCACTGTCACCTGCCATCATTTGCAGATTGTCACTTGCCACTGTCACCTGCCACCATTTGCAGATTGCCACTTGCCACATCACCTGCCACCATTTGCAGATTGCCACATCACCTGCCACCATTTGCAGATTGTCACTTGCCACGTCTCCTGCCACCATTTGCAGATTGCCACGTCACCTGCCACCATTTGCAGATTGTCACTTGCCACTGTCACCTGCCACCATTTGCAGATTGTCACTTGCCATGTCACCTGCAATTGCTCAAGTTGTATTTTTGGTAGATTTGCTTTCTTTAGATAGTCTTGTAACTTCTTTTTTCTTATTTCTTCTTCTAGTTGTGTCTCCTGTTTTTTTATCGCATATAATGAGCTGAAATATTTTTGAAAGGCTATTGCAATATCCGTTGTCTTATTTACTAGTTCTCCTTTCCCATTTTGAATCTTTTCAATGAAATTTAGAGACTTCTTTTTTCTTAACATTTTAGCAAGATATTTTCCTGGCTTATTACCCCATTTAAATTTTTCCTGTAGTATTCTACCTGCCACCATCTGCAGATTGTCACTTGCCATGTCACCTGCCACCATTTGCAGATTGTCACTTGCCACATCTCCTGCCACCCTTTGCAGATTGCCATGTCATCTGCCACCATTTGCAGATTGTCACTTGCCACATCACCTGCTACTAGATGTGGGTTGTCACTTGCCACGTCACCTGGCACCAGATGTGGATTGTCACTTGCCAATTGATGTGGATTGTAACTTGCCATGCCAGCCAGTGCCACCAACCAAATGTGCATTGTCACTGCATTGGTGGCAGGCTGGCAGCACTGGTCCATTTAGTGAGGGCAGGAGAGCGGTGATGCGGGGCAATCAGTGAGAGATGATGTCATCTCGCTGCTCCCCACCACATCTCCGACATTGAAGCAAGGGGGTCTGGCTGCAGAGTGGAGCTCCACCGATGATAGGAAGCATGTGACCTCCACCGCGCTCCAAGAGCGGAAGAGCACTGATGTGTGGTGGGCAGTGAGAGATGATGTCATCTCTCTGCACCTTGCTCCCACATTGAAGAGGCCCGGCTGTGAAGAGAGCTGATGTGGAGTGGTTGGAGAGAGATGATGTCATCTTTGCTCGTCCACCCGCTCGCTTCTCTCCTGTCCTCCGCCTCTCTCATGCAGCCAGCCTGCCCGCCGCAGCCCGCTGGTTAGGCAGGGACCCTGCGACAAGAGACTCGGGGCTATGGGCCCCAGATTCGGGGCTATAACCCCAATAGCCACCCCCTAGCGACACCTCTGATGCAGGTATTTTCTTTACCCCCAACTTCCATATTGCATAGGTGATGTCTCTTTCCTCCTGATAATATCCCGAGGAATATTGAATGGCCCAAATCCTACTAGATGAGAGATGAGAAATATATATAAAAAACAACAAATGTTTTTATTAATAACTGAATGAAAAATAAAGTTATGAATCAAGGTGAATAATCAAATCCAGATAAGGATGTACATGGACAGTGTATGACAAACCTACAAAATATTAAGTAAAGAATGAGCCCACTGAAGACACACTATATCAGATCCATCAGTTTACTAAAACTGTATTCTGATTACAAAAAAAGTGAATGTTTGATTTTTTCAACTATTTTCTTACTAAATACTTGATTAAGTTACCAGAGTGCTTTTAGCCATTGTCAGGGAAATAACTAATGTATTTAATTGTTATTTATTATTATATATGTAGCATCTGAGCAAATCTGTGTTCTAATGAGGAAAGCTACACTGATAAAAATGATTCTGTTGGCTTGTTATTTTAACATAAAAATGTTATAATTTTCAACATAAAAATAAACGTTATTTAATTTACTTTGATATTTTAAGTATCTTACTTACAGTAATTTTCATTAGTTCTTAAAACACATCTTTTACATTTACAAAAATAATGTATAATACTGAGTAATGCAGACAAAACTTTTAAGGTATGTGCATTTTCATATTATAATTGAGTTACATTTACTTAAAAAAAATTATCTTTTCATTTGACTGAAATTGCGGCACATATTTAGCAAACCTGCAACCACACAAGTTTTGATGCTGTATATTTTAAAGAGTTTGACATCTTTTGGAACTTTGAAAACCTGCACAAGGCAGTTCCCATATGTTTGAGGCCATCAGGACCAAACAGCGCCACTAGTGTCAAGAATTTAATGTTTTTGAGTTATTGAAATTCAAATTCAGATCATGTAACATCAAGCCCCGCCCACTTTGCACCCAATGTTATTAAAATTAAAAAAACTAAGATAACATTAGTTTGCACTGCATCTGTCCCGATTTGTGCTGCAAAAACGAACGTATGTGCTGGTTTGGTTTCAGAGATTGCGCATTGTAGTTGATGAAACCTCTCCCACTTTGCACCACATGTTATTACATTATAAAAAAAAATTATACAATTTGTTTGTGCTGATTTGTATCACAAAAACAAACTTTTTGTTTGTTTGGTTTTTGAGACCGCTTGCTGACCAGCCACCATCATTATACGGCGGCAGGTCGGCTCTCCTGCACATACCGCTGTAGGTGTACTTTGGTCTTTGCACAGGAGATAGCGTGTGCGCCAGTGGGTCTGGTGGACGCGATTGTGGTGTACAGAGGTCAGATGACATGTCAGAAATCTCCTGTTCCCAGTGATCTGTGTCCCAGGTAGCCCATCCCCCCTACAGTTAGAACACACCCAGGGAACACACTTAACCCCTTGATCGCCCCTTCCCTGCCAGTGTCATTTATACATTGATCTGTGCATTTTTATAGAACTGATCAATGTAATAATGTCACTGGTCCCCAAAAAGTGTAATTTGGGGTCAGATTTGTCCACCGCAATGTCGCAGTCCCGCTAAAAATCGCAGATCACCGCCATTACCAGTAAAAACAATAAAAGAAATAAAAGTCCCTAAATCTATCCCATAATTTGTAGACACAATGAATTTTGCACAAACCAATTAATATACGCTGATTTTTTTACGAATTTTTAACAACAATATATAGAAGAATATATATCGGCCAAAACTGATAAATACATTTCTTTTTATAATTTTTTTTTTTTATATGTATTATAGCAGAAAGTAGAAAAAAAATGTTTTTTTTTTCAAAATTGTCTGTCTTTTTTTTTTATAGCGTAAAAAAAACAAAAAACTCAGAGGTGATCAAATATCACCAAAAGTAAGCTATATTTGTGGGGAAAAAAAGGATGTAAATTTTGTTTGGGTACAGTGTCACACGACCGTGCAATTGTCAGTTAGAGCGATGCAGTGCCGTATTGCAAAAAATGGCCTGGTCATTATGGGGGCAAATCCTTCTGGGGCTGAAGTGGTTAAAGTGCAAATAACTTTTTTTTTAAGCCTTTTAGGAAAGTAAATACATTCTGTATTCTATGTTCTTTACAGATATACTGTATATACATGTGTGTGTTTCAGTTTGATTTGTTAGCTGAGAAAGAGGATTTTTTTTTATTTTAAATATTTATATTTACATTTGAAGCTGCTTTAATAATTTTACATTTGAAACACTTTATAAATAAGAAATGTTAATTTTTTTTGAAAGCCTGTTTCATGAGACTATTCCTTTTTTAAAAAAAACATATTATTGTATTATTTTTATATAAAAACATTTAAACATATATCAAATACATTTGGAAAATAATACCAACTTAAAAAAATAATACCAACTTAAAAAATTATCACTTAAAACTAAGTAACTAAGTAACTAGCTAAGTAACTGGGCAGCACAGTCCAGTGGTGTTGTGATTATCACTTTCACCTGGCAGCAAAAGGGTCACTGGTTCAAATCCTGGCCAATACGGGCCTGGACTTTACATATTCTACCCTGTGCCTGCGTAGGTTTCCTCTCACACTCCAAAGACATGCTGGTAGGGTAATTGTCCCTAGTATGTGCATGTGAGTTAGGGATCTTAGATTGAAAGCTGCTTGAGGGCAGGGACTGATCTGAATGTACAATGTATATGTAAATTGACAGTGCTATATAACTGCTTGAAATAAATAAGTTAATGTATGCATTCCTAACTTAAACTTTTCTATAAACTGGAAAAATTGAGTTGGCTTTACTTGAACCTATGGTCTATACACTGCAAAAATTGAGTTGGCTTTACTTAAAACTATAGTTCCAGATAAGTTAAGGTATGTATTCTTAACTTAAAACACTTTGGTCTATAAACTGAAAAAGATCGAGTTGGCTTTACTTAAAACAGCAAAGTTGAAAACATGAAAAGTCTAATGAGTCAGACAAAAATAAGTTTAGTTGACAGTACTTAAAAAGCTGATGCAAATAGTTGCCTCAATTTTTTTAAGTAGACCCAGCACAATATTTTTTACAGTGTATAGTGTCTGCATATCTGTAGAAGTAGGCAAACCTTATGGAGTTTCTCACCAAAACTGAAACTCCTGTTGCAGTGGATGCCTAAAATGTGACCTGTATCTCAATGCAGACTGGGGAAATGAATAAGCTATTGACACCAGCAGGAATATACATTTTTGGGGGGCTTTCCATACACCACTGACAGTACAGAATGCCTCCAGGATGTTTGTCTCCAACATTTTACAGTTTCAGAAATTGACAGCGGTTGCAGATTGAAAAATAAATGTAATAACACATTACATTATGACCTATGTATCAATTGTATATATTTTTTAGCAATAAAGAACCATTTTCCTTAACAGCCTTTCCAAACCTTGTGTGTTCCTGTGGATCCTATATATCAACTTATCCTATTGCAACCACAGGGAGTAGATGGAATATTAGAAACCGGCAGATCTAGTACATATTTGTCAGTCTTGACAAATGCCAGACACATAGAGCAATTAACAGAAAAATGTTCGGCACTGGAAAACCTTTCATTGTGTTTACAATACCAAGCTGCCTCTTGGATTCTACTGCTATTCAATGTGTGTTTATTATACAGTAGCTGTATATTCAGCATCAAGTCAGATGTGACCTTTTGCTTTTCTCAACACATACACTTTTGCGGATGCCTGGGATTACACAAAGTTCGAGGTTGAAGATGCTTTGTTTACGCTGGGAAGAATAGCTTTTAGATAAAATTTTTAATAGAATGAAAGAAGTAAATCAGGATTTAAATACAATTACTGGCTTGCTGCTTTTTTACTTATTTATATGCTTACCCTTGTCCATATAATAGATCCTTTGAAACAAGCATTACTTTGACTCTAAATGGATTTTAAGTTTTTATGTGTTGTTGCAAATAGGGTACATCTATAAATGACAATTTTACAGATTTCCAGATGCTGGATTTGTAAAAAATATTATAATAAAATGTTTATTTCATGCAAAGCCAAATGCTTGAAAAGTACCTACAACAGCCTGTCCTGCCTGGGTTCAGCAAAGCACTAAGTCTAATAGTAGCTTAATAAGCATGGCATGCATGCTTAATGGCATGCAATACCAAGCTGCGGTTTCCAAAGCGAGCAAAGTTCTTTCTTGTATTAAGAGAGATATAGACTACAGCGAGAGAGAGATATCATCTGAAATAGGCATTTTGGGCACCAGTTCACAAAAAGGATATCGGGGAACTGGAGAAAGTGCAGAGACGGGCAACCAAACTGATAATGGAGGAGCTCAGCTATAAAAATTAGAGGGACTGAATTTATTCTCTCTTGAGAAGAGGAGATTAAGAGGGATATGATTAACATGTATAAATACATAAGTGGTCCATATAGTGAACTTGGTGTTAAGTTATTCACTTTAAGGTCATTACAGAGGATAAGGGGCACTCTTTATGTCTGGAGGAAAATAGATTTCATCTTAAAATATAGAAAAGATTTCTTCCCAGTAAGAGCTGTAAAAACGTGGAATAGACTCCCTCAAGAGCTGGTTCTGTCAAGCTCAGAAGATTGCTTTAAAAAAGGCCTGGATTCAAGAGAAATCGCATGTGGTTGAAACTATAGCTAACTTCCTAAATCAAGAAAACATTTACTATCCCTGGTAACATGGGGGTACATATCTAATATAACCAGGACTTGTCATGGATTCTAAATGACCGCAGTGTAACAAGTGTAATACATTTTACTATGTTTTCTTTATGTAAACTTTAAATTCAATAAAAACTATTGAAATTAAAAAGGCCTGGATTCTTTCCTAAATGTACATAATATAACTGGGTATTAAAATTTATAGGTAAAGTTGATCCAGGGAATGTCTGATTGCCTCTTGAGGGATCAGGAAGGCATTTTTGTCCCTGCTGTAGCAAATTGGATCATGCTTTGCTGGGTTTTTTTTTTCCTTCCTCTGGATCAGCTGAGGGTATTGGACTGTGTATATGAGGTTGTTTCATTTTTTTTTTTTAGGATTTTTTCCCCTTTTATTCTTTGAACAAGATGGACTTGTTGTGTCTTTTTTTTCAACCAGACTAACTATGTAACTTATTTGTGGCAGATTCTGCCAAGTTTCTGATAAAGAAAACACACCATATATTGGTGCTCTATGCCAAAATGACTTGCACCTTTTTTACCTCCACATATACATGCTTTTTTAATGGTCTGTATGTCCCCATAATGCCTTTAATGTGTTCCAAACCTCAAATGGGTAATCCCCCTCTTAGCAGAAGCCATTTAGAAGGGATAATGTGGTTTGGCACACTTTCATATAAATTCACAAAATGTAGCTGCAGTTTCCATTTTCATTGTGTTACATAAAGTAAAAACGTAAGTCTGAAAAATGACTTGCTGCCCAACAGAATAGCACACAATCAGGGGTATTCTGCTATCACAAGAATAACCATTCCACCAGCAGACTCTGATAGCTGCTTGTGTGTGTTTCTTTTTAAGTGGCTTGTAGACAACCTACTGGACTGACAGGCTATTCTGTGAGGTGATTAGGGTATGAACAAAAGTAGGGAAAGAGAAGAGTACAGGAAGAATGTAGGAAAAGATCTCAGCTTCAGTTGTTGAAAAAACCACCAAAAAAGGTGCACCAAACATTCCTACATTCCTACAAAAGAAAGAAGTCTTGCGAGCCACAATAATCCAATGCTCAGTGTACACAAAGTTAAAAATAATAATAGAAATAAATATCTAGCAGCAAACACAGTTCACGTATTCATAACCGTGCAAAGAATATAAATAAAAAATTGTGCTGCGCTTGATTATGTACCATAAAGGGTAATACTCGAAATCACTTGAAAGAAATAAAAACACCAAGAAAATATTTATACGCAATACTTCCTACGTGCAATGTGCATACAATATACATAAATTTGAACAATTTTAAGTGCAATGTGCATACATATAACTATAACAGTATTGAAACATATATACTTGTGCATATACTGAATATCTTAATCCAGTGACAAACTGAAAAACATGCAATGATTCATATAAAGTGCAACATGCAAGGATCTGTTTAAATATTAAAATCAAATTATATATAAGTGCACAGTGCGTCTTGAAAACACAATTGATGAGATCTATATTAGTGAAATCCTTATAATAGTGTCCAAAATATCCAAATTAAATGTGCATCCGTATTCAAAGAAACCAATAAATGTCCAAATCATCCAGTGTGCTGAATTCCAGTGTCACAGACAACCGTGATGTGCCTCGGTGACCCCCCAAAGTGATTGCGCTCACCTTAGAGCGTGTGACACAGTGATTAGCTGCGTCAAATCACGCTGTGTAGCCACCCCTTGGGCTCTGCATGGTAAGCTAGATACGATCTCCACTCTGGGTTAATATGGCTCCATAGACATCCAATCATGAAATGAAGAGAGACTATATAGTGTAATACTATTAAAACGATATTTATTCAAAAAAGACCACTTCCCACAAAGGGGTACTCACATTCTCTTGGTGCTGCTGTGCACCAGACAATAAAAAGCTGTATGAAAACGCTGATCGGTCTGCCGCGGGGTATACGCTTCTCCCAGCTCCGCTGTATGCTGCACACTCCGTCCTGGCCCCTCCCCTACACGTGTTCGACACAGGGAGTCACGTGTCTTCATCAGGGGGATTCATCAGGGTAATCCCTCTCTTAGCAGAAGCCATTTAGAAGGGATAATGTGGTTTGGCACACTTTCATATAAAATCACAACATGTAGCTGCAGTTTCCATTTTCATTGTGTTACATAAAGTAAAAAAGCAAGGCTGAAAAATGACTTGCTGCCCAACAGAATAGCACACAATCAGGGGTATTCTGCTATCACAAGAGTAACCATTCCACCAGCAGACTCTGATAGCTGCTTGTGTGTGTTTCTTTTTAAAGGGCTTGTAGACAACCTACTGGACTGACAGGCTATTCTGTGAGGTGATTAGGGTATGAACAAAAGTAGGGAAAGAGAAGAGTACAGGAAGAATGTAGGAAAAGATCTCAGCTTCAGTTGTTGAAAAAAGCACCAAAAAAGGTGCACCAAACATTCCTACATTCCTACATTACACACATGGAAAGTAGTACAAAAGGAAATACCAACAACACATACACATAAGTTGATCCATGAAATTAGGCTATTATGGGCTAAAACATATTGGGGGAATACATCATCTAACACAATAAGCTGTCATGAACAAGGTATTCACGGTGTGCAGCAAACATTCTTTCTTTCCTATTGCATAGCTCACAACTATCCCGGATTTCAAGGGACTATCCCTCATTTGGAACAAAATCCCTCTGTTCCTTTCTTCCTCCTCATTTGTCCCCCATTTTGGTCTGATATATATATTTGTATATAAAATGCACAATTTATCTTTCAAAAAGTGTTCCCCAGTGCCATCCAATTTCTAAATGGCTGCATTTGTAAATTTCAAAAACCAGTATAAAGGAATAGAAGTGGTAAAAAAAAGTACTTGAGGGTTTAATAATTTTTTATTCTAAAATTCTCCTGGTTTCCAAGTGGTAGTGAGCTGCAACAGGAAGCCCATGCTTAGCACAACTCTTCCTTCAATAAAGAAGATGGTGAGCACTGCTTTTCTTAAAGTAGACCTTGTAATACAAAGGTTTTGGGAGAGTGGCAGGGTGTGTGTCCTATGCCTACAAACTTTTGCTAATAGGTGCTCCTCAGTCCCATTTCAAAAAAGTTGGGAGGTGTGCTATTGAGATTGCTAGGCAAGGTGATTTTGTTTGCTCTAGATTAGTCTGCCCACTAACAACTTGCAACACAACTTTATGCTTGTGCACTACCACCACCACAACCATTGCCCGTGACACCCTGGATATTAAAGTTTATATACGTTCGGGGTGGCATATAGAATAGTGCCAACTTGACAGGCACACACTTTGGCAAAAGTCACATTTTTCTCCCTCAGCAGTATACATGTATTTTCCTAAATAAATAAACAACACTTTTTTGTACACTCTTTTGACTGTAACAACAGTCCTCAATTTTTACTCCAAATAATGACACGTTGATATGGAGTTCAGAAAGTATTGCTTTGCCCCTTATTTAAAACCAGCAATATTTTTTGTAAAAACAGACCTCAAATATTTTTGTCAGGCCTTTGCTACACTAAGTTTGGCAAAAAATGTGTCAACAGTTAGGACTAAGGCAGCCCATACATGAATCTTTTTTTTGCTTAACCAGCCTTCAACCATTCAATGTGGATAGGGAAATCCTTCCCCCTAAGCCATTGTGTTCTGATGGTGAGTAGAGTTACCCACCATGAGAATACACTCATTCAAACACGGATACTCCCTTGCATTGATGAGCCAGACATTTGGGGTGATATATATTGTATGCTGTTACAGATCTCCTATAGTTTAGATGTCTGTCCTTAAGGTGAGCAGCTTGGAGTGTCACAAGGTGATTGGGCACAACACACATGTAATTTGGACACATGAGAAGCTTGCATAGCTATAAAAAGAATGTATGTTGATTAGTGGTGGACAATTTGGGACTTTATATGCACCAGAGGGTTAATGACAGTTATTGTTTCACGGTTGATGGTGGGAGGTTTTGAAGGTGTTGTTATAATAACTTTTAAGGCATGATTATGTTTAAATGATTTCCACATATGAAGGTTTATTCAATTTTATTTTGTATATTGAAAGTGTCATGGGATCTTGATATTGTATACCCATATGTTACTGTATGTAGTGTAGGCACACCACTATGTGTCAGAAGTTAATATCATAGGATACGCTATCATTGCACAAAGTGTTTTGTTGATTTTTTGGTAAATTATTTAGCTCTGCACTGTTTACATTTTCTGTAGGTCAGAGATACTGGCATGCAGCATCATCAGTGCAGAAGCCAGTGTCTCTGATCAATAGACAGAGCAGTACAATATTGACATACTGACATTGAACTGCCTGGGGGGGGGGGGTTACACCGTGAGTGCTTACTTCCGTCCTAATGACTGTAGTAAGAACTACATTTTCACTCACAGGCCATGGCTGTAAGAGGAAACAGGTCAAAGTCTGCATCGCGCAGCCTTTGTTTACCAGTGTGATCCCTATGATTGATCACAGCAATCATATAATACAGAGCCAAGGAACACAGCGATCAAAGAGGGCACTGCTCCACACCCTAGAGGTTGTGCACGAGGCGTGATAGTGAGAGGAAGTATGGGTATGTCCACTAGTATTGGGGCAGCTCCCGTCCAGCCATTTAAACATTTAAAGAATACCTTAAACTTCTTCAAGAAAGGCTTTGTTCAGCCTGTCACATGCACCCCTGGATTAAACTGTAAGCAGACCTGCTGACACACATGGCATTATCACCCGTTGTCACTATCCAGAGCAATAAAGTGCAACCAGTGCTGAAGCGTGTCCATTTAAACACAAAGTGGCTGTAGGAGATCAGCAGCATTGTGAGGCAAAAAGGGTAAACAGTATTTTATGGAAAAAGTCATCCCAATTGTTTATAAAACCCAGGGCTTTAGCAAACTTAATGTATTCTATATAGGGTTCATATACAATGCAAATTAATTATACAGTGGAGATGTTTAAAGGGGTTCTCATTAGGAATGAGCTCAGTGTTCAGGCTGAATGTAAGTTCTGATTAAACACTATCTGTTTGGATGTTTGCCTGCATGCTGAACATTTAGGGGTATAATGTTTTGCATTAGTATATTAAGCTACATAGCCTTATACAGACTGAGCTGTACTGCGACTGAGTGTCCCTGTTGAGCTGCATATATCTATTTAACATTGTTCTGTACTGTATGCATACTCTCTTTCCATTTGGACCCTGTTTGAATTGTTAATCCTATTCTGCGCCCATTTTATAGAGTTCAAGTTAAACACCCTTTGTCTGATCATCCACTCCACCCCTTCCTGCCTCCATCAGCTTCCTATTGTTCACTCTGGTGATGGCCTTACTTACGAATAGGGATTTTAGTTAATTGGTTAACTACCAACTCTAAGGCATTTTTAAATTCATCTGCCTGTATTTCCGGACTTGTTTGATTTGATATGTGGTTCTCACTGTGGATATATTCTGCTTATGCTTTTTTTTTCATCATATCTAAAATCTAATATCATATCTAATCTGAATCATCCAGACTTTTGACTAGTTTACTGTCATTTTACAAGCTTACACATTTATCTAAGTGGACACTTGAAATAAAGTGTCGGCTACTACAAAAACAATATGAAACTTTTTAATTCTTCTCTCTCCTGGCAACTGTGGCAATTCCAATAACTCTTGGGAGTCCTATCATCATTTTCTTGTGCAGGAATTAATGCATTAACCATCTATATATGCAGCTGGAGTACTGTTTGCATATCAGACTGTGACGCTTTCACTGCAGCTTTGTGGCACACTAGAGAGCATTAATAGTGTTGTTCAATAGTAAAATTGCTTTATGATTCTGCTTAAGACAACATAACAAGTCTTGACTTGCTTCCCATGGTGCATTTGTATACTTGTCTGAAGCTGGAACAACTAGTTTACCATTTAATTAGTTCTATAAATCATGTTTATTTCCATAAAGCTTGAAATAACATAATTATTCTGTTTTTTTCTGAATGCTTAGCTTTTCATGTTGCCTACATAATCCTAATGTATTGCTGTGTATTAAACAATACATTGTAAACTAATAGTACTCCAGAAGTAACAAATATCATGACTAAAAGCAAATTAAACTTTTTGGTGTCCTTTTAGGATAAATGTCCTAACTTTGCCATATTGTCAAGTTTTGGATGGCCAGCTATATTTAAAACAAATATATATCAATCTCCACTTACATAACTATGCCAACACAAACCTACAAACCTCTCTATTTGTAAAAGTTGGATGCTGTAGATAATCCAGACAGAAAAGATTGACAGCACCAATTGTAATGAGGAGGTCATCAGATGTTAAAGCCCAACTCCAGAAACCTTCTTAAAAGGGCAGCTGTTGGGGGGCATGGCTGGAAGTCGACCAAGATGGCTTCTTGCTGAAAGAACTCTGAGGGACGGCGGCTTTCTAGGGCACAGAGTGATGAGAAATCTTGATCTACCACCACAACAGGCTCCTGAGTCCCCAGGAACATGTCCAAGTGGAGCAATTCTTTCCGTTGCCTGGCAAGACGAATTTCCAAGATGGTCCCGGCGGACATGCGGCCACATCACGCGACGACCCGCACACACTTACAGGTGAATGCTGCAGAGGGAGCTCTGTCTTCTCCTCACATACCTGGCAGCAGCTCCCTGGCCTCCATTCCATCAATGAGCCCTGCAAAATCAAAGCTTAGGCTGTCACAGGACATGGCACAGGATGCTGAGGTGAGCCATGTTACACAACCATCCCTTGTGGGCCCAGCCATAAGTAACTCCATCGCTGGATATCCTACCACAAACCAACCAGTAATATATACTACCCTAAGAGATGTACTACTTACAAAGCTCCATTCACTGTGATATTACCACTTTACCTCAGAAATATCATTTATAGGAGAGAGGGTCACAGCTATAGAAGCCAAAATGGGAGAAATGACTTCCTCCTTCAATGATTTAGTGGATGCATAGGGTGAGGGAGCTGAGGATATAGAATGGATGAAAGCCAAAATTGCAGATATAGAAGACCCTTCCAGGTGGAACAATTTAAAGATAAGAGGCATATCAGAGTTCGTCCAGCAAACTGCACTAAAGGAATACTTCACAGAATTTATGTCAGCTTTTCTCCCTGACACCAGCCAAGGAGAACTAATAATTGACCGCATACACCGGCTGCCTAACCGCCATACTTGCCGGATACTGTCCCAAGGGACACCATTGTCAGAATTCATTTTTTCCACGTAAAGGAAAATTTGATGAATGCTACACGCTACCACAATGAATATCCTCAGCCATGCACTAATTTGGCTTTTGTTGTGGAATCTCATATTAGCCAATGTATTTCATATTGTATATATTGATTTGCATATATTTTATTGATAATTATTATTATTATTATTATTTATATTATTATATAGTAGTGGTTTTATCAATATTATTATTCAATAAGTAAAGCAACAATTGTTAATCTTTAATAATGTATACTGTGTTTTCCAGATTTAGAAAGTCTTCATTTTTAAGTGTTGAACTTTAAATGACCTCTGCTTTATGACAAGTACTTGTAAACAGGTGTTCTCGAAAATGTATTAAGATGAGTCTACTGGATGAAAGTTCATTAGAATAGATTCAAGTTATGAAGAATTGTCTCAGATAAGATAAGACAGATAAGAAAACAGGTGGTTAAAATAATTAGGTGGAATACAGGAAAGTTATGTACAGAACATTAAATTAAGTTTGACAAGGTCAAACAAAGGTCTGCTTGTGCCCTCATTAAAACTGTTAAAATAAATACATATAGTGAGACATATAACACATCTGGTGGGGTTATTGAAAGTTCATTTTCCCAAATGGCATAAATCTGTCATTCTTGAACTTAGCTAAAACTTATGAAGATAAGGAGAGTTTGATAACACAGCTGGGTGCCAGACTGTCTCTATACAGGTGTTTTTTAATTGGACAAAAACAGTTATAAATCACTTTAATGAACATATAGGAATTTTGGGAATAATTAAGTTTATCTGGTTGTAGAACAGGTGTCAGATTTATGGTTGGTTACTTTGATGTAGATCTTAGCGACCAATCATATGTAAGAGATAAGTTGAGATAAGACTTGTAAAGGAGTATATAAATGCAAGCTCTGCTAATGTTAGACAGACAAGTCAGATAGGAGCTCATAAGGCTGAACTCTATGTATGCTGCCCTATTGCACGGGTCATAGAGGTCAGAACCGATGGGCAAGTATCTGTCCTAACTTGTCCCCTCGGACAAGTCAGATAGGAGCTCATAAGGCTGAACTCTATGTATGCTGCCCTATTGCACGGGTCATAGAGGTCAGAACCAATGGGCAAGTATCTGTCCACAACTTGTCTCCTCGTACGAGTCAGAGAAGACTTCTTGACTTGTTCCAGAATGTGGTCTCAGGTGAATTTCCCTCAAAGACTTGGTCGAGCTGGAACCCAGAACTCTGTGAGGGGACCAGACCACTGGTCGACCGGCTGGTCCCTATCAGGTAACAGGTTCCCAAGAATTGGCAGTAAAGACCCATTCTGGTTCAAGGTGAGAACACTTCACAATCTTTTCAATTTGGTTAGAGGATAAGAATATTTATATCTAATATGCTTGCATTGTAAGAAACTGTATAATTTAGACCTGTATATTGTAATATTTTGAACATAAACCTGTATGTTATCAGCTGTTAATAAACCTGCATTGCTGAAGTTCTGCCTGGTTCGATACTTTACTATTCTACTTCATTTGGTGGCCCGTACGGGGACAGCATAACCTCAACTCCGATCTTGCCTAACTCCATGCTGGTGAGGCACTGAGCTCAACACAATTTTGCGCAATTTATATCAGGTTAGCAGACACCTATTTTTAGTTCTGCATTGTGTTGTGCCGTGTTTTGCTAGCGCTAGGAGGGGCGGGTGGTTGTTGTTGGGGTATCGCTGTCCACCAGGCAGATCTTTGTGATGGCAGGCTGGGTTTTCTCAACTGTGGGTGCCTTAAAGTACATTGTACAGGATGAGATACCCTGGGTAGAAAATGTATTTATTTATTTATTTATTTTTTTGAATTTTTTTTCTCTTTTTCTTTTCTTTCAATTCTTTCTTTTCCAAAGGGGTACCCCTGTAGAGGGTTAATTACTCTCTATGTAAACCTAGGCGTAACATGCATGTTGTTTACCTGGACTGCAAAAATTAGTCAGGATGAAGTTTTGGGGACTTAAAGACCCCTGGAGAACTTGCGTAACATGCATGTTGTTTACCTGGACTGCAAAAATTAGTCAGGATGAAGTTTTGGGGACTTAAAGACCCCTGGAGAACTTGCGTAACATGCATGTTGATTACCTGGACTGCGAATTTAAGTCTGGATGAGGTTTTGGGGACTTAAAGACCCCTGGAGAACTTGCGTAACATGCATGTTGTTTACCTTGACTGCTAAATTTTGTCTGGATGAGGTTTTGGGGACTTAAAGACCCCTGGAGAACTTGCGTAACATGCATGTTGTTTACCTTGACTGCAAAATTTTGTCTGGATGAGGTTTTGGGGACTTAAAGACCCCTGGAGAACTTACGTAACATGCATGTTGGTTTCCTGGATTGGTAATCAATCAGGAGAAGGCTTTGGGGTTATCAGATCCCTGGAAAGCCTAAGTTAAAAAACTGAAACAGTACTGATATGTAGCTACTAGTAGAAAAGGTACCTTTGTGGTGTAAAATAATACTCATGAGTTTAGAAGGTTGATGTCAGGAAAGGTAAGTCCTGACAGGTAAATAAGGTGAAGGTTTTGGAGCTCCATTTGTTAACATAGTTAAAAGGTATGTATCGTCTTTGTGCTATAAGTGTATGTGTTTATATGTATCTGTTATAACGGTCTGTGTACTAACTGAGTTAAGATCGGGTTGAGACATTCCTGATCGCCGTGGCAAGCAGGGCTTGGCGGTTTTTCATGTCTTGAGACAAGCATTTTGGTAAGGAGACGTATGCGCGTACGGTGCCTATTGGCTTTACTCTGAGCACTGCTGTCCATAAGTAATTACTAACCAACCTGTCAGTTTTAATAATTCTGTGAATGTTTGTATATTTATAGTCAGAAATTTGTGTTCATGTGTATGCATACTTTGCTAGGTGGAGTGACTGTGTATTGCTATATAGAAAACAGAAGATAATGACATTTTGTTAATGAGTGTTCACAAATGTAAGTTAATTTCTTTGTAATCTTTGTAGACTGTTAGGGAATATTATATGTGTGAGGGAGACTGATCATCTCCCAAATTAGGTTAGAACAAATCTGTAGTTGTTGTAAAAACGTTGGTGTGGAAGGACCCTGTGTGTTAGTTCTGTGAGTGAATTGTAAGAAGTATGTAACTGATGCTGAATTCTGCATAGTGTATGATGAATAGGGAAATGGTATGTATCCTCCATACAAATGCAATTAGAACTTTCTGTGTCACATATTTGATTTCGTGACACTTGTTATTAGTATTTGATAGGAGGATTTATATTTATATGAGTTAAATGTGTGTGTGTGTGTGTGTGTGATTTTTTTGTATGAGGTGTGAAATGAATCCCTAAGTGAATGATTGTATGTGTCTTTCGTGGAGAGGCTAGGGATTGATACATCTATGGTGACTGATTGACTTTAGCGTCAAAGTTCTAACTGTTATTGGCAGTGAGTGAGTGTGTGTGTGTGTGGAAGGCACGATTCATTATTTTTTTTTATATTCTTTAAATATGTACCTCAGCTAGATAGCGCCATGAATGAGCTGAGGGAGTTAGAAGTTATTTAAACTGTAGAAAAAAGAAAGTTGTTTGTTTTAAGTAATTTACGACACAAAGTTCACCCATATTTTTTGTATCCAGCATACTGCTTCTGGAAAAAAAAAAAAATCTGTAGATAAATTCAATGCCGCTAATGTAATTAATGTCATGCTTAACAGATTTTACAGTTGTAGGTTTTACATGTTAGACGAAATACTGTATTTTTTTTTTTTTTTTTTCAGTATGTGTTTAGGAGCTTATGTGCAAAAGCATTGAATCACTTTTTGTGACAGCTCATCTCAGTGCTCTGTACTGCGATGAAAGGGGCACGTATAGGTGCCTTTAGACAGAAACTGGATGAGCTGACCAGAAAATAAATAAAATCTCAGAATACGTTCTTATTCTTAAACATTTGTTGATTTTTTATTAGAATATAAACTGTAGGTTATAATAGGTATTCTGTCTTTTATATTATGGACTGTAGTAGTGAAAGGTGCATTTTTTTTTAGTGTATCACTCTTGTAAGTAGGGTGCTTATTCTCCCTTGTAGCTTTTGTTGTTTATTTTGTTATGTCCCTATCTTATTGTACAGTATTATGTATACTGTCATCTTTATATATTTGCCTACTTAGTAGAAATCACAAAGATAGTAATGGGATTTATTTATTTGGTACAAGGGAACTCCAAATTTATATTTGTTTCTTATTTTCTAAAAAGAATAGTGAAGAGTGATGCATGGTAACAACAGTGCTACCATCTTATTATATGTGCTATATGTAGCACATACAGGGGGGTGAATTAGATAATTAGAGTCTTAATTTTTAATCTTAGCTTGTAAGCTCTGGTGAGCAAGGTCCCTTATTGGTATTGGCTAGAACTTATTTTGTCCTACCTGATTACAATATTTAGTAATTATCAGGTTGATTGTTAGTTTGCCTAAATAAATAATTTGTTTCTTTATTCCAGGAGCAGCCAGCACGTTTTCATATGTAAAGTTATACTTTGTAAAATTTCACTCCTTTTGATTTTTTTATTATTCAAGTTCCTAGTTATGCTACTACAGGTGGCAAAGTCAGTTTTTTGATTAGGGTCACTCTGAATTAATATGATCTAATTAACAATAAAATTTGTATATAATTATTCTTAAGGAAGGGACATAGTAATGCACATTTTCTTGACCTCTTTAGATTTAACAGACTGTGCAAGTGACCATGTAATTTTATTTTGATTTCTTTTTAATTATGAACAAATCACAATGTAATTTTATTTTGATTTCCTTTTAATTATAATCAATCACAATGTAGTTTCACAAAATGTAGTTCTTCAAAGTCTATTTCGTGTGCCTGTATATAGACTTTATTGCAATGAAAGAACAAAGCTGTAGATATAGATATACTTTAATAAATGTCTGCTCCTTTTTAAAGTAAATCACAGTTTTTCATATGGTCATGCAAATGTACGAGACAACAGCTAAGTGTCTGATGTGGGAAATTTTTCCCAGGCTTGGAGTGTATACAGCACTGATATCAGATAATTGTACCCATTTTTATGAAAAATCAGTTCCATTTTGCTCTATGCTTGGCATAGACGATAGTACCTTGTGTCCACACTCATATTCATTGGTGGATAGGTTGTATGGGCTGTTGTAGACCAAATTAAATACAATTTGCTGGGCCATATGAAACTTTGGATAGATTTGTGACTAAGTTTAGGAGTTCTAGAGGCAAATCATAGTTGCTTAGACTTCATGCTGTACAGTGGGAGATAAAATGTTCATGTGTTTAAAATAATTAACCAAATTGGTGTAGTTTTGTTTCTAAACAGATCCTTGTTTTAGATGTGATCTCTTGTTCCAGTCAAAGCCACTAAAGGAATGTATGTCAGTAACTCTTGATGACTGCAAGTACATTAAAGATCATAAAAGGAAGTGGAAGAATTCACAATTCAAGTGTCCATTTAGATCCACATTTGCGACAGTGACATTTTCAGTTTCTATAGTAGTCAAAGTCTGAGTGAGATTATCATGAATGTTATTCACACAAGTGCAAGTGGAATACATACAAGAGACTGTTGCAGACAAAGACATTGGAAGTATTTCAGTAATGGACAATTCTAATTAATTATATGTGATACTTTGTATGTAGAGACTTACTGTTGTTTTGTTTGTTATATATGTTGTAAGTATTATTATTGTGAACACCTTAAAGTGGAACTTTGGTTTAGAAAATTAATTCCTGCTGGGTTACTTGAGGCTGACCCCTTTTGCAGGTGTAGCTATGAAGCACAGTAAAAAAAATAAGTGTCTATACTGTTTAAAATCCACTGTTCCACCCTGCTCTACACAGGCTCAGTTGTGCTCTATTTTTTGCACTGATTAAAATCTAGAGGCCAGTCTGCTGACAGCCTGAAATTCTACTGCTGCTCAAAGGTTCTGGGCTTCAGTAGAATGGTAGCATAATAATTAATGTGGAATGTATTTTTCTTGCTAATGAACCTTATTTTATCACATTTTTGTGAGTAGAGTTCCACTTTGAGTAAATGTTCAATCATTATAAACAAATAGTTTTATCATTTTTTGCTTAAAAAAAAAAAAAAAAAAAAAAAAAAAAAGTGGAGAGGTGTAATGTAATGAGTATGACATTATCGCTAAAGACTGTATGCTATTGATGCTTTATAGGATATGTTATCATATTTGTCTTGATATTGTTTTATAATTCATGTTTTAAGACATAAGAGAGGTAGGCTACTGACTTAGACAGTATAGCAGTGACTGACAGAAGAGACCCATGCTGACTGTTATTGTATAACATTCTGCAGTATAGTATGTGCAGAAATGGACAAAAAGTGAAATGGTTTTGGGTTTAGCAAACTTTGTGGGAAGACTACAAAATTAAAACTAATGAAATTTCTGGACTGACTATATTGACAGTATGACATGACCAGGGTAATAGTGACTGATAGTTGGAGTCAAGATTAAGAAATGATAAGAATTTTAGAATTATTGTATGGGAAATAGTATAGGTTGGGAAATGTAAAAAGAATAGTCTGTATAAAATACTTTGTAATGAAAACATGTACTTCAAGGGATTTATAATAATAAATATTAATATTGTAAGAGTATTGTATTATGATAAAACTATATAGATACATGTATATTATTTTAGCGGATGTTGTAGAAATAAAAGGAACACACTAAATTAAGTTATTAAATAAAATAAGAGTGTAGGAGCCATTGCTTTGTAGGTTGCCCTGAAATGTTTGCAGAGACCTATTGTATCCTGACACTGACTTTATTTTTATTTTTATTTTTTATAACTATATTTTTGAAGTATTTTATATCCAGACAAATATCGGGTGATCGCAGAAGACATGATGCAACTTGTTACAAGTGTTAATTACTACAAAGGAAGGATTTCATGCAATAAAGGAACATCTGAGACTTGTACCTTTGCAGAACAGGTATGCACTGAACTTGTGTCTTACAGCATCCAAAGCAGCTTGTGCTATGATACTGGACCAGCAAATGATGATGAAGGAGATCTCTCCAGACACATCAAGCACTTGGCTAAGCTGAAAAGACCTATGCAGGAAAAGGCAGAGCCTTATGGGACTGAGTCTGCTGAATGCTCCTTGGGACCACATACTTGGCTTTCATTCACTAACTGAATGGATTGTTCCTCTTCCCTGTTATCCTTGATGTGATGTTGCTGAGTAACTGTTGCCTGTTGCAAGAAGTTTGTGGCAAGAATGATCACGATGCCACTGAGACTGACAACTATGTTTTCCGTGCCACATATGGAGAAGGACTTGCAGCTACAGAAGAAGATGCAGTGTTTTTGATTGGACTGAATTATTTATTTATTTTTATTTTTTGGACTGATTTATTTATTTATTTTTTGGACTGATTTATTTATTTATTTTTTATTTTTTGGACTGATTTATTTATTTTTATTTTTTGGACTGATTTGTTTTTATTTTTTGGACAATTTGTGATAAGTGTCGGGTGTATGGGGTCTCTGAAGGACATGGTGGGTGATCTGTATTGTAATTGCTGTGAGGCTTGTGTGAAGCCTCAACAGGGGGGAAATGTTGTGGAATCTCATATTAGCCAATGTATTTCATATTGTATATATTGATTTGCATATATTTTATTGATAATTATTATTATTATTATTATTTATATTATTATATAGTAGTGGTTTTATCAATATTATTATTCAATAAGTAAAGCAACAATTGTTAATCTTTAATAATGTATACTGTGTTTTCCAGATTTAGAAAGTCTTCATTTTTAAGTGTTGAACTTTAAATGACCTCTGCTTTATGACAAGTACTTGTAAACAGGTGTTCTCGAAAATGTATTAAGATGAGTCTACTGGATGAAAGTTCATTAGAATAGATTCAAGTTATGAAGAATTGTCTCAGATAAGATAAGACAGATAAGAAAACAGGTGGTTAAAATAATTAGGTGGAATACAGGAAAGTTATGTACAGAACATTAAATTAAGTTTGACAAGGTCAAACAAAGGTCTGCTTGTGCCCTCATTAAAACTGTTAAAATAAATACATATAGTGAGACATATAACACATCTGGTGGGGTTATTGAAAGTTCATTTTCCCAAATGGCATAAATCTGTCATTCTTGAACTTAGCTAAAACTTATGAAGATAAGGAGAGTTTGATAACACAGCTGGGTGCCAGACTGTCTCTATACAGGTGTTTTTTAATTGGACAAAAACAGTTATAAATCACTTTAATGAACATATAGGAATTTTGGGAATAATTAAGTTTATCTGGTTGTAGAACAGGTGTCAGATTTATGGTTGGTTACTTTGATGTAGATCTTAGCGACCAATCATATGTAAGAGATAAGTTGAGATAAGACTTGTAAAGGAGTGTATAAATGCAAGCTCTGCTAATGTTAGACAGACAAGTCAGATAGGAGCTCATAAGGCTGAACTCTATGTATGCTGCCCTATTGCACGGGTCATAGAGGTCAGAACCGATGGGCAAGTATCTGTCCTAACTTGTCCCCTCGGACAAGTCAGATAGGAGCTCATAAGGCTGAACTCTATGTATGCTGCCCTATTGCACGGGTCATAGAGGTCAGAACCAATGGGCAAGTATCTGTCCACAACTTGTCTCCTCGTACGAGTCAGAGAAGACTTCTTGACTTGTTCCAGAATGTGGTCTCAGGTGAATTTCCCTCAAAGACTTGGTCGAGCTGGAACCCAGAACTCTGTGAGGGGACCAGACCACTGGTCGACCGGCTGGTCCCTATCAGGTAACAGGTTCCCAAGAATTGGCAGTAAAGACCCATTCTGGTTCAAGGTGAGAACACTTCACAATCTTTTCAATTTGGTTAGAGGATAAGAATATTTATATCTAATATGCTTGCATTGTAAGAAACTGTATAATTTAGACCTGTATATTGTAATATTTTGAACATAAACCTGTATGTTATCAGCTGTTAATAAACCTGCATTGCTGAAGTTCTGCCTGGTTCGATACTTTACTATTCTACTTCACTTTCTATGCTGATATATCTAAATATACTATGCTATGCTGCGGCATAAAAATCTAGCTACTATAACAAAACCCTCCGAAACCACCAGATTCAATACAAGTGGGGTTACAGAGTTAAACTAATTATCACAAAGGACAACAAGTCCTACTCAGTCCGCACCCTAAATGAAGGCCTATCACTGTTGTGACAATGGCATATACTAGAATCACTGGAGCAATGACTGAACAATTGCAATCAACGCAACCACAACACTGGTGTTTGGGATGACTTTGACCCCTCCAATGATTTGACCACTTGAATGTTTTCAGATATGACAAGCTTACATCCAAGCCCTGGACTGCCCGCTTGAGCCCAGCATGTCAGCCTTATACCCTCATTGTAAGTTGTGATACAAAGCGATCGCGCAGAGTTCTGCCTTTTTTCTTTTTTTTTTAGTTAAAAAAAAAAGAAAACAACGTTTTCCCCTGGAAACACTGAGACCGTGTTGTCTGCATAAATATTAACTTGTTTTTTTATTTCTTTGCAGTCTACTGTATAACATCCTATCTCCTCCAGCCGTGATTTCCAACTGTATCTGCTAAACTCCTGAATTTGGGGGACCTCTAAAAAGAGTAAGTCTTTCACTGCCTTATATCAGCACCTTCATGCTATATCACCAAAAACTGTTCAGTCCTTCTCCACTCCAACCTAGATAAGCCCAAATCTAAACCAATATCTCTACCATCGGGACATAAATAAGCTCAACATGCCTCTCAAAATAACATTCCTCAAACGTAAGAGGTCTGACTCATTCGGGAAAATGCTATTCTCTCTGGTCAGAAGCCTGCAAACTCCATTGTGACATACTATGCCTCCAAGAGACTCACTTCTGCCAAGACCAGGCCTCTGATATGTCCCACAAAAACTTTCCATATTTTTTGCTAACTTTCAAAACAAAACAAAGGGGGTACTCATAGCGATCAAGAACACAGTGGCAATTAAAATGATTTCTACTATTGAGGATCCCCAGGGAAGATACCTTATCCTAGTCTGCAAAGTCAACAATGCCACATACAATCATAAACCTCTATGCCCCAAACTTGGGCCAAATACAATTTATGTGTAAACTATGGAAAAAAGTACTGGTAAACAGATCCAACCAAGGCCGCGCGCTTCTTTGCAGAGATTTTAATTTAGCTCCAGACCCCTCCATTGACCTTAAAGGCTCCTCTCCAAAGAAACACCATCAGTCTGCCTTGACCCCCTTTCTACATGCTAACAGCTTGTTTGACATATGGAGGTGTCAACATTCTATGGAAAGGGACTTCACTTTCTTTTCGAAACCCCATTATACCTACTCCAGAATTAACTTATTTATGGGTGACCAACAGCTTCTCCAAGATGCCATTGAGACCAAAATCCACACCATAACATGGTTGGATCATGCACCCATCTCCATGCTTCTAAAGGACAATACCACCAACTCCTTTGCCACCAACTGGAGAAACAATCCACACCTGATATCAACTCCAACTAACACCATCTGAAGGAATACTTTGATATCAATATATCCTCAGTTAGCAAACCTGCTACCCTATGGACAGCCCATAAGGTGTTCATCCGTGGTATACTCATACAAATGAGTTCTAAAGGTAAACGCCAAAAGACACAGTGGACGACAGAACTATTAGACAAAATTGAAAAAAATTGGAGCCGATAAATAAAAACAATCCCAGACAAATAACCAGAGACAAAATCTTTCATGCCAGGAACGATCTTAGATCTTTCCTAAACGCCAAACATGTCAAGATGATACTAAAATTATGCACTAACTTTTACACAGCCAGTAATAAAGCTGGTAAACTTTTAGCAAACCAAATCAAACAAAAAAGAGTTAAAAATAAAATTCCTTACATCTTGCATCCCACTAAAGGAGATATAGTGTACTATTCTTAAGACATAGCTAATGCGTTTCGGGCGTATAATCACGCACTATACAGCTTGAAAGATGACCCCTTAAACAACAAAACCCACTGATTCTGATATATTGAGCTTCTTGGAAACATTGAATCTACCCAAACTTTCTACTGAACAACTGCCACCTCTTACCACCCCATTCTCTATTACAGAAATCTCCCATGCCATATCAACACTCCCCAATGGTCAAGCCCCTGCCCCAGATGGCTTCTCAGTTGAAAACTACAAATTGTTTGACAATACTTTAGCTTCGCATTTGTGTTACTTGTTCAGCACTGCTGTGTCCTTTGGCGAATTTCAGAGTGAAATGCTTTCTGCAAACATTGTAACCCTTTACCCTAAACCAGGTAAAGAGAAGGTCACCCCTTCTAATTTTTGCCACCTTTCTTTATTAAACACTGACCTCAAATTATATGCTAGACTAGTAGCTCAAAGGCTAGCCCCCATTATGCCCCACCTCATACACCCCGATCAGGTCAGTTTTACCTTGAGTAGAGAAGCACCTGATGCAACTCGTAAAATCATAAATCTCTTACATCCATGCACCGATGACATCACGGCTTCACAAGTAAATATCTCCTAAACAGTGCATTACTGTACCTATAGGTAAGCCTTATTACATAGTTACATAGTTAAATAGTTACATAGTTACATTAAATAGTTACATAGTTGGTAAGGTTAAATAAAGACAACAGCCCATCCAGTTCAACCTGTTATTATAGACTTACCTATAGGTAAAAATCAACAAAGGGAGTTTACTTCCACTTTAAAGTGTTGACAAGGTGCATAAGTAATGGGTTTTCCAGAGCTCATACATGATAGTTTGAGAAAATAATAATTTCTTTTTTTCCCATAAGAGTATTGGGGAAAATTTACCAAAACTTGTGCACATAGAATCTGGTGCAGCTGTGCATGGTAACCAATCAACTTTTAAGTTCAGCTTGTCCAATTAAGCATTGACAATAAAACCTAGAAGTAGATTGGTTATTATGCACAGCTGCACCTGATTTTTTTTTATCATTAAAGTTTATTGAAGGAAAAAATTGCATACAAGCATGGAAAACAATCCAACTACAGACATGTGATATGAAGGAGAAAATAATCAAAAAACAATGTCATCTAAATCAGTAGGTAGTAATCTACTAAAACAAAAACAACAAGGTGGGCCACAGATGATGCCTGAGGCCTCAAATTGGCAATAAGATCCGCCATCTACAAAATAGAACTTTTCCATTTGCTATAGTCATAGAGAGATAGAACAAAGGTAAGATTAAAAAGAGGTAAATAGGGAAGAGGAGAAGAAAGTGTTGTTACCCTACAAGGGTGCACTGGAAATTCTGAGAGAAAATGTTAAATTTCCAGGTATTATTCAACTAAGATTAGGCATATATCAATACAGGTGTTCAATGAGGTCCAGGTGTAGCATTACACATTCCAAATCCGGAGGAAGGGGTGCAAGGAGACATTCCGGAACAGGACTATCATAAAAGTCAGAGTTTTGAGCTTGTGTAGGCCACAATTAACTGATCAGTTTTTCATAAGCTTGAGAGTATCTATAGACAAACCAGGGAGACCAAGTTTTGTAATAACGCTCCACAATCTCATTAGATTGGGCCGCGGTGTCCTCCATCTCACAGAAGTAGGAGACCTTGTGTAACCAATCTTTCATTGTGGGAATATTTGTGGATTTCCAAAAAAGCGGGATAAGAGAATTATCCGCATTTGTCAGGTGTCTAGAGAGGGAATTCTTGTATTTCTTGAAAGAAAAATTTGAGATGTGTAACAAGCAACAGGCTGCGTCAAGCGTAAGTTTGGTCTCTGTGATTTGATAAATAGCCTCTTTCACTTTAGACCAAAATGGCATCAGCATTTCACGTTGCCACCAGATGTGTAACAAAGTGTCTATTTCTTTTTTGCATCTCCAGCAAGTTTCTGACATCTGGGGGTGCCATTTGTGAATTTTCTCTGGGGTGGCATACCAGTGGGTTAAGACTTTATATGCAGTTTCCTACATTTATGTACTGAGAGAACATTTATGGGACAGAGTACAGGCTCTCTCCCATTGACTATCCATAATCATCCTTCCCAATTCATCTGACCATCTCTCACTGAACCTGTCTGGGCTCGACATCTTCAAATTTTGCAACCAAGCGTAAACGGTAGAGGTAGATTTCTGAATTTGTTCTCCTTTAAAGCACACTGACTTGAACTCAGTGAGGTTTCTCGTGAAATGGCCTCTGCGGGCATTATTATTGACATAACTGCGCACCTGGAGGTACGACCACATGGGCATGAGGGGTGTATTGTCTACTTTAAATTGGTTGAGATCTTTTATTATCTTGTTGCCAAAGCAATGTGTTGCAAGAAGGAGCAACATTGTGTCTGCTGGTCTCATTAATTGGTTCCCTATTCCTGGTGGGAAGTCTGGGTTGTTCTGTAATGGGGTGAGAGGACTTAGGGGTGTGGAAAATTTTGGAATGTTTGGTAAGAAGGTGGAATATGTCTAGTGTAGTACCTATCAGAGGATGTTGTTTCATGGAATGGGGTATCTTGTTTTTGGCACCCAAGGGGAAAATTGTAGGGGGACTGTACTCATATCATTTTCTATTGATACCTAGTCTTTGAGATTCGAGTGACAGTGCCAATCAATAATATGGGCGATGTGTGAGGCATAATAATATGCTTTGAAGTTGGGGATGCCCATACCGCCAATTTCCTTGGGTCTAGTTAGCAAGATGGATTTTATACAAGGTGCTTTATAGGCCCAAATGAATTTCATTTGCATTGAATGGAGGGCTTTGAAAAAGCTCTGAGGTATTTTGATAGGCAATGTACGGAGTAAATATAGAATTTTTGGTAGAACAGTCATTTTGCAAATAGCTGCCCTACCAAACCATGAGAAATGTTTTGGGTGCCAATCTCGAAGATCCTTTTCAATAGTTTTGAAGAGAGGAGGGAAGTTGCGGTCAAAAATTGATGACAGTCTGGGGGTCAGCCATATCCCAAGGTATTTAATGGCCGATGTTACCCACACAAAGGGGCTATTGTTTTGTGCTGTTTTTAAATTGGTCTTGGGTAGCGTGATATTCATAGCTTCAGATTTTGAATAATTTATTTTGAGATTGGAGATGTAGCCGTAGAGGGAGAACTCCTTCATGAGTGAGGGTATGTAAATGTGTGGGTCAGTCAGAAAAAATAAAAGATCATCCGCATATGCCGCGACCTTGTATTCCTTCTCGGTCATCTGGAATTCCTTAATAGAATTATTTGCATGTATACGTCTGATAAACGGTTCGAGCGATATGATGAAAAGTAAGGGTGACAATGGGCAGCCTTGTCTCATCCGATTTTTTATGTTGACACTATTTGATAGTGTACCGTTTATTTTAAGTCTAGCTGAGGGGTTTTGATATGCAGCCTGACCTGTGTACATTACATGCAGCCTGACCTCTACGTGGCGACTGGCGAGGACGTCATCACATCTGCCTGTCCGCCTGTCACTCAGAAGACTGAGCAGCCCAAGCGGCTGTACTCCATTCGGTCGCTAGGGCTGCTCTGTCTTCTGTGAGTGACAGGAGATTTCCCGGCGCTCGCAGGAGACATCCACCCTGTATTGTGACATGGCAGCAGCTGCAGGGACGATTGGGGGGGGATGGTTAGTATTCGCTCGCAATATGTAATTTGTCAGGTATACTGACAAATTGTACTTACTATTATTTTGTCATACAAAATTTCTTCCTTAGTTGTCATTTGATTATTGACAATATGTTGAAATGCTTATTATCAGTGGGGTAAAATGTACTTTTTTACTTATATTCTTGGAAAGGAGGTTGTCAGATGGACATTAAAAACTGTTAAATTTGAAGGCGAGTCAATGCAAGCCTAGGGCATAGGGAATTGTTCATAGCAGCAATAGGTCACGGTACGCTTCCTTTCAGTATAAGGACCTTAAATGTCAGTGATTAAATGTTTCCATGGAGATTTGTTTGACTTTCTGTAATGTAGCCGCATCACCTACGCCCACTCACTGAGTGATAAATGATAATAGCTGTGTGTTCTGTTGTACCCTATCATGCTAAAAGGAAGCCTTGTCACTGTACTAAGAAAACAATTATCAATAGCTGCTGCTTTGGCTTTGAAAATGCTGCACACAAATACATATCATTTTTATTACTAATGCAGAAAAGCTCAGTCAAATGACAAATGATCTGTTAAAAGAATGAAAAAATGTATTAATCAGTACCAATAATATGATGGTAACGTTTTCTAAGAGTATTGTAATAAGATGTTTTTAGTGCAATAGGGGAGAGGGATACATATTGGATCAAATTAAAAATAAGGACTGCTACAGCTTGTACTTCAGGATAAATCCTAGGTACAAATACACTATATTACCAAAACTATTGGGTTGCCTGCCTTTACACACACATGAACTTTAATGGCATCCCAGTCTTAGTCTATAGGGTTCAATATTGAGTTGAAAGGGAATAAATAACTGGCGCATAGAGAATGTATGAAACAATCCAGCTGGCCAAAAAACGTTGTCTCTCAAGAAAGAATGACAAGTGGATAATGTCCATAAAGATTACTGGGCTGTGAAGGGACTCATGAGCTAAAATGGGGTATATGAGAGACACCTGCCCAGTGGCGGCCCGTGCACTGTGGGCGCACGGGCACTGCCCCCAAATCCATGCACCCGGCCCCTTTCAGGACGCCAGATGCATGGATTCCTATGGGGGGGGGTGGGAGGGGGTACTACTTTTTGAAGCACCTGATTAGAGCCAGAGGCTCTAATAGGCTTCAAAATAGGGTGGGCTCGGGGCATAGAGCGTGGGCCCTGATCCCACCCAATTGTGTGACATGGCGAATAAATTTTTCGCTATCTCCACACTAACCTTCCTCCCCGCCAATCAGGAGTCATGCTTGGCTAAAGCGCTGGGGAACCCTATTGGATGTCTGGTGCTTAGGAGGAGGAGCGGAGGAGACACGCGTTGGAGTGGAGGTTGCCGCCGCTCTGAGAGGAGCTGCTGCAGTGCTATTGTAAGTCCCCTCGGCTCTGTCAGAAACGCACGCACAGGGGTGTGTGGGGTGCTGCCAGAGCCACGATCCATGTTAGGGGGGAGGAGGGGTGCTGCCAGAGCCACAAACCCAGCGAGTGGGGGGGTCGGTGGGCACAGTGACTGCATTTGATGGGCGCAGTGGCTGCATTTGATGGGCAAGTGGCTGCATATGATGGGCACAGGAAGCTGCATTTGGGCACAAGTGGCTGCATTTGATGGGCACAAGTGGCTGCATTTGATGGACACAGTGGCTGCATATGATGGGCATAAGTGGCTGCATATGATGGGCACAGTGGCTGCATATGATTGGCACAAGTGACTGCGTACGATGGACACAAGTGGCTGCATTTGTTGAGCACAGTGGCTGCGCTTGATAGGCAGAATGGCTGTATATGATGGGCACAAGTGGCTGCATATAATGGGCACAGTGGGTGCATAGGATGGGCACAAGTGGCTGCAAAATGATGGGCACACTTGGCTGCGTTTGATGGGCACAAGTGGCTGCGTTTGATGGGCACAGTGGCTGCGTTTGATGGACACAATGGCTGCATTTGATGGGCACAGTGAGGCTGCAATTGATGAGGGGGTTCAGTATTTTTCAGTTTGTTTGTGCCCCCCCAAAAAATTTTGAGCACCAGCCACTCCTGTCCTCAGAGATGTGGAAGCTCTGTATAGATCAAAGGTTCCTCTACATCCAGCGTTTGGAATCTCCGCATCCACCGACCACACGCACCATGATGACAGCGAAAGATATCTACACACAGATAAGCTCTAATCCATGTACTCCTTATAAGTGTTCCTAATCCTGTTTTTTACATTAAACCTTGGGATGCTACACTTAGTTGGCACATCCTTCCATCTCTCCTTTGCTTTAATATTGAGTTGGCCCACCCTTTGCAGCTATAACAGCTTCAACTCTTCTGGGAAGGCTGTTCACAAGGTTTAGGTGTGTGTCTATGGGACAGTTTGACCATTCTTCCAGAAGCGCATTTGTGAGGTTAGGCACTGATGTTGAACAAGAAGGCCTGGTATGGATTTTAAGGGGGTAGCTCATGAAAGGAAAAAAAATAAATAAAAGAAGAAAAATCTGTGAGGTACCCCTAAAAATCCATACCAACATGTGGCCTCATCATGGTGGAGTAGTCGTGCCAGGAAGCCCTCCCTGGCAAAGCACCCAGTCCATATATTGTTGAGAACAGGGGCCTCTTCCCCACAACCCTGGTCAGTGGTTTTGGGAGGTCTGCAGGAGAGGGGCTTATCAGAATCTGGAACCCCTTTTTAATAAATAAGGGGGCTCCCATATGCCAGCCCTTTCTACATAAATGAGTAGAGTACCCCTGCTCATTCACAAAAAAAGTCACCTAGATACAAAGACATCCAAACGTTTGACAAGTCCTTTATTAAAAAAATGCCCACTATCAGCTGACTAAAAAAAAAAAAAAAAATTGATCCTAAAGCTATCCTTAGCTTAACGGCAGCTCCCTGAGCAAGTTATTGCACAACTATTGCCATGTAGGCAATGATATGATCCCCCCCCCCCCTAAATCCCTGCCTTTTTGCTGAAATAGCCATGACTTTCAGCCCAGTAAATGACATCAGTGATTGGTAAGGACACAGAGAGTGCAAGCACCTGCTGCTTCCTTAGAAACCATTGACAGTCAGAAGCTGTAACGTTAGTCCACACTGTATACCCTTGACACCTTTATGCTTGGGCAGCACACTATGCTCATCCCTATTATAGGTTAGAATTATGAAAAGCTGCTGAATCACTGCTCACTGAGCTGAGCTGCTAAAAGTAAAGTGATTTTGCTAGAAACATTAAGGTTGAATTTTTCCATAGTTCCTGCAGCTACAGTGGTAAACAACGCTTTTTTTAAAGTGTGTTTCCTACTTTGCATGCCTATCGCCTGGCCACAGTTGCACTTTAAGATAAGCAGACATAATGCAATAAATATGCAGAATACTAATCCCACCACTAGAACTGGCTACTCACTGCAGTTTGCGGAGTGCATCACTTTCTTTTTAATCCAGGGGTGAGGAGTTGTAAAAACATCCATTGTTCCTGGGGCCAGAGCCCTATTCTCGTGCCACACATATACAATAGAGAAATCGTCCTCCAACCTTCAAGGGATGTCTGTGGCTGCCCCTCATAGAATCCCAGTGCACCAATATCTCTCCCCCTGCCCAAAGGTCACCCTCACGCTGATGTACCCAGCTGGTTGCTTAAAAAAACATTTTAGTACATTATCACTACATACTCAAGTTGATTTACTAAAAGTGTGGAGGTAGTTCACGTAGTAGTAAATGTTAATTTGCAAAGTCAATGTAAGTAAATAGGGCCAATCCATGATCACCTTGAATACCCAGTCATGTGTACCATCTGTTTTTTTTTTTTTTAAGTCCATGATTGGATAGTTTAGGTGAACACAGCTTCACCTTATTTACTAAGCTCAGTAAGCATCCATTTTACGGATATTACCTGTGTTAGAACAGATAATTCCATTAAAAGACACCACGTTCAGTTGATTTAGAATACATCTATATGGAACATAGGAAGAGTTGATCACCAAATGATCCTTTCCCTAGATGCCCAAGAAATGCACCAAGATCAGAAATTATTCCCTGATCAATCAATTTGATGTCATTGGAATATGTAGTGCATTACAATTGTTAAATGCTCATTTTTGGCTAGGGGGAACAGAAGAAAAACAGTTATATTCACCCTATTCCTTGCTCCTGCAAGTTACCTCCCAGCTGTGTGATTGATCCTCCAAAACATCTTCACTCTGGCACTCTTACATCATTACGTACAATGCAGGATCAGCATTCCTGTGTTGTAAATGAGGATGCCATGGGCTCTCCCAAAACCCAAAGTGTTGGAAAAAGTAAAGGAGCGCTGACTGATGTAGGAGTGAGGGACAAGATAATCAAAACTGCCTTTTTTGTTCCCCCCTAGACAAAAATCATAATTTAACTCTTGCAGTGTGAGGAAAATCCCAATTCAAGGGTAACTTTTTTTATTTTACCTGTAGTTTAACTTTACATTCCCACATTTGTCCTGTGTGTATGTAATAGCAGGACAATACATTAAAAAAAAAAGGGTAAGCTACAACTCCCCAAGAGGCTAGGCTTCACTGAACACAGGGGCAACATACTTATGACATGATGTCTCTAGTTAAAACAATATTTCAACCAGAAAGACAATAGCTGATGCAGTAGAGCATGCGCAGGCCATGACTAATAAGATGTTGTGTTGTACAGGAACCAGAACCTAACATAATTTTTCTGAGCACTGTTCACCATGTCCTGGAATCTTCTGGGATTGGGATTTGTATAATTCAGGGTACAAGGAAAAAAGCACATTGTATACTTTCGTGGCTTTTTTTTTCTTTTTGAGGTGCAGTAGCCGGAGCCTACTTCCATAATTTTGGCACCTGCCCCCCACTTCTTCCATCCACAACTGTACAACCTCTCCTATGTGCATGTGCTTCACACATATCTAATGCTTGCACCAGAATACATACTTCTTTATTCATCAGTCACCCAATGGACTCCTGTATTTGCGCCCTCATGTCCTCCACACATTACATATACAGTGCCTTGAAAAAGTATTCATACCCCTTGAAATTTTCCACATTTTGTCATGTTACAACCAAAAACGCAGGGCTAGACTGGGACAAAAATTTGGCCCTGGACTTCATCCAGACCGGCCCACTTTAATTTAGCATTTACGCACAAAAACAGAAAAAATAAGTAAAAACATTCCACTATTGGGCATAGGACAGGGCATAGCCACGCCAGTGCCCATTAATGCAGCCTCACCAGTGCCCATTAATGCAGCCTGATCAGTGCCCATCAGTGCAGCCACAGCAGTGCTCATTAATGCAGCCACACCAGTGCTCATCAGCGCAGCCACACCAGAGCCCATTAATGCAGCCCGATCAGTGCCTATCAGCGCAGCCACACCAGTGCCCATTAATGCAGCCTGATCAGTGCCCATCAGCACAGCCACACCAATGCCCATTAATGCAGCCACACAAGTGCCCATTAATGCAGCCTGATCAGTGCCCATCAGCACAGCCTCATAAGTGTCACATCAATGTTAGTCCCCCAGTACCTGGTCTGCACAGCTTCTTCTACCTAGGTCTTGGGTGCAGTGCTTGTTCTGCAGGTGGTTCCTCTGGAGCTGGGAGCCCAGGACCAGCTGAGCCTTGCTGGTACATCTGGTCCTCTCCCTTCCTCCTGGGCACCACAGAGCTGGGTTCCTAGGGCTGGAGGAAACTGGTGGGGGGGTCGAGGTGAGCGGGCAGGGACTCCCAAATCCTGTCCACCAATCCGCTGACCTCCTGGCTCCTGCTGTGTAGCTGTTTAGAAAAAAAAACTTCTCCGGGTCTCCCCTGTGTTCAGTGGGGGCCAGGGGATAGAAAGCAGACTATTTAATTCCTTTCAGCTTTAGTAGGATTAATCTGCAGCAGCGCTCTGGGGTGGCTACAGTGTATTGATATAGCACAGACCAGCCTTCAACTGCGCAGTGCGCTGCTGCGGATTAATCCGCCCAAAGCCGAAAGTGATGAAATAGTCCGCTTTCTGTCCCCCGGCCCCCACTGAACACAGGGGGCCGGCTACATTTTTTTTCTTAACAGCTGCACAGTAGGAGATTAGCTGATTGGTGGACAGGGTTTGGGTGTCCCTGCCCGCTCTACCCCCGCTGTCACTGGAACCGGCCCACTGAGCCATCGGCCCACCGGGAAACTCCCGGTAGTCCCGATGACCAGCACATGCCTGCAAAAACGTATTAGTATTTTATAGGGATTCTATTTGCTAGACCAACACAAAGAAGCACATAATTGTGAAGTGGAAGGAAAATTATAAATTCAACATTTTATTATTACATTTTTTTCCTCCCCCCCATTTGATCAATATTCCTCTACCTTGATGCCACATATATCTATGATGTGTATATATATTTATTTTTGCTTTTCAGTACTAGGGATGAGCTTCGAGTTTCGAATCAAACCCATGTTCGACTCAAACATTGCATGTTCGACCTTTCGTCGAATTGCGAATGATTTGGGCCGTTCGCGCCAAATTCGAGTGGCGCATCATGGCCCATAATTCACTGCGATTGCTGGCTGATGATTGGCCAATCATGCACTATGACCCGCATGCTTGGCCAATCACAGCACCGTCTGTACAGAGAGCTGTAATTGGTCAAAGCCAGGGTGGCTTTGGCCAATTTTGGCTCAGGGGGTTTAGTACACGCCCTACACTATATAAGGCCGCCTGTACGTCGGCCCTGTGTAGTGTGTTCCGGCGTTGAGAGAGAGATAGAGAGAGAGAGAGACAGTGTCATTTGATTTAAGTTAGCTAGAGTAGGCAGGCGAGTCAGTTAGCTGCACTTACAGTGTATTGTGTATATAAATGCATCCTAGGTGTTGTATATGTATATATATATATATATCTATATATATATATATATACACTGTATTCAGTTTAGCTAGATCCGTTCCTGTTATTCTCTTCCTACTGACAGGCAGGCAGGTGTTTTTACAGTATTTACAGCCACCTGAAGTTCTTCTGATCCTATTAGTCCTATTAGCCATAGTATTTACAAGTTAGTGTAGTGCGTCCTCTGCACAGTGTGCACTTAAAGCTACCTGAAGAAAATTGGTGGTGTTCTTCTGATCCTATTAGTACCACAGGTAGGCAGCTGCAGTATTTACAGTTAGTGTACTGCGTCCTCTGCACAGTGTGCACCTAAAGCTACCTGAAGGAAATTGGTGGTGTTCTTCTGATCCTATTAGTACCACAGGCAGGCAGCTGCAGTATTTACAGTTAGTGTACTGCGTCCTCTGCACAGTGTGCACCTAAAGCTACCTGAAGACAATTGCTGTTGTTCTGATCCTATAAATACCACAGGCAGGCAGCTACAGTATTTACAGTTAGTGTACTGTGCCCTCTGCACAGTGTGCACCTAAAGCTACCTGAAGAAAATTGGTGCTGTTCTTCTGATCCTATTAATACCACAGACGGGCAGCTACAGTATTTAAAGTTAGTGTACTGTGTCCTCTGCACAGTGTGCAACTAAAGCTACCTGAAGACAATTGCTGTTGTTCTGATCCTATTAATACAACAGGCAGACAGCTGCAGTATTTACAGTTAGTGTACTGTGTCCACTGCACAGTGTGCACCTAAAGCTACTTGAAGAAAATTGGTGGTGTTCTTCTGATCCTATTAATACCACAGGCAGGCAGCTGCAGTATTTACAGTTAGTGTACTGCATCCTCTGCACAGTGTGCACCTAAAGCTACCTGAAGAAAATTGGTGGTGTTCTTCTGATCCTATGAGTACCACAGGCAGGCAGCTGCAGTATTTACAGTTAGTGTACTGCGTCCTCTGCACAGTGTGCACCTAAAGCTACCTGAAGACAATTGTTGTTGTTCTGATCCTATTAATACCACAGGCAGGCAGCTACAGTATTTACAGTTAGTGTACTGTGTCCTCTGCACAGTGTGCACCTAAAGCTACCTGAAGAAAAATGGTGGTGTTCTTCTGATCCTATTAGTACCACAGGCAGGCAGCTGCAGTATTTACAGTTAGTGTACTGCGTCCTCTGCACAGTGTGCACCTAAAGCCACCTGAAGACAATTGCTGTTGTTCTGATCCTATTAATACCACAGGCAGGCAGCTATAGTATTTACAGTTAGTGTACTGTGTCCTCTGCACAGTGTGCACCTAAAGCTACCTGAAGACAATTGCTGGTGTTTTTCCATACTAATAATACTACAGGCAGTTGATTCTGCTAGCTGCAGTATCAGTATATATATACATCCCAGCTTTGTGCAGCTACATCTCACTGCAGGCCATTAGTATGTCTGGAAGGCCAACAAGGAGAGGAAGACAGTCACAAGCCAATAAAAGAGAGCAAGCAGGCTCGGTGTCTAGAGGCAACAGTGCTGGTCGTGGAGATGGTACACATGGCTGTGGGACACGCTTGTCCTTTTTTTTGGCAGCTGGCCATGTTGAGCCGCAACATGTGGAAGACTTGGTAGAGTGGATGACCAAGCCGTCCTAATCCTCCTCATCCTCTCTTACCGAGGCTAAGGGTACTTTGTCTGGCAAAGCAGCTGCCAACCCGGCCTCTTCCCTCGGCTCAATGACATCAGTCACTCCTTCCCTAGCCCCGCCATGTCCTCCTGAGGAGTCCCCTAAGCTGTTTGACCACAGTGTTGGGTACATGCTCCAGGAGGATGCGTTTTGAATGCTCCGATGATGGTACTCAGCTAGAGGAAGGCAGTAACGTGAGCCCAGAGAGAAGGGGTGCCCAAGAAGGACAGCAATCTGGCAGTCATGTTCCCTCAGCTGCAGCATACTACCAGGTTTGCTCCAGTGATGAGGAGGGAGGGGATGATGAGGTCACTGACTCCACGTGGATGCCTGATAGGAGAGAGGAGGAGGAGGAGGCACATCTCCAACGAGGCAGGATGCCCTCCAGGGGCCAGATTAAGGGCAGCACACCAACTGCATCACACCGCAGAGCTCCGCATGTGCAGGACGCTGCTGTCTCTGCACGTTATTCCAAAAGTTCTTTGGTGTGGGCCTTTTTTGAGACGAGTGCATCAGATCCCTCCGATGCTATTTGCAACATATCTCTCAAACGTATCTCGCGTGGCCAAAACATCACCCGCTTGGGCACCACATGCTTGACCAGACATATGTTGACCTGCCATGCAGTTCATTAGCAAGCGTACCTTAAAGACCCACACCAAAGAACAAAGCGGACCTCTCCTTGCACCTCATCAGCTGGGATCTCCAACCCCACTATACCTTCAGTCCTCTCTGAAACCTGCATTGAGAGGAATGAAGGTGTAGAATTAGGTGTGTCACAGCCAAGTACTTGTGGGCAATCTGCTATTGGTACACCGACGTCAGATTGTACCAGGCAAATTTCCCTGCCCCAGCTGCTGCACCGCCAAAAGAAGTTCGCTCCCAGCCATCCACATGCCCAGCGGTTGAATGCTAGCTTGGCTAAACTGCTAGCTCTTCAACTGCTGCCTTTTCAGATGGTAGACTCTGCCCCCTTCCGTGAGTTTGTGGAATGTGCGGTTCATCAGTGGAAGGTTCCCAAACACCACTTTTTCTCACGGAAGGCGATTCAGGCTCTCTACCGGCATGTGGAAGGCAATGTCTTGGCCTCACTGGATAGGGCGGTCAGAGGTAAGGTGCAATTTATTGCTGACTCATGGTCCACCAGGCATGGACAGGGACGTTTCCTATCTTTCACCGTGACTCTTCTGGCAGCTGGGAAGGATGCAGGACAGGGTGCGGTAGTGTTGGAGGTTGTTCCACCACCACGCCTCCAAAATCCTACTAGTGGTGATTCTGCCACACCTCTCTCCTCCATCCCTCCTCTTCTTTTTCCTCCATGGCCTCTTCCTGTGCTGATTTGTCCTCGGAACCAGCGGTGCTCTGTAGGCGTTCAAGGGGCTACGCAAGCACGCAGGCAAAAAGATGCCATGCGGTGCTTGAGCTTGTGTGCTTGGGGGACAGGAGCCACACTGGGGCAAAGATTCTGTCAGCTCTGCAGGGGCAGGTTCAGATGTGGTTGACGCCACGCCAGCTTAAGGCAGGAATGGTGGTTTGTGACAATGGCACCAACCTCCTCTCCGCCCTCCGACAGAGACAACTGACCCATATGCCCTGTTTGGCTCATGTCCTTAACTTGGTGGTGCAGCGGTTCTTGGGCAGGTCCCCAGGCTTACAGGATGTCCTGAGGCAGGCCAGGAAAGTCTGTGTGCATTTCCGCAGGTCATCAAATGCCAGTGCTCGGCTGGCTGACCTCCAGAAGGAATTTTACCTGCCCAAGAACCGCCTAATCTGTGACATGCCCACCAGGTGAAAATCAGCGTTGGCCATGCTGCAGCTACTGCACATGCAGCAGAGGGCCATCAATGAGTACCTATGCGACTATGGCACCAGGACAGGGTCAGGGGAGCTTGGATTTTTTTCCCCATGCCAGTGGGCTATGATCAGGGATGCATGCACTGTCCTGTCACCATTTGAGGACGCCACGAGGATGGTGAGCAGTGACAGTGCATGCATCAGTGACACTGTCCCTCTTGTCCACCTGTTGGAGCACACGCTGCATGGAAAAATGGACAGGGCACTTGAGGCAGAACAGAGGGAGGAAGAGGAGGACTTCCTTACCTCTCAAGGCCCCCTTTATCCAGACAGTGTTCCTGCGTGCCCGCCAATCACACAGGAAGAGGACGAGGAGGAGGAGGATTGTGTCAGCATGGAGGTGGAGCCTGGCACTCAGCATCAGCAGCAATCTTAAAGGGATCATTTATAGTCCGAAGAAACCCATGGACTTGTACGTGGCTGGGAGGAGGTGGCTGTGGATCATGTTGTCCTTAGTGACCCAGAGGACTCTGGACCGAATGCCTCAGCAAACCTACACTGCATGGCCTCCCTGATCCTGCAAAGCCTGCAGAAGGATCCTCGTATTCGTGGTATCAACGGGAGGGATGATTACTCGCTCTTCAGGAGGCCTTGCAGAAAGGTTTGTGCAACGCGTTTTCAAAGCCTGAGAGGTTTCAATTTCCTAGTCCTCCTGGACAACGTGTTGCTGAGGCTTCGGTCAGTTACAGAAGGAGCGGTGGAGAAGGTGGCCATCTGATCGATGCATTCAGACAATTTTTTAGTCCACAGCCCCAAGGTCTGATCGGTTCCAGCAACCATCGCCAGCGTCTGATTTACATGGTGCAGGATTACCTAGGGGCAAGATCAGACTTGGACACCTTTCCCACCAAAAATCCTCTGGGATACTGGGTCTTGAGGATGGATTACTGGCCAGAGCTTGCACAGTATGTAACTGAGCTACTGGCCTGTCCTGCATCCAGCGTTCTTTCGGAACGCACATTCAGTGCTGCTGGAGGCTTTGTAACTGATCGCAGGGTGCGCCTGTCCACCAAACCGGTTGATCGGCTGACCTTCATAAAAATGAATCAGTCTTGGATCACCAGCTACCAAGCACCTGATGCTGATTGATGTTTTTTAATGTGAGATCCCTTCAAGACTGCCTATGCTGATGCTGAGTGACTATCCTGTTATGCTGAGTCACAATCCTCTTCCTCCTCATTTTTCATGCTGATAGCATGTAAGAACATTTTTGGTTCTGGGCACCGCCACCAGTGCCCAAGGCCCAATTTTTCAGCCCCTGTTTAACAGGGGCATATAATTACAATTTTTGATGCAATAGTTTGCAGCAGGGCTCATTCCTGTGCTCCAACTATAGTATCTGTGAGGGGTTGCAGTGTTGTTGCACCAGCACCAGTGCCCAAGGCCCAATTTTTCAGCCCCTGTTTAACAGGGGTGTGTAATTACAATTTATGATGCAATACTTTGCAGCAGGGCTCATTCCTGCACTCCAACTAGAGTATCTGTGAGGGGTTGCAGTGTTGTGGCACCAGCACCAGTGCCCAAGGCCCAATTTTTCAGCCCCTGTTTAACAGGGGCGTATAATTACAATTTTTGATGCAATACTTTGCAGCAGGGCTCATTCCTGCTCTCCAACTATAGCATCTGTGAGGGGTTGCAGTGTTGTGGCACCAGTGCCTAAAGCTCAATTTTTCTGCCCCTGTTCAACAGGGACATGTAATTACAATTCTTGATCTAATATTTCACATCAGGGCCCATTCCTGCGCCCACCAAGAGTAACTGTGAGGGCTTACAGTGTTGTGGCAACACCACCACCACCAAAGACCCAATTTTTCTGCCCCTGTTCAACAGGTGCATGTAATTACAATTCTTGATATAATATTTCACAGCAGGGCCCATTCCAGCGCCCACCAAGAGTAGCTGTGAGGACTTACAGTGTTGTGGCACCAGCACCACCACCACCACCAAAGGCCCAATTTTTTTGCCCCTGTTCAACAATGGCATGTAATTACAATTCCTGATCTAATATTTCACAGCAGGGCCCATTCCTGCACCCACCAAGAGTAACTGTGAGGGCTTACAGTGTTGTGGCAACACCAACACCTAAGGCCCCAATTTCTGCAGAGTATATAGGGCCCCTACTTTCAAACATCCAACTCCTCAGACGAATCCTACTTGCAAACGGAAGGAGACAACAGGAAGTGAGATGAAATCTACCCCTAGGAAGGGAAATTATCTCCTGTAAGAGTTAATATGGGAAAACGAGTCTCCTCTTCACTGATGCTTTATCACCAATCCTTGTTTCACTAAAAACCCCAAATGTTCAAAAAACATTTGTCATTGGGACAGAAAGTGAGGTGAAATCTTCTGAAGAGGTGCACAGACAGCAAAACAAATGTTACAGGGGTGGTAACCCTTCCCTGTGTTTTCCAAACAGATTAAAAATAGATTTTTTGGCTGGAGCTACACTTTAAAAATATACCAGTTCAAAATTACAAACAGATTCTACTTAACAACAAACCTACATTCTCTTTCTTGTTTGTGCTGCCTGTATACTGCTGTTCAGAGTATATAGGGCCTGGGGGCCCCACGCCTTTCCTTTTTTTAATTTGGGTGCGGGGTTCCCCTTAATATCCATACAAGACCCAAAAGACCTGGTAATGGACTGGGGGGGTACCCATGCCGTTTGTCCAGCAATTTTCATCCATATTGCATTAAATCCACATTACATTAAAGCCAAAAGCAGTTATAAATGACTTTTATTCCTTTAAAAATGTCATTTTGTGCAGGGACTGTTCTAAGCACGGGAAACACGCGCCACTTTCCAGGCATACTATTGACACCCCCAGGTACGATATTTAAAGGAATATTTTTACTTTTTTTTTCACTTTAAGCATCATTAAAATCACTGCTCTCGAAAAAACGGCCGTTTTTAAAACTTTTTTTTTGCATTGATACATGTCCCTTGGGGCAGGACCAGGGTCCCCAAACCCTTTTTGGGACAATAACTTGTATATTAGCCTTTAAAATTAGCACTTTTGATTTTGAACGGTCGAGTCCCATAGACTTTATTGGGGTTCCAAAGTTCGCGCAAACTTTCGGTCCGTTCGCAGGTTCTGGTGAGAACCGAACCGGGGGGTTTTCGGCTCATTCCTATTCAGTACCGATCTCTCCAACAAAATATATGTCCCCCCATGCCCACCATAGGGAAACATGTGCAGCGCCACTGCCTTGGTCTTCTCATGTGTGTTTGTCTACGCTAGTAAGCATCAGCTTTTCTCACCCACTTGTTAGCTTTTGCACACCATGCCTTATTCATTGTATTACTTTGATATTATGTATATCTTGTAATTTTCATTCCAGACCTTTTGTAAATGTAAAAGCGGTAGATTTCCACAAAACATGTAGATGAGTCTTTTTGTGTTTACTGAGGAAGCATTGTATCTTCTATATCCACCTCGGAGGTTATCACGTGTCAGTGTAACATATGTATAGATACATCTTAACAATTTGTGTGTAAATTGAAACTGTTATCTCTCTTTGTATGTGGATACTTTGTCCTTTTACTTTTGTATGAATAAACAAATTTTAATTTTACCTCATGTGTAGTTTGTTCAGGGTATTGAGTCCATTCTCCCCCTACTTTTGGAGACTATCAGGTGAATTGTCTCCTTTTAATTTGTTTATTTGTTACAAATAAATATCTGAAAAGTGTAGAGTGCATTTGTATTCAGCCCCCTTTACTCTAATACCCCTAACTAGAATCTAGTGGAATCAATTGCCTTCAGAAGTCATCTAATTAGTAAATAGAGTCCACCTGTGTGTAATTTAATCTCAGTATAAATACTGCTGTTCTGTGAAGCCCTCAGAGGTTTATTTAGAGAACCTTGGTGAACGAGTAGCACCATGAAGGCCAAGGGAAATAAACAGACAGGTCAAGGATAAAGTTGTGGAGAAGTTTAAAGCAGGGTTAGGGTTTAAAAAAAATATCCCAAGCTTTGAACATCTCACAGGAGCACTGTTCAATCCATCATTCAAAAATGGAAAGACTTTGGCACAACTACAAACCTACCAAGACATGGCCGTCCACCTAAACTGACAGGAGAACATTAATCAGAGAAGCAGCCAAGAACCCCATGATAATTCTAGAGGAGCTGCAGAGATTCACAGCTCAGGTGGAAGAATCTGTCCACAGGACAACTATTAGTCATACACTTCACAAATCTGGCCTTTATGGAAGAGTGGCAAGAAGAAAGCCATAAGAAACCTGTTTGCAGTTTGCGAGAAGCCATGTGGGTGACACAGCAAACATGTGTAAGAAGGTGCTCTGAACAGATGAGACCACCAAAATTAAACTTTTTGGCCTAAAAGCAAAACACTATGTGTGGCGGAATACTAACACTGCACATCACCCTAAACACATCATCCCCACCGTGAAACATGGTAGTGCCAGCATCATCTTGTGGGAATGCTTTTCTATAGCAGGCACAGGGAAGCTGGTCAGGGTTGATGGGAAGATGAATGGAGCCGCATACAGAGCAGTCTTTGAAGAAAACCTGTTATGCCGCGTACACACAAGCGGAATTTACATCGGAAAAATCTTGGATGGTTTTTCTGACGGAATTCCGCTCAAGCTTGGCTTGCATACACACGGTCACACAAAAGTTCTCTGAACTTTCAACCGTCAAGAATGGGGTTAACATACAACACTACGACGAGCCAAGAAAATGAAGTTCAATGCTTCCGAGCATGCGTCAAATTGTTTCCGAGAATGCATGATTTTTTGCGTGTCCGAATTGCATACAGATGAATACATTTTCGGATAGGAACTTTTTCTGACCGAAAAATAGAGAACCTGCTCTCAATCATTTGCTGGCTGGAATTCTGCCAGCAAAAGTCCGATGGAGCATAAACTCGGTCGCATTTTCCAACCAAAAGCTCTCATTGGACATTTGCTGGCAGAATTTCCGCTTGTGTGTACGGGGCATTAGAGTCTGCAAAAGACTTGAGACTGGTGCAGATGTTCACCTTCCAGCAGGACAACAACCCTAAACATACAGCCAGAGCTACAATGGAATGATTTAAATCAAAGCATATTCATGTGTTAGAATGGCCCAGTTAAAGTCCAGACCTAAATCCAACTGAGAATCTCTGGCAAGACTTGAAAATTGCTATTCACAGACGCACTCCATCCAATCTGACAACGCTTGAGCTATTTTGCAAAGAAGAATGGGCAAAAATGTCACTCTCTAGATGTGTAAAGCTTGTAGAGACATGCCCCAAAAGACTTGCAGCTGTAATTGCAGTGAAAGGTGGTTCTACAAAGTATTGACTCAAGGGAACTGAATACAAATGTACGCCACATATTTCAGATATTTATTTGTAAAAAAAATTGAAAACCATTTATCATTTTCCTTCTACTTCACAATTATGTGCCACTTTGTGTTGGTGTGTCACAAAAATACCAATAAAATAAATTTGTGGTTGTAACATGACAACATTTGGAAAGTTTCAAGGTGTATGAATACTTTTTCAAGGCACTGTAACCTAGATACAGTATAAACTTAGCTGATTTTGAAAATAAAAAATGCATGGATAACCCAATTCTGTCCATAACACAATATGTATATATTTCACATACATCACTTTCTACAATAATAGTATCTCAAGCTTCTGAAGTTTATGTGGAGATGGAGATTAGCTCTGAAAGGGTAATAGTCTCGTTACACCTGACATATGTAGTAAATAGGGTTGTCCCGATACCACTTTTTTAGGACCGAGTACAAGTACCGATACTTTTTTTCAAGTACTCGCCGATACCGAATACTTTTTTTTATGTCATGTGACAGTGGTTTTTTTTTTTTTTTTTTTAACAGTGCTTTTTTTTTGGGGGGGGGGGAATGGTGTATGTGTGTATGTGTTTTTTTTTTTTTAATTTACAATTTTTATTTTTTACAATAATTTTTTTTTTATTCTTTATTGCAATATGTGTTTTTTTTTTGTTTTGTTTTTTAATCAGCCCTGTTGGGGGGCTTTGGTGAGATATACAGGGGTCTTAACAGACCTCTGATATCTCCCCCTTGAGAGAGAGAAAGAGACAGAGGATAGAGATTCCCCAGTCCCTTTCTCTGCAGTCTCAGCTGCACTGAAAATGAATGGAGAGAAGACAGCGGCTCCTCTCCATTCATAAACTGAGACATCGTAATCACAGGAGATTACAATGTTTTAGTTATGTGAATAGACAGAGTCATCTGACTCTGTCCATTCACAAAGGAAGGAGGAGGAGGACGGCGGAACGGAGGGGGAGAACAGAGGGGGGCAGAGAAGTAGAGGGGAACAGAGGGGACAGCAGAGAGGCACAGCAGAACGGAGGGGACAGCGGAGGGGAACAGAAAAGGAGAGAGGAATGGAGGGGGACAGCGGAGAGGCACAGAGAAGGAGAGAGGAACGGAGGGGGACAGCGGAGGGGGACAGAGGAATGGAGGGGGCATGGAGGAGGATGCAGTGACAGTCAGCGGTGACCGATCACCGCTGTATGTCACTAAAGCAGCTGAAAGCCGCTGGGGGAGAATCTTGTAACTCCCCCAGGCGCCGATCACAGCTGACTTCCAGGTATCGGGGAAGCATCGGGAGCATTTGCCCGAGTACAAGTACTTGGGCAAATGCTCGGTATCGATGCCGATACCGATACTAGTATCGGGACAACCCTAGTAGTAAACAAATAAAAAGATCCTTTGGACCCTTTGGATGTCCAGTCAGTGAACCTTTACCCCACCCCGTAGTATGAGCTACCCATCCTTGCTAGTCACTGTCATCCAATCAAGTAGTACCATACTCCTACCTAATAAGGAAGTATAGTATTTTAAAATTAGTTAAGCTGTGTCAGATAGGGCAAGAAATCTCAACACATAATGCTCTCAATAGAAGAGGAATCTTACTTACTTATGGAACAGAAGTTAGTGAGAGCTTCACCAGTGAAATTGTAGGCATACTACAGAATCTTTTACCGGTTTTATTAATAATCCAATCAAGTCATTGACAATCCACTGTGAACATTCCTTTTCCAGAACTGGTCAAATCGAGGTTTAAGCCAACCAATCTTCTTTTAACCATTTCACGCTTGCAGAAGCATCTTTATTATACAATAAATCCCTATCACTGACCCTCAACAATTATCCGCTGTGAAGCCAGGAAAAATATTATACGTAATAATATACTCTAAATGATTTATGTTGCTTAGTTCTTTGTCTGAGATATGTCCTGTATTTGAATTGTATTTTTCTTTTGCCTTATACATGCCGAATGAGAAATTTCGAAGTGTTATATTTCTACCTCCAAGTAGCGCCATATTATGTCCTCTGGAGATTGGAGCATTATGAAAGGGTATGAACTGAATTATCATCTTTCTCAGACTGTAAACATAAACCTTTGATAAACTGCTTCTGTAATAGTTTTTGAACCATTAATGTTTTACTGGCAATAGTGAATCATAAATGGTGGACAGGAGTTTCCTGTTTGAGCTATATATGCACAAAAATTACTCTGAGATTTACTGGAATTCATTATTTATTTTAGAGACAAATATCATCTTTTTTTTTACAGTCTAGAAAGAGAAATTACTAGTGTATGACTTCATTTGTATAAAATGCCATTAAGACAGTATTATGCATGGTCCATTTCAATCTTTTTTTTAGTGCTTTTTTGTATTAAGCATTTTACTAGGTTGGCAATAGGGATGAGCCGAACACCCCCCGGTTCGGTTCGCACCAGAACCTGCGAACGGACCAAAAGTTTGCGCAAACTTTAGAACCCCGTTAAAGTCTATGGGACTCGAACGTTCAAAATCAAAAGTGCTAATTTTAAAGGCTAATATGCAAGTTATTGTCCTAAAAAGGGTTTGGGGACCCGGGTCCTGCCCCAGGGGACATGCATCAATGCAAAAAAAAGTTTTTAAAACGGCCGTTTTTTCAGGAGCAGTGATTTTAATGATGCTTAAAGTGAAAAAAAGTGAAATATTCCTGTAAATATCGTACCCGGGGGGTGTCTATAGTATGCCTGTAAAGTGGCATGTGTTTCCCATGCTTAGAACAGTCCCTGCACAAAATAACGTACCCCCCCAGTCCATTACCAGGCCCTTTGGGTCTTGTATGGATATTAAGTGGAACCCCCGCACCCAAATTAAAAAACAGAAAGGCGTGGGGCCCCCAGGCCCTATATACTCTGAACAGCAGTATACAGGCGGTGCAAACAAGACAGGGACTGTAGGTTTGTTGTTAAGTAGAATCTGTTTGTAATTTTTAACTAGTACATTTTTAAAGTATAGCTCCAGCCAAAAAATCTATTTTTAAGCTTTTTGGAAAACATAGGGAAGGGTTATCACCCCTGTAACATTTGTTTTGCTGTTTGTGCACCTCTTCAGAAGATTTCACCTCACTTTCTGTCCCAATGACAAATGTTTTTTGAAAATTTGGGGTTTTTAGTGAAACAAGGATTGGTTATAAAGCATCAGTGGAGAGGAGACACGTTTTTCCCATATTAACTCTTACAGGAGAGAATTTCCCTTCCTGTAGATTTCATATCACTTCCTGTTGTCTCCTTCCGTTTGCAAGTAGGATTTGTTTGTAAGTTGTGAAGAAAGTCTGAGGACTGACCCCTAACATAAAACACCTCCATCCCTAATATCAAAGAAAAAACAAATGAACGTCGCCCACGGGACTTTAAATGAGGTGTAAATGGTGATCAAAGGGTAAACAAGTATAAAAGTACAAATATTTTATTGAAAATAACAGCATAATCCATAATAGAGCATGAGCATGGGTGAACAGGTTCACAAAACAGCAACATTGCAATGTAGTCTTAAAACATAGCCATCATATAATAGTAAAATATATAATACAGGTATGCATGGTACATCTCTAACCCGACGCGTTTCGCGAGCTTTCCTCGCTTCATCAGGGGCTGATGTGCATAACTGCTGTCTGTAAATACAGATAAAGTAATTAGAGTATCGGTTATGATAGGGTAAAAGCAAGAAGCCAGACCTGGTCATCCCATACTTACTTGTAGGACCAAAGCTGCAGACACATGACCCAGGCATGGGCCGGCGGAGGGCATCTCCCCCGGGAGCTGAAGGGGCCGAGGACCCAACCAGAGGACCGAGGCCAGGCGTGGGGGGCAGCATGGCAGAATGAGAGAGAAAGGAGAGCGTGAACCCAAATTGATCCCAAATGCAATGCAGGGCGACTCACTGTATAGAAATATAAGTAAGATAAAAGAGTTTGGAAGTATGAGATATATATCGTGGCATAAATGCAAGGTATGTTGGTAAGCAAGGTCTAAAGTAATGTCAATAGTATTGTCGTAGAAATACAAAATAAGTGCTACTTGCATGGTATGCACAAAGTGTCCCGTAGAGCAGAGAGAAAAAGGAGGGTACAAGGTGAAAAGGTGAATGAGAAAGGAAGGAGAGGGGAGGAAAAGAGGGGAAAACAGGGGGAAGTGAAGTGGATAGTAACAGAAAAAGAACAGAGAAAGAGAAAAGAAATGAAAAAAGAGGGGGGGGGGGAGGGAAAACGGGACCAGGGGAAAGGAAAGAAAAAATTAGTGAAGTGAAGGGAGGAGAGGCACGGTGAAATAAGGGGCAAAATAATTATTAGTGTGATGAACTGGAAAAGTACTTCTATGTGAAAGAGCAGAATGTGATTGGAGGAGTCAATCAGAAAACAGCAAGTGAGGATAGGTACGCTTTGAGGTGCAGGTATTTATATTGGAGTAAATAGATAGGGTGCCTACCAGTATAGTGCAGCGTCCCGACTGAATGTTGGAGAGGTAGTGAAGGAAGAATTGCCATACTGTCACCCCCCGCCTTATACCCGGACATCCGCCGAGTTCTCCGCCCCTAACGTCATGCGTCAGGCGGAGCAAGAGGAGATCGCAAAGCACCCGCCGTATAGGGCAGGCACTCGCGATCCACAGCCGCCGCCTGGATGACACATCCCGCCCATCGGGAAGGGGGATACCGCTGTATTGCAGGCATCCCCAGGTGGGCGTGGAGAAGCATGACGCCGATGCCCTGGTGGCCCCGCCCCTCCAGAGAAGCCAGAGAAGCGGGGACAGCTGGGGAAATAAATCCCCATTTGTGCATCGCAGCTCCCAGAGGGTGAACAGACCGCTCAGCCCAAACATGGGTGCAGTGAAAGAGCTAGGTCTGCAAATAGATGGGAAATTAAAACATGATCATGTTAGAAGGTATGCTAATAAAGTCATTAAGGTTCAGTAGTAGCCGAACCAATATGGCCCCTAAGATCAAGGGTCAGCCTCAGACCAGGGCATTATGGTGTTTTCCACCTGGGTACAAATTATGAAGAAAGTCTGAGGACTGACCCCTAACATAAAACACCTCCATCCCTAATATCAAAGAAAAAACAAATGAACGTCGCCCACGGGACTTTAAATGAGGTGTAAATGGTGATCAAAGGGTAAACAAGTATAAAAGTACAAATATTTTATTGAAAATAACAGCATAATCCATAATAGAGCATGAGCATGGGTGAACAGGTTCACAAAACAGCAACATTGCAATGTAGTCTTAAAACATAGCCATCATATAATAGTAAAATATATAATACAGGTATGCATGGTACATCTCTAACCCGACGCGTTTCGCGAGCTTTCCTCGCTTCATCAGGGGCTGATGTGCATAACTGCTGTCTGTAAATACAGATAAAGTAATTAGAGTATCGGTTATGATAGGGTAAAAGCAAGAAGCCAGACCTGGTCATCCCATACTTACTTGTAGGACCAAAGCTGCAGACACATAACCCAGGCATGGGCCGGCGGAGGGCATCTCCCCCGGGAGCTGAAGGGGCCGAGGACCCAACCAGAGGACCGAGGCCAGGCGTGGGGGGCAGCATGGCAGAATGAGAGAGAAAGGAGAGCGTGAACCCAAATTGATCCCAAATGCAATGCAGGGCGACTCACTGTATAGGGATATAAGTAAGATAAAAGAGTTTGGAAGTATGAGATATATATCGTGGCATAAATGCAAGGTATGTTGGTAAGCAAGGTCTAAAGTAATGTCAATAGTATTGTCGTAGAAATACAAAATAAGTGCTACTTGCATGGTATGCACAAAGTGTCCCGTAGAGCAGAGAGAAAAAGGAGGGTACAAGGTGAAAAGGTGAATGAGAAAGGAAGGAGAGGGGAGGAAAAGAGGGGAAAACAGGGGGAAGTGAAGTGGATAGTAACAGAAAAAGAACAGAGAAAGAGAAAAGAAATGAAAAAAGAGGGGGGGGGGGAGGGAAAACGGGACCAGGGGAAAGGAAAGAAAAAATTAGTGAAGTGAAGGGAGGAGAGGCACGGTGAAATAAGGGGCAAAATAAATATTAGTGTGATGAACTGGAAAAGTACTTCTATGTGAAAGAGCAGAATGTGATTGGAGGAGTCAATCAGAAAACAGCAAGTGAGGATAGGTACGCTTTGAGGTGCAGGTATTTATATTGGAGTAAATAGATAGGGTGCCTACCAGTATAGTGCAGCGTCCCGACTGAATGTTGGAGAGGTAGTGAAGGAAGAATTGCCATACTGTCACCCCCCGCCTTATACCCGGACATCCGCCGAGTTCTCCGCCCCTAACGTCATGCGTCAGGCGGAGCAAGAGGAGATCGCAAAGCACCCGCCGTATAGGGCAGGCACTCGCGATCCACAGCCGCCGCCTGGATGACACATCCCGCCCATCGGGAAGGGGGATACCGCTGTATTGCAGGCATCCCCAGGTGGGCGTGGAGAAGCATGACGCCGATGCCCTGGTGGCCCCGCCCCTCCAGAGAAGCCAGAGAAGCGGGGACAGCTGGGGAAATAAATCCCCATTTGTGCATCGCAGCTCCCAGAGGGTGAACAGACCGCTCAGCCCAAACATGGGTGCAGTGAAAGAGCTAGGTCTGCAAATAGATGGGAAATTAAAACATGATCATGTTAGAAGGTATGCTAATAAAGTCATTAAGGTTCAGTAGTAGCCGAACCAATATGGCCCCTAAGATCAAGGGTCAGCCTCAGACCAGGGCATTATGGTGTTTTCCACCTGGGTACAAATTATGAAGAAAGTCGGGGGGTGACAGTATGGCAATTCTTCCTTCACTACCTCTCCAACATTCAGTCGGGACGCTGCACTATACTGGTAGGCACCCTATCTATTTACTCCAATATAAATACCTGCACCTCAAAGCGTACCTATCCTCACTTGCTGTTTTCTGATTGACTCCTCCAATCACATTCTGCTCTTTCACATAGAAGTACTTTTCCAGTTCATCACACTAATAATTATTTTGCCCCTTATTTCACCGTGCCTCTCCTCCCTTCACTTCACTAATTTTTTCTTTCCTTTCCCCTGGTCCCGTTTTCCCTCCCCCCCCCCTCTTTTTTCATTTCTTTTCTCTTTCTCTGTTCTTTTTCTGTTACTATCCACTTCACTTCCCCCTGTTTTCCCCTCTTTTCCTCCCCTCTCCTTCCTTTCTCATTCACCTTTTCACCTTGTACCCTCCTTTTTCTCTCTGCTCTACGGGACACTTTGTGCATACCATGCAAGTAGCACTTATTTTGTATTTCTACGACAATACTATTGACATTACTTTAGACCTTGCTTACCAACATACCTTGCATTTATGCCACGATATATATCTCATACTTCCAAACTCTTTTATCTTACTTATATCCCTATACAGTGAGTCGCCCTGCATTGCATTTGGGATCAATTTGGGTTCACGCTCTCCTTTCTCTCTCATTCTGCCATGCTGCCCCCCACGCCTGGCCTCGGTCCTCTGGTTGGGTCCTCGGCCCCTTCAGCTCCCGGGGGAGATGCCCTCCGCCGGCCCATGCCTGGGTTATGTGTCTGCAGCTTTGGTCCTACAAGTAAGTATGGGATGACCAGGTCTGGCTTCTTGCTTTTACCCTATCATAACCGATACTCTAATTACTTTATCTGTATTTACAGACAGCAGTTATGCACATCAGCCCCTGATGAAGCGAGGAAAGCTCGCGAAACGCGTCGGGTTAGAGATGTACCATGCATACCTGTATTATATATTTTACTATTATATGATGGCTATGTTTTAAGACTACATTGCAATGTTGCTGTTTTGTGAACCTGTTCACCCATGCTCATGCTCTATTATGGATTATGCTGTTATTTTCAATAAAATATTTGTACTTTTATACTTGTTTACCCTTTGATCACCATTTACACCTCATTTAAAGTCCCGTGGGCGACGTTCATTTGTTTTTTCTTTGTTTGTAAGTTGGATGTTTGAAAGTAGGGGCCTGCCCTATATACTCTGCAGAAATTGTGGCCTTAGGTGTTGGTGTTGCCACAACACTGTAAGCCCTCACAGTTACTCTTGGTGGGCGCAGGAATGGGCCCTGCTGTGAAATATTAGATCAAGAATTGTAATTACATGTCATTGTTGAACAGTGGTAGAAAAATTGGGCCTTTGGTGGTGGTGGTGGTGGTGCTGGTGCCACAACACTATAAGTCCTCAGAGTTACTCTTGGTAGGCGTTGGAACGGGCCCTGCTGTGAAATATTATATCAAGAATTGTAATTACATGCACCTATTGAACAGGGGCAGAAAAATTGGGCCTTAGGCACTGGTGCCACAACACTGCAACCCCTCATAGATAATCTACTTGGAGCGATGGGATGAGCCCTGCTGCAAAGTATTGCATCAAAAATTGTATTTACACGCCCATGTTAAACAGGGGCAGAAAAAATTGGGCCTTTGGTGGTGGTGGTGTTGCCACAACACTTTAAGCCCTCACAGTTATTCTTGGTGGGTGCAGGAATGGGCCCTGCTGTGAAATATTAGATCAAGAATTGTAATTACATGTCCCTGTTGAACAGGGGCAGAAAAATTGGGCCTTAGGCACTGGTGCCACAACACTGCAACCCCTCACAGATACTCTAGTTGGAGAGCAGGAATGAGCCCTGCTGCTAAGTATTGCATCAAAAATTGTATTTACACGTCCCTGTTAAACAGGAGCAGAAAAAATTGGGCCTTTGGTGGTGGTGGTGGTGTTGCCACAACACTTTTAGCCCTCACAGTTATTCTTGGTGGGCGCAGGAATGGGCCCTGCTGTGAAATATTAGATCAAGAATTGTAATTACATGTCCCTGTTGAACAGGGGCTGAAAAATTGGGCCTTGGGCACTGGTGTCACAACACTGCAACCCCTCACAGATACTCTAGGTGGAGCGATGGGATGAGCCCTGCTGCAAAGTATTGCATCAAAAATTGTATTTACATGTCCCTGTTAAACAGGGGCAGAAAAAATTGGGCCTTAGCCACTGGTGGTGGGCCCAGAACCAAAAATGTTCTTACAAGCTATCAGCATGAAAATTGAGGAGGATTGTGACTCAGCATAACAGGATAGTCACTCAGCATCAGCATAGGCAGTCTTAAAGGGATCTCACATTAAAAAAAAAATATTTGGTTACATCAGCATCAGGTGCTTGGTAGCTGGTGATCCAAGACTGATTCATTTTTAAGAAGATCAGCCGATCAACCGGTTTGGTGGACAGGCGCACCCTGTGATCGGTTACAAAGCCTTCAGCAGCACTGAATGTGAGATCCGAAAGAACGCTGGATGCAGGACAGGCCAGTCGCTCAACTGAATACTGTGCAAGCTCTGGCCAGTGATCTATCCTCAAGACCAAGTAACTCAGAGGATTTTCAGTGGGAAAGGTGTCCAAGTCTGATCTTGCCCCTAGGTATTAATGCACCATGTGAATCAGACGCTGGCAATGGTTGCTGGAACCATACCTTGGGGCTGCAGACTAAAAAATTGTCTGAATGCATCGGTCAGACGGCCACCTAATCCACCGCTCCTTCTGTGACTGACCGAAGCCTCAGCAACACGTTGTCCAGGAGGACCAGGAAATTGTAACCTCCCTGGCTCTGGAAGCGCGTTGCACAAACCTTTCTGCAAGGCCTCCCGAAGATGTTTAATGCTCTGCTCCCTCTGCGATGGCAAGATAAAGTCCGCAACCTTACCCTTGTAATGTGGATCAAGGAGGGTTGCCTGCCAGTAATGATCCCTCCCCTTGATACCACGAACACGAGGATCCTTCGGCAGGCTTTTCAGGATCAGGGAGGCCATGCAGCGTAGGTTTGCTGAGGCATTCGGTCCAGAGTCCTCTGGGTCACTAAGGACGACATTATCCGCAGCCACCTCCTTCCAGCCACGTACAAATCCATGGGTTTCTTCGGACTGTAAATGATCCCTTTAAGACTGCTGCTGATGCTGAGTGCCAGGCTCTGCCTAGATGCTGACACAATCCTTCTCCTCCTCGTCCTCTTCCTGTGTGATCGGCGGGCACGCAGGAACACTGTCTGGATAAAGGGGGCCTTGAGAGGTAAGGAAGTCCTCCTCTTCCTCCCTCTGTTCTGCCTCAAGCGCAATGTGCATTATTCCACGCAGCGTGTGCTCCAACAGGTGGACAAGAGGGACAGTGTCACTGAAGCATGCACTGTCACTGCTCACCATCCTCGTGGCCTCCTCAAATGGTGACAGGACAGTGCATGCATCCATGATCATAGCCCACTGGCGTGGGGAAAAAAAACAAGCTTCCCTGACCCTGTCCTGGTGCCATAGTCGCATAGGTACTCATTGATGGCCCTCTGCTGCGTGTGCAGCCGCTCCAGCATGGTCAACGTTGAGTTCCACCTGGTGGGCATGTCACAGATTAGGCAGTTCTTGGGCAGGTTAAATTCCTTTTGGAGGTCAGCCAGCCAAGCACTGGCATTATATGACCTGCGGAAATGCACACAGACTTTCTTGGCCTGCCCCAAGACATCCTGTAAACCCGGGTACCTGCCCAAGAACCGCTGCACCACCAAGTTAAGGACATGAGCCAAACAGGGCATATGGGTCAGTTGTCCCTGTCGGAGGGCGGAGAGGATGTTGGTGCCATTGTCACAAACCACCATTCCTGCCTTAAGCTGGCATGGCGTCAACCACCTCTGAACCTGCCCCTGCAGATCTGACAGAATGCCCCAGTGTGGCTCCTGTCCCCCAAGCACACCAGCTCAAGCACCGCATGGCCTCTTTTTGCCTGCGTGCTTACGTAGCCCCTTGAACGCCTACGGACCCCCGCTGGTTCCGAGGACAAATCAGCACAGGAAGAGGCCACGGAGGAAGAAGAAGAGGCGTGGGTGGAGGAGAGAGGTGTGGCAGAATCACCACTAGTAGGATTTTGGAGGCGGGGTGGCGGAACAACCTCCAACACTACTGCACCCTGTCCTGCATCGTTCCCAGCTGCCAGAATCTATTTTGGGGTGTCATTTTTGGTATGTGTACATGCTATGTGTTAGAAATATTGTATAAATGGACAACTTTGTGTTAAAAAAAAATGCGTTTTAACCACTTCCCGCTCGCCGTCATACGACGTCCTTGACTTTGTGCGGAGATATCTGAATGATGCCTGCATCTACAGGCATCATTCAGATATCAGCTTTTTCAGCCGGCGATTCCCTACACCATAAGAAGGATCATAGCAGCTGTTACACTGCTTGATCATTCTTAAGGGAGGCGAGAGGAGACGTCCCCCCCTCCCGCTGCCCTCCGGTGCTTCTACCGACTCACGGCTACGATCAAAGCCAGGAACTTTTTTTTTTTTTTCAGGTTTCCCAGCCTAGAGGTGAGATGTGGGGTCTTATTGACCCCATATCTCACTGTAAAGAGGACCTGTCATGCCATATTCCTATTATAAGGGATGTTTACATTCCTTGTAATAGGAATAAAAGTGATCAAAAAAATTTTTTGGGGGAAAAAAGCATCAAACTAAAATAAATAAAGTAAAATGAACAATAAAAAAAAATTTTTTTTAAAGCGCCCCTGTCCCCGTGTGCTCGCATGCAGAAGCGAACGCACATGTAAGTCCCGCCCACATATGAAAACGGTGTTCAAACCACACATGTGAGGCATCGCTGCGATCGGTAGAGCGAGAGCAATAATTTTGGCCCTAGACCTCCTCTATAACTCAAAACATGTAACCAATAAAAAATTTTAAAGCGTTGCCTATGGGGATTTTTAAGTAGCGAAGTTTGGCGCCATTCCACAAGCGTGTGCAATTTTGAAAGGTGACATGTTAGGTATCTAATTACCCGGCGTAACTTCATCTTTCACATTATGCAAAAACATTGGGCTAACCTTACTGTTTTGTTTTTTTTAAAGCACAAAACTGTTTTTTTTCCAAAAAAAACACGTTCGAAAAATTGCTGCGCAAATATCGTGCGAGATAGAAAGTTGCAATGACCGCTATTGTATTCTCTAGGGTTTTTGCTAAAGTAAGAGCCAGTATGTAGTGTTGCATGTTTTCACCGATAGACTGGATACTGGTGTGAGCCATAAGACTTAATAAAGGGGTTTCTTTTCTTTTGTTATACGCCCAGTTTTGTTGTCTTCACAATGTCCAGGCTCCCTCTAGTGGTTGAGAAAGGAAATTAACAGCTTTCAAGTCTTTCAAATCAGTTTTTGTATGCAATTTAGGTAATCAGTCTTTAACTAATTTACTATATAGATAGATGTTACAGTTTATATTTTTTATATTTTTTGATTCTTAAATAGGCTTATTGGTTCTCCTATGAGACACTGATACCCTAGTATCTGGCAGTATGGTTGTCCTGGTGGTTTTGCATAGTGACCTGAAAATATTTTTGGGGTAAGAAGTAGCTATGGCTGATCTGAAACAGTTTTGAGTTTTTGTTTTCTTTGTTTTTCATATATATATTATTTGTATTGTTAGGTTCTATGTAGGACCTGTTATTTTGTTTGTCTTATTTATATTTTTTATGTATTGCATTGATTACTCTGTACACAATTACAAATCTCCTGAAGAAGCTACATACTTTAGCGAAACATGTCGACAATAACGTTTTTGTATAGTAATACAATATATCCTTGAATAATTTTGTTGGATCCTGAAGTTTTCTCACTAAGATTGTTAAATCTTTTTTAACCTATGTACAATAAAACTTTTTTACTATATATGTTAAACTTTAGGCTAGTAGGGGACTGTCAAGGTGCTGGAATACCATAATTACATACACATATTCAGTAAAAAGTTTTACCAACACATTTTTATTAAAAAAAGTCATTAAAATCATGTTTTTTCAAATAGGTGGAAGGAACTAGCTGGAGGGATATGCCACATGTGGAGTTAGTTGCAAATAAGGTGTAGGTAAAAATAACTTTTAATAAAGTTGGATAATGTCCTTGCTATAGGTGTATGCCATTTATGTGCCTCCTAAAGCCAGACTGAAAAACTCCTGGGGATTGCATCCCCCCTTTCTACCTTGTTGCAAGGACATTGCTAAGACACTCCCAACTGTTACTGCTCACTAGGGATGAGCCAAAACACCCCCGGTTCATAGCAGAAAAGCTAAAAAATGTGTGCGAACACCATGAAAGTCTATGGGACACGAACGTGAAAAATCAAAGGTGCTAATTTTAAAGGCTTATATGCAAGTTATTGCCCTAAAAAGTGTATGGGGACCTGGGTACTGCCCAATGCAAAAAAAAGTTTTAAAAACATCTGTTTTTTTCAGGAGCAGTGATTTTAATAATGCTTAAAATGTAACAATAAAAATGAAGTATTCCTTTAAATATTGTGCCTAGGGGGGTCTCCTTAGTCTGCCTGTAAAGCAGGGATATGCAATTAGCGGACCTCCAGCTGTTGCAGAACTACAAGTCCCATGAGGCATAGCAAGACTCTGACAGCCACAAGCATGACACCCAGAGGCAGAGGCATGATGGGACTTGAAGTTTTCCAACAGCTGGAGGTCCGCTAATTGCAGATCCCTGCTGTAAAGGAATGAATCTTTCCCATTTTCATAACAGTACCACAGCAAAACGATATTTCTAAAGGAAAAATGTTGTCATTTAAACCTGCACGTGGCTGTAATGTATTGTGACCCCACAATATATGTATGATACCAGCAATATAGATAAAAATCATTGAAAAAACGTTGTGGCCCCCCTCCAGTCCATTACCAGGCCCTCTGGGTCGAGTATGAATATTAAGGGGAACCCCGTGCCAAAATTAAAAAAGAAAAATGGTGTGGGGGTCCCCCTCAAAAACCATACCAGGCCCTTCAGGTCTGGCGTGGATATTAGGTGAAACCCCGCTCCAAAATTTAAAAAAACTGCATAGGGGTCCCCCCAAAATATATACCGGACCCTTATCCAAGCACGCAAACTGGTAGGCCGCAGGAAAAGGGGGTATGAGAGAGCGCCCTCCCCCCCGAACCATACAAGGCCACATGCTCTCAACATGGGGAGCCACGACCAGTTTTAAATTACATTTTTTCCTTTTGAAATGTCATTTTACTGCACTCATTCATTACACTATGTACGGCCGCTATGTAAGCAGCCTTACATAGTGTGGTGCAGGGACTTAGCCCCCTGAGCCATGATTGGCCAAAGGCACCCTGCCTTTGGGCAATCATGGCTCTCACAGCAGAACGCACTGTGATTGGCCAAAGCATGCAGGTCAGGTGCATGCTTTGACCAATCAGCAGTCGTCAATGCACTGCAATCTCGCAGTGCATTATGGGGCGTTCCACAGGTGCTCGAATTTCCCGCAAACACCCCATAATGTTCTAAATTCGGTGAACACCCGATGTGCGAGTCGAGCTTACGTCGCTAATCCCTACTGCTCACCCCCACCATCACAGCAGTGAGCTCTCAAAACCTCACACATGTATGGTCCACTATCTCCTCCATCTCAGTATTGCTGAACTCATAGCTACTGCTACACGAAAAGAGAGAGCACAAACAAAGGGGTTTGAATTGGCTGGGAGTGTCTTAGCAACGTTCTAGCAACAAGGCAGGATGGCATGATGGCATCTCTGACAAATTTTCAGCCAGGTAGGTAAATGGTCTACACCTATGGAAAGGCCATTTTTCAACTTTGGTCAGAGCTGCACAATTTTTATCTACAGGCACCCCTTACCTGCATGGGCAGTTTTTTGGTAAATGTGAACTAACCCTTTAAGTATGATCCATAGTTTACAGAAAACTATTTTCTAAATACACGCACAAATTTAAATACAATCTATATAAATGTCATACCCATATACTGAAAAAATAATTAAACTTATTTATACTCTTATTCAAATTAGCCAAATCTGAATTATGTGGGAACAATATAAGATTTTAATGCAGGACTTGCTTAACCGCTTCAGCCCCGGAAGATTTTACACCCTACCTGACCAGAGCACTTTTTGCGATTCGGCACTGCGTCGCTTTAACTGACAATTGCGCGGTCGTGCGACGTTGCACCCAAACAGAATTTACGTCCTTTTTTTCCCCCCGCTTTCTTTTGGTGGTATTTGATCACCTCTGCATTTTTTTTTTTTGCTCTATAAACAAAAAAGAGCGACAATTTAAAAAGAAAAAGTAATATTTTTTACTTTTTGCTATAATAAATATCCCCCCCACAAATATAAAAAAACAATTTCTGTTCCTCAGTTTAGGCCAATATGTATTCTTCTACATATTTTTGGTTAAAAAAAATGCAATTATCGTATATTGATTGGCTTGGGCAAAAGTTATAGCGTCTACAAAATAGGGGATAGCTTTATGGCATTTTTATTATTAATTTTATTTTTATTAGTAATGGCAGCGAGCTGCAATTTTTATCGTGACTGCAACATTATGGTGGACACATCGGACACTTTTCATGCTATTTTGGGACCATTGTCATTTATACAGCAATCGGTGCTATAAAAATGCACTTATTACTGTGTAAATGACACTGTCAGGGAAGGGGTTAAACATTAGGGGGCAATCAAGGGGTTAAATGTGTCCTAGGGAGTGATTCTAACTGTGGGGGGGCTACCACTGACATGACAGCGATCACTGCTCCCGATGATAGGGAGTAAACATGTGCAATTCGTTTTGTAACAAATTGAAATTCGGCCAAATTTTACATCTTTCGGACATTCGGATGCATCCGACTGTCTAAATAAAAAAAAAAATGAATTTTAACTAATACGAAAGATATTATAGTGAATATAACGAATGAATTCGACATGATTCGGTAATTCATTAAAGATTTAATGAAACAAAAGGTCAACTCAAAATAAATCTTACAGTCCAATCAGCTGATTAATTTTGTGCTGGAGGTTGGATTACAGGCAAAGTGCTTTCCTGAGAACTGATTGAGAAGGGTGTTGTATTGTATTTGAGCAGAGAAGAAATATTGTCATTGTGTGTTCTAATAGATTCAATAAACAAACGACTTTCCAAACTACGAATCATTATCACAAATCAATATACATACATAAATATCGAATTTCAACTAAAATTAAAGAAATTTTAGCGGATATAACAAATGAATTTGACATGATTCGGTAGTTCTGTAAAGATCTAATGAAACAAAAGGTCAACTCAAAGTAAATCTTACAGTCCAATCAGCTGATTAAATTTGTGCTGGAGGTTGGATTACTGGCAAAGTGCATTCCTGAGAACTGAGTGAGAAGGGTGTTGTATTGTATTTGAGCAGAGGAGAAGAGATATTGTCATTGTGTGTGTTGATAGATTCAATAAACAAACGACTTTCAAAACTACGAATCATTATCATGAATATATATACATACATAAATATCGAATTTCAACTAATACGAAAGAAATTATAGCAGATATAACGAATGAATTCGACATGATTCGAGATTCAGTATAATGAATATCGACACTCTACGAATAATAATGAATTATCCGAAAACGAATTAACGTAACATAAGGAATATAACAGAACGAAATTAAGTATTTTACGAATCACAACGAACGGAAACTAAACGAAATTTCCCATTGTGCACAAGTCTAACAGGGAGCAGTAGATCTCTGTCATGTCACTAGGCAGAATGGGGAAATGCCTTGTTTATATAGGCATCTCCCCGTTCTGCCGCTTCATGACACGGTCACACTGTACGCGGCGGGCGCGCGTGCACTAGCCCCACAAATTAAAGGGGACATACAGGTATGCCCATTTGCCCACCGCTGTCATTGTGCCGACGTACATCGGCGTGCAGCGGTCGGCAAGTGGTTAAAAACATGCTTTCAGTTCTGTAAAACCTTTACCAGCAGAGACTAATTGATAAAAAATTAAAAATAAAATCCATGTTTTTATTTGCATCAGGTAGTTTGACATGAAAAAATAGCACACATTAGCACATTTTTTCTATTTTTAAAATATAAATTTTTACTGCTGCTTTAAATGTTATTCTGAAGAACACCTTGTATGCATCAAGGATACTGCACAAAATAATGGCAGCTTGCCATGGCCTTAATAGCATTTGCTGTTTATCTGTCACAGCTGCTTCCTTTTTTGTAATTACATTCATCTCTAGGCACATGTGTAAAAGCAAATTATCATTCATGCCCTAATTTTTCTTTTACTCAAACACAATTATTATACTAATGTAATTGGCATTCCTTTTACATTAGAAACTACTAAGAAAAACAACCAGCCATGATTAATGTTATAATTAAAAAAAAAAATGATTCCTGGTAAATGTATTTGTTGCTGGCATCAGCTATAGCCAGCCAATAAGTACTTCTGCTGTAAAGACAAAATTTTAAGACAACCACTAAAAATGTAAGATGTTAAAGTGGGCCTTGCAGTAACTTTACACAATGTTATAAATCAATTCTTCATATTTACAATGTTCAGCAACATCATAATAATAAAAAAGAAATAAAATAAAATAAAATATTTATTCTAAAAAGCAGTTCCAGATTTAAAGTTCATTGACTATGCCTGGGCTGAAGTGGTGTTACCAGTCTGCTGCAAGCAGAAGGAAGCATTTCCTCAGTCTCTTTCTTCCCAGTGATTGTAGTAAGTCACAAAGGGGGAGATTTACTAAAACTGGAGAGTGCAAAATCTGGAACAGCTCTGCATAGAAACCAACCAGCTTCCAGCTTTTATTTTCAAAGCTTAATTGACCCAACTGAAGTTAGAAGCTGATGTTGTGTTAATGAATAAAAACATAGAAGAGTGACGACAGAAAAAGTGGTCCATAAGGCTGGGTTCACACTGCTGCGGTGCGGGAACGCAGCGAATTTACTGCGGGTTCCCGCACCGCACCAACTCGCACGGCAGTTCACACTGCCATATGCGAACTGCTGGGGAGTGTCATACAATGTTAATGACACCCCCAGTTCAGCCCGCATATCGCAATGCGAACTGACAATTCGGACACTTTCGGATCGCATAGGTGTGAACACCCATGCGATCAGATTTTGGTCCGAACAAAAAAAAGGGTCCTGTGCGAGTTTGGACCGAATGCGGTGCGATATCAGCCATACTATCTGTATGGCTGATATCGCATAGCACAGACATCGCATGTGATGTGAACAGCAGTGCGCTGCGAATCACATGCGATGTCTGCAACGGCAGCAGTGTGAACCCAGCCTTAAATATATTTATATATGCTTTTGTTTGTTTTTTTACCTATTTTAACTTAATTTGTCTGGGTAAAGATCTATATTTGTCCCAAGCATGTTTAACAATTGACTGACTTACTACCACTGCTGGAAGGCTGTTCTACGTATCAACTACCTTTTACTTTCTAAGATTCGTTTTGAATTTTCCTCTGCTAGCTTGAAATCATGTCCCCATGTTCTTGATCTTGGCTTCATATTGAAAATACTGCTCCTATTATGTATTTAAAGGTTTCAGTCATGTTCCCCCAGGCCTGTACATATTCATTTGGATTTGGATCGTAGAGGATTTTACTTTAATTTTCTCTAAAACCAACATAGCAAAATACACATGTACTTGTTTTACAGTATGTGCAATAAATTGAAACTGTTCTATTTAAATGTGGCTTGTCATTCTTGACTCTGATATGATGGATAATAGAAACTGATGTATACCTTTTGATTTGTTTTAAATACAGTAATACCTTGGATTTCAAGCATTATTTGTTCCAGAAGCATGCTTGTAATCCAAAGCACTCGTATATCTAAGCGATTTTCTCCATAAGAAATAATGGAAACTCAGATGACAACCACCCGGTGTATGCAGTACTGTATGTGACCAGGGGTGCGGGGGCCCTGGTGATGCTCAGAGAGGCTCGGAGACACTCGGGAACTGTTGACACTTTTGGGTGCTCTGACGCACGTCACACCTGCCCCACCCAGCTGGGAGTGTCTCAGAGCGCCTCCGAGTTCTCCAGTGCCCCTGGACCTCTGGCCACTTGCCGTAATACATACACCAGCGGCTTGAGTCCTGTTCGTCTTGCGAGACAGCGCTGGCAAATCAAGTAAGTATTTAAAAAAGATATAGCTGTATATATAATATATCACTGTATTGCCCTGTTCTTATGTTAATCATAATGCACTACATTTAGAAAGACCAAAAAAGATAATCACTGATAAAGCAAGTACAAAGGTGGACAAACTTAATGAAAAATTAGCAATTACAAATGTACAGTACTTGTTGACATTTAAGTAATAAAGTAGAATAGATCAATTAACAGGAAAACAGTCAACAGCAAATAGCTTGTTTGCAAAAACATTTCTCTGTCATTCTGCCAGGACACAGCCCCCCCTCCCCCCCGACCCACAAAATATTTGAAATAATCCATCCAGCATTGATGGGCACATTGTGTAGGCAGTCTTGGATGGGCAATGCCAAGGGGTGTTAATGAATCTATGCTCGCATTACCATCACCACTAGGGATGAGCTTCGAGTTCGAGTCGAACTCATGTTCGACTCGAACATTGGCTGTTCGCAAGTTCGCCGAACAGCGAACAATTTGGGGTGTTCGCGGCAAATTCGAATGCCGCGGAACACCCTTTAAAAGTCTATGGGAGAAATCAAAAGTGCTAATTTTAAAGGCTAATATGCAAGTTATTGTCATAAAAAGTGTTTGGGGACCTGGGTCCTGCCCCAGGGGACATGGATCAATGAAAAAAAAAGTTTTAAAAACGGCCGTTTTTTCAGGAGCAGTGATTTTAATAATGCTTAAAGTCAAACAATAGAGGTAGATAAGAAATGAGTACAGCGCTGCTCCGATGATGTTGAAAAAATAATTGCACAATAAGCGGCTAACACGCCTCTAAGACAAAGAAGTAGAAAATCAACAAGTATAAAAATAGTGTAGCGCTAAGTGTCAAAATAGGAAATTTTAAACAGGAGCCATCTTACAATGGCCAGAAAATAAACCAAAACAGAAAATACCTCAAAAAATTCAGTAGAAAGTGACTCAATGAAAAAATTAATAAATATTGCAAAGTGACATGTAATACATAATAGCAATACACCAGTGAGAGGTGAAAATGAAACCAAAGTATAAATGTATATATAAAAAATTTATCAACTGTGAATAAAGTCCATATATATTATAAAAAATGTGTTCCTGATAAAAATCAAAAACCACCACCAACAGTCTCTGAGGATTAGCTGATGAAGACAACAACGGAGTATCACTGGTGGGTAAGGACGGTAAAAACCCCAAATCGATTGTGACGTCTAAGTGTGTATCAAAACCATCACCATAGCATCTGAAGAGGCTTACCGGAAGCAGGGGACTTGAACAGACATACGTCTTACAAGTCAAAAAAGCTTGTTTAGCCACCGAGGCTAGCAGGATAGGACATCAGGTATCCACAGCTTCAAATGGGGAAGAAGGGGGATCTGCCAACAGCTTCACCCGTCCAGACGTATCAGCAGGTCAACCAGATGTTTTCAATTGAAACCATGAGAGAAGAAAGACTCACATGGCATGATATCGTTTAAAAAGCATGCATTTATTCAAGGCAATAAAAAAAAGAACACTCACATGGTATGAGGATATAAACAGCTTAGATAATATCAAACGCGGTGATCATAGAGGGTCCACCCGACATGTTTCGGCTCACCAGCCTTCATCTGGGGTGTGGACCCCCCTATTCCACCGCAATTTAAACTAGAAATGACCCCCACTGGGAGTGTCACAGCCCAGGAAATGACCAACTGACATCACTTCCGGTTCACAAATAAATATACATAAGCTTTATGCAATATATATTATAAAGAACATAGATAAGCAGTATTTATACCGCTATTCTAAAATATCGGGGTCAAAAGATGAAATAAGGTGAAAGTAAACTTAAAATATTCCTAGGGTTATGGCCGGCCGTCCTGGAAATGCGATCAGATTTTGGTCCGAACAAAAAAAAGGGTCCTGTGCGAGTTTGGACCGAATGCGGTGCGATATCAGCCATACTATCTGTATGGCTGATATCGCACAGCACAGACATCGCATGTGATGTGAACAGCAGTGCGCTGCGAATCACATGCGATGTCTGCAACGGCAGCAGTGTGAACCCAGCCTTAAATATATTTATATATGCTTTTGTTTGTTTTTTTACCTATTTTAACTTAATTTGTCTGGGTAAAGATCTATATTTGTCCCAAGCATGTTTAACAATTGACTGACTTACTACCACTGCTGGAAGGCTGTTCTACGTATCAACTACCTTTTACTTTCTAAGATTCGTTTTGAATTTTCCTCTGCTAGCTTGAAATCATGTCCCCATGTTCTTGATCTTGGCTTCATATTGAAAATACTGCTCCTATTATGTATTTAAAGGTTTCAGTCATGTTCCCCCAGGCCTGTACATATTCATTTGGATTTGGATCGTAGAGGATTTTACTTTAATTTTCTCTAAAACCAACATAGCAAAATACACATGTACTTGTTTTACAGTATGTGCAATAAATTGAAACTGTTCTATTTAAATGTGGCTTGTCATTCTTGACTCTGATATGATGGATAATAGAAACTGATGTATACCTTTTGATTTGTTTTAAATACAGTAATACCTTGGATTTCAAGCATTATTTGTTCCAGAAGCATGCTTGTAATCCAAAGCACTCGTATATCTAAGCGATTTTCTCCATAAGAAATAATGGAAACTCAGATGACAACCACCCGGTGTATGCAGTACTGTATGTGACCAGGGGTGCGGGGGCCCTGGTGATGCTCAGAGAGGCTCGGAGACACTCGGGAACTGTTGACACTTTTGGGTGCTCTGACGCACGTCACACCTGCCCCACCCAGCTGGGAGTGTCTCAGAGCGCCTCCGAGTTCTCCAGTGCCCCTGGACCTCTGGCCACTTGCCGTAATACATACACCAGCGGCTTGAGTCCTGTTCGTCTTGCGAGACAGCGCTGGCAAATCAAGTAAGTATTTAAAAAAGATATAGCTGTATATATAATATATCACTGTATTGCCCTGTTCTTATGTTAATCATAATGCACTACATTTAGAAAGACCAAAAAAGATAATCACTGATAAAGCAAGTACAAAGGTGGACAAACTTAATGAAAAATTAGCAATTACAAATGTACAGTACTTGTTGACATTTAAGTAATAAAGTAGAATAGATCAATTAACAGGAAAACAGTCAACAGCAAATAGCTTGTTTGCAAAAACATTTCTCTGTCATTCTGCCAGGACACAGCCCCCCCTCCCCCCCGACCCACAAAATATTTGAAATAATCCATCCAGCATTGATGGGCACATTGTGTAGGCAGTCTTGGATGGGCAATGCCAAGGGGTGTTAATGAATCTATGCTCGCATTACCATCACCACTAGGGATGAGCTTCGAGTTCGAGTCGAACTCATGTTCGACTCGAACATTGGCTGTTCGCAAGTTCGCCGAACAGCGAACAATTTGGGGTGTTCGCGGCAAATTCGAATGCCGCGGAACACCCTTTAAAAGTCTATGGGAGAAATCAAAAGTGCTAATTTTAAAGGCTAATATGCAAGTTATTGTCATAAAAAGTGTTTGGGGACCTGGGTCCTGCCCCAGGGGACATGGATCAATGAAAAAAAAAGTTTTAAAAACGGCCGTTTTTTCAGGAGCAGTGATTTTAATAATGCTTAAAGTCAAACAATAGAGGTAGATAAGAAATGAGTACAGCGCTGCTCCGATGATGTTGAAAAAATAATTGCACAATAAGCGGCTAACACGCCTCTAAGACAAAGAAGTAGAAAATCAACAAGTATAAAAATAGTGTAGCGCTAAGTGTCAAAATAGGAAATTTTAAACAGGAGCCATCTTACAATGGCCAGAAAATAAACCAAAACAGAAAATACCTCAAAAAATTCAGTAGAAAGTGACTCAATGAAAAAATTAATAAATATTGCAAAGTGACATGTAATACATAATAGCAATACACCAGTGAGAGGTGAAAATGAAACCAAAGTATAAATGTATATATAAAAAATTTATCAACTGTGAATAAAGTCCATATATATTATAAAAAATGTGTTCCTGATAAAAATCAAAAACCACCACCAACAGTCTCTGAGGATTAGCTGATGAAGACAACAACGGAGTATCACTGGTGGGTAAGGACGGTAAAAACCCCAAATCGATTGTGACGTCTAAGTGTGTATCAAAACCATCACCATAGCATCTGAAGAGGCTTACCGGAAGCAGGGGACTTGAACAGACATACGTCTTACAAGTCAAAAAAGCTTGTTTAGCCACAGAGGCTAGCAGGATAGGACATCAGGTATCCACAGCTTCAAATGGGGAAGAAGGGGGATCTGCCAACAGCTTCACCCGTCCAGACGTATCAGCAGGTCAACCAGATGTTTTCAATTGAAACCATGAGAGAAGAAAGACTCACATGGCATGATATCGTTTAAAAAGCATGCATTTATTCAAGGCAATAAAAAAAAGAACACTCACATGGTATGAGGATATAAACAGCTTAGATAATATCAAACGCGGTGATCATAGAGGGTCCACCCGACATGTTTCGGCTCACCAGCCTTCATCTGGGGTGTGGACCCCCCTATTCCACCGCAATTTAAACTAGAAATGACCCCCACTGGGAGTGTCACAGCCCAGGAAATGACCAACTGACATCACTTCCGGTTCACAAATAAATATACATAAGCTTTATGCAATATATATTATAAAGAACATAGATAAGCAGTATTTATACCGCTATTCTAAAATATCGGGGTCAAAAGATGAAATAAAGTGAAAGTAAACTTAAAATATTCCTAAGGTTATGGCCGGCCGTCCTGGAAATGCTCGGAGTAGAAATCCAAGCCTCTTTCTCGGCACGGCCAAATTACATAGGACGGAGCGCCGTCGCGCTCCGCCCCCTCTATTTGGCTGGGTTTTGAGGACGTGCGCAGTAGCGGAAGTCGCAGGAAGGAAGTCCGCCGCCGCGCCACGCCTCGTTCTGGGCAATGGATCCCATTGATCTCGATGATATAGTCCACCTGGGGTGAAGCGAGGGAGACATCTCTATCAAGAAAACACTTGACTGCATCAATACCTCTATCCTGCGGAATGCAAGTGTAGAGAGAGGCAACATCCGCAGTTGCCATGATCGGGTTACCAGAATAAGAAACCTTGGAAAGTAGATTGATCACGTCCTTAGTGTCCTTTAAATAGGATGGCATTTTGACAACTGATGGTTGAAGGAAGTAATCAATGTACTTCCCAATTTTAGAGGTAACAGAGTCGATACCACTAATTATTGGTCGACCGGGAGGGTGTAGAGGGTCCTTATGCACTTTGGGCAGGTAGTACATAACAGGTATACGCGGGGCCAGTGGGACTAAAAATGATCTCTCCTTTTTATTTAAAATGTAGGAATCATATCCTTTAGAAACCAAACCTTGTAATTCCTTTTTATATTTATGCGTAGGGTTACTGGGAAGTTCAACGTATGTTTCCTGATCGCCAAGAATGTGGTACATTTCCTGGACGTAATCCGATTTGTTTAATAGAACTATGCCACCGCCCTTGTCAGCAGGGCGAATGACTATATTTTTATTGTCACATAGAGTGGTAAGACCTGCTGTAGGTAGAGGGTTATGGAATTTCCGTTTTAGGGGGACATTAGTGAGGTCTTTCAACACAAGTTCCTTAAACAAATTGATAGCTGGTGGAAGTTGTGTGGGAGGACTAAAGAGGGAGGGGTTGGATAAACCTGAATGAACTGTACCAGATGTTGCCGCTCTGGCCATATTCCTGGAAGGATTGGAAATAATATATCTCTGGATATGAATCTTCCTAATGAACTTTTGAATGTCAATAAAAGTATTGAACTTGTTTAATTTACATGGAGGGGCGAACTTAAGACCTTTATTTAAGATGATTTTCTCTTCATTGGTAAGGATAGTGTCACTGAGGTTAAAGACCCCTTGACACGTTAGGTCCTTTGCCTCTTTTCGTTTCTGAACCCTCCTCCCTCCTCTGGACCCTCTCTTGTTTCTGGACCTCTTTTTTTGTTTAAGTGGTCCTCGTGAAAACCCCGAGAGGTTCGTGGTCCGGAGTAGGGTTGTTTATAGGGAGATGGACCATATCCAGCATCAGGGAATGGGTAGATGTTTTCATTATGATGTTCCTGCAAAGGGGAATATCTGTTGTATGTTGACACAGGGGGGTGCCTATATTGGGGTGGATGTTGATACGGGGAATGTTGGGGATACTCGTACCTACGACCCGGAGAGCACCTGTAATAGGGGCCGTCCTGCTCGTAATATCGACGTTCCTCATGACCATGATGATCACCCCTGTTTCCACCTCTACCCCTACTTCTAGAGTAGTGGCCTCTGCCTCTTGATTGCTTTCTAGGGGAATGCGTGCTAGGGTGTCGGCTCCTATGTGAGGAGGAGCCCGCACCCTGAGCCTGATCCCTATTAGCAAGGGGTTTTGGGCGGACAGAGGGCTCCCTAGGGGGAGCTGCTATGTTGGTACTCGAGGAATTAGTGTCCATGGCAACCTCTGGGGTAGGTGTTGTGATGGATTTCTGCCACCCAAACACTTTGCCCGCCTTATAATCGCCAGTGTCTCGGGAATACTTATGTTTTTTGATTCTCTGTTCCCTATCTTCCTTTACAAGATGAGCTTGCAAATTGGATGACAGAGTATTGTATTCCACTGAATTTTTAAACGAAAGTAATTTATCTTTAAGTTCCCTGATCTCTCGATCCAAATTGGTAAGCCGGGTACGTTTCCTCGTGATGAGAAAATCGAGGAACTTAATACCAGCGTCATTAAAATACTTGAACCAGGTATCGAGTTCAGGTTCACCCTGTTGAGGGTGAATATCCCATCTGAGACTTCGTGGGATCATGCCTTCTGTCACATATTGTTCTAAGAAGACAAGATCCCACTGGAGATGGAGTTCAGAGGTCATAACATTTTTTAACCTCAGAAATAGTCCACCTATCTCAGTATCATTGGAAGTGGCTACAAAGACACCCTCAGTATTTACAACTCTAGATGCACGGTAATCGAATATGTCCATATTGAAATGGGTGTGGGCTGCAGCTATACTAGATGTCTAATAAGTACTAGAGGTAGATAAGAAATGAGTACAGCGCTGCTCCGATGATGTTGAAAAAATAATTGCACAATAAGCGGCTAACACGCCTCTAAGACAAAGAAATAGAAAATCAACAAGTATAAAAATAGTGTAGCGCTAAGTGTCAAAATAGGAAATTTTAAACAGGAGCCATCTTACAATGGCCAGAAAATAAACCAAAACAGAAAATACCTCAAAAAATTCAGTAGAAAGTGACTCAATGAAAAAATTAATAAATAATTGCAAAGTGACATGTAATACATAATAGCAATACACCAGTGAGAGGTGAAAATGAAAATAAAGTATAAATGTATATATAAAAAATTTATCAACTGTGAATAAAGTCCATATATATTATAAAAAATGTGTTCCTGATAAAAATCAAAAACCACCACCAACAGTCTCTGAGGATTAGCTGATGAAGACAACAACGGAGTATCACTGGTGGGTAAGGACGGTAAAAACCCCAAATCGATTGTGACGTCTAAGTGTGTATCAAAACCATCACCATAGCATCTGAAGAGGCTTACCGGAAGCAGGGGACTTGAACAGACATACGTCTTACAAGTCAAAAAAGCTTGTTTAGCCACCGAGGCTAGCAGGATAGGACATCAGGTATCCACAGCTTCAAATGGGGAAGAAGGGGGATCTGCCAACAGCTTCACCCGTCCAGACGTATCAGCAGGTCAACCAGATGTTTTCAATTGAAACCATGAGAGAAGAAAGACTCACATGGCATGATATCGTTTAAAAAGCATGCATTTATTCAAGGCAATAAAAAAAAGAACACTCACATGGTATGAGGATATAAACAGCTTAGATAATATCAAACGCGGTGATCATAGAGGGTCCACCCGACATGTTTCGGCTCACCAGCCTTCATCTGGGGTGTGGACCCCCCTATTCCACCGCAATTTAAACTAGAAATGACCCCCACTGGGAGTGTCACAGCCCAGGAAATGACCAACTGACATCACTTCCGGTTCACAAATAAATGTACATAAGCTTTATGCAATATATATTATAAAGAACATAGATAAGCAGTATTTATACCGCTATTCTAAAATATCGGGGTCAAAAGATGAAATAAGGTGAAAGTAAACTTAAAATATTCCTAAGGTTATGGCCGGCCGATCCGGAAATGCTTGGAGTAGAAATCCAAGCCTCTTTCTCGGCACGGCCAAATTACATAGGACGGAGCGCCGTCGCGCTCCGCCCCCTCTATTTGGCTGGGTTTTGAGGACGTGCGCAGTAGCGGAAGTCGCAGGAAGGAAGTCCGCCGCCGCGCCACGCCTCGTTCTGGGCAATGGATTCCATGGGTCGAGGCGCCGTAACGCCCCGCCTCCTGGTCTCTCATTACTGTCCATAATGAGGAGTGTGGCTAACCACACCCAAAGTCCGCCCACATCCCTGCCCTCTCCATCGGAGGTTAACCAAGCCTCTCGTTCACAATGACATGTCATCCGTATGGAGGGCCGTGATTGGACAGAAAATATAACCAAGCCTCTCATTCACAATGACATGTGGTCCGTATGGAGGGCCGTGATTGGACAAAAAAATATAACACAGCGCTTGGGCAATGAATGTCGGTGTCAGCAGAGGTAGTAGAGGGAACGATAATAAAGACCTATGCCATAAATCAAAAAAATATATTTTATAATATAACAGGAGTCTAAAAACATTATTAGAAAAATAAAATAAAAATAAAAGTAAAACATAACATGAACTAAGTAGTGTGGCATGATAGTGACACTGCCAATGAGGGGCATCCCACATAGCCTATACACTCCGCCCCATAAAAAAGGGGCTGACAATGAAACCCTGTAAACAGGATGATATTTATCAAATAGAAGTTAAATCTATACAACAATACAGGGGTTGATATCAAAAAGGCCCACTATAACAAGCAACTGTTAATAAATTGGTTCCCAATACTACAAGGTTTAACATAAAATGGAGAGAGTAATAAAATAAATAAAATGAAATAAAATGAGATAAAATAGGAGAGTCGCAAATATAGTAGCTACGCTTGATTAATAAATGAATTGATGTCCCACTCCACGTTAATACCTTGCGGAAAGTGGGAACCCAATTCATAAATCCAGTAGGTCTCCAACCTGGAGACCCCCCCTAAGTGTTGACCCCCCCCGCCAGGGGGCCACATACTTGTCGATGATGAGAAACTGTGTGCCCTCAGGGTTTCGGTCATGAAACTCCCTATAATGACGGGGCACAGTGTGTTTGGTACTACCTGCCTTTATAAGGTTAATGTGCTCAGAAACTCGAGTAGTAAAGGACCTGATCGTCCGTCCTACATATTGTTTGCCACAGGGGCAGGTCAGAAGATAGACTACCCCCGTCGTAGCACATGTGCAAAACTGTTTTATTTTGTAGGTACGGCCACTTACCCTAGAGGAAAAAGTATAACTAGTGCGTCTCCCGTTAGTGTTATATTGACAAACTAGGCATTTTTTACAAGGGTGGAACCCAATGAGGTTATGAAAGAAGGAAGGTTTAGTTGGAGGATTAACCACATTAGGTGCCAGCTTATTACGGAGGGATGGGGCTCCTCTAAAAACTAACTTAGGAGTATCAGGCAGTCTAGGGCCCAGAATCTTATCAGTTTTCAAAACGTCCCAATGATGTTCAAAAATTCTTCTAATATGTTTATGTTGGATAGAGAAGGATGTCATAAAGGACCATTTGAAGTCCTCATTTACTTGCTTGGGTTTATCCTCTAAGAGTAATTGGCGATCCACTGAACTGGCGTTATCAATTTCTTTATCTAGATCCAAAGGTTTATACCCTTTTTCTAAAAATCTGCTTTTCAAAGACGCTGCTTGGATTTTGAAAGTATTGAGGTCACTACAGTTCCTCCGTAATCGCAAGAACTGACTTTTGGGAACTGATCTGATCCAAGGAACATGATGACAGCTGTCGATAGGAATAAATCCATTTCGATCGGTGGACTTAAAATGTGTACTAAACACAAATTGGCCATCCTTTCTATCTATAACCAAGTCCAAAAAGTGAACAGAGATTGCGCTAGCCTCAAAGGACAAAACGATGTTCCTATTATTGGCATTGAGGTGCGTGAAGAAGGTAGCCAGATCGTCTGGGCTCCCAGTCCATAGGAGGAGGATGTCGTCTATGTACCGCGCCCACAACAAAAGGTGCGGGCATTGCATGGCATAGACGACATCCTCCTCCTACTTGGCCATAAATAAATTGGCCAGACTGGGAGCGAACTTCGCTCCCATCGCGACACCCCTATGTTGACGGTAGAATCTCCCATCGAACCAAAAATAGTTATGTTGAGTTGCAAACTCAATTAGCTCGATGATATAGTCCACCTGGGGTGAAGCGAGGGAGACATCTCTATCAAGAAAACACTTGACTGCATCAATACCTCTATCCTGCGGAATGCAAGTGTAGAGAGAGGCAACATCCGCAGTTGCCATGATCAGGTTACCAGAATAAGAAACCTTGGAAAGTAGATTGATCACGTCCTTAGTGTCCTTTAAATAGGATGGCATTTTGACAACTGATGGTTGAAGGAAGTAATCAATGTACTTCCCAATTTTAGAGGTAACAGAGTCGATACCACTAATTATTGGTCGACCGGGAGGGTGTAGAGGGTCCTTATGCACTTTGGGCAGGTAGTACATAACAGGTATACGCGGGGCCAGTGGGACTAAAAATGATCTCTCCTTTTTATTTAAAATGTAGGAATCATATCCTTTAGAAACCAAACCTTGTAATTCCTTTTTATATTTATGCGTAGGGTTACTGGGAAGTTCAACGTATGTTTCCTGATCGCCAAGAATGTGGTACATTTCCTGGACGTAATCCGATTTGTTTAATAGAACTATGCCACCGCCCTTGTCAGCAGGGCGAATGACTATATTTTTATTGTCACATAGAGTGGTAAGACCTGCTGTAGGTAGAGGGTTATGGAATTTCCGTTTTAGGGGGACATTAGTGAGGTCTTTCAACACAAGTTCCTTAAACAAATTGATAGCTGGTGGAAGTTGTGTGGGAGGACTAAAGAGGGAGGGGTTGGATAAACCTGAATGAACTGTACCAGATGTTGCCGCTCTGGCCATATTCCTGGAAGGATTGGAAATAATATATCTCTGGATATGAATCTTCCTAATGAACTTTTGAATGTCAATAAAAGTATTGAACTTGTTTAATTTACATGGAGGGGCGAACTTAAGACCTTTATTTAAGATGATTTTCTCTTCATTGGTAAGGATAGTGTCACTGAGGTTAAAGACCCCTTGACACGTTAGGTCCTTTGCCTCTTTTCGTTTCTGAACCCTCCTCCCTCCTCTGGACCCTCTCTTGTTTCTGGACCTCTTTTTTTGTTTAAGTGGTCCTCGTGAAAACCCCGAGAGGTTCGTGGTCCGGAGTAGGGTTGTTTATAGGGAGATGGACCATATCCAGCATCAGGGAATGGGTAGATGTTTTCATTATGATGTTCCTGCAAAGGGGAATATCTGTTGTATGTTGACACAGGGGGGTGCCTATATTGGGGTGGATGTTGATACGGGGAATGTTGGGGATACTCGTACCTACGACCCGGAGAGCACCTGTAATAGGGGCCGTCCTGCTCGTAATATCGACGTTCCTCATGACCATGATGATCACCCCTGTTTCCACCTCTACCCCTACTTCTAGAGTAGTGGCCTCTGCCTCTTGATTGCTTTCTAGGGGAATGCGTGCTAGGGTGTCGGCTCCTATGTGAGGAGGAGCCCGCACCCTGAGCCTGATCCCTATTAGCAAGGGGTTTTGGGCGGACAGAGGGCTCCCTAGGGGGAGCTGCTATGTTGGTACTCGAGGAATTAGTGTCCATGGCAACCTCTGGGGTAGGTGTTGTGATGGATTTCTGCCACCCAAACACTTTGCCCGCCTTATAATCGCCAGTGTCTCGGGAATACTTTTTATGTTTTTTGATTCTCTGTTCCCTATCTTCCTTTACAAGATGAGCTTGCAAATTGGATGACAGAGTATTGTATTCCACTGAATTTTTAAACGAAAGTAATTTATCTTTAAGTTCCCTGATCTCTCGATCCAAATTGGTAAGCCGGGTACGTTTCCTCGTGATGAGAAAATCGAGGAACTTAATACCAGCGTCATTAAAATACTTGAACCAGGTATCGAGTTCAGGTTCACCCTGTTGAGGGTGAATATCCCATCTGAGACTTCGTGGGATCATGCCTTCTGTCACATATTGTTCTAAGAAGACAAGATCCCACTGGAGATGGAGTTCAGAGGTCATAACATTTTTTAACCTCAGAAATAGTCCACCTATCTCAGTATCATTGGAAGTGGCTACAAAGACACCCTCAGTATTTACAACTCTAGATGCACGGTAATCGAATATGTCCATATTGAAATGGGTGTGGGCTGCAGCTATACTAGATGTCTAATAAGTACTAGAGGTAGATAAGAAATGAGTACAGCGCTGCTCCGATGATGTTGAAAAAATAATTGCACAATAAGCGGCTAACACGCCTCTAAGACAAAGAAATAGAAAATCAACAAGTATAAAAATAGTGTAGCGCTAAGTGTCAAAATAGGAAATTTTAAACAGGAGCCATCTTACAATGGCCAGAAAATAAACCAAAACAGAAAATACCTCAAAAAATTCAGTAGAAAGTGACTCAATGAAAAAATTAATAAATAATTGCAAAGTGACATGTAATACATAATAGCAATACACCAGTGAGAGGTGAAAATGAAACCAAAGTATAAATGTATATATAAAAAATTTATCAACTGTGAATAAAGTCCATATATATTATAAAAAATGTGTTCCTGATAAAAATCAAAAACCACCACCAACAGTCTCTGAGGATTAGCTGATGAAGACAACAACGGAGTATCACTGGTGGGTAAGGACGGTAAAAACCCCAAAACGATTGTGACGTCTAAGTGTGTATCAAAACCATCACCATAGCATCTGAAGAGGCTTACCGGAAGCAGGGGACTTGAACAGACATACGTCTTACAAGTCAAAAAAGCTTGTTTAGCCACCGAGGCTAGCAGGATAGGACATCAGGTATCCACAATTTCAAATGGGGAAGAAGGGGGATCTGCCAACAGCTTCACCCGTCCAGACGTATCAGCAGGTCAACCAGATGTTTTCAATTGAAACCATGAGAGAAGAAAGACTCACATGGCATGATATCGTTTAAAAAGCATGCATTTATTCAAGGCAATAAAAAAAAGAACACTCACATGGTATGAGGATATAAACAGCTTAGATAATATCAAACGCGGTGATCATAGAGGGTCCACCCGACATGTTTCGGCTCACCAGCCTTCATCTGGGGTGTGGACCCCCCTATTCCACCGCAATTTAAACTAGAAATGACCCCCACTGGGAGTGTCACAGCCCAGGAAATGACCAACTGACATCACTTCCGGTTCACAAATAAATATACATAAGCTTTATGCAATATATATTATAAAGAACATAGATAAGCAGTATTTATACCGCTATTCTAAAATATCGGGGTCAAAAGATGAAATAAGGTGAAAGTAAACTTAAAATATTCCTAAGGTTATGGCCGGCCGATCCGGAAATGCTTGGAGTAGAAATCCAAGCCTCTTTCTCGGCACGGCCAAATTACATAGGACGGAGCGCCGTCGCGCTCCGCCCCCTCTATTTGGCTGGGTTTTGAGGACGTGCGCAGTAGCGGAAGTCGCAGGAAGGAAGTCCGCCGCCGCGCCACGCCTCGTTCTGGGCAATGGATCCCATGGGTCGAGGCGCCGTAACGCCCCGCCTCCTGGTCTCTCATTACTGTCCATAATGAGGAGTGTGGCTAACCACACCCAAAGTCCGCCCACATCCCTGCCCTCTCCATCGGAGGTTAACCAAGCCTCTCGTTCACAATGACATGTCATCCGTATGGAGGGCCGTGATTGGACAGAAAATATAACCAAGCCTCTCATTCACAATGACATGTGGTCCGTATGGAGGGCCGTGATTGGACAAAAAAATATAACACAGCGCTTGGGCAATGAATGTCGGTGTCAGCAGAGGTAGTAGAGGGAACGATAATAAAGACCTATGCCATAAATCAAAAAAATATATTTTATAATATAACAGGAGTCTAAAAACATTATTAGAAAAATAAAATAAAAATAAAAGTAAAACATAACATGAACTAAGTAGTGTGGCATGATAGTGACACTGCCAATGAGGGGCATCCCACATAGCCTATACACTCCGCCCCATAAAAAAGGGGCTGACAATGAAACCCTGTAAACAGGATGATATTTATCAAATAGAAGTTAAATCTATACAACAATACAGGGGTTGATATCAAAAAGGCCCACTATAACAAGCAACTGTTAAAAAATTGGTTCCCAATACTACAAGGTTTAACATAAAGTGGAGAGAGTAATAAAATAAATAAAATGAAATAAAATGAGATAAAATAGGAGAGTCACAAATATAGTAGCTACGCTTGATTAATAAATGAATTGATGTCCCACTCCACGTTAATACCTTGCGGAAAGTGGGAACCCAATTCATAAATCCAGTAGGTCTCCAACCTGGAGACCCCCCTAAGTGTTGACCCCCCCCGCCAGGGGGCCACATACTTGTCGATGATGAGAAACTGTGTGCCCTCAGGGTTTCGGTCATGAAACTCCCTATAATGACGGGGCACAGTGTGTTTGGTACTACCTGCCTTTATAAGGTTAATGTGCTCAGAAACTCGAGTAGTAAAGGACCTGATCGTCCGTCCTACATATTGTTTGCCACAGGGGCAGGTCAGAAGATAGACTACCCCCGTCGTAGCACATGTGCAAAACTGTTTTATTTTGTAGGTACGGCCACTTACCCTAGAGGAAAAAGTATAACTAGTGCGTCTCCCGTTAGTGTTATATTGACAAACTAGGCATTTTTTACAAGGGTGGAACCCAATGAGGTTATGAAAGAAGGAAGGTTTAGTTGGAGGATTAACCACATTAGGTGCCAGCTTATTACGGAGGGATGGGGCTCCTCTAAAAACTAACTTAGGAGTATCAGGCAGTCTAGGGCCCAGAATCTTATCAGTTTTCAAAACGTCCCAATGATGTTCAAAAATTCTTCTAATATGTTTATGTTGGATAGAGAAGTATGTCATAAAGGACCATTTGAAGTCCTCATTTACTTGCTTGGGTTTATCCTCTAAGAGTAATTGGCGATCCATTGAACTGGCGTTATCAATTTCTTTATCTAGATCCAAAGGTTTATACCCTTTTTCTAAAAATCTGCTTTTCAAAGACGCTGCTTGGATTTTGAAAGTATTGAGGTCACTACAGTTCCTCCGTAATCGCAAGAACTGACTTTTGGGAACTGATCTGATCCAAGGAACATGATGACAGCTGTCGATAGGAATAAATCCATTTCGATCGGTGGACTTAAAATGTGTACTAAACACAAATTGGCCATCCTTTCTATCTATAACCAAGTCCAAAAAGTGAACAGAGGTTGCGCTAGCCTCAAAGGACAAAACGATGTTCCTATTATTGGCATTGAGGTGCGTGAAGAAGGTAGCCAGATCGTCTGGGCTCCCAGTCCATAGGAGGAGGATGTCGTCTATGTACCGCGCCCACAACAAAAGGTGCGGGCATTGCATGGCATAGACGACATCCTCCTCCCACTTGGCCATAAATAAATTGGCCAGACTGGGAGCGAACTTCGCTCCCATCGCGACACCCCTATGTTGACGGTAGAATCTCCCATCGAACCAAAAATAGTTATGTTGAGTTGCAAACTCAATTAGCTCGATGATATAGTCCACCTGGGGTGAAGCGAGGGAGACATCTCTATCAAGAAAACACTTGACTGCATCAATACCTCTATCCTGCGGAATGCAAGTGTAGAGAGAGGCAACATCCGCAGTTGCCATGATCAGGTTACCAGAATAAGAAACCTTGGAAAGTAGATTGATCACGTCCTTAGTGTCCTTTAAATAGGATGGCATTTTGACAACTGATGGTTGAAGGAAGTAATCAATGTACTTCCCAATTTTAGAGGTAACAGAGTCGATACCACTAATTATTGGTCGACCGGGAGGGTGTAGAGGGTCCTTATGCACTTTGGGCAGGTAGTACATAACAGGTATACGCGGGGCCAGTGGGACTAAAAATGATCTCTCCTTTTTATTTAAAATGTAGGAATCATATCCTTTAGAAACCAAACCTTGTAATTCCTTTTTATATTTATGCGTAGGGTTACTGGGAAGTTCAACGTATGTTTCCTGATCGCCAAGAATGTGGTACATTTCCTGGACGTAATCCGATTTGTTTAATAGAACTATGCCACCGCCCTTGTCAGCAGGGCGAATGACTATATTTTTATTGTCACATAGAGTGGTAAGACCTGCTGTAGGTAGAGGGTTATGGAATTTCCGTTTTAGGGGGACATTAGTGAGGTCTTTCAACACAAGTTCCTTAAACAAATTGATAGCTGGTGGAAGTTGTGTGGGAGGACTAAAGAGGGAGGGGTTGGATAAACCTGAATGAACTGTACCAGATGTTGCCGCTCTGGCCATATTCCTGGAAGGATTGGAAATAATATATCTCTGGATATGAATCTTCCTAATGAACTTTTGAATGTCAATAAAAGTATTGAACTTGTTTAATTTACATGGAGGGGCGAACTTAAGACCTTTATTTAAGATGATTTTCTCTTCATTGGTAAGGATAGTGTCACTGAGGTTAACCACTTCAGCCCCGGAAGGTTTTACCCCCTTCCTGACCAGAGCACTTTTTACAATTCGGCACTGTGTCGCTTTAACTGTTAATTGCGCGGTCATGCAATGGTGTACCCAAACGAAATTTGCGTCCTTTTCTTCCCACAAATAGAGCTTTCTTTTGATGGTATTTGATCACCTCTGCCGTTTTTATTTTTTGCGCTATAAACGGAAAAAGACCGAAAATTTTGAAAAAAAATGATATTTTCTACTTTTTGTTATAAAAAAAATCCAATAAATTCAATTTTAGTCATACATTTAGGCCAAAATGTATTCGGCCACATGTCTTTGGTAAAAAAAATGTCAATAAGCGTATATTTATTGGTTTGCGCAAAAGTTATAGCGTCTACAAACTAGGGTACATTTTCTGGAATTTACACAGCTTTTATTTTATGACTGCCTATGTCATTTCATGAGGTGCTAAAATGGCAGGGCAGTACAAAACCCCCACAAATGACCCCATTTTGGAAAGTAGACACCCCAAGGAAATTGCTGAGAGGCATGTTGAACCCATTGAATATTTTTTTTTTTGTCCCAAGTGATTGAATAATGACAAAAAAAAAAAAAATTACAAAAAGTTGTCACTAAATGATATATTTCTCACACAGGCCATGCGCATATGTGGAATTGCACCCCAAAATACATTTATCTGCTTCTCCTGAGTACGGGGATACCACATGTGTCGGACTTTTTGGGAGCCTAGCCGCGTACGGGGCCCCAAAAACCAAGCACCGCCTTCAGGATTTCAAAGGGCATAAATTTTTGATTTCACACCTCACTACCTATCACAGTTTTGAAGGCCATAAAATGCCAAGATGGCACAAAACCCCCCCAAATGACCCCATTTTGGAAAGTAGACACCCCAAGCTATTTGCTGAGAGGCATGTCGAGTCCATGGAATATTTTATTTTTTGACACAAGTTGCGGGAATGTGACAATTTTTTTTTTTTTTGCACAAAGTTGTCACTAAATGATATATTGCTCACACAGGCCATGGGCATATGTGGAATTGCACCCCAAAATACATTTAGCTGCTTCTCCTGAGTACGGGGATACCACATGTGTGGGACTTTTTGGGAGCCTAGCCGCGTACGGGGCCCCGAAAACCAAGCACCACCTTCAGGATTTCAAAGGGCATAAATTTTTGATTTCACACCTCACTACCTATCACAGTTTTGAAGGCCATAAAATGCCAAGATGGCACAAAACCCCCCCAAATGACCCCATTTTGGAAAGTAGACACCCCAAGCTATTTGCTGAGAGGCATGTCGAGTCCATGGAATATTTTATTTTTTGACACAAGTTGCGGGAATGTGACAATTTTTTTTTTTTTTGCACAAAGTTGTCACTAAATGATATATTGCTCACACAGGCCATGGGCATATGTGGAATTGCACCCCAAAATACATTTAGCTGCTTCTCCTGAGTACGGGGATACCACATGTGTGGGACTTTTTGGGAGCCTAGCCGCGTACGGGGCCCCGAAAACCAAGCACCACCTTCAGGATTTCTAAGGGCATAAATTTTTGATTTCACTCCTCACTACCTATCACGGTTTTGAAGGCCATAAAATGCCAAGATGGCACAAAACCCCCCCAAATGACCCCATTTTGGAAAGTAGACACCCCAAGCTATTTGCTGAGAGGCATGTTGAGTCCATGGAATATTTTATTTTTTAACACAAGTTGCGGGAATGTGACAATTTTTTTTTTTTTGCACAAAATTGTCACTAAATGATATATTGCTCACACAGGCCATGGGCATATGTGGAATTGCACCCCAAAATACATTTAGCTGCTTCTCCTGAGTACGGGGATACCACATGTGTGGGACTTTTTGGGAGCCTAGCCGCGTACGGGGCCCCGAAAACCAAGCACCGCCTTCAGGATTTCTAAGGGCATAAATTCTTGATTTCACTCCTTACTACCTATCACAGTTTTGAAGGCCATAAAATCCCAAGATGGCACAAAACCCCCCCAAATGACCCCATTTTGGAAAGTAGACACCCCAAGCTATTTGCTGAGAGGCATGTTGAGTCCATGGAATATTTTATATTTTGACACAAGTTGCGGGAAAGTGACAATTTTTTTTTTTTTTTTTTTTTTTTTCACAAAGTTGTCACTAAATGATATATTGCTCAAACATGCCATGGGCATATGTGGAATTACACCCCAAAATACATTCTGCTACTTCTCCTGAGTATGGGGATACCACATGAGTGGCACTTTTTGGGAGCCTAGCTTCATACGGGCCCCAAAATCCAATCACCGCCTTCAGGATTTCTAAGAGCGTTAATTTTTGATTTTACTCCTCACTACCCATCACAGTTTTGAAGGCCATAAAATGCCAAGATAGCACAAAACCCCCCAAAATGACCCCATTTTGGAAAGTAGACACCCCAAGCTATTTGCTGAGAGGCATGGTGAGTATTTTGCAGCTCTCATTTGTTTTTGAAAATGAAGAAAGACAATAAAAACATATTTTTTTTTTCTTTTTTCAATTTTCAAAACTTTGTGACAAAAAGTGAGGTCTGCAAAATACTCACTATACCTCTCAGCAAATAGCTTGGGGTGTCTACTTTCCAAAATGGGGTCATTTGGGGGGAGGGTTTGTGCCACCTGGGCATTCCATGGCCTCCGAAACTGTGATAGGCAGTGAAGAGTGAAATCAAAAATTTACGCCCTTAGAAAGCCTGAAGGCGGTGCTTGGTTTTCGGGGTCCCGTGCGCGGCTAGGCTCCCAAAAAGTCTCACACATGTGGTATCCCCGTACTCAGGAGAAGCAGCAGAATGTATTTTGGGGTGTAATTTCACATATTCCCATGGCATGTTTGAGCAATATATCATTTAGTGACAACTTTGTGCAAAAAAAAAAAAAAAAAAAAAAAATTGTCTTTTTCCCGCAACTTGTGTCACAATATAAAATATTCCATGGACTCGACATGCCTCTCAGCAAATAGCTTGGGGTGTCTACTTTCCAAAATGGGGTCATTTGGGGGGGTTTTGAACTGTCCTGGCATTTTATGCACAACATTTAGAAGCTTATGTCACACATTACCCACTCTTCTAAGCACTTGAAGACAAAGCCCTTTCTGACACTTGTTGTTTACATAAAAAAATAATTTTTTTTTGCAAGAAAATTACTTTGAACCCCCAAACATTATATATTTTTTTAAAGCAAATGCCCTACAGATTAAAATGGTGGGTGTTTCATTTTTTTTTTCACACAGTATTTGCGCAGCGATTTTTCAAACGCATTTTTTGGGGAAAAAACACAGTTTTTAAAATTTTAATGCACTAAAACACACTATATTGCCCAAATGTTTGATGAAATAAAAAAGATGATCTTAGGCCGAGTACATGGATACCAAACATGACAGGCTTTTAAATTGCGCACAAACGTGCAGTGGCGAAAAACTAAATACATTTTAAAAAGCCTTTAAAAGCCTTTACAGGTTACCACTTTAGATTTACAGAGGAGGTCTACTGCTAAAATTACTGCCCTCGATCTGACCTTCGCGGTGATACCTCACATGCATGGGGCAATTGCTGTTTACATTTGACGCCAGACCGACGCTTGCGTTCGCCTTTGCGCGAGAGCAGGGGGGGACAGGGGTGCTTTTTTTTTTTTTTTTTTTTTTTTTTTTATTAATTTTTTGATTTTTTATCTTATTTTTAAACTGTTCCTTTCATTTTTTTTTTTTTTTTTTATCTTTTTTATTGTTATCTCAGGGAATGTAAATATCCCCTATGATAGCAATAGGTAGTGACAGGTACTCTTTTTTGAAAAAATTGGGGTCTATTAGACCCTAGATCTCTCCTCTGCCCTCAAAGTATCTGACCACACCAAGATCGGTGTGATAAAATGCTTTCCCAATTTTCCAATGGCGCTGTTTACATCCGGCGAAATCTAAGTCATGAAATGCTCGCAGCTTCCGGTTTCTTAGGCCATAGAGATGATTGGAGCCATTCTGGTCTCTGATCAGCTCTATGGTCAGCTGGCCGAATCACCGGCTGCATTCTCAGGTTCCCTGTTGGGACAGGAGAGCCAGAGAAAAACATGGAAGACGGTGGGGGGGGGGGAATCCCTCCCACTGCTTGTAAAAGCAGTCTAGAGGCTAATTAGCCGCTAGGATTGCTTTTACATGAAAGCCGACCGCTGGCTGAAAAGAATGATACCAAGATGATACCTAAACCTGCAGGCATCATTCTGGTATAACCACTCAAAGTCCAGCAACATACCAGTACGTTGCTGGTCCTTGTATTGTAAACTTTTTTTTCATGCAGCCTGTGGGCTGAACGAAAAAAAGATATTGATCGGTGGGTATGCCCACCATTAGAATACCTCCCTTCATCCGCCCACTTCTAATGATGGGCATACATGCACCATTTATATATGCCGAAGCATGGGGGCATCCTCCCGCAAAAGGCAGGAGCAAATTGCTCCTCCACCCACTACTGCCCCCACGCTTCGGCATATATGCTGAAGTATGGAACTGTGGTGGTGAAATCACCTCCGACAGCGCTGGAGTCACGGCTTTATATATCGTGGGAGCAAACGCTGTTGCTGTCAAGATAAATAAATCTGCGCTGCAACTGAATGGCGTACCTGCTAAGCAAAAAAACAAAGTAACATTACAGTATAACAGTAATACTTACCATACCTGCAAAGCAAATACAAAAAAAACATAGTAAAAAATAAAACATTTAACGCAACCTGTGCCTACCTAAAATATATATATGCCGAAGCATGGGGGCATCCTCCCGCAAAAGGCAGGAGCAAATTGCTCCTCCACCCACTACTGCCCCCACGCTTCGGCATATATGCTGAAGTATGGAACTGTGGTGGTGAAATCACCTCCGACAGCGCTGGAGTCACGGCTTTATATATCGTGGGAGCAAACGCTGTTGCTGTCAAGATAAATAAATCCGCGCTGCAACTGAATGGCGTACCTGCTAAGCAAAAAAACAAAGTAACATTACAGTATAACAGTAATACTTACCATACCTGCAAAGCAAATACAAAAAAAACATAGTAAAAAATAAAACATTTAACGCAACCTGTGCCTACCTAAAATATATATATGCCGAAGCATGGGGGCATCCTCCCGCAAAAGGCAGGAGCAAATTGCTCCTCCACCCACTACTGCCCCCACACTTCGGCATATATGCTGAAGTATGGAACTGTGGTGGTGAAATCACCTCCGACAGCGCTGGAGTCACGGCTTTATATATCGTGGGAGCAAACGCTTTTGCTGTCAAGATAAATAAATCCGCGCTGCAACTGAATGGCGTACCTGCTAAGCAAATGATGGTTAACAAAAAAACAAAGTAACATTACAGTATAACAGTATACCTTACCATACCTGCAAAGCAAATACAAAAAAAACATAGTAAAAAATAAAACATTTAACGCAACCTGTGCCTACCTAAAATATATATATGCCGAAGCATGGGGGCATCCTCCCGCAAAAGGCAGGAGCAAATTGCTCCTCCACCCACTACTGCCCCCACGCTTCGGCATATATGCTGAAGTATGGAACTGTGGTGGTGAAATCACCTCCGACAGCGCTGGAGTCACGGCTTTATATATCGTGGGAGCAAACGCTGTTGCTGTCAAGATAAATAAATCCGCTCTGCAGCTGAATGGCGTACCTGAAAACAAAAAAGTGGTTAACAATAAAAAAGTATAAAAAAATTGCATACCTATAAAGCAAACATGATAAAAACATAACAATAAAACATTGCAGTATAGAATACAATAAAAAAGAGCAGAACAATAGAGAGAGAATAGAGAGAGAGAACAATAAAACGACAACTATTTTTGGTTTTTTTATTTTATATTTTTTTTGTATTTTTATTTTTTTATTTATTTTTTTTTTTTTTTTAACACTTTTTTTAGTAACTTTAACTTTTAACTGTAACTGTACCAGGTTTGGGTCTCTCAAAATGCGATGGCATCTTGGGAGACCCTGTGTTAGTGTGCCTAGTCTGTGCCGTGCTGAACCCTACGCTAATACTCCACTAGTGTATGGTAGCGTTCAAAACATTCACCAATGCATAGACCAGGATTGTCAGGACAGGAGGGACAACAATACCGGGTGTCACGCCTAAATCCGCGCTTGCTGCAGACACGACATCTTTTTTGGGGGGCTCGTTGGGTAGGGGTACTCTGGAGGACATAAGGAAAATGCCTCCCATGCAGCCGGCTTACTGCATTTGGATTGGGAAGGTGAGGTGGAGCACCATCTGGAAACAGAAGGGCTCTGACGATCTCTTCCTGGAATTTAAGGAAGGATCCAGTCCGTCCTGAAGCTCTGTATAGCACATGAGCATTCAGCAAAGCCAATTGAAATAAGTAAACAGACACTTTTTTGTACCAGCGTCTGGCCTTACGGGCAACTAAGTACGGCGCCAACAACTGGTCGTTGAGGTCCACCCCTCCCATATTAAGGTTGTATTCGTGGACACAGAGGGGTTTCTCCACAACACCAGTCGCCGTAGTAATTTGGGTCGTCGTGTCTGCATGAAGGGAGGTGAGAACGAAAACATTCTTCTTATCCCTCCACTTCATAGCGAGCAAATTATTATACTGCAAGCAGGCTCTCTCCCCCAGCCTAAGACGGGACTCTACAAGCCGCTGGGGAAAGCCCCGGCGATTAGGTCGCACGGTGCCACATGCTCCAATCTGATGATCAAACAAGTGACTAAAAAGTGGCACGCTCGTATAATAATTGTCCACGTACAAGTGGTACCCCTTTCCGAATAAGGGTGACACCAAGTCCCACACTATCTTGCCAGCGCTTCCTATGTAGTCAGGGCAGTTTATCGGCTCTACGTGACTATCTTTTCCCTCGTAAACCATAAATCTACATGTATAGCCTGTGGCCCTGTCACAGAGCTTATACATCTTGACCCCGTATCTGGCACGCTTGCTGGGAAGGTACTGTTTGAAGGACAAGCGGCCAGAAAACTTAATCAGGGACTCATCAACGCAGACAACTTGATGGGGGGTAAACAAGTCTGCAAAACGTTGGTTGAAGTGGTTTACGAGGGGCCGAATTTTGTAGAGCCGATCGTATGCAGGGTCTCCACGAGGACGACAGAGTTCATTGTCGTTGAAGTGCATGAACCGCAAAATCTGCTCGTATCGTGCCCTGGTCATGGAGGCAGAGAACACGGGCATATGGTGAATTGGGTCAGTGGACCAATATGACCGCAACTCACTCTTTTTGGTTATGCCCATGAGGAGGGAAAGGCCCAGAAAGATCTTAAATTCGGAGACCGTAATTGGTCTCCAATCTCTGGCAAGGGTGGACTGGGGAATAGTGGCGATGTGTTGACCAGCGTACAAATTGCTTTGGTCCACAATAGATCTATAGAGATCTTCGGTGAAAAACAGCGAATAAAAATCCAGTGGCGTAAAGTCAACTGTTTCCACCTGAATTCCGGGTTGGCCAGTGAAAGGGGGAAGTACGGGTGCTGCAGAATTGGAAGGTTCCCAATTCGGATTGGCCAATGCAGCAGGAAAGGCACTATGGGCACGACGGGCCTGTGTTCGTCTTCTTCTTGGTGGCAGCGGGACACTACTTGTGCTTGCCACCTCGCCAGCTTGAACTGCACTTATGGGACTCGCCACGTCACCACGTGATACTGCAGTGCTGGATGTACGACCAGGGTGTACTAGGCCGCTGGTGCTTGCCAGTTCACCAGAAGGAGTAGCGGCACTAGTACCTCTCTGCTCCCTATGAGAGCCCTGCGGTTCATGCACTTCAAGGACAGCATAAGTTCGGGGTCTGGTACGCCTGACCCTAGCAGGGACCACAACTCCGTCGTCAGAGCTATCTGTCATGGAGCCGCTGTCCTCTACAGGTTCGTATTCTGAGCCTGAACTTGACAGATGAGTGACTTCCTCTTCACTATCTGTCATACTCAGAATCCTGTAGGCCTCTTCACTAGTGTACCTTGGATTTGCCATTTTGGCCTCTAAATTTAGGGGTACACTAGTGAGACTCACAGGCAAAAAAGCTCCTGACTGTTAGCGACTGATTCAAAGCGCTACCAAAAAACTGTTAGCGATCGCAGGGATCAGGCCTGACTCTGCGACCGCTGCAGTTGTGTGCTTAGTGTTTTGTAAGTGTCAGTTATCGATCGATACTGCACTTGGGTGGGCTGGGCTGGGCTGGGCGCAGGGGCAAAACGCAGGTGCTAGCAGGTATCTGGGCTGATCCCGCTAACACTGTGTTTCAGGGAACCCTAAACTGCTGGGGAGTATAGATCTGATCGGATCAGATATCGATCCGTTCAGATACTATAGCACTAAGGGAGGTGTATGCTGCGTGCGTGGGTTTTAGCGGTACTAGCGCTAACCTGACGCTGCCTGGGGCGACGCAGACCTTATCAGATCCTAAAAACTTAACTTCTATCACCGCCGGGCAATTAGGGGGTTAAACCTTTATAAGGTAATAAACGGCGGGTGCCCTAAAACTATAATAAACTATAATAAACTGTAATAAACTATAATAAACTACAAAAAACAAACTATCTAACCAGCGTCACCCGTAACACTTATACGGTGATCGCTGGTGAAAGGGTTAACTAGGGGGCAATCAGGGGGTTAAAACCTTTAGCAGGTAGTATATGGGGGTCCCTGTCGCTATAAAACACTGACAGCAAACCTATATACTCACCTCCCTAACTAGCGTCACCTGTGTCACTAATACAGCGATCAGAAAAACGATCGCTTAGCAACACTGGTGACGGGGGGTAATCAAGGGGTTAACTTTTATTAGGGGGGGGTTAGGGGGTACCCTGGACCTAAGGGGGGGTACCCTAGACCTAAAGGGGGCTAACCTAACTGCCCTAACACTTATAACTGACAAACTGACACCAATGCAAAAAAAACAAAAACACTGCTATTGGTGTCAGAGTGACAGGGGGTACAGGGGGGTGATCAGGGGGTGATCGGGGGGTGACAGGGGGGTGAAAAGTGTGCCTGCGTGTTCTACTGTTAGTGTAGTGTTGGTGCACTTACTTGGATGTCTTCTCTCCTCTGCGCCGGACGAAAAGACCGGCTCGAGGAGAGATGACATCACTTCCTTTCCCTCTGTTTACATTACAGAGGGAAAGGAAGCGTTTTCATTCGCCGGGAGCGATCGGGAGGGGGTGGCCATCAATGGATGGCCTCCCCCTCACCTCCCATCGCCCGCGAACGAGAGCCGACCGTCTATGGCACCGGGGGGGTCCGATCGGACCCCCCACCCGCGGGAGGCAGATCACGTACGGGTACGTGATTTTGCCTGCCCGTGCCACTCTGCCGCAGTATATATGCGGTAGGCGGTCGGCAAGTGGTTAAAGACCCCTTGACACGTTAGGTCCTTTGCCTCTTTTCGTTTCTGAACCCTCCTCCCTCCTCTGGACCCTCTCTTGTTTCTGGACCTCTTTTTTTGTTTAAGTGGTCCTCGTGAAAACCCCGAGAGGTTCGTGGTCAGGAGTAGGGTTGTTTATAGGGAGATGGACCATATCCAGCATCAGGGAATGGGTAGATGTTTTCATTATGATGTTCCTGCAAAGGGGAATATCTGTTGTATGTTGACACAGGGGGGTGCCTATATTGGGGTGGATGTTGATACGGGGAATGTTGGGGATACTCGTACCTACGACCCGGAGAGCACCTGTAATAGGGGCCGTCCTGCTCGTAATATCGACGTTCCTCATGACCATGATGATCACCCCTGTTTCCACCTCTACCCCTACTTCTAGAGTAGTGGCCTCTGCCTCTTGATTGCTTTCTAGGGGAATGCGTGCTAGGGTGTCGGCTCCTATGTGAGGAGGAGCCCGCACCCTGAGCCTGATCCCTATTAGCAAGGGGTTTTGGGCGGACAGAGGGCTCCCTAGGGGGAGCTGCTATGTTGGTACTCGAGGAATTAGTGTCCATGGCAACCTCTGGGGTAGGTGTTGTGATGGATTTCTGCCACCCAAACACTTTGCCCGCCTTATAATCGCCAGTGTCTCGGGAATACTTTTTATGTTTTTTGATTCTCTGTTCCCTATCTTCCTTTACAAGATGAGCTTGCAAATTGGATGACAGAGTATTGTATTCCACTGAATTTTTAAACGAAAGTAATTTATCTTTAAGTTCCCTGATCTCTCGATCCAAATTGGTAAGCCGGGTACGTTTCCTCGTGATGAGAAAATCGAGGAACTTAATACCAGCGTCATTAAAATACTTGAACCAGGTATCGAGTTCAGGTTCACCCTGTTGAGGGTGAATATCCCATCTGAGACTTCGTGGGATCATGCCTTCTGTCACATATTGTTCTAAGAAGACAAGATCCCACTGGAGATGGAGTTCAGAGGTCATAACATTTTTTAACCTCAGAAATAGTCCACCTATCTCAGTATCATTGGAAGTGGCTACAAAGACACCCTCAGTATTTACAACTCTAGATGCACGGTAATCGAATATGTCCATATTGAAATGGGTGTGGGCTGCAGCTATACTAGATGTCTAATAAGTACTAGAGGTAGATAAGAAATGAGTACAGCGCTGCTCCGATGATGTTGAAAAAATAATTGCACAATAAGCGGCTAACACGCCTCTAAGACAAAGAAGTAGAAAATCAACAAGTATAAAAATAGTGTAGCGCTAAGTGTCAAAATAGGAAATTTTAAACAGGAGCCATCTTACAATGGCCAGAAAATAAACCAAAACAGAAAATACCTCAAAAAATTCAGTAGAAAGTGACTCAATGAAAAAATTAATAAATATTGCAAAGTGACATGTAATACATAATAGCAATACACCAGTGAGAGGTGAAAATGAAACCAAAGTATAAATGTATATATAAAAAATGTATCAACTGTGAATAAAGTCCATATATATTATAAAAAATGTGTTCCTGATAAGAGGCTTGGTTATATTTTCTGTCCAATCACGGCCCTCCATACGGATGACATGTCATTGTGAACGAGAGGCTTGGTTAACCTCCGATGGAGAGGGCAGGGATGTGGGCGGACTTTGGGTGTGGTTAGCCACACTCCTCATTATGGACAGTAATGAGAGACCAGGAGGCGGGGCGTTACGGCGCCTCGACCCATGGGATCCATTGCCCAGAACGAGGCGTGGCGCGGCGGCGGACTTCCTTCCTGCGACTTCCGCTACTGCGCACGTCCTCAAAACCCAGCCAAATAGAGGGGGCGGAGCGCGACGGCGCTCCGTCCTATGTAATTTGGCCGTGCCGAGAAAGAGGCTTGGATTTCTACTCCGAGCATTTCCGGATCGGCCGGCCATAACCTTAGGAATATTTTAAGTTTACTTTCACCTTATTTCATCTTTTGACCCCGATATTTTAGAATAGCGGTATAAATACTGCTTATCTATGTTCTTTATAATATATATTGCATAAAGCTTATGTATATTTATTTGTGAACCGGAAGTGATGTCAGTTGGTCATTTCCTGGGCTGTGACACTCCCAGTGGGGGTCATTTCTAGTTTAAATTGCGGTGGAATAGGGGGGTCCACACCCCAGATGAAGGCTGGTGAGCCGAAACATGTCGGGTGGACCCTCTATGATCACCGCGTTTGATATTATCTAAGCTGTTTATATCCTCATACCATGTGAGTGTTCTTTTTTTTTATTGCCTTGAATAAATGCATGCTTTTTAAACGATATCATGCCATGTGAGTCTTTCTTCTCTCATGGTTTCTATTGAAAACATCTGGTTGACCTGCTGATACGTCTGGACGGGTGAAGCTGTTGGCAGATCCCCCTTCTTCCCCATTTGAAGCTGTGGATACCTGATGTCCTATCCTGCTAGCCTCGGTGGCTAAACAAGCTTTTTTGACTTGTAAGACGTATGTCTGTTCAAGTCCCCTGCTTCCAGTAAGCCTCTTCAGATGCTATGGTGATGGTTTTGATACACACTTAGACGTCACAATCGATTTGGGGTTTTTACCGTCCTTACCCACCAGTGATACTCCGTTGTTGTCTTCATCAGCTAATCCTCAGAGACTGTTGGTGGTGGTTTTTGATTTTTATCAGGAACACATTTTTTATAATATATATGGACTTTATTCACAGTTGATAAATTTTTTATATATACATTTATACTTTGGTTTCATTTTCACCTCTCACTGGTGTATTGCTATTATGTATTACATGTCACTTTGCAATATTTATTAATTTTTTCATTGAGTCACTTTCTACTGAATTTTTTGAGGTATTTTCTGTTTTGGTTTATTTTCTGGCCATTGTAAGATGGCTCCTGTTTAAAATTTCCTATTTTGACACTTAGCGCTACACTATTTTTATACTTAAAGTCAAACAATAAAAGTGTAATATCCCTTTAAATTTAGTACCTGGGGGGTGTCTATAGTATGCCTGTAAAGGGGCGCATGTTTCTTGTGTTTAGAACAGTCTGACAGCAAAATGACATTTCGAAGGAAAAAAAGCCATTTAAAACTACCCGCGGCTATTGCATTGCCGATAATACACATAGAAGTTCATTGATAAAAAACGGCATGGGAATTCCCCACAGGGCAACCCCGAACCAAAATTGAAAAAAAAAAAGATGTGGGGGTCCCCCTAAATTCCATACCAGGCCCTTCAGGTCTGGTATGGATATTAAGGGGAACCCCGGCCAAAATTTTAAAAAAAAAATGACGTGGGGTTCCCCCTAAATTCCATACCAGACCCTTCAGGTCTGGTATGGATTTTAAGGGGAACCCCGCGCCAAAAAAAAAAATGGCGTGGGGTCCCCCCAAAAATCCATACCAGACCCTTATCCGAGCACGCAACCTGGCAGGCCGCAGGAAAAGAGGGGGGGACGAGAGTGCGCCCCCCCCCTCCTGAACCGTACCAGGCCACATGCCCTCAACATTGGGAGGGTGCTTTGGGGTAGCCCCCCAAAACACCTTGTCCCCATGTTGATGAGGACAAGGGCCTCATCCCCACAACCCTGGCCGGTGGTTGTGGGGGTCTGCGGGCGGGGGGCTTATCGGAATCTGGAAGCCCCCTTTAACAAGGGGACCCCCAGATCCCGCCCCCCCCTGTGTGAAATGGTAAGGGGGTACTTACCCCTACCATTTCACTAAAAAAACTGTCAAAAATATTAAAAATGACAAGAGACAGGGGATGAGGCCCTTGTCCTCATCAACATGGGGACAAGGTGTTTTGGGGGGCTACCCCAAAGCACCCTCCCAATGTTGAGGGCATGTGGCCTGGTACGGTTCAGGAGGGGGGGGCGCACTCTCGTCCCCCCCTCTTTTCCTGCGGCCTGCCAGGTTGCGTGCTCGGATAAGGGTCTGGTATGGATTTTTGGGGGAACCCCACGCCGTTTTTTTTTTTTTTGGCGCGGGGTTCCCCTTAAAATCCATACCAGACCTGAAGGGTCTGGTATGAAATTTAGGGGGAACCCCACGTCGTTTTTTTAAAAAAATTTTGGCCGGGGTTCCCCTTAATATCCATACCAGACCTAAAGGGCCTTGTATGGAATTTAGGGGGACTCCCACATCATTTTTTTTTTTTTAATTTTGGTTCAGGGTTTCCCTGTGGGGAATTCCCATGCCGTTTTTATCAATGAACTTCTATGTGTATTGTCGGCAATGCAATAGCCGCGGGTAGTTTTAAATGTTTTTTCCTTCGAAATGTCATTTTGCTGTCAGACTGTTCTAAACACAGGAAACATGCACCCCTTTACAGGCATACTATAGACACCCCCCAGGTACTAAATTTAAAGGGATATTACACTTTTATTGTTTGACTTTAAGCATTATTAAAATCACTGCTCCTGAAAAAACGGCCGTTTTTAAAACTTTTTTTTGCATTGATCCATGACCCCTGGGGCAGGACCCGGGTTCCCAAACACTTTTTATGACAATAACTTGCATATTAGCCTTTAAAATTAGCACTTTTGATTATTCATGTTCGTGTCCCATAGACTTTAACGGTGTTCGCGTGTTCGAGCGAACTTTTTTCCTGTTCGCATGTTCTGGTGCGAACCGAACAGGGGGGTGTTCGGCTCATCCCTAATCACCACACACGTTGGGTAGGCATAGATGTTCCTCTGTCAACATCCTTTTCACAGGGCACAGCTGTAATATAGGCCTGTGCATGTCCCCACAGATAATTATATATTATACAGCAACACAAAACAAGAGAGTCAATTTTATGCAAACCAAGGCTGATGGTGGTTTGAAAGATATAAAAACGGTTGGCCATTATGCTGCATGGGTTCTCTCCTGTCCTTTGTGCCGTGGACAATCTATAGTTAAACATTTTCTCATGGGAAAGTGCTTGGGGAGGTGTTTTCCCAATGAAAACGCATTGTCTGCTACAACTACAACGTTCATACTTTCCAGAGTTTTGTTGCAGGTCGGCAAATTCAAGGAACCACTCTAAAGTGCTGTTAACCACTTCCTGCAAACCGCTGTAGCTGTAAGTCGATACCCTTCCAGACCCAAAAGCTTCAAAAGCTTCCAGACCAGATCCCAGGGGGAGACCACCAGCCCACGGTTTCCTGTCAGGTGGGATCAGTCATCTCCTGGAAGACGACTTGAGAAAATACACTTTTTTTAATTAAAATATAAGAAAAACAGTAAAGTTAGCCCAATTTTTTTATATTGTGAAAGATAATGTTACGCTGAGTAAATTGATACCCAACATGTCATGCTTCAAAATTGCTCCCACTCATGGAATGGCGACCAACTTTGACCCTTAAAAATCTCCATAGGCGACGTTTAAAAATGGCTACAGGTTACCAGTTTTGAGTTACAGAGGAAGTCTTTTGCTATAATTATTGCTTTCGCTCTAATGATAGCAGCGATACCTCACATGAGAGGTTTGAACACCGTTTACATATGTGGGAGCGACTTACGCATGCGTTTGCTTCTGTGCACGAGCACGGAGGGACGAGGCACTTTACATTTTTTAAAATTTTTTTATTATTTATTTTACTCTTTATTTTTTATTTTTACACTGTCCCTTTAAAAAAATGTTTTGGATCACTTTTATTCCTATTATAAGGAATGTAAACATCCCTTGTAATAGAAAAAAAGCATGACAGGACCTCTTTAATATGGGATCTGGGGTCAAAAAGACCTCAGATCTCACATTTACACTTAAATGCATAAAAAAAAAAGTATTTTAATGAAAAAAAATTTCCCTTTTAAGGCCATTGGGTGGAAGTGACGTTTGACGTCGCTTCCGTCATTCAATATCATTGAGTCGAGTGGGGTCATCATTCCCTCTCTCGACTCACAGCCTCTGAGGTGAAAGGATTGAATCATCTCCGCCGCTACAGTCGGCTCCGGTAAGCGGCGGAGACGTCCGGAACGCAGCGGGAGGGGGGTTTGCGCTTCTCCTGTCGCCGATAAAAGTGATCTTGTGCCGAATCCACCGCAAAGACCACTTTTATTTTAAAGAGGACCACCCACCATTTCAGAAGGGGAGGGAATGTGAGGAAATGGTGGAAGAGTGGGCGATGGGTGTGAGGGACAGGGAAGGCGGAGGGGGGGTTGAAAAGGGAAAAATGGAAGGGAAGGGGAAGGATATGTATGGAAAAAATGGCTTGGCATAGCATACTTACATTTAGCCAGGCTAAGTCTGTAAGGAAGCCAGGGGTGCCTAGATTACGGAATGTTGTCTGTTTAAACAGTATATACGGTAATGAGTGTCTCGAATTTAGACAGTAAGAAAATGGTAAGAAGATGATGAAAATCAAGATTGAATGCACACTCCATGAGTCAGTCTTCAAAAAATGAGTTTAAGCCAACCAGAGGGTTTACATTATAAATAATACAGATACATATTAGGTTATCCAATGTATAGATGGAAACCCAGTCCCTGTTTACAGATTGTCTGTCCACCTGTGTGAAATTTAGAAGCAGACGGCAACAGGTAAGAAATGGTGAACCCGCAGGTAAAATGCATTATAATTAAAAACAGAACTAACAGATGCAGCAGCACTAAAAAGGTTCAGAAACGAAAAGTAAGGAACACGACTATGTATATTTACCTCATAGAGAGAGATGTCGTAGCATGGCAGCCCCTGGAGTGTTTGACAGTGTGGTGTTGTGGGGGGAGTGTTTTTATGTGTGCACAACACCGTGCAACTGACGTCCGGTGTTCTGCCGAGAAAGTTCCCCTCGGCGGATAAGGACCCCCCACTACGCAGTAGGAGCTGGCGGAAAGAGCCGAAGCCGAATAGTTGGAAATCAGCTGTAATCGGCGCCTGTAAGAGGGCCCCTTGCGGGCTCGCTTCGCTCACCATGCTTTGGGCATGGCCTCGCTTCGATCTGCACTTTTTTATTCTCCCTCTAGGTCCACTTGGATGGTGGGGCTTGAACCTGAACCTAGGGTGCAGGAGCTGTGTACAGCTGATTGAAGGTTTTCAGCTTCGGCTATCTTCGGCGGCTCCAAGTAGTTCGTACTGCGCAAGCGCTGCGCCTGTGCAGTACAGGGGGGGTCCTTATTCGCCGAGGGAACATTCTCGGCAAGATACCGGCATCACATGATGCAGATGTATGGACGGCACAGCACAGACACTGGGCAGTGGGGAATCCAGCGCTAGGTAAAAGACAACGATTCCCATAAGACCCCGTGGCCCAAGGGCGGATGAGGAGACACAGATACAGCTGACATGTCCCAATCAGTGGGCACGCATTTAGCGTGTGACATTAAAAGTGGGTGACATTAAAAGTGAAAATAACAAAATTATAATTTAAGGTGGTCATTGGCTGGTAGCCCCGCTGGGCTCTAATGGAAGGGGCAGCAATTATGCGTGCCACGCTTGTATCTGGCATTTGGGTCAGAGATGGAGATCAGAAACAAAAGGTGCCAGGGCACATGGGGGGGCCACAATTGGCTGGTGGTAAAAGGCAATGGGGCAGCGGCACGGCGAGCAACAGACATAAACAATACAGAGTGTAAAATACGAATCAATACAGACAAAATTGTGCAATTAAATTCATAAATACATTACACAATGAGTACAATCAATAAATTCTAACATACATAGTACATCAATAGTACATTAAAGTACTCACCATTAGATGAACATAAAGTTACAAATTAATACATGAAAATTTAGTTGATTAAAAAATATAGTAAAACTATGGATAAGGAGAGGGAGGGGTTAAAAGTATGCGGGGAATGGGGAAGAAGGGGGGAGAGAGAAGGAAAGATAAGGAGGCGGGAAGGAGGATAAGGAGTGGGGAAGGTAGGGGAGGGGGGGAGAAAAAAACGGAAGGGGGGGAAGGGGGAAAATATAAATATATATATATATATATATATATATGAATTTATGATGCTATTATCAATGTGCACATGTATAAATATGACATTACTTTTTTACATGAGCTGTATTATTGCTATGCATTTACCAATTTTACCATGTTATTAAAACATGAATTCATTCAATTTACCTCTACGAGTCAACTACCTCATCTAAAGTCCCAAATCCCCTCTTCTTGTTTATTTGAACCAGGGACGGAGGCACACAAACAATGTGCTTCATCTAAAGTCCCAAACTCCCCACATATTCTAGAAACAGAAGAGGTCTCCTACAGAAAGGTTATGAGAGTTCTCGGGTTGATGACATCCTGTATTCCCACGGTCCCGTGGGCTCAGCTCCATTCCAGGACTCTCCAGCAATTCCTCCTCTCCTCATGGGATGGGAAAAGACGAGCGCTAGACAACAGGGTCTTCATTCCAGGTGGGGCGAAGAGGTCTCTGCAGTGGTGGCTCAATCATCAGAGATTGGGGGAGGGCCACCTTTGGGCTCAACTTAAACTCCTCAGGGTAACAACGGATGCAAGCACTTGGGGTTGGGGGGCCCATCTAGAGGAACTGCGAGCCCAGGGCATCTGGAACCAGGGTCAGAGGAACTCTTCCTCCAACTTCCAGGAGCTCTTGGCGGTCAGAGAGGCTTTAAGGGCCTTCGAGAAAAGAATCAAGGGCAAAGAGGTCCAGATCCTTTCCAACAATTCAACCACGGTGGCCTTCCTGAATCATCAGGGAGGCACCAGGTCCCGCACTCTTCTGAGCCTGGCTCAGGAACTCCTGGAGTGGGCAGAGCAGAGAGTCCCCTCTATCTCAGCAGTGCGTATAAAGGGGTTTTACAATGTCGAAGCGGACTACCTCAGTCTGCAACCGAGTCACCAGGGAGAGTGGGAATTGAACCTCAAAGTGTTCTCCCTCGTGTGTCGGCACTTCAGCAGCCTGGAGGTCAATCTCTTTGCGCGCAGAGGGAACAGAAAGTTGAAGAGGTTCTTTTCACTTTCCAGAGAGAAGGGATCAGAGGGGGTAGATGCATTGGTCCAAGTTTGGGACTTCCACTTGGCCTATGTCTTTCCCCCTTAGTTCTGATCCCGAGGAAGGTGCAGAAGCTGAGTCTGTTAGGGGGCAGACTGATTTTGGTCATCCCCCCTGGTGGCCCAAGAGGACCTGGTTCCTTACCCTGGGAAATTGGTCCGTATGTCCCCCTTAGCGCCTCCTGGATCGGCAGGACTTTCTCCTACAGGACCCAGTCTGCCACCCAAACCCAGGCTTCTTCAAATTAATGGCTTGGCTCTTGAAAGGGAGAGCCCTGTGTCACAGGGGGTGTTCAGAGAGAGTAATCGACACCCTTCTACTGAGTAGGAAGCCGATTACCAGGCATATTTGCGCCAGAGTCTGGGGAGTCTTCTCGCGTTGGTGCCAGGTGAAGGAGACTTCCCAACAGGAAATCTCTGCAATCCTGATCTTTTTCCAGGATGGCGCGGATCAGGGTCTAGCAACTAAGACCCTCAAGGTCCAGGTGGCAGCCTTGTCCAGTTTTTTGGACAAGAGGATAGCTCTGGACCCCTGATCAAAAGGTTTTTGTCAGCTAGGGAAGGGATCTCTCTGGTGCAAATGAGCAAATTACTGCCTTGGGACCTAAGTCTTGGAAGCCTTAACCAGGGCACCGTTTGAGCTGTTGGCTTATATCCCACTTAAGTTACTCACCCTTAAGATAGCCTTCCTACTGGCTGTTACAACATCCAGGAGGATAGGTGACATCCAGGCTCTGTCGATAAAAGAGCCCTTTTTTCAATTATTTGAGGAGTTGTACTTAGGCAGGACCCCTGTACCTCCCGAAGGTAGCCTCAAGGTTCCACAGGACGCCTTCCTTCCTTTTGTACCAATCCCCAGAATGAGAGAGAGAGTTCCTTTCATTGTTTAGATGTCAGACGATGTCTGTTAGATTATTTGGATAGAGTGAAGGTGTTTAGAAGATCCAGTCACTTATTAGTTTTTTCGGTCAGAAGAAGGGTCAGCAAGCTTCTAAGGCAGCCATAGCAAGGTGGATTAGACTGACCATTACCTTAGTCTATGATCAGGCTGGTAAGGCAGTTCCCGCTAACCTTAAGGCACACTCTACACGGTCTCTGGCAAATTCTTGGGCAGAAAGGGCTCGGTAGAGCAGATATGCAGAGCAGGTACTTGGACAAGCCAGAGCACTTTCCTACACTACAGGGTGGAGTTGCTGTCACCTCAGGATCTGGCATTCGGTAGAAAGGTTCTACAAGCTGTTGTCCCCACTCAAGTTAGGCCTGAGCTACTTGTTCTTCTCTCAGGGTGCTGTCCTGGAAGACTAATTGAGAAAATGACCAGTTAGACTTACTGGTAATGGTGTTTCTGGGAATTCTTCCAGGATGGCAAGCCTACTTCCCATCCGTTCTTTTGGTATGTTGGTGTTGTATAAAGATTTGAGGTGTTTTCACTTTCATGCACTGGTGTGGGTCAATACTTTTTCACAACTGAGGAGCACAGGGAGTGGTAGGGGTTTTAACTTCTTTGTTGATTGTGTTTCCTGTCAGGTGGGACAAGTCATCTCTCAGGGTGCCGTCCTGGAAGACTTCCCAGAAACACCGTTACCGGTAAGTGTAACTGGTCATTTTTTCCAAAAACAATTGTGTTTTATTCTCTAGGGTGACTTAAAAAAAAAATAAAAATATATATATATATATATATATATATATATATATATATATATATATACATATATATATATATATATATATATATATATATATATATATATATATATATATATATATATATATATATATATATATATATAATATTTGGGGGTTCTATGTCATTTTCTAGCAAAAAAATAAATATTTTAACTTGTAAACAACAAAAAAGTTTAAAAAATAGGCCTGGTCCTTAAGTGGTTAAACTACTTGGTGTGGTCTATCACACTTGCATCAGAGTTGCATCCATTTTTACCAGTGTGCAGATACATAAACTCGTATTGCCATTCACAATGGCTAGCATTGTTATGCTGAAAAAGCCTTTGTAGTTATAGAAGTATGACTGAGACTTAAGAAGTGGTGCTATCCTCATGTGCTTCCCATTGATGGCTCCACCACAGTGTGGGAAGTTCCAAAAATCAGTTCAGAAAATGTCAAGCACTTTTCTGCAGCAGAGAATGACATTTTCCGAACTGATTTTGGGGCCCCGTATCTTGCGGCCACTTAGTGATAGGAACTTCAGCTTTGGATATGTTGTGGTACCAGTTCCACTGGGTTTGCACACCAAATTTGGGGTTCCTAGCACTAAGTGGCCCTGAGATACGGGGCCCCAAAGTCGGTTCGGAAAATGACATTTTTTTGCTGCAGAAAAGTGCTTGACTCGAGTATAAGTCGAGGGGGGCACTTTCAGCACAAAAAAATGTGCTGAAAAATTCGACTTATACTCCAGTATATACGGTATGTGCTTTTACAGTGGCAGTGAAAATCTTCTGTGGATTGATGAGAGAGCCTCTTCCTGCCACTGAAGAGGTTAATAGGTTTGCATTTTCTGTGAGCTGCAATACAAAAAATCCACCGGGGACCCGCCCTTCCTCCTCCTTCTTCCATTGAGAAAAGCCCAGACCTTGATTACAATCCATGTAACACAATGTTTGAATGGGGGAGAGGATTTGGGGATAGGGTAATGCAATACCTCCAGTCAACTAACACATTTTGGAGTCCATGCCCCTTCATCAGAATGGAGGAGGAGATGTACTACAAGCTTTTATATGTTTTTAAATGTTTTTTGTAAGTATAAGTGAATTGAATTAATATTTCTTGTTTTATTACTTTTTTGCTGCTTGTACCATGGTGACTGACAAAAATTTGCACCTATATTTGAAGCCTATTGTTTATTATAAAGTGGCCAGATTCTATGGGCTATCTTTATGGTGTATTAGTATATTATTTGTTGCATTCCCACACCCCTATGAGTGGTATATTTCCATAAATGTGCATATCATTTTTGGCAAAAATTGTGAGACTTTAATTCTATTCAAATGTATGTGTTTGATATTTGCCTGGAGTTTAGCTTAAGGGCTTTTTCAGACAGACGCTGACACCAGTAGTCTGTGACTGAGCACCTAGGTACTGCATGCAGGCAAGCCTATTCGGGTCTATCGGGACACAGTTAATGTTAAGGTTTCTGATAAACTGTTCATATTTTCTCTCTAAATTCAAGTCTAAAATCAACTCCACTTTTAACATAACCAGTGCATTATTACATCCGTGCATGTATGTATGCTTTAATTTCTTAAAATTCACCTATCATCCTGCAGCACTCAGTATCCAACGGTATATTAGTTAAAGTGTATCTATGGTCAAAATGTGACATCATATCATTTTCCACATTGTATTTCAATTATTTTTACTCCTATTAATCTGAACGATCCTGAAGTCTGTAAACCTACTCTTTGATGATCTCCCAAGCATTTACTTCCAGGAATTAAGTCAGGTTCTTCGGGAATTGTCAAAATAACTATTGTTTGTATTGCTATAACATCAATGCTGATGTTATAAAATGAAAGTGTATACTGTAACCATAAATCTCCTTTAAGTTGATTTTTTTGATAAACCCTCACACTACCTAGTTGTTGACCTAGTTGTTGACCAATCCTAAAGAAGATCACACAAAGACTATATAAGATTTTTTTTTTTTTTTACATAACGATCATAAAATATTTAATTTCATGTATATATCATTTAAAGATACCTACAATTAGATGGTAACATCTATTGCCAGCTTAAACTGTACCAAATAAAGTATTAATACACTAAAACTGTAAATATTTTTGCCTGAACAGCCTAGGACACATAGGAGATCAGGATTGTGGGCATTGGAGAGCCTTGAATGACACAGTAGAAGAGCCTAAAATTTGGGAACCTTGCAGTTACCAAGATCCCACTAGAAGGAGTGTGCCTTCAACATCTTGTAGGCACAGCGGCACCTTGGGCTGAGTGAAAGGTAAGTCAATTATTTACCAAAGGGATTATTTTACAAGTATATTGCGGCTATTTTTACATGGGAGTGGCAGTGTGTAAAAAGCGGACCTTGCATTTTAGTTTAAGGTGTGCCTTAACTGGTGGCAAGGATACTGGGGTGGAAACTGGATATACTGGAGTGTGGGTCTCAGATGTGGAATGGATACTGGGGCACAAACTGGATATACTAGAGTGTGGGCCTCAGGGAAGGACAAAATATTGGTCCGTGAGCTGGAAATTTTGGAGTGTGGGTCTCAGAGGTGGAATGGATATTGAAGTGTAAGCTGGGTATACTGGAGTGTGGATGTCATTAATACTGGGCTAGGTGTACTGGAGGTCAGATTTTACTGTTCTTTCTTTCCTCCTGCACTTCACTCCCTGTGTGTGAAATAACTATTTTATTTTACTTATTTTTATTTTACTATGGATTGTATAATTTTTGTCTATTTTTACAATGGATGTATAGAAAGGGAGATATTTATGTTGGTTGGGATGTATTCAATTTTTGGAGTGACTTTTTTTTTAGAATGATGTGTGTGTGTGTGTGTATATATATATATATATATATATATATATATATATATATATATATTTTTTTTTTTTTTTTTTTTCTTTTTTTTTTTTTTTTTTTTGACTGTTCATATGATGTGGATGTACAGTATCTCACAAAAGTGAGTACATCCCTCACATTTTTGTAAATATTTTATTATATCTTTTCATGTGACAACACTGAACAAATTACACTTTACTACAATATAAAGTAGTGAGTGTACAGCTTGTATAACAGTGTAAATTTGCTGCCCCCTCAAAATCACTCAATATACAGCCATTAATGTCTAAACCGCTGGCAACAAAAGTGAGTACACCCCTAAGTGAAAATTTCCAAATTGGGCCCAAAAAGTCAATATTTTATGTGGCCACCATTATTTTCCAGCACTGCCTTAACCCTCTTGGGCATGGAGTTCACCAGAGCTTCACAGGTTGCCACTGGAGTCCACTTCCACTCTTCCATAACGACATTACGGAGCTGGTGAATGTTAGAGACCTTGAGCTCCTCCACATTCCATTTGAGGATGCCCCACAGATGCTCAATATGGTTTAGGTGTGGAGACATGCTTGGTCAGTCCATCACCTTTACCCTCAGCTTCTTTAGCAAGGCAGTGGTCATCTTGGAGTTGGAGTGTTTGGGGTTGTTATCATGTTGGAATTCTGCCCTGCTGCCCAGTCTCCGAAGGGAGGGGATCATGCTCTGATTCAGTATATCACAGTATATGTTGGCATTCATGGTTCCCTCAATAAACTGTAGCTCCCCAGTTCCGCAGCACTCATGCAGCCCCAGACCATGACACTCCCACCACCATGCTTAACTGTAGGCAAGACACACTTGTCTTTGTACTCCTCACCTGGTTCCCGCCACACATGCTTGACACTATCTGAACCAAATGAGTTTATCTTGGTCTCACAAGACCACAGGACATGGTTCCAGTAATCCATGTCCTTAGCCTGCTTGTCTTCAGCAAACTGTTTGCAGGCTTTCTTGTGCATCATCTTTAGAAGAGGCTTCCTTCTGGAACGACAGCCATGCAGACCAATTTGATGCAGTTTGCGGCGTATGGTCTGAGCACTGACACGCTAAACCCCACCCCTTCAGCCTCTGCAGCAATGCTGGCAGCACTCATACATCTATTTCCCAAAGATAACCTTTGGATATGATGCATAGCACGTCCACTCAACTTCTTTGGTCGACCATGGCAAGGCCTGTTCTGAGTGGAACCTGTCCTGTTAAACCACTGTATGGTCTTGGCCACCATGCTGCAGCTCAGTTTCAGGGTCTTGGCAATCTTCTTATAGCCTAGGCCATCTTTATGTAGGGCAACAATTCTTTTTTTCAGATCCTCAGAGAGTTCTTTGCCATGAGGTGCCATGTTGAACTTCCAGTGACCAGTGAGAGTGATAACACCAAATTTAGCACACCTGCTTCCCATTCACACCTGAGACCATGTAACACTAATGAGTCACATGACACCGGGGAGGGAAAATGGCTAATTGTGTGTACTCACTTTTGTGAGATACTGTATCTCTTCTTTGGACACATTAGTTAGTATTTTTGTACATAAGGATTATGTTATATGCATAAATTTTCACGATACTGCTTAGTGATTGATTATTATCTGTATTCAGGGCCAGCCCTGCCATGGGACCCGATGGGATCATGGTTCCAGGCGGAATTTAAGAGGGGCGGCAGCCCGGCCGGCAAGAAGTTGTCAGGTGTAGACCATATTTGGACGCCGTAGTAGCCACCCGGAATCCCGGATCAGTAAGCTGGAGCAGAGCAGAGCCGAAGCTGGTTGGCGGTGCGCTGTGCGCTGCCTCCTGCACTGGTTGCTAGAATAGCCTATCACCCGGCACCTAGCAACCAGTGACATCAGAGGCCACCGCAGCATTCAGAGCGCTCAGCCTCCACGCCAATCAATTGCTCCACCCCCCCTCTTCCATCTTCCATCTCCAGAGTGAGGGAAGAAAGGGTCTGAAGAGAGCTGCCTGTGCGGCTGTGCCCATGACAGTGTGAGCTGAGCCTGAGCAGCCTCTGCCTATCTGAGAAACAAAGTGGGTTAGGTTGGTAGTACAACTTCAAGTGGTTTCTCTCTATAAGATTTTTTCTATAAGGGACTCAAGCTGGATTGAATCTGACTGATCTTTGTATTGTTCACTCTGGGACACAGCAAGTGGCAATCCACTACGTGTTGCAGGTGACGTTGTGGCAGGTGACAATCCAAAATGAGTGGCAGGTGGCGTCGTCATGACAGGTGACAATCCGCAATGTGTGGCAGGTGGCGTCGTCATGGCAAGTGACAATCCACAATGTGTGGCAAGTGACGTCGTGGCAAGTGACAATCTGCATCTGGTGGCAGGAGACGCAGGAAGTGACAATCTGCATCTGGTGGCAGGTGACGCAGCAAGTGACACACTCGTGGCTCCCACTGATTCTGCATTATGGTGAGTTGAACTATTTTATTTTATATAACAATGTAATAATAGAAATAATGCACTTCAATCATTCTTTTTTGTGATATGGCACTGCGTCAATTTAACTGACAATTGCGCGGTCGTGTAACGCTGTACCCAAACAAAATTTACGTCCTTTTTTTTCCCACAAATAGAGCTTTCTTTTGTGTAGAGCCATGACAAGTCCTCTTTATATTCCTACATACATGCGTTGAGCCATGACAGGTCCTCTTTATACTTCTATATACATGTATAGAGCCATGACAGGTCCTCTTTATACTCCTATATACATGTATAGAGCCATGGCAGATTATTATCATGAATATGACATAATATTAACACATTAATTTTTGTTTTGAGGGTCACTTGGTAATTATATTTTTTAACCTGTTCTCGACCAAAATGGCACGGGCAGGCGAATCACCGTCATACTACGTCGGGCTGCCGCGACGATTGGATTCGATCCAGAACCGATCAATCTCCAGGCCCAGGCCAATGAAATGTGGCCTGGACATCGTAATCGGTCCTGGCGCATGAGATCCTTCCCCTGTCATGTAACTGTAAACACTGACAGGGGAAGTGATGTCATCTCTCTTCGTGTCGGTCTTTTCCGTTCCAGACCGAGGAGAGATAACATCTAATAGTAAGTGCACCAACACTACACTGACACCAGATCACGTAGGCACATATTTCACCCCCTGATCACCCCCCCCCCCCCCAGTTAACCCCTTCATCCCCCTGTCACTGTGTCACCCAGTACAGCATTCAGATTTTTTTTTTTTTATCGCTGTACTGGTGTCATTAGTGACAAAAATCAGCATTAGGGTAATTAGTCTTAGGCCCAGATAGGTCTAGGGACCCCCCTAACCCCCCTAATAAAGGTTTAACCCCTTGATTACCCCCTGTCACCATTGATCACTGTAAAAGTGTTACAGCTGACAGTTTATTTTTTATAGCGTCAGGGCATCCGTCGTATTTTACCCAATAAAGGCTTAACCCTGTGATCACCCGGTGGGTGATCAAAGTTAGGTTTTAGTGTCAGATAGGGTCTACGTCGCCCCAGGCAGCGTCAGATTAGTGCCAGTAACGCTAACACCCACGCACGCACCATACGCCTCCCTTAGTAGTATAGTGTCTGAACAGATCGATAACTGATCTGATCAGAACTATATTAGCGTCCCCAGCAGTTTAGGTTTCCCAAAAACGCAGTGTTAGTGGGATCAGCCAGATACCTGCAAGCACCTGCATTTAGCCCCAGCCCAGCCCACCCAAGTGCAGTATCAATCGATCACTGTCACTTACAAAACACAATACACATAACTGCAGCGTTCGCAGAGTCAGGCCCGATCCCTACGAACACTAACAGTTTTTTTGGTAGCATTTGAATCAGTCGCTAACAGTCAGGTGCTTTTTTTCTTGTGAGTCTCACTAGTGTACCAGTAAATTTAGAGACCAAAATGTCAAATTGAAGGTACACTAGTGAAGAGGCCTACACGTTTCTGAGCATGACAGATAGCGAAGAGGAAGTCACTCATCTGTCAGATTCAGGCTCAGAATACGAACCTGTAGACAGCAGCAGCACCCTGACAGGTAGCTCTGAAGATGGAGTTGTGGTCCCTGCCAAGGTCAGGCGTATCTGACCCCGTTCTTCTGCTGTCATTGAGGTGCAAGAACCGCAGGTCCCTCCTTTGGAGCAGAGAGCCAGTACTAGCGCCGCTCATCCTTCTGGTGAACTGGCAAGCACCAGTGGCCTAGTACATCCTGGTCTACATCCAGCTTGGCACTATGGTGACGTGGCGAGTCACATAAGAGCAGTTCAAGCTGGCGAGGTGGCTAGCACGAGTAGAGTCCCGCTGCCACCAAGAAGAAGACAAAGACAGGCCAATTGAGCCCATAGTGCCCTTCCTGCTGCATTTGCCAATCCTAATTGGGAGCCCACGACTTCTGCAGCACCCGTACTTCCCCCATTCACTGGCCAACCCCGGAATTCAGGTGGAAACAGTTGATTTTTATTTATTGTTTTTCACCGAAGATCTCTATAGATCTATTGTGGATCAAAGCAATTTATATGCTGGTCAATTCATCTCCACTAATCCCCAGCTGACCCTTGCCAGAGATTGGAAACCAATTACAGTTTCCATATTTAAGACCTTCCCGGTCCTATCCCTCCTCATGGGCATAACTAAAAAGAGTGAGTTGCGGTCATATTGATCCACTGACCCAATTCACCATATGCCCGTGTTCTCTGCCTCCATGACCAGGACACGATACGAGCAGATCTTGCGGTTCATGCACTTCAAAGATAATAAACTCTTTTGTCCTCAGGGTGACCCTGAATTTGATAGGCTCTACAAAATTCAGCCCCTTTGTAAACCACTTCAACCAACGCTTTGCAGCCTTGTTTACTCCCCATTAGGGATGAGCTTCGAGTTCGAGTCGAACTCATGTTCTACTCGAACATTGGCTGTTCGCAAGTTCGCTGAACAGCGAACAATTTGGGGTGTTCGCGGCAAATTCGAATGCCCGGAACACCCTTTAAAAGTCTATGGGAGAAATCAAAAGTGCTAATTTTAAAGGCTTATATGCAAGTTATTGTCATAAAAAGTGTTTGGGGACCCGGGTCCTGCCCCAGGGGACATGGATCAATGCAAAAAAAAGTTTTAAAAACGGACGTTTTTTCAGGAGCAGTGATTTTATTAATGCTTAAAGTCAAACAATAAAAGTGTAATATCCCTTTAAATTTCGTACCTGGGGGGTGTCTATAGTATGCCTGTAAAGGGGCGCATGTTTCCTGTGTTTAGAACAGTCTGACAGCAAAATGACATTTTGAAGGAAAAAACACATTTAAAACTACCGCGGCTATTGCATTGCCGACAATACACATAGAAGTTCATTGATAAAAACGGCATGGGAATTCCCCACAGGGGAACCCCGAACCAAAATAAAAAAAAAAAAAATTGATGTGGGGGTCCCCCTAAATTCCATACAAGGCCCTTCAGGTCTGGTATTTATATTAAGGGGAACCCCAGCCAAAATTAAAAAAAAAAATTGACGTGGGGTTCCCCCTAAATTCCATACCAGACCCTTCAGGTCTGGTATGGATTTTAAGGGGAACCCCGCGCCAAAAAAAAAAAAAAAAACGGCGTGGGGTCCCCCTAAAAATCCATACCAGACCCTTATCCGAGCACGCAACCTGGCAGGCCGCAGGAAAAGAGGGGGGGACGAGAGTGCGGCCCCCCCCCCCTCCTGAACCGTACCAGGCCACATGCCCTCAACATTGGGAGGGTGCTTTGGGGTAGCCCCCCAAAACACCTTGTCCCCATGTTGATGAGGACAAGGGCCTCATCCTCACAACCGTGGCCGGTGGTTGTGAGGGTCTGCGGGCGGGGGGCTTATCGGAATCTGGAAGCCCCCTTTAACAAGGGGACCCCCAGATCCCGGCCCCCCCCTGTGTGAAATGGTAAGGGGGTACTTACCCCTACCATTTCACTAAAAAACTGTCAAAAATGTTAAAAATGACAAGAGACAGTTTTTGACAATTCCTTTATTTAAATGCTTCTTCTTTCTTCCTTCATCTTCTTCTGGTTCTTCTGGCTCTTCTGGTTCTTCCTCCGGCGTTCTCGTCCAGCATCTTCTCCGCGGCGTCTTCTATCTTCTTCTCCTCGGGCCGCTCCGCACCCATGGCATGGGGGGGAGGCTCCCGCTCTTCTCTTCATCTTCTTCTCTTCTTCATCTTCTTCTTCATCTTCTTCTTCTTCTTCTTCTCTTCTTCCTTCTTCTCTTCTTCCTGTCTTCTCCGGGCCGCTCCGCAGCCATGCTGGCATGGTGGGAGGCTCCCGCTGTGTGACGGCGTCTCTTCGTCTGACGGTTCTTAAATAACGGGGGGCGGGGCCACCCGGTGACCCCGCCCCCCTCTGACGCACGGTGACATGACGGGACTTCCCTGTGACGTCACGGGGAATGCCACAGGGAAGTCCCGTCATGTCACCGTGCGTCAGAGGGGGGCGGGGTCACCGGGTGGCCCCGCCCCCCGTTATTTAAGAACCGTCAGACGAAGAGACGCCGTCACACAGCGGGAGCCTCCCTCCATGCCACAGCATGGCTGCGGAGCGGCCCGCAGAAGACATGAAGAAGAGAAGAAGGAAGAAGAGAAGAAGAAGAAGAAGAAGAAGATGAAGAAGAAGATGAAGAAGAAGATGAAGAAGAGAAGAAGATGAAGAGAAGAGCGGGAGCCTCCCCCCCATGCCATGGGTGCGGAGCGGCCCGAGGAGAAGAAGATAGAAGACGCCGCGGAGAAGATGCTGGACGAGAACGCCGGAGGAAGAACCAGAAGAGCCAGAAGAACCAGAAGAAGAAGAAGATGAAGGAAGAAAGAAGAAGCATTTAAATAAAGGAATTGTCAAAAACTGTCTCTTGTCATTTTTAACATTTTTGACAGTTTTTTAGTGAAATGGTAGGGGTAAGTACCCCCTTACCATTTCACACAGGGGGGGGGCCGGGATCTGGGGGTCCCCTTGTTAAAGGGGGCTTCCAGATTCCGATAAGCCCCCCGCCCGCAGACCCTCACAACCACCGGCCACGGTTGTGAGGATGAGGCCCTTGTCCTCATCAACATGGGGACAAGGTGTTTTGGGGGGCTACCCCAAAGCACCCTCCCAATGTTGAGGGCATGTGGCCTGGTACGGTTCAGGAGGGGGGGGGGGCCGCACTCTCGTCCCCCCCTCTTTTCCTGCGGCCTGCCAGGTTGCGTGCTCGGATAAGGGTCTGGTATGGATTTTTAGGGGGACCCCACGCCGTTTTTTTTTTTTTTTTGGCGCGGGGTTCCCCTTAAAATCCATACCAGACCTGAAGGGTCTGGTATGGAATTTAGGGGGAACCCCACGTCAATTTTTTTTTTAAATTTTGGCTGGGGTTCCCCTTAATATCCATACCAGACCTGAAGGGCCTTGTATGGAATTTAGGGGGACCCCCACATCAATTTTTTTTTTTTTTATTTTGGTTCGGGGTTCCCCTGTGGGGAATTCCCATGCCGTTTTTATCAATGAACTTCTATGTGTATTGTCGGCAATGCAATAGCCGCGGTAGTTTTAAATGTGTTTTTTCCTTCAAAATGTCATTTTGCTGTCAGACTGTTCTAAACACAGGAAACATGCGCCCCTTTACAGGCATACTATAGACACCCCCTAGGTACTAAATTTAAAGGGATATTACACTTTTATTGCTTGACTTTAAGCATTATTAAAATCACTGCTCCTGAAAAAACGGCCGTTTTTAAAACTTTTTTTTGCATTGATTCATGTCCCCTGGGGCAGGACCCAGGTCCCCAAACACTTTTATTGACAATAACTTGCATATTAGCCTTTAAAATTAGCACTTTTGATTATTCATGTTCGTGTCCCATAGACTTTAACGGTGTTCGCATGTTCGAACGAATTTTTTTCCTGTTCGCATGTTCTGGTGCGAACCGAACAGGGGGGTGTTCGGCTCATCCCTACTCCCCATCAAGTTGATTACACGTTCTGGCCGCTTGTCATTCAAACAGTATCTTCCCAGCAAGCATGCCAGATATGGGGTCAAGATGTATAAGCTCTATGACAGGGCCACAGGCTATCTGTACATATAGTTTTATGGTTTACGATGGAAGAGATAGTTACGTAGTGCCCAGACTACATAGGGAGAGCTAGTAAGATTGCGTGGGACTTGGTGTCACCCTTATTTGGAAAGGGGTACCACTTGCATGTGGACAATTATTACACAAGCGTGCCACTTTTTAGTCACTTGTTTGATCATCAAATTGGCGCATGTGGCACCGTGCGATCTAATCGCCGGGGCTCTCCCCAGCGGCTTGTAGATTCCCGTCTTAGGCTGGGGGAGAGAGCCTGCTTGGGATGTAATAATTTGCTCGCTGTGAAGTGGAGGGATAAAAAGAATATTTTCGTTCTGTTCTCCCTTCACGCAGACATGCCGGTCCAAATTCCTATGGCGACTGGTGTTGTGGAGAAACCCCTCTGTGTCCATGAATATAACCTTAATATGGGAGGGGTGGACCTCAACAACCAGTTGTTGGCGCCGTACCTAATTGCCCGTAAGGCCAGACGCTGGTACAAAAAAGTGTCTGTATATTTATTTCAATTTGCTCTGCTGGATGCTTTTGTGCTATACAAAGTTTCAGGAAGAACTGGATCCTTCCTTAAATTCCAGGAAGAGATCATCACAGCCCTTCTGTTTCCAGATGGTGCTGTGGCCCAACTTCCCAACGCAATGCAGTAAGCCGGCTGCATGAGAGGCATTTTCCATATCCTACCCAAAGAAACCCCCAAAGAAGATGTTGTGTCTGTAGAAAGTGCAGATATAGGCATGACACCCGCTTTTATTGTCCCTCCTGTCCTGACCAACCTGGTCTTTGCATCGGTGACTGTTTCAAATGCTACCACACACTAATTGAGTATTGATCACATGGTCATCACATTTTGAGAGACCGGAATCTGCAACGTTCAGTTTACAGTTTTTTACAGTTTTTATAAAAGTGAAAAAAGTGAAAAAAAAAACTATCAAGTTCTCTCATTTCCATATACTGTGGAGAGTCGCACTGAGGAGTCCAGGATCCCGGTACCATTAAAGAGCCCAGAGGTGGTTCATAAGCGTGCACTGACTAAGCTTAATTGCTAAGTCGCATGCTCTAAGGTGAGCGTAAACTACCTAAGGGGAGCACCTGAGTGATGACACTATAGCATGTTTGAACCACCTTTTGAATTGTTTGAAATACATGGATTTTCTACACTGCGGTCATTAGTGACCCATTTGGATACCACTTGTATACGCATGAGCACTGTAATTTAGGAACAATTCTCTAAGTCTGAGACTTATGGATTTTTTTGGCAGGATTGCCAGGGACACAATTGTTGATCACTTATGCACATGAGCACCTTGTTTCATGATCAATCCACATATTAATCTATGAACTTTGAACAATACCTCGTATAGGAGCACCTTGGATTAAGTTGTGTATTGTATATATATTTTTATCTATTTAATTAGTCTCAATATTCACTATTCAGACACAGTTATTTATTTAAGTTATTCAATATATATTTTAAAATATCTCACCATTCATTGATCATTTAAGAAACATTTATTTAATAGTAATGTATGCATTTTGATCTCTACACTGATAGAGTGTGTATTACACTAATTACAGGTAGTGCAGCGTACATATCTAATCTATTTTATCCCTGCACGATTTATGTGACGTGTTTAACGCTAGCAGCTTCCTTGTCATTTATTTATTTATTTTAGCATCTGGTTATTGGTGGCTCGCAGGATCCTTTTACATGTAGTGTCGTAACTGCATGCCGGTGCGGTTGCGGTGCGTTACCATAGACTTGAATGGAAGGAGTTGAACGGCTTCAAACGCCTCCAAACACGACATGAGGCGTCAATTTTGAAGCAATGCTAACGCTTCATGTTTTGATAATGTGAACAGCGCAGTGTGCTGTCTATTGCATCATTTGCATAGGCGTTTGGTGGGCTAAAAACGCTGCTTTCAATGCCAGCGTGCACTAGGTCTAAGTCAATGCACTTAATGTGTGTTGCTGCACATTGCAGTAAAGCACGCAATGACATAGTGTGAATGGACCCTTAAAAGACTACATTTTAAGTAAGACACAGCAGTGTTTCAAGGGTTAGCTGACTGTACAAGAGAATAAACAACTATCTTGAAGAAGGTCCTATCATAATAGCAATGAGATTTGTCCAGTTTAAATGTTAAACTGTTCATTACAGTAAACTTCCCTATTTGAGCAGTAAAGTTTTATCATCTATTTTTGCTTGGGAGATAGACTGCAATAAAATGTTGAAAATTGATCCTCTTTTTCTAAAAACTGGCAGCAAAGAAGCTTTTCCAGACTCCCTATCTGTGTGCCTTGTGACTAACAATGGAAAGAAAAGGCTGTGCTATTATAAAAAAAGAGAAAAAATGTTTTAAAGATTGCTCAAAAAAATCAAGAACCTGGAGACAGCTGTTTAGATGCATGGCTTGCAGCCAAAGCAAAATCTAATTTGAGATACTGGAAATTAATGATCAGCTATGCCTAAATAGAGTTAGGTGTAAATGTAGAGTGAAAAGCATTTCATATTAAATTCATCTCTTAAAACTGGAGGAGGTTGAGATTTTTGAGTGGATTTGGCACTGACTACTTAGCTATATCCGCATCAAAAACTGGGACAGCTTGTACTCTTAGTTAAAAATGTATATATATATTCCAGGGCCGTCTTAATAGCATCATGGGCCCCTGGGCAAAGTAATGCTTTGGGGCCCCTACAATGGAGACAGGGCAGGTAAACAGACATTAAGTAGGTAGGTAGTAGGCAGACAAGCGGAGCTTCCCCTTTTGGGTGGAGCTCTGCATTAACTACATGAACAATCATTCTGTACAGCAAAGAAACAGTGGGAAAATACTACATAATATGCATAAAGTAACAAAGCTGTCCTGCGTATATAATATATCTGCTAGAATGATGCTCAGGACAGTTGTAACAAGTATAGACACGGCCGGCAATAAAAATCAAGAGGCACCATCCAGACATCAGATACCCCCAACATTGTAACCCCTCTACACCTTGTATACATCTAGCACTCCTAACTCCACCCCCCCCCCCACACACACACACACACACCAGGTTTCCCCCTACCATTGTTATCCTGTTACCAACTCCACTCTCCTGGATTCTCAACCTCAAATAAATAACTCCCCAGCACTCTGATCCCTCTACACCCTAGATATCCCCCAGCACTCTGTCCCCCTACACCCCAGAAATCCCCCCAGCACTGTGACCCCTCTACCCCCAAGATATACCTCCAGCACTGTGACCCCTCTACACCCCAGATTTGCCCTCAGCACTCTGACCGCTCTACACCCTACCCTAGATATCCCCCTAGCACTCTGACCCCTCTACATCCCAGATATTCCCCCCAGCACTCTGACCCCTCTACACCCCAGATATCCCCCTCAGCACTCTGATCCCTCTCTGCACCCCAGATATCCCCCAGCACTCAGACCCCTCTACACCCCAGGTATCCCCTTTAGCACTCTGATCCCTCTTTGCACCCCACATATACCCCCCAACACTCTGATCCCTCTCTGCACCCTAGATTTCTCCCCAGCACTCTGATCCTTCTCTGCACCCCAGATATTCCCCCAGCACTCTGATCACTCTCTGCACCCCACATATCGCCCCAGCACTCTGACCCCTCTACACCTTAGATATCCCCCCAGCACTCTGACCCCTCTACACCCCAGATATCCCCCCAGCACTCGGACTCCCTACACCCCAGATATCCTCCAAGCACTCTGGCTGCTCTACACCCTAGATACCCCCCCTGCACTCTGACCCCTCTATACCCCAGATATCCCCCCAGCACTCAGACCCTTCTACACCCCAGATATCCCCTTCAGCACTCTGATCTCTCTCTGCACCCCAGATATCCCCCAGCACTCAGACCCCTCTACACCCCAGGTATCCCCTTCAGCACTCTGATCCTTCTTTGCACCCCACATATCCCCCCAACACTCTGATCCCTCTCTGCACCCTATATTTCTCCCCAGCACTCTGATCCCTCTCTGCATCCCAGATATTACCCCAGCACTCTGATCACTCTCTGCACCCCACGTATTCCCCCAGCACTCTGACCCCTCTACACCCCACAAATCCCCCCAGAACTCTGACCACTCTGCACCCCACATATCCCCCCAGCACTCTGATCCCTCTCTGCACCCTAAATATTCCCACAGCACTGTTACCATATACCATAACATACCCCTTGTATTGTGACCCCACTACATTCCTGATACCCCCTACACTGTGGCCTCTCTACACCCCTGATACCTCTAGCACTATAGCCACCCAAGATACCCCATGCATTGCTACCCACTATACACCCCAGATCCCCCTCAGCATTGTTTTCCCCCATACACCCTTGATATCTCCCAGCACCATTATTACATCCATGTAGTACCCCCTTTTCCATTGGAGATACAGTGCATGTGAACTTTTGGGTATGTGCCTACCTCCAACACCCTCGGAAAAGGACACACCTATACCAATCAAGTGAGGGAGGCAGAAGGAGGGGTGGAGGAGGGAGCATCCCTCCGGGCATCCCTCCGAGCTGGTCAGCTGGGCTCATCATGACACCATCCACAATGCCCTTCCGCAGGTGGGCTATCAGTGATGCTGACTCAGCAGCTCCCACTCCAGCTCCTACCCCGTGGCCTCCGAGTCCCAAGCATTCAAGCTACATGGGGTGAGGTCAGAGCATCACTGGCGCTCTGGCCCTGCCCTTACCTGCTGGCTCTGAAATAAAAGGTATCGTTCTGCACAGCACGGTGCACTGCTGCCAACCTGCCTCCCCTGTCTATCCATCACTCTCAGTGCAATGAAGATAAAGCAGTATATTGTTCACTAAATAGAGGTTTGCAGTATACTCTAGAAATGATTATGTCTCTCTCTTTTCAAAAAAACTGCTATGTTAAAGCCACCATGCATTACTACATACAGGTTGAAAGTATATATAACAAACTGATAATTTGTGCCCTGTGGTACTGTTTTCACCTTTTTTTCTGGCCACTTCAACAAGCACTTGCTCCAGCATCACATACTGTACATGTGAATGTGATAGGCTGACAATAAATTAGCCAAGGGCATAACTATAGTTCATGGGGCCCCAAAGCAAAATTCTTTAGGGGGCCCCCTAGTGACCTCCTTTTGTGGCACCTATAAGCAGGGCCACCATCAGGGGGGACATCCTGAGGGGCCCTGGCCACAATCAACCAGTTGTTGCTGGGTCCAAATCCCCCTCAGAGCATCCTGCCCAAACACCCAGTCAGCGTCCCTCCTGCCACAGCCCTGCCTCCCAATAGCGCAGGCTGTGCAGCAATCAGAGCTGCCCCTGAATGTACAGTGGCTGAGAGCGCCCACTGTTCTCAGTGCTGGCGTTTTGGTGGCTAGGACTGCCCATGTCCTAGCAACCAATCATGTGCTTGCCTCTCCCCCAGGCCCCAGCATTCAGAGGAGGAGGAAGTTCCTTCCCCAAACCTATCCGGTCCCAGTGCCTAGCCTTCCAGCTTCCACCTGTCCTGTAGCCGACTGCTGCAATGAGAAGGAATGGATCCTGATGTAAGCTGGGGTCTTCACAATACTCCCCTTCCACTATCCCAACTATTCTCTTAAACCTCTCCACTCTCCTTACCCCACTCTGCTCTTCCCTTCTAACTTGGGGACCCTATTGAAAGGGAATGAACTCTAGGGACTATGATGTAAGGGTTGACTTTGGGATCCTAACGTAAGGGGAGACCTTGGGGAGTCTAATGAAAGTGGGGTCTCTGATGTAAAGGCAAATGCTGAGGACCCTAATTTAAAGAGGGGGCATTCTGGGGACCCTGATGTAAGGTGGAGGAACTCTGGGGACCCTGATGTAAAAGGGGATGACTCTGGGGACACCGATGAAAGGCGGGGGACTCTGGGGATCCTGATGTAAGGGGGGAACTTTGGGGACCCTCAATAAAGGCATAAATGGTGATGTAAAGAGTCAGGCCTAAATCTGTGTAAGAAGCCCTAACATTTCTGATGGCTGCCCTGCCTATAAGTATCAATTGGAACAATACTGTAATTGATATTAAAGGAGAAGTGGAGAAGGATTAAAACCCATCTCTGGTTTTTACTAATATTTGAGGCTCCATTAGAGAGATTTTCTCTTAATTCCTATCTTGCTGACTGCATTTTACAAGATAAGAAATGAGGAGAACTTTTCAACAGCAACACAGACAGCTAAAATGCAAGGTAAATTTAGAAACCCTCTCAAATTTTAATTCCTGCTTGTTTTCCCACCTTATGTCGCGTACACACGAGCGGACTTTAAGGCAGACTTTGCCCTGCGGACTTTTCGACGGACTTTACAACGAACTTTCTGAATGAACGGACTTGCCTACACACAATCAACCAAAGTCCGTCAAATTCGTACGTGATGACGTACGACCGGACTAAAATAGGGAAGTTCATAGCCAGTAGCCAATAGCTGCCCTATCGTGGCTTTTTGTCCGTCGAACTAGCATACAGACGAGCGGACTTTTCGACTGGACTTGAGTCCGTCGGATAGATTTGAAACATGTTTCAAATCTAAGTCCGTCCAACTTTTGAGAAAACAAAGTCCGCTGGAGCCCACACACGATCGAATTGTCCGACGAAATCCCGTCCGCCGGGCAAAGTCTGCCATAAAGTCCGCTCGTGTGTACGCAGCATAAGATTATCCCTCACCTCACAGTTGTTGCAGGACAGGAAGTGAGTTGAAATCTCTCTGGATTGCTGTAGAAACCAGGGAAGGGTTCTAAACATGCCTCCCTCTATTTAAAAAAAAAAGGCTTGACATGCACTTTAATATTATGTACAGCAAAGGACAGACAGCAGGAGAACTGTCTGTATAGTCAGTACAGTATTAGTATTAGGGACCAGGACTGTGGTTAGAAATTGCCAGAGAAGCGCAGGGAATACACTTTAAATATACTCAGTAGCTTACTTTCATTTTTCATCATCAATCTTTTTTTTCGAGTATAAGATCTTAGGGCTTCGGTGAAATTTCTAAACACCCCAGTCACCAAGTGTGGAACATTGTGGTTTTGTTGTCAGTAAAATATACGTTTTAATTCATATTTTATTGAATTTATAGAATTACATAATTGTTAGTACTTGTATGTACAATTACTCTATAACCATAATTCTAACTGTTTAAACTGTGGGAAATATTCTGGGATTTTTTAGCTTTAGGATGACTGTGTTAGTCATAAAGGATTCATATCAAGTTGCTGGGCAAGACTATCAGAAGTTCTGAGGGCAATAAATCAGCTAAGAGATAGGCTCAACAGCCTATCTAGTAAGGGTCACCTCCCACCCCCAGGACCCATAGCTGCTGCACTGGCTGCTAAGGCCTAAAATCTTATTTAAACTATTGCACTATTGCAACTGATAGGGGCACAATTAGGAAACAGATGTCACCCCATTACAGAAAGAACCTTCATGGAAGGATCACCAGAGTATTCTTTTTACTTTTTAAGCTACATTACATGGCTATTCTTCATACTAATTTAAAAAAATATTTCAATAACCTGGACCCTAACACCTAAATGAACCTCAAATTAACCCTTAATGCTTGATATCCTCCATTTATCATTAACAAAAGGGGGTGAATGACCTTACTCAAATCCATAATGTATACATGCTGTGATAACATATGCTTTCCTACTCAGTATAGATACAGTACATGCATCTGAAACTTAAAAAGTGTTCAATTACTTTTGTCATAAATTAGATTACAAAAAAGTTACAAAAGAAATAAAGCTTATATTTCTTGCTACAATGCTACATTGGAAGATGTTTTCTGATAATGGAATTGTTTGCACAACAAAGAGGATTCCTTTTTCACCTTGATTTGTAAATTATACATTTTAAGAAAATATTTTTGTGTTTTGATTTGCAGATTTATGTATACTGCACAGTTTTCAATGGTACTATAAGAAACTCAGTCTATTTCTCATTATTTGATTGAATCCAACTAAAACTCAAAAAGTGTCATCAATGATCATAATATCATAAAACTAAACATATTGATTTAAGATACAAAATGCATTTCCAGTGCCTCTAACACTGTTTCATTCTATTTAAGGCAGCATAAAATTGTGCAGCTCACATATTTACAGAATACAACACACAACTATAGGTATGAAGAAGTTTCCATAATGTATGTGCACTTGGACATATCTGGGTTGAAGCATGTAGAATAAGTTGTGGGCAGGCAGACCTGGCATCTTTCGCCAAATAAGTTTTTAAGGGTTTTCTCCACTCAAGCCCGTATTTACTGTTGGGTAATTGTAGAGCTGTACTTATAAGTAAATTAAAATATAAAAATACGCCCCCTATGTGCAATTTCTGAATGATTAAACACTGCCTTCAATTTTAGGCTATAGCTCAAAAACCTTATATACACTCCAGCGCTGGCTATGTATTAAAACATCATAAATGTGTATATAAATCCAAACAATCAATGTGAATCACATCCCAATAAATGATTAGCAACAACAAATAAATTAATTCCAAAATGCCATGTGCAAAAAAAAAACTCATAAAAGCACATAATTTAAGAAGAGCACAGTGTATTAAGAACAGCATGTATCACTAATACACACGTGGTGAAATTAAAAGAAGTGGATTTGAAGAGATACACATATTTACAAGGACTTATTATTGTTGATCATTTGATTTTTATTACAAGAGTTTCTCTACATATGAGTCTCTTTTCATATGGTATTTTGATATTTAAGACCATGAAATCTTAAGGCGAAATCTTAGTAAAATCTGTTTATCCACTTGCCGACCGGCTCACCTCAATATACGTCACCAAAGTGGCACGGGTGCGCAAAACTATGTACCCATACATCACTGCGTCATCGGCTGCTAGCAGACGCGCGCACGGCGCGGGAGTGTGCACGCGGGTCCCTTGGACTCAGTGTCCGCCAGTGGCCCGCGATCGTGCCATGGGGAGATGCATATGTAAACAAGTCATTTCCATGTTCTGCCTAGCAACATAACAGGGATCTACCGCTCCCAGTGATCGGGAGCAGTGATCTCTGTCATATTCTAGTGAGCCCACCCCCCCTACAGTTATAACACGCTGAGGGAACACGCTTAACCCCTTGATTGACCACTAGTGTTTAACTCCTTCCCTGCCAATTACATTTACACAGTAATCAGTGCATTTTTATAGCACTGATCGCTATATAAATGCCAATGATCCCAAAATATTGTCAAAAGTGTCCAATCTGTCCGCCGCAATGTCGCAGACACGATAAAAATCACAGATCGCCGCCATTACTACAAAAAAAATTATAATAAAAATGCCATAAATCTATCCCCTATTTTGTAGACGCAATAACTTTTGCGCAAACCAATCAATATACTCTTATTTTATGTATTTATTTATTTTTACCAAAAATATGTAGAAGAATATATGTCGGCCTAAACTGAGGAAAAAAATCATTTTTTTACATATTTTTTGGGATGTTTATTATAGCAAAAAGTAAAAAAATATTGCTTTTTTTTTCAAAATTGTTGCTCTTTTTTTTGTTTCTTAGAGTAACAAATAAAAACCGCAGAGGTGATCAAATACCACCAAAAGAAAGCTCTATTTGTAGGGAAAAAAATGACGTAATTTTTGTTTGGGTACAATGTTGCGCGAGCGCACAATTGTCAGTTAAAGCAACGCAGTGCCGTATCACAAAAAAGGCCTCGGTCAGGAAGGGGGTAAATCCTTCCGGGGCTGAAGTGGTTATAGAAATGCTTAAATCGAAACAAAGGGTGAAAAAAAATCGAGTAACAGTAAAAATAAAAAGCAGCTTTTGCCTTAACACTCACCTTGGATGAAGAGCTAGCCTCCTTAAGTAATTCATTTTCACTACTAGATGTTACCAGTCTTTCACATTTAATGATGGCATCATTCACCCCACTTCCTGAGTTCCCTGGGGGGATGTCATCATCACAGCCTAGTCTCGTAGTACTACACAGACTGTCCACAGCTGTCAATGGAGAGGATAAGGAAGGACCTGTGATGTCAATGGACTAGCCAGAACAACCTTGGAAAAAACATATTTATATACTTTTTTTTTTTTTAAGTAGGGGGATTGCCTGAGAGGGGGAGGGCAGGCGGTGTATTAATAAAAGCCTGCAGTTTTTTTGGGTGGGAGAAAACATGGTGATCAGTGGTGTCTTTCCCCTACCAAATTTAAAGAATTCTAATAAAATAATATTTGCAATTGCCTGACAAAGAATTAACTACAGATTATTTTGTACTTGAAAACCAGAGGTAAAACTTACTTACTTTGCACACAATGCTGCTGTAAAGTTTCCAAAGAATATTTCAAAGAATGAAATTTAAGTTGATTGTTTAGTTCCAATTTCGTTTTAGCACTGTTATACAGAATAGTAGTCTATTATAATGTATAACAGTAGCATCATTGTATAGCCATTTTAATATTCTATCAATGAGCAAGGGAATGCATGCATTCAAGAGGGTTGTGTTACATACATACTTTACAATATCAATAGTGTGAAGTGCGCGGCCACACATACAAGCTTTTTTGATAATATAATAAAAACACCTATTAATAGAGTCATGTATTCATTAAAATAATTAAAAATATTTATTTTTTTAATTCAGCGTGTGTGGTTATCTGAATTTGTCTTGATATCAGCCTCCTGCTGTACCTTGTGCAGCTGCATTCAGACTGGGAGAGGGAGCGCTAGAAGCTGTTTTTCAGTATTCAGTAAGGAGGCTGGGGTTGTGTTTGATCCAGCATACTTGACCAAGCTCTCTTGCTGCTGTCGGCATCATAAGTGCTTTTACAAAATTAAATATGCTTTGGCAGGTATAACAGTCACTACGGTTTTTTATCCCGACAACAGCATCAAGGACAATAAATACATTAAAGTATAATTAAATTGTTGCTTGAACAATATACATTTACTAATTGTTCTGTTTATGATTTAGTCTGGAACTCCTAAGCACCGACAGTGACTGATTATGTTTCTCCTGCATCATTCTGCAATTCATTATGTGCTTGATGTAGTTAGCATTAATTTAATTTGCACCCATTATGGACCACCATTTGATACATTATCATTCAGCTCTCTGTACTTACTAATCATATTTCTTAGTTGAGTATTTTTCACAATTCATTTGTTTTTACTGTGTTATTTATTTTAGGTTGGTAAACAGTCATGAACTGAAATTATGCCTTAATAACACAATTCCTGCATGTGCATGATCCATATTTAGAAAAAAAGGTGTTCATAATTCTAATAGTTATTATTATGCTTTATATGTAATTGAACAAGATATTACACAGCATTTTATAATCAGAAAATATTATTCAGACATCAGGCTCTGCCCTGTGGGAACTAACTGTTTAATTTACTTGCCATGTCTTGCAATTACATACCCCCTATGGCCAATTTAGATACAAGCAGGGTAATTAATTCACCAGGGTGACTTTTAAAGCTTCCAAAAAAAAAGAATCAGAAAATAACACACTATATATCTAGCTATCTAACTCTTATTCATCAAGCTCTGATGTATTGCAAAGTGCATCAATGAGTACACTGAACCCTGTTACTCCCTGTATCCAATGGATGCAAATTATCCAATGCATTTGTTTTGGCTTGTGGGAGAAAACATATGCAAAAACTAGGTGAATATGTATAACTCCAAGCAGTAGTATAGTGTACAAGTATAATGTTTAAAGATGCTGAGGGATGCTGGGTAGGGCGGGAGGATTTCCAAAAGTGCACCTGTATCACAATTTGCTCAGTTTCTGTCACTAGTACAATCTCTAAAACCTTGTATTCTTTTAAGTCTTCAGGTATGTATAGAGCAACCATGATAGGCCATGGTAATATTGTTGAACTACTTTAAAGAACTCATGCAATCTTATATACAGTATCTCACGAAATTCACATTTTTGTAAATATTTTATTATACCTTTTCATGGGACAACATTGAAGAAATGGCACTTTGCTACAATGTAAAGTAGTGAGTGTACAGCTTGTATAACAGTGTAAATTTGCTGTCCCCTCAAAATAACTCAACACACAGCCATTAATGTCTAAACCGCTGGAAACAAAAGAAAGTACACCCCCAAGTGAAAATGTCCAAATTGGGCCCAAAGTATCAATATTTCGTCCACCATTATTTTCCAATGCTGCCTTAACCCTCTTGGGCATGGAGTTCACCAGAGCTTTACAGGTTGCCACTCTTCTGACATCATGGAGCTGGTGGATGTTAGAGACCTTGCGCTCCACCACCTTCCGTTTGAGGAGATGCTCAATTTGGTTTAGGTCTGGAGACATGCTTGACCAGTCCATCACCTTTAACCTCAGCTTCTTTAGCAAGGCAATTTGGACAAAACTGAGTTTTATAGAACATTTGTTTAGCTCATTACATGAAAGTAAAGTTAATAATATAACTTAGATTACAATATCTTCAGTTTCACTCAAATTAGTTGATGCAAAAATTAATACACCCCACAACAAAAACTACTACATCTAGTATTTTGTATGACCTTCATGATTTGTAAGAGACAGCACCTCGTCTTCTAGGCATGGAATGAACAAGTTGGCAACATATTGCAACATCTTTATCCATTCTTCAAGAACAACCTCTTTTAGAGCCTGGATGCTGGATGGAGAGTAATGCTCAACTTGTCCCTTCAGAATTTCCCATAGGTGTTTGATTCTGATCAGATCAGGAAACATACTTGGACACTAAAACACATTCACCCTGTTCTTCTTCAGAAATGCAACTGTGGCCTTAGATGTGTGTTTTGGATCATTGTGATGTTGGAAAAATGCATGACGACCAAGGGCACGGAGTGATGGTAGCAACTTCTCTTTCAATATAGAGCAGTACATCTGTGAATTCATGATACCATCAATGAAATGCAGCTCCTCGACACCTGCAGCACTCATGCAGCCCCACAGAAGGACAATGCCACCACCATGTTTCACTGTAGGCACCGAGCATATTTCTTTGTACTCCTCACCTATGCAACACCATACAGTTTTGTAGCCATCGGCTCCAAAAACATTTATCTTGGTCTCATTACTTGTTAGGTACCTGGTAGATGAGCCCGACTGGTGGAAGGAGACCTCTCTTAAGCGCTGGTTCAGGAGCCACTGGAGTGGGAACAGTGGTCTCCTGAGCACAGTGGGTAGGAGTGTCTGATGCGATTCCTGGCGACAACCAACACAGGAGCTGAGGAGACTTCTCCGGAATGACTGTATAGCGGATGCAGGCAAGCAGAAGCGGATCCGTTAGCAGACAGGTGGATGGTATGCAGCAGCAGAACCTGGATCTTGGAAGAGCAGGTGGTGACAGGGTCACAGGGCACAAGCAAAGCAGCGTCAGACAGTCCGAGTTGGCAGGAGATCAGGCAGGTATAAGGCAGAAGGAATGATCACAGAATAGTCAGGCAGGCAGGTATTCGGTAACAGGTAGCAGGATATCAACAAGGTCAGGCAAGCCGGGTCGGATTGGAGATAGCAGAGTAGTCAGACGGAGCCGGGTCAATAGTAACGATAACAACAAGCAGGATACAGGTTTTCAGGTGCAGAGCTGAAGACGAACAGCACCTAATGGGAGTAACTGACACCCTTTTAAAGGGGCTTTGGCGCCAAACAGCGCTAGCGCGAACGGGCGCGCGCACGGGCGCGCGCGCACCCGCGAATGCGCGAACGTGCGCGCGCGGGAGCGCGCCAGCGCCCCCCAGTGGGGGATTCAGCCCAGCAACTCTAGGAATGCTCCTTGTGCACCTACGTGCACGCAAGTTAGCCAGATTGCCACCGACATGTCCCTGACATTACTCCAGGGTACAGAGTCCAATTAGTCTTCTTCTTTTTCAGCATGGCCCCTGGTAAATTCTAGGTGAGCTTTTTTGTGCATGGGCTTTAGGGGAGGCTTCCTTCCTGGATGACACCCATGCATGCCATTCCTTTGCAGTGTACGCTGTATTGTGTCAGGGGAATCAATCATCCCAGTTTGGTTTTCTACTTCTTTACCTAACTGCAGTGAACTCGCATGGCGATTTTCTTCAACCCTTCTCATCAGAGGTAGCTCCTGTCGAGGTGTTAACTTCCTTGGATGGCCTGGATGTCTCTGTGAGATGGTTGCAGTCCCTTCCTTGTTAAATTTTTGTATCACGTTTGCTACAGTATTCTAACTGATAAATAAAGCTTTGCTGATCTTCTTGTAGCCTTCACCTTCCTTGTGTAAAGAAATTATTTTATTTCTTAGGCCTTGTGACATTTCTCTTCCATGTGGTGCCATTGCATGAAATGGGAAAGGGTTTTCTTAAGTTGTTAAGTAATGCCTTTTTTTATAATCAACTGTCTGCTGGACAGCTTTTTAATTAATAATTAGACTCGTCACCTGTAGTTGAATTCTTGTTAATTAGAATTTTGTTGTCTAAAATTTAGCTTTGCTCCCAAGACTTTCATTGGGGTGAATGAATTTGTTAGGAAAAACACTTTTTTGTATGTGCAAATTGACAAATCTTGGTTGCAATCAATGGCCCGACAAATTCTGGCAAATCTGTTGGGGTGCACTCATTTATGCTGAGCACTGTATTTCTCTTTTTGATATATTTTTCAGTGCAATCCGAACACAAACCACTGACTGAGCTTTCAAAATATAAACTCAGATTCCAATACTGCAAATGACCAGTTTGTATATATGCTTCTTTGGGCATTTTGTTCGATCCTATACAAGCATTGTTAAGAGTAAACATTCGATAAGAATCAAAACATTAGTTAATAGTTATTCTGCCACTAGACTTCAAGAGATACTTCAAAAAGAAACAGTACTGAGAACATTCCATGTAGTGTGCCTCAATGAACCCTTCTTGTTATATCAGTTATCTTAAAGGCTAATACAAAACCACATTTTTTACTGTTACAAGATTTATACATTTCATTGGTGTTTTTTTATTTTTGCCTGGACTTCAGCTTTATTTTTTTCCTCATAAATATTGTTACTCCATTTGCATGAACAAACGGTAATGAGTGATTGCTATGGGCAGCTCAAACCATCCGTTTCTAAATGGATTTTCACAAACCACCAACAGGACTTAAAGCATATTTATATCTATTTATCTATAGTTTTAGAATATAGTAAACATTTACCCCTTTTTGGATTTTCTTTGATGCAGACAAAACAGGGAAGGTGATTCACCGCTCAGGTAGACTTGCTCCCAGGTGTGTGTTAAGTAGATCCTTCAGAGGAGGGGAGTCCCAGGTGCTGGCTAAATGCAAATTGAAGCAAGGTTTGGAACAAAAGAATCTGGATGCCGCACACTGGATAAAGTTGAAAATTCTTCTTTATTGTAAAATCAGGATCATCAAAGATACAGGACAATCAGGCAGATGGTACAGACACAGCTGACGCGTTTCGCACTCTAGTTTGAGTGCTTACTCATAGCTATGAGTAAGCACTCAAACTAGAGTGCGAAACGCGTCAGCTGTGTCTGTACCATCTGCCTGATTGTCCTGTATCTTTGATGATCCTGATTTTACAATAAAGAAGAATTTTCAACTTTATCCAGTGTGCGGCATCCAGATTCTTTTGTTCCAAACCTTCCTTTTTGGATTTTATTGCTGTCTTTGTCCCTCCGGAAGATTTATCCTCTCTATTTATACCAGTAACCATTTGTACTCAGACAGTAACAGGAAATCAAAAATGTTGCAGTTGTCACTACAACGGAAATATTATTTTTATTTTACAGGATTTATATAGTGCCAACAGTTTACGCAGTGCATTACAATATAAAAGGGAGACAATACAGTTATAACACAATAAAATAAAAGAGGATTAAGAGGACTCTGCTCAAAAGAGCTTACAATCTAATAGGGTGGGGAAGGTGGTACAAAAGGTTGTAACTGTGGGGAATGAGCTAACGGAATTGGTAAAAGATTTGATAGATAGGCTTCCCTGAAGACATGAGTTTTCAGAGATCGCCTGAAGGTAGCAAGAGTAGTAGATAGCCAGACAGGTTGAGGTTCCAGAGGATGGGAGAGGCTCTGGAGAAATCCTGGAGACGAGCATGGAAGGAGGAGACAAGGGAGTTTGAGAGTAGGAGGTCTTGGGAGGCGTGGAAAGGACGGTTTGAGTGATATTTGGAGACAAGTTTGGTGATGTAGCTCGGGGCAGAGTTGTGAATGGCTTTGTATGTTGTGGTTAGTATTTTGAATTTATTTCGCTGGGCGATTGGGAGCCAGTGTAGGGATTGGAGGAGAGGGGTGGTGGACGCTGAACGGTGGTAAGGTGGATAAGCCTGGCAGCAGCATTCACTATAGACCGAAAAGGGGATAGCCTCTGGAGAGTTAGGCCAATGAGAAGAAAGTTGCAATAGTCAAGGTGAGAGATAACAAGGGAGTGAATGAGGGGATGTTCTAATGATTACTGTCTAAGAGGGCATTTCCCTTCAAGAGAGATTTCCTCCCAGTCCTTGGTATGTCTGGCAGGAAGCAGGAAGTAAGGTAAAATGTCCCCAATGGGAGAGCAACAAAAAAAAAACAAAGAGAGGGTTTTAATCCTTACTAACTCTACTCAAAAGCTTTGGGTATAGGAATTCTTTAAATGCAATTGAAATACTTTCAGTGCCTGTTCACACCAGAACGCAGTTCGGGAAACCCACATTCCGGGCATATTTCTGTTCAATATGCACCACAGTAGAAATGTTAAGTTACTGACACCCCAAACGTATTTTGCAAATGCAGTGCATTAGCCTGCATCGGATTGCATTACAGAAGTACTATCCGATCCGGTCACAGGACATTTTTTTAAAGTAGTGCATGCACTTCTTTTGTTGCAGTCCAGTGCAATTCAGCCCATTCAAAATGGATGGGCTCAAATCGCACTGCATTGTGCCACATATGAATTGCCCAAGTAATGCACAGTGTGATTCCTGATGTAAATGTAATAATAAAAGATATAATAATACCATTAAGCAATATAACTTTGTTAATATCCGATAAAATGACTCCATTTTTAACACAGATATTATGTAGGAAAATGAATAACAGCTTTATTACATGTTTGCAGCTTCTGTTCTGCATCAGAACATAGGCCCTGGCATTGCTACAAGGTGGACTTACATTTCATTGCCTGTTTCTCTTGGTGAGACATTTTCTCCTTCTTCATCCTAACAGATATGTCTTATATGAAATACTATTTTTAATAAAATAAGCTTCTCATAATGACAGCACAGATACAAGAGAAATGAAAGAACTAGATGATTGATCTGACCTTTCTTTGTAGATATGACTTTTATAGAAATGTCTCTTTGAATTCTGCTCTATGTTGACTATTAGACCTGTTAAGCTGCAAACCTCAATCTGTCTAAAGAAATTCACCAATTTTTAACTGAGGAGAACATTAAATGCTGTATCTAATTTAATGCTGAATGTATTTATTTTTTTACCCCATTACCTAATGGATATTGCTATCTGTATTTTTTTTCCTGCAGTGCCTCCTAATCAATAGATACCACCCTGAGCAGCAGTGAGACTTAACAGAGAAAAGTTGCACTGTTCAGCCAGCCTTTTCTGCCCTCTTTACCATTTACAAAATTCATATCACTACTCTTACATGATGCATCACAATCTGTGAATGGAAATCCTGTCATTAAACTATCCCTGCCCAATTTACAGAAAGTGACAAAATGGGGTTGATTCACTAAAACTGGAGAGTACAAAATCTGGTGCAACTCATCAAGTTTTAACTTAGCTTGTTCAACTAAGCTTTTGCAATAAAACCTGGAAGCTGATTGGTTTCTGTGCAGAGCTGCACCAGATTTTGCGCTCTTCAGTTTTAGTAAATCGACCCTATTGAGGGAGAAGAGTAATACAAGTTCTGTGAATGACAGACAGGGCAGAAGGGAGCACAACTTTTCTCAGTAGAAGTGGTAGCTTTTAACTCTCACAGTGCTGGAAGATCATCGCTCAGGGCAATGTCTGGCACATATGAAGGAGGCACTGCAGGAAGGAGGATTTTAAACCGTAAGCAATTACCTGTAAGTAATCGGATACACAGATACACACCATCCATTACACATAACTAATTTGCTTGATGTTTTAAATCCCCCCAACCACCACCACCAAAAAAACTTTGACTTTAAAAGCTTTGCACAGGATAATTTGATATTTTACTTTGGTCAACAACAACAAAAACAAAGTATTGCTAACTACTTTCATCTTTGTGGAACTGCAGCATCCAGAACTCTGCACCCTACTTGCCACATCCAATTGGAAGGGTCTAATTCATTTATATTGATACGTTATGAAGGATGTAACAAGAAGGATGAGTCTCCTAACAAAACTCAAGCAGTGAAGAGAACTTCTGTTTAGAGATCATGATGTTGGGAGTCTCCCAGAAATATAAGTAGCTAGTGGTTATTTGATAGTTTCCACCAACAACTAAACATCTGTTTTGGGTGTGCTGAGTATACACCAGAAGCAGTGAACAGAATCGTAAGCCGAACATATATGCTTATGGAAAATATTAAAAATCTACACTCCACCCTGATATTCTGACTCACACTAAAGGTATCCATAGATATGAGAGCTTGTTTAAAAGAGAAGTATGGAATTTTTTTTTTAATCCCATAATCATACTTACCTAGGTGGATGCACTATCGGTCCGATGCTGCATCTGTCCCCCGCCACCTCTTCACTGAGAACGAGCCACCGAACACCACCGATGGCTTGGTTCTCTCACCTCCCTGATCGGAGAGCTGCTGCTTGTCAATCAGCAGCTCTCCTGCTCGGCTCCACCATGCTCACTAGAGCACTGAGCTGTGTAGGGGCGGGGAGTGGCCAGGCACCTGGCAGATCCAGACTCCCAGTGGCCAGGCACCTGGCAGATCCAGACTCCCTGTCGGGATGACACCATGCCTGGAATAATCTTGGTGAAAATGGGTCACAGGAGTGCAAAACAAATTCTAACCATAGGAGAAGCCCAGCCAGATGAGCTCAGGTTGGACTTCTCCTTTAAAAATCCAGCTTCCTCACAACTGTTTAAAGCAATAAAAATGCCCAGTTGCATTAGCTCAGTATGCATATTTATACCCTATTGATCATCCGTGGGGCATCCTCAAATGGAAGGTGGAGGAGCACAAGGTCTCTAACATCCACCAGCTCTGTGATGTCGTCATGGAGGAGTGGGAGAGGACTCCAGTGGCAACCTGTGAAGCTCTGGTGAACTCCATGCCCAAGAGGGTTAAGGCAGTGCTGGAAAATAATGGTGGCCACACAAAATATTGACACTTTGGGCCCAATTTGGACATTTTCACTTAGGGGTGTACTCACTTTTGTTGCCAGTGGTTTAGACAATAATGGCTGTGTGTTGAGTTTTTTTGAGGGTACAGCATATTTACACTGTTATACAAGCTGTACACTTACTACTTTACATTGTAGCAAAGTGTCATTTCTATAGTGTTGTCACATTAAAAGAAATAATAAAATATTTACAAAAATGTGAGGGGTGTACTCACTGTTGTGAGATACTGTATATATATATATATATATATATATATATATATATATATATATATATATATATACATTAATGTTATTTATGTGTTTATTTCCTGTGCTGGTCAAATGTCTTTCATTGATTTTAATTGGAAAATACTACATTTGGCCACTAGAAGGAAGGAAGTATCATAGAAATTTCCTTTGATGCTTATTGCCATATGGGGTAATGTGTGGTATTTTCTGTTTTAAATCAGGCACAAGAAGAAGGGTTGGGATGCTAGTGTAGTGAGGGGGAGGAGAAGGAAATAGGACAGACTTCTAAGGGAGCATTTTATCTCAAATCCTGGGAGTTGTACAAGGATGAGATTACATTGTTTAGGACACTAATTTTGTTAGCAACACTGATGATTTGGGGAACCTCTGCTGCAGGCAATTCGTGCAATTTAGAAGAGGAACTAGAAGAATCTCTCAGACAAATTCCCACATAGTGGCAGGATCCCCTCTTATGCCCAGCATGCCTCTGATACTCAGATCAATGAAAGAAGGAGCAGCAGTAGTGGTGGTTATATCAGCGACACTTTTTTTAAAGGTCAAATTTTATTAAATTTTCCAAACTTACTATTTACAAGTATAACTAAATGGCACAATGGCATACTGTAATACAAAAAAGCAAAAGTGCAATGCACACATGTGCCACATAGTACTAGGTTTATTAACAGACACATCCCATAGGTAAAAAAAAGAAGAATTAAAAAAAAGAAAACAAAAAACAGAACTAAAAAGAAAAACATAAGACATTGCTGTTTGTAACATGAAAGCAGTTTGAGCGTTCTTCACACGGAAGACACTGAAGCAGAAGTAATATACACAGGAGCAGGCATTATAAAATATTGGCAAATCATAAGGCTGGGGATCTTTTCTGCGAATAAGAAATCCACACCACATACCTCTCTCAGTTAGGACCTTAGACACAGCTCAGCTCAAACTTCAATATCACCGGAGACTGAAGTCTTCTGCCCCGTACACACGGTCGGATTTTCTGACGGAAAATGTGCGATCGGAGCATGTTGTCGGAAATTCTGACCGTGTGTGGGCTCCATCGGACTTTTTCCATCGGATTTTCCGACACACAAAGTTTGAGAGCAGGCTATAAAATTTTCCGACAACAAAATCCGATCGCGCCAATTCTGACCGTGTGTGGACAATTCCGACGCACAAAGTGCCACGCATGCTCAGAAGAAATTCTGAGACGGAACAGCTCGGTCTGGTAAAATTAGCGTTCGGAATGGATACAGCACTTTCGTCACGCTGCAATGTTTTAAATAGTTTATTACAGCACACTCTCTTCATCTTTATAATGTGAGAAGAATGAAGTAGTTTTGCTGCTCATATTCACACAGACTTCTCACAAACTTATTTCTTTATTATTTATCGGGATTCCCTCAATATATTTTGATTTGTCACATCTGACCAAATTTCTCTTTGGTTATTGTTAAATATTTTTTTTTTTTTTTTTTTAGGCTGATTTTTTTTTTTTTTTGGTTTTGTATTTTTTTCAAGGCGTTTTTTTTATTTGTGTTTTTTTGTGTTTTACTCCATAATATTTTTGTGTGTGTTTTGTGTGTCAAGTTACCACAACACCATTGATATCTTGTATTATTTATTCTCAAGGAGATTGTTTGGTGTTGGTGTCCCTTGTTAATTTTACATTGTATTTTTGAAATGTACCTGCCTACTCACAAAACTGTCCTTTTGTACGTCGGTAAGGCGGCACGGGCAGGCAAAATCACGTACATACACGTGATTTGCCTCCCGCGCGTGGGGGGTCAGATCGGACCCCTCCCCGGTGCCCGAGGCGGTCCTGTTTGGTTCCCCGGTGATCGGAGGTGAGGGGGAGGCCATCCGTTCGTGGCCCCCCCTTCGTGATCGCCACCGGCTAATGGAAACATTCCTTTGCTGCTGTATGCTAAACAGCAGCAAAGGAAATGATGTCATCTCTCCTCGGCTCGGTATTTTCCGTTCCAGCGCCGAGGAGACAAGACTGTAATGTGAGTGCACAACACACACACACACAGTAGAACATGCCAGGCACACAAAACACCCTGATCCCCCCCCGATCGCCCCCCGATCACCCCCCAATCACCCCCCCCTGTCACAAACTGACACCAAGCAGTTTTTTTTTTTTCTGATTACTGCATGGTGTCAGTTTGTGACAGTTACAGTGTTAGGACAGTTAGGGTTAGCCCCCTTTAGGTCTAGGATACCCCCCTAACCCCCCTAATAAAGTTTTAACCCCTTGATCACCCCCCGTCACCAGTGTCGCTAAGCGATCATTTTTCTGATCGCTGTATTAGTGTCGCTGGTGACGCTAGTTAGGGACGTAAATATTTAGGTTCACCGTCAGCGTTTTATAGCGTCAAGGACCCCCATATACTATCTAATAAATGTTTTAACCCCTTGATTGCCCCCTAGTTAACCCTTTCACTAATGATCACCATATAAGTTTTACGGGTGACGCTGGTTAGTTCGTTTATTTATTATAGTGTCAGGGCACCCGCCGTTTATTACCGAATAAAGGTTTAGCCCCCTGATCGCCCGGCGGTGATATGCGTCGCCCCAGGCAGCGTCAGATTAGCGCCAGTACCGCTAACACCCACACACGCAGCATACGCCTCCCTTAGTGGTATAGTATCTGAACGGATCGATATCTGATCCGATCAGATCTATACTAGCGTCCCCAGCAGTTTAGGGTTCCCAATAATGCAGTGTTAGCGGAATCAGCCCAGATACCTGCTAGCACCTGCGTTTTGCCCCTCCGCCCAGCCCACCCAAGTGCAGTATCGATCGATCACTGTCACTTACAAAACACTAAACGCATAACTGCAGCATTAGCAGAGTCAGGCCTGATCCCTGCGATCGCTAACAGTTTTTTTGGTAGCATTTTGGTGAACTGGCAAGCACCAGCCCCAGGCAGCGTCAGGTTAGTGCCAGTACCGCTAACACCCACGCACGCACCGTACACGTCCCTTAGTGGTATAGTATCTGAACGGATCAATATCTGATCCGATCAGATCTATACTAGCATCCCCAGCAGTTTAGGGTTCCCAAAAACGCAGTGTTAGTGGGATCAGCCCAGATACCTGCTGGCACCTGCAATTTGCCCCTCCGCCCGGCCCAGCCCAGCCCACCCAAGTGCAGTATCGATCGATCACTGTCACTTACAAAACACTAAATGCATAACTGCAGCGTTCGCAGAGTCAGGCCTGATCCCTGCGATCGCTAACAGTTTTTTTGGTAGCATTTTGGTGAACTGGCAAGCACCAGCCCCAAGCAGCGTCAGGTTAGCGCCAGTACCACTAACACCCACGCACGCACCGTACACGTCCCTTAGTGGTATAGTATCTGAACGGATCAATATCTGATCCGATCAGATCTATACTAGCATCCCCAGCAGTTTAGGGTTCCCAAAAACGCAGTGTTAGTGGGATCAGCCCAGATACCTGCTAGCACCTGCGTTTTGCCCCGGCCCAGCCCAGCCCAGCCCACCCAAGTGCAGTATCGATCGATCACTGTCACTTACAAAACACTAAACGCATAACTGCAGCGTTCGCAGAGTCAGGCCTGATCCCTGCGATCACTAACAGTTTTTTTGGTAGCTTTTTTTTGAACTGGCAAGCACCAGTGGCCTAGTACACCCCGGTCGTAGTCAAACCCGCGCTGCAGTAACACTTGGTGACGTGGCGAGTCCCATAAGTGCAGTTCAAGCTGGTGAGGTGGCAAGCACAAGTAGTGTCCCGCTGCCACCAAAAAGACAAACACAGGCCCGTCGTGCCCATAGTGCCCTTCCTGCTGCATTCGCCAATCCTAATTGGGAACCCACCACTTCTGCAGCGCCCGTACTTCCCCCATTCACATCCCCAACCAAATGCAGTCAGCTGCATGAGAGGCATTTTCTTTATGTCCTCCCGAGTACCCCTACCCAACGAACCCCCCCAAAAAAGATGTCGTGTCTGCAGCAAGCGCAGATATAGGGACAATCCTGGTTTTTGCATTGGTGAATGTTTTGAACGCTACCATTCACTAGTTGAGTATTAGCGTAGGGTACAGCATTGCACAGACTAGGACACACTTTCACAGGGTCTCCCAAGATGCCATCGCATTTTGAGAGACCCGAACCTGGAACCGGTTACAGTTATAAAAGTTAGTTACAAAAAAAGTGTAAAAAAAATATATAAAAAAAAAAAAAATAGTTGTCGTTTTATTGTTCTCTCTCTCTCTCTCTATTCTCTCTCTCTATTGTTCTGCTCTTTTTTACTGTATTCTATTCTGCAATGTTTTATTTTTATTATGTTTTATCATGTTTGTTTTTCAGGTATGCAATTTTTTATACTTTACCGTTTACTGTGCTTTATTGTTAACCATTTTTTTGTCTTCAGGTACGCCATTCACGACTTTGAGTGGTTATACCAGAATGATGCCTGCAGGTTTAGGTATCATCTTGGTATCATTCTTTTCAGCCAGCGGTCGGCTTTCATGTAAAAGCAATCCTAGCAGCTAATTAGCCTCTAGACTGCTTTTACAAGCTGTTGGAGGGAATGCCCCCCCACCACCGTCTTCCGTGTTTTTCTCTGGCTCTCCTGTCTCAACAGGGAACCTGAGAATGCAGCCGGTGATTCAGCCAGCTGACCATAGAGCTGATCAGAGACCAGAGTGGCTCCAAACATCTCTATGGCCTAAGAAACCGGAAGCTATGAGCATTTTATGACTTTACGGATGTAAATAGCGCCATTGGGAAATTGGGGAAGCATTTTATCACACCGATCTTGGTGTGGTCAGATGCTTTGAGGGCAGAGGAGAGATCTAGGGTCTAATAGACCCCAATTTTTTCAAAAAAGAGTACCTGTCACTACCTATTGCTATCATAGGGGATATTTACATTCCCCGAGATAACAATAAAAATGATTAAAAAAAAAATAAAAATGAAAGGAACAGTTTAAAAATAAGATAAAAAGCAAAAAAATAATAAAGAAAAAAAAAAAAAAAAAAAAAGCACCCCTGTCGCCCCCTGCTCCCACGCTAAGGCGAACGCAAGCGGCGGTCTGTCGTCAAAGTAAACAGCAATTGCACCATGCATGTGAGGTATCACCGCGAAGGTCAGCTCGAGGGCAGTAATTTTTGCAGTAGACCTCCTCTGTAAATCTAAAGTGGTAACCTGTAAAGGCTTATAAAGGCTTTTAAAAATGTATTTATTTTTTTGCCACTGCACGTTTGTGCGCAATTGTGCGCAATTGTAAAGCATGTCATGTTTGGTATCCATGTACTCGGTCTAAGATCATCTTTTTTATTTCATCAAACATTTTGGCAATATAGTGTGTTTTAGTGCATTAAAATTTAAAAAAGTGTGTTTTTTCCCCAAAAAATGCGTTTGAAAAATCGCTGCGCAAATACTGTTTGAAAAAAAAAAAATGAAACACCCACCATTTTATTCTGTAGGGCATTTGCTTTAAAAAAATATATAATGTTTGGGGGTTCAAAGTAATTTTCTTGCAAAAAAAAATAACTTTTTCATGTAAACAAAAAGTGTCAGAAAGGGCTGTGTCTTCAAGTGGTTAGAAGAGTGGGTGATGTGTGACATAAGCTTCTAAATGTTGTGCATAAAATGCCAGGACAGTTCAAAACCCCCCCAAATGACCCCATTTTGGAAAGTAGACACCCCAAGCTATTTGCTGAGAGGCATGTCGAGTCCATGGAATACTTTATATTGTGACACAAGTTGCTGTGGGACATAAGCTTCTAAATGTTGTGCATAAAATGCCAGGGTGGGTGATGTGTGACATAAGCTTCTAAATGTTGTGCATAAAATGCCAGGACAGTTCAAACCCCCCCCAAATGACCCCATTTTGGAAAGTAGACACCCCAAGCTATTTGCTGAGAGGCATGTCGAGTCCATGGAATATTTTATATTGTGACACAAGTTGCGGGAAAGAGACACATTTTTTTTTTTTTTTTGCACAAAGTTGTCACTAAATGATATATTGCTCAAACATGCCATGGGAATATGTGAAATTACACCCCAAAATACATTCTGCTGCTTCTCCTGAGTACGGGGATACCACATGTGTGAGACTTTTTGGGAGCCTAGCCGCGTACGGGACCCCGAAAACCAAACACCGCCTTCAGGCTTTCTAAGGGCGTGAATTTTTGATTTCACTCTTCACTGCCTGTCACAGTTTCGGAGGCCATGGAATGCCCAGGTGGCACAAACCCCCCCAAATGACCCCATTTTGGAAAGTAGACACCCAAAGCTATTTGCTGAGAGATATAGTGAGTATTTTGCAGACCTCACTTTTTGTCACAAAGTTTTGAAAATTGAAAAAAGAAAAAAAAAATGTTTTTTCTTGTCTTTCTTAATTTTCAAAAATGAATGAGAGCTGCAAAATACTCACCATGCCTCTCAGCAAATAGCTTGGGGTGTCTACTTTCCAAAATGGGGTCATTTGGGGGGGTTTTGTGCCACCTGGGCATTCCATGGCCTCCGAAACTGTGATAGGCAGTGAAGAGTGAAATCAAAAATTTACACCCTTAGAAATCCTGAAGGCGGTAATTGGTTTTCGGGGCCCCGTACGCGGCTAGGCCCCCAAAAAGTCCCACACATGTGGTATCCCCATACTCAGGAGAAGCAGCTAAATGTATTTTTGGGTGCAATTCCACATATGTCCATGGCCTGTGTGAGCAATATATCATTTAGTGACAACTTTGTGCAAAAAAAAAAAAAAATGTGTCACTTTCCCGCAACTTGTGTCAAAATATAAAATATTCCATGGACTCAATATGCCTCTCAGCAAATAGCTTGGGGTGTCTACTTTCCAAAATGGGGTCATTTGGGGGGGTTTTGTGCCACCTAGGCATTCCATGGCCTCCGAAACTGTTATAGGCAGTGAGGAGTGAAATCAAAAATTTACACCCTCAGAAATCCTGAAGGCGGTGATTGGTTTTCGGGGCCCCGTACGCGGTTAGGCTCCCAAAAAGTCCCACACATGTGGTATCCCCATACTCAGAAGATGCAGCTGAATGTATTTTGGGGTGCAATTTCACATAGGCCCATGGCCTGTGTGAGCAATATATCATTTAGTGACAACTTTTTGTAAATATATTCTTTTTTTTTTGTCATTATTCAATCACTTGGGACAAAAAAAAAATATTCAATGGGTTCAACATGCCTCTCAGCAATTTCCTTGGGGTGTCTACTTTCCAAAATGGGGTCATTTGGGGGGGGTTTGTACTGCCCTGCCATTTTAGCACCTCAAGAAATGACATAGGCAGTCATAAACTAAAAGCTGTGTAAATTCCAGAAAATGTACCCTAGTTTGTAGACGCTATAACTTTTGCGCAAACCAATACATATACGCTTTGACATTTTTTTTACCAAAGACATGTGGCCGAATACATTTTGGCCTAAATGTATGACTAAAATTGAGTTTATTGGATTTTTTTTGTAACAAAAAGTAGAAAATATCATTTTTTTTCAAAATTTTCGGTCTTTTTCCATTTATAGCGCAAAAAATAAAAACCGCAGAGGTGATCAAATACCATCAAAAGAAAGCTCTATTTGTGGGAAGAAAAGGACGCAAATTTCGTTTGGGTACAGCATTGCATGACCGCGCAATTAGCAGTTAAAGTGACGCAGTGCCAAATTGGAAAAAGGCCTCTGGTCCTTAGGCAGCATAATGGTCCGGGGCTCAAGTGGTTAAGGGCTCAGAACCAAACAAAGAGGGAGGCAACGCTGGAGAAACAGCAGAAATTGGCGAAGCCTTTGACCCCCAGGGTAGACATCAATTCTTTTACAGAAAAATTGGTGGCCTGAGGAGTCCTTATCTAAGGGAGTGCAGTCTGGTCCAGAAGTCCCAGAGATCCAGGAAGGCAGATTACATCTATGTCCCCAGGCTGTGGTACTACAAGAGGCTGCATATTTTGCCAGACCAGACTGAACCCAGGTCATCACTCTCTGGTCTTCTTTCCACGCTTCCTTCCCGGCTGTGGCTCTGGTGTTGATGTGGCAGGAGGAGGAGTAGGACCTGGAGGAGGAGGAGGAGAAGGAGTAGGACCTGGAGGAGGAGGACCATGTGTGAGGTCACAAATGTGGGTAGCACATGTTATTTGGCCCCTCAACCCCTTATTGAGAGCTTCCAAAATTAGGAACTCACAGAGGAGTCGTTGGCCCTCCTCCATCTGCATCATTTTGCAGGCAGTTATGCCAGCAAAGTCCTCCTCTACAGTGTGGGGGGTTCTCAGGGCCTCTGTAGCCTTCCAAAAGAGACCTATGGCAGCCTCCTCCAGGTTACTTCTCTTCCTGGCACTTTGTCCGGCCACCTCCTGGCTGAGACTTCCCTGTGTATGAAAAAGGGACATGGTTTTAGTTTTTGCTTCATCAATCACAATCATAAATTAGTACTCCAAACTAACATCTAGTTAACATCATTGATTAGACAACCAGAAATATTTAGAAGAATGCTATACCTGGCTCAAGCTGGGCTGCTCCACATGTTGCTGCCTGGAAGGCCCAGGTTGGGCGTCAGAAGCCTCAGCTGGGGGGGAAGGAAGTGTGGAAGGAAGAGTGGAGAGTGCTGGTCTGGGTTCAGTCTGACCTGCCAGAAAATGCAACCTGTCAAAGTATCACAGCCTGGGGACATAAATGTCATCTGCTGCTCCTGATCTCTGGGAATCCTGGACCTTCTTGTGCTCCCTTAGATAAGTGCTCTTCAGGCCACCAATTAGGATCTTCAAATAGGTGATGTCTGCCGTGGGGATCACCGTCTTCACAAATTCCAACAAATTATCCAGCGCTGCCTTCCTCTTTGTTTGGTTCTTATATTCAGGGTGGTTTATCTGCCACAGACAGGGCAGCTCCCTGAACATATCTATGAAGATTGGCATAAAGTCCTCATCTTTCAAGATCCATTTTAACTGCAAGACACAACACAAGACAAACCCTAATGTCAGCCTAAAGTCTTCTAAACTTGTGCAAATACAGGCCTCATTCTAGAAGCAGTATAGGCCCAATGTTAAATCTTACCTTCGCTATCACGATTGGCGCCTCCGTTACCCCTTTCCTCTGCTCACAGATCGTATGCACTACGCACGCGTGTTGCGCTTTATAGACACTGCGCATACGTGAAACTCTGCCCGCCCCTGACGTTCTTTCTAGTCTATTCCCCATCCCTTCTCATTCGTCACAGTGGGGAGAGAGCACATGGCGGAGACACAGCAGGTGCGTGCTAATTACAGCAACGAGGAGGAGGAGGAGGAAAGCCCGGAGGCAGAAACATCCCGATCCAGAAGGAGATGATATAAGGCATCAAATATGTCCTTTGAGAGATGTTGGAGATGGTCGACATAATGAAGAGGGCCGACTATGATGGGAAGTATGGACCTTACCCCAACCCCAATGTCAGAAAGGCCAAGATCATGGCGAAAGTGGTCAAGAGCCTGCACCGAAATTTTGGGGTACGACGATCGAAAGATCAGCTCAGGAAGCGGTGGTCGGACCTCAAATTAAGGGAGCACAAGCAGTACAGAAAGATCCGGAGAGTTCTGCAAAAAAGTAAGTAGTTGTGCTGTGTTCCGATTCTTTTTATGTTTATTACGTTCGTGCTGCTCCATGTGCTTTTCTTGACTGTTATCCATTTCTAAATGTCAACTTTCATGTTCATGGGCACATTATTCGTTCGTATCAAACATTTTTCGTGCGGCCTAGAAAACACCATTGTTTTGGCCATATGCATTTGCCAACATTTTTTATGGCCTACTTGTCTGAAACTAATTTGGTTGTGTAGATGGGTTTGTTACTAGAATGAAATGCAAACTAGATTCTGTGTAAGGAGAGGACACTCAGCAGCAGTTTTCACATCTGGACGCTAGAGCACTAGTGTGGGACACAAGGACACCCTTTTTATTAGGGGGCCTACACAGGTGCTCCAGTGTATACTATAGGGGTGTCTCCATCTGTGAAGCTTGTACAAAACAGGTAAAGTATTGAAGCTTGACAAAGGACACAAAAAATTCTACATCTTGTAACTATGCCAAAATAGACAATTGTACCCCACTTCCAAACAATGTTTCATATTTATAGTTCTGACATCAAATATCTGTGTGCTAAGTATACCAATTTTTTTTTACATAGGGAAGAAAAGACTCGAAGGACACCCCTCATCCGAGGAGACCACAGACCCCCCACCTCTGGAAGAAGGGGAAATCCACCCAAGCAACGCAGAGCAGGAGGAGGAAGACATGGTGGAAATTGGCACCACAACAGGTGAGTGTCTGAGTGTCTGCGACCACAGGCTCAGGTAAGAGATAGATGCCGGCATATTTATAATACATGGTGTTTTTTTATTCTATCTTTTTAGGTGATCGTGATGTTGTGGATCCAGATCCTTTCACCTCGGAAAGTGCACAGATCCTGATCAGGGAGATCATAGGGTGTAATAGGGACTTGGAAAACATCAAGAAAAACATGATGTTTTAGGGAGAGTTTAAAACCACTCCAAATCCCTTTGTTTTTTTTGTGTGCTACAAATTTATGACATTTTTTGACAAATTTGAGAAAAGCCAAATTTTGAAGAGGCACGCAGTGTGTCAACATGTGCTATCTGCCATCACGGGAGATCAATGGATGCGTTTTGGGGGTGTAACCCCTTCCTCAATAATAAAGTAGCTGTGAGGAAGGGGTTGCACCCCAAAACACGTCCCTTGATCCCCCGTGATGGCAGGTAGCACATGTTGACATTCGTAAATTTGTGTGCATCTTCAAAATTTGGCTTTTCCTGGGGTGACTTCACCCCATCTGAACGCAATATCAAACACAGTTTGTAAATACTCATGTCTGATATTGCCTTCAAGTTCTACCAAATGTGAACTTTGTAAGTTCAAGATTTGTGTCTTTCTTATTGGTTTTAAACATGCCTGTTCTATCTTAAATGGACATTTCTACTTTTTCTAATGTGACCCCAAAAATTGTTATACAACAAACATGTTGGTTTGTTTTAAAAACCTTTTATAAATGCACATGTGATTGGGCTGGTATTAAAAAGATTATTAATCAAGAATGTGTGGATTATTGTCTCAACGCTACAACACTTTTGTGGTGCTCTAATTGCTGTTTTCTGTGACAATGGGTGTTATTTCCTAAGGGCAAATCCACTTTGCACTACAAGTGCAGTTTCAGTGCAGTTTCAAGTGCACTTGTAGTGCAAAGTGTCTTTGCCTTTAGTAAATAACACCCAACAGTGCTTTGTAAGGTTACACAATCACGCCATTTTCAGGACTCACCACATTTCTGTCAGGGTCAGCTAAAACAAACACAAGCAGTAAATGTCACCAAAGATTTTAGTATTTTTTTTTTATTCTTATTTGAAAAAGGCTTTAGACATTGTCTGGCATATTGATAGCCCCCCTACCCGCAAAGAATTAAAGGTATCTTAGCCGGACATCATGGGCACTCAGGGGGGGCAAGCCAGGAAGGCCACTTTCAAGCGCCGTCGGGGTTGGTTCATTTGGAATTGCAGCCTCAGGCCCAACTGAGCCAGTATAGTTGGCAGACTGTTGCTGTAAAAAGTTGTGTAGAACACAGCACGCCAGGATTACATGATTCAGTTTATACTCCGCCATATGTATGGGTGTAAGAAATAGGCAGAACCGGCTGGCCATGATTCCAAACGTGTTCTCCACCACTCTTCTGGCTCTGGCCAGCCGGTAATTAAAAACCCTCTGGTCCGGGGTGAGGGTCTTCATCAGGAATGGCCGCATAAGATGGTCCCCCAGTGCAAATGCTTTATCCGCAACGAAGACGAAGGGAGTCCTTCCACATTGTCTTCTGGAGGTGGCAAATCCAAGCTGCCATTCTGGAGACGCCTGTAGAAGTCCGTCTGGGCGATGACTCCACCATCGGACATCCGGCCATTCTTCCCCACGTCCACATACAGGAACTCATAAGTAGCCGACACCACCGCAAACATCACAATACTATTGAACCCCTTATAACTAAAATAGTAGGACCACGAGTTGGGTGGTGGGACGATGTGGACGTGTTTCCCATCAATTGCCCCTCCGCAGTTAGGAAAGTCCCACCGCTGGGCAAAGTGGGAGGCCACAGTCTGCCATTCCTGTGGCGTGGAAGGAAACTGTGGAGTCAAAACAGAAAAAACAAAATTAGTCATTTTGCACATAAACAGGGAAAGCAGATTAGACACAAACATTCTTGGCCAACATCAAGATAACATTTATTTGCGGGAGTTTTTAAAGACCAAAGTATAAGGTACACCTATTAGATTACCCCCCCTCTCATGGGCCATTTCTAACATTATAGGGGGGGAGCTCTTGGACAGGTAACCCTCTCCACTTCATTGAGAGATAAATGCCTAAATAATGGGTATTACTTTGGCAAGCCCCTCCTTAGTTACACTATTGGCAGCCCACTGGACAGGTAAGAAGTGTCATAATACAAAGATATAAATACACATTGTACACATTTGAGCACATTTGGACATTCTGCTATTACCTATCAAGATAATAATAGGATACAAAAAATTTAAACAGTACCATTGGAAAGTATACAGGCAGGCCCTTGCAATACATGCTTTGGGGAATTCATCCATACATCTGACCACTAAAGAGGTGGGTATAGTGTGTATGGGTTTGGCAAAGTCACCAGATAGATGATTGAGGATAGATAGAGAATTGTTATCAGCTGTCTTAGCAGTTGGGGGGAGGGAGGGTTCCAAATGATTTGGGGACCCCCCAAAAAAAGCCTCTGGCACTCTGCCTGAATTTAAAGCACAAATCACATTTAAAAACATTTTAGGGGGTGTTTGGGGTAAAGCACTACTATGGAGCTGATACAATACATTGTTACATGAGGTGAATATAGGGCCAGGAGACCATGCTGGGGAGGTAAGTGAAAGCAAATATGTATGAAGGACAACAAAAATAATTACATAAAAATCCAGCATGCATGAGGACAAAGGGGACATTCACAGCATATTATAATCATGGTAATTAGGGAATGAGGAAAGAAATTCAATATATTAGTAAACATTAAATACAATAAAATGTGATATTAAAGGGTACAAATCTTACCTTCATATACTCCTTCTGCCGGACCTGGATGATGGCAGAACAGGTCTCTGGGATAATGATCCCCAGAGCCTGGGGGGAGATGCCTGTTGAGAACTTGAGGTCCTGCAGGCTTCTCCCCGTCGCCAAGTACCGCAGGGTGGTGTCTAGCCTCTGCTCCGGAGTGATGGCTTGACTCATGCAGGTATTCTGCCTGCTAATATAGGGGGTCAGCAAAGCCAACAAACGGTGAAATACGGGGTCCGTCATCCGGAGAAAGTTCCTGAAATCATCAGGATTATTCTCACGGATCTCACGGAGCAAAGGCATATGACAGAACTGGTCACGCTGAAGCAACCAATTCTTGGTCCATGAACTCCTCCCCACCCTGTTCATGGACTGGACTTGTGTCAAGGTCAGGACCCCAACACCAAGCCCCCGCACAGCACGAACTCTACGAGGAGTACGTATACGCAACATGGCTAGAAAACGGTCGGCTGCTCAGAACGAAGTAACAGAATGCACTGAAGAACAGCAAGGCCTGTGAAGAGTGACCTGAAAAACAGTAACGAACGAACAAGAACACAATGACTGAGTCACACGTAGCTTGCTGCATGCACTGAAGACCAGATACAAACCCACAAGCACAAACTGAACAGCAGAAAACGATCTGAAAACCACAAGTCTGTAAAAGTGCAAATCGTCTCTCACCAAACTTTTACTAACACGAGATTAGCAAATGGAGCCCAAAGGGTGCCGCGCTTGGTTCTGAAATGGCCTTTTCTAGTCTCATCGTACATGGTGTACGTCACCGCGTTCTTGGCGAGCGGAAATTCTGACAACTTTGTGCGTCCATGTGTACACAAAACAAGTTTGAGCCAACATCCGTCTGAAAAAATCCATGGATTTTGTTGTAGGAATGTCCGATCAATATCCGATTGTGTGTACGGGGCATTCCATCCAGACCAAACTTAGACAAATTTTTTTGGACAGCCCCTAAAGGCATAGGTCATTTTATACATAGGTAAAACCATATTTATTAGTTCAATCCAGAACTGGAGATGAGAAGGTTATTTCCATTTAAGTACTAGAGCTTTTTTAGCATAAAAATATTAATAACTGAAGCAACATTTTTTGTGAGTCACGCATTTCCTCCTCTGCAACAGGCACCTGACTCGAATTCAGATATTAGGAATCGCTAACTTTTCCTCCCAAAATTGAGTAACAGCAGACCAAAAACTCCCAACTCTGGAACATGCCCAAATCATATGAAGAAAATCTCTCGAATCATGTTGACAACGTGGGCATGCTGGATAGTTAATTTAGTTAATTAGTTAATAGTTAATTTTTTTCAGCGACACTCCCACCTGCAGACAGCAGTACCAGGCAGTACCTAAACCACATGATTGCAAATGAACTGGGGTCCAGCACTGATGCAGACACTGTTTGAAGTGAGGACTCCATGGAATAATGGATGTCCAGTCTGGACCACTATCTGGAGTTTACACAGTATTAACTGGAGCTTCTGGCTTGTCCTGCAGCAAGTATGCTGTCTGAGAGGGCCTGTAAGACTGCAAGAGGTTGTGTTACAGATGGGGTAATCTTCCTGACACTATGTACTGACTGACATTGAAAAAAATAGTCCCTGATAAGCAACAAGTACAAAACCTTTGCTGTTCATGTGCTGATGTCATTGGGCTAAAAAAAATTGTATCTGCCACCATTACCAGTTTCTTCCACCTCTCCAGGCCTATTCTGGTGTTCCAGCGCTGCAAATTTGGCACACATAATTCTTCCAAAGCTGAACTTAAGCTATCAAATTTGTAATTTTTTGTTTTGCAGATTAAATCCTGCATTGCACCTCATAGTTTGTAGCTTACTCCAGTGCTCCGTCATTTTAAATGTACCCACATAATGTTTCTTTAACTGGACCTGCCACATTTGTAATGTTTGCTTCAGGCCAGGTAAATCCTGCTTTTCTGACGCCTTCATGGCAGCACACACTGGGTTGTGACTCCGCCTCCATAACCTGACAGGATTTGTCTAGCTATAAAAGTTGAAGAGAGATGACCCCCACCATTCTATTTTTTATTCTCATCTGACAAGATGGATGGACATCGCAAAGCCTCTTACCGCATCGCCCCAGCAGGTTCAAGCCTCTCCTGTTTGGAAGTCCCTCCTGTACAGTCTCTAAAGGAGCTTCTATGGAGGGAACCCCGCTCTGGTGGTCTCAGGGGCATCAGCACGGAACATCTGGCATAAAGTAAGCTTTAAAGAAGCTTCAGAGATTGCAGTGGTCTCCACTTTTACTTTCAGTTACTATTCTCCTCCTTATGCTATTAATCTTATGTATTTTTCTTCTTTTCTTTCCTACTGGGACCTGTAGTCCCACAGCGCTCAGTTAGGTCTGTCATGGCCACCGTGTGTCTCATCCCGCATTGCGCATGTGTGGGAGGCAGAGATGGGGCCGTTTTGAGCCATTTTTCCAGTTTCCAAGATGGCGCCGGAGCCATCGCGACGCTTCTGCGCATGCGCGAAGCGTCATTTTGCTGCGACGGCGGCGGTCTTTTTAAAAAAGGACTCTGAATCTGGGAAAAGTGTCTGTATTCTTGTTAATGACTCCAAGTTGCACTTCTGCACATCCTCCCTCAGAAATACTCTATTGGGGCCAGGTAAGTGCTCTTAGGCTTCCCCCCTTCCAATATTACAGGGATTTTCTTTTTATGTCTTATCTTACAAAAAAATATATATATATTTCTTCTTCTAAACTCCTTCCAGACTATTTCTGTTCCTGCCTGCCCTTATCCTCATCGCTCATGGAGACCGCTGCCCAAGCAGACCACCCACAGCCGATAAGGTAAGGGGCTGTCCACATTCAGTGGTAAGTATTGAAGAGAGAAAAAAAAAGAGAGCATATCTTCTAACAAGACTCCTTCTGACAGTCCTTCCAGGTCTAAATCAAGACGCAAAGAGAGGTCAAGCCATACCTCAAGCAGAAGATCCCGCAGAAGCCGGTCACACTCCTCATCTCGTCATAGGCACTCATGCCGTAGTCATTCTCGCCATGGTCACTCACGCCACAGTCACTCTCGACGTAGCCGATCACGTCATGGAAGATCACCTTCATCGCGTCACGGGCAAAATCAGCACACCCGTCCTGCAGCTAATACCTGCTGGGTATGTGGCGGCACCGCTTTGCCAGATAAATTAGCATGTCGCACGTGCTTCAATGAAGCCACGAAAGAAAGGGAATCAGACATCAGAGAAGTAACCAAACTAATTTGGGAATCTGTGCAAGAATCCATAAGGTCAGACCCAAGCACTTCCACAGCTCCTCCTCGCTCAGCAGTCAACTTAGGGATGGAACCAGAATCCCCTTCAGAAAACGAGGAGCCAGAAGTACCAGCGGGGTTTGACTTCACTCTGGTCGAACCCTTTGCAAAATCAGGCAAGAAGGCCATAGGTTGGGAGGAATCTGAGGAAGCACCTCAGAAAACTCGGAAATATTTTCCAAACCTGAAGAGGGACCCAGAGACATTCCCTTTCATTGAGGGATTGAATGATTTAATCAAAGACGAATGGGAAAGATCCGACAAGAGGCCTAGCCTGAAAAATAGACTAGCCAAAATGTATCCTTTAAAAGAGCCTAAGGTCAACTCCTTAATTAACGCTCCTATTGTGGATGCCTCCCTAATGCGTCTGGCAAGACATGTCACCCTACCTATTGAGGACGCCGTCTCCTTCCGTGACCTTTTAGATTGAAAGATTGATCTGGAACTTAAAAAAGCCTACTCCACAGCAGGAGGCACTTGTAGACCAGCAGTCACCACAGCAGCAGTTGGTAGAGCCATCTCGGGCTGGGCTGCCAATATCGAGAAATCTCTTTAGGAGGGAGCAGACTTAGAGAAAGTACCGTATTTATCGGCGTATAACACGCACTTTTTTCCCCTAAAACCAGGGGAAAATCGCAGGTGCGTGTTATACGCCGATCCCCTGCGATCTCGACCTGTCAGATTTGCAAAATCGCCGACCGCGATTTGAAAATGGCGCCGCCGGCGCCGAAATATACAGTGCCGGTCCTCGGCTCTTTCCGGCGGCTCTTGTTCATTTTCGGCTCCACTCGTAGTCCCGAGCGGAGCTATCCGAACCTACTCGGCTAGGTTCGGATAGCTCCGCTCGGGACTACGAGTGGAGCCGAATATGAACGAGAGCCGCCGGAAAGAGCCGAGGACCGGCACTGTGTATTTCGGCGCCAGCGCCGCCATTTTCAAATCGCGGTCGGCGATTTTGAAGCCCAGAATGGCTGGGATCACTGGGGAAGGCTGCACTAGGGAAGGCTGCACTGGGGAAGGCTGCACTGGGGAAGGCTGCACTAGGGAAGGCTGCACTGGGGAAGGCTGCACTAGGGAAGGCTGCACTGGGGAAGGCTGCACTGGGGAAGTCTGCACTGACAAGGCTGCACTGGGGAAGTCTGCACTGACAAGGCTGCACTAGGGAAGGCTGCACTGGGGAAGGCTGCACTGGGGAAGTCTGCACTGACAAGGCTGCACTGGGGAAGTCTGCACTGACAAGGCTGCACTGGGGAAGTCTGCACTGACAAGGCTGCACTGGGGAAGTCTGCACTGACAAGGCTGCACTGGGGAAGGCTGCACTGACATGGCTGCACTGAGAAGGCTGCAATGATGGGCATTTAAATGTAAGTTTTTTTTCCCTTCAACTTCCCTCCTAAAAGTTTTTTTTCCTTAAAATTCCCTCCTAAATTGGGGTGCGTGTTATACGCCGGTGCGTGTTATACGCCGATAAATACGGTAATTACATCTGCAGGAAGAAATTATGCGCTGCGCTTGGGTGACCCCAAAAACAAAATTAATAATAACCAACTCTGTGCTTACTAGTGCGATAATATTAAATAATATGAATGTTGAATAAATAAACAAGGTGTGAAAAAACAAGTGCTTGTTACACCATAAATTAGTGCTTAATAGTGCTTGTTACACCATACATAGTGTCCTAATCAACATAAAAAGTGCTTAGTGCTCAATATAAAGTTTCCTGCTATTTTAAATGAAAAAATTAATAAATAATAAATAATGAAAAAAAGTTCTCTTTGACACTCTAAATAGTGCGTGCAAATAATGTCCAACAGTGATAATAAACCAATGTGTGCAGGTGGTGTTCAGCTGTGACAACAATCCAACATCATGCCGAAGATATCCTGAGTGCTGCAAAACATGCTCCTGTGCTCCTTCGTGACCCCCTTAAGCTAATGTGCTCACCTCAGAACGTGTGACTCAGCTTCTACCCTGAGTCCAAATACACTTTGGAGCCTTCCCTGGGCTCAGTCTCAGTGTCTGCTGCACTCCTCCAGCTGGAAACAATGTGGCTCCATACATATAAATGAAAAGGAAACTATATAGTGTAATATAGTCAAAATACTTTTATTAAAAGAAAATGCTCCCCACACCGGGGTACTCACATGGCACTGGTGCGTCAGTGCACCATACTATAACAGCTTTCTATGCAAAATCACTGGATGTTTGGTGCGGTATGCTGTGCTGGGACAGCGCTGGTGTAAAGTCCGTGTCAGTCGCGAAGACGCGTAGTGTCGAAGACGCGTAGGGGAGGGGCCAGGACGGAGAGACTGACACGGACTTTACACCAGCGATGTCCCAGCACAGCATACCGCACCAAACATCCAGTGAATTTGCATAGAAAGCCGTTATAGTATGGTGCACTGCTGATTCACCAGTTCATGTGAGTACCCCGGTGTGGGGAGCATTTTCTTTTAATAAAAGTATTTTGACTATATTACACTATATAGTTTCCTTTTCATTTATATGTATGGAGCCACATTGTTTCCAGCTGGAGGAGTGCAGCAGACACTGAGCCCAGGGGTGGCTCCAAAGCGTATTTGGACTCAGGGTAGAAGCTAAGTCACACGCTCTGAGGTGAGCACATTAGCTTAAGGGGGTCATGAAGGAGCACAGGAGCATGTTTTGCAGCACTCAGGATATCTTCGGCATGATGTTGGATTGTTGTCACAGCTGAACACCACTTGCACACATTGGTTTATTATCACTGTTGAACATTATTTGCACGCACTATTTAGAGTGCCAAAGAGAACTTTTTTTCATTATTTATTATTTAATAATTTTTTCATTTAAAATAGCAGGAAACTTTATATTGAGCACTAAGCACTTTTTATGTTGATTAAGACACTATGTATGGTGTAACAAGCACTATTAAGCTTTAATTTATGGTGTAACAAGCACTTGTTTTTTCACACCTTGTTTATTTATTCAACATTCATATTATTTGTATTTAATATTATCGCACTAGTAAGCACATCGTTGGTTATTATTAATTTTGTTTTTGGGGTCACCCAAGCACAGCGCATAACTTGTAAATTTATCCTATGCACGTTATATGAAGCGTGATTAGCGCATGCAGCTGGAGGTAGCACAAGTAAGGCATAAGATCATTGTGGCTCACAGAATTTTTCCAATTTGATTTACGTCTGCAGGAACTGCAGGCGATTTCATTGCAGAAGCCTGCTCGGCCCGGGCAATGTTAGCCTCGGTGATGGCAAGGAGAGCTTTGTGGCTAAAACCCTGGGTAGCCGACGCAGCATCAAAAACAAATTGGTGCAAAATTCCCTATGATGGTTCTAATCTCTTTGGCTCCAAATTGGATGCAGCCATTTCCAAGGTGACGGGGGGAAAATCAGGCCTCATTCCCTCTGACAGGAGACGCAATAGATCAAGAGGTCCTGCCTACAGGGGTAACCTTCCCGAAAGGTACAGAGAAGCCAAAACCTATAGACCAGGTAAAGAGTTTAAAAGAAACTGGAGGAATACAGTCATCCTTCCTGAGGATGCGGAAAACCAAGGCCACCCCTTCTGGCGAACAGCAGAAGTCCTTTTGAAGATACACCTGCCCATCCTCCGAGGGTGGGCGCAAGACTCAAAAAATTCGCACAAATATGCTCAGAAAACATAAAGGACCCTTGGACCATTTCCACCATCAAGTTCGGTCACAAGTGGAGATTCTTGAACAGGATTCCCAGAAACCACTTTCTTCCAACCAAACTCCCGTCTTCTCCAGGCAAGAGAAGGATCCTTCTGAAGTACATAACAGAATTAAAACAAAAGGAGGCCATTTTGGAGGTTCCGCTATGTCAAAGAGGCAGAGGATTCTACTCCCCCCTTTTTCTTGTAAAAAAGAAAATGGGGCATTTACGGCCAGTGCTGGACTTAAAGAGACTAAACAGAAACATCAAATTAGAATCCTTCAAAATGGAAAGTCTACAGTCCATACTATTAACTGTGAATCTAGAAGATTGGATGCTGTCCGTAGATTTATCGGACGCCTATCTTCACATCCCAATACATCCTGCCGTTCAAAGATTTCTCCGCTTTTCAATCAACCAACATCACTTCCAGTTCCAGTGCCTACCCTTCGGCATCTCGTCGGCTCCCAGAACCTTCACCAAAATTCTTCTGCCCGACATTGCATACCTTAGAGAGAGAGGTCTAAGAGTACACCGTTATCTGGATGACATACTACTTCTAGCAGAAAGTCGCCAGGTCCTGATACAGCACCGAGAGATCTTACTATCAACCCTGCAAGTTTTCGGTTGCCTAGTGAACTGGCAGAAAAGCAAGCTCCAGCCCACACAGAAGATGGTATTTCTGGGGGCAGAACTAGACACCATCCAGAACAGAGGAGAAGATCATGCCTCTGATCCAAAAAATTCAGAGGCTAATCTCAGCTACACGCTTACCAGCCAGAGTGTGTATGAGTGTCCTGGGTTCCATGTCTGCAACTGTGCCCATGATCCAGTGGTCCCAATGGCACACGAGAATTTTGCAGAATTCCTTTCTGAAGCAGTGGAATGGAGTATCAATGCTTCAGACAATCTACATACACAGGTATGTAAAACAATCGATGTGGTGGTGGACGCGTTCCAGCAACCTCAAGAGGTACAAATCTATAGTCCCTCCACAGCCAGAGGTGGTTACTTAAGATGCCAGCCAGAAGGGATGGGGAGCTCATTACCAAAATCTTGCAGCCCAAGGGCAGTGGAAGTTTCAAGCTCACGGTATAGTATCAAATATACTAGAACTCAGAGCAGCCTTTCAGGCCTTCGGTCCATACCTGGCAGGGAAGAACGTTGTGATTCAAATGGACAACAGAGTCACTGTAGCATATATTCAGAGGCAAGGGGGTACGAGGAGTCACACATTAATGGAAGAAGTTCGCCCTATCATGGATTGGGAACAAGTGCATCTGATGGACCTGAGAGCAGTCCCAGCAGCTCAAAACATGCTGGCCGACTATTTGAGCAGGGAACTTCTTTCAATCAACGAGTGGTCATTGAGCCAACAGGCCTTTTCCCTCCTTTCAAGAACTTGGGGAATACCGGAGATCGACCTAGCAGCTACTCCTGTGAACAACAAATGTTGGAGATTTCTGCCAAGAGCGGCTTTCCCGTCGGCTGAGGGAATGGATTGTCTGACCCATCAATGGAATTTCAAGCTGGGATACATTTTTCCACCAGTTCCCTTAATCACGAGATTCCTATCCAGGCTTCGGAGATCATCAGCCACAGTGATAGCAGTAATTCCTCTTTGGCCGAGGAGGCCCTGGTTCACAACCCTACTACAGCTCAGCCTGCAACAACCGCTGCCTCTCCCAGTAACATCAGACCTCCTATCCCAGGGTCAATTCCTACACCCAGCGCCAGAGAAGCTACACATGACAGCATGGAAATTGAAAGGACTCGGCTGCTAGAGCAGGGATGCTCGCAGGAGGTAATTTCAACTCTTTTACAGGCAAGAAAAAGCACCACCAACAAAACATACTCACAAGTCTGGAATAGGTTTTGTTCACTGGCCCAACAAAAAAATTGAAACCCAGTATCACCAGAGCCACCACAAGTTCTGGAATTCCTTCAGTTGGGTATTAATAAAGGACTGAGCTCAAGTACCCTTAAAGTCCAGGTTTCTGCCCTATCTGCTAAAACAGGCATTGGATGGGCCCTACACCCTCTGGTAATCAAGTTCATGAAGGCCTGGCTAAAAATCGGACCTCCAAAAAAACCCACATTTCCAGCATGGGATCTCTCTACAATACTTGACGCATTATCAAAACCTCCTTTTTTTCCAGTTGAGTCAATTTCACTTTGGAACCTGACTTTGAAGTTAACCTTCCTTATCGCCATTACATCTGCGGGAAGAGTTTCAGAACTTAAAGCACTACTGATAATGGAACCATACCTAGTCCTCTATCCCAGAGTGGTATTGAGACCCTTGGAACATTTCATTCCCAAGGTATCATCCCCTTTTCATTATAATCAGGATATCATCCTTCCATCCTTCACTAACGACCAAGGCGAACCTCATGCATTGGATGTCAAAACTGTCATTACCAACTATCTGGAAACAGCCTCCTTCAGAAAGTCGGATACTCTTCTCATAATTCCACACGGGCCTAGGAAGGGTCATCCAGCTTCTCGAACGATCGCATCCTGGTTGGTTAACACCATCAAAAAGGCATACTCCACTCATCAACTAATTAGCCTGGAAGGCATCAGGGCACACTCAACCAGGGCAGTGGCAACTTCATGGGCAGCATACTGCAGGGTTTCACCAGAAACAATCTGTAAAGCAGCGACCTGGTCGTCTAGACATACATTTACTTCTCACTATAAAATTGACTCTGCTCAACTAACAACAGCAGACTTTGGCAGATCCATTATTAAAGCCAATTCCACAGCTCTTTAAAATAATAAAACCTTAATTTTTGCACCCTCCCGACTGGCGAGTTATTTCCTAGTGTGTGCTGCCATGAAGGCGTCAGGAAAATGGAAAATTGTATACTCACCTTTCCGTAATTATCCTTTCCTGATGCATTTTCATGGCAGCACACAGGTTCCCACCCTGTTCTTAGATGATATATACAGAGAATGGTGGAGGTCATCTCTCTTCAACATTTATAGCTAGACCAATCCTGTCAGGTTGTGGAGACACAACCCAGTGTGTGCTGCCATGAAGAGGCGTCAGGAAAGTAAAATTACGGAAAGGTGAGTATACAATTTTCCGTTTTCTGTCTACATTTTGATCACTTATTCAGGTTCTTCAGCTCTCAAAAATGTTTGCAGCCAGTCTTTACTAATACCCTCTAATACAGGGATTTCAAACTGGCGGTCCTCCAGCTGTTGTGAAAGTACACGTCCCATATCGCCTCTATCTGTGGAACTCATGCTTGTAACTGTCAGCCCTGCAATGCCTCATGGGACTTGTAGTTTCACAACAGCTGGAGGGCCACCAGTTTGAGACCCCTGTTCTAATACTTGTTTCAGGATAAAACCTGCTTTATCTCTGCCTCATACACTGCATCCTAAAGAATCAAATTTCATATAGTCCAGCCTTTGTACATTAATTGTGGCTATAGTCTCTGAAAGTATACATGCAAATGTTTATTTTAGGATAAACCTGCCACACCTCTCCCCTTTACATCAAATCAAATCAAGCTCCTTACATACTGTGCTGCAACTATACAATATTTATGGCTACTGTCTTCAGAAGTTATAAACCTCAATTTGTATTGCAAGATAAAATCTGCCTAGTATCTCCCTCCTATATTGCAGCCTAACCAAGCTGCTTATAAACTGTTCAGCCATTGAACAATATTTTGGCTACTGTCTCTTGAATAGTACACTCTAATCTTATTGCACGATAAAAATCCATGTGGTCTCTTTCTATTTGCTGCCTATCACAGTGCATAAATGTTGTTGCTAAACCAAAACCCTAATATGTATATACTGCATCATCCACAAAATGATCACATGCAAAAATAATAATAGTGTCTTGTTCCACTTAAATTAAATTCAATACATAAATAAAATCAGTCTCTGATATTTTAATATTTTTTTAGGGAGGGGGAGGCGGGTGATGAATGAGTGACGCAACCAAAAGTGAAGCGGGCGCCTGGGAGTGACCCTAAAAGGGGAAAGCAGTTTTGACCTGAATATAAGCAGGTCTACAAACAGAGGTGAGCACATCATGAAAATTCACAGTGGAGGAAATCACAAAAAAAACGTTCTGTGTATTGCTTATAAAGATGCACAGTTTTTACACATGAGTTTCTCAGGAATAAATATATGAAGCTATAAATATAACAAACACTGTCAAAAGACTGATTTTATTTATGTATTGAATTTTATTTAAATGGTACAAAACACTATTACCGGTACTATTTTTGCATGTGATCATTTTATAGTTTGTGGATATATGCTATACTGTATATTATATATTTGAGTACACATTTTTAACACGATTTAACACATATATATATATATATATATATATATATATATATATATATATATATATAGCGTAGGATTGTCACTTTATTTAACCACTTCCCACCTGCCATATGACGTGTGCAAAGTGGTTGCATTATCCTGACTGAATGTCATTTGAAGTCCAGCAGGAGAAGCTGCTAGTGCCCGCCTGTGAGGGTGCACAGCATGGCTATTGGTGGTGTGGTGTGTCAGTCTGACACACCGCATCTCCTATCCTGGTAAAGAGCCTCTGACGTAGGCTCTTTACCACATGATCTGCTGTGTCCAATCACACTGTAAACAGGAAGATCCTTTTTACAATTTGGCACTGCGTCGCTTTAACTGCTAATTGCGCGGTCATGCAATGTTGTACCCAAACAAAATTTGTGTCCTTTTCTTCCCACAAATAGAGCTTTCTTTTGATGGTATTTGATCACCTCTGCGGTTTTTATTTTTTGCGCTATAAACACAAAAAGACTGAAAATTTTGAAAAAAAAAGATATTTTCTACTTTTTGTTATAAAAAAATCCAATAAACTAAATTTTAGTCATACATTTAGGCCAAACTGTATTAAGCCACATGTCTTTGGTAAAAAAAAGTCAATAAGGGTTAGGGATGAGCCGAACACCCCCCGGTTCGGTTCGCACCAGAACCCGCGAACGGACCGCAAGTTCGCACGAACGTTAGAACCCCATTGACGTCTATGGGACTCGAACGTTCGAAATCAAAAGTGCTCATTTTAAAGGCTAATTTGCATGGTATTGTCCTAAAAAGGGTTTGGGGACCCGGGTCCTACCCCAGGGGACATGTATCAATGCAAAAAAAACTTTTAAAAACGGCCGTTTTTTCGGGAGCAGTGATTTTAATGATGCTTAAAGTAAAAAAAAAAAAGTGAAATATTCCTTTAAATATCGTACCTGGGGGGTGTCTATAGTATGCCTGTAAAGTGACGCGTGTTTCCCATGTTTAGAACAGTCCCTGCACCAAATGTCATTTTTAAAGGAAAAAATCTCATTTAAAACTGCTTGCGGGTTTAATGTCATGTCGGGTCATGGCAATATGGATGAAAATCAGTGAAACAAACGGCATGGGTACCCCCCAGTCCATTACCAGGCCCTTTGGGTCTTGTATGGATATTAAGGGGAACCCCGCACCCAAATTAAAATAAGGAAAGGTCCCTATATACTCTGAACAGCAGTATACAGGCGGTGCAAACAAGACAGGGACTGTAGGTTTGTTGTTAAGTAGAATCTGTTTGTAATTTTGAACATTTTTAATGTGTTTAGCTCCAGCCAAAAAATCTTTTCTAAGCTTTTTGGAAAACATAGGGAAGGGTTATCACCCCTGTGACATTTGTTTTGCGTCTTTCCTCCTCTTCAGAAGATTTCACCTCACTTTTTTGTCCCAATGAAAAATGTTTTTGGAAAATTTGGGTTTTTTTGTGGAACAAGGATTGGAAAGCATCAGTGGAAAGGAGAAATTGTTTTCCCATATTAACTCTTACAGGAGAGAATTTCCCTTCCTTAGGGGTAGATTTCATCTCACTTCCTGTTGTCTCCTTCCGTTTGCAAGTAGGAGTCGTTTGTAAGTTAGATGTTTGAAAGTAGGGTCCTGCCCTATATACTCAGCAGAAATTTGGGCCTTAGGTGTTGCTGTGGCCAAAACACTGTAAGCCCTCACAGGGCCCTGCTGTGAAATATTAGATCAAGAATTGTAATTACATGCCCCTGTTGAACAGGAGCTGAAAAATTAGGCCTTAGGCACTGGTGCTGGTGCCACAACACTGCAACCCCTCACAGACACTCTAGTTGGAACGCAGGAACGAGCCCTGCTGCAAAGTATTGCATCAAAAATTGTAATTACACGCCCCTGTTAGACAGGGGCAGAAAAATTGGGCCTTAGGCACTGGTGCTGGTGCCACAACACTGCAACCCCTCACAGACACTCTAGTTGGAACGCAGGAACGAGCCCTGCTGCAAAGTATTGCATCAAAAATTGTAATTACACGCCCCTGTTAGACAGGGGCAGAAAAATTGGGTCTTAGGCACTGGTGCTGGTGCCACAACACTGCAACCCCTCACAGACACTCTAGTTGAAACGCAGGAACAAGCCCTGCTGCAAAGTATTGCATCAAAAATTGTAATTACACGCCCCTGTTAGACAGGGGCTGAAAAATTGGGTCTTAGGCACTGGTGCTGGTGCCACAACACTGCAACCCCTCACAGACACTCTAGTTGGAATGCAGGAACGAGCCCTGCTGCAAAGTATTACATCAAAAATTGTAATTACACGCCCCTGTTAAACAGGGGCTGAAAAATTGTGCCTTAGGCACTGGTGGTGGCGCCCAGAACCAAAAATGTTCTTACAAGCTATCAGCGTGATGATTGAGGAGGAAGAGGATAATTACTCAGGGATAGTCACTCAGCATCAGCATAGGCAGTCTTTGAAGGGATCTGAGATTTCAAAAAAAATTATTCGGTTACATCTGCATCAGGTGCTTGGTAGCTGGTGGTGATCCAAGACTGATTCATTTTTATGAAGGTCAGCCGATCGACCGAGTCGGTGGACAGACGCACCCTGTGATCGGTTACCACGCCTCCAGCAGCACTGAATGTGCGTTCCGAAAGAACGCTGGATGCAGGACAGGCCAGTAGCTCAATTGCATACTGTGCAAGCTCTGGCCAGTGATCCATCCTCAAGACCCAGTAACCCAGAGGATTTTCGGTGGGAAAGGTGTCCAAGTCTGATCTTGCCCCTAGGTATTCCTGCACCATGTAAAACAGACGCTGGCGATGGTTGCTGGAACCGATCATACCTTGGGGCTGCGGACCAAAAAATTGTCTGAACGCATCGGTCAGACGGCCACCTTCTCCACCGCTCCTTCTTTGACTGACCGAAGCCTCAGCAACACGTTGTCCAGAAACAGGAGTTTGTAACCTCCCAGTCTCTGGGAACGCGTTGCACAGACCTTTCTGCAAGGCCTCCCGAAGATGTTTCATCCTCTGCTCCCTCTGCGATGGCAAGATAAGGTCCGCAACCTTACCCTTGTAACGTGGATCAAGGAGGGTTGCCAGCCAGTATTGGTCCTTCTCCTTGATACCACGAATACGAGGATCCTAACGCAGGCTTTGCAGGATCAGGGAGGCCATGCAGCGTAGGTTTGCTGAGGCATTCGGTCCGGAGTCCTCTGGGTCACTAAGGACAACAACGTCCGCAGCCACCTCCTCCCAGCCACGTACAAGTCCATGTGTTCCTTGGGACTGATCCCTTAAAGACTGCTGATGCTGAGTGCCAGGCTCCACCTCCATACTGACACAATCTTCCTCCTCCTCCTCCTCCTCCTCCTCCTCCTCCTCGTCCTCTTCCTGTGTGATCGGCGGGCACGCAGGAACACTGTCTGGATAAAGGGGGCCTTGAGAGCTAAGGAAGTCCTCCTCTTCCTGCCTCTGTTCTGCCTCAAGTGCCCTGTCCATTATTCCACGCAGCGTGTGCTCCAACAGGTGGACAAGGGGGACAGTGTCACTGATGCATGCACTGTCAGTGCTCACCATCCTCGTGGCCTCCTCGAATGGTGACAGGACAGTGCATGCATCCCTGATCATGGCCCACTGGCGTGGGGAAAAAAAACCAAGGTCCCCTGACCCTGTCCTGGTGCCATAGTCGCACAGGTACTCATTGATGGCCCTCTGCTGCGTGTGCAGCCGCTGCAGCATGGCCAACGTCGAGTTCCACCTGGTGGGCATGTCACAGATTAGGCGGTTCTTGGGCAGGTTAAACTCCTTTTGGAGGTCCGTCAGCCGAGCACTGGCATTATATGACCGGCGGAAATGCACAGAGACTTTCCTGGCCTGCCTCAGGACATCCTGTAAGCCCGGGTACCTGCCCAAGAACCGCTGCACCACCAAGTTAAGGACGTGAGCCAAACAGGGCACATGGGTCAGTTGTCCCTGTCGGAGGGCAGAGAGGAGGTTGGTGCCATTGTCGCAAACCACCATTCCTGCCTTAAGTTGGCGTGGCGTCAACCACCTCTGAACCTGCCCCTGCAGAGCTGACAGAACCTCTGCCCCAGTGTGGCTCCTGTCCCCCAAGCACACCAGCTCAAGCACCGCATGGCATCTTTTGGCCTGCGTACTTGCGTAGCCCCTTGAACGCCTACGGAGCACCGCTGGTTCCGAGGAAGAGGCCATGGAGGAAGAAGAAGAGGAGGGGGTGGAGGAGAGAGGTGTGTCACAATCAGCATTTTGGAGGCGTGGTGGCGGAACAACCTCCAACACTACTGCACCTTGTCCTGCATCCTTCCCAGCTGCCAGCAGAGTCACCCAATGCGCCGTGAAACTTAAGTAACGTCCCTGTCCATGCCTGCTGGACCATGAGTCAGCGGTAATATGCACCTTACCGCTGACCGCCCTGTCCAGCGAGGCATGGACATTGCCTTCCACATGCCGGTAGAGAGCCGGAATCGCCTTCCGTGAGAAAAAGTGGCGTTTGGGTACCTGCCACTGAGGAACCGCACATTCCACAAACTCACGGAAGGGGGCAGAGTCTACCAACTGAAAAGGCAGCAGTTGAAGTGCTAGCAATTTTGCCAAGCTAGCATTCAACCGCTGGGCATGTGGATGGCTGGGAGCAAACTTCTTTCGGCGGTGCAGCAGCTGGGGCAGGGAAATTTGCCTGGTACAATCTGACGTCGGTGTACCAAAAGCAGATTGCCCACAAGTACTTGGCTGTGACACACCTAATTCTACACCTTCATTCCTCTCACTGCAGGTCTCAGAGAGGACTGAAGGTCTAGTGGGGTTGGAAATCTCAGCTGATGAGGAGCAAGGAGAGATCGTCTTTGTTCTTTGGTGTGGGTCTTTTAGATACGCTTGCCAACGAACTGCATGGCAGGTCAACATATGTCTGGTCAAGCATGTGGTACCCAAGCGGGAGATGTTTTGGCCACGCGAGATACGCTTGAGACATATGTTGCAAATAGCAGCGGTGCGATCTGATGCACTCGTCTCAAAAAAGGCCCATACCAAAGAACTTTTTGAATAACGCGCAGAGACTGCAGCGCCCTGCACATGTGGAGCTTTGGGGTGTGATGCAGTCAATGTGCTGCCCTTAGGCTGGCCCCTGGAGGGCATCCTGCCTAGTTGGTGATGTGCCACCTCCTCCTCCTCCTCCTCCTCCTCCTCTCTCCTATCAGGCACCCACGTTGAGTCAGTGACCTCATCATCCCCTCCCTCCTCATCACTGGAGCAAACCTGGCAGTATGCTGCAGCAGGGGGAGCATGACTGCCAGATTGCTGTCCTTCTTGGGCACCCCCTCTGTCCGTGCTCATGTTACTGCCTTCATTGAGCTCAGTATCATCATCAGAGCCTTCCAAACGCTGGGCATCCTCCTGGAGCATGTACCCAACACTGTGGTCAAACAGTTCGAGGGAATCCTCATGAGGACATGGTGGAGCTAGGGAAGGAGTCACTGATGACATTGAGCTGAGGGAAGAGGCCGCTGCTTTGCCAGACAAAGCACCCTGGGCATGGGTGAGAGAGGATGAGGAGGATGAGGACGGCTTGGTCATCCACTCGACCAAGTCTTCCGCATGTTGCGGCTCAACACGGCCAGCTGCCGAAAAAAAGGCCAAGCGTGTCCCATGGCCACGTGCTGATGAGGATGCACCGTCTCCACGACCAGCACTAGACACAGAGCCTGCTTGCCCTCTCTTATTGGCTTGTGACTGTCTGCCTCTCCTTCTTGGCCTTCCAGACATACTAATGGCCTGTAGCTGCACTAAGCTGGGATAGAACACCTGTAATTTTCTTAAGGTAGCTTTATATACTGTAACCAGACAAGCCTGCCTGTCAGTAGGAAGATAACAGGAACGGATCTAGCTGAACACTGTGAGCAGGACACACTGTACTAAATGTAAATAGTCTAGCTGCCTGACCGTGGTACTAATAGGATCAAATAGAACACCTGTAATTTTCTTAAGGTAGCTTTATATACTGTAACCAGACAAGCCTGCCTGTCAGTAGGAAGATAACAGGAACGGATCTAGCTGAACACTGTGAGCAGGACGCACTGCACTAAATGTAAATACCAGGAACGGATCTAGCTGAACACTGTGAGCAGGACGCACTGCACTGAATGTAAATAGCAGGAACGGATCTAGCTGAACACTGTGAGCAGGACGCACTGCACTGAATGTAAATAGCAGGAACGGATCTAGCTGAACACTGTGAGCAGGACGCACTGTACTAAATGTAAATAGTCTAGCTGCCTGACCGTGGTACTAATAGGATCAAAAAGAACACCTGTAATTTTCTTCAGGTAGCTTTATATACTGTAACCAGACAAGCCTGCCTGTCAGTAGGAAGATAACAGGAACGGATCTAGCTGAACACTGTGAGCAGGACGTACTGCACTAAATGTATATAGCAGGAACGGATCTAGCTGAACACTGTGAGCAGGACGCACTGCACTGAATGTAAATAGCAGGAACGGATCTAGCTGAACACTGTGAGCAGGACGCACTGCACTAAATGTAAATACCAGGAACGGATCTAGCTGAACACTGTGAGCAGGACGCACTGCACTGAATGTAAATAGCAGGAACGGATCTAGCTGAACACTGTGAGCAGGACGCACTGCACTGAATGTAAATAGCAGGAACGGATCTAGCTGAACACTGTGAGCAGGACGCACTGCACTGAATGAAAATAGCAGGAACGGATCTAGCTGAACACTGTGAGCAGGACGCACTGCACTAAATGTAAATACCAGGAACGGATCTAGCTGAACACTGTGAGCAGGACGCACTGCACTGAATGTAAATAGCAGGAACGGATCTAGCTGAACACTGTGAGCAGGACGCACTGCACTGAATGTAAATAGCAGGAACGGATGTAGCTGAACACTGTGAGCAGGACGCACTGCACTAAATGTAAATACCAGGAACGGATCTAGCTGAACACTGTGAGCAGGACGCACTGCACTGAATGTAAATAGCAGGAACGGATCTAGCTGAACACTGTGAGCAGGACACACTGCACTAAATGTAAATAGTCTAGATAGAAGATAACAGGAACGGATCTAGCTAAACTGAATAGAGTGTATATATATATATGCAACACCTGGGATGCATATATATACACAATACACTGTAAGTGCAGCTAACTGACTGACTGTTCTGCCTAATCTATCTAACTCAAATCAAATTACACTGTCTCTCTCTCTCTCTATCTCTCAGCACACCGGAACACACACTACACAGGGCCGCCGTGCAGGCGGCCTTATATAGTGTGGGGTGTGTACTAAATCCCCTGAGCCATAATTGGCCAAAGCCACCCTGGCTTTGGCCAATTACAGCTCTCTCTACTGACGGCGCTGTGATTGGCCAAGCATGCGGGTCATAGTGCATGCTTGGCCAATAATCAGCCAGCAATGCACTGCGATGCCGCAGTGAATTATGGGCCGTGACGCGCCACACGAATTTGGCGCGAACGGCCCATATCGTTCGCAATTCGGCGAACGACCGAACAGCCGATGTTCGAGTCGAACATGGGTTCGACTCGAACACGAAGCTCATCCCTAATAAGGGTATATTTATTGGTTTGCGCAAAAGTTATAGCGTTTACAAACTAGGGTACATTTTCTGGAATTTACACAGCTTCAGCTTTTAGTTTATGACTGCCTATCTCATTTCTTGAGGTGCTAAAATGGCAGGGCAGTACAACCCCCCCAAATGACCCCATTTTGGAAAGTAGACACCCCAAGGAAATTGCTGAAAGGCATGTTGAGCCCATTGAATATTTTATTTTTTTGTCCCAAGTGAATAAATAATGACAAAAAAATAATAATTTTACAAAAAGTTGTCACTAAATGATATAGTGCTCACACATGCCATGGTTATATGCGGAATTGCACCCCAAAATACACTTTGCTGCTTCTCCTGAGTACAGGGATACCACATGTGTGGGACTTTTTGGGAGCCTAGCCGCGTAAGGGGCCCCCAAAAACCAATCACCGCCTTCAGGATTTCTAAGGGCATACATTTTTGATTTCACTCCTCACTACCTATCACAGTTTGAAGGCCATAAAATGCTAAGATGGCACAACCCCCCCCCCCCCCAAATGATCCCATTTTGGAAAGTAGACACCCCAAGCTATTTGCTGAGAGGCATGTCGAGTCCATGGAATATTTTATATTTTGCCACAAGTTGCGGAAAAATTACAAACTTTTTTTTTTTTTTTTTTGCACAAAGTTGTCACTAAATGATATATTGCTCAAACATGCCATGGACATATGTGGAATTGCACCCCAAAATACATTCTGCTGCTTCTCCTGAGTTCGAAGATACCAATGTGTGGGACTTCTTGGAAACCTAGCCATGTACGGGGCCCCGAAAACCAAGCACCGTCTTCAGGATTTCTAAGGGCGTAAATTTTTTATTTCACTCCTACTACTATCACAGTTTTGAAGGCCATAAAATGCTAAGATGGCACAAAACCCCACCAAATTACCCCGTGTTGGAAAGTAGACACCCCAAGCTATTTGCTGAGAGGCATGTTGAGTCCATGGAATATTTTATATTTTACCACAAGTTGTGGGAAAATGACAAACTTTTTTTTTTTTTTGCACAAAGGCATGGGCATATGTGGAATTGCACCCCAAAATACATTCTGCTGCTTCTCCTGAGTACGTGGATACCACATTTGTGGGACTTTTCGGGAGCCTAGCCGCGTACGGGGCCCCGAAAACCAATCACCGCCTTCAGGATTTTTAAGGGCGTACATTTTTGATTTCACTCCTCACTACCTATCACAGTTTTGAAGGCCATAAAATGCTAAGATGGCACAAAACCCCCCCAAATGACCCCATGTTGGAAAGTAGGCTCGCGGGCAGGCAGGGACCTACAGGTAAGCCCTACAGGTAAGCCCTTATGCCTGCCCATGCCATTGTGCCGACATACATCGGCGTGCGGCGGTCGGCAACTGGTTAAGTCAATGTGGTGTGGTATTGTGAAAAAAGAAGCTCACAAACCATACTATGAAACTGTTTAGCCAATAGCTAATTTGTATGAAGTTGGAGGCTTTAATAAAAGTAAACTTTTTTTATTGCATTTAGATCTGTTATGGCTTCTACTTTCATGGGTCTTTTGCTAATTAGACCTGAAATTGGCCATAATTCATTAAAGAATTGCCCCCTATTTACTTTAATGGGGTTGACTTTTAAGTTTTAAGTTTTTGGACTTCGGTTAAACCACATTGCTTATGTGACTGAATATTTATTTCTGAGACTTCAGTTGAGCTTTGAATCCTAGTGGTTTCTGAGTGTAAACATGGAAATAGGTAGTCTCAAGTTCAGGGTAATATAGACATACTCATATAAACAACTGTGGAACTCAAATGCTAGTAAAAAATACAAACATATTCCTGTATATACTCGAGTATAAGTCGTTCCGAGTATAAGTCGAGGCCCTAATTTACTACAAAAAAAATGAGAAAAACTTATTGACCCGAGTATAAGACGAGGGTGAGAAATGCACAGCTACTGTAAGTGGAAAAGAGGGTCAACAGTGCCCATTTGCAGCATCACTGTGCCCAATTGCATGCCTCACTGTGCCCATTTGCAGCCATAGGTCCCCTGAACTTCAAACTCGGTAGTTAAGGGTTCCTAGCTGCAGCCAAAATTTGGGGTCTCTGAACCCAAAGGGTCCTGAAATGACATTGCTGCAGATGGACACAGTTGACCGAATTTGGGGCACCGTATCTCGGGGCCACTTAGTGCTAGAAACCCCAAATTTGGTGTGCAAACCCAGTGGAACTAGTACCATAAAATTTCCAAAGCTGGGGTTTCTAGCACTAAGTGGCCCCGAGATACAGGGCCCCAAAAATCAGTTCAAAAAATGTCAAGCACTTTTCTTCAGCAGAGAATGACATTTTCTGAACCGGTTTTGGGGCCCCGTATCTCAAGGCCACTTGGTGCTAGGAACCCCAGCTTTGGATATGTTATGGTACCAGTTTCACTGGGTCTGCACACCAAATTTGGGGTTCCTAGCACCAAGTGGCCCTGAGATATGGGGCCCCAAAATCGGTTCAGAAAATGTCAAGCACTTTTCTTCAGCAAAGAATAACATTTTCCGAACCGATTTTGGGGCCCCGTATCTCGGGGCCACTTAAAGCTAGGAACTTCATCTTTGGATATGTTATGGTACCAGTTTTACTGGCCATGAGATACGGGGCCCCAAAGTCGGTTCGGAAAATGAAATTTTTTGCTGCAGAAAAGTGCTTGACTCAAGTATAAGTCGAGGGGGCACTTTCAGCACAAAAAAATGTGCTGAAAAATTCGACTTATACTCGAGTATATACGGTACATAAACATTGGTGCTGATTTAGTAAAGGCAAATAGACTGTGCACTTTGCAAGTGCAGTTGCTCCAGGGCTTAGTAAAAAAAGGGAAGCTCTGCTGACTTCCATCATCCAATCGTGTGCAGGCAAAAGTGCATTTTGTTTTTCTTTTTCTTGTATGTGTGTCACGATCAGGGGTCAGGCTCGAAGACCAGTGCGTAGTCTAAGTACTAAGCAGTGTTCACCAGAGATCCTGATGGTGGAGATTTTTCTGCATATTAGTACCCGGTCATGGTCCTCAGGATCTCCCCACCAAGAGGTGAGCAAGCTGGGCTCCAGTAGCGGATAAGCAGGTAGGGATCAAACAGGAGCATAGTCGGGGAAACAAGCCGAAAGTTGAAGCCAAAATTAGTAGTTGCAGGTTGGGATCAGGCAGAACTGTAGTGGAGGAGCAAGCCAAGAGTTGATAATAAGTTGTAGCAAAATATGGGCAGAAGCAGAGAAGACAGGAGTGAGATACTGGCTGAAGAGAGCATAATAATGTGGCAAACATGAAGTCCAGAGTCAATACTTAAATTAGGAAGTTCATGGGAGGAGCAAAGAGCTCAAGGTTCAGGGCAAACAAGGTTCAAGACAGGGTCATTCAAGGAATTGTCCAGGGAACTGTCCACCATTCTAGGTAGCTCAGCAGGAAGAGGCATTGGGGGTCATTTACTAAAGGCAAATCCACTCTGCACTACAAGTGCACTGCGAGTGCACTTTCAAGTACAGTCGCTGTAGCTCTGAGGGGAAGATCTGAAAGGAGGGGAAGCTCTGCTGATCTTATCATTCAATCATGTGCAAGCTAAAATGCTGTTTTTTATTTTCCTTGCATGTCCCCCTCAGATCTACAGCGACTGCACTTCCAAGTGCACTTTCAGTGCACTTGGAAGTGCACTTGCTGTGCACTTGTAGTGCAAAGTGGATTTGCCTTTAGTAAATAACCCCCATTGCCTGACACAGCAGAGGTTCAAATCCAGGTCCTGACCATGTAGTTGGATATTCTTGGTAAAGTGAAGCTTTATCTCATTTACTAAGCTCTGGGGCAACATCACTTGCAGACAGGGTTGCCACCTTTTCTTCAAGTCAAACCCGAATACTTTAGCGGTGCACAGCAATTTTTTTAATAGTATAAACTATAAATATATTTTTCTATTAAATAACATTCCTAATCATATGAAGTTAATAACAAGACTCCCCCTTTTACATCAGAGTCCACAGAGTTCCCCTTTTACATCTGAACTCGCAGAGTTCCACTCACTGTAAGGAGGAACTCTGCAGACTCTGATGTAAGGGAGAGCTCTGGGGACTCTAACATAAAGGATCCTCTGGGAACCGTAATTTAAGGGGGAACACAGAACTCTGATGTATGGAGAGGACTTTGATGTAAGGGGGAACACTGTGGCCTCTGGTGTAAAGGGGAACTCTGATGTAAGGGGTGCTCTGAGAACCCTGTTTTTACCTTAGTGTACTCACTCAGAGGCAGGAGAGAGAAGGGGGGAGACTTCAGTCACAGTCAGGGATGGATGGTGAGCTCACTCACCCCTTGGCAGTCAGCACCTCTCATCCAGATGTATTTGAGGCTGCTGGGCTTCGAATTTCCGGCCCCCACTTTCCTTTTCTGAGACACAGAGCTGGGGATTGGAGTGTGGGCAGACACAGAGGGGTAGGAAGAGGTGCAGATAAAGCCCTCTCTCCTCTCCCATCTGTGTGTGTGTTTGGGGGGGGGGGAATTGTTAGCGCTGGCTTTGGGCAGTGAGAAAGAGAGTATAACAGACGCTCTCAGCTTAGACAAATGTAGGCAGAAACCCTTGCATGCTTGCATGTTGATGACATCACGGCTCGGCGCCGGCCTGTGTCTGCACTCCAAGCCTCGCTCTCGATCTACACACACGGCTGTGTCTCCCCCTTCACCACACAGGGACAGTGCGAACGCTGTGGAGCTACAGCACGGCTCAGCCATCTGCCCGGACGTCTTTCCCCCCTCCTCCCATGGATACCCTTGTCAGTTTCTGATTGATCTCCCCCTCTCCACCGGACTGCAGTTACTACCTGCCAGGAACACTGAATCACAATAGACTGTGCTTGTGCTCATCCATCTGCACCCCTGCCTGCCTGGACTTGATTGTGTATCAGCTACACTTTAACTGCTGCTGGCTACAGTTCCACATCATCATCTCCCCAGCCCTGATGATGCTCCTGTATACGACTCCTCTTTTTTTCATGAGAGTGGATATTGTGATTGTAATAAATTGTTTTATGATATATTCTCAGAGGCGCCCCTATTCCTTGTTTTTTTTCAGCTTATTGGAACTTGCTTTTGGTTTCTTGGTGGCTGCCCTGACTGATGTAGTGACTTTATACTACTAGTGTACACATATGTACATACATCCATGCCCCTGGACTATTGGGTACTATGTTTTGAGGTATATGCACATTGCGCCTTTTTACTTGTTTACTTCTACTGCATGAAATGGCATGTATAACAGTTAGTCTTTAAAGCCAAACTCCAGGGTTTGTTGTACCCTCACAGCAGACACTCTCTCCTGCCAGAAGCTCCCCGATCGGTGTGGTACACTTTTCTTTTTAATATTCTTACATTTTCCTGATGTCTTCTGACCAGTCATGTGTCATGCCGCTTTTTATCCTGTTCTTTTTCAGTGGTGGCCAGTCCTTAACCACTTCAGCCCTGGAAGGATTTACCCCCTTAATGACCAGGCCATTTTTTGCAATATGGCACTGCGTTGCTTTAACTGACAATTGCGCAGTCATGCCACACTGTACCCAAACAAAATTGATGTCCTTTTTCTCCCACAAATTTTGGTGGTCTACAAAATAGGGGATAGATTTAGGGGCGATTTTTAGCGGGACTGCGACATTGCGGCAGACAAATCTGACCCCAAGTGACACTTTTTGGGGACCTGTGACATTATTAATTGATCAGTGCTAAAAAATTGCACTGATCAATGTATCAATCAATGTAACTGTGTTCCCTGGGTGTGTTCTAACTGTGTGGGGGGGTAGGCTTGCTGGGACAACACAGAGATCGCTGTTTCTGATCACTAGGAACAGCAGATTTCTGAGTAGTCCCCTGTCAGAACAGGGATCCGTCTTATTTACATTCTGCCTCTCTGTATCGCGATCGCGGGTGGCCGGCAGACAGCGGGTCCTCCCGCAGTACTCCTGCGGCGCACGCCCATAATACCACATGCACGGACCAACGTACAGGTATGTTGGTTTGCGCAGCCGAGACGCTTTGCCGCAATATATATGCGGCACGCGGTCGGAAAATGGTTAAAGATACACTTAAGTGGTGGGACCATGACACTAAGCATTCATAGCATGTTCTCAGTTGTCCAGGTTGAGTGACACTGGGCGTCACTCATCGTAGAAGACTAAGGACAATTTATAGAGAAAAAGAAGTGCTGCAGAGGACAGCTCCAGATTGAGGGAGGGTATTGTAGACTAAGCTACTTATTGATTTTGTTTACTGCCTGGAAGGTCATTTGTTTTTATTTTTTTTTAATTCCCCATTGTTGGGCTTTAATAAAATTAGATATGACAATGCACCTTGTTGTGTTTTTATTCTAAAATGGGAGATACCAATAGAACCAGAGAGAGGATTATATATTTAGGTAATAATTCAGTAAACAGATATTTAAAGTGGAGTTTCACCCACTTTTTCATCTGAACACTATCAGCTTTAGAATTGACCAAAAAAACAGCATTGGGCATTTTTATTTATTTTTTTCTCTTCCTTTACCTTGTTTCCATGGCTTCAATAATAGCTTCCTGTTTCTCCCACCCGCGGCTATTTACGTCTCCTCCTGTGGCGCACTGGCTCCTGGGAGATGTGTGTCATGATTCCCAGGAGTCAGTGGGCATCACCACTATATACAACAGAAGTGATGTTACGTCACGGCCATCTTGGTACACCCGCACTCATCCGCAGTAAAGCAGGAGTTAGATGTCGGTAAGCGGACATATTTATACACTCTCCAGAGTCTTGCTTTTCACAGTTATTTTTAAAAGTAAACTCTGCTTATATAGTGAAATACTGTATTGAGAAGTCCGTCTGACTGCTTTGATGTTTAATTTGAAAAGCAAGACTCCGGTGGGTGTATTAAGATTTCTGCTTGCCGACTTCTAAATCTAGGCTTACTGCGGACGAGTGCGGGTGTACCAAGATGGTCGCGATGCAACGTCACTTTGGCTGCATATTCTGATGGGCAGCGGCTTTCTGATAGAACACCGCCTCTTAGCATCACCATGGCAACTAGAGACACTCCCTTCGATGTGCCCTGCGTGTAATGCACCTTATCCCAGAAAAGAGACCTAGTGGGCTTCACATGCTCAGAAGCAAGATGGAAACGCTAAGAAAAGGAAAGACAAAGGTTATTTTTTTTTAAAAAAACAGGAAATACAGCGCAGGTTTTACTGACATCATCATTTATAAAATGAGATTTATAACAGCAGGACGGGTGCCTTTTAAAAAAAAAAAATGTGGGTGGAACTCCGCTTTAATACGATTAACAAGGCACCAAATTTTTCCACACTATCTCCAGCTTTTTATTAGATCTAAACTTTTCTTTCTTTTTTTCTGTGTTTATAAAAAATGGCTGAAGAGACAAAATTCTTCAGTATGACGCAAACGTACATTGTTGGCTTGACTTGATTTAGAGGATATGTATAGTGCATTAGAACTTTTAGTATTTAAAATTCATCAGCTGCGTACTTGCAGAACAGCACTTCTAGTATTAATCATGCTGGCTTCAGAAATAATGTTGAACCTGTTGTGGAAGTAAATAGAAATCGGGAAAACAGTATGTTCTCTTTGAAATAAAGAGTGTTTTGTTTGCATAAAGAGAATTATTAGTCCAAATTTAGAGCAGTATATTTTTATTAAGTATAAACACTGCCCTCTAGTGACATGAACTGTTAACTACAATGTATGTTGCATGGCGTTTTATGATTTTAAACCTAAAAGGTAAATTATTGATTTTAAATGAAAGAGGCAATTCATTTTCCATTTACAAGCTCATTTTGATGTTTAAAAAAATAGATCATATGACCCACTAATTAGCAAAAATGACTTGTTCAATATATTTCTAGGTCAGCCTCAATAAAGCCTGAAATGGCCAGTAGCATGCATCTACACTGTAAATGTAAACCCTTTCAAAACCTTTATATTGAACATGCACAAAAAAGTATTTTGTGTACATGCCCACCAGTAAACACATTTATATATAAATAAATATAATTTAGTTTTACAGATCATGTAATTTTTTTGAGTCTAACCTCTGAATATGATCATTTAAACTTTTTTTTTTTTTTTAGAGTGAATAGTGTAGGTCCAGTGTGAGATTATATCAACCTCTATAGAGCCATGTTACAGCATTGAAGTTCCTATGGCAATCTTGTTCCTTCATTTCTTTCACAGTTACTGAGGATGACATTAAAATCCTAATGGGAAGCAACAGGATAGACAGAAAGGAGAAGAGATCACAGGAAGAATATATCAGTATTGGTTATTTTATTTAGGCCTTTTTCCTGTTAAACAAAAAACTGCTCTTTTTTACGATTACTGTTATGCCCTGTACACACGATAGGATTTTCCGATGGAAAATGTGTGATAGGACCTTGTTGTCGGAAATTCCGACCGTGTGTAGGCTCCATCACACATTTTTCATAGGAATTTCTGGTACACAAAGTTTGAGAGCTTGCTATAAAATTTTCTGACAACAAAATCCGTTAGAATAAATTAAGAGAGGAAAGCTATTGGCTACTGCCCCGTTTATAGTCCCAACGTACGTGTTTTACGTCACCGTGTTCAGAACGATTGGATTTTCTGACAACTTTGTGTGACCGTGTGTATGCAAGACAAGTTTGAGCCAACATCCGTCGGTAAAAATCCATGGATTTTGTTGTCGGAATGTCCGATCAATGTCCGACCGTGTGTACAGGGCATTACTTTTTAGAATAAAATGCTGATATAGAGAACAGTGTAAAAGTAAATCTACATTATTTTTCATGACTATATCATAGGGTTGCCACATGTCCAGGATTCACCAAAACAGTCCAGGTTTTGAATCATGTGTCCAGGTTTCAGTCTGCCTGAACCCGGACACATTATTTAGACCTGGCTGTGGCTTCCCAAGTAACCAAGATAGTCACACAAAACAGGAGCTGTGGTTGGCTTTCTGGGGGCAGGTTACACATCACTGAAGGGCGGGGCGATGGTGTCAGCAAGAGCAATTTGGCTACACATACTGTTCACCGTGGCGTGATATATGGCGTGATAGCGCTGCATTACTACTCTCCTTGGGGCACCCAAAGGTGTCCAAGATATTTTATAATCCTTAAATGTTTACTACGGAAAACAAATTGCCCTGTGCCACAAAAGTGTTCGGATTTGGCTTGAAGGAAAGGTGGCAAACCTGCTATATCATCCTTTACAATTGTTGAAGGCTGGAAAAATAAGAGCAACTGAATTCAAGAAGAAAAAAGCAAAACGTGAACTGCTTTATATGTTGTCCTGGAAAAAAATGTCAGAAAGTGCCCTCAACTAAATGTTATAAAATCAATTGCAGCCAGATTCAGCATACATTAACAGTGCCTCTGAGTAGAATAGCAGATTCCTGTTATATGGTAAAGGCCAGATCAAGCACCTTATGTGAAAATTAAAGGGTTCAATTTTCAGAAAATTCAGAAATTAAAGTGATACCAAACACAATCTGTTTAATTTACTTTGTCATTTTTCCTAATCGATATACAGCTGTCATATGACCCAAATCTTTCCCATCCTGTCTGTAGGTAAATATAATCAGGAGGAGCTTCTAGTCCTCTGTTGCTGGTCATATCTGCAAAATAAAATAAAAAAACGCCTTTGGGATGCAGAGTAAGAATAAATAATTATTATCAATAAAGGGTTTTAATATGTCATGCAAACATTTTTTTTAAATCAAATCTTTATTATTTTTTAGCAAATGTGTGGGTGGATTTCTGCCAGTCACAGGCTGTGTAAAGCCCCTCCAGCCTGTGTCTTAGAATAAGAGAACAAAAAAGATAAATGGCGCAAGAACACACATCAAACATGAATCGACATAATACACATAAACATAAAACAAGTCCGGGATAAGACGGGCAGTGTGACTAATAACCCTGGATATGCAAAATCAAAAAAATATAAAAATATATGTAGACTCTGCCACAAACGTCCAGAGAGTAAAGATGATGGTCAATGAAAAAAATATATAAAAGTCAATGAAATATATAGTTCAAAGGAATCTGATACCGTGCACCAGCGGCAGCTCACTTGAGAGTGGAAGCAAACAACTCTGAAAGATAATGTAGGAAAAAAAGGCAAGAAGCGCCGATCTAAGTGCAGTATCATTAAAAACTTTAATTTAGATTATAAAAACAACAACAGCCAAATGGCTACTCACAAGGACAGGATTAATATAGGCAAGGACATATAGTGGGTCCAGGGACATCGCGTTTCATTAATGATACTGCACTTAGATTGGCGCTTCTTGCTTTTTTTTCCCCTACTTTTCTTAGAATAAGAGGGAAGTGAAGCCTCCATCAAACAACATGTTATATCCCGCCCACATTGGGTTTAGCTGGTTAGTGGGCATGGAGGAGGAGGGAGGGAGTGGACTGCCATTTACCACTGTGTTTACATTCACAAGTGTGACTTTATAGTCTCACGGGCTGCTCAGATGTGATAGGGAGGAAATGCTCAGCATAGAAACTCACTGAAACCTGAGCACATGCATAGCTGTCAACACTGCTCTGCAAAATCTCTAGCTGCATTGGGGTTTTGGACATAAGGGGGAGATAAAGAAGAGCAGGATCAACGAGGAGTGTGTATGAACAGCATGTAATACACCATTTATTGATCAATTTTTATGATGTGGGTTTAGTGACACTTTAAGCCTTTGTGGTTATGTCACTAACACTATTGAAAATGGTAAAAATTGGATAAAGTATCTCACAAAAGTGAATACACCCCTCACATTTTTGTAAATGTTTTATTCTAATTTTTCATGTGACAACACTGAAGAAATGACACTTTGCTACAATGTAAAGTAGTGAGTGTACAGCTTGTATAACAGTGTACATTTGGTGCCCCCTGAAAATAACTCAACATACAGCCATTAATGTCTAAACCACTGGCAACAAAAGCGAGTACACCCCTAAGGGTACTTCCACACCCCTAAGGGTACTTTCAGGCATTTTAGTGCTAGAAATAGCCTCTAAAAAGCACCTGAAAACTGCTTCCCATGCTTTGCAATGAGTGCTTTCACACTCGGGTAGTGCGCTTACGGGATACCCCTGCCCATTGAAATGAACGGGCAGCGCTTAGAAAGCGACTTAAAAGCGCTTTTAAGGTCATGTTGTCACGTGAGCTTAAAATATCCGCCCCGCTAGCACCCGAAAAGTGCTGCAAAAGTCCCGCTAAAGCATGGCAAAATGACTGGCACTTGCAGTGTGAAAGGGGTCTAAGTGAAAATGTACAAATTGGGCCCAAAGTGTCAATATTTTGTGCGACCATCATTATTTTCCAGCACTGCCCTAACCCTCTTGGGCATGGAGTTCACCAGAGCTTCACAGTTTGCCACTGGAGTCCTCTTCCACTCCTACATGACTACATCTTGGAGCTGGTGGATGTTAGAGACCTTGCACTCCTCCACCTTCCATTGAGGATGCCCCACAGATGCTCAATAGGGTTTAGGTCTGGAGACATGCTTGGCCAGTCCATCCCCTTTACCCTCAGCTTCTTTAGCAAGGCAGTGGTCATCTTGGAGTTGTGTTTGGGGTGGTTATCATGTTAGAATACTGCCCTGTGGCCCAGTCTCTGAAGGGTGGGGATCATGCTCTGCTTCAGTATGTCACAGTACATGTTGGCATTCATGGTTCCCTCAATAAACTGTAGCTCCCCAGATGTCTTTGTACTCCTCATCTGGTTGCCGCCACACAGGCTTGACACCATCTAAACCAAGTAAGTTTATCTTGGTCTCATCAGACCACAGGACATGGTTCCACTAATCCATGTCCTTTGTCTGTTTGTCTACAGCAAACTGTTTGCGGGCTTTCTTGTGCATCATCTTTAGAAGAGGCTTCTATCTGGGACGACAGCCATGCTGACCAATTTGATGCAGTGTGCGGCATATGGTCTGAACACTGACAAGCTATCGCCCCACCCCTTCAACCTCTGCAGCAATGCTGGCAGAACTCATATGTAAGATAACCTCTGGAAATGATGCTGAGCACGTGCACTCAACTTCTTTGGTTGACCATAGCAAGGTTTGTTTTGAGTGGAACCTGTCCTGGTAAACCACTGTATGGTCTTGGTCACTGTGCTGCAGCTCAGTTTCAGGATCTTGGCAATCGTCTTATAGCCTAGGCCATCTTTATGCAGAGCAACAATTCTTTTTTCAGAGCCTCAGAGAGTTCTTTGCCATGAGGTGCCATGTTGAACTTCCCCACCCCTTCAACCTCTGCAGCAATGCTGGCAGAACTCATATGTAAGGTAACCTGGCAGAACTCATATGTAAGGTAAGGTAACCTCTGGAAATGATGCTGAGCACGTGCACTCAACTTCTTTGGTTGACCATAGCAAGGTTTGTTTTGAGTGGAACCTGTCCTGGTAAACCACTGTATGGTCTTGGTCACTGTGCTGCAGCTCAGTTTCAGGATCTTGGCAATCGTCTTATAGCCTAGGCCATCTTTATGCAGAGCAACAATTCTTTTTTCAGAGCCTCAGAGAGTTCTTTGCCATGAGGTGCCATGTTGAACTTCCAGTGACCCGGTATGAGAGAGTGAGAGCGATAACACCAAATTTAACACACCTCCTCCCCATTCACACCTGAGACCTTGTAACACTAACGAGTCACATGACACCGGGGAGGGAAAATGGCTAATTGAGCCCAATTTGGGCATTTTCATTTAGGGGTGTACTCACTTTTGTTGCCAGCAGTTTAGACATTAATAGCTGTGTGTTGAGTTATTTGGAGGGGACAGCAAATTTACACTGTTATACAAGCTGTACACTCACTACTTTACATTGTATCAAAGTGTCATTTCTTCAGTGTTGTCACATGAAAAGGTATAATAAAATATTTACAAAAATGTGAGGAGTGTACTCACTTTTGTGAGATGCTATATATATATATATATATATATATATATATATATATATATATATATATATATATTATTTTTTTTCTTTACTTTCCTAAAATCAATGGCACCTGTACACACCGTAAAATCTAATTACCAGCCTGGGTGAGCATACAATGTTCAATAATATAGACAGTGAGTAGGGATGAGCTTTAGGTTTGTGCTGAACATGAGATCGACCTGAACCCAGTTTGTAGTTCATTCACGGAATGGGCAAACAGAGGGGGTTTATTTACTAAAGGTAAAAAGGACTGTGCACTTTGCAAGTGCAGCTGCTCCAGAGCTCAGTAAACAAGATAAGGCTGCGCTTTGCAAAGAATACCCCCAGTCACAGAAAAATATTAAAAAACTGCATTTTTGCTTGCACATGACTGGATGATGGAAGTCAGCAGAGCTTCTCCTCATTTACTAAGCTCTGAAGTAACTGCACTTGCAGAGTGCAACTTCACTTTGCAAAATGCACAGTCTTTTTTACCTTTACTAAATCAACCCTTATCTGTCTATATTTGACATTTAGTGCTGGTAGTGCTGCCTCCAGTAAATGACAGATCCTCAGCCATTGTTGTAGACAAAAATGTCACTTTTAAAGTGTTACTAAATCAACAACAGTAAAATCAGTCTGTACATGCAGTAAAGCAAACTTGGTATACTTACTGTGGAACCTAAGGGGTTAATCCTCTGCATTGTGTAAAAAGGCTGTTTAATTCTGTCTTCTCTGATCCTCCCCTTCTTCCACTGTCCCCAAACCATCTCCTTATAGAACAAAGGCTAGGTCAAACTGAGCTGCTCATGCTCAGTTTGGTGTGTATAGCTAGAGAGTTTTTTCTTTGGAGAGTGCATGTGATCAGCACTGTCCAGACAGAGGGTCGGAAGTCCTGCAGCTTTATAGGACAGTCAGAGGAGAATGAAAACTCCTCCCACAACCTTTACCCAGACTAAACATATTTAGTAGTTTATATTTACTAAAACTATTGCATTTCCATGTTCTGTGTACTGTGGGAGACAAGATATAGTGAATGCAGGGTCCTGGGTTTAGTAACACTTTAAAGGACTACATCATACTGCTACCTAACTTCAGGTGCAGGGTTAGCAACACCTAAAGCGTGTTCTCTAAAGGATTTGTGTATTTTCAATGTTGTCCTTTAAGCTGCATTAAAGCGGAGGTCCACCCTAAAATAAAAAATTCCATTAACATTGTCAAAAATATATATAAAAAAACATTTGAAAAAAAAAAATTTACTTACCAGAAACCCCTGTTGCTAGGCAGTCTTCCTAATCTGCCTCTTCCCATTCCGCGGCGCATCCTCCTCTTCGGCGAGCTGCCCCGTTGCCTTCTGGGACATGTGTGTGTCCCAGAAAACAACAGGGCCATTTACAAAGCGTTGCGCAACTCGCGCATGCGCAGTAGGAAACGGGCAGTAAAGCCGCAAGTCTCCACTGCCTGTTTCCCTTTGTTAAGATGGCGGCGCTGGCACCCAATCCGATGGACAGATCGGCCTCGGAGGGGGGCAACGTCGTGGGCTCCCTGGACAGGTAAGTGTGCTTATTAAAAGTCAGCAGCTACAGCGTTTGTTTAAAAAAAAAAATGCGGCTGGAACACCGCTTTAAAGACCTTCTCTCTTATGAATTACAATTTTAAATATGTTTGCATGTCCCCCATGAGGGACAAATAAGCCTTGAAAAGGGGCAGGGGAAAAAAAAAAAACAAGATTCAGCTCCCATAGACTACAGTGGACTTTGGTGCTATGTCCAAAAGCTCGTAATCTTCCCGCTGAGTTTGTCCTGCAAAGTAAACCTTGCCTAGTTTGCTCATCACTAACAGCGGGGCTGATGTACCAAATAATACATAGGGGTTAATTTACTAAAAGCAAATCCACTTTGCACTGCAAGTGCACTGCAAGTGCACTTGGAGGTGCAGTCGCTGTAGATCTGAGGGGAAGATCTGAAATGAGGGGAAGTTGTGCAGATTTTTTTTGTCCAATCATGTGCAAGCTAAAATGTTGTTTTTTATTTTCCTTGCATGTCCCCCTTAGATCTACAGTGGCTGCACTTCCAAGTGCACTTGTAGTGCAAAGTGGATTTACCTTTAGTAAATAACCCCCATTGTGTGAATTCAGGCCTCATATATGAAGGTAGGGGGAATGCAATAGCGCCCCCTACTTATGGGAATAGGGACAAATCAATAACAGTTTGCTGAATATTTGAAATTTCAGTTATTTAATTGGTCACTTACCTGTCAGCTGACTTTTAAACTTCTAGAAAATTCTTCAGCTGATCAGGTGATCCAACGAACCTATAAAAACAAAGAAGAGGTTATTAAAGCATTCAAACCAACGATTTTATTCAGAACAACGGCTGCAGCAGAAGAAAAAGGCACCCCTCCCTTTGTCGCGGTCCTTCCTCCCCCTTTTGTTTTAAACATTCCTTCTGTTATAAGGGATAGTGGTTTTGTCATTGTTTGGTTGGTTCGAGCTTTTTTATTGCTGAACCATTGGTATTTATAATCTACGTATGGTTATAAATGTTATATCGTCAAGGTAAAATGTATTGGTAATTATTATTGGTTATATATATCGTCATACCAGGCCGCGGCCATTCATACCACATATTGAATCTATTGGTTTTTATTATATTTTAAAGTGTAAGTTGAATTGAATTTGACCTCTAGTCCCATGCAGTTAAAAAAAACAGTTTTACAGGCATTTGACATGTTTTGTTTTTATTTACTGCCTCTAAACACCCCTCTATTTTAGCCTATGTGTCCATGCACACATAGGTGTTTACAGGTGTTTACAGGCATGAGCATTTAGGGACAGAATCTGAACACACCAAAATCACATTCAGGCGAAGCGCGCTCCAGCAGAAAAAAATGCCAGACGCACCTAAACGTGCTTAAAAGTGCCTAAGCACACTTAAACGCTAGGCACACTTAGAGCTTGAGCATTCATTCATTTCAATGACAAGAACCAATTAATATTCTTTCCAATGAAATGAATGAATGAATGCCCAAATGCTTGATGTGACAGAATGCATCTACAGTAAACGTGTCTAAACGAGTTTGAAAAAAGGGCATTTTTTAACGCTGCTTTTCTTCTGCCAGAAAAAATGCATTTAGAAGAGTTAGGCAAATGGCCATTATGCACGAGGCCTGAAAGTCAGGCAGCTATTATTTTCAGAAGGAGATGGTAGCAATGGCAGTCCACATTTTTAAAAATGGAATAGGTCCTTTAAAACTAAATAGAAATAGAGCTCTCTAGTTCAGATCTGATTTACTCTAGTACTAGTTTGCTACACTAACCACTAGATGTCACTGTTCACCACCAGAAGCAGTATTTCAATAGAAATACATTTCTTGCTGGATTCAGGATTTGGTTATTTTGAACTGCCTCGTTTGAAATCAATACATTGCAAATGCAGAAATTGTCAAGACGGATTAAAGAACTTTATGTGATTAAAATCTCAACGTTACCATCTCAGGTTTATGGAACAGAATAAAGCCCTCCTTTATAAACGTTGTCTGGCATTAGATCTAGTTCAGTCAAATGCATTTTTAACACATATAAAAAAAAAAAGATGTATTTCAATGAGCCTAGTGCTTTAAACTGTGTTTTTAAAAAGCACAGCATGCTGCATTTTTTTTTGCACCAAAATGCATGAGAACACATCACAAATGCATATAGATGCAACTTAGTAAACATAAATAAATAATGCCAAAAAATGTATTACTAGTGAGCTGAAAACACGCAGCAGGTGCATTACAAAACCATGTAATCATGCATGTGGAACAGCACACTGAACGCAGACATTGTCGGGTAAACAAGCCCTTAAAGTGCACCCGTGTCTTGCCAATGCAGAGCAAAGAAATAGCTTCAATTAAATGCTAGTTACTGTGAGATGAATATAATCCCAATTAGCTTAAACCTATTATCCCTTCGCTCTCCTTTTGCTCTGTTTGGCCTTTTGAATTGATCATAAATACTCAGATAAAGTACTTCCTGGTATAGGAAAGTCATGAGGAACATGGTTCCTCTATGGTTTCCTAATCACTGTGGGGCAGCGATCCAATTGGATTCCGATCGCCCATGTGACCCTGGCGGCCATCTTAAGTGTGGCAGAGTCTATTTAAGACCCTGGCCTCTGGGTTTGGGGTGGGTAGTGTGGGTCAGGTCACCCATCTGTCAGGGACAGTGAAAGGTTCTAGTCGAGTAGGGAAAGCTTAGGGCTCCGCACTCTCCTTGCACACCTTCCGGTTTGGGCTCAGAATGGCCAGGCTGCATTCTGTACCTCTAGTGCGACGCTGTCAGGTTGGCTTAAGCCCGCTCCGCTACTTGCTGTTGTTTTCCGTGAGTGGTCTTGGTCTTTTTTCAATACAAGTTCTACCATTTGGAACTGGACTATGTCAGTGTGTGTGTGTGTGTGTGTGTGTGGTATTGCTGCGGCACCACACTGCACCCTCCCACAAGCATGCAAGTAGGTATGGGCTTTTTAATATTAAAAAGCAAGATGAGTATCAATAATGAATAGGCAGTAGTGACAATATGTGGGAACAAATGGACATGGGGAGGGGGGATTTATTAAAACTGGAGCACACAGAATCTGGTGCAACTGTGCATAGCAATCAGCTGCTAACTTCCGGTGCACTAGATTCTGTGTGCTTCGGTTTTAATAACCCCCCTTTCATTACAAAGCAGGGAACAAATGGCAAACATGACAATATGCTAGCAGCAAATGGACAATCATGAGCATACATGGGCTTCAATATACAGTTGTAACAATATTTGGGCAACCTGGGCACACACCCATAAATACCTACTGTAGCTCTTAGAATCTCTTGCAACAGCAACTCTGGTACTGACTACCTTGTCCATGCTTTTCCATGCTGCTGCTAAGTGCCAGGGGCAGACTGACCGGTCAAGCACTTCGGCCCTGGTCCGAAGGCCCAGCCGTAGAAGGGGGCCTGCCGGGGCCGCCTGCTGGAACTCTGGGTCAAGGGACAAAAATGTTGTGGCCGCAGGCCCGTGGCGACCATATTTTTTGGGTCTGGCCAGGTATAAGAAGGCAGCAGTTTGCAGCAGGCCCAGTGCGCGGAGGCGCACAGCACACGCCTGTGACGTCATTACATGTTGGGCCACGTGCCCCCACGCACTGGGCTTGCTGCAAACCTAGTTCTACCAGTATAGGGCAAAGCCGGTGCCTCCCTCCCCGTCCCTATTTTGCCTCTGCAAACAGTGTCAGTGCCCATAACATCGGAGGAGTAGAGGACACACCAGCCAGCCAGAGCATTGCCAGGTTGCCAGCCAGCCAGCCACTCACGGTCATTAACCCACTCACAGCAGGGGCAGGGTGCTAGTCAGCCACCCTTGGTGACCCACTCAGAGAAGGGCTAGGATGCCAGCCAGCTAGCCACCCACAGTAACCCACCCACACCAGGGAGCCAGCCAGCCACAGCAGAGTGCCAGCCACCTACCCCCAACAGGAAGCCAGCCACCCACAGCAGGGAGCCAGCCACCCACAGAAGGGTGCCAGCCAGCCAGCCACCCACAGGAGCCAACCACCCACCCACAAGAGCCAGCCACAGAGGACATGGGAGCCAGCCAGCCCACAGAGGAGTGAATGAAGGTGTTCAGTGTCCACTCAGAAAGAGGCCCCCTCCAGGTCCCATTATACTCTGTTGTAGTCTCTCATGGGACCTGGAAGGGCTCTTTCTAACAGAGACTTTTTAATGGACACTGAAAGGGGCTTCTCTGTTAGAGAGACCCCCCTCTAGGTCCCATTAGACTCTGTAGTCTCTAATGGCCTGGAGGGGATACTTTCTAACAGACTCTCTAATAGACACAGAGAAGGCCTCTGTTAGAGAGAGACCCCCCTCCAGGTCCCACTATACTCCTTTGTAGTCTCTAATGGGACCTGCAGGGGGCCTCTCTGTAACAGAGACTCTCTAATGGTCACTAAGAGGGCCTCTGTTAGAGAGACCCCCCTCCAGGTCCCATTAGAGTTGCCTGATTCACTTCCTGTATTTTGTTTTTTTGTTGAATGTGCAGAGATTCTGTTATTAAACAGTGTTTAAAAAATGTAGAAGTTGTACTTTGTGCAAAATGTAGGGGCAGGGCTAGGGGCGGTCATTGGCATGGCTAGAGTGGGTCATGGGAGGGGCCTGACAGGGGGCCCTTGCTTTATTTGGTCCGGGGGCCATGAGTGTTGTCAGTCCGCCCCTGCATGGTACCCTTCTCTATGCCCTGTTATCAACTTAAAAATCCTCGCATGGAATATTATTGCACCCAACTGTGACTGTTTTCTCATTGTACCAACTCCAGCTGGCTGTACCTGTACTGCAAACCCTGCCCCACCCTTTTTATGGCACTCACACAATTTCTGTATTAGACGCACTGTATCAAAGGAACTTGTGGTTAAAGAAAGGTTATGCTTATTTGGAATAAGTAGTCAGCTAATTATCAAGATGTATCAGATATATAGTATAACTAAAGGCAACATTTTTTTTAGTTTTGGACAGATGGAGAAGGATTAGAAAACCTGCCAGGTTTTTATTGCTATTTGTTCCCCCGTTTAGGGAGATTCACCTTCTCTATATGTCCTGGTGACTGTTATAAAGAGAAATAACAACCCATATTTTGTATTGTCACCAGAACAGGGAAAAGGAGTTACTAGTTTTGGTGACAAACTCACTTCCTGGTTTGGCGACAGGAAATGAAGGGAAATCTCTCCATTGAAACACAGATGGAAAAAAAGCTGATAGGAGTCATAGCCCTCCCTTATTCTATCGCAGATTAGAAATGTTTTGCCTTTAGTTCTATTTTATTTAAGGCTACCCTGTGCAAAGTACATTTTTAATGAGTTGATAGCTCTAAGAAGTGTAACTAAAGACAAAACTTTATTTTTTTCATTTTGCATAGTGAGTAAGGAAATTTATAACTCTTTTTTTTGCCATCTGTGTCCCAATATGTCCCAATATGAAGATGAAATTAGAAGAGTTCCCTCCAAATTAAGACAATCCCGGAGTGTCACCAGGGTCACTAGAACTAATGTAACCAATGGAAGAGTCCCCCTCTATTAGTGTTCTGGTGTTCTGGTGACAACCAAAAATGTAGGATTTTCTTTTCGATGATAAAGGTAAACAGGACAAATAGACCATAACAGGGGCACAGATGGCATTAAAAACCTGACATCTAAAAATAAAAATAAAACGTTTTGCCTTTAGATATACTTTAAATTTATATAATGGTATATAAAAAAAATGTTTTTTTTCTTTTCTACACCTCCATCTGCTTAACATTCTATCAATCATTGCTCCTGCACTCACCCTGTGAGGTTCGTGTGGTTTCATGTTGCAGTTTTTATAAAACAAGCTTTGCATTAATTTACAAAATTAGTTATAATCATATAATAGTATCAAAATATTTGATTTTGATATTATAATTTTTTTCTAAAATAATGTACTTACAATACCTGCTCTGTGATTTGCAGCCCGGATCCTCCTCTCTTGGGGTCCCCTGCTGGCGCTCTTGGCTCCTTCTACCTTTTAGTACCTCCTCTAGCAAACTGCTTGCTGAGGGGGGTACTCATTTGGGCTGGATCCAGAGCCGAACTGTTTGTGTCTATCTACATACACAGTGCATCTTGGCCCTGCCTCCTGCTCTCGCACCTCTGGATTTGATTGATAGCAACGGGAGACAATGGCTCTCACTGCTATCAATCTGCCCTTTGAGGAGGGAGAGAGAAAGCAGCACTGCTGCTCTCGTGCACAGGCTGGACCGAGATCAGGCTCGGGAAAGTATTTAGAGGGAGGCTGGGGGGAGCTGCACCAAAAAGATTTTTTACCTTAATGCAGAAAATACATTATCATACGTGCAGACCCTTCAGATCCGCCTGTCAGTTTTTTCAGGCGGATCTGAACGGGCTGCTACACACAGAAGGCATGGGTTCTCTTCAAAACTCATACTTGCCCATACAGTGAATCCAGCCTTGTCCCATTGTGCATTAAGATAAAAAACCTTCTGCCTTTACTGTCTACACTTTAATCTGGTAAGTTAAAGAGACCCTGTATACTGTACATTAGAGATTGGAGCAGTGACCTCACTTTTCCTGGTTCTCCTTGGATGCAAGTATGAATAAATGTTTTTGTGTGCACTAGTCCAGCTTGTCGCCCTAGAACGTGTTTTTTGGACCCTAAGGCCCCTTTCACACGGATGGACCGTTCAGGTCCGCCTGTCAGTTTTTTAGGCGGACCTGAACGGATGCTCCATACAGGTCTATGGAGCGACGGATGTCAGCGGTGACATGTCTGCTGGCATCCGACCTGCTCCGATCCGCTAAAGTGTGACAGATGGAAACCCTATTTTACATCCGTCTGGCGGATCAGATCAGATGAAAACGGACTCTACGGTCCATCTTCATCCGATCCCCCATAGAGGAGAGCGGTGCTGTGACAGGTCAGTTCCTGCACAGTGTGCAGAGACAGACCTGTCATCTGCCTGCTCAGCGGGGATCGATGGAGTGATCCCTGCTGAGCAAAGCGGAGCACGGACACATCCGTGTGAAAGGACCCTTAGGAGTTTATTTACAAACCAGAAAATGTGAATTTTACAAACATTTACGGGTGGAGAACCATCCAAGTGCATGGGTTTTAAATGGGAGCAATCAATTCACCACTAGTAAATGTTTGTGAAAGTCATGTTATCTACTTTCTATAAAGACCCCTAATGTAAATACTCAATTTTTCTTTCCCTTGTTGCATTCTCAATGGTCTCTTCTCCTCATGTTCGTCAAATGAAAGAGCTAGGGATTATGAATTCCTCTTCTATACAAATTGTGTTAGTGTATATTTACTATTCATCCCTATCATGTGACAGTTTCCAATGGGTTTAGCCAAAATCACCAGAGCTTTAGCCCATCACTATTCACCAGTAGAGATAAGATTGGACATCCTCTGAAATTATCTCTAACCTGAACTCTGAACTCCCATGTATTTGTAAGTACTCTATTTTTTCCCCCTTGTTGCAATTTCAATGGCCTCTTCTCCTGAAATTGACCTCCTGTTCATCAAAGGAAAGAGCTATCGATTATGAATTTATCTTCTGTACAGATTCTGTTGTTAGTGTATAATTATTGTTCATCTCTATCATGTGACAGTTTCCCATAGGTTCGGGCTGAACTGGGTTTGGTCAGAACCATAGCCTATTGCTGTTCACCAGTTGAGATGGTATTGGACATCTTCTGAACTCATCACTAACCTGAATGCTGAACTCTCATGTTTTTGTACTCCAATTAGTTTTGGGCCAGGACCCACAATGACCCTGCCTGCAGCTCATTGTACAAAAAGCTGGAGCTTGGAGTTCAGGTTAGAGGTGAGTTCAGAGGACGCCCAGGCTTATCCCAATTCCCCAGCAATAAACATTGACTAATAGTAGATGTAAATGTAGGCATGTTTCATTTTCCTTACTGCATTATTGCTAATCTAACATACAAAGCTTCCCTATACCTACACACCAGCAGCTGTGAAAGTTAGATAAGTGAGGCAGCGGAGGAGTTTAGATTCTCATTAATATACTATAGATTACAAAAAAGGCGGTGAGTATGTGACCTTAAGCAAAGGCAATTCACAGCTTAATTTACCATGTGCATGGAGCTGTATGAAGGGTTAAGCATCTGTCTTAAATACCGGATTGCAAAAACACTGATAGTGAAAACCATGAAACTGACACTTGGCTTCTGAATAAATAAGCACTTCACCCCTAGTCTGCCAAAGCAGCCGAACACCCTGCCTCTTTAAAAACAAATAGTGATTTGTCATTCTGGAAGCCATTAATCATGCTGGCCTATAATACACAAGCAGATGCTGAGAAAACCTTATTTTCCCATTTACTAGGATTGCAAGTTATCGACCAGGTGTCTCTCCATGAAAGTTTCCTTATGATGTCGGTCTGCTACCTTTGTATTAGTCTTTATAAGACAAAGCTGTTTGCATTATTATCAAAGACTTTATTATTCTTGGTAACACGTGTGTAAAGTTTAAAGCCAAGTAAAACTGCTATTTAATAACTTTCATAAAAAGAAGTAATGTTTTCAGCCAGGGAAGTGGGGACCAATGGCAATCAATAGGCCATCCCTGCTTAGATACAGATTAGAAGTCAGTGTATGCTCTGTTTATGTAAGTGGTAAAGAAAGTTGAAGAAATGCATCACTTCAAATAAGAACCGCAGATGCATAAACACCTTTCATATTTGAACGCGCTAGTATCAGATCCTATTATACCACCATAGAAAAATGTGTTTTATCTCAGCTGCTGAATCTGTGTACTTTCCCTTTGAGGTTTTTCCGAACAATGAAGTTAATGCCTCAATAGACATTTTGTTCTGTTTCATTGTGTTTTTTGATTTTTATCATTTAGGGCCATTGTGGAAATTCTGGATGTTCAGTTGGCAGCAGAGCATAATATACATATCCTGTGTGCTTTCTGTAAAGACAGAAGGTATTGATACATTGTTAAAGCAAAATAGGTGTAATGGTCCATTCCATTGGTATAAGAAATGCTTATTAAAAAAAATACATCATTCTGTCTGTTTTTCTGTTCTGCTAATATATACTGTATACAGTTCAGAGGATAAAGAAGGACTCCAGTCTAGTTTTTATCCCCTTCATGACCAGATGTCATAGAAGCCTAGATGCCCAGACCAAATTTAGTAGCATCAGAAAAAAACATTTAAACCTAATCACTAAAATCCTTTATACGCTTTACCATGTTAATGTAATTTAAAAACTAATTTTGATATTTTAAAAACTGCACTTTTTTTTAACCACTTTCTGCCCAGCTTACGTATGTAAACATCCTGGGCAGCAAGCGGTTATACCAGGATCATGGCTGCAGCAGTACCGTTTTTTTTAAGGCCTGTTAAATTACTTAACTGTAAAATTGATCCAGAAGACACAGTGCTGCCGAGCCCTCACCCCTCCCACTGCTTTCTGTTCCACCAGGTAGCCCGGGACCACAGTAAATAGTTGGGTCATCTGCTCACAGAAGAGATGGAGGAACATCTCTGATCTCCTCTGTAACAAATGAAGCCAAAAGCAATGAGTATCTCATCACTTCCGCTTTCAGAGCTATCATTCCCTGGCCGTCACAACAGCAGTTGATCAAACAAATCTGTGTTTGATCAGCTGCTTTGAAGGGCAAAGGAGACATCAGGGGTCTAATACACATCTGAGGTCTCCATAAAGAGTATCTGTCACGTAGGGCCTCGGTGTTATTGGTGGCGGTGCTCCATCTCCCCTTTTCATGCATGTTCAGCGGTGGCTTGAAAATTACCATTTGGGGTGTCAAGATACATATGTTTTGGACATTTCCATTTCATCAAACACTCTTTCTCACTCAGTGGACTTTTTCCTTTATTCATTTTTTCTATTATTGCTTTTGAGTTTATAATAAGTTCTTCACTGCATTTTATGTGTATGGTATACATTGGTTTAATCACCTGATATCACTGCATTTTATATGTATGGTATACATTGGTTTAATCACTTGATATCACTGCATTTATGTGTATGGTATACATTTGTTTAATCACCTGATATCACTGCATTTATATGTATGGTATACATTGGTTTAATCGCCTGATATCACTGTATTTATATGTATGGTATATATTGGTTTAATCACCTGATATCATTATTTCAATATTGCACATGTATACTGTTAGTTTGATATATTCACAATTATTCCAACTTTGATGCATTTAGACGTGTATCAGGTTATCTATGCACTTTAGATCACCCATTTAAATTTCAAATTGTTACTAGTGTTGCACCATCACTTCTCCACTTTTACTCTTTGCAATTGTCATTTGCGGTGCTGGCAACTTCCCCCCCTTTTTTTGGACAGCGCGCTATTTAGCACATTTTTTTTACATAGGGCTTGTTCTCCCATTGTAATAGTAATAGAGATAAATAAAAAAAAAGGGTAAAAAAGAATTAAATAAAATAATGATTTAAAAAATCCAAAAGCACCCCGTCCCTCCATGCTCACGGGAAAATACAAACATGCACGTAAATTTGGCATACATATGTAAACAGTCGGAGTAAGAGCAATAATTCTAGTGCCAGAGCTCATGTTCTAAACCAGCCTTTTTCAACCAGGGAGCCCAGGCATCCTGGGGTGCCTTGGTAAAATGCCTAAATTGATCAAAGATTGTATAAAAGCCAGCAGGTGGATCAAGCCTGCCTTTTAGTTACAGAAAGCCACAGGTTTTCATTATGCACCATTACGACTTTCTAGACACTGGCATCCTAACAACCAATGACATCATCAATAAGGAGGATGTTTGTTGCCTCCACAGTATGCTTGTTTGATCCTCCTCTGCCTCTCTCCCTCATCACTGGGTAGACATTAGCTGACTGATGGAGAGGAATTGAGGGTAAAGAGAAACATTGGAATACTAGTCAGTACCAGTGTGCAAAAGTGTATATGAATTGGAGGAATAAAGCACCTCTAAAGTTGGTTGTCTTATGTGTGAAGATTGCTACATTGTGTAAAACTATTAGAACAGATCTTTACATTGTATAATAGGGTGCCCTAAGACTGTTCATAATTTTAAAGAGTGTCTTGAGATTGTCTATAATTTTAAAAGGTGCCTTGACTGAAAAAAGGTTGAGAAACACTGTTCTAAACTGACAACCTTGTTAAGGGTCTTAAAGCGTCACCTATAGACATTTCACAGGTGTGCACAGCTTTAAATCTTAGCATGTTTGGTATCTATTTATTCTATGCAACATTGTATTTTATTATTTCCCCAAAAATGTAATATTATATTGTGTTTGTGTGCACTAAAATTCGTTTAAGTGCATTTTTTGCTCCGTCAAGCAAGTAGTTAAAATAATGCATGAAAATCCTGCTATGGAGGAACTTGTTCAGACATTTCCTGCTATAGGTTGGCAACGTACTGTTCCTGTCTACCAATTGTGCTTCTGCATTGCCACATGGGCTTCTCATGGTGACTAGAAGTGGCCATTTCAGCACCCAATTCACAGATATGGTGCATTGTTGTCATCATCAGGAAACCAACCCTATGAAATGCCATGCATATTTCACTGAAGCGCATGCACATAGACAAGCAGTGGCTACAAAGAGGCCGAAGGGGATCAGCAGCATGGAGATGTGACAAAGGATTAAAAAAAAATGAAAACGGTAAACTGTACATTTTTTTTTTAACTGTCAATTGTTTGTGATGCGCAATCATTTAGAAAACCTAGTTACCTATTTATAAAGCAGTGAATGTGGCATTTACCAAGCATTCACAAGTGGTTAATCGTCCCCTGTAATTTAAATCAACCAGGAAAATTCACCTGCAGAGTGAATCTTCCTGATAATGTCCCTCATTGTCATTCAGTTTTGTTTTATGTTTACTTTAAGTTGATAATAAGTATGTGATTTAATTGTAATGTTTAAATACATTTATACTGATGCATTCCAAAGATTAATAATTTAGAACTGAAATTAACTAACAGTTTAAGTATGTCACTTGATAACTCAATAAGTGGCAAATAACCTTCTAACCTCACTTACATATGCTTAGCATGAAGATCTAGCAGTACCCTAGCTCTACAAGCTCTACACCATGGGCATCACTAGCACCATGCACCTAGGGCACATCTCCCGCATCTCCTACCAGTCTACCCATAGGGCTGACTCTGAGTTCTGGGAGGGAGATTGCTGGGGAAGCATAATGACCTAGGATGAGAAGGTAATGAAGATTTGTGCTTGATGGGGAGATTGTGAAGAAGGGGAGTGTGAACACTTATTCTGGAAGGATAGATTGGGGATGAATAAGATTTGTACTAGGAGGAGTGATTGGAGGGGGGTGCCTGTGATTTGTGCTGATAGGAGGGATTTCAGCACAGGACGGTAATTTGGACTGGAAGGTGGGGGAAATGCATTTTTGCTTGGGGTGAATTTTAGCTTTCAGAGTGAATACGTGCTGGGAAGGCATGCAGATTAGTGCTGGATTTTTGGGGTAAGGGGTAATTCATCGCAAAATCGAATCATTGACAGGATAATTGTAATTGAATCAAATTGTGAGACCGGTGAAGATGTGCACCCCTAGTCTCCAGGCCCTGCAAGAAATCAGCCTTCTTCCTGGCTTTCTGCAGCAAGGGCCTGGATCTTCTCCTGAGCACAGCTTCCTCCACATCAGGCAGGACAGAAATACGATTGGCCCCAAACAGGCTACTGGGCCTAACAGCAGAGCTCCATCCAGCAGCACCTCCCTAAGCTTTAGCCCAGGGGAAGAGAGAGAGAGAGAGAACATGGCCTGTTCCAAATATTTATATCCTCTCCCAGCATACACCAGTGGCCTAAACCTCCTACAGGATTGGCTGAAGGAAATGTAAATTTTCAAAACTCAGTCTTGTTTATGAAATCTCATCCTATCTCATCCTATGGCCATTGATACCAGTGACACCTACTGGTGACAGTGAGAAATCACAACCCAACTGAGTTTAGATAAGACCAAGTGAAGAACTACATAATTAGTCTGGGGCTGACTACCACTGAACCAAAAAACTAAATTCAGGCTAGTAGCCCTTGTTTAAGGACAAGGGGGGCTACACAATGTAAGTACTGTCCCTGTGTGCAGATTTTAAAAAATAAATAAACTATACTTTAATATTCTTTATTTAGTTTGTATCTCAACCAATGTAACACTAAAATGTATTAGAACAGCAGCAGAATGTGAGTTAAAGCACAGCATGTAGCTACATCTGTGAATATTTCATAAACTTGCAGTTATCACCATCGGAGAATTGCATACTGCCCAGCAAGTGTTTCAAATAACCTAGTTATTTTCCTTCACTGAGTTTTCCACGCTGCAAGTCTATGCAGGACTGTAGGTGAGAAGAAAAACAATCCAGAACTTTGATTTAAAAGCAAACATAGCGTTCTTTGTATATCAGCTCTGTCACTTTATTAAAAAGAAATACTTTGCACAAGGTTACGTGAAAGTTTTCAATAGATGTCTGTAATCCTCTAAAAATGACTTGCTTTGAAGAATCTAATATTTTGAGTATGTTTTCATAATACTCATATACACTTTTGGAACGCTTCTAAAGGATTTTTTTTTTATCTTTCGCTTGCCAAGTGTGTACTGTTTCATAACATATATTTGTATACAGAATCATTTATACTCACTAGTCCATTACTATTCATAACAGCACCTAGAATCATCTATCCTTAAGCGTTGCATTAACCTTTACTTGCCTCCATACCATTATTTGGCTATAAATCAATGGCACTGAAGATACTTTAACCGCTTGCCGCCCGCCGCATGTCATATGACATAGTTGGGTTTGAGCGGTGATATCTGAATAATGCCTGCAGCTATAGACATCATTCATATATCTTCTTTTAGCACTGGCAATTCCCTACACCATAAGAATGATCATAGCAGCTGTTCAGCCGCTTGATCGTTCTTACAGGTGACGAGGAGGGACGTCCCCCCCTCCCGCCACCCCCTGGGGCTTCTACAGACTTACCCCTGCCAACGTTGAGTCGGAGAAGGGAACCGCTGGTGCCGGATGCTGACGATAGAGATTTCCGGCGGACCAGATGGTCCCCGGAGTCTCTATGATTGTTCAGAGGCCTGGCATTATGAAAAATGGCACTGGGATGCTGAAATGTTTTTTTTTTTATTATTTCATTATTTTTTATTATTTCAGGCTTCCCAGCCTAGTGGTGAGATGTGGAGACTTATTGACCCCATATCTCACTGTGAAGAGGACCTGTCATGCTTATTCCTATTACAAGGAATATTTACATTGCTTGTAATAGAAATAAAAGTGATCAAAAAAATGTAAAAAGAAAGTGTCAAACTAGAAAAATAAAAGTAAAATTAACAATACATCTTTTTTTAAAGCGTCCCTGTTTCTGTGTGCTCGCACGCAGAAGCGAACGCATACGTAAGTCACACCCACATATGTTAACGGTGTTCAAACCACCCACGTGAGGTATTGCCACAAGCGGTAGAGCGAAAGCAATAATTCTAGTCCTAGACCTCCTCTGTAACTCAAAACATGTAACCAGTAAAAAAATTTTAAAGCATTGCCGATGAGGATTTAAATTCCCGAAGTTTGGCGCCATTCCATGAGCGTGTGCAATTTTGAAGCATGACATGTTAGGTATCTATTTACTCAGCGTAACATCATCTTTCACAATATGCAAAAAAATTGGGCTAACTTTACTGTTTTTTTTTTTTTAATGTATGAAACAAAAAAACGTATAATGTATTTCCCCAAAAAAACGCGTTTGAAAAATTGCTGCGTAAATTTATAGCAAGATAAAAAGTTGCAACAACTGCCATTTTATTCTCTAGGGTCTCTGCTAAAAAAAAAATATATAATGTTTCGGGATTCTATGTAATTTTCTAGAAAAAAATTATGATTTTTACATGTAGGAGAGAAATGTCAGAATTGGCCTGGTAGGCAAGGGGTTAAAAAAAAAAAGATTTATGTTTGTCTGTCTTTCCATATACTGTAGATGCAGTAAATTTGTATTAACAGGTAATCAGCTATTGAGAATTTCATTAACCCCATTCCCATCTGCCATACACATATACCGTATATAGCAGGCAGTGTGGCAGTGGGCTTTAAAGTGGTTCTAAAGCCTTAAGTTTTTTTTTTACCTTAATGCATTCTCTGCATTAAGGTAAAAAGCCTTCCCCAGCCCCCATAATACTTACCTGAACCCAATCTCATTCCAGCTCTCTCCACTCTCTCCTTCCTCACAGGGCAGATTGATAGCAGCGGGAGCCTTTGGCACTTCAGTTCTAAACTGATCAATATAATCTTTCCTTTACATTAACCAATACAATATAATGCTCTATTTATTGAATTAGATATCACACTTTGGAACAGAGTCCTCATTAACCAGTAAAGCCACTGGCAAATAAAACAGCAATTTTGACTGAATCATCTCTTTGTTAAAGCGGAGGTCCACCCTATTTTACAACATTTGCTCAGATCAGATTACAGCAATCTATTCACTTAAAAACTGAACTTTTTTTTTTTTTCTACTGTACCTGTGTTTACCTGATGTTCCTCTTTGTATCCTGTCTGTGTATTCTGTGGATATGGGCAGGTATTTTGCGGGTATTCCGTCATTTCCTTTCAGCCGCACTGGCTCCTGGGAGCTTGTGTCATTGTTCCCAGGAGTCATTGTGGAGGCCTGCCGCAAGTTATCGCGGGATTTCGACGATGCCCGTTGTGATGGCAACCATGAACTTTACAGCGCTCCACTTATATACTATTGAGCATGCGCGGGAACGAGGAAGGAATGCTGGTAGCTCAGCATAGATGGAAGAAGGAAGTAAATGCTTGTGGGCTTCAAATGCCCACAAGCAAGATGAAAACGGCCGGCCTGATTTTATCTAAGTTCATCTTTACAATGAAACCGGACATCGGGCAAGCTAATTCTCCAAAAACAGTGAGTTTGCAAGTGTCAATGTGTGATAGTGTTACTGTGTGCAAAAAATAAAAAACAGACAGTGGACCTCCGCTTTAACAATGAGAATCCTTAAAAAGAAATATAAAAGAATAAATTAAAATGGAGTCCTAGCTAAGATTTTTTTTTTTTTCGTTTTAAGTCGAATAAGGAATAGTTATGACCTCTGTCAGGTTTTATCACCATTTGTTTCCCCATTGAGGAGATTTCAGCTCATTTCCTGTGTGGTCATCCCCAACAGGAACAAAGATAGCAATAAAAAAACTGGGTTTTGAGGTTTAATATTTCTTCATCCTGTTCAAAACAATGTTTCTTTCTCGTACATCACGGGACACAGAGCCTCAGTAATTACTGATGGGTTATATAGGGTATCACTAGGTGATTGGACACTGGTCACACCCTAAACAGGAAGTTCAACCCCCTATATAATCCCTCCCCTTGCAGGGATACCTCAGTTTTTTAGCCAGTGTCTTAGGTGTTGGACGTGTAAAGATGTCCTGTGCTGAGCTCCAAAGGGAATATCTTATATCCTATACTGGGGCAAGCCAGGCGAACCGGATTCATTTCAAAGTGTCCTTTCTAGGCCGAATTGGATGGTACCCAGGCCTCGTGTCCGAAGAAACAAGGTTTTACCAATAACGCCTCCTCTTTTTAGAGAGCTGGACCCCATATTTCAGAAAATTGTTTTTCTAGCCTTATTTCTGGCTTTACAGGCCCAGAACTGTGGATCCCCCAATCCGTAGGGGGCCCCAATTCTCTGAAGGTTTTTCCAAAACGGAGCCCACCGTGACAGGTGAAGATTGGGTCGGTATAACAGAACCCTGCGGCTGGATAAGGTAAGGGAGATTCCACAGAATTTTTTAATTCTAGTAGGTTTCTCCTTTTAAGTAAATGCATGCTATGCCTATTGTCGCCACCGGGGGCTGCCTAGAGCACATACCTTCTCATGCCGATGTTTGTCTCAGTGTTTTACGCTGCACATGCTCCTCCAGCTGAGCTCCAGGTAGCATGGGATGGGGGGCTCTCCTCCGGGTGATTCCCCCCAAGAATAGGGGGGCCGCAGGTGGTCTGTGAGGCGGTAGTATACCGCACTGTCACCGCCTCCGCCACCACCACCATTGCCACATGCAGGGGCCATCACTGCCGGCCTCTCTCCTTCCTCCCCCACCCCCAGCCTTTCCTCCACGCTTGTCCAGGAGGGTCGGCTCGCACGGGAAGCGCACATTTTTTTGAAAAACGAGGGGGGGGGCGGTAGAGTGAGGGGGGGTGGAGCGTCAGCACGGCGTCCAGCATGCTCAAACGCCCACATTGCTGGCTGCAAGGCTATAAGAGGCACACAGCCTTTCGAGGGACACAGAGCTGACGGTCGCATGTAAGGTGGGACACAGGCATTCTCCTAGGTAGCATTTACTAAGGAAACACTAGACTGGCCATTTGTTAGCAGGGCTTTTGTGAAACCTCCACCTTGTTGCTTTGCACTATGGGTAGAAGAGGTTCAAATACCCCAAGAACCAGAGGCTCTAGGGGATCTCCTTCAGGTTCTGAGGACCCCCTTTCTGCAGCATCCTCCCCCCCTGAGGGGCCAGGGACGGCTAGCCAGGGAGAGCCGTTGGGGTCAGGGGCTACACCTGCTTCTGGCACTTCAGCCCCTGTATACATTACACAGGAGGTTTTTTCCTCAACCATTAATGGTTTAGAGGAAAGATTAATGGCTGTAATTGCGTCTTCACTCAGTGGAAGAAAACGCATTAGGTCTTTCTCTGTTTCCCAGGACCCTCAGGCAGAGGAGCTCTGAGATAGGGCAGAAGAATCCCTTTCAGAGGATCTAGGTGGGACGGATGATTCCTCTTCTGAGGAATCAGGTGGAGAGGGACCCTCTTCAGCTTCCCAGGAGGAGAAGGTCTTAGTACAGATCCTTGCTGGATTGGTCCGCTCCACATTTAAGTTGCCCGTATCTGAATCAGTTAAAAAACCCTCTTCTTCTTTGGGGTCACTGAAACCTCCTCAAAAAGCACATGCTTTTCCTGTTCATAATTTACTTGAAAAGCTCATTTATTCTGAGTGGGATCACCCAGATAAACGTTTTTTCCGCCGAAAAAGTTTTCAACACTTTATCCTATGGAAGAAAAGTTTATTAAAATGTGGGGAATACCGGCCATTGACGCCGCCATTTCCTCCGTAAATAAAAATCTGACTTGTCCTGTAGACAATGCTCAGATGCTCAGGGATCCTGTGGAAAAAAAGATGGAGTCCCTGTTGAAGGATGTTTTCTCCTTAGCAGGTTCAGTGGCTCAACCTGCAGTAGCAGCGATTGGAGTCTGTCAATACTTAAGAGACCATGTTAAGCAGGTCATCAAAGTTCTACCTGAACAGCAGGCCCAGGGGTTGGCTAACCTTCCAGCGGCCTTATGTTTTGTTGTGGACGCCATCAGAGATTCTATCATCCAAACCTCTCGTCTTTCACTTGGGTTGGTGCATATGCGTAGAATCTTATCTTTGAGAAATTGGTTAGCTGAAGCACCATGTAAGAAGCTTCTGGCTGGGTTTCCATTTTGTGGTGCAAGGTTGTTTGGAGAAGACTTGGATAACTACATCCAAAGGATCTCTTGTGGGAAAAGCACTCTCTTACCTGTTAAGAAAAAGAGTAATCGTCCCTCTTTCAAATAGACTCTTTCCCCAGCGCCAGGGGCACCAGCCTCCAGGCAATCGCGACGGCCTCCTCCGTCTAGGTCAAGAAACAAGAGTCAACCCCAGGGACAAAAGAAGTCCCGGGGGAAGAAGTCTACTAGACAAGACACTAAGGCCTCTTCATGAAGGGGCGCCCCCGCTTGCTTGAGTGAGGGGAAGACTGCTACAGTTCTCAATACTCTGGCAGGAGGACTTCCAGGACAGATGGGTAATCTCCACGGTAACCTTAGGGTACAAACTGGAGTTCCAAAAATGTCCCTTTCCTCGTTTCCTCAGATCAAATGTCCCCAGGGATCCAGAGAAGAAGCAGTCGCTCCTTCTAGCGTTAGAGCGGCTTTTGTCGCAAGAGGTCATTATGGTGGTTCCCACGAAGGATCAAGGATTGGGCTTCTACTCCAACCATTTTACGGTCCAAAAGCCAAATGGGGATGTCAGACCCATTCTGGATCTAAGGGATCTGAATTGTTTCCTAAGGATTCGATCCTTCTGCATGGAATCAATTGGGACAGTAGTCTCCATCCTGCAGGGAGGAGAATTTCTGACATCTCTGCCTTTCGGGATAGCCACTGCACCTCGAGTGTTTACAAAGAGCTTGGCTCCTCCTCTGGCCAGATTAAGGGCCCAGGGTATAACTGTCATAGCATACCTAGACGACCTGCTCTTGATAGACCGGTCGGTAGCCTCTTTGAACGGGAACTTGAGGACCACAGTCAAGTATCTGGAACACCTAGGTTGGATTCTCAACCTAGAAAAATCTTTCCTAAAACCAGTAAGAAGACTGGAGTATTTGGGTCTGATCATAGATACAAGCCAGGAGAAAGTATTTCTACCTCAGGCAAAGATCACTGCTTTAAAGGAGCTGATTCTGGTAGTCAGGACCAAAAAGGGTCCTTCTGTCCGCCTTTGTTTGAGGCTGCTAGGAAAGATGGTGTCTTCATTCGAAGCAGTTCCCTATGCTCAGTTTCATTCAAGACTGCTGCAACACAGTATCCTGTCAGCCTGGAACAAGAAGGTTCAGGTATTAGACTTTCCGAAGCACCTGTCTCATGCTGTGCATCAGAGCCTCAATTGGTGGTTAATACCCGAAAACCTACAGAAGGGGAAATCCTTTCTACCGGTGACCTGGACGGTGGTAACAACGGATGCCAGTCTTTCGGGTTGGGGAGCAGTTCTGGAACAGTCTGCGGTCCAAGGGGTATGGTCCAAAAGCGAGAGGACCTTACCCATCAACGTTCTGGAGATCCGTGCGGTATATCTAGCCCTAAAGGCCTGGACTCTCAGGCTACAGGGTTGCCCAGTCAGGATCCAGTCCGACAATGCCACAGCAGTGGCTTATATCAACCATCAGGGAGGCACCAGGAGCCGAGCTGCTCAAAGAGAGGTGAACAAGATCTTAGTCTGGGCAGAGAAGCAGGTGCCATGCATATCGGCAGTTTTCATTCCAGGGATAGAGAACTGGCAGGCGGACTATTTAAGTCGCCAGCAGTTACTCCCAGGGGAATGGTCTCTGCATCCCGATGTCTTTTGGGCCATATGCCAAAGTTGGGGGGTTCCAGATGTAGATCTCTTTGCTTCCCGATTCAACAAAAAGATAGACAGATTTGTGGCAAAGACAAAGGATCCTCTTGCATGCGGGACAGATGCATTGGTGATTCCGTGGCATCGGTTCTCACTGATTTATGCATTCCCACCTATTCTGCTACTGCCACGACTCCTTCGCAGGATCAGGCTGGAAAGGAAGTCGGTACTTCTGGTAGCCCCCGCTTGGCCCAGGAGGACTTGGTATGCAGAAATAGTAGGGACGAGGGTGGGTTCCCCGTGGACCCTACCGTTACGCTCAGACCTGTTATCTCAAGGTCCAATGTTCCATCCTGCCTTACAAACGCTAAATTTGACGGTTTGGCTATTGAAACCCACATTCTGAAGACGGTTTGACGGTTTGGCTATTGAAACCCACATTCTGAAGAATCGTGGGCTTTCAGGTCCTGTGATATCTACCTTGATCAATGCAAGGAAGCCAGCTTCCAGAGTGATTTATCATAGAGTCTGGAAAGCTTATGTATCCTGGTGTGAATCCAGGGGTTGGCATCCCAGAAAATATGTGATAGGTAGAATTCTTGATTTTCTACAATTGGGATTAGAGATGAAGCTGGCCTTGAGTACCATCAAGGGCCAGGTCTCGGTCTTATCAGTATTATTTCAATGGCCACTTGCTTCACATTCTTTGGTCCGAAACTTTATGCAGGGGGTGACACGTCTTAATCCTCCGGTTAAGGCGCCCTTAAACCCCTGGGACTTAAATTTGGTTCTGTCTGTTTTACAGAAACAGCCTTTTGAGCCAATACGTCAGATTCCTTTGGTCTTGTTGACAAGAAAGTTAATTTTTCTGGTATTCATTTCTTCTGCTAGAAGAGTATCAGAATTAGCAGCTCTTTCCAGTAAAGAGCCTTATTTGATTGTACACAAGGATAGAGTGGTATTGCGCCCTCATCCTAGTTTTTTACCGAAGGTGGTTTCAGATTTTCATCTAAACCAAGACATTGTTCTGCCTTTCTTTTTTCCCAGATCCCTGTTCTTCGGAAGAAAGGTCACTACATTCTCTGGATGTAGTAAGAGCAGTCAAGGCCTATCTGGAAGCGACTGCTCAAATTCGCAAAACGGATGTTTTGTTCGTGCTGCCAGAGGGTCCCAATAGAGGACAGGCAGCGTCAAGATCTACCATTTCTAAATGGATTTGACAGATGATTATTCAAGTTTACGGTTTGAAACAGAAAATTCCTCCGTTTCAGATCAAGGCACATTCCACAAGGGCTATTGGTGCTTCTTGGGCGGTGCATCACCGGGCCTCTATGGCTCAAATCTGCAAGGCCGCAACCTGGTCTTCAGTTCATACATTCACCAAATTTTATCAGGTGGATGTGAGAAGGCATGAGGATATCGCCTTTGGGCGTAGTGTGCTGCAGGCAGTGGTACAAGGTCCTCAGGTCTGATTACACCCTACTTGGTTGTGGTTCCCCTCCCCTCAGGTAGCATTGCTCTGGGACATCCCATCAGTAATTACTGAGGCTCTGTGTCCCGTGATGTACGAGAAAGAAAATAGGATTTTTTATAACAGCTTACCTGTAAAATCCTTTTCTTTTTATGTACATCATGGGACACAGAGGTCCCACCCCTCTTGTAATACACTTATATTGCTTTGCTAAAAAACTGAGGTATCCCTGCAAGGGGAGGGATTATATAGGGGGTTGAACTTCCTGTTTAGGGTGTGACCAGTGTCCAATCACCTAGTGATACCCTATATAACCCATCAGTAATTACTGAGGCTCTGTGTCCCGTGATGTACATCAAAAGAAAAGGATTTTAGGTAAGCTGTTATAAAAAAAATCCTATTTTTTTTTTTTTTTTAAAGTTTCCACTGGAGGTTATTTGTAACTTTTTGAAGGAGTAGTAAAGCAATACCTAGCATCCTGATAATTTTCACAAGCTAGATCATCTAAAGGTCATATCATAATAAAAATAAAGTTAGCATTTAGCACTTTTGCTTTGTTTTGTCTGACCATTGACCTTTAAATAACAGTGCAGCACCATTTACTATATATTTTTGTTTTACCTTATCGTTATGGACTGACTCTTTTGGTGTTTGCAGCAATTAAACAGCCATACTGTATAGTAGCGCAGGAATATTTATTTTATTTCTGTCTAGATCCAGCTCCCATTTTCTAAAAAATGGCAACTGGACTCCCCCCGGGGGCCATCAGAAAAGCATACATCCTCGAGATTGTGTGGGGGAGAAATCCTCTCTCCACACAATATTCTTCAAAAAGAAGTAAGTTCCGATTATAGCTATCCAAGGTTTTTAATGAGTATAGAAAATGTCTAAGCTGGGCAGCTCATCAAAAATCCAGTTGGATACAACTGTATCTCCTGATGTCATAAAGTGAGACACCTGATATGTCCCCTGTTTCTTTAGAGCTTCAAAAGTTCCCTGGCATAGGCCCAGGGTGAGTTGTGGGTTTCCCAAAATAGGGAATAATGGGGATTCTATTGATGAAAGTCTACCCCTGGAGAAGAGCCCTGAGCATTGACGCAATGTGGGTCCGATCAGTGGATGTCATTTCATATAGGGTGGGAGCTCTCTATAACACCAGGGTGCTCTATGTAGCAATACATTGCTCTGTTCCTGCTCCAGGCTCGGCCATATTTTTAGCTCTCCGTGTCAGCACCAATCAATTAAATGTCCTAAATGTACTGCCTGATAATACTTATATATCTGGTACCCCCAGTCCACCATATTATTTGGGGAAGGTCAACAGAAGTCTATTAATCCTCAGGTTTTTTATATGCCCAAATAAATTTGGTGAATAATGTATGTGTCTGTTTAAAATACTGTACAGATATATTGATGGGTAAAGCCTGGAGCAGGTAAAAGATCTTTGGTAAGATGTTCATATTTATAATGCTGCAACTCCCAAACCAGGAATGAAACCCCCTATGCCATTTCTCCAAAATTGCCTGCACTTTACAAAAAAGTGGTGGAAAATTGAGCTCAAATGTGTGTGGAAGATCTACTGGGATCATAGTAACCTCCTCCAAGTTTAGGGTATGTGAACTTGCTCCTCAGTTTGTCCAATTTCCTGCGAACCAAACTCACTCTAGTTCAATCAGCCTTAATAATGGCACATAAAATGTATTTTCTATTTTAATCTTATTTTTTTAAGTTGTTTTTATTATAATTTCAAGGTAAATACAAAACAATACAGAGCCCATTGAGCATACCCAGGCACAGTCACTACAACTACCAAACTAAGAAGAAGAAAAGATTAAAAAAAAACGTATAAAGATACATATAATACTAACTAAACCTCTGCACGCTTAACCACCTGTGCAGAATATTTAAGGCAATCCTCCAATTCCACATATACCCTACAAAGCTTACTTTAGTTATTTATGAAATGAAATGTACATTGCAATTACATATTCATATTCTCCCCCCTCCCCATAACTATTGACTGAGCAACAGGTAGGTAGCCTTGTACAACGATAGAGCCGCGTTCACTAACCTCTTCCCAAAATTTATTGAGGGTGCTGATGAAGCCTTCCATCTGAGTACTACAGATTTACAGGCATAGTATAGTAATAATCCTAGCAGGGTTCTGATTGCCCGGCGTGGGGCCAGTGGTTGTACAAGTCCAAGCAGACATACCTCTACAGACAATGGCACAGGAACAGTGGTGACAGTCAAAATAAAATTGGTTACCTCAGCCCAAAAAATTTCAATCTGAGGACAGCTCCAAAAAATATGAATGAAATCTGCTGAGGGTGAGTTGCATCTCCAGCAAGAGGCAGAAATAGATGGATAGATTTTGTGTAGGTGCATGGGCGTGTAATACACCTTATGTACTATTTTAAATTGCACTAATTTATCTCTAGCTGATACTAGCTGTGAAAGGGGACACTCCCACATTTCCTCCATCGTCTGTGTCTAGTGTAGGGATTTAGACCACCCACTTTGCCTTAAGGTTTTCTAGTACCGTGTGGACGTTAGGGAGTAATGCTTTATATATGGTGGATAAGGGCTTAGATAGAGCTTCATCCCTGAGCAGAGTCTCCAGATTCGAGGTGTAAAATGCCACGTGAGCATTTTCAAACTGAGTGTTAAAAGCGTCTCTAAGCTGTAGGAATCTAAACAAGTGTGAGTTAGGTAAATTATATTGTTGTTTCAACCCGTCAAAAGTCTGTAGTCTGCCTTCAAAACAGATCTGATTTATATATTTGATGCCCTTGCATGCCCATACACATTCTAATAATTGCAGGTTAAACTAAAGAGGGCTTTGCAGGGAAATGTGTCCAGAAGGTATGGGGCGTATTAAATTTGCCACTAACCATGCCCATATGACCGCTCTCATCACGGTTGTGAGAGGTAAGGGAGCTCTGGGACCCCGGTAAAGTAGGTTCTGTAGCGCCTCATAAGACCCCAGACATGCTGTGTATTTTCTATTTTAATTTGGAGAAATTATCAGAAGTACTCCCTGTAATACATGTGTCAGTGATTGAGAACTAGCAATCTGAAGTAAATATCAATGGCAGTTGTTCATTTTTTATGTTCAAAATTTTATGCGATTCAAACCAAGGGTTTTCGATCATATTTGTCCAATCCCTTTACAGGGAATAAACTGATAAGGAATTGTATGCATGATGATAATTGATCACTATTTTTTATGAAATAATAGTTACAAGTGGTGTATTGTTTACATAGGATTACTTTCTTTTTTAATAACCAATATCTAGTTTTATTATGCACTATTTTTCTTTAATTCCCTTAATCAGGAAAATATTGCATTATGCTCCCTCGATGGAGCTGACAACCATAGAAAATAAACATAACCACAGCACTACCTACACAGAGTTTGTTCTCCCTGTGGCTGCGTGGGTTTCATCTGGGTACTCTAGTTTCTTCCCACAATTCAAAGGCATGCTGGTGGGTTAATTGGCTCCTGTCTCAATTGGCCCTAGTATGCATGAGCTTGAGTTAGGAACCTTAGAATGTAATCTCCTTGAAGGCAGGGACTGATGTGAATGTACAATATATATGTAAAGCGCTGCATAAATTAACCACACTATAAAAGTTCCTTTAGGTCTGGTGAATCCTATAGTGTTCAGCTGGCAACCTACATTTTCTGATTATTTTTGCGCTGATTGCTCATAGTTTAACACACTATAAAAGTGTCTGTAATAAATAAATAAATATTAGACACAATACAGAAATTATTAAAGTGCATATAAAGAAAGGGCTGACCACACTCCAGACCTCAGATGAATGCAAGCTTTATTGAATAAAATCCAGACGAAATATACACCACAAGCCCAAGACACGAGATGACAATACAAATTATTCATGATGGCTATGCGAATGCTTGAGATATTTGCACAGCAAATGTTCTTTAGCTAAACCCCTGAATGTATGTACAGACAAAAATGTTTTCTTTGTTTTTCATAGGGTGAGAAAGGGAATGAACCACATCAGCTTTAAATTGCTATGAGAGATTTAACCTAATTTCTTGTCCTGCTGATATACCGGAGAAGAATTGACGGGAACTCTCCAACGGCAACACAGAGAGAAATAAAAAGCTTTTTTTAAATAGAGTAGGATAATGCTAGAACTCCTGTGTCACGTACCTGGATGGGATGTTCAAAATAATGAGTGGGGCCTCCCTCGCTGCTCAAGTCCTAATACACTTGGATAGAAGGACTGAGTAGGAAAGTAGGAACAAAGGAGTGGCATGAATGCTGGTGGATGATAATGGAGTCAAGGAAACCGTAGAGCACTGTCACAGGTGGTATAAGTGACAGAGGGATTAAAGCCATCAATGTAAAAAGGTCAAGAACAAGTCAAGGTCAACATCAGAAGGGCAAGATGATACCAGATCAACAACAGGCCGAGACAAAGTCAGGAACAGACTGGAAATTTGCAGGCAGTGAAGTACCAGAGCATGTTAGAAAAATGAGGTTGGTGGATGAGCCAAGGTCAGTACCAGAGCAAATGAACAGGTAAGGAGAAGTAGCAGATTTTAACTCAAAATATATGCTCACAATAAACTGTATTTTTTTATGCACACTATGCAGACATTTATATTATTTTTATGATAAAAATGCAAAAAGGCTTGTATATTTACATAAAACATTTAAATATCAAAGCAGCTTTTAAGAGGTTTGAGTTTTACATCCAGTAATATTATGCTAAATGTCCATACTCCTTACAAGCATCTGTACTTTCCAAGATCACAGAAGCACACATGTGCATACATATCCCTAACTAGCTCAATATGTTTGTATCAGCATGTCAGAAATACAGCTATAAATCACTGAGGGTGACATTTATTTGCAGTCAATGTACCATGAAAAAATAATGAAACAAGCTAAAAAAGTTAACACCACAAGACTTATAAAATTGTAGAGAATATAATGTCCTGTAACTAATGAAAGGAATATGAAATACCTTCCAGGAAATAACATTGTGCTTTGTGTTAACATAAAAGGGGTAGCTTGCACATAAAGATTATAGCACAGACTGTACAATATTGAAACAATTACAAAGTAGATTGCAGAGTGGATGATTGCCACTTGACCAATCTTCTTTGATATAGCTTGGCTTTACATGATGTACTGTGCATCTGTAAACGTTCCTGTTGGAGCATAATTTTTACAGCTTATTATTGTCAGTAAGAACTGCACAATGTTACTTCCATGACATTAGAGGATTACAACGTAAAGTGATTTTTTTTTAAATAATAAACACGTCATGCTTACCTGTTCTGCGCAATGATTTTACACAGAGCAGCCCTGATCCTCCCCCTCTGGGGTCCCCCAGCGGTGCTCCTGGCTAAACCTTTTTTACGAGTGTCCCCATAGGAAGCTGTTTCCTATCAGGGCAATCGTGCAAGCTCAATCTCGAGCCATGCTACCAGTGTCGATAGACAGCACTGCTCGAACCCACTCCCCGCCCCCTCGTTACAGGTTTTGACTGACAACATTAGTAGCCCATGGCTTCCGCTGCTATCGATATACCCTGTGAGGAGGGGGAGACCTGAGAGCCGCTGCTCTCAGGCGCAGCACTGGATAGAGATCGGGCTTAGGTAAGTATGGGGAGGGGGCTGGGGGGATTCTGTGGCACAGAAGGTTTTTTACATTATTGTACAGAATGCATTAAGGTAAAAAAATAACTTAATTCTTTGGAACAACTTTAAAATTGGTGTTCCATTTTTAGCAGAGGGTGCAGAGTCTCTTCATTGGAGGAGTAATGCAAGTGGCACTCATCATAACTAAACATAGAAAAGGTATTCTAGCTTCTTTTTTGCTGCTCTACTTTAGAAACCAACTAAAATTAATATGTTTATGAGGTACAGCTGCATCAGGCTAAAATTAGCAAAGCAGTTTTGAGCACCCTATCCAGATTGGCCTTAGAAAAGCTTCTTGGTAGAAGTTCAAGGAAAACAGACCTCCATTAATGGCACCAGTTGCCTACTGAAGTAGTTTTCCATTGCCATATGTAGACTTTTTAATGAATCACCCTTCCAGGAGCTTATGAAGCCATGTTTTCTTGGCACTGTGATTTCTCTGCTACTACTGTAGGGCACTGGACTGCAGTTTCAATAAGAGATTATCGACCAGCGGTTATATTCCAAATATTTGGATTAAAGTGTATCTAAAGCCAAAACTTGTTGTGGGTACAATGGTGAGGGGCGAGAACTCGTGTAAGGTTTTTATTGCTGTCTGTATCCCTGACTAGAGATTCAACCTTTGTGTTTGTTACCGTAATTACTCTCAACAGGACTGAAAGTGAGAGAAAATTCAAAATTTTAAGTTGTCACCAGAACAGGAGTTCGAAAAAAAAACTTCAAATAGAGATACTTGTTCCAGTATAATAGGGCAATTCCCTCACTTTGGATAATTTTTCAGTTGTGTCTGAAGTGCTTACCCCCGGAGGAGCCGCTTGGTATGGTGAGTTCTTTGCCATGACTCTAAGAACTTCTTCGTCCCCTCTGACACACCTGGTTTGTTTTTTTATTTTTTTGGTTTTTGTGTTTATCCCACTATATGCTGCTGCTTTTTTATATACATGCTATGTTCATTACTGATTTTTTTTTTTTTAGCGCAGTACTATTTTTTGCTTTTTCTTTTTTGCTTTTTTGGTATTGAGATGCTGCAAATACCTATGAGCTCAAGTATTAGTATACTATCGACAACTTTATTAGCATATAGGAAATAGGCACCAGGCTACTCCGTTGTGAATACATTAAGTATATTAGCACAAGCCAAAATAAATGTCAATGTATAAAAATCACTGAACAGGTAAATGAGTCAGAAACTGAAGTGAATACTAGGCTAATATGGCAGGTAATCGATAACATTGTTGTACTAAGTTAAATAAAATATAACACAAAGGTTGCACTGCTCCAGGTGAGGTATGAGATCTCCCCCTGCTGTAACAATTGTTGGGTGTCAGCCTTGGACTGCAACCAGAGCATGTATGAACAAACAGAAGAAGGAGATGGCGGCACTACCAGCATAAAAAATGTAGTTTATTGGAAACCCATTAAAATCGATGACACACTATGCACACACATCTCCTGTGGCTTCAGCAAACACATTTCACACACCTGTGCTTAGTCATTGCTCTAAGCACAGGTGTGTGAAGCGTGTTTGCTGAAGCCACAGGAGATGTGTGTGTATAGTGTATCATCGATTTTAATTGATTTACAACTACATTTTTTATGTCGGTAGTGGTGCGATCTCCTTCTTCTGTTTGTTCATACTAAACAAAATAAATCTAGTATCAGCAGCATTGGTAAAGAGCAGCATAACCAGATAACCATATAACCAAAAACAGCATCAATAATAAAGAAAAGTCTCACAGTACCCCTCTGCAACAAATAATAAAAAAAAAAATAAAGTGCCCCAGTGCACTCTATGGGTATCCCCCTGAGTTTAGGTATATGTATATTTCCTGAAATGGGTACCTCTGGGAGGTAGTTGTACAGTATCTGGCACCTGATTAACAATCTTCAGCCAGCTAATGGTGGGGCCCAATCTGTATGGTGGTGCACTTAATTAGCATCCTTTTCAAATCTGCATGCAGTGGTTGGTTGTTTGGGCTGCTAAGCAAATGGGCAGTCTTCTCTGATAATGAACTGCTAATAGTGGTACGGTAAAAACCACTCACCTGGCTCCCCAGCAAACCATGCACTGAACATTCCTCCATGTTTGGCTCTCAAGAACCTGATTTTCAAACTCAGTCCCAGCACTCCAGTCCTTACAGACACTCTCACACCCTGGTCTCAGCACACCGAGGACACAGATGTTTACTGCTCCAACTCCCATACATCAAAGACCCGGTTCTGTATCTCCAAGCCAGGGAAAACTCTTTTTTTTTCTCCTCCCCTGTTTGCAGGGATTTTTGGGGGTTGAACTTTGTCCCATCCCCCTCCCCAGTGCAGTGCTTCCCCAAGACTACTCCTCCGAGGGTATAATGTGGCTGCTTTATAGTCTCTGCCCCTGCAGACACTCTGGGTGGGAAGGAGAGAGGATGATAGAAACCCACAGCTGCACAGGAGTATTGGTGCTCTGCCTGCCAGTCTCATCTATCCGGCCAAGTACCTGGCTATATGTCTGCAAGAGAGGAAGTGAAGGGAAACATTGCTAATGGGATGCAGATAAAAAAATAAAAAAACAAGGAAAAACTTAAGGAAGTGTAACAACAATGATATGCGGCTAAATCATGGGACAGGGAGTAACAACAACTGGCAGCTGCAAAGTTAGAAGTAACATAGCAAAACAGGTTTAGGATGGCAAAGAGAATACATACACTACAGAATATTACAAAACAGAATATGAAACATGCACAAACATGAAATCTATAGTCTCTATAAAAACAGAGAGTCAAGCTGGGATTCACTACTTTACTAAAGCAGTTCAGAACACAAACAGCTACTGGTGATTGTCCTTATGATCATTGTACCTCTTAGTGAAGTGCAGGGTACAGTGGTATGATAGGTAAACAGCTGAGGGGATCCCAGGTCTGAGAACACATGTGACCACCCCACTAGAATTGGAATACTCTGATAGTAAGTAGGAATTGTTTCCCACAATAGCTGGGTCTGGAAAAGCTGCATGCTATTGGACGTTTCTTTGACTGCCTGCATGCCAGTTCTGACAGTGAAGGGTCATTCAGCTGGTTGCATATCACTTGACCAGTTACATTGCCCTCATCAGATGTGGTCTCCCTGAACTGCTGAGGGAGGAGAGCTGAGAAACATATTTCCCTGAGCGTGTCCTGAAACACAAGGAGTTTTGGAAAATGGATGCATCTGAGCATGGTAAGTAAGTGGACACTCAGCTGTAGAAGTTTTAACTATTTTCTATTCCAAAATAATACAAAACATTTGGGTTTTACATATACTTTAAAGGTCAACTGATATGGTAAGTTAAAGGTCATTCAGGTTAGGGGAGAGGTAATGGGTTTAATTTTGGGGAAGTATTCAAATGTCAATACATATCATTTTTTTTCTATTTTTATTTCTTTCTTAAAATATAAAAAAATCCTACGTGATTTACCAAGCATCTTATCATATCCATTTTTCATTAACTTATATTAGCAACTCTATCTCACAAATCTACGTTTCAACTCTTTTAATTGCCACATAAGGTTTTAATCCCTGACAATGACTAATAGTGTTTATTAAAAATTTGGGATCTGACACCCCTACAAAATGAGTTTGATGCCAGACATGCTCTTTGTGAAGAAACAAACTTAGAACCCATTTAGCGCCATCACTGATGCCATATGTATTATCTGCTATGACAAAATAAATCCTGGTTTCTCTTTGCTCCCTTCTGCTATGAAACACCACTCATGTCCTCCATGGGTCTAATGGCATCACTAGTTCCAGATTGTTCATTTCATGGCCAAAAAAAATGGGCCACCAAAACAATAAAGAACTAATACTTTTTTTTTCTTTAGTGCCCATCTAATGTTGAAATACCAAGAAACCCCTGCACTATTTTATGACCCACTTTTTTTCTGAAGCTCCTATGCAGTATTAACTGCACAGATGGTAGGCCCACCCCCTGTGCGTATGCATTCTTTTCTATATATACATCATTTTAAAAACATCCCTGAATAAATATATAAAAGGAAATAAAATAAATTTGCCAGAGAAGATATTTAAAGCTCCACTCCAGGATCGCTGCAAAGAAAAAAAATCCCTATCTAAATGCCCTTACTTACCTTACCCATCAGTCACATGATGCTGCAGATCCAAGCCTTCTCCTCTTCTATCTACTTTCCTTCTCATTCAGTCAGTGACGTGGGAACTTCCTTTTAGATGTTCAGTGACTGGGTCCTCTCAAGATCCAGAAGAGGGCATCTTCATCACAGGGGACCCCCACCCGGATCTGCAGCATTTATGGACCTGAAGTGGATACTTAGCTTCAAAATGAAAGCTACTGTGTAAGAAAATGGGAACTCACAATAAACGCTGTACCACTAATTGAGATAATGCAGATCCACCATCCATGCTGCAGAATGCTGCCCTGTTCCAGGGAAGTTGCCTGCCGAACCTCTATGTCCTTCTATGTCCTCTATGAAGGTTAGTGGGATGAACCTTTAAGCACTGTGGGGAACCCGAAAATTGGAACCACTTTGCTCTGTAGGGGACCAGAAGATTGAGACTCCTGTAAGAGTTGGTTTCTAAAGAAGACTTCATCTGAAGTTTCCTCTTCAATGGAGAAGCATTTGGAAGAGCATCACTTGACAGCACAGTTGGTAGGAGAGATAATTATATTATTTTTTACAAGTATAGCTTTTATTGGGCTTAGTGATTCCTTAGAGATTGGTTGGCTGAATTTTTGATCAAGATGTGATTAGCCTTGATGATGGCATTGCTGATGACAAAATATAGTATGTGGCATTTGTTCTATACATATAAACTTTTCTAAATCATTATATTGTCACTTTATTTCAATCTGCATTTAAAAATAATCACCATTGGACTGGATTGCTGCAGTTTGGGTCTGCTTCATTATCTGGTCCTCTGCTGTCAGTTACATCTCAAATATGCAAGGTAATAAATAAGTGGCGGAATTGGCAACAACAGTGAATAGTATTCATATTTGTGTCTGCGAACTGTCAGCTCTCACAGCTGATTTTACCACAACATCCTAACAAAAAAATGGAACTGAAAAAATTCTACAAGATGAATTTACAGGCAATTATTTCCAGATGTTCTCAGCTGTCATTGGATATTCATTTTTTCACATCTAGCTCAATGTGAGATTGCATACTTGTCTTTTTGTTTAGCTGTCTTTGTCTGGGAACTCAGACTGAATTACCATTTGGAAAGGGCCCCATCAACCAGTGGAACTTGCATTTGTCAATATATGACCATTTACTGTAATTTTTACTTTCTTTAAATAAACATATAGGATGTTCAGTTTTCCAAGGCGGCTACAAAACAATCTAAGTAGCACGAGACTCAGTTACTTATAACATTTAATTATACAAAGTGTATGAGAACATAGTGATTTAAATATTATCTCATGTGTTCGGCTAACCACATACATAAAAATTAGATTTCTGGATGGAATAAAAAATGATAAAGACCTACACTATATAGATATAGCTATAGCTATATGTCTGTATATCTATCTGAAATACACTAAAGATGACTATGGAACAAGAGCTGACACTCAAATCCAACTTCCAGGGTAACAAATGTATAACAAGAGAGATTGTTAAATGAAACAATATTTTTGACGTAGCTTATTGTGCAAGTGCTACATTTACATAAGTCCTATTAAAGCATGGATATTATACAGAATATTTTTCAACTTGTAGGCAATCATATTACTGAAGATCTGCTAACTGGTCACACAGTTTGGCTATCACTCTCACCACACTTGACCGCTCCATCATGGGCTTGGACTTGCAAGATTCATCACCTGGGAGTTCTTCCTTAGGTACAATGAACTGGTATTCTGGTCCAATATTTTACTCATGACATTCTGCAAAAGCCTGACAGTTGGATTGATGATGCTACATTTAATGGAAAAATAACCTCAATCTATTCCTCAGTGGACAGAGATTTAAGTGGGTGGAGCCAACCAGTGGATAGCTGCAAGAAACAGCGGAGACAAGAACTGCAAGGAACATCTTAAAGAGGCACAAACAAACATAGGAGCAAATGCATTTTTTTATTTACTGGTGCCAATAAGATCCTGACAGCATAGTTGTGAGCTATATTTGTGAACCATCTTATAATAATCTAACAATAGATATGTGATGATATATCACCTGACCTTTCCTTATTCCCACAGCAACATACAGGAGACCCTAAAGCTCACCCAGAGAGTGCGTGATCATATATTCCACTCAAGTATAAATCTCCTGACGAAGCAAATGAAACATTTTGAAAATGCATAGATACCATTCCCCTGCATGATTGTCAATAAACTGGATGAAAACAGAGGTGTTTCAAAAAATGCGTGAACAATGATAGCTGTGAAGTAGGTATGGGGGATTGATTGAACATTTTGAGAACAAACTGTAACAAATAAACCCGATCAGTTGGAAGACAAGTTCTTGCTAACCCCTTATACCCTCTTCATGCAAAATTTATAATATGGCTGTTTTAAAGATAATTTAGTATTTTTATAGTTGTTTTATTGGTTCCAAATGACCTTATAAACATTACATAGCTTAACAATACACAGTGAACCTTAACTTACAATAAATTCTGAACCCAGAAAGTGGTTGTCCTCTGTGGACAACCACTATTGGGCCTATAACTTTGTTAAAAGCCTCAATACATATCAAAAGCTCTTCTGATTCTTCCTTTAGACAGAGTAAAAGTTTATTCAATCTCTAAATATTTTCAGTTTGTTACCACACATCATGAATGTCTTCTGCTTTAAATAATCAACTAACATTCACCAAATTGTTAATTTAATTATATAAAAGTATCAATTCATTTACTTGGTGCTCCCACTAAATTTAACAAAACAGAATACCTAGACACATTTCTGATCCAGTCAATATTTCACATTATAATAAGCATGAGGCACTGTCAATTCCCTGAAATAAAACTAAATGTCAGGTCTGTGCTAAAAAAAGGGGTATTAAACTAATTTACCTACATCTGCTAACTTCACTCTAGTTCTAGCACGGCAGCATCTATTAGAATCTTCAGAATGTATCTTCCAGAAGTGTTGGATACCTTTGACCCCCGCCTGTATGGGCTGAATATTCTTTCCCTGACCCTTAATGGGTCCTCTACTAAATCCTGTAGTGTCATAATGGTCAGAGGAAGGAACTACAGGACATGGCAAGAGACACAGGTATCGGACACTCCAGGAAGTGCTAAATGTTAAAAGTCTGACAAAGGGTGCAATGCTGTAGCAGAACGTAGGAGCCACAGAGAGGTGAGTATAATACCACTACTGTTGCAGGGACCTGCCATTTAGATTTTTTTTCTCTAGAAAACTGATAGGGTCCCTTTAAACACTACAACATTTTGATTCCTCCTAGTAACTCTATTTCAAGATATTAAACACCTTTATTTAACAGGAGGCAATAAAATTTTGATCTTCTGCAAATGCTGGTATAGTACAGGTAATATTTGAAGTTGGATATTTCTTTGCATGTTTTGAATATGAATTTGCTCCAATCATCGAGTTTTGTTTTTTTATTGTTCTATAGTGATTTATCTTCTTTTCTTTATACAAGAGTAGCATCTACATCCTGTGTTAGAATTCTAGCTTAGAGATGGCACCATTATGTAAATCCCAGTGCCTGTACAATAACTTTATTGGCTGTGTGTGTGTATGTGTATAGCTTGCCTCACACATGTCAGCTCCCTACTTCTACCTCTCACCCTGTAAACTGCCTGAAAGTTACAATGGCAAAACTGTCCACTTATGATTGGGCAACTAGAGATGAGAAAATCCTTTCTCTTTCCTGCAGCTGAGTAGAGAGATAATTCTCCAAGATAATTCTCCAAGACTATATCTCTCAGGAAGACAAAAAGTCCATGCCTTAGCACAATCACTTTACTGAAGCAATAAGTTTTTGATAAATGCCATTATTTAAAAGAAAAATTATAATGTGTTAGTGTGACACATCCGGAAGTTATTCATACAGACTTATAAAGTTGCTGAAAGGTACCCAAGCAGGGCAAAGAAACACGTTTTGGTTTAATCTTTTACTACTAGAGCATTTTTTTAGTTTTTCCTAAGTTAGAAAATTACTTAAGATCCCCCAAATATTGTATATTTTTCTGAAAGCAGATGTCCTGACAAAATAACCGTTTTTTTATGTTACACAATATTTGCGCAACTGTATGTCAAATCTATATTTTCAGTAAAAACACACTATAATTAATTTTAGTGCACGCAAACCCAATATAATCCCCCTTTATTTAAAGAGAAAAAAATAACAGTTGAGACTGTGTTGAGTAAAGAGACACCAAATATGTCAGGACTGAAAACTGTGTGTGCCTGTGCAATGGCAAAAAAATACAGTACCTCATATCATCAATGGGCAATGCTTTAAATGCCTTATCAATTTAAAGTTACTATAAATAATGGAAGTATTCCTACTCCGGTATGTACAGAGATACCCAAAATGTGTTGGGCAAATACATGTGCATGCACAGGCACTGCTACATTTTTTCTGCATTTTTTTTATTTTATATCTATCTTTTTAAACACTTTTTATTTTTTTCCACATGATTTTATTGCTCTCACAAGGTGGCTGAGAAGCCCTCTATGATGGCATTGGGCAGGTGGCAGGTACTTTGTATGGGGACATCAGGGCCTTTCAGACCTCTAATGTCTCCCCTTTACACTAGTAAAGCTGTTTGATGACCCAACTTTGCTGTCATCCTGACAGTTTTTTGTGGTCCCAGGCTCCCAGCACTCTACTGGGGGGGTTCTGTTTAGGGTGGTACCCTGAGAGTCCCATAGAAGTAATTGGGATGTTCTACAGCCACCTAAATCACTTTCACTAAATAGCCTGGAGCCTACTGCACAAAAATCAAGCTCACAGCAGCTATCACTGCTATTTTAACATATTCAGTGGCGCTACTTGTGGGATACTGCATGTAATTGGCAATGAAAGGATTAAAGGCCCATCACCCAGCATCCTATCATCACTTTTGCTTCACGCTCATGACTTTTTACTCAGCCATCATTAGCAATGCAAATGCTTGGCACTGCCAGGTATGGAGGAGAAGCATGTTACTCACTACATGTGACAGCACTGATGTTTGGTAACTGGCCTACCACTGTTACATGGGGGTTGGGCTGACATTCAGCTGATGTTTGGTAACTGGCCTACCACTGTTACATGGGGGTTGGGCTGACATTCAGCCCTCTGTAAGCTCCAACTGGAAATGTAACTTCACCGTACACAGGGTTGTCTATCTTCACTCTCCATGGCTGAATGGAGCAGTGAGAGAGTAAAAGGAAAGTGAAAATATATTGTTGGGGAGTTAAGAAATAAAATCAACCTTTTGCTTTTTCTTGCATGGCAAAGCACAGATTTATGTTAAAACTTTTAATGCGATTTGGCAGACTAAATGGCTTAGCCAAACTGACCATGAAGTTTGTATGTATGTCTGCTGAGGATATCATACTGTAAACTACATAAGCTGCAATAAAATGTCAATGAACTCTCTAAAGCATGTCTGTTTTAGGTGTGTGAATAAAATAAATAATGAATCTCTGAGTGTTTCAAAGGCACCAGCATTGTTTACGTTCAAATAAGCATTGACTCAATGCTTTAGGTGCTGTGCCCAGAGGTTGAGTTGGTGCTAATCTGTGACAGGACCTATTGCTTTTCTCTTGGGCAAAGAAGTGTCACCTGCAAAAGCTTGTAATTAATGAAGAGCATTTTCACCCAAAGTTCACTCCTAACATGTCTCATGACCTGGAGACTGCCAGAGTGTTCTGGTAGGGTCATCGATGATGTCAGCTCGCTGAATGTTGTGTTTAGTTTTGGTAGGCACTAAAAGGTGCCCTTTTAAAGTTACTGACTCATAGCCTTCTAAGAACCTCACTAAACAAACAGAGGAAGTTTGCTGTATTTAGTTACGGGTAATAGAGCATTGCACAGATTTTAGCAATCTGCCTGTTTTCTTGCATTTCTCTAAAGTTAATGAGGAAACCAGAACTAAACACACTTCCTCCAGAAAATGTATGCCATGCCCTCTAAAACTCTGTATTCTTTGATTTGTTTTGTGACAATTCCACTGCTGATGAACCAAGTTGGATATGTGATTTCTCTTTGCTGAGATACTTTCTTTTCTGTACAGCAGCTGAATGCTTTAGGGTCTTTTAAAACTGTTTTGGGGGTTTTGGGTGGAAGTTATCAATCAATGAAAATAAGCTGCCATGTTCAAATTCTATCCTACTCAACACAGAAAAATGTGGACTAACTCGGGGGGGGGGGGGGATAACAACTTGAGGCTACAAAAAGAGAACTGCAGGCTTTTAAATGATATAATGCTTGTGCATAAACACTGAAAGAAAGAAGGAAAAAGTCATATGCAGCATTCAAGAATTAAAAAAAAAAAAATTTGCATAGCATGAGTGCCAAGAGGAAAAAAAGCATGCATACTACTCCATCTACTAGAATGCTCTTCTGAAGACAGCAAGGACAAATTTTTAACTAAATGACATAAGCGAGGGCCTAGGAAGTAGGTAGGACTTAGGCACCAAGGACACTTAAAAATTACAATTGGAGCATGAATACTGTGGTGGTGACTATCTGGACGAGAAGGATAAAACTTTGTAGGAATAAGGATGACTGTGGAGACACTGTCATCTTGTCCATGCAGGACTAAGTAACAGAGTCTCTGCAAAGCTCCTCCACCCCTCGACTGCCTTATACTCACGTTGCCTGTGAAAACTTTCTCTACCTTGCACTTCATTCCTAGGAGTGAACCAAAACAAACAAGACTGGAGTATTTAAAACAAATAACAAAAACAAACTGTTGCCTCGTAGGGGCCTTGGACTACCTCCTCTCTGAACCGGTTTTGGTTCTCAGTATTTTCCAAACTGCAATACAAATTTCAAATGCAGTCCTTAACTGCCAGGTACAGAAACCAGTAAATCTTTATCACCAACAGCAAACAATCCAAAAATAAATGAGCTAATCTGCCATGGGTTCAATTAATGAGGGGTTTGTCAAATCCTGCTTAAAAACCGTGGAACCCAACTTTAGCAGCAAACCATTTTAAAGTATATGAGCAGTGGTGAATCTTGATACTAAATTCTGGCCATTTTTAAGGTTAATAAAGAAAGCTATTGTCAAAAAGGAATGGGAAGCTAGGCACTGGCATTTAACAAAGCAAAAATATGTAAAACAAAAAATACAGTGGGGATAGTTTACCTTTAATGCCACATGGAAAAATCCCCAATTCTTTAAATGACATGCTTGGGCGATGGTTTTAAGCTGTATGTGGTGTTATAGAACAGTACAATTTTCACAGACAGCGTCAATATATTCTGGCATCACATATTTTAAATATGTCATTGATGGTTTAATTTTTACACATAAATACAGCAGTAACACCTCAATATGAGTAATTTCAACTTTAAAAAAATGAATTTTTTAGGGAGTTTTGGCTGTGATACCTGATCTTTTTTTTTATCCAGCAATAATAGGTCTATATTGGCCAGTGGAAGTGACAGCCACAACAGATTTAAAAGCCCTTAACTTTTACAAACTGGCCAATAGCTCAACCATTTAACCATTTAAGGTTCTGATAATGTCATAGCACATGACAAAATGTGTCAACCTAGAAGCACAGTGCAAGGTAGTTAAGTCCTGGGTGGAAGGTACGCCGATCCCTGGAACTTTTAATTCAATACCGCTATTTGCAGCCATCTGTAAAATGATATTCCAATGCTTGCATGGATGTCATATTGCTTGGAACTTTTATAAATAAACCTTTTTATTCTATGAGGAGCAATTTTTTCTTTTCCCTGGTTCATTCTGCTGTATGAGAGTCCTTGTCATCGATATCCTGGGCTGCCGGGTGGAGCAAATGGGAGTTCGTGTTGATGACTTACATCCGGTCAAGGGGACCACACAAGCCTGATTCGACTTCAGTTGAGGTAGGGCATAGAGAGTCAACGACATCCGGTGAGTAGGGACCTATACTCCCATTTGTTTTTGCCCTATTTCGGGGAAGGAACATCTGATATTGATATCTTGGCTATTGTTGGTTATATGCATTCAAGGCTACAGAGGTAGTGAGGATTCCAGACACATAGGAACACGGATTGTATATTGGATACATGGACTGGAATATTTATTTAGCTATCACTTTTACCATTTAACTAGATTTTTGAGAATATCGGAAAGGGAATCCTCATTTGAACTACTTTTGGTTTTCACATACAACACTATTAATTCAATACTCTCATATGTCATTAAAGAGGAGTTCCCATTAAAAAAAAATTAAAAGTCAGCAGCTACAAATACTGCAGCTACTGACTTTTAATCGGACACTTACCTGTCCCAGGGTCCAGCGATGCGGGGGATAGAAGCCCCACTAGTCTTCCACTCCGTTCGGCGGCGCCGGCATTGCAACTGTGGGCGTCAGGCTGTGGTCTCACAGCCGGGCACCCACTGCGCATGCGCGAGCGGCGCCGCGCGCCGTGATTGGCTGCTCAGTCATCTGGGACCTGTAATGGGTCCCAGATGATTGACAAGAGGGAGGGAGCAGAGCTGAGCCCTTCCTGTTCTGTGGGGAAGTGATGTCACCAGCCCAGGCACTGAAAGGGGCAGACTACGAGGGACCCCCTAGCAACAGGCATTTAAAGGTGAGTAAAAAAAAAATTCCAAATGTTTTTTTTAATTATTTTTAGGCACATTCATGTATTTTTTTTTTTTTGGGTGGAACACCACTTTAAGTGGATGTTATATATTTATTCACTGTTTTTTTTTTGCACTAGTCACTTGTTACAAATTGGTTACACTTTTAGACAAGGGTTGTTAGCCACAGAGTTCTTTTTATTAATTCTCATTACTCACGAGTTGAAAAAGGAGATTGGTTTACACTAGTCACTTTATTGTTATAGTTGGATACACAAATAGCAAGCGCTGTTAATCACTGAGATTTTCTCCAATGCAATTTCTAGCATCTCATCACCGATCACAGGTTGTAATAGCAGCTGCTCATTCACATAATTAGTCTAGTTTGAGATGTTATATGCGATATAGCATATAAAATGTATAATTTGACTGTATAGTTTATGAGGTTTTTTTACCAGTACAATGCAGTACCACACTGCGTTGTCTTTTAGAAGTTTAATAAAATGAAAAAACACTGAAAGCTCAAAAACACTTAATAACCACAACTTTACATTCTCTGAATTCCCTCCTATCCCCATACCCAAAATTCAAACTATAGACTTCAGGTATGGGTTTGGTAGAAATTGGCTAATGTCAAGACAGTTTGCTACCATTTGAATTATGGCTTTGAGGGGCTTTGAGGGGCAATGCAGGATTTTCCCTACATCAAAAAAAAAAATTGGTGGAATCATTGTGGGGCAGGAGAGGTGCCAGGATCTGGTAATGGTGGCAGGTATCCATTTGAGGTGGGGCAGATGTCACTTAAAAATGTAGCTTATATCATCAGCAGCAGTGTTTATTTTTGTAAAAAAACTTTGTGAAGCACTGAAGGTCCTCTCCGAGAGCAAACGGGCTGCAAGGCAAACCAGAAGTTCCATCACATACGTACATCGCAAAATCTGGCCAGTGGTCCAAGCATGGACACCCTATAGTTATAGGGTCCTCACTTCTGAGAGTGCCTCTAGTGCCCTGTTTAACAGGTAAGAGTATTTTCTACCAAAAAATCTGTCTCGTTGTAGCTCACTATTTTGTTCGCTCCTTCAAAGGGTGCCAAAATGCTGCATATGTCCTGAATGATGAGAACCTTAGCTCCCCAGGACCTGTTTTTGTATTACAGTCACACAGTTGCTGAATTACCAGGTTGAGGGTGTGTACCAGGCAAGATACACGTGTGATTTTTTCCTGGCAAAAGGCAGCCAACAGGTTAGTGTTTTTGTCACATACAATCTTGCCTGGCTGACGATAGTGTGAGGTCAGCCACCTCTTGGCCAGGGACTGAAAAGCTGCCAGAAGCTCCATCTCAGTGTGGCACTTGTCCCCCAGGTATACAAACTGCAAAACAGTATAACAGCATGTATCCTGTGACATTGCATATTCTCTGGGCAAGACTACTGGTTCTGTAGGGTCTACAGCTTTATTCCAAAATCAAATAAAATATATGATCGTGTAGGTAACATTTTTCATGGCCAAAATAATGCCACCTTCATCAGGGCTAAAACATGATTAACCACTTACTGCCCAGGGCAATTTGGACATTTCTCATACATGTCAAAATCAGCATTTTACGCTAGAAAATGACTTAGAACCTCTTAACATTATATAGTTTCTGAAAGCAGAGGCCCTGGAGAAAAAAATGGTCATTGTTACAACTTTTAATGTTGCGCAATATTTGTGCAACATTTATCAAATGCAAATTTTCAGGAAAAAAAATACATCTAAATGCATTTTAGCACACAAAAACACGATTAAAAATGTTGCACGCCCGTGAAATAGCAAAAAATGATGGTGCCTAAAAATGAACTCTGGCACTAGAATTATTGCTTCCACTCAGATATTTGCAGCAATACCTCACATGTGTAGTGCAATCACGGTTTACATATGCATGCAGGACCTACATGCACATTCGCATTTGCACATTTTTTTTATTTTCCTATTTATTTTATTTACATTTTTTTTACACTGTCTCTTTATTTTTTTTTTATTTAACTTTATTACTATGACAAACGTTGAAGAACAACCCTTGTGATAGCATGGACAGTGATAGGTACTGTTTATGGAGAGATCTGGGGTCTATTAGATCCCTGATCGCACCTCCGCCCTCAAAAGCATCTGATCAGACTGAGATTATTTTAATCAGATGCTCGCCTAGCCTGTAACGGCTAGTAAACAAGCAACTGAAACTGGAAGTAATGAAATCCTTGTCACTTCCGGCTTCATTCATCACAGAGAAGAGAAATGAATGAATGTTCCTTCTCCTCCTCTGTCGGTAGCTGGCCCACTAAGTTGCAGTGGTCCTGGGCTCCCCAGTGGAATGGCAGTGGGAGGAGGGGTTTACTTCCACGCCCTATAAAAGTGATCCAGGAGGGCTGTAGAGTTGCTAGTATCACTTTAGAATAAAAAGCCCATCACCAGCTGTAAAAATCAATACCAGGAATAAATGGCTGCTACTACAGCCATGATCCTGGTATAACTACTTCCACCTGAGGCCATATATATTGTATCTTGGTGTCCATACCTCCAGTTTTGTGTCTTGGTGACCATATTTTTTTTTTTTTTATAAATCTCTACCTGGATTTGCAACTTTCTAGTGTGGTGCTTCAATTTTTATTTCCCTAGCATACTAGCAAAGGGCAGGGATGGCTTTCTGGGCAAAATAATCTTGCAGAGGATCATACCCTACTCAGTGTGGCCCCCTTACCCTCGTCCTCATTTGACATGGCATATCCTAAGCTTTTCAAACCCCTTATGAGAATTCTGTCCCCTTTCACAAGCCACAGATGTTGCAGCAGATGCATCAGAAGAATCTTTTGGAGGGGTGAGAAAGATGTGGAAGTGAAAAATGAATAAGAGAAGTAGTGTGGGCCTTTTGCTGATGATTTGTCCCACTTAGGTGCTGCCAGGGCAGCCATCAGAAGTCTTGGGGCCTTTTACACAGCTTCAGGCCTGGCTCCCCTGGGGTCTGACCACCAACATTCCCCAGGGCCGTCCCACTGGCCGTCCCACCAAATACGCCCACTGGCCTACCCACTGAGTCCTTCAATGCACCCACTTTTTAACACTAACCCCGGCCAGCATCACCCATCCCTCTCCAGGATGCTGGGCGCGGATGGATAGGGATACATTGTGGAAACTGGAGGTATGGATGATGCTGGGTTTGGACGGATGGGGATACATTGTGGACACTGGAGGGATGATTCTGGGTGGGGATGAGGATGATGGAGTTACATTGTGAAAATGGATGAGGATGACTCTGGGTGTGGATGAGAGTTACATAGAAGTCGGGCAGATAACTAGTTTTGACAGGTATCTGCTCCCCCCCCAAAAAGTGCCAAATGTGGCAGTGGAGGGAGGAAGGGTGGAAGGGTGCAAACAAGTGTAACTTTCCCTTTTGGATGGAGCTCCACTTTAAAGCTTGAAAAAAGGAAAAAGAAGTGTGCGTGTGGGGGGGGGGGGGTGAAGCAGCAGCTAAACAGCCACTACAGTTGTTGCTGACACACAGAAAAATGTAGTCTTGAAAAGGATTGTTGGGTCTCTGAGCTATGGGGGGGGGGGGGGGGGAGGGTACACAATAATATGTAGCCCACCACACTGAAATCCACAGTAATTTAGCACGATATAGCACAGCGTTGCACTGCATAGAAACTAACTCTCCCTACACAGACTGTCAATTTTCTCTAAACTACTCCAACACACACACTGACAAATAGCTGCTGGATACCCTGCTGGCAAAGCCTCCATTATTGGCCAATTCAACTGTTCTGAGTTCAAAGGACATGCAGTGTAGTGTAGGTCTGGAACATTTCTGCAATGAGTTTACAGGCGTCTGTGCACCTCAAACACAATGATTCACCACAAATGCATCCCTCAACACTTCCTGTTCTAGGGTGAGGATGCTCCTCCCACATAGATACAATGAGTGTGCATTGGTGACAAGGACAGTAAGTGTTTTATTGACAAGATCTCCAGATAAAAAGAAAAGAAAAAGAGGCCTAAAAAAAGGACCGATATGCTGCAATCAATTACTATTTGATCTTGGGTTTAAACATAGGTGTGTGCAGCTTATTGCATTAGGGTGTGCACCCCAAAGCTCAAATACACATGCCTTCTCTGCAGCCTCAGCTGCATGGGGCAGTGAATGAATGCTCTCTACTGAGCAGCTTCTTGTTCATTCACAAACTGAAGCATAGTAAGCTCATTCTACTATGCTTCAGCTATGAGGAAACATAGTGAGCGAGTGTGTTCACTGTGTTCATGTAGAAAAGGAAGGGGCTGGAAAAATTACATATTTACCAACCCCTTCCTCTGCTTTCCATTCTGAAACACCCCCCCCCACAGCAGCCAGGGGAGAGGAGGAAAGCCAGCAGCACTGTGGGGCGGGGGGGGGGGGCAATACATGGGGGGAAACCTGGACAGTAGGTGGAATCGGCACCACATGTGCGCACATCTATACTCAGTTTCCTATTGCTAATTTTCTAGAAGACTACTAGAAGACTTCTAGAAGACTACTACTGCAAGGAAAAGTGATAAAATAATGAATCTTATTGCTGGTGGTGTATAATTCAGAAAAGAACTAAAACAGATTGACAGTAGAAAAAAAAACATCTGGATCAAACACACTTTTGGTTTTTCTCTCATTAATGCAATGCAGTCTGTTGCCAATGTTAATTATTCTTAACATGCTAAACAGCTTATACGAAGAACATATTTACTAGCTCTAATCATCTGTAGTTCTGCAATCATGCAGGGCTAAATAGAATACAGAAAAAATGTGCTTCAGTGTAACAGCTAGGCAGGTAATATTCTCATATTGAGATCAGTAATGATATCCCCAATACTTTGCTAGGTTAATGTTGCTCATTTGTGGAAAAGGCACATAGAAGAGAACATAATAGCTACACATGGAGTCAGATTAAAAGTATTTGGGAGAAGTGGGTTGGGGGTAAGGCAAGCAATTGCCCTTAACATCAAGGGGCCTTCACCAACCATGGACTGCCTAGTGCCTACTCCCCCCCCACCACCATCACCATCAGCAGGGGAGCTGCAACAGCAACCTATATATTTTTATAATGATGGGCTTACTTTAAGAATAGACTTAGAAACTAAGCAGGCTTCACACAAGAATTAAAAAAACAAACCCCTATGACAACCAGTTTCTTGAATATACTCCATTTGTATGTGAGTTCTGGTGTTCTGATACATTCTAGAAGTTGAAAATGCTCAGATCAGATGTGCAAAATGACTACAGATATGAACAGAACTGAGATTGATTATAACTAAGTAATGCAATCTTTTATTCATCATGGCGTTCTAAAAAATGGCTGACAGGTTTTCCATTAAAATGTTATTAGAGAAAACAATGGGTTACAATCATATATGATAATTAAACAACACTTGCTCACAGTGATTACTTCACTTTCCAAAGCAAATCAAGTTACACTTATCTCTACAATCACATTTCACATTAACACCTCTTCTGAACTCTAATCATTTAGGGAGGATTAATAAGCATCAGCCAAACAATTTATATTCTGTATCAATACACACACTGAACTGTAATGATTTTTTCAGGCAGTAGATGGCAATGCCTCCTATTAAACTGCACTAAGCACATGTCAAGCCATGCTGTTTAAGTTAACATTGTACAGATAATTTAACTATTAGATGTAGATTTTAATATTTTTACATACTTAAAATTCTAACATTCTGTGGTAGTGTGTGCTTAGATCAGATAAAGTACTATAAAGGTATATATCATAAAGGATAAAGCTGTTTGCAATGCATGGTTGCAAAATAGGACAGAAAAGAAAACACTGCTACAAAAGGTATGATATATAATTAGTTATGTTATTTTACTAAAAAAAAAACCCAAAAAAACAGTTTTCTTTTTTTTTTCTTTTTTTTAATTGCATGATTCATTTTGACAAGTTTACCTACTTGCTCAAAAACATTTTTTCCTCGTGTCATAGGAGGACAACCTAAAATGCAAAGTACAAAGTAATGGATTATGACTTTTTCAGAAATCTATGGTTTAAAGGGGAAATGTAGGAGTTTTTTTCTTTATTTAACACTGTATATAAAGCTTCCCTGCAATCTCCAGGTCAGACCAGTTGTCCTTCCCCTAGGACTGAGCATCTTGTAAGCCCAGGCTGCATGATAGTGCGCCATTGGAGGGCATGTCCATGCATAGGAAGTGGGTTGGATGATACTAGCCAACATTCAATCCAGAAGAGAAGTGGCACTGGACATCTGGGGGGAATAACATCAGGGATAAGGTTCCTCTATTTATTTTGATACATGCCATGCCCTGTGAATAGCAAACTGTGGTGGATTGCTTTTTTACAGAGCGGTGCAGGGGTGTCTCAAAGAGGCAATACTGCTGCCTCCTAAATGTCTGTTTTTTATTTCAACCAACAGGGCTGTATGAATGGGAATACTCTGCCACATCTGTGAGCCTATATGTTCTGTTCGGTACTGCCAGAATAATTTTTGCCTCACTGAGAAGCAAAGCATGTGTACAAACCTGTCCGTCTGCCTTTGAAATGTATGCACTTGCTTACTGGGCACTTAAACCCAGGGCCGGCGCTCCCCCCGGGGGAACCAGGCAGCCGCCTAGTGACGCATTGCTGCCTACCCTAGCCTAGCCGGGAGGGTGCAGGCCAGCACAAACTGATCAGTTCACCGCAGGCTGCGTGGCTCCACTGGAATAATGCTGCCTTAGTGTGTGTCCTTTCTGTGCTGTGCTGACGGTCCACGTCTGGAGTGTCACTCACTGTGTGCTGCCTCCCTGTGCATAATTGCTGCTGTGCAGTGGGCAAGGCAAAGTCTGCCTGGGCAGCGCTGTGTGTGCACGATTCGGATTGGTGGTGAGTGAGTCGCCGCCACCCACCAGACCCCGCCAATCCCTGCAGTACAGGCCCTCCTGTAGGGGGATCGGGCACACGGGGGGCCCGAACAGTAGGGAGAAGCAGCTGTGAGCAAGGCCAGGAGGGGGATATCACAGGAACGATGACCTGTGTCCCTCCTTCTGCCAGCTTTTCGCTGCTGCAGGGAGGGAGAGACACAGACACAGGGCAACTTTTGTGTGATTGCTCTCCCCGTCGCAACTAGGGTTGCCACATTTTCCTGCCTGGACTGAGGACTTCTGGGGGTCTCTGTAGTAGGAATTGCCAGGTGTCCCACTAGCCTGCACTAAACAGTGCTGCTCTCCTGGTGTTCATCCACGCCTCCCAGTGACCAGCACTTGCCCCTCTCCACTTCATGGTCAGCAGCTGGCTGGGAACTTTGATGGCCATGCCTCGCTCCCGGAGGGCATGTTTCTGATCTGCACACGGACATCACTCACATGTGCTGAGGAAGACCTAGCCCTGGAGGACTTTCAGGGCCAAAGCCCGGATATGGTGAGTGGAGGCAGGAGGCCAGCTATGAGCTGAAAAGTGGACTGTCACCTGCCAGCTGTTGTAGAACCAGAACTCCCATTATGCCTACATCACTAACCTAGTCTCAAAATACCAACCTAATCGTTCTCCCAAGACCTCCTGCTCTCAAACTCCCTTGTCACCTCATCTTATGCTCACCTTCAGGACTTCTCCAGAGCCTCTCCCATCTTCTGGAATACTCTACCCCAATCTGTCCGATTTTCTGCTACTTTATCCACTTTCAGACGATCCCTGAAAACTCATCTCTTCAGAGAAGCCTATCTGGCCCCCACCTAACAACTATACATTTATCTTCTCAATTAGCACATCGCCCACAGTTATTACCTCTTGTATCTCTTGACCTTCCCTCTTAGATTGTAAGCTCTAAGGAGCAGGGCCCTCTGATTCCAACTGTATTTAAGTATATTGTATTTGTACTGTCTACCCTCAAGTTGTAAAGCGCTACGTAAACTGTTGGCACTATATAAATCCTGTATAATAATAATAATAATAATAATAATGCCCTGACAGCTTCTGCTGGACTTCTAGTCTGCCCCTATTCTGTCTATATACTATCCTAGCCTGTCCCCATACTACCCTAGCCTGTTCTATATACCACGCTAGCCTGTCTATATACCACCCTAGCCTGTCTATATACCACCATAGCCTGTCCATATACTGCCCTAGCCTGTCCATATACTGCCCTAGCCTGTCCATATACTACCCTCGCCTGTATGTATACTACCCTAGCCTATATACATTCTACCCTAGCCTATATATTATCTACCCTAGCCTGTTCATATACCTGATGGACACTTTAGTGGCACTGATGGGTACTGTAGTGGCACCGATGGGTACTGTAGTGGCACTGGTGGCACAGATGGGTACAACTGAAAATTTTCACACAAATAGAGCTTTCTTTTAGGTGGTATTTAATCACTGCTGGGTTTTTATTTTTTGCTAAAAAAACGAAAAAAGATCGAAAATTTTGAAGAAAAAAAAAACAGTTTCATAGTTTGTTATAACATTTTGAAAACAAGTAATTATTCTTCTTCATTGATGTGCGCTGATGAGGCAGCACTGATGGGCACTGATAGGCTGCACAGATAGGCACTGATGAGGAGGCACTGATAGGTGGCACCGGTGGGCACTGATGAGGTGGCACTGGTGGGCACTGAGAGGTGGCACTGAGAGATGGCACTGATGGGTAGCACTGGTGGGCACTGATGGGCGGAACGGAAGGGCACTGATGGGTGGCACTAAATGGCACTGATAGATGGCACTGATAGGCGGCACTGCTAGACACTGATAGGTGGCACTGATGGGCACTGATTAGCGACACTGATAGGCAGCACTGATAGGTGGCATTGATGGTGAGGCACTGATGAGCACTGGTTAGCAGCACTGATGGGCACTGGTAGATGGCACTGGTGGGTACGGGTAGGTGGCACAGGTGGGCATTGGTAAGCGGCACTGATATGCACCTGTAGGTGGCACTGGCAGGTGGCACTGGAGGGCACTTCATAGCAGCAGTTCCTCTCCTTGTTCTGGACCGATGTCCCTCTGTCAGGATCCGGTGATCTGCTTTTTTTTCCCCCACGCTATCAGCATGAGGGAAAAAAAAGCCAATTACCGATCTTCTGTTTACATCACGGGATCATCTGTCAATGGCTGACAGATGATCACGTGGTAAGGGGCCTGGATCGACTCAGTGATCACAGAGAGCACCATGCACACCCAGCAGGGGACGCGCAGGCCTGCTCATGCACAGGCTGATGTCTATTTTCACTTTTTTAAATAAATAGCATATGGTCCTTTAGTAGGTTAACCCAAAAGTGTTAAAGTTTTATTAGGACTTCAAATTTCTTTAAAACTTTTAAAATGGACTAACAGAGTTCTGGTATACAGACTTGTGCCAAGCTTTTAGCTTGCTGTTCCTATTTCAGCTAGTGAGTCTAGCTATGCACTAGTAGGACATTGAAACCATGGTGGGCAGCCAATTGTCCTTGGGAATATGCCGGGTCACAGATGTGAAATTAGGATTAAAGAATAACCTGCAGAATCATTATTAAATACACATACTTAGGAGCTGGAGTCCTACTGTTCTGGTTTGCAAGACCAAATAAGGAGATAAACAGTTTTTTGGCAACATACATTACTGATGAGAGGCTTGCAAAAGTAAGCCCTGGTGTACGATACATGTCTGTCCACACTTGCATATGTAGCGAAGGAGATCCCATCAACTCACACTTGCTCCTACATACTCCAGATTTACTGATAAAGGACAGACTTGCGGTTTTTCCAGTAGGCGTCTGTAAATTACAATGACAAAAGCAGTCCTTGCACTATGCTGTAGACAATTTTGACCTTACATGTAGGGATGAGCCGAACTCCCCCCTGTTCGGTTCGCACCAGAACATGCGAACAGGAAAAGAGTTCGTTTGAACACGCGAACACCCTTAAAGTCTATGGGACACGAACATGAATAATCAAAAGTGCTAATTTTAAAGGCTTATATGCAAGTTATTGTCATAAAAAGTGTTTGGGGACCCGGGTCCTGCCCCAGGGGACATGGATCAATGCAAAATAAAGTTTTAAAAACGGCCGTTTTTTCAGGAGCAGTGATTTTAATAATGCTTAAAGTCAAACAATAAAAGTGTAATATCCCTTTAAATTTCGTAGATGGGGGGTGTCTATAGTATGCCTGTAAAGGGGCGCATGTTTCCCGTGTTTAGAACAGTCTGACAGCAAAATTACATTTCAAAGGAAAAAACCCATTTAAAACTACTCGCGGCTATTGCATTGCCGACAATACACATAGAAGTTCATTGATAAAAACGGCATGGGAATTCCCCACAGGGGAACCCCGAACCAAAATTAAAAAAAAAAAATGACGTGGGGGTCCCCCTAAATTCCATACCAGGCCCTTCAGGTCTGGTATGGATATTAAGGGGAACCCCGGCCAAAATTTTATTAAATAATGACGTGGGGTTCCCCCTAAATTCCATACCAGACCCTTCAGGTCTGGTATGGATTTTAAGGGGAACCCCGTGCCAAAAAAAAAAAAAAAACAGCGTGGGGTCCCCCCAAAAATCAATGCCAGACTCTTATCCGAGCACGCAACCTGGCAGGCCGCAGGAAAAGAGGGGGGACGAGAGTGCGCCCCCCCTCCTGAACCGTACCAGGCCACATGCCCTCAACATTGGGAGGGTGCTTTGGGGTAGCCCCCCAAAACACCTTGGCCCCATGTTGATGAGGACAAGGGCCTCATCCCCACAACCCTGGCCGGTGGTTGTGGGGGTCTGCGGGCAGGGGGCTTATCGGAATCTGGAAGCCCCTTTAACAAGGGGACCCCCAGATCCCGGCCCCCCCCTGTGTGAAATGGTAAGGGGGTACTTACCCCTACCATTTCACTAAAAAACTGTCAAAAATGTTAAAAGTGACAAGAGACAGTTTTTGACAATTCCTTTATTTAAATGCTTCTTCTTTCTTCTATCTTCCTTCATCTTCTTCTTCTGGTTCTTCTGGCTCTTCTGGTTCTTCCTCCTGCGTTCTCGTACAGCATCTCCTCCGCGGCGTCTTCTATCTTCTTCTACTCGGGCCGCTCCGCACCCATGACATGGGGGGAGGCTCCCGCTCTTCTCTTCATCTTCTTCATCTTCTTCTCTTCTTCTCTTCTTCTCTTCTTCATTTTCTTCTCCGGGTCGCTCCGCACCCATGCTGGCATGGAGGGAGGCTCCTGCTGTGCCGGCCCGCTCCTCGTCTGATGGTTCTTAAATAACGGGGGGTGGGGCCACCCGGTGACCCCGCCCCCCTCTGACGCACGGTGACTTGACGGGACTTCCCTGTGACGCCACAGGGAATGCCACAGGGAAGTCCCGTCATGTCCCATGCGTCAGAGGGGGGCGGGGTCACCGGGTGGCCCCGCCCACCATTATTTAAGAACCATCAGACGAGGAGACGCCGTCACACAGTGGGAGCCTCCCTCCATGCCAGCATGGGTGCGGAACAGCCCGGAGAAGAAGATAGAAGACGCCAAGGAGGAGATGCTGGACGAAAACGCCGGAGGAAGAACCACAAGAACCAGAAGAAGAAGAAGATGAAGGAAGAAAGAAAAAGCATTTAAATAAAGGAATTGTCAAAAACTGTCTCTAGTCATTTTTAACATTTTTGACAGTTTTTTAGTAAAATGGTAGGGGTAAGTACCCCCTTACCATTTCACACAGGGGGGGGCCGGGATCTGGGGGTCCCCTTGTTAAAGGGGGCTTCCAGATTCCGATAAGCCCCCTGCCCGCAGACCCCCACAACCACCGGCCAGGGTTGTGGGGATGAGGCCCTTGTCCTCATCAACATGGGGGCCATGAGGCCTCTGAAGACATCTGTTACGATGAAACATGTCAGGCAGGCTGACATCCGTACGCTGATTGCTGCAGCCGTTTGTTCCTATCATTGATGCATGCTGTTTTAAGCTTCAACTGTAAGTTACTACAATAAAAGTTTTTTTATCTATCATTACGGGCTTCACTATGGGTCCTTCATTTTCTTTTCTCGGATATATGATGACTACATGCCTGAATGCCTAATTCTGAAGTGACCATTGGGAGATGTTTATATGTGAAGGAAATCCCACGGATGTTGTGGTCTGATGAGGGGTTCCAGTGGGCTGGATTTGCTAGATGCTATTGAGAATTTATCATCTATGCCTAATCCTTAACACCTTCTGGTAAGCAGACTACATTACCACGTGGTGACGAGTGACTCTTTTTACATCTGCACAATATATTTGGTGATTGGATTCCTCCCACTCTTCAATTTCATTTTTGAACTTTTCAGCGCCGCAATAATTTTTATGCATGTGACTTCTCCACCACAGTCCTCCCAGACTGCACACTCACCAGCCACCTGACCATCTTCTCCCTGGAGATCTTCTAGATGTGCTGACTCTCTCCTGCTGTCCTGCTGCTCCCATGCATCCAGGACAGGACTCCTCCATGTGTTGTAAGAGGCTCCTTTCTGCACCCGAGCCTCAGGCCTGAGGTCACCGCTCCCCAGACTAGGGGCACCCTCAAGGGCAACCAACAGCCTTCTTAGCACTCCCTCTCCATCTTCCACCCATCTTCCCCTGCTGGCATGACTGAGTATTTAAGAGGTACCCTCCCACTGCCAGGCTACTTGATGGGGATTGGCTGGAGCCCTTCTCAATACTCCAGACAGCTCCTCCTAACCTCCCACCCATTCTTCTGGAAGCTTATCCAAGGTTCCAGCAAGTAGGGGGAGGTACCAGAGGTGCTGCCTAATGAGTCATCCAGCCTCCTTGAATCACTTGCCCTGACCCAAATTCAACCCAGCCTGGCTCTCATCCAGGGTAATTTACCTACACTAACTATTTACAGCTAGCACTCTACACTAGAGGGTGCTACATGTATGAATTAATACATTATAAATAATTCAACTGTATTTTCTTGTGTGTTTAAAGTCCAATTTTAGCTTGGGCAAAATAAATTGGAAAGGACCCCCAGAAGCTCATTAAAAAGCAGTGCCGGCTGCCATAATAACCCATACCAGGTTTAAAATGGTTGTCACATCTATTTTTTTAATTAAAATAATAAACAGGTTTATACTTACCTGCTATGTACAATGATTTTGCACAAAGCAGCCACAAATCTTTCTTTTGGGGCCCCCCTCCAGTGATCTTGGCCCCTCCTCTTTTGTATCTGCCCCAATAGCAAGCCGCTTGCTATGGAAGCAGACGTGCAGGCTCGCTCCAGAGCCAGGCTCTGTGTATCCATAGCATAGTTGCCAACATTGTCAAAAAATGTGTAGGGGACACTTTTTTGTCTGTAGGCGGAGTCTAATTATAATTAGGAGTGGAGCATTCATTTCTAGGTGGGCCGTAGTGGGGTAAGAAAAGTCCCTCCTTACATCAAGTGTCCCTAGCAGAGTCACTCCTTACATCGGGTGTCCCCAGTGGAGTCCCTCTTTAAATCACAGGTGTCCCCAGCAGAGTCCCTCCTCTCATCACCGGTGTCCCCAATGGAGTCCCTCCTTACATCTCAGGTGCCCCCAGTGAAGTCCCTCCTTACATCTCAGGTGTGCCCAGTAGAGTCCCTCCTTACATCAGGTGTCCCCAGTGGAGTCCCTCCTTACATCTCAGGTGTCCCCAGCAAAGTCCCTCCTTACATCTCAGGTGTCCCCAGTGGAGTTCCTCCTTACATCTCAGGTGTCCCCAGCAGAGTCCATCCTTACATCTCAGGTGTCCCTAGCGGAGTCCCTCCTTACATCTCAGGTGCCCCCAGTGAAGTCCCTTCTTACATCTCAGGTGTCCCCAGGGGAGTCCCTCCTTACATCATGTGAAGTGAAAAACTCAAGCGCTGAAATGAACTACCCAATATATATTAGGTAGAGATAAATTGTGATTGTAATTTTTTAAAGTAAAGCTGCTACCAATCTTAAGTGTTCAGACACCCACAAAAGTAAAGAAAAAAATTATAATTGATGTGCTTAACTAAATAAACAATTTGTGCACAGCCCTCCTTGCATAAATAAGATGAATAGATTCAGTGTGTAAACCAACAAACCATAATCATGAAATCGCATGAAGAATCACATAAAAATAGCATGTGAAAAACCGCATGTGAAAAAACACATTCGTGATGTGTGTATAAATATGCGTATATGGGTTCAATGAAAATTACCATCAAAAACATACATGCATAAATTAGCATGTGATAATATGTGATTCAAATAATAAAAATTCAAGTGTTAAACCATGCACAAACCATAAAACAATATGTGTAGAATAAATTGTGTGCAAGTAATGACGCTCATGAGCTAATATTCCAATGGACAATTCATAGTGATAAGGATATGTTGGAAAATTGCTGCCAACATTATAAAATAGAAAAATGTTCTAAAACACAAATCCTAATGTTTAACCCAATAGTTCATTAATTAGACAAGATGTAAGGGTTAAATATGTTATGATAGTCACTTTGTTCATTGGTGCCTTCAGAGTAACATTTCCCAAGTATAAGTAATAACTTGCGCTTTGGTTCAATTGTAGCAATCTCAGCAACCAGATAAATCATGCAAAGTAAGCAAAAAATATAATTGCGCAATGAACAAAACTGGACAACAGAGGGTAGTAATCACAGTGGTGCACTCACACTGTAAGGTGGTACAACTTACATCTCAGGTATCCCCAGTGGAGTCCCTCCTTACATCTCAGGTGTCCCCAGTGGAGTCCCACCTTAAATCTCAGATGTCCCCAGTGGAGTCCCTCCTTACATCAGGTGTCCCCAGTGCAGTCCCTCCTTACATCTCAGGTGTCCCCAGTGCAGTCCCTCCTTACATCTCAGGTGTCCCCAGCAGAGTCCATCATTACATCCACCTTACATCTCCTTATAGTCTCTGTGCCATTTACAGAAGACCAGCTCGTGGAGGCGGAAGGGAAGAACTAAGAGCCAGAGCCTGGGTTCTGCCTCTTGTTTCCTCCTCACGATAGCTTGCCTTCTGTAAAATGGCTGCCGGCGGAGACAATTCAGTGCCGGCCACGGACCTCTAGTGGCTGCGGCAAAAGAAAAAAATCGGGGAAACTGTGATTTCCGGGTACATTTCCCGGGAAACGGTAAGACCAGGACAAAGGTCCAAATTCCGGGAATGTCCTGCGAAATTTGGGACAGTTGGCAACTATGCCATAGGCACACACAGTGCAGCTTGGCCCCACTCTCTACTTACTGGATTTGACTGACAGCAGCAGGAGCCAATGGTTCCCTGCTGTTCCCGGCAATACCTGTCAGACCAGGAAGAGAGGAATAGAGGGCCTGCAGCTAGGCACTGCACTGGAATGATACGGGCGTCAGGTAAGTGTTGGGGGGGTTGGACAGTCAGTAGAGGTTTTTTTTTTCTTATTGTAGAAAATACATTACAGACAAAAAATTTTAGACTTCAGAACTACTCTAATGACACCCAGCATCAACTTTCTGTAAGCCCAGGGCCCCCCCCCCCCCCTTCTGCAGGATAAGAATGCTGCAGATTGGCACTGCTATCTGAAGCATTTAGGATCTTTCCACCTCTGGAGGAAGAAGAAAGCAAAGAGGACCTGTGATACCACCAGACAGAACTGAAGACACCTGAACTGTGTTGCCAACCGCCCGTAGATTTATGGGCAGCCCGTAAATTTAACTCCTTCTTCGGGCTGCCCATTAAAGTCCGTTACGGGAACCGGTGCCCGTAAAAAAGATGGCCATGAGCCGACCACGCAACTGTGCATGCGGGCTCGGGAAAGCTTGTACGCGCTCAGCCGGATGGCCCATGAACAGTAATTAATTACGCTGCCTGGTGCCATTTTTTAATAGATGGGGAGAGACCACGGCGGCCGGCGACTCTGTCCTGTGCTGCAGTGCACTCGTCATAGGCGGAGGAGTTGAGCCAAGCAGTCGGTGAGGGTGAGGATAGTGAAGCAGTGGGGGGATTAGGATATTGTAGTAAAAAGGGGACAGAAGCCATGCCATGCCATGCAGGAGGACAGAGATTGATGTGCTCTGTCCACCATCATATTACTTCTCCAGTCCACTTCATCAGTGTGCTGTGTCCTCCTCCTGTGCCCCTTTCACCTCTCCACAGGTCAGGGCAGCACTGTTCTGCCCTGACCTTTGGAGAGGTGAAAGGGGCACAGGAGGAAGACACAGCACACGGATGTGGAGAAGGATTATGATGTGGGCAGAGGAGGAGGCTACTGTGCGGGGGTGAGGAGGACACTATCATGTCCGCAGCCTCTGTCCACCTCCTGTAGTATGTCCGCAGCCTCTGTCCACATGCTGTAGTATGTTCGCAGCCTCTGTCCACCTCCTGCAGTATGTCCGCAGCCTTTGTCCATCTCCTGTAGTGTGTCCGCAGCCTCTGTCCACCTCCTGAAGTATGTCCGCAGTCTCTCTCCACCTCCTGTAGTATGTCTGCAGCCTCTGTCCACCTCCTATAGTATGTCCGCAGCCTCTGTCCACCTCAGGTAGTATGTTCGCAACCTCTGTCCACCTCCTGTAGTATTCCCGCAGCCTCTGTCCACCTCCTATGGTATGTCCGCAGCCTCTGTCCACCTCCTGTAGTGTGTCCACAGCCTCTGTCCACCTCCTGTAGTATGCCTGCAGCCTCTGTCCACCTCCTGTGGTATGTCCGCAGCCTCTGTCCACCTCTTGTATCATGTCCGCAGCCTCTGTCCACCTCCTGTATCATGTCTGCAGCCTCTGACCATCTCTTGTCTTTAATCATGACTGCAGTCTCTGAGGGGATCCTAGAAAGGAGTCAAGAGTGGGAGTGTCACCGGGATGTGGGTTACAGGAAAAGACAGACATGTGTGGACTGTGGAGAGGAGACTATAGAATAAAACCAGAGCTGCCAAGCTGGAGCTGTCTGACTGAGCCCTGCATGGTGCACCTGAGAGGAGGTCAGTGACAGCGCCGTCAGGCCAGTCTGAGGGGGGTCACTGATGTAAGGGGGGAGTAAATACAATAATGTAAGGGGGCACTGATATAAAGGTTCCCTCGTATATTAGTATTCCCCCTTACCTTAGTTTATTCACTCTGTGGAAGGTGGTCTCTGGACACCATCCTGCAGACTGATGTAGGGGAGAACTATGTGCTGGCTGGGTTATAGTATCCTGACCTACATGTAAATTGAGAAATATGTTTTTTGACTTTTGTTTAAATTAAACACATTGCTAATAGCACTAACTATGTGTTTATAGTTCAAATATTGATATTTGCACTGTTTTGCACTAAAAACAGTCATGTTAGGTACTTTTTTGGAGTGCCAGTAAAGAATGTAGATCAGTCAGTAAATTTCATGTTTTTTTTGGCAGTAAAAAAATTGGTGCTGTTTGTAAATTTTGGCGTTTTGCCAGTAAATTTCACTTTGGGGGGTTGGCAACATTGCACCTGAAGAAAGTATATTAACACAGATTTTCTTTTTCTTTTTTTGCAGGGATACCCCAGGGGGCGGAGAATCCAGAGCCTGGAGGTAATGTGGTGCTAAAGAATGTTTTAGATACGAGAAGGCTTTTCATTAGGGTAATTTGCCTATATAGTATTTGTTGTATTCAGCAGGAATCTGATCTACTGAGTCTATCAAGAAAACATTACAGTTTTGCAAAAATCTGAAGTTTACTCAATTTACCTTTCTCTGAGTTTTGTGTAATCCACTGCACCCAGATGTCACAAACCATCTAACAGGCTCTGTAGAAGGAGCTAGACAATTAGGCTTCCTGCAAATTTCTTTCTCACTCCCCCCACTTTCTTCATCACTAATCAAATCAACACATTCAGAGCAGATTTCAATATTATTGGTCGCTATGTCTGGCATTTTTACTGTACGAGAAGGCATCCTTTAAGGGGGGGTTTCAGTGATAGTAGATGTGTCCCATGAACACCAGACTATTGTCAAATGGTATTAAGGTAGGATGGTGCTCTACAGAGCTACTTGGATGAAAAACAAAAGTACTAAGCTAAAGTACTAAGTAAAAGTGCTAAAAGTACTAAGCTAGTAGATACTGCATGTATACATCACAAGGCTTCATTTTCAGTTGCAACTTAAATGTTCCTTTAAAAGAGGCCATACACACCTAAATGTTTTCATTTAATTGATGTGTGATTCAATCAATGCAATTAAAATCAACAAACAATTGAATAGTCATAATTTTCCTTCCAAACTTTTTAGATTCAATTTCTATTGGATTTGATCAAACTGGGTTGATCGGCCAGGGTGGCAGTTTATTGATTTTTTTGTACCAATTGGCAACCCCAATATAAATTGTTCATGAACATAATCATATTTCGATCAGAATATACGATTACATGGTGGAAACAGAGATGAGATTGATAACTTATGATTGTAAGTTAACATCATACCTTCACTTGTGATCCAAATCCACTTCCCTGTCTGTGCCATATGAAATGAATGCAATGTCAGCCATAGAATAATTATTCTAATTGGAAAAGATTGATCAGAAAAGAAACTGATCATTTATAAAAGTTTGTATAATCACCATTAAACTGACAAAAGATTCACATTTTAAATATATATTTTTATTGTGCATAGTTTGGCGAGCTCACATATCTTTTATACAGTGATTTACACTATGCTTAGTATATTGCAGACAGAACAGTTGTAAGGTATGTAGCTGAAGTGCCTCAAAATAGGCTTTCCAAAACTGTGAGCTTGTATAAAAATACCAAGAGACAAATTTGGTTTCATGTTCATGTCCACTGTATGTAGACTATGCTTGTTGGGATTTTAACACATCTCAGCCTGTCTGTGGCCTTCTGTACTGCAAAATATCTTATATTAACTATTTACTAATGACATGTCCACCATAATAACAGTCAACTCTCACTGTCTGTATGGTTAAAGTCCTTTACTACCATAATTTTTTATGCAAAATATGTAAAAGCTGCAATGTTTCAAGATGTTGGCCATAATCTGTCAAACTTTTTCTTTTTGCACTCAAGTACAAGTTACATAACAATCAATCAATACATACGATAAAGAGAAGGAGAAGGAGAGAGGAGCAGCACCATCTAAGTGCAGCAATAGTACAAAAAATGTATTGAAGAAAGTAATATACTCACTAGAAAGTGAATATCATGGGAACATCAGAAAGTAGCAGCCTTGTGGTGGAGAGAGATCAGGAGGAGCAGCTGGAATGTGCTGTGTTTTCATTCCCGGCAGCGCTGCTGGCTCCTGGGGTCCCAGGTCGGAAGGAGAAGCGCAGGAGGAAGCTGTCAGGCTGGTGTCCAGATGAAAAATGTGGCTGTGCCAGTGCATGCTTTCGGAGCATGCAAGCTCCTTCACCAGGCAATCCTGACGCCTGACATAGGAGCACGCATGCTCCGAACACGTGCACGGACACAGCTCGTTTTTCATCAGGGCACCAGCCTGACAGCTTCCTCCTGCACCTCTCCTTCTGACCTGGGACCCCGGGAACCACTGGCACCACCTGGAAGGAAGACACTGCGCATTACAGCGGCTCCTCCAAATCTCTGTCCATCACAAGACTGCAATTTCTGATGTGCCACCTTTCTAGTGAATGTATTACTTTCTTCAATAAATTTGTTGTACTATTGCTGCACTTAGATTGTCGCTGCTCCTCTCTCCTTCTCTTCCAATGTTACAGAGTACCTTCTGCTCACCTCATCCTCACCTCACACAAGCTCTTCTCGTGCTGCTAAGCAGAGACAGAAACAGCAGCCACAGGATGATACAGCTGACACAGCTGAATCTGATATTGAATATACTGCTTCTTCACAAACTGCAGTAATGGACACCTTACATCCTAATATTATAAAGCAGTTTGAAAAGATCCTACAAAAGGCACTAAAGCAGACATCAAAGCATATCACAGAAAGCCTGACTAAAGAAATCAGAGAATTAGGCCAGCGTACATCAGACCTTGAAAATAGAGTAGAAGATGTGGAAACACCCTGCACTACGTCCTCACCGCTCGGTCCGACCATCCCTCCTCAGCTCCCACACACCAGCGCCGTCGGCAGGCCCCTCCCCACGCTCTGACGTGTCACGTCAGCATCCTCCTCCAAAGCAAATGCAAAAGAAGATGTGGAAACAAATGTACAGTCCCATGTTTTTGAATTGGAAAATCTTAAAGAGGAAAACCTCACTCACATCCGTGGAATTCCTGAGGTAATTGTTGATCTTCAATCGACCATCACTGCTTTATTCCAAGAATTAATGCCGTCAATCCCAATTGATCGATTGTAATTTGATCAAATTCATTGGGCTTTAATGCCACGCAAAACTGAAGGTCCACCTCACGATATAATTGCAAAGTTACATTTTTTTCGCACCAAAGAGCAAATTTTGGCTGCAGCAAGAGGAAAAGACTCCCTCACTTTTCAGGGTCACCCTTACCAGCTATTCGCCGATCTTTCCCCAATTACAGTCGCTAAACGGCGAGCCTTAAAACCTCTTCTTCAAATCCTTCAGCAAAATTAAACAGCTTATCAATGGGGATTCCCGTTTTCTGTACGTTTTACTTATCAAGGTACCAAATATACCTGCAAATCTTATGATGAGTTGCAAAATACCTTGCAAAATCTACATCTCATAGATAGATCCTCTACTTCAAGTGGTCCTCGCCATTGTATTACACCTGATCCATCACGAGATTCTGCCAAAGATGACAGAAGTCGCCAAAATTCATCTAAACGCAGTCGCCATAATTCTCCTGATAAAGACCTTGCAGATACTATGGACTGATAGATTCATATTTATTTATTTTTTCGGACTCTATTTTGCAAGCATATTCTGCTTTTTCCCCTTTTTTTTTTTTTCATTATGCCATTAGATGTGTTGGCAAATGTTAACATCTTTACCCTCAACTTATCCTTAATTGATAACGTTATGAGTGCATAGAGCTCATTCTTACCCCTGACCTCAATTCTCCTAGATATTTCACTTTTTGTGTACCAAATTTATAGTTTTCTTCCCCCCCTTTTTTTTTTTCGCCCCTTCCCTCCTGCTCTTATCAATTATATGGTTAACAAACCTAGTATGTAAGTTTATACCCTACATAGATGTGTAATATGCTTCAACTCAAGGTTTACTTACTCCTTCTCATCCTCCTTTCCCATCCCTTCTTTTTTTTTTTTTTTACATTTATTTATTTATTGATTTATTGTTTTTTCTCTCGCCCCCCTTTTTCCCCATCCCTTTTTTTTTTTCTATTTCCCTATCCCCTTACTTATCATTATAGCCACTTTTGGGTGTTAGTATACTTTGTTTTATTCATATATGTTTTGGCTGTCGTGGTCTCGGGAGAATGTCACTGCTCTCCCCATCTCTCTATCTTTGGGTATTCTTCCTTCCTGTTTTTGGGGGAATTCCCTGGATAGCTATTAGGCCTCTGGGTTTGTATTTTTGCGCACCCAGTACGCCACTTTCTTACTTATCAGCATAATTAAACTTAATGTTGAATGTCTATATAAACCCCCTCCTTTATCTTACATACTTCTTCTTACTCTTCTACTTGTTTTTACTCTTCTCCGAGGTAAGTGTAGCAACACAAATTGTAAAGACTCATTTTGACCATATGTCTTTTCTACCCTTCTTATGGCGCCTTTAAATGTACTTACTTTAAATGTGCAGGGTTTAAATATACCACAGAAACGAACTAAAGTGTTTCGCTCATTGGAATCAACCAAGGCACATGTTGTGTGTCTCCAGGAGACACACTTTACTACTACAGCAACTCCCAAATATTTTAGCCCTTTTTACCCACAAGTTTTTATGGCTTCAGCTGAAACCAAACAAAGAGGAGTATTGGTAGCATTCCATCGCACAACACCTTTCCCTCTCCAAAAAGAAATTAAAGACCCTGAATGGAGATACCTGATACTAATGGGGTTTTTATCCAATTCCCCAATTACAGTGGTATCTTAATATGCCCCGAACAAAACTCCAACATCATTTTTTTCCCACTTACTACATGTGATCGATACCCACAAAATGGGCACACTGTTAATCTGTGGTGACTCAAACCAAGTCCTATACCCATGCTCAGAATAAATTAAGAGATGAAAGCCATTGGCTACTGCCCCATTTATAGTCCTGACATACGTGTTTTACGTCACCGCATTCAGAACGATCGGATTTTTCGAAAACTTTGTGCGACCGTGTGTTTGCAAGACAAGTTTGAGCCAACATCCGTCAGAAAAAATCCATGGCTTTTGTTGTCGGAATGTCCGATCAATGTCTGATCGTGTGTACAGGGCATTAAACTCTATTTTCCACAACTCCTGGGTTCCAGGATACGTCCAGGGAAGATACTTTCCTCAACTCCAATTTCCCAGCAACTCAGACAGGCCACAAATGATGAGGTAGAGATAGCTGGGCAAGTAATCTGCAATCACTCTGGCCTTCCAATGTCGGAACCTCTATGCAGGCAGTCGGGCAGGAGCCTAATAGCATGCAGCTTCTACAGAAGACTCAGTTACTACAGGAAGCAATTACCCAGTATATTCTTGCTACAGTAAGGTTGCCTGTCGTTCTTGGGCCCTGGATCCCTCCAGCTATTCTGCTGAGTTGCCATAGTTACCAGTGACTTCACTGTTTATAAGCATATGCACAAGTAGCAATTTGTGTCCTAAATAGTTTTACGAAAGTAGTGAGCTCTCTGTTGGTATAGAGTCTTATATGAAAAGGCTTATAGAGACTATGCCATGTACCCACCTGTTACCCTGAATGAGCCAAAGAGACAATCTGTTTTGTATTATTCTGTAGTGTATTATTCACACTCTTTGTCATTCTGAACCTGTTTTGCATTTTGTAATTTAATTAAATTAACTTTGCATCTGTTTATTTTTGTGTTCTCTAAAGAAAAGTGGTGGTTGCGTTTCTATGATCCTGTATCTGGTAGAGCATCACCAAAAGACAGATCCACCATAGCCATCATACTAAACTGTATTAACTTGATCATACACATTTTCCCCTATAAATAGTACATTTTAACAACCTTGCTCTGGAAGCATTTACACATTTAACCTCTGTCCTAAATTTCCACCATCCCCCAGAACTACAATTCTTGCTTTATATTTTATAAGGCAGCAGTAACAAGGAAACTTTTCTTTCTTTCAGTTTCAGGTGTGTTCTGCAGAATGCATTAATATTTCTGCCAAATTGCACCTTATGTCTCTGTGTGGATCTTTACCATTAAAGATCACCTGTCATGAGAGCAAAATGAAAGTTATTATTGATCTGTTATTATAAAAATGCTAGTGTTCTGGCTCTTAGGCTGACCTAATGGGGTGTACACACGGTCGGACTTTTCGGCTACAAAATTCCGACGAACCAAATCCGGCGGACAATCCGATCGTGTGTGGGCTTCCCCGGACTTTCAGCAGACTTTTCCAGTCGCAAATCTGACGCACTTTAGATTTGGAACTTGCTTCAAATCTTTACATCGTAACTCCGCCGGACCCAGAAATCCGCTCGTCTGTATGCTAGTCCGACGGACAAAAAACAACGCTAGGACAGCTATTGGCTACTGGCTATTAACTTCCTTATTTTAGTCCGGTGTACGTCATCACGTACGAATCCGTCGGACTTTGGTGTCATCGTGTGTAGGCAAGTCCGGTCGTTGGAAAGTCCATTTAAAGTCCGCCAAAAGTCCGTCGAAAGTCTGTCGGACAGGCTGTCGGACTTTTGTAGCCAAAAAGTCAGACCGTGTGTACGCCCCATAAGATCTTTGTTTAGACAGCAGTGGGAGTTTCTGGCTCAAAAAGAGTTTGTAGATGAGGGATTTTTACTTTTCTGTTTTCCTGGTCTGCACACTTGTTCCAGGTCAGTGATTCAGAATAAATACTAGACAAGAGATTAGTAATTATAACCTCAAACTTTGATTTTGACGGGTTACCTTTAGCTGCTTACAGTATATGTGGACGATGCACAGCAGAAAAGTATGGAATGTGGGGAATAGGGGTTTCAAGGCCCTCCTTTTCCTCATGGGAGCACAGCATTTCAAGTCCCCCCTCATGTCAGGAGCGAGCCTTGTGTCTTCTAGGGAGGGGAGCCTTAAAAATAAGATGGAAGATTCTGGAACCCCTTGGGGGCCCTATATAGAGGGGGTACAGACAGGGTCTGGTGCCAGTCACCGGGGGACGGTGTAGCTGCAGGAGCTCAGGCAAAAGAGCTTCCCCTCTGAGCTTACAGCATAATACCTCCTAAGGCGCTGTGTGGGGGCCAAGTTGATTTTCCTTTAGTAAATAAGCCCCATTGTCACTGTAAACACAAAATTACTTACAAAACTGGTATTGAGCATTGAAAGAAGAAGCCACACATTGTTGTTTCTCGAAATTTTTACTCTGTGCACATTCACATGTGCGTTTATAAAATATTTAAAAAACATTTTTTTATTTTTTTTTCCTCAATATATTTTTTTTTTTACAAACAGGCATGTTTTAGGCCCCTTTCACACGGACGGATAGAATGGTGCTATTAGCTGCGGATTTTCTAGTTTTCTACCGCAGCTAAAAGCACGGGAGAAGGAAGAAGGCACCAGAGAAGAACCAGAGAGCGCGGAGATGACACCGGAGAGAGGGAGAAGACCCCTTAAGTCTGAAGAAGACCCCCATGGCTGCCTAATAAATCACTTTAAAAACCTGTCTACTGTGTTTTTTTAATTGACACTTTTTTCCTAGGTGAATGGGTAGGGGTACCATGTACCCCATACTCAATCACATAGGGTGGGAGGCCGGGTTCTGGGGGCCCCCTTACTGCTACGGTCCAGGAGGGGGGGCCACTCGCCCGTCCCCACCCCCTTTCCTGACTGACCGGGCTGCGTGCTCGGATAAGGGTCTGGCATGGATCTTGAGGGGGAACCCATGCCGGTTTTTTATTTAAAATTTGGCGTGGAGTTCCCCCTCAAGATTCATACCAAACAGTGCCGGGCATTGGTGGGGATCCAAGTCTGATCCCCGTTCAATACGAGTCGGTACCCTGTTGGGTTGCTATGGAAATGGCAAACCACAGTTAAACGCAACCGCAAATGCAGCTGATCGCAGTGCCTGGAGTCTTGAATTTCACAGAAAAAAAACATGCTTTTAACTGCGGCAGAATAGCCATCTGTGTGAAAGGCGCCTAAGACATAGCATACACAACTCTGGAACTTACAAAGTTCAACGTATAAAATTGAAGGCAATATCAGACATTATAGTGCCAAAAATGTTTTGATATTGCCTTCATCAGATGGAGTGATGTCACCCCTGTAAAAGCCAAATTTTGAAATGCACACAACTTGGGAGTCCAAATGGGTAATGTCAACATGTGCTATCTCCCATCATGATTGATCAATGGATGTGTTTTGGGGGTGCAACCCCTTCCTCTCACCTACTAGAGTTACGAGGAAGGGGTTGCACCCACAAACCACGTACATTGAGATCCCCTGATGGCATCTTCAAAATTTGGCTTTTAAAATGTACAATAACAAACTTTTTTGGGGAATCTAAAAAAATAAAAAAACAGGATGTGATTAGGGAAAACTTTAGATTCTCCCCATCACATCTTCATTTGCTGTTCCCTAATGTTAAGTCTATTTCTAATATAATCGATCTCCGCATTCCATTTAATTATTTCCTGGATGAAGCTTTGGACGCTGGCCCTAGTGAAAGGTGCCGCCGCTTCCTCTTCCACAACCAGCACATCACCTAAAAATTGGTTAAAAAACATGTATTTAGAAATATGCAGGCATACATAGATTACCTGAAGCTGGGGTGTCAGACACTCACCTGTTGGGGTGCCCATCTCGCCCACTTCCTCCACCTCTCCTTCCCCCAGATCCTCTGGAGGGCTTGGGCTAATTTGCCAATCTGGTTGGCGATGTCGGGGGTCTCTGGTGTCCTCTAAGTGCTGCCTGAGACTTTTCTCCCCTATGAGAATGAAACAAAAGGTATACTTAGCACACAGATATTTGAGTCCAGAAATAGGAATATGAAACATTGCTTTGAAGTGGTGTATAATTGTCTGTTTGGGCAGAGATCCAGGTTGAAGACATGATTAAATCCCTTTTAACCAAGCTGGAATACTTACCTTTTTTGGCCAAGTTTCACAGATGGAGACACCCCAAGTATCCACTGGAGCACCTGTGTGGGTTACCCTAATGTGCTCTGGTGTCCCATACTAGTGCTTCTGAGTCCAGATGTGTAAACAACTGCTGAATGTCCTCTCCTTACATTCCACTGAATCAAGTTTGCAATTCATTCAAGTTTCAAAGACATCTAGACAACAATGTCCTAAACTTCCTTTAATAAGACAAATTAGCATGACCAAAATGTAGTTAAAACCCTGTATCAGCTAAATACATCGTATTTATTTGCAAACGAACGATGTTTCCTACAAACGATTACTGTGCCCACGAACATGAAAGTAGCCATTTAAAACTGTACAACAGTAAAGAAAAGCACATGGAGCAGCATGCAAGTTAATAATCATAATAGGAACACACGACAAGTACTTACTTTTTTGAAGCACCTTCTTTATTCTTCGATACTGATCCGGCTCCCTCAGTTTAAGGTCGGACCAGCGTTTCCTTAATTGATTTTTGGAGCATCATACCCCAAAATTCTGCTCCAGAGTGTTCACAACTGTTGTCATGATTTGGTCCTTGCGCAAATTGGGATGGGTGTATGGCCCATGTTTCCCATCATAATCCTACCTTCTCAAGATGTCCACCATCTCCGCCATTTCTTCAAAGGCCATGTTAGTCGCCTTAAATCTCCTTCTCCTGAATCCGGCCGTTTGGAGCTCCGGGCTTTCCTCCTTGCTAGTTGAAAAATTAGCAACCACCTGTGTCTCCGCCATGTTTTCTCCAAAGAGAGAAAGGGCAGGGAATATTCTTGAAAAAAGAACATCAGACGCGGGTGACGCAGGCGGAGTTTCACGCATGCGCAGTGCATATAAAGCTAACACGCATGTGTCATATGTACGATATGAGAGTTTAGGCTGACATTAGTGTTTTTGTTTTGTGTATTGTCTTACAGCAAAGATGAATCCCTTTAAGGAGCCAGAATTCATGGGCAGTTTCATAGACAGATACAGGGAGATGAGGAATTTTGGGAGGTGAAACACAGCTTATATTATGATAAACCAGCTAGGAGTTCATCGCTGAAGCAACTTCTGGAATTTGTGAAGACTTGGGTCCCCAATGCAAACATCAAGTTTGTGGAAACTAAAATTGGGATCTTGACGAACATGTATAGGAAGGAGCATATTAAAATTAAGAAATCGCTCAGATCAGGAGCATCAGCAGCGCAATTATATGTACCCAAACTGTGGTACTTCAACAAACTGCGGTTTCTGGACGAACAGACTGAAGCCAGGGAATCACTTTCTACCCTTCACTGCAGCCTTCCCTCCACCGTTCCCTCAACCCCAGCAGAGGCTGAGGAGGAACAACCTGGGCCTTCCATCCTGGAAGAAGTGGATGTGCCCAGCTGGAGTCAGGTATATTCTTTTTTAGACATATTTATTGTCCTAATATTAATGATGTTAACTAGATGTTAGAATTGCTTACAAATCAATGATTTTATACAAAAAATGATGTATACATATCACTAGACAGTAGTGGCCAAAAATGTTGGTGACCAGCTTGAAAAATGCTGGGGTCAGAATAATAGTCTTTTCTATTTATTAACATTCAATTTGCAAGTTATGAGCTGAAAATTGTGTGTGATTGATGAAGCAAAAACTACAACTATGTCCCTTTTTTATACACAGGATGAGCTCAGCCAGGAGGAGGGTCTGGAAAGCGCCAGCCAGGAGGAGACCGTGCCCCGTGGCAGCCAGGAGGAGGCCGTGCCCAGTGGCAGCCAGGAGGTGGCTGGGCCCAGTAGGAGCCTCATCCAATCCCAGGTGCCTCCCCTCTGCCTTACCACCAAAAGGCCCAGAAAGGGGATGAAGGAGGCAGCACTGGGCCTCATTAGGGAAGCCAGTGATTTCCTCAGGAGCCCCCCCAACGCTGAAGAGGCCTATGGCTGCTATCTAGCCACCAGGTTGCTGGAATTGGAGAAGGGCTAACGCCTCCTCTGTGAGAGAATTATTTTAGGTGCCCTTCAGAAGGGGTTGAGGGGTCAGCTGACTGAGAACGGCAAAATATATGAGCAAGCCCATCCTCCTCCTCCTGCCACAAGTCCACCACCAGAGCCACAGCCTCCAAGGAAGGCTGCAGGGAAGGCTGCAGGAAAGGGTGTAGGGCAGTGTGGAGGGAAGGTTGCAGCGAAGAGAAGAAAGTGATGGGCTGGGTTCAGTCTGGTCTGACAGAAGATGCAGGCTGGTGTAGTACCACAGCCTGGGGTCATCTGCTGCTGGTCCTGATCTCTGGGGTTCGTGGACCAGATTGTGCTCCCTATTATATGGACTCCTCAAGCTTCCATTTTTCTTTTCCACAGACTTGATGTGTGCCCTGGGGGACAACGTTGATTTCTTCTATATTTTGTTACCCAGAATAAATGGATATTTTATTTTCAAGAAATACTTTCCTATGTGTTTTTCTTCAAAAAGGACAGTTTGTGAGTAGGCAGGTACATTTCTAAAAGACAATGTCAAATTAACAAGGGACACCAACCTCCTTGAGGTTACTAAAAAATACAAGATAATAATGGTATTGTGGTAACTTGACACACAAAAAAAAAAACAAATTATAGGGAGATCACTAGAAAATTATTTTTAACTAATCATGAAATAAGTCTTGATGAAATAAAAAATTATAAAAGATGAGTATAAAAAATAATTGTAAACATTATTATGGAGATCGGGCTTTTAAAAAATAAAATATTATTCATGAGATGAGGATAAATAATGAAGAAATAAGTTTGTGAGAACTCTGTGTAAATATGAGCAGCAAAACAATTTCATTTTTCTAGCATTATAAAGAAGAAAAGAATGTGCAGCATTAAAAGATCACAGAATTAGCAGCGTCAGGAATGTGCTAGCTCCAACACGAACGCTAGTTTTACTACACCGAGCGCTTCCGTCTCAAACTTGCTTCAGAGCATGCGTCGTTTTTGGTCCGTCGCATACAGCATACAGACGAGCGGTTTTCATGGTAGGAATTGGTTCCGTCGGAAATATTTAGGACATGTTCCATTTCTAGGTCCGTCAGAATTTTCGAAAAAAAAATTCTGATGAGGCATACACACGATCGGAATATACGATGAAAAGCTTCCATCTTTTTCTGTCGGACATTCCGCTCGTGTGTACGCAACAAAAGAGTCTATGCCTTGCATATTGTCCCCATTGGGTTTTCATTTGCCAGCCAGGACTAAAGAGTAGATTTGGCATGGGGAAAATATGGACATTTTATCATTACTCCCTTTGAAAAAAGAATATTATTATAGGTTGGATAAGGATAAAGGAGAGGATGATAAAAAAAAGGCCAGATGCTAGAACATTTAATAATTGGCTTCAAGCATTTTCTACTTATGCAAGTATTTTGTGTGAAAGGTTTCCAGAGCATAGTTCTGGCCTCTTTCAGCATATAGATGTAATTTTGGAGGCATATATGAATTTTGGAGATTTATTGTGGTATTTCTGCGATTAATCTCTTATGCCCTGTACACACGGTCGGATTTTCCGACGGAAAATGTGCGACCGGAGCTTGTTGTCAGAAATTCCGACCGTGTGTGGGCTCCATCGGACTTTTTCCATCGGATTTTCCGACACACAAAGTTTGAGAGAAGGCTATAAAATTTTCCGACAACAAAATCCGATCGCTTCAATTGTGACCGTGTGTGGACAATTCCGACGCACAAAGTGCCACGCATGCTCAGAATAAATTCCGAGACGGAACTGCTCGGTCTGTTAAAATTAGCGTTCGGAATGGATATAGCACTTTCGTCAGGCTGAAATGTTTTAAATTGTTTAAGGCAGTGCACTCTCTTCTTCTTTATAATGCTCGAAGAATGAAGTCGTTTTGCTGCTCCTATTCACACAGACTTCTCACAAACTTCTTTCTTTATTATTTCTCGTGATTTCATCAATATAATATTTTTATTTGTCACATCTCCCGAACAAATATTTTTTTGATTTTTTGAGATTAAATAATTTTTTAAAAACTTTTTTTAAAGCCTGATCTTGTGTTTTATTTATCTTTTTTTTTACTCCAGCATATTTTTGGGTGTGTTTTGTGTGTCAAGTTACCACAACACCATTATTATCTTGTATTATTTATTCATCTCAAGGAGATTGCTTGGTGGTGGTGTCTCTTGTTAATTTGACATGTATTTTTGAAATAGGCGAGTATAATAAATCAAACCAAAAATTTATTAAGGGCTCATAACCAAAGAAAGAGGGAGGCAACGCTGGAGAAACAGCAGAAATTGACGAAGCCTTTGGCCCCCAGGGCACACATCAACTATTTCCAGGCAAAATTGGTGGCCTGAGGAGTCCTTATCTAAGGGAGTTCAATCTGGTCCAGAAGTCCAAGAGAATCATGAACAGCAGCAGATGACATATCTGTCCCCAGGCTGTGGTCATACAAGAGCCTGCATCTTTTGTCAGACCAGACTGAACCCAGGTCATCACTCTCTGGTCTTCCTTCCACGCTTCCTTCCATGCTGTGTCTGTGGTGGTGGAGTTGTGGCAGGAGGAGGAAGAAGAGGAGGATTATGCAACTCACTCAGGTGGGTATTGGGTGTGATTTTGCCCCTCAACCCCTTATTTAAGGTTTGATATATGAGTTCCTAACACACAAGGCGTTGGCCCTCCTGGATGTCCTGCAGTTTGGTGGCAGCCATGGAGGCAAAGGCCTTTTCACGAGTGCGGGTGGCTCTCAGGGACGCAGAAGCCTCCCGAATCAGCCTGAGCGCTGAATCCTGCATGTTACTCCCCTTCCTGGGTCTTTAGTTTGGGAGGTGGAGGGGAGGGACCTGGGATTCTGTCAGGCTCCTACTGGGCCCGGCCTTCTCCTGGTTGCCACTAACCCTCGCCTCCTCCTGTGTGCCACATTTAACAGCCTCCTCCTGTGTGCCACATTACACAGCCTCCTCCTGGCTGAGGTCTTCCTGTGTATGAAAAAGGGACATAGTTTTAGTTTTTTCTTCATCATTCACACACAATTTTCATCTCATGACTATTGCAAATTGAATGTTAACAAATATAAAAGATTATCATTCTGAGCCCAGCATTTTTCATTCTTGTCCCAATTATTTTTGCCCACTACTGTCTATTGATATGTAAAACACTTTATTAAATCAGCAATTAGTGATCAATAATAACATCTAGTAAACATAATTTATTTATTGACCAGAAATCTGTAGAACAATGCTATAACTGACTCCAGCTGGGCTCCTCCACTTCTTCCTGGCTGGAAGTCCAAGGTTGGACATTGGAAGCCTCAGCTGGGGTGGAAGATAGGGTGGAAGGAAGAGTGGAAGGAAGAGTGGAAGGAAGGGTTGAGAGGGATTCCCTAACTTCAGTCTGGTCTGACAGAAAACAAAGTCTCTAATAGTACCACAGCCTGGGGACATAAACATCATCTGCGGCAGCTCCGGATCTCTGGGAATCCTGGACCTTCTTGCGCTCCCTAAGATAAGTGCTCCTCAGGCCACCAAATATGGCTTTTAAATAGGGAATGATTGCCGTGGGGACCACCAGCTTCACCAACTCCAGCAGTTTCTCCAGCGCTGCCTGCCTCTTTTGTTTATGATTATAATGTGGATGTTTCACCTGCCACAGACAGGACAGCTCCCTGTACTTGTCTATGAACATGGGGAGGAAGTTGTGGTCATTGAAGTCATCCATTTTATCTGCAATACACAAGACAAACCCTCATGTCAGGCTAAAGTCTCCTAATCTTGTCCCAATATAGGCCTCAATCTAAAAGCAGTATAGGCCCAAGTTTAAATGTTACCTTAATTATCACGCTCGGCGCTTCCGATACTCCTTCCTCCGCTCACAGATCGTACATACTACGCACGCGTATTGCGCTTTATATACACTGCGCATGCGTGAAACTCCGCCCGCCCCTAACGTTCTTTCAAGTCTATTCCCCGCCCCTTCTCGTTCAGTGCAGTGGGAAAAGCACATGGCGGAGACAGAGCAGGTGCATGATAATTACAGCAACGAAGAGGAGGAGGAGGAAAGCCCGGAGCCAGAAACGTCCTGATCCCGGAGGAGAGGATTTTAGGTCTCAACTATGTCCTTTGTGGAGATGGTGGAGATGGTGGACATACTGAAGAGGGCCAACTATGACGGGAAGTATGGACCTTACCTCAACCCCAATGTCAGAAAGGCCAAGATCATGACTAAAGTTGTGAAGAGTCTGCAAAGGAATTTTGGGGTACGGCGATCCAAGGATCAACTCAGGAAGCGGTGGTCGGACCTTAAGTTAAGGGAGCACAATCAGTATAGAAGGATCAGGAGAGTGCTTCAAAAAAGTAAGTAGTTGTCCTGTGTTCCTATTCGGTATTTTTATAACGTTCGTGCTGCTCCAAGTGCTTTGCTTTACTGTTGTACAGTTTAAAATGGCACTTTCATGTTCATGGACACATTATTCGTTCGTAGGAAACATTGTTTGTTCGGCCAATAAAACACCATGTTTTGTCCAGATGCAGTTCAATACATTTTTTCTGGCCTACTTCTCTTAAAATAATTTTGGTGTCTAGATGGGTTTGTAAGTAGAATGAAATGCAAACTAGATTCTGTGTAAGGAGAGGACACTCAGCAGCTGTTTACACATCTGGATGCTGGAGCACTAGTGTGGGACACAAGAACACCCTTTTTATTAGGGGGCCCACACAGGTGCTCCAGTGTATACTATAGGGGTGTCTCCATGTGTGAAGCATGTCCAAAACAGGTAAGTATTCAAGCTTGACAAAGGACAAAAATATTTCTTAATCTTGGAACTCTGCCAAAATAGACAATTTTACCCCACTTCCAAGCAATGTTTCATATTCCTATTTCTGTCATCAAATATCTGTGTGCTAAGTATACCTATTTTTTTTTACATAGGGGAGAAAAGACTCAGAGGACACCACTCATCGGACCCCCCACCTCAGCAAGAAGTGGAAATCCCACAAAGCCAAGCAGAGGAGGAGGAGGGAGACGTTGTGGAAATTGTCACCACAACAGGTGAGTGTCTGTGACCACAGGCTCAGGTAAGAGATGGATGCCTGCATATTTAAAATACATGGTGTGTTTTTGTTTCTAGATTTTTAGGTGATCGTGATGTTGTGGATGAAGGTCATTTCACCAGTGAAAATGCCCAGATCCTGATCGGCGAGATCATGGGGTGTAATAGGGACTTGGAAAACATAAAGCAAAACAGCAATGATGTTCAAAACAACTGAAGAACATCATTGATGTTTTAGGGAGAGTTTAAAACCCCTCGAAATCCCAAATTATTTCAGTTTTTTGGTCCGGAGAATTTGTTGAACTTTTTTTGACATATTCTCGAAAAGCCAAATTTTGAAGATGCACACAGTGTGTAAACATGTGCTATCTGCCATCACGGGAGATCAATGTATGCGTTTTGGGGGTGCAACCCCTTCCTCAATAATAAAGTAGCTGAGAGGAAGGGGTTGCACCCACAAAACACGTCCCTAGCACATGTTGACATTCGGCAATTTGTGTGCATCTTCAAAATTTAGCTTTTCTAGGGGTGACTTCACCCCATCTGAACGCAATATCAAACACAGTTTATAAATACTCATGTCTGATATTGCCTTCAGTTTCTATAAAAGTTAAACTTTGTAAGTTCCAGATTTGTGTATTTCTTGTTGGTTTTAAACATGCCTGTTTTACCTTAAAAGGACATTTCTACTTTTATTAATGTGACCTAAAAATTTGTTATACAACAAACATGTTGGTTTGTTTTAAAAAACCTTTTATAAATGCACATGTGATTGTGCTTGTATTAAAAAGATCAACAATGTGTGGCTTCTTCTTTTAATGCTGAAAAACATTTTTTGTGCTAAAATTGGTGTTTTCTGTGACAATGGGGGTTATTTCCTAAGGGCAAATCCACGTTGCACTATAAGTGCAGTTTCAGTGCAGTCTAAAGTGCACTTGTAGTGCAGAGTGTATTTGCCTTTAGTAATAACATCCAACAGTGCTTTATAATTTTACACAATCACGCCATTTTCACGACTCCCCAAATTTCAGTCATGGTCAGCTAAAAGAAACACAAGTAGTAAATGTAAGCAAATAGTTGTTAACTTTAAAAGTTTTTTTTCTTTAAAAAATGTCTCAGACATTGTCTGGCATATTGCTGGCCCCCCCTACCCACAAAGTATTCCATGTATCTTAGACGGACCTCGCGGGCACTCAGGGGGGGCAAGCCAGGACGGCCAGCTTTAAGCGGCGTCAGGGTTAGTTCATTGAGATTAATAACTCCGGCTTCAGGCCCAACTGAGCCAGCATAGTTCACAGAATTTCTCCTTAAAAAGTTGTGGAGAACGGAGCAAGCCAGGATGATGTGATTGAGTTTATACTCCGCCATTTGTATCGGTGTAAGAAATAGGTGGAATCGGCTGGCCATTATTCCAAACGTGTTCTCCACCACTCTTCTGGCTGGTAATTAAAAACCCTCTGATCCAGGGTGAGGGTCCTCATAGGGAATGGCCACATAAGATGGTCCCCCAGCGCAAACGCTTCATCCGCAACGAAGACGAATGGGAGTCCTTCCGCATTGTCTTCTGGAAGTGGCAAGTCCAAGCTGCCATTCTGGAGACACCTGTAGAACTCCATGCGGGCGATGACTCCACCATCTGACATCCGGGCATTCTTCCCCACGTCCACATACAGGAACTCGTAAGTAGCCGACACCACCGCCAACATCACAATACTATTGAACCCCTTGTAGTTGTAATAGTATGACCCCGAGTTGGGTGGTGGGATGATGTGGATGTGTTTCCCATCAATTGCCTCTCCGCAGTTAGGAAAGTCCCACCGCTGGGCAAAGTGGAAGGCCACAGTCTGCCATTCCTGTGGGTTGGAAGGAAACTGTGGAGTCAAACAAGGAAAAAAATTCATAATTTTGCACATAAACATGGAAAGCAGATTCTACACAAACATTCTTGGCCAACATCAGTATTACATTTTTTTGGGTGAGTATTTAAAGACAAAGGTATAAGGTCCACCTATCAGATTCCCCCCCCCCTCTCATGGGCCATTTAAATACATTTATGGGAGGGAGATGTTTTGGACAGGTAAGCCTCTCCACTTCATTGAGAGATGAAAGCCTAAATAATGTGTATTACTTTGGCCAACCCCTCCTTACTTACACTATTGGCAGCCCACTGGACAGGTAAGAAGTGTCATAATACAAAGATATAAATACACACTGTACACATTTTAGCACTTTAGCATTTTTACATTCTGCTATTACCTATCAACATAATAATAGGATACAAAAACTTTGAACATTACAATTTGAAAGTATTCAGGCAGGCCCTTGCACTACATGCTTTGGTGAATTCATCCATAAATCTGACCACAAAAGAGGTGGGTATAGTGTGTATGGATTTAGCAAAGTCTGCAGATAGAGGAATAAGGATAGATAGAGGATTGGTATCAGCTGAGTTAGCAGTTGGGGGGAGGGAGGGTTCCAAATGATTTTGGGACCCCAAAAAAAACCTTTGGCACTCTGCCTGAATTTCAAGCACACATCACAATTTTACACATTTTAGGGGGTATTTAGGGTAAAGCACTACTATGGAGCTGACAAAATACATTGTTAAGTGACTACACGAGGTGAATATAGGCCCAGGAGTAAATGCTGGGGAGGTTAGTGAAGGCAAATATGTATGAAGGACAAAACAAGTACATAAAAATCCAGCATGCATGAGGACAAAAGGGACATTCACAGCATATTACAATCATGGTAGTTAGGGAATGAGGAAAGAAATACAATATATTATCAAACATTATCTACAATAAAATGTGATTTTAAAGGATAAATCTTACCTTCATATACTCCTTCTGCAGGACCTGGATGATGGCAGAACAGGTCTCTGGGATAATGATCCCCAGAGCCTGGGGGGAGATGCCTGTCGAGAACTTAAGATCCTGCAGGCTTCTCCCCATCGCCAAGTACCGCAGGGTGGCGACTAGCCTTTGCTCCGGAGTGATGGCTTGCCTCATGCAGGTATCCTGTCTGCTGATATAAGGGGTCAGCAAAGCCAACAAACGGTGAAATACGGGGTCCGTCATCCAGAGAAAGTTTCTGAAATCATCAGGATTATTCTCACGGATCTCACGGAGCAAAGGAAAGTGTGACAGAACTGGTCACGCTGGAGCAACCAATTCTTGGTCCATGAACTCCTCCCCACCCTGTTCATGGACTGGGCTTGTGTCAAAGTAAGGACCCCAACACCAAGCCCCCACACAGCACAAACTCTATGAAGAGTACGTATACGCAACATGGCTAGAAAACGGTTGGCTGGTCAGAACGAAGTAACAGAACGCACTGAAGAACAGCAAGGCCTGTGAAGAGTTACCTGAAAATCAGTAACGAACAGACAAGAACGCAATGATTAATCAATGGTAACTCGCTACACGCACTGAAGAACAGATACAAACCCACAAGCACAAACTGAACAGGAGAAATACGATCTGAAAACCACGAGTCTGAAAAAGTATGAATCGTCTCTCGCCAAACTTTTACTAACACGAGATTAGCAAAAGGGTGCCGCGCTTGGTACTGAACTGCCCTTTTATAGTCTCGTCGTACGTGGTGTTTATGACTGCGTTCTTGCCGCTCGGAAATTCTGACAACTTTGTGCGACCGTGTGAGCCAACATCTGTCGGAAAAAAATCCATTGATTTTGTTGTCGGAATGTCCGATCAATGTCCGACCGTGTGTACAGGGCATTAGACAAAAGATGGCGGTGCATTCTAATATTCAGTGGGGTAATAAGGATATAGAGCTCTGGTTAAATTGATTTGTTCCCCAGAAACCTCCAATGCCTCACCAAAACAAGACTTTACCTTCAATTCCGTCAGGTACCTATAATAAAGGCATCTTCTTTTCTTTTAATGACACACAGTGCAAATGGCCAAATTCTTGTAGATTCTGACATGAGTGCGCCTTTTGTTCAGGCCCTCATCTAATCAATAAATGTTTTAAAAAATCATCAATGAATAATGATTAAGGATTCCTTTCTTAAAAGCCAATAGAAGCAAAATAAAATAAGATAAAAAGTCTGCAGTCACCAGTGATACACCTCCATCCCTATATACATATACAAAAAAAGAGAGTCGCCCTGGGACTTTAAATGAGGTGGTCACAGTTAGCCACTGAGTAACAAGAGTAATAGCAGTATAAATGTTTATTAAAATTAATGTACATACATGGATAATATAACTTTTTTGCTCAGTCAATGGATTTGCACATAATGAAGAGAATAAATAAAGTTGATACAAACGTTATACAATGCAGTATATACAAATGCACGCATCAGAAAACCGGACGCGCGTTTCGTGAGATCATTGCTCGCTCATCAGGGGTGGATGCGGATGAGATGTTTCTAAATAGATAAAAAGATGTGTCACAGTGGTAAATGTAAGAACAATGGCAGAATGGGCCAGAGCAAAACGGCCCAATACTTACCAATGAACGAAACCAGAGTTTCCATTGCTGAACCCCCAAATGGACGGCAGCAGCCAGAGTATGGCATGGGAGCTGAGGGGGAGAAGACGGAAACAGGTACCCCCAGGGGGGATGCCAGGCGGCAGACATGGTATAGGTGAAGGTGAATGGTCCTAATTGTCTCAATATGTAACTTGATAGATATCAGCTGTAAACATAGATGTATGTGTCTCAATGATTTGCCAAATTTAGTAAGATGAACATCAAGTTATATAATGTAATAATATTTTTGTATGAGAGTATATGTACTCTAGCGTAAGTATATATGTCAAGCCTTACTAAATAAGCAGAGTAGACAAAAGGTGTACAATTATTTGTATAGAAACATATGTGGACTAACCTGATCCAATAATGGAGCAGACATAGAGACCATGGGTAAGAAAATAAATCCTGAAAAAATGTGTTTGTCTGGGAAAGAAAAGAGGAAAAGGTTGTGTGGAAAGCGGTGTTATAAATGAAACAAAAAAGTGCAGGGAATGCAGATGAAGCACCAGGTGAGTGCTAGGGTGGGGATAGTGTATTTACCTTGATATACAAATAGCTGAACAGCACTGGAAATCTCTGTGGTGTGCATAGTATTGGTGAGTGAAGGAAGTGATCTCAGCCAAGTCTCACCCCTGACTTATATCCCCGAAGGGGTCCGGTCCGCTCCGCCCCAATGCCATGCGAGGATGGATTGGTGCGCCGATGCCGGAGCGTCAGCTGCCAATGGGAGTACGCAAGCATAGTGGACTCCCGTCCATCCAAGATGACAAACTGCACTGCCACTGGGTGACAGCACAACCGCGGAAGCCACCCAATGGGTGTAGGAGCATAGCGCCAATATGCCGGTGGCCCCTCCACAAAATCTATAGGACGAGGGGGGGGGACAGCAGGAGTGAAAAATCTCCCTTAGCATATCGCAGTACCCATGCCAGATTAAAAAAAAGCCAACCGCCAGAGGAGACAGCAAAGGACACAAAGGCCACAGAACACCACCACTGTTGGAGGCAAAGTCAAAGGCTAAAACATGCATATGAAATATATTTGTGAAACACAGTGGCTGGTGGTGACAGCAGGCCAGTTTTTGGGTTAAATGGGTGTCTTCCACCCGGGTTCAATAGAAGCAAAATAAAATAAAAGGTCTGCAGTCACCAGTGACACACCTCCATCCCTATATACATATACTGTATATATTTGTATATACAAATTTTTTTTTTGTATTCTTAAAAGTCAACACCCCAGTGATTCTGTCAAACATGGACCCATGGTTGCGTCTGTATCCAGAACAAATGATGGCCCAATTAATTTCTGAGGGATTTCAAGAGGGTTTTAAATTGTCTAAATGTAGTGGTTCTGGTTGTGCATTCATTAAAAAATTTGAACTCTGTTGATGAGTTGTCAGTCATTGTTAGGGAGAAAATTGGTAAAGAGCTACTGGAGAGTAGGATATCTGGCCCTTTTGATGCCCCTCCATTTGATGATTTTCGTCTATCTCCACTTGGCATTGTTCCTAAAAAAGACCAGGGGAGTTATAGACTTATACATCATTTGTCATACCCACGTGATTATTCTCTTAATGATCAGATTGGAGATGATTTATGTTCAGTCTCCTATACATCATTCGAGGAATCTATTATTAAATTACAGAAGCTCGGGCGTCCAGATTTTATTGCGAAAGCTGATATAAAGTCAGGCTTTAGACTCCTCATTCACCCGGATAGCTTCAGCTTCCTAGGTTTTTAGTTTTGGGTTGAATATTTTTTTGATAAATATTTGCCGATGGGATGCTCACTTTCTTGTGTCTATTTTGAGAGCTTTTAATCCTTTATCGAATAGGTGGTGTCAAAAGTAGCACATGCAGACAATATATTACACTACCTGGATGATTTTTTTTCTTTAGGTCCAGCAGATTCAGGTAATGTGAGAAATTATTACATACCTTTTTTGTAATATGCAAGAAGTTTGGCATCCCATTGCCGCACGACAAAACAGATTCTGCACTGCATGCCTAGAATTTTTAGGTATAACAATAGATACCAGGGAGTTTAGGCTTCCTCAGGAAAAGATTGATAAAATGCATGTTAATATCTAGTATTCTTCGCTCAAAAAAAGTTTATCTGAAAGTTATGCAGAACTGATTAGGTCTCCTCACATTTGCAATTAGGGTACTTCCAGTGGGTCGTATATTTTAGAGAAGGCTTTACCTGGCTATTTTGGGTTTTAAGAAACCTTACTCTCATATAAGGGTGTCGCAAGACACAAAAGAAGATTTATTGGTCTGGCAGAGGTTTGATTTGATTTTAATGGGAGATCGGTTTGGCAAGAAGATTTCATTTTAGATCAGGATTTTCAATTATTTATGGATTTTGCAGGATCTTTGGGTTTTGCTGCGATTTGGCAAACACACTGGTGTGCAGAAAAATGGCCATTGGATTGGAATATTAAGGGCTTACTTATAGTAAATATAAATATATTATACATATATTAAATATATTTATATAAATATATTTAAAAATATAGTTTTATTGAAATTATTTCCCATAATTGTAGCTAATGAAATTTGGGGGGTTCAGAAATAAAACACTCTTATGCAGTATGGATAATATGGGTGTTCTGTATGCCATAAATTGCCTTCAAAATCTTGCCCATTTATAGTTTTGTTACGTTATGTAGTTTATAAATGCCTGAGTTTGAATTTGTGGGTTAAAGCATGATATGTTCCTAGTAAAGACAATCTGATAGCAGATGCTCTTTCAAGATTTCAAATGAATCGTTTTTTTCCAGCTATTCCCAGAGGCAGACATAAGAGGAACTTCATGCCTCCAGCAGCTTTGGAAAATCATTTAGTCATTGACAACATTATCAATTCTTTGGTGCCCTCAACGTTGTTGCGTTATAATACAGCATGGTGGCTAGGGCTGTCTTTTCATAATTCACACAACCAGAGTTTTCTAGAGTTTTCAGAACATTTAGTGTTATTATTTTTGAATGACTTAATGACTAAGAAATATGCTTGGTCTCACATAAATAAAATCTTTTTAGGAGTGTAATTTTTTTCCTAAATTTCATTCTTTACCATCCTGTTTTAATTTCTTCTCAATACGTCAGGCAATGAAGGGTTATAGGAAATCTCATTATTCTTTGGATAAGAGAAGACCCATTACTTTTTTTTATAGGTTTATGTAATATCTTGAATGTGGTCTGTTTCTCCCCTTATGAGGCATGCTTATTTAGAGCTGCATTTTCTCTTTGTTTCTTTGCTGCTCTGAGAGTTTCCGAGCTAGTCCCAAATAATTCTAAGAGCAGGAAAGGCCTTAGAATTAATGATGTCATAGCTAGCCCCAAAAATATTAAGTTATTTATTAGTCAGTCAAAAATGGATCAGTTTGGAAAAGGTTCGTGGATCACGCTTGCAGCATGTTCCAACAGGCTAATCTGTCTAGTTTTCTTATCTCAAAATTAAACCATCTGTTGGTGAGTTTGTGTTCTTACATCAAAATGGTTTTCCTCTGACAGTTTTTCAATTTCAGGCTGTTCTTCGTAAATCTTTGTGCCGCCTTAATTTAGGTGATGTTGCTATATCATCCAATTCTTTCCCGCTTTGGAGCTGCCACAGAAACCGGTAGAATGGGTTTGGATTCAAGCATTATTAAGCAGTTAGGAAGGTGGAAATCTGATGTTTTTAAGTTATATGTGAGGCCTAACAATGTTTTTTTGAATTACTTAGGTGCACAGCGAATAGTATGGAGAGTCGGACATTCCTTTATCTTTTTGGCGCACAGAATAGCATCATCCCAGATTTATACGGAGTCTCTTGATCTGTATCCTAGTCTTTTTACAGTGTATTGGCATTGTAAAAGAGGTATGGTTTGGGGGAAACTTCTGAAAGAGCTGGGTACAATGGCGTATGGTTTTCCTCTCCCGGATATTTTGATCATTCATTTGGGGGGAAATTACATAGGTAGCCAAAAAATGTTGAATTTAATCTTTCATATTAAACATTACATTCGGACTATGAAATCATTGTATCCCGGTTCGGTCATTTTTTTTTCCAAAATCATTCCTAAATATAAGTGGCTGAGCTCCATAGGTTTTCGCCCTTTTGAAAAAATTTGAAAATATATAGAGTTATTGAAAAGTTTAGGACGTTTGGTTATGGTTTCTGATATTGTCATCTAGAATTGGAGGGATGGTATACCGGGGGATTTATCGGATGAATGGAATTCACTTGTCCGATATCGGTTTGGATATAATGAACAATAATCTCCAGACATGTATCGAGCAGGCCGCGGTTTGGGTGTAGTCAAGGGGGCTTGCAACCCTTCTGTCTGTTTGGGGACAGTTTAATAAATACTAATGTTGTTTTGTGTAATTCAGCTTGAGCTGTAATAGCTGAGCCGAGTAAATGGTTATTGTATATTTAAGTTGGTTTAACTATCTATGGTGATTTTGTGTGAATCGTTTTTACAATTATATTAAAACCAATAATAAAGGTCTCGGCCAATTTTGTTCCAAATGATCTTGAGTGGTTTATTTATTTAACATGTCTGGTACGTGGAAAATTCTTCTTCATCTTATTGTAGCTGAAAGTGTTATATACGCGTATGCGTGTAAATTACTGTTATTATGTTATTATTATGGGTGCTATGTGGTGACTGTTGCCATAACATATACTAAATATAATGTTGTGGTTTATATGATGCAGCAAGCCCGCATATTGCCACAACTGTCATTGTGCTGCCCATATATTGCCCCAAATGCCAGTATATTGCCCACATGTTGTCATGCTTGCCAATATATTGCTCACATTTGTTATCAATGTTTTATAACATATGTTGTCTAAATGTTGATATGACTGCCATTAAGTTGATTGCATGTAGTGAACCTGGATTGGACAGCTGTTGGTGACATGTTGTACAGGTTCTGCCCCACTTCTTCTTGGATGGAGACCCCACATACCTATCTTTGTTTCTACGATCTTGGATATGTTTTCCTGGCCAGAGGCCACTCACAACATTCCTGACCAGAGGCTCATTATCAAAAAAAGGAATGTCCACACACTTAAATGTCATTCAATACTTTACTGCAACTATTCGCTCACATATATCTCTAACACAGCATCACATCCTCACAGAATCACTGACAGTCTTTAGTGCAGAACACAAGCAATATACAAGCAACATCTTGACAGTGTTTTCACATCAGTGCAGAACACTATTCATCAAGTTACCCATCTTCCTATGCTTCCATAATAAGCCCCTTGCAATAATCAACTCACCAAAATGCTCTTCAGTCCAAAGCCCAAGGCCTCTATGTGCCAAGGCACAGGACCCACAGCTGAGAATAAGGGGTGACAAGGTGACTCTACTCGCTTCTGAGAAAACGTCCATCTATTCCACTTGCTGATTCTGCCCAGCGTCTCCACTCTCTCATTCTTAGGTGAATTACATGGTGCTGCACAGTGATTAACTGTTTTCGTACCCCACTCTACTTGGGCCCCAACCACAGCTAATATTTATAGGGAAACTATATCTAGACCATTACATCACTACAGGTGGGGTTTCTCTAAAATAGAAGCTAACACCAGCTTAGGACCTTTTTTTTAACTATGCCCTAATGGCAACAGAGCCAACTACTGGCAGGCAAGCTAATGCACCTGCCTACATGCGTATTGCCACACACTGTATGTATGTACTGTACATACATATACTGTATTACCTCAGCTTAGTGCAGCGGTGCTTTCTGTGAGAGTGTCTGACTAAGTGCTATTTGTTTTCGGAAACCATGCCACTAGAAGGTAACCCCCTGGAAAGACCTGACACTCTCAAACCACGCCGCTAAAAACACCTATGTTCTAGCTACACCCCTAATACCTAATTCTGGCTGCAAAATCTCAGGTTCACAAAGTTCCAAAGCGCCCAGGTATGTTAATGTGTTTCAGGATATACCAATCATGAAAAAGAATGTAAAGGTAACAAAAAATGACTAGCTCTTCCAACAGCAGCATGTCATTTTATTCTCCCTCTCCCTTTATGCAAGGTTATAGGCCCCACACAATTATTTCCCAAGGTCCCCAATGGATTCTAACTCTGCCCTGTTTACATAATCACTTAACACCATCAGAATCCTGTACAGACACTTAAACAAATGCACACAAATAATTTGCTTGCTAGCGTCTAGTCTATTGAATGCAATACAAGGTATTAAAAGTAAAACCAGACAGAGCATTGATTATTTTAATATTCCATCAACAAAATTTGGTGTTTCAGCAAAACCTTGTACCTAACTGGCACTTGGCAGTATATCTGCTTACATACAGTCAGATTTCTGAATGTCAGCTATTGAGAAATGTCCCTATACTTATCTTGTCTGCAGCCTGTCTCAGCTTCAATGTATGTGTAAAGAAAAATCTAACCAATGACCCGTGATTGCATGTTTTCCCTATAGCAAAGAAACCATTTCTCATCGGTCAAATATGTTTACCAGTGTTTATAATTGTATACTGCTTTTGTTGCTTAGGGGGGACCATCATCCCTCTTCACTCAACGCACAAACAGGATTTACCAAAAAATTGGACTTTTAACTCATACACAATTTACACATAATTACTAAAAAACATAAGCCATAAAAGCATAAAAAAATGTGTGCAGACTTTTGAAAAAACAACAACATATAAATATCAGCAAAGAAAATGTTTCACAGTATATCGTAGCTTCTCCCCCCATGTACTTATTAGCACTTTGCGTCTATGGTTATATGAACTTGATACTGTAGATATTCGAGAAGACTTTGATGAGTTCCACGATGTATCACGTTGTGTTTTGTGGGTACCAAGACCCCACTACATTAGGGGCTGCAAAAAAAATTTTCACTGATTGAACATGAAATTTAGGGTCTGGGGACCACTAAACCACACCGAGTCTGCCCCTAAGAGGAAAACCCTAAAAGGTTCAAACAGATCTCACATGAAAAGTGGAAAGAACGGAGAGCTGTGCTCTTCACTTTTCAGTCTGGTAGTCAAACTCCATGGGGCACTGACCAAACATACACATCCCTATGTGGGGAAGACCCTACAGTAGATTCTGTCTCTTGTTTATATAAGAGAAGGCCTAAAGCTGGGTACACAGGAACCGGCCTACTTTCGGCTCGTGTGTACAACTCTTCGTCCGACGAGCATGTCTGAAAACCAGCAACCAATGGCTAAGAGCACTGATCACTGTGTTCTGGTGGGGGGTTAGTCCCCCTGTCAGAACACAACCTGTAGGTTTTTTTCATTCAGCCTACAGGGTTAAATGAAAAAAATACTTCCCGTGTCTACTCAGTATAAGGGTCAGCATCCCCTCTGTCCAGATAAAGAGTCAGAGTGGGCACATAAAAGGTCCTATTTTTTTTTTGTAAATTGTGTTTGTGCAATATGCTTACCAGCGTTTTGTATAAGGTGCACGTCTGATTCTTACACATGATTGTTATCGCTCTAACATTAACCCTTGCACTACCTGCATTTTACAAGCAATGAGATGTGTATGTAAGCAGGTTAAAATAGCCAGTTAGGTGCTGTCCCAGACAGCAGGGTGGAAGTTAATGTTTTTCTTGGTTCTTTGGTCTTTTGGGAGCTTCTTGTCTGGGTCCGGCCCACTAATTCTGTGGTATAAATATGGGTCTGTGGTCCAGTACAGTTAGAGCCCCTGAGAGAGCTGGCTAAGGTCAGTTTGGTTTAGGTTACCTCTAACAGCATGTTCCTGACAAAGGTCTAGTGGAAAGCTAAGACTGGTACCCGTAAGGGAGTGGGGCGGTGAATGACACACAACTGGGAGGAGCATAAGGATGCTGCTCATCACTGCCCTGAAGTCATCAGAACCTGGGGTTCGCCCCAAAGACACCAGCCCTGATAGAATGCCTCTGATGGACTCAGTATTACACAAACACTAACTTTGCATGTATGCTGGGGCAGCACATAGCCTGTATTTAGAGTTAGGTAATTAGTTAATAATTATACCTTTGCATGTTGAACTCTGTAATAACCCTTTTGCACCTTTGTAAGTAAAATGTTTGAAACGATGTCCCTGCCTGGTCTGAAGTTTTAATAGGTGTTTATTTATAAGTTTTTCAAGTAAACACAAGAGTAACAGTACAGTAAAGTAAATGGGGGGGGGGGGGGGGGTAACAAGATACCAGTTACATATTGCATAAAGACAAGTACATTTTGTGACTTGGTGACCCATTGAGAACAATGCCATGACATAACATTCACAATCATAGTCACAATTCCCTGGAAAGGTATCTCTCTTTTTCCTCCTTTCAGGGGAGGTGATCAAGGAGTCAGGATGCAGCCCTTAAGGTACCTATAACAAAACAACAGCAGTCACGCACACACTCATACACCCATACACACTTATGCACCTTGAACGTACATTGGTCTCAGCCTACCTCACTCTTGGTTTCAAACTAGGCAAAAGATTGTTATTGCATAGAGCCACTTCCAAGTCGACTAAGTAATTTCCTCTTGGTGTGCAAGGGTACCACTCACTGTAACACAAGCTTGATTAGGTCCTCAAAAATGAATTAGTGACGTCCAGCCATGGCTGCCATATTTTAGTGAATTTTTTTGTACCTGCTCTACTTTTATATATTAATTTGAGCTTGGGGAGTTCCCCATTAATAATCTGATAAAGGGTTTGGGTCGTTTGTGAGTTTACATCCTTCCAATGCAATAATTTAATTTTCCGTGCATAATACAAAATTGTGCGGAGTAGGATTCGAGTATGGGTTCTGTGTACAAAATCGTTTAGTATACCTAAGGGTCCAACCACTGGAGTCTGAGGTATAGGAAGCGTTAATTGATTCTCGAAAAAACAGTTCCCTCCAGTAAGAGGTCAGCTCCGGGCAGCTCAAGAACATATGAAGTAAGTCTGCATTGGCTAAGTTACATCTAGGGCAAGCAGCAATAAGCCCTAATCCCATGTGGGACAGCTTATCTGGAGTGTAATGCAGGTGGTGTATAAATTTAAATTGGATAAATCGGTCAGCAGTACTGATAAAATCTTGAAAGCAAACCTCAGTGGCGTCTTCCCAGCCCTCAGGTAGTAAGATCGACCATATACCACGTGAGTTCTGAAATGGGTCTGTCCCCCTCAGTGACAGTCTGGTATAGAATGTTTTCACTAGTTTGGTAAGTTTGGGATAGGAGGGCAGATCTTCCATAGGGGTCTCCGTGAGCTCTACAGTCAATGTCCCCAGTTAAGTATGGATGGCGTGCCAGAGTAACAAGTATTTAAAGAAGAATTTGTTATCTATGTCCCTCTCCCGCCTTAGAGTCTCCAAAGTCACAAAGTCGTTCCCATGGACTACATGTGAAAGGTGAGTGACCTCAAAACGAGCCCACCAAATTGAGTCTGGGTGTCCATAGAGCTCAGGGAGGTTAGGGTTGTTTCATATGGGATTATGTGGCGACGGGTCCTGATCTGACGTTCCGAGTATACTTTCCCCTTCTTTCCATGCCAGGAAGCCTACATCTATGGGGGAGTAACGGGAGAACCTAGACTTCTGTATTTTATGCAACTCATCTTTAAGGTAGGTGGTCGAAGCAAAAGAGGTTAATAGAAGAGCTGTCGAGGACGTCTGAGGGTCGGCGTGCAACCATTCATAGATATATGTAAGTTGGGATGCAATGAAATAATTACGCATATTCGGGCACACGAGACAACCAGAGGATATAGATGCCTGTAGAGATGATTTTGCGATCCGAGGATGAGGATTCAAGAAAAGCTTTTTTTGGGAGAAAAACAGGGGCAGCTCGAAAACAGTAAAGAAATTTTAGTAAATAAATCATTTTGAAGATATTAATACGACCTATGAGGTTTAGTGGTAATGTTGACCATGTGCGGAGCTTATCTGTCATCTGGCCGATAATTTGGGCAATATTAAGCATCTCATATTTGGAAATATCATTATGTACACAGACCCCTAAATATTTGAAAGTGTGGGAGGTGCATAAGCCAGAGTTCTCTAGATATTCCGTGGGAAAGGAGGAACCAATAGGAAAAGCTATGGATTTCTCCCAGCCGAACCTCAGACCAGAGACCTCATCAAACTCCCCCACCACCTGCAATATGAGGGCATCATCCGCATACAGAGAAATCTTCTCCAGCGCACCATAGCAGATCCTCCCAATCTCCGTCGTCTGCCGCACCGCCAGCACAAAAGGCTCAATGGCGAGAGTGAACAGAAGCGGAGAGAAGGGGCACCCCTGTCGGGTACCTCTTTTTAGTGGAAAGGTAAGGAGACATCTGTATTAGTATGAACTCTAGCCCTTGGATTCGCATATAGCAAGTGTACCCATTTCACATATTGTGGAGTGAAGCCCATTTGTGCCATAGTTTCCCATAAAAAAGACCACCGAATAGTGTCAAATGCCTTCAGTATATCTAAAGAAAGCACTAGACCACTACGGTTATCTATCAAAGACTTATGGATATGTAGATATAGCCTCCGGATGTTGTCAAAGGTGCTCCGGCCTGGCATGAACCCAGATTGATCTGGAGAGATAAGTGACAGGATAACTTTCTGCAAACGTAGTGCTAATATTTTGGCTAATATTTTTGCATCCTTATTGAGGAGGGAGACATAATAGTTTATCTTTTCCAGTTTTAGGTATAACCACAATAAGCGCATCATTCAAGTGAGGAAGCCTACCTAAATCCAGGGATGCCCGGAAGGTGGTGAGAAGTTTAGGGGCCAATGTTTCGCTATATGTCTGGTACCACTCAGAGGGGAGACCGTCTAAGCCAGGAGTTTTGGAGGGGGGTAGAGAGCGAATAGCTATCTCCACTTCCTCAAACATTAGGGGCTGTTCCAGGAGGAGTCTTTGAGAGTCACTAAGAACAGACAAACCAATGGAGGAGGAAAAAAAAAGGCAAACGCGGTCTCCAGAGGGATCACCTGGTCATCATAGAGTTCATGGTAGTAGGATGCAAACTCCTGGTTGATAACCAGTGGATCGGACGCTACAGACCCATCAGGCAGGGACTGAGCTATCTTGAAAGTCAGTATGGGCAAGGAAGGCTAACAGCCTTCCATTTTTTCCGCCCGTGTTCCTAAATGCGAGCGAAAATATGCAGTTGCTGGTTTTTCGTTACATCAACCATGTGTAGTTGCAATGCATTATGTGCCTCCACCAACACCCCACGAGAATCAGAGGATGGGTGTGCTACATGTCGGGATCTATCAGCATCTAGTAACTGTTCTAAGATGGACTGCGTGGCTCTCCCAGTAGATCGGTAGTGTTTGATACGTGATATGTAGGAGCCCCGCACTACTGCCTAAAAGCGATCCCACAATGGTCCTGTAGCTTCAGTGTTAGAGATCCAGTAGTGTAGCATATTAGTCGGGATTGATGCGTGAATTTCAGGCGTGGAGATCCAGAGGGGACTGAGCCTCCAGGCCCCAAATGTGGGTCTGTGACCCAAGGTTAAGGTTAGCTGTACTATCGAGTGGTCAGACACCGTTTGGAGTATGTAGGCTACAGACCGAACTGATAGAAAGTGGTCCCTGGTGGTCAGTGCATAGTCCAACCTGGAAAGGGTACAATAAGATTAGGATTGGCATGAAAAGATTTTATCAGTAGGTTATTTCCAGAGCCAAAGATCTACATATCCATAGGTTTCATACAGCTTGAGGAACAACTTAGATTCAGATAAGAATAGAGCAGGTTGTAGTATTGAGTTAAAATCTCCTACAAGGAGCGTAGGGTAAATCGGTAGGGAGGAGAGCTTCGTACTCAGTTCTGTAAACACTGCAGCTGTGACCGGAAGAGGGACGTAGACTGAGGCCAGCAATATATGAACCCCATGTACAGAGGCATGTAGGATGATAAACTGTCCCTTGGGATCCGTGATCACCTGATGACAAGTAAAGGGCAGCCCTTTACGGATCAGGATCGCCCAACCCCTCCCCCCCCCGCACCCGGGCACAACTGGAATATGTGGAGTGATAGTTGTGGGAGACCCATTGTTTTTTTAAAGGTAAGATTTTTTAACCCATCAGCTGAGTTTCTTGTAAACACAAGATATGTAGTTTTAGTTGTTTGATCCAATAAAAAATCAAAGCTCTTTTGAACTTCGAGTCCAGACCACGGACATTCCATGAGCAAACAACTAAATCAGCCATATTGTATTAGTGGTATCATTGAGGTGTGGAAGGGGAGGAAGGGCAGAGCCATCCAGACTCCAGCCACAGCCCCCGTATTGTAGGCTAGACCTTTTCAGTGCACATTCATTCATCCATCCATACTTCATACACACAAAAACCAAACTATATACATGTAAATAAGGGTTACCAAAAGGTAACAACAACCCTGGCCAACTCCTGAAAAACCCTAAACTTGTACCATGTGTGGGGCGCATCGCCTGTTTCCATAAACGAAAAAAGAAAGAAAACAAAAAGTCTGTGTTCAAAAAAAGGAGAAATGGGGATTGAACAGTCTATCCTCCATAGCAGCTTGTGCCAACTTAGTAGAAGAAGGCCTGGGACTCTCCTGCATGAGAAACATATTGGTGAGTCAAGCCACACGTTAAAGGAGTTGCTGAAAGTTCCACATTTCCTGGTATAAAATATATAGGCCTATAGGTGAAATACAACTCCCCTCAGGTGGGGAGGTGAGGAAGCCATGGCAGTGTATCCCACCACATCAAGGCATCCTTAGGAGATTGAAAGAAGTGGGTTTTTCCTTGGTGGACCACCCGAAGGGTAGCCGGAAACAGCATGGCATATTGAACGGAGTTCTCCCATAGTTTCTGCTTGATTTGCTGGAATTGGGCTCTCTGGTTGCGAACAGTCACGGAATAATATGGAAATAGCGAGACCACTGCATTATTAATTTTAAGGCTCCCTTTCAGACAAGTGGCACGGAGGATGGAGTCCTGGTCCCTGTAGTGCAGCAGACGGATCACCATGGTGCGGGGAGGGTTTCCTGCTGGGAGAGGCCGACCCGGAACCCTGTGGGCCCGTTCAATCACGAAACATGTGGAATTTGTCGTGGCTGAACTCCTGCTTCAGCCAGCTCTCGAGGAAGGCCACCGGGTCAGACCCCTCCACCCGTTCAGGGAGACCTACTAACCGCAGGTTGTTTCAGCAGAGGCTGTTCTTAACCCCTTGCCGTGGAGCGTACGCAGATGTGCGTACTCTGCTTTCAGGGGTTATACTGGGATGATGCCCACAGCTGCAGGCATCATCCTGGTACGCCCCTCTCCCTCCGCCTCCCGCTGCTCTTACCGTGCCCCCCGTTCCACCGGGTGGCCCGATCAACAATCCGGCGGCTAGTGACAGTCTCCTAATTGTAAACACGGAAGCGACGTCATGACATCACTTCCTGTTTACTCAGCTGCCAATGGCGCCGGTTTTAAAAAAATATACATTATTCAGAATCGCCGAAAATGGCGATCTGAATACTTTGAAGAGTACCTGTCACCACCTATTACTGTCTCCTCTGTAACTCTAACCTGGTAACCGTAAAAAAAATTTAAAGAATCGCCTATGGAGATTTTTAGGTACCGTAGTTTGTCGCCATTCCACGAGTGCGTGCAATTTTAAAACATGACATGTTTGGTATCTATTTACTCGGTGTAACATCATCTTTCACATTATACAAAAAATTGGGCTAACTTTACTGTTTCTTTTTTTTTAAATTTATGAAAGTGTCCCTTTTCCCAAAAAGTTGCACAGCTGCACAAATACCATGTGGCATAAAATATTGCAACAATCGCCATTTTATTCTCTAGATTCTCTGCTAAAAAATATATATATATAGTGTTTGGGGGCTCTAAGTAATTTTCTAGCAAAAAATACGGATTTTAACTTGTAAACACCAAATGTCAAAAATAGGCTTGGTCATGAAGGGGTTAAAGTCACCCACCTTGTTCTCCAGGGTTGTTATCTTCCTCCCATATGTACTAGGCAGTATAGGTTTAACATTACTAGATCTACTGATTACCAACAATACAGACCTGATAACAGATGTGGAAATACGGGGCAATTTAGGTAACAGCGATCACAGGTCAATTAGTTTCAGTATAAATCACACAAATAGGAGACATGAAGGGAACACAAATACACTGAATTTCAAAAGAGCCAACTTCCCTAAACTACAAACCTTGCTAAAAGGCATAAATTGGGATAAAATATTAGGAACAAAGAATACAGAGGAGAGATGGGTTTGTTTTAAGAGCATATTAAATAAGGGCATTAGCCAATGTATCCCATTGGGTAATAAATTTAAAAGAGCGAACAAACATCCTGGATGGCTTAACTCCAATGTAAAAATGCATATAAAAGCAAAGGAGAGGGCCTTCAAAAAATACAAGGTTGAGGGATCATCCACAGCATTCAGAATTTATAAAGAATGCAATAAGAAATGTAAGGGTGCAATTAGGATGGCTAAGATAGAACATGAAAGACACATAGCGGAGGAGAGCAAAAAAAATCCCAAGAAATTCTTTAAGTATGTAAACAGTAAAAAAGGGAGGACAGATCATATTGGCCCCATAAAGAATGAGGAAGGACATCTGGTTACAAAGGATGGGGAGATGGCAGAGGTATTGAATTTATTCTTCTCCTCAGTATTCACGAGTGAATCGGGGGGCTTCAGTAACCAAAACTGCAGTGTTTATCCTCATGACACAACACAGGAAGCACCTACATGGTTAACAGAGGACGGAATTAAAATTAGACTTGAGAAACTTAACATTAATAAATCACCGGGACCAGATGGCTTGCATCCGAGGGTACTTAGGGAACTCAGTCAGGTGATTGCCAGACCATTGTTCCTAATTTTTACAGACAGTCTATTGACTGGAATGGTGCCAGCTGATTGGAGAAAAGCCAATGTAGCACCAATATTTAAAAAGGGCCCAAAAAACATCCCTGGGAATTACAGACCAGTTAGCCTAACATCAATAGTATGTAAACTCTTGGAGGGGATGATAAGGGACTATATACAAGATTTTAGTAATAAGAATGATATCATTAGCAGTAATCAGCATGGATTCATGAAGAATCGTTCTTGCCAAACCAATCTATTAACCTTCTATGAGGAGGTGAGTTGCCATCTAGATAAAGGAAGGCCCGTAGACATGGTGTATCTGGATTTTGCAAAAGCATTTGACACAGTTCCCCATAAACGTTTACTGTACAAAATAAGGTGCGTTGGCATGGACCATAGGGTGAGTACATGGATTGAAAACTGGCTACAAGGGCGTGTTCAGAGGGTGGTGATAAATGGGGAGTACTCAGAATGGTCAGGGGTGGGTAGTGGGGTCCCCCAGGGTTCTGTGCTGGGACCAATCCTATTTAATTTGTTCATAAATGACCTGGAGGATGGGATAAACAGTTCCATCTCTGTATTTGCAGACGATACTAAGCTAAGCAGGGCAATAACTTCTCCGCAGGATGTGGAAATCTTGCAAAAAGACCTGAACAAATTAATGGGGTGGGCGACTACATGGCAAATGAGGTTCAATGTAGAAAAATGTAAAATAATGCATTTGGGTGTCAAAAATATGAATGCAATCTATACACTGGGGGGAGAACCTCTGGGGGAATCTAGGATGGAAAAGGACTTGGGGGTCCTAGTGGATGATAGGCTCAGCAACGGCATGCAATGCCAAGCTGCTGCTAATAAAGCAAACAGAATATTGGCATGCATTAAAAGGGGGATCAACTGCAGAGATAAAACGATAATTCTCCCGCTCTACAAGACTCTGGTCCGGCCACACCTGGAGTATGCTGTCCAGTTCTGGGCACCAGTCCTCAGGAGGGACGTACTGGAAATGGAGCGAGTACAAAGAAGGGCAACAAAGCTAATAAAGGGTCTGGAGGATCTTAGTTATGAGGAAAGGTTGCGAGCACTGAACTTATTCTCTCTGGAGAAGAGACGCTTGAGAGGGGATATGATTTCAATTTACAAATACTGTACTGGTGACCCTACAATAGGGATAAAACTTTTTCGCAGAAGAGAGTTTAATAAGACTCGTGGCCACTCATTGCAATTAGAGGAAAAGAGGTTTAACCTTAAACTACGTAGAGGGTTCTTTACTGTAAGAGCGGCAAGGATGTGGAATTCCCTTCCACAGGCGGTGGTCTCAGCGGGGAGCATTGATAGCTTCAAGAAACTATTAGATAATCACCTGAATGACCGCAATATACAGGGATATGTAATGTAATACTGACACATAATCACACACATAGGTTGGACTTGATGGACTTGTGTCTTTTTTCAACCTCACCTACTATGTAACTATGTAACTATGTAACAGTGTCCTCCAGATCACTAATGCGGTGTTCGGTTTCAGTGACCCTGCCCTGTATTTTTTGTACGTTTTGCCACATAATTGCAAAGTCATTTTTAAGTTCAGCCACCATTACCATTAGATTAGTATGATTTACCTTGATGGTGTGTAGTAAATCAGACAGTGTAGACCCAGGACCACCGTCCACGCCACCCGCGCCATCTCCTATCTTCTCGGCGAGGGACATATGGGAAGATATATAAGGAGGGTCCGGGACACCCGGGGAGGATTGCGGAGAGGAGTCAGGAGCTTCGGGGTTAGATGCAAGTGAGACATAGTGCGCTGCTGTGCTGCGGCGGCCATCTTGGCAGGAGCGTGTAGTGATGTTCATCTTGGCCTGTGGTTGTTTCTTTTGGTTGCCCATCCACCAGAAATATACATCTCACTGCAGAGCAAGCACCCTCAGCATCAGGGTAGACTGTGTGGTTTGCTGTTCCAGTCGTTAACAACCCAGGATGGCAAAGGATTGATGCAGGAGAGACTGGAGCTGCTCTGAGATGCATCCGCTCACATAGGCCATGTCTCTTGCCTGGTCAGAAGTTACTGAAAGGCGTGTAATGCATGTAACTGGCACAACTTAAGTCTATCGAGTGGGTCTTAAACACATTGGGGTATGATGATATGGTGTAGAGTGGAGCACTGTAAAGACACAAGTCGTTATCTGGGCTAACGAAAGTTTACCTTGCAGCCTATCAGTAGCATGTACCTCTTATAGGTGGAATGGCCTCTAGCAGCGAGGAAGATGTTGTCAGCACTCCTTCCACCAGCAGGCTGTCTCCCAGAGCAACGGGAGTGGATTCTCACCCCAGATGTCCCCATCCTGGAGGTTAAACAGTTAAGTCAAGAGCACATGTGGAGCCCACACAAGGTGCACAGAGAGCCCACTTCACTACTAGCAATGGTAGTGGAAAATGCTGAACAGGTGGATGTGGACAAGGCTCAGCTTGTCTCTCCTAAATACAAGTTATGGCGAAGAGATGTACAGTATCTCACAGAAGTGAGTACACCCCTCACCCCGTGCTGCAGCTCAGTTTCAGGGTCTTGACAATCTTCTTATAGCCTAGGCCATCTTTATGTAGGGCAGCAATTATTTTTCTCAGATCCTCAGAGTATTCTTTGCCATGAGGTGCCATGTTGAACTTCCAGTGACCAGTATGAGAGAGTGAGAGTGATAACACCAAATTTAACACACCTGCTCCCCATTCACATCTGAGACCTTGTAACACTAATGAGTCACATGACACCAGGGAGGAAAAATAGCTAATTGGGCCCAATTTGGACATTTTCACTTAGGGGTGTACTCACTTTTGTTGCCAGCGGTTTAGACATTAATGGTTGTGTGTTGAGTTATTTTGAGGGGACAGCAAATTTATACTGTTATACAAGCTTTACACTGACTACTTTACATTGTAGCAAAGTGTCATTTCTTCAGTGTTGTCACATGACAAGATATAAAAAAATATTTACAAAAATGTTAGAGGTGTACTCACTTTTGTGAGATACTGTATATTGTCACAGGGACCCGAGAGTTAACTGGAGAACAGCTGCAGTGTAAGTGTACACATTGCACGTTCATCTTTAAAAGTCGAGGCCCACCCTAAGGTTAAGTATTCCCCCATGGCAGCCTCAGCCTTGTCCCAGGGCATTGCATGTGTAGTAAAGTGACCCTGTACAAGGTGCCCAGTGTAGCCCAGAAGAACCCACCCCAGGGTAGGCCTCCCATCTGCCAGAAATGCATGCGGTCCTTAATTTCCTATTGTGGATTGACAGCACACAGCATTTTTCTGGTGTCAGTTCTGCTAATTGTCATCTGCTAAACTACACAACCACTCCCATTGTCTTCTTATCCAAGGCAAAGGGACTAATTGACTTATATTCCAAGATAAGAACAGGGAGGACTGAATACTTATCTTGAGCTAGCTCTGCAAGTGTGCAGAGAACATAGGACAGCTCTGAACTAATGACAAGATAAGCATGTATATTTTGCTTTTACCTAACAAATTTCACAAAACATGCCAATTGTATATTTATGGTATACTAACAGATAAAAAGAGAACAAATAGGATAACTGAGCTGGTTTATGGTTTATATATACTTTAACTGCAGTGGGGAAAAGTCAAGTCATTGTTGTGTTGTGTTGTGTGACAGCCAGGTTGTGCTGTCTGGCAGTAAATCTCAGGACTGCTTGAACACAAATACAAATCCTCTGGCAGGTAAGACAGCTGCCATTTATGTGTTTCAATACTGGGTGTCTGGAGTTCAGCTTTAATCCATTTACATTAAAAAGCATTTTTATAGGGGCATGGCGTCCGAGCCCGAAGATGGTCGCATAGCTTGAGCGCTCCGCCACATACCCGGGAGAATCCTCGTCAATAGGAGCCGAGCGACGATACCACAGCCATATCTACCCCAGCACAGATACACCAGGGATGCCAAGGAGACTAAAACAAACGCCGCCGCAGCTCCGCAAACTGCCAGGCTTCTTTCCACAAACAGCGCGGCTCCAACAAAATGGTGGCGGAGCCCGAATGGAGGAGCGGAACGACAAGGCCGCAACACAAGCCTCCTCATCGGACCAGAGGGGGAATGAATCAGAGAACCCCCGCAGTGGATCATCCTCAGCAGCCTCTACCCCCACAACCAGGAGCCCTGCCAAAAGCAGACAACGTACAGAGTCCCCACAAGCTGGCCTGCATCACCATGATATGGAGGTGAGTGGCAACAACTCCTCACAACTCCTCACAAAGGCCCAACACACCCGCAGCACCAGATCCTATAGCAGGATTCCCCACTACAGGACAGCCATTGTCTGATACCATATTAAAAGACATGTTGATGTCCCTTAGATCCTCATTACACTACGACATTCTCCATACTGTACACAAATGCCAAGCAGAGGTCCACATAATAGGAAATAGAGTGAACCAGGTGGAGCATGTCATGGAAGAATATGGTGGAGGCCCACGAGGCCCAAGATTCCAATGTTGTATGCTTATATGGGAAAACAAGCTCCAAATTCTATGTGATATTCCAAAAGATACAAAATTCTTAAAATAAACAATATAAATTAGTATAAAGTCGCACCTATGTGTACGTGTTCTGATGCCACTCAAAATAAAATTAGTATTGCTATAGTGAGATAAGTGCGCTAAATAAGCTCTCTAATGTGTACTATTAATTAATTAAGGCAGATAGTTGAACCACATACTTTAGACCTAAGGTGGTATAAATTAATTCATACAAAAAGGCTTGTGATAGTCCTAGATCTGTATGTACATCAAGTCCACATATTACACTGATAGAAGTAAAAGGAACTGGTGTAAATGAAAAAAAGTCACAGAGTGATTATCTTCCTCATTGAACTTGGTGCGACAAATGTTGTAACTTCACCCTGGGTTTGTTCACTGTTTCATCAGATGATCAGTTTATGCACTTTTCAAGCATTCAGTTTCATTCATGTAATCAAACAGAAAGGATTTAATTGCGCAATGAACCATTCAAAATAATCTCCTTGGCAAATCAAGTTAAATGCACTCACTTGTATGCTACACACATCAGCGCATAGAGCAGTCAGCCGCCCACCACGATCTCTCTCCTCTCACCGTGCTGTGTGTACCAATCAGGCACATCAGATGACGTCACTGGCTCCTCCCGACGCGTTGCATCACATGTCCAGTGACTTTATCAAGGGTTTTTTCATTCACACCAGTTCCTTTTACTTCTATCAGTGTAATGTGTAAACTTGATGTACATACAAATCTAGGACTATCACAAGCCTTTTTGTATGAATTAATTTATACCACCTTAGGTCTAAAGTATGTGGTTAAACTATCTGCCTTAATTAATTAATTAATAGTACACAATAGATAGCTTATTTAGCGCACTTATCTCACTATAGCAATACTAATTACCAGTATTAGCTGATTACCACTCAGCAGCAATATTAGCGCAGCTTCAAGGATGGTTCCCCAATCACCCTACAACACTATGGGGCAGCATTGAACAGGCTCTTATACCAGGAGGTAACTTGTATGCTTACATGCTAGCCCACAATCATCTTAAAAATAAGAAAATGGACTTTCCTTTACCAATGATAGCTTCCCTGAACTCATGGAAGACCATGGTGACTTCCAAGTCTTTGTCATCTCCTAATATTCCCCTACCTACACCCTTATCCACTTTGACGCTAATTATCCCTGAATTAAATTTGGAGAAATGGGAAAAGAAAGGAATAACTTGGGTATCAGATTTATATACAAACAAGATTGTGAAACCTTTTCAAGACTTACAAAAGGAGTATGGTCTACCTACTTCTGAGCAATTTAACCACACACGAGTATCATCCTACCTCAGCAGAAAACATGCCCCCATCTACCGCTTATTCTGGCAGATCCAAATGTACCTCACTGCTAAAGAACACCGTAAAGGAGGTATCTCATTGATCTACTGGTTTCTTCATGACAAATCCATATTTATGAAAACAAATTCCATGATAGCATGGGAAAGGGATTTTAAAGAATAATTTTCGGACGACCAATGGCTCAAAGCAATACAGTACACCCATGCTACTACCAAATGCACCAATCTGTGGGAACTCTCCCCCAAGGTCATGCAGATATGGTACCTGACACCATAGTGGATCGCCAAGTTTGACCCTTCTACATCTTCTCTATGTTGGAGAAACTGTGTGCAGTCGGGTACCCTCTACCATGTACTATGGAGTTGTGGGAGATTGACCAAATCTTGGTCTGAGATCTTCAACGTTCTCCACCAAGTGACAGGACTAAAAATCCAACATTCTCCCTCACTTGCACTCTTGAATGTGGTAATTGACAAAATTCCACCGATCCACAGGAAATTCACCACCCACCTATTCCTAGAAGCCAAGTTAGTGATTCTCAGGCTTTGGAGACCCCAAGATCCCCCTAAGGTAATAGAAGTGATACATAAACTATCCATACACTTTACCTATGAGAATACGCTGGCACACATAGAAGGAATGTACACTACATTTGTGCTTCACTGACGGCCATGGATAAACTGGTATAAAACCCAGGAAACCAAATGTGCCTGAGTTCGGTTAAATATCCATACTTTCATCCTTACTAGATATTGCATATCTCCTCTTCTCTATTGTCTCTATGTTGATCCATATTTGTTTACCACTTTTTATTTTAGTTCGGAGCACTTAGCTCCTGGTGAATTTAGGCTAATAGAAATGCTTTGTCAAACCTATGTTACACTGTTATAATAGAAAGACAACTCTGTGGGGGATATGCCCCTCCTCTGGACACAGTAAGTTCCCAAAGGGGTGACTGGATGAGAGGAGAGGTTTCCCCTTACACTGTATATGCCATCTGAAACTAAGCCAACAATATATAGATGCACAATTCTGTTAGCTGTACTCATGTACGTTTTTGTCTACAGTTCATGTGTATGTCATATGATGTTCACCTATGTAAGTTGAAAATATTGAATAAAAACTATTTGAAAAAAAAAAAAAAAAGCTTTTTTATCATCTGTAACGTGTATGCAAAAATGCACATTTCAGCTATAATAAACCCTTTACACAAAAAACAAAAAAAAAGGATAAAGAAATGGGATGGGATGTAAGCAGTTTTCATGTAGCTACTGAAATACAACAATAGCTCAGAATTTAAAAGATGAACTTGATATCTCGTTTCCGATCCATTTGCACCCACTGCTTAATTGCAGTTGTTTTTTCCGCTAAGAATCAATGGTGTGTAGCTAGCTCTGCAAGGTCATCATGGGTTATATTTTATTTATTGTCCTACTGGTGCAGGTTCATAAAACGGAATGAACAGAATCATTTGACATCATAAAGTGTGCAGATGAATTTACCGCAAGACTTTTTTTTTTTTTTACAGCTAGATTTCAATATCTAATTTAGCTCTCTTCTTACACAGACCACAGGGGTAATCATAGTGTTGTGTTGCAAGGTTATCCTCTCTGCACAGATCAATGGAGTAGCGTCAGAGTACAACAGCATCTTCATGTTGCTGAGCTTGTGCTGTGATTACTGCAAGCGCTGGATTGCATAAAGCCATTTTTAACTCTACTGCGGAAACACAGATTTACCCATAAACTACTGTGGTGCAGATAGACAACACTTATATACAGTATATTTGTTGTCAGAATGTTGGATAGCTGCTTCATATCTGACTCTTATGCCCCGTACACACGGTCGGACATTGATCGGACATTCCGACAACAAAATCCTAGGATTTTTTCCGGCGGATGTTGGCTCAAACTTGTCTTGCATACACACGGTCACACAAAGTTGTCGGAAAATCCGATCATTCTGAACGCGGTGACGTAAAACACGTACGTCGGGACTATAAATGGGGCAGTAGCCAATAGCTTTCATCGCTTTATTTATTCTGAGCATGCGTGGCACTTTGTGCGTTGGATTTGTGTACACACGATCGGAAATTCCGACAACGGATTTTGTTATCGGTAAATTTTATAGCCTGCTCTCAAACTTTGTGTGTCGGAAAATCTGATGGAAAATGTGTAGTGGAGCCTACACACGGTCGGAATTTACGACAACAAGGTCCTATCACACATTTTCTGTCGGAAAATCCGACCGTGTGTACGGGGCATTACAGTCAAGATGATTCTGGACACATACAGGATGTGAGCCCTTTTGATTTCATGGAAAAACAAAAGGAACGCAATGACAAGAAATGACATCATAACCACGTAGTTCCACAAGAAAAAATATTAGATTATACAAGAACACTATCACCTAGTGGCAGGATTACTAACCACCGTATAATACACTATATTGCCAAATGTATTGGGACACCTGCCTTTAAATGCACATTAACTTTAATGGCATCCTAGTCTTAGTCTGTAGGGTTTAATATTGAGTTGGCCCACCCTTTGCAGCTATAACAGCTTCGCCTCTTCTGGGAAGCCTGTCCACAAGGTTTAGGAGTGTGTCTATGGGAAAGTTTGACCAGTCTTCCAGAAGTGCATTTGTGAGGTCAGGCACTGATGTGGACGAGAAGGCCTGGCTCACAATCTCTGCTCTACTTCATCCCGAAGGTGGTCTATCAGTTTGAGGTCAGGACTCTGTGCAGGCCAGACAAGTTCCTCCCCCCCAAACTCGCTCATCTATGTCTTTATGGACCTTGCTTTGTGCACTAGTGTGCAGTCATGTTGGAACAGGAAGGGGCCATCCCCAAACTGTTCCCACAAAGTTGAATGAAATTGTCCAAAATGTCTTAGTATGCTGATGCCTTGAGAGTTCCCTTCACTGGAACTAAGGGGCCAAGCCCAAGCCCTTAAAAACAACCCCCCCCCCTCCACCAAATGATTTGAACCAGTGCACAAAGCAAGGTCCATAAAGACATGGATGAGCAAGTTTGGGGTGGAGGAACCTAACTGGCCCGCACAGAGTCCTGACCCGATAGAAAACCTTTGGAATAAATTAGAGCAGAGACTGCGAGCCATAGCAGCCTTTTATTACAAACCATTAAATACAACATTCATAAGAAAACAAGTTTAAAGTGGTTGTTAACCCACTTTCAGTAATATATGCTATTCGTTCTGTATGCTGATAAGGCTCTGTGTTTCATTAAAAATATACCTCCTTCACCGTATCTCACAGTGGCTCCCATGCTCAGGTAACCAGCTGTATCTCCTCTCTGCCCGTCTTGCAGACGCAGCGGGTGGGGCCGAGGTTTCCCCGCTGATATCAGCGGGATGCGAGGAGGAGAGGGAAGAGGAGACATGGCAGGTTACGTGATCGCTGGGAGCCGGATGAGATACAGTTAAGGAGGTATTTTTTTAATGAAACACAGAGACAGGGGGGCACTCTATTAGGATACAAAATGGATAGTATACAGATATATTTTTTATTCCTGCAGCAGGAGGGGGATGGGGTGGCACTGTCACTGGGTGACACATAGAGAGGGGACAGAGAAGACAGACACAGAAGAGCAGGCTGCGGATGACAGAGGCACGCAAACAGACCACAATGTCAGGGGCTCAGCAGTCATGATTATGGTGGTCTGTTTGCAGAGGGGAAGGGAAGGCTAGGCAGGATCAGCCAAGTATTAAAGGTGTTACGGGGGTCAAATTACAAAGCACAAGCACTGTGCTGTGTAACATGTTTTAAAGGAACAGAATCAGTTTTTTTTTTTTGGGGTTAACAAACGCTTTAATGCATATGATACAGTTAATGCATAACAAATAAACCAACCTCAGCTTATGCCCGGTGTAAGGTCTGTGAAGGCCTATATACTCAAGATTAACCAGTTGTATCTGCCCCCAGCCGCAACTACAACGGCTCAGGGACAATTAACCACTTATGCACTACAAGATACAACCTAATTATTACTCGATGTTACCACCGTATTGTTAGGAAGGGACACCCATAAATCAGATGGGCCCAACCCACAATTTTCCACAGTTAGGAATGGACACCCATACCTCAGATGGGCCCAACCCACAACGTTTCACAATTATTTAACCAGCACAGCCTTCAAAGACCCAGTAGACCCCCTGCCTGCTTCTATGACAAGAAAATAAGGTCTAAAGTCTTAGAGAGCCTATATACTCACGATTAACCGATTGTATCTGCCACCCAATCAAAGGCCCCCAGCCGTAACTACACTGGCTCAGGGACAATTAACCACTTATGTACTACAAGATAGAACCTAATTAATACCCCGATGTTACCACTATATTGCTAGGAAGAGACACCCATACCTCAGATGGGCCCAACCCACAATTTTCCACAGTTAGGAAGGAACACCCATACCTCAGATGGGCCCACCCCTCAACTTTCCACAATTATATAACCAGCACCACCTTTAAAGACCTAATAGACCCCCTGCCTGCTGCTATGACAAGAAAATAAGGTCTAAAGTCTTAGAAAGCCTATATACTCATGATTAACCGGTTGTATCTAGCACCCAATCAAAGGCGCCCAGCCGCAACTACACCAGCTCAGGGACAATTAACCACTTATGTACTACAAGATACAACCTAATTAATACTCCAATGTTACCACCATATTGCTAGGAAGGGACACCCATACCTCAGATGGGCCCAACCCACAATTTTCCACAGATATTTAACCAGTACCGCATTCAAATACCCAATAGATCCCCTGCCTGCTGCTATGTCAAGAAAATAAAAGGACCAAGAAATTGAATGGCAAGCTAACAACATAAAACCCAAAAACCCACTACAAATACCCCAGCACCTTGAGAAAGTAGGAGGCTCCCCCAAACTAAAACAAACGAGGGAGGGAGGGTGGGAGAAAACTGTCTGATGCTGTGATGAGCTCTGACTGAGCTGTGACACGACCCCATGCTGGAATCTTGTTGTATGCAGTAATACGGCTTTACTTTCTTGGAGAAATATCAATGCATGTCTTTACAGAATGGAGAAACATGAACACAGGAACAAGGAACATCCAAGTACATAGAGAGAGGATAGACAAACGTCCTGTTATATCATAGATAACATACAGTAACTATACACTATAATACGACAGCGCCACCTGCTGCTTGGAAAGGCATAATGCATATGCAGTATATATTCAGTTTTCTAAGCAACTTTGCTGTTCTACTTTTACAACCCCCCCCCCCCCCCCCCCACACACACACACACACTCTACTCACTACAGGACACACCTTCTGCCTTGAACTCTTCAATCTGCTAAGCAGACTGCATCATATCAAAATCAACCACTAATATTCTGCCTCTTCTGCAGGCCCCAATCATGCTGGCCCTCCTCCTAGTTTCACTCAGCTCCAGTCCATATACTTTATAATCAATGCTTTTATAGTTATACCTGATTAAGACCAATTCATGTTTTTCAACAATAGATTATATTAGCCTCAGACCTAGATCTGATTTTGTTTTAGTACCAGTGAAATACATAGCTAAAAATTAATTGTATTCAATATGAACCAATTAGGGAACTAAATATAAGGTGTAGTGGAAGCACTAGTGTTGCAAGTTACTTTTAAATTACCTGGATTTCTGGGTTGTTGCTATTTTAAGCAAAAGGCCAGAGTACTCTGGCTCCATTCTAAAAAGCAGAATGGGGAAAAGACACAACTCAAACAGATAGAGAAAGGCAGAGATGACGAGGTGCATAAGAAACAACCCCATTTCTATTATGATATGTTACAAATCCCACAATATTTCATTCTAGGTGTTCAGAAGGGGCCGAAGGCAAGACCAGATTTTCCCCCTAGGACAGTGATGGCGAACCTTGACACCCCAGATGTTTTGTTTTTGGAACTACATTCCCCATGATGCTCAATCACTCAATCAGTGTAGTTGAGCATCATGGGAAATGTAGTTCCAAAACATCTGGGGTGCCAAGGTTCGCCATCACTGCCCTAGGACAACTATTTTGTGCCCACTTCCTACCTCAATTATTTTGCAGCCCTAGAATTACAAGATCAGATAATGATCAAGACACACCAAAATTTGGGACAGAGAGGTTGAAAGGAACCCACTCTGCAACAGTATACCCAGAGCTAAGAAATGAGGAGTAGAGTAAACTTACGCCCCATTCTACTAGCAGCAAAGCCCTAGGTGTAAAGTCCCAGTCAGAAACATGATAAGTAAGTGATAGATCATATTGGCTATTTTTACCCCAAGTATTTTGGGGCTCCAACAGCACCTCTAAAACCCAACAAGGTGACCGAGATCCCCTCAAAATGGCCAGAGCAGCTGTGCAAACCCAAAAGTTCAAGTGCACAGACATCATCTACAGAGTCCCTGAGATAAGAAACTCTCATGTGGTTCTCCAATACCTACCAAGAACTGAAATTTTTTTTGGTAAACTGAGTCTATAACGTGTCCAGAAATTGCCCAAATTTACCCCTAAACCTCTACTACCACTCTGTAGGAAATCATTTTTATACATTTTTACCTATTTGTTTATTTATGTGTCATCATCATTAGGGACAGCCAATGTGAGTCAAGTTCGAGTTAATGTAGGCAAGCTTCCAAAACTAGTTTGCACAGTGTGTGTGCAGATTCTTGGGTGTCAAGACAGCAGCATCGTTTTGTTGGGAGAGAAATCAGTGATTATTTTACCTTTAATTGTAAATCTGTCCTGTAGGTAAGGAGTGAGGTATTTCCCATTTTTAAAGTGATTGTAAACTATCACCTTGTAAAACAACCCATTCCGTTTAAAATAGAAATGAAAGGCAAAACATTTGTGTATGGATAAAAAAAAAAAAAAAAAAAAAGATAAATATTTTTTTTCCCTTTTAAGTGATCACATTCCCTCTGTTATCAGCTGCATTATGCCCCGTAAAAACGGTGGGAATTTCCAACAGTGAAAGTCCGATGGGAGTTTTTGGTCGGATATTCCGACCTGTGTATGCCCCATCTAACTTTTTCTGTCGGCATTTCCGATGGACTTAGATAGAGAACATGTTCTAAATTTTTTAGTCGGAAATGCCGACGGAGGTTATCCCATTGGCAAGTCTGACAGTGTGTACACGGCATTAGAGCTGGGGGAGAGAGAAGCAGCAGCACACTAAGTTTCCCAGTGAAAGGCTGTGCGCGGGGATGTCAGGACAAGTCTGATCACTGGAGGAGAGCAGATTGATTTCCTAGCATAGCTAGAGAACTGACCACGATGTGCTCTTCTGCTTTGTGCGGTCAGTTTTTCATAGGAAAGCAGAGGGACTAGCATGAACACCAGGGATTTCACACAAAGGAAATAATTCAAATAGAACAGAATATTTTATCATGCAAGTACATAGTACAGCAGGCACATATCAGGAATATGAAATGTTGAGTTTACATACTCTTTAACCTCTTGCTACCCATATAACGCATAAGTGCAGTGACAAAGAGAGTGGGCTTTAATGCACACATGCCACACATATGCGTCCATAGGCTGCAGAGCTTCCTGTGCTAGAAGCACACTTGCTGCATGCTCCCAGCACAGTAACCGAGCTGTCAAAGACATCTCTCTGTCCATAATAATAAACAGGAGTCACAGGACCGGCTCTTGATCATGTGAACACTGTGAAAGCCACTCACATAATCAGTTGATCTTTCCTGCCCCCCAGGTGTACAGATCTGGACCTAATCTGGACCATGACCAATCGCAGAGCCCTGCATGAGTGATGTTCCAAACATATGGGGCTGTGGGGCTGTTGTAAACTTTGATGAGGGGGATGGAGTAGGGCATCACACCAGCATCTGTGCATGTGGTGGCAGAGCAGTGAGTCTGCATTGGCTTTGGTGGATATGGATTAAAAAGTGTGCCCTGGATAGCCATGTTTAAAAGGAAGGCCCCAGCTGCAGGGTTTGGCTTTGTGAAACAGCGATGGGGGACCAGCCTACAATTGCAGTCACGGGGAGTGGGACACAGAGTGGTGCAGATATGTCTTTAGTTTAATATAAGTCTCTAGTGGAGACTCCATGAATATATTTAAGCCTTAGCCTCTGTTCCTCCACCCTCTAAGTTCCAGAACTATCCTGCAAATTCTGGAAGCCAGGGGGAGGTAACATAAACCCAGCCCCTGGAGCTCTGCACAGCCAACACAAACAAATTAACCCCAACTCCTCTGCCTGCAGTGGAGCCAAACTAAGTTTACCTACTCTGTATACTTGAGGGTGCTACATCATTGGCACGTAGTCTACAGACTCCCATGTCATGTGGCCTACACACGGTTGATGGTTGCCAGTTCTGGTGGACACACAGGAGAGAGCAGATGTCTGTGTCAGCAGCTCCAGCTATCTGGCTCCAGTCATCCAGCCACCGGCCACACAGCCATCCAGGACTCATCCCAGTCTCCCAAGCGGAACCGTAGCTGGACCCCCACCTGCCACAGCGCCGTCCACTGCATCTGGACACCACTTTCCAGCCCGCCAGCTACATAGGCCCGTCCCGCAGGACACTCCACGGCTCCAGTCTAGCGCCCTCAGGACACTCCACGGCTCCGGCCTAGCTCCGGCCAGTGCCGGCCTGCCGCTTCCCCTCCCAGCCCGATCAGCAGCCCGACCGGCAGGCCCACGCACCGCCGCCTATTGGTTCATCCTCCATTCCCTCAGACACACTGTCAGCCGCACCAGGGTCCAAGCAGCCGGACAGCCCGCGGCTCAGGCCTAGCCAGCGGCCATCTTGGTACACCCTCCCGAGGCCACAGCAACCCGCCGTTCGCCCGGAGATCATCCCCACACATCCCAGCAGGACCCTCCATGACCTCGGTCCCAGCAGACCCCCCCTCCTACCCCAGCTCACCAGGATACCTACCACAGCCGCCGTACTATCGCCCCGTCTTTAGCCGCTAGACTCGCTACCACTCAGAATTGACACTCACTTGTAGACACACAGGAGAGAGCAGACGTCTGTGTCAGCAGCTCCAGAACCAGGATCCGAGCAGCTGGACAGCCTGAGGCTAGGACCCAGCCAGCGGCCATCTTGGTACACCCTCCCGAGCCACAGCAATCCCCGTACATCCCAGCAGGACCCTCCGTGACCTCGGTCCCAGTGGACCCCAGCTCACCAGAATACCTACCACAGCCGCCGTACTATCGCCCCGTCTTTAGCCACTAGACTCGGGGGACAAACCGCAGCTGCGGTCAGGAAGGAATTTTTATTCCTCTGCTGCAGCAATTGGCGAGCTCAGCTAGAGGTTTTTCGCCTTCCTCTGGATCAACAGGAAACTAGGTAGGCCAGCAGGTGCCCCCCCCCCCCTTCATCACCACCTCCAGAACTTTCTGCACCATCATCCGGACCATCAACAACACCATCCCCGTAGCAGGGGCAGCCATCAGAACCTCCATCCTCTCAGCAAGCTCATCATCGCCACATCAGTACCATCAGCAGATCATCCTTCCTTCAGCAACTTTTTCTTTTCTCACCATGTGCAACTTCAAATACTCAGTGAAGAAATACCGCCTCAACATTACCAACCTACATTCAAAAACAACTACAGAAAGAACAACTACTAAGGACCAACCTACAATCAACCATCAAATATAGGGAGACACCAATTCAACCACAACAACTAGCATGCGCCCTGATCAACACCAGATCTGCAGTCAAGCACAGACTGGAAATCCACGACTTCATCATCCAAAACAACATAGATTGCCTTTTCATCACGGAAAGCTGGCTAACACCCGACTGCAACGCCATCTGGTGCCTGAGAACTACAGGATCCTAACTGAGCATAGAAGAGGAAAAAAAGGAGGAGGCCTAGCAGTAATCTTCAAATCTCACCTCGCACTCACCAAACCAACTTTACAGAACTCAGTGCCATTCATGGAGACACTCTCTCTTCATCTTCAAACAACACCCCAAGACGCTATTCACATACTACTATGCTACAGAACACCAGGGCCAAAGACTAATCTCTTTACACCCTTCACTGAATTCATCTCAATACACACCTTGAAAACCAAAAACTTTCTGGTACTTGGAGACTTCAACCTCTGGGCAAACTCCACCCTAGACCCTATCACCACTGCCTGCATTAACCAACTGGAAGAACTAGGTCTCCAGCAACTGATAAATGCTCCGAAACATGGTTCAGGACATATTTTGGACCTCATCTTCAAACAAAATATGGACATCAACATATTCCACAATGTACCACTACCCTGGACGGACCACCACACTATCAAATTTAAAATCGCCACCAACACCACCCTCCAAAAACTGAATAACGCAATAACAACACATGGGTCTAGATCTCAGAAGAAACTACACTCCGAACTCTTCAAAACCTCATCAAAGAGCCTGGAGAAGAAATTCTACTAAGGAAAATCACTCAAACTACAAAGTTCTCACCGAGCAATATCACAAAGCAATCTTCAAAGCAAAAAAAGAACATTTCTCAAACACCATCTCAACAGCCTTAAACCGCCCTTGGGAACTTTTCAAAATAGTCGCCCAGACTATGAACCCAACCTGCCTAAAGCCCCCAGCAAATAAAACTCAAGAATTTTGCAATGAGTTATCGGACTTTTTCATCGACAAAATCGACAACATCCGGAAAACAATTCAACAGAACAAAAAAAAACTACCTCAATCAAAGAAAGCAAAAAGAGGAAATCGATATGAACATCACACAAGGACCAAAATTCTCGCTAATCCCAATCATCACAGACAGCACCAAAAACATCATCAGAAGCCTCAGAGACAGCACTTCACCAAATGACATCATTCCCGCAAAACTTCTGAAAGAATGTTCCGACATCCACGCTCCCACTATAACACATCTCATAAATCAGTCATTCAAAGAAGGGACTGTCCCGATCGCCCTCAAACAAGGCATCATCAAACCTCTTCTAAAGAAACCTAACCTCGACCCTAAAGACCCCAACTACTGCAGACCGATAACAAGTCTTAACACCATCTCCAAGGTCATGGAGAAAGCAATCGTATAACAGCTACAACTCCACCTGGAAACACACAAACTCTTGGACCCCCTGCATTCAGGCTTCCGACCAGGCCACGGCACAGAAACGGCACTCCTCAAAGTATGGGACGATGCCCTTGAAGCTGAAGATGACGGAGAATCAAGTCTCCTGGTACTGTTGGACCTCAGTGTGGCAATCGATACAGTGGACCACAACACCCTACTTATCTGCCTCACAGAAGTAGCGGAAGTCACAGATTCAGAGCTACAATCGTTCACATTGTTCCTCGAAAATCGCTCTCAGATAGTGAAACTACGAGCCTTCACCTCTGAAACCCGGGCAATATCGTATGGAGTCCCTCAAGGGTCACCTTTATCACCAGTCCTCTTCAACATCTACATCTGTCCGCTCCTCAAAATCATCAGAAATTTGGACCTCCGCTACCACTCGTACGCTGACGACACGCAACTCTACATTCGCATCGCCGGACAAAAAGACCACTATCAACAACTAGAAAAATGCCTCACATTGATAGGCGACTGGATGACCACTAGCTACCTCAAACTCAGCGGATCCAAAACAGAGCTTCTTCTACTACACGCAAACCAAAATACAAAAAACAAGAACCCTTGGACACCGCCCACCGTCTTTGGACAGACCATCTCCTCAAGCACCAAAGTGAAAAGTCTTGGGGTAATTTTTGACTCAGAAATGTCAATGGATGCATAAATTGGATCAGTAGTCAGCGGATCTCACCATCTTCTTCGCCTGCTACGCAGACTTGTCCCCTTCATTCCAAAAGAGGACAAAGAGGCAGTAGTTGGAACTATCATTAACTCCAGACTCGACTATGCAAACTCCCTCTACACCGGACTACCTAAATACCAGATTGCATGCCTACAACTCATCCAAAACACCGCAGCAAGACTGATAACAGGAACGAAAACCCTGGGAATCCATTTCCCCATCCCTGAGGAGCCTACATTGGCTAACCATAAAGGATCAGATCACATTCAAGACCCTCTGCCTTACCCACAAATGCCTTCATGGAAACGCTCCTCAATACCTATTTGAGAAAATAAAACGTTACGTACCTAATCGCAGTCTTCGATCAACCTACCAAAACCTCCTCCACGTTCCCAAATCCTGCTACAGATCGAACGGAGAACAAAGATTCGCAGTCCAAGGACCACGGCTATGGAACACTCTACCGACCAACATCCGTATGGAAGAAAAACCTCCGGCCTTCAGGAAGAAACTCAAGACCTACCTCTTCTAACAAGCTGGACACACAGGATGGACCAAGTGCCTTGAGGCGATTCAGTTCGCGTTTGCAGCGCTATACAAGTCATTCATTCATTCATTGAAACAACTCTTGAAATTGAAATGTCTCTTTGGTCATTCAGGGCAAAACAATATTGTTCTGTTAGCCCACTCTGACCTACTTCATTCCTCCATAAAGCTGTAAAACAAACCTAGTGTAAGCTCTGTGTCAGAGTTTGCACAGTGTTGATGATGTTCTCCTCCTCATTACATATTCAGAGCTGGTGATTAGCTACACAAGCCCCTGCACAGCATTATGGAGTTCACATTTCCTCCAGTACCTACAAACAATTTTCCCACAGAGCAATAGAGTGGTGAATGAGCACTAGAAATGTGCACATAAGTGGATATGGGGTGGACTAGCAAGAGACTCTGTCACTCTGTATTTCTATTGTTTCTATATATGACAGGCTCCCACTGTCACTGGTTCCCCAGGGATGGTGAATGGAATGGCGCTGGGACCGTGGGTGGATTCTACTCTGTATCTTAGATTGGTATTGTCACAATATTCTACTACTATTTATTCCAATGGGGCCTTTAGGTGATGTGTGGGCTGCTTCCATAGACTGAGGGACCTCCTTGGGCAATCGTTATAACTGTTGGATCAAAGATTTGGAGCACTACACCAGAATGGTAAATTCCAAATGGAAGGTTTTATTCCAAAACATGTAGTTGATTCAATAGCCAATGCATTTCGGGGGCTAAATCATGGTACACCTGAAAATGTTTTTTTACAAATCTCTTTGGGACTATTTGACATCTGATGGTTACCTTGCATATGATGCTAGTACAATACCTGATGAAGTGTGTACTGATATACCTTAATGAAAGTTGATGGTAAAAAAATGCACTGGAAGTAAAAAAGGCCAAATTGTATGCTTTGTGTGGTACCACAGTGAGCAAGTGCATAGATGAATGCTTTGTCCACATCATAGATGATTTCGTACAATGCTGTTTGTGATTGCTTGTGTTATTGATAAACTGATACTTACATTGCCTTATTTGCTCTGTTAGCAAGACATACATATTTTTGGACTGCTTTTTTACTGGCATGTAGGTGGGGTGCAGCGTGGTGTGGAGGCACTAATTCACACGTGCAATATAAAACTTGTATTGAAATAATGCAGCAACAGTTCACAATAGACCCAGTGGGAAGCTACGTGAAGAAGTAGGTTTGAACCGAACCAACAGCGTCTGTTGAGGGGGGACAGAATGCGACCTGGCCATCTTGTGCCTAATCGGGAAGGTATCCAGATAGATGCAGCCTTAAATTTTCCCTCCTCATCAGGAACCATTCCCTATCACTAGTACTGTCCCTAACAGACGGAGTACTTTTCCCTACGCTACCCACTCGCATCAAGCACGCCAAAGCCAGGGGCCGGGTCTTAAATAGACTCTGTCACACCTAAGATGGCTGCAAGTGTCATATGAGGGGCCAGCATCCATTCGGATCACTGCCCCAGTGACTCAGGAAACCATAGAGGAACCCTGTTTTCCATTATTTCCTCTCCCTCTACATGGCTGCTGCGGTTAAGCGCCACCTGCAGTGGAGACTTTAGTTTAGTTTAGCTTTTATAACTTTAGTAAGCAAAATTACCTGCATATGAGGCACAAAAAAGCAGTATTATTATGAAGTTTGTTATATTATAATGCACATTGTAAACAGGGCTGCAACATATGCACTGAACATGATTGTATGCTCTGGCAAATGGATTTAGGGGTTGTTGGGTCATTGTGGGTCCATTAGAACCTGCAATGCAAACATGCCGTTTGTTTGTTCCCTGCTCTTGAGCTTTTGTATTTTTGACAAATCAAACCCAATCTGTCATACTGAAATGAGTCCAAGGGGTATATTTTCTATAAAATTTGCAAAGTTATTTGTCACTGCATCCAAGTACATTCTGTAGGAATTTGGGCAAAATTTAAAGTTACTAGGCTATTTTTTCTTCAAGTTGGATGTCCTTCATTCATAAGAATAGCATAAATATACTGCATTAGGACCACTAGATGGAGCGGATGATCATAGTAAATAAACACTTACTTCCTATGATTGTCAGCTCTGTTTAGTGGCTATAATGAGATATTTTCCTGATTCGCACTGCTCTTATGAATGAAGAACATCTGACCTGGAGAGAAAATTACTTAGTAACATTCAATGTTGCCAGCATTCATACAGAAAGAATATATATGCAGTTTTGCAGGGCGAATAGCTCTGCAAACTATTTATAAATACACCCCGGGGTCATTGATTTAAAGTTGAACCTATGTCTGCTGGATAAGGGTGGGCTCTTGCCATAATGTACAATACCACTCACCTTATGGCACACTTACATATGTGAATGCCTTCCTCCATGGCTGACTGATCCATGTTCAAAAGCTAAGCTTTGTCCCCCACCACCGTCATCTTATCACTGTTTCTTTCAGGCCCTCCCTTTGTTCCCCTGCATAGATACAAAGAAGTTATATCTTCCCCAGCACTTGGCCCCATGAGTCAGGAGCGTACAGTGAACTGCGCATGCACCATACAGAGTACTTAGAGAATACAAATTTGCTAGGAGTCAGAAGAAGAAGGTTTCTGTGTTGAAGCATATTTCTTCTGCCAAAAAATTCTACCTCATAGCAATTTTTTTATTTGAGCAGTTTAGTTCCGCTATAAAAAAATGTAATAGGTTCAATGCTATTTTTATATATAGTTTATCACATATATATATTTTATCACATTTATAACCCACTGTTGAGTGGGTTGTAAATTTTCACTGGACATGACCGGTGTATAGTTTGTGCATTTTACATTTGTAGATGTACAGTTCTAACAGATGGTTTCTACGATAATAATCAGGAACTTTTCCTATATGTGGTTATCTTATGATGGTTTAGACATTTTTTTTTTACGATTAAAGATTATTAGGTCATTGTGTATGTCACATGTGGGTATTATTATATCAACATCCAATGACAAACTCAGTAGGGGATATAGGAGTTGTAAGTGAAATGATCATAACATGTGCGGCTATTATTACACTGCTGTTCCGCATGCAACCAGCCAGCTGTAGTAGAGTATCATGTCCTTCATACAGGACCTGTGACTATTACTGAAGTGCAACCTGTGTGGTCTTTAAACAGGGCATGTATAAGACTAAAGTCAGCCTGGGTCACTTTGTTAGTGGTTCAGCCACAGCCTAGGAACTTATGGAATTTAACAAGTTTAATTTAAGAAATAAGGAGCTCGATGGAATTTTAAAGTCATGCAACAGCTTTAAAAAAGTAAATAATTTAAAATCACCTCTTACGTTCTGTAGAATTATCCCAATATTTTATTGAGTGTTGCTTGCAAGATGGTATTCAGTGTCACATATATATCAAGTTAGGAAAAGTTACATTGTATAATATATACATAAGTTTACATACCCTGGCAGAATTTCCAGAAAATATGAATGATAACACAAAAACTTTTCTTTCGCTCATGGTTAGTGTTTGGCTGAAGCCATTCATTATCAATCAACTGTGTTTACTCTTTTTAAATCATAATGACAACAGAAACTACCCAAACGACCCTGATCAAAACTTTACATACCCCAGTTCTTAATACCGTGTGTTGCCCCCTTTAACATCAATGACAGCTTGAAGTTTTTTTGTGGTATTTGTGGAGGAGGCTCTTTATCTTCTCAGATGGTAAAGCTGCCCATTCCTCTTGGCAAAAAGCCTCCAGTTCCTGTAAATTCTTGGGCTGTCTTGTTTGAACTGCACATTTGAGTTGCTCAATGATATTTAGGTCAGGAGACTGAGATGGCCACTCCGGAACCTTCACTTTATTCTACTATAGCCAACGACAGGTCGACTTGGCCTTGTGGTTTGAATCATTGTCCCATGCGCAGCTTCCTGGCTGATGAATGCAAATGTTTCTCCAGTATTTTTTGATAACATACTGCATTCATCTTGCCAACAATTTTGACCAAATTTCCTGTGCCTTTGTAGCTCATGCATCCCCAAAACATCGGCGATCCACCTCTGTACCTTTCATCATAGGCCTTGTTGACTCCTCTCCAAATGTAGCGTTTATGGTTGTGGCCAAAAAGCTAAATTTTGGTCTCATCACTCCAAATGACTTTGTGCCAGAAGGTGTGTGGCTTGTCTTTGTGCTGTTTGGCATATTGTAAACGGGATACTTTGTGGCATTTGCGTAAAAAATGGCTTTCTTCTGGTGACTCTAACATGCAGTCCATCTTTCTTCAAGTGCCTCCTTATTGTGCAGATTGAAACAGCCACACCACATGTTTTCAGAGAGTCCTGTATTTCACTTGAAGTTATTTAAGGGTTTTTCTTTGCATCCCAAACAATTTTCCTGGCAGTTGTGGCTGAAATTTTAGTTGGTCTACCTGACTGTGGTTTGGTTTCAAGAGAACCCCTCATTTTCCACTTCTTTATTAGAGTTTGAACACTGCTGATTGGCATTCTCAATTCCTTGGATATCTTTTTATATCCCTTTCCTGTTTTATACAGTTCAACTACCTTTTCCCTCAGATCCTTTGACAATTCCTTTGCTTTCCCTATGACTCAGAATCTAGAAACGTCATTGCAGTACTGGATGAAAGATGCAAGGGTCTGTCAGGAGTCCAGAAACGCATTTGCCTTTTATATACATACACACTAATTACAAGCGAACAGATCACAGGTGAGGATGGTTACCTTTTAATAGCCATTCAAACCCCTTTGTGTCAACTTGTGTGCATGTTATCAGGCCAAAACCACCAGGACATGTAAACTTTTGATCAGGGTCATTTGGGTAGTTTCTGTTGCCATTATGATTTAAAAAGAGTGAACACAGTTGATTGATAATAAATGGCTTCAGCCAAACACTAACCATGAGTGAAAGAAATGTTTTTGTGTTATCATTCATATTCTCTGGAAAATGGCCAAGAAATCATAAATTCTGCCAGGGTATGTAAATTTATGAGCACAAATATATATATATATATATATATATATATATATATATATATATATATATATATATATATATATATATATATATATATATATATATATATATTCACTCTTTTCACTCTATATTGCAGCCATTTGCTAAAAGCATTTAAGTTCATTTTTTTTCTTCATTAATGTACACACACCACCCCATGTTGACAGAAAAACACAGAATTGTTGACATTTTTGCAGATTTATTAAAAAAGAAAAACTGAAATATCACATGGTCCTAAGTATTCAGACCCTTTGCTCAGTATTTAGTAGAAGCACCCTTTTGATCTAATACGGCCATGAGTCTTTTTGGGAAAGATGCAACAAGTTTTTCACACCTGGATTTGGGGATCCTCTGCCATTCCTCCTAGCCGATCCTCTCCAGTTCTGTCAGGTTGGATGGTAAACATTGGTGGACAGCCATTTTTAGGTCTCTCCAGAGATGCTCAATTGGGTTTAAGTCAGGGCTCTGGCTGGGCCATTCAAGAACAGTCACGTAGTTGTTGTGAAGCCACTCCTTCGTTGTTTTAGCTGTGTGCTTAGGGTCATTGTCTTGATGGAAGGTAAACCTTCGGCCCAGTCTGAGGTCCTGAGCACTCTGGAGAAGGTTTTCGTCCAAGATATCCCTGTACTTGGCCGCATTCATCTTTCCCTCGATTGCAACCAGTCGTCCTGTCCCTGCAGCTGAAAAACACCCTCACAGCATGATGCTGCCACCACCATGCTTCACTGTTGGGACTGTATTGGACAGGTGATGAGCAGTGCCTGGTTTTCTCCACACATACCGCTTAGAATTAAGGCCAAAAAGTTCTATCTTGGTCTCATCAGACCAGAGAATCTTATTTCTCACCATTTTGGAGTCCTTCAGGTTTTTTTTAGCTCCATGCGGGCTTTCATGTGTCTTGCACTGAGGAGAGGCTTCCGTCGGGCCACTCTGCCATAAAGCCCTGACTGGTGGAGGGCTGCAGTGATGGTTGACTTTCTACAACTTTCTCCCATCTCCCGACTGTATCTCTGGAGCTCAGCCACAGTGATCTTTGGGTTCTTCTTTACCTCTCTTACCAAAGCTCTTCTCCCCCGATAGCTCAGTTTGGCTGGGCGGCATTATTTTTTACATTTTGCTATAATAAATATCCCCCAAAAATGTATAAAAAAAACATTTTTTCCTCAGTTTAGGCTGATCGTATTCTTCTACATATTTTTGGTAAAAGAAAATCGCAATAAGCGTTTATTGATTGGTTTGAGCAAAAGTTATAGCGTTTACTAAATAGGGGATAGTTTTATGGTATTTTTATTAATAATTTTTTTTTTACTAGTAATGGCGGCGATCAGCGATTTTTATTGTGACTGCGACGTTATGGCGGACATGTCGGACATTTTTGACACATTTTTGGGACCAATGTCATTTATACAGCAATCAGTGCGATTAACAATGCACTGATTACTGTGTAAATGACACTGGCAGTGAAGGGGTTACCACTAGGGGGCGGGGAGGGGTTAAGTGTGTCCTAGGGGAGGTGATTACTAACTGTAGGGTGATGGGCTAGCAGTGTCATTACTCTGATCACTGCTCCCGATGACAGGGAGCTGTGATCAATGACACTTGTCACTAGGCAGAACGGGGAGATGCTGTTTACATCAGCATCTCCCCGTTCGTCCTCTCCGTGAGGCGATCGCGAGTATCCCCGCGGCGATCGAATCCGAGCTCCCGGGCGGCGCGCACGCAATGGCATGGCGGGGAATTCAAATGGACATACAGGTACGCCCATTTGCCCAGCCGTGCCATTCTGCCAACGTACATTAGCGTGCGCCGGTCGGGAACCAGTTAATGAAGAAAAAATTAACTTAAATGATTTTAGCAAATGGCTGCAATATAACAAAGAGTAAAAAATTTAAGGGGGTCTGAATACTTTCTGTCCCCACTGTATATATACATATATATATATATGTACCTGTGAGGGCTGGGTTTAGCCCTTCCTTCTCTGAGCTGGCCGCCAAGCTGTCGGCTAATTGCCAGCTCCTATCTCTCCACAGTGACGCACCTGTTGATGATATCCTGCTCGTCAGTCATGCCTACTTAAGCCATCCAGTCCAGATGATCTCTGCCTTCGCCTTAGTCACATCTCTAGAGACGCTCTACTGTGTTCCTGTTAAAGACTTGCTTGGCTGACATTCCTTCTGGCTCCAGATCCTGCTTGCTGTTCTACTACGCTGTTCTCTCTCTCCCTGACATTTTGACTTGTCTGCCTATCCATTCCAGTTCCTGAACTCTGGCTATGTTTTGACTACATTTTTTCTGATTACCTTTTTTTATTATTGTAGCAATAACTCACGGTGGAGCTGCTGATTTAAAGCGGGCTGTTTCCGTCACCTTTTTACCTGTAGTTTCACCAATACCAGATTTAGAGTCCACGTTGAACTTATCATCTAACAATGTAGGCACCAGTCACTTGAGTACTTTTCCAATGCTTTAATTATTATTATTATTATACGAGATTTATATAGCGCCAACAGTTTACTCAGCGCTTTACAATGTATAAGGGGGACAACACAATTACAGTACAGTTCAATACAAAAGGTACAGGAGGGCCCTGCTTGTAGAGCTTACATTCTAAAGGGAGGGGGTGGTGGTACAAAAGGTAATAGCTGCAAAGAATGATTTGATGGGGGTGGCTCAGGGACAGTTATGTGGGTGTGGGATAGGCTTCCCTGAATAAATGAGTTTTCAAGGATCTCCTAAAGGTGGACAGGGTAGGGGCTGATCGGACATACTGGGGCAGGGAATTCCAGAGGATGGGAGAGGCTCTGGAGAAGTCCTGGAGGCGAGCATGGGAGGAGGTAACAAGGGAGCTAGAGAGCAGGAGGTCCTGGGAGGAGCGGAGGGGGCGATTTGGGCGATATCTGCAGATGAGGTTGGTGATGTAGGTGGGGGCGATGTTGTGAATGGCCTTGTATGTTATGGTTAGCATTTTGAATTTTACACGGTGGGGTAGGGGAAGCCAGTGAAGGGATTGGCAGAGAGGAGCAGCAGTCACGGATCGATTAGTGAGGTGTATTAGTCTAGCAGCAGCATTCATAATAGACTGAAGGGGGGATAGCCTGCTTAAGGGTAGGCCATTAAGGAGAGAGTTGCAATAGTCGAGGCGGGAAATAATCAAGGAGTGAATAAGTTGTTTTGTAGTGTAATAATAGGAGATAACTGGAAGAAGGAGATCTCCTTTAATAGGAGATAACTGGAAGAAGTAGCAGGAAAGAGGTAGAAGAAGAGCTGCAGGGAAGTTCAAATACCTTTTCTTGGTGCAGCACCAAGGAATTGAAATCTCAGGGATGAATATATCTTTGGTTCACGATTAAATCTTTGCTCGCCCGGATAGGCCTCTCTCACTAACCTAACAACCGGTACGCAGCACAAACAGAAAGTCTCTGCCACAGACTTGAGTGAAACAAAACTGCATGATCCTCTGCCACAGGATGTAGTAGTTTTAGATCAACAGCAACACAGTGCCAGAACCTTTAAGCCGACCCGGCAGTACTATGTGGTAGGTTAACTTAAGATGCGTCCTCCAATTGAGTCACCAGGCCCCTCTCCAGACCAGTGATCCGCATGATCCTTCCATGACGGGTCCTCCCCTGGATTCTTCTCAATTGTCTAGCTTCTTCCCGTAGGACAGACAGCACAGGACCATCTCCGCAGCAGTTGTAGTAGGCCCCAGACAAACTTCTGGGCCCACTCACACGCTGCAGCATCGCAGTCCTCCGGGCCGGAGGACCACGAGGTAGGATTCCTAGCACATACCTGTCGGCCAGGTGGGCCAGCAGGTGGAACGAAAAAGACCCAGAAATATGGCGTCTGTCCCTTAAATACCCCCTCCCAGAATGCACCGCAGGGGACAACCTCTGCCGAGTTACTTCTGAGAAAGAGCACTCAATACACCTCAGTTTGCTGCTTTTCAGCTCTGGTCTGTAGTGACACCGACATCTACAGGCGACGGAGTGGAACTGCACGCAACACAACCAAGGTTGGAACAGAAGCTAATTTAGCTATAGATTAAATCTGAACTATGTACAGAACAGATGACCCACTAAATTTACATATAAGCGGTAGATTAAAAATCTACCAACGCTACATAATTATTAAACAAGTGTGATTTAACTGTACATCTGTCTCTGTCTGACTCATGGTTTCTGACAGTACCATCTTACCAAATTTTTGAATACATCAGATCGCTTGTAAACCCACGCACATTTAGGGTTCATTTACACTTGCTTCGACTTCAACACACATTAACGGCTAGTTTACATTTGCTTCAAAACAAGGCTTGTTTGCTCTCTGAACGCTAGTCAAAGCCTGTTACTAAATAAAATGGTTAGCTTATTTTCTGTCTACACCTTGCTTTTGCTTTGCTTCGGCTTTGCTTCAAAAATGATAGCCCATGTAGCTTCAGTGGTGCTTCAAAGTGTCTTCAAAGCCTCCATAGATGTCTATGGCAAATCTCGCTTGAAGCCCCGCCAAAGCCACATCGAAGCCTCACCTAAGCCCCATTGAAGCTCCACCAAAGCCTCATCGAAGCCCCACCGAAGCCTTATCGAAGCACCAAGCAAAAGCAAGGCGTAAACAGTACTGTAAGCTAACCATTTTATTTAGTGACAGAAGCTTTGACTAGCATTCAGAGAGCTTAAACAAAGCGTGTCCGAAGCCTTGTTTTGAAGAAATGTAAACTAGCCCTTAAAGTTCTATACAATTCTATACAATTGTTTTTTTTATCATTCTTAAAGAGAATCTTCACTCTAGAGAGAAAATAAATTAAAAGCCAGCAACTACATTTGCCCATACATTTCTTTGCCAGGCCTTGGGTCCCCAATGTCGCTGTGTTTACTAAGAGAAGCTGGCAACCTCACAGCTGGCTTCCCACTGCGCACGCGCAAGCTGCACTGTGCTTTGGGAAAGGTCCCAAAAGTGTCCCAGAAGGCTGCGGGCAAAGAAAGGAAGGGGGCAACCTCTGCTAGGACCGCCTGATCCTAGTGGAAAAGGGATCAGGTACTAGGTACCCGCTCCTCCCAAAAAATGTAATGTTCTAATTGTGATAGAGGAGAGGGGTGGGTGAGGAGGAGAACATAAAGTGGAATTTCCCCTTTTGGGTGAAGTTCTGCTTTAAGTAGTACAAGTTAGATAGCATCTACACTGAGTCTCCAGAAGCGCATTTGTGAGGTCAGGCACTGATGTGGACAAGAAGGCCTGGTTCACAATCTCTCCTCTAATTCATCCCAAAGGTGGACTATCTGGTTGAGGTCAAGACTCTGTGCAGGCCAGTCAAATTCCTCCACCCCAAACTCGCTCATCCATGTCTTTATGGACCTTGTTTGTGCACTGGTGAGCAGTTATGTTGGAACAAAAAAAGGGCCATCCCCAAACTGTTTCCACAAAGTTGGAAGCATGAAATTGTCCGAAATATCTTGGTATGCTGACACCTTAATGCCCCGTACACACGGTCGGACATTGATCGGACATTCCGACAACAAAATCCTATGATTTTTTCCGACTGATGTTGGCTCAACTTGTCTTGCATACACACGGTCACACAAAGTTGTCGGAAAATCCGATCATTCTGAACGCGGTGACGTAAAACACGTCTGTCGGGACTATAAACGGGGCAGTAGCCAATAGCTTTCATCTCTTTATTTATTCTGAGCATGCGTGGCACTTTGTGCATTGGATTTGTGTACACACGATCGGAAATTCTGACAACGGATTTTGTTGTCGGAAAATTTTATAGCCTGCTCTCAAACTTTGTGTGTCGGAAAATCCGATGGAAAAAGTCAGATGGAGCCCACACACGGTTGGAATTTCCGACAACACGCTCCGATCGTACATTTTCCGTCGGAAAATCCGACCGTGTGTACAGGGCATAAGAGTTTCCCTCACTGGAACTAAGGGGCCAAGCCCAACCCCTGAAAAAACAACCCCATATCCTAATCCTCACCCCACCAAATGATTTGGACCAGTGCACAAAGCAAGGTCCGTAAAGAAATGGATGAGTGGGTTTGGGCTGGAGGAACTGGCCTGCTCAGAGTTCAGACCTAGATAGAGCACCTTTAGGATGAATTAGAGCGGAGACTACAAGCCAGGCCTTCTCATCCACATCAGTGCTTAACTTCACAAATGCGCTTCTAAAAGATTGGTCAAGCATTCCCATAGACACACTCCTAAATATTGTGGACAGCCTTCCCAGAAGAGTTGAATCTATTATAGCTGCAAAGGGTGGCCAACTCAATATTAAACCCTACGGACTAAGACTGGGATGCCATTAAAGTTCATGTGCATGTAAAGGCAGGCATCCCAATACTTTTGGTAATATAGTGTATGTTTGTTAAAAAGGTTTTCCAGCCTGGGGCAAAAAAATGAAAGTCAGTAGCTACAAATACTGCAGCTGCTGACTTTCAATATATGGATATTTAACTGTCCAGGAAGCCGGCACCCCAGCAAATCTTCAAATTGGCTGTCGGGTTATTCCATCGACATCTCCACTAAGAGCCCTTGCACACTGGGGCGGTTTGCAGGCGCTGTTGCGCTAATAATAGCGCCTGAAAACCGACCTGAAAGTGCCGCTGCTGTCTCTCCAGTGTGAAAGCCCCGAGGGCTTTCAAAAACAGGTCCCTGTTCCCCCCTCCTCCCTCCCCCCTGAAAGTTGCGAAATGTGGCACCAGAGGGGGAGAGGAAGCAAATAGGCGGAAGTTCCACTTTTGGGTGGAATTCCACATTATGACGAAGATAGCATTTTCGTGTTTGCTTTAAGCTGGATACAAGGAATCGAAATCAGGCTGTTTCAACAGGAACCGTCTGAATTTCAATCCATGTACGGGCAGGGAGAATGTACAGAAGTTGATCTACTTATGTACAGCCACAACCACGGATTTTACCCACACAATCAGTGCTGCTGGCTATAGCTGGCAGCACTGATCGATGTATTCTGACTTTGGGGAATTTTCACTGCTGTCAGAATACAAAGACACAGTGTGGAGGATTCCCCCATCCACATCGGGTATGTGGATGGAGGGATCAAATCATTTTTTTTTTTTTTTCAACCCGCTGGTTGAATTAAAAGAATTACTAATCTATGGGCTGTCTTACCTATACACTACCCGATGTTTGCTAACAATGTGATTGTTCTCAACAGGAGAAAATGAATTGTTAAGTGCAAAAAAAAGTCGCTCAAAATTTTACCGCATGGTTGTAGACTTCTAGGACTGATTGGTTTATATAAATGATTTTTAGGTTTACATCTATTGTATAACCAAAACTTTACAGTGATTGACACATTAGTATACACAGTTTACTAAATATGACCGACTGCATTTTAGTGCAATTGATTGTATATACAGTGCCTTGGCTTTTTACCTATTTTGTTACATTACAGCCTTTATTTCGATGTTTTTTTAATCTGAATTATATGTGATGGATCAGAACACAATAGTCTAAGTTGGTGAAGTAAAATTAGAAAAGATATATATAAATGAATATACATAAAAACTTTTTCAGAAATAAAAAAATGATAATTGACATGTGCCTATGTATTCACCCCCTTTGTTATGAAGCCCATAAAAAGTTCTGCTGTAGCAAATTACCTTCAGAAGTCACATAATTAGTGAAATAATGTCCACCTGTGTGCAATCTAAGTGTCACATGATCTGTCATTACATATACACACCTTTTTGAAAGGCCCCAGAGGCTGCAACACCTAAGCAAGAGGCACCACTAACAAAACACTGCCATGAAGACAAAGGACCTCTCCAAAGAAGTAAAGGACAATATTGTTGAGAAGTACAAGTCAGGGTTAGGCTATAAAAAAAATATCCAAATCTTTGATGATCCCTAGTAGCACCACCAAATCTATCAAAACCAAATGGAAAGAACATGGTACAACAGCAAACCTGCCAAGAGACGGCCCCACACCAAAACTCACGGACCTGGCAAGGAGGGCATTAATCAGAGAGGCAGCACAGAGACCTAAGGCAACCCTGGAGGAGCTGCAGAGTTCCACAGCAGAGACTGGAGTATCTGTACATAGGACAACAATAAGCCGTACGCTCCATAGAGTTTGGCTTTATGGCAGAGTGGCCAGAAGAAAGCCATTACTTTCAGCAAAAACAAAATGGCACATTTTGAGTTTGCGAAAAGGCATGTGGGAGACTCCCAAAATGCATGGAGGAAGGTGCTCTGGTCTGATTGAACTTTCTGGCCATGAAAGAAAACGCTATGTCTGGTGCAAACTCAACACATCACATCACCCAAAGAACACCATCTCCACAGTGAAACATGGTGGTGCAGCTTCATGCTGTGGGGATGTTTTTCAGCAGTCGGGATTGGGAAACTTGTCAGGGTTGAGGGAAAGATGGATGGTGCTAAATACAGGGATATACTTGAGCAAAACCTGTACCACTATGTGTGTGATTTGAGGCTAGGATGGAGGTTCACCTTCCAGCAGGACAATGACCCCAAACACACTGCTAAAGCAACATTTGAGTGGTTTAAGGGGAAACATGTAAATGTGTTGGAATGGCCTAGTCAAAGCCCAGACCTCAATCCAATAGATAATCTGTGGTCAGACTTAAAGATTGCTGTTCACAAGCGCAAACCATCCAACTTGAAGGAGCTGGAGCAGTTTTGTAAGGAGGAATGGGCAAAAATCCCAGTGGTAAGGTGTGGCAAGCTCATAGAGACTTATCCAAAGCGACTTGGAGCTGTGATAGCCACAAAAGGTGGCTCTACAAAGTATTGACTTTAAGGGGGTGAATAGTTATGCACATTGACTTTTACTGTTATTTTGTCCTATTTGTTGTTTGCTTCACAAAAAAAAAAAAAAAAAAACATCTTCAAAGTTGTGGGCATGTTCTGTAAATTAAATGATGCAAATCCTCAAACAATCCATGTTAATTCCAGGTTGTGAGGCAACAAAACACGAAAAATGCCAATGGGGGGTTTGAATACTTTTACAAGGCACTGTAAGTGTTATTGTGCTGCACATTTCTGCTCGCCGTTAGTCCCTGGCAATTATATGGCAAATTTGTAAGCCTTCCATGACTGGACAAAAAGACACAATTACATGGAATTGAACAGCAATCTGCCATTCATGGTTTAAATAGTTTTCCTGTTTGGAGCAACTACATGATTAAAGCTGCGGTATAAATTGATTGAAAATGTCTTTTTTATTGATTTCCAGTGCAGTTTTCCCCGTACGATGATTCAAATCCAGAAAACAATTGACTCAGTGGGCGACAGTTTGCTGTGGACTGTTCAATTCCAAGTAGTCTTTTTTTTTATTTGAAAGCCAATTGAAGGCTATTACAACTCGCTGGTATATGCTAGCCATACATCCTTCACTTTTTCAAGCAATCTACCATTCAATCCATACATCTTAAATGCTAAGACAGTCTGAAAGAGGCAATCTAAAGACGTCAAAATTATACTGGAAAATACAAAAAAAAGGAAAAAATTGTTTAAAAAATTTGAACATATATTCAGTTAGAAAAGGATCAGATTTTTGCAACCATCTGATTGCCTTCATCTAATTCAATCTTGGGAAATGAGTCACTGTAAATGGCGCCCCAATTCCCCACACAGCACATGCCTTGTAGAACACTGCATTACACAGATGTGATCCATGTGTGTGTTACATAGTTACATAGTAGGTGAGGTTGAAAAAAGACACAAGTCCATCAAGTCGAACCTATGTGTGTGATTATATGTCAGTATTACATTGTATATCCCTGTATGTTGCGGTCGTTCAGGTGCTTGTCTAATAGTTTTTAGAAACTATCAATTCTCCCCGCTGAGACCACCGCCTGTGGAAGGGAATTCCACATTCTTGCCGCTCTTACAGTAAAGAGCAGAGTAGAGAGGTTACACTGTTCCTCCATAGATACAGTGTAGGAGAGAGTGTAGCCACCATAGGGCAGGAAGTGTGTTACTGACCAGATCGGCAGGTGAAAATAATAGAAAAAGGGTCTTAGGCCGACCATAGACAGTTTGAATCTCATCAGAGATCCGAATAGTGTGTGGGCAGGCTGAATGTACCAAGTTGATCGATCTATCAACTTGGGTACAAGCATCCTGCTGGATTCACTTGTGATTATCAATAGTGGCTGCTATAGCTAGTAGCAATAATCACTATCCTCTCCCCACTTGCCTAGCCCCCCCCCCCACCACCACAACCGGGAGCAGACAATGGCTTGGCAAGAGGGATTCCCCTGTCAGCACTGTCTGTGTTGAAGGGGGAATTGTGCTAATTTGACAGAAATTTGCAGAATTTTTCACCGTCTATGGCCTGGCTTAGGGTAAGTGCACACCACATGCGGGGCTGCAATCCCACTGCCTGCCTGGAAAAAGCAAAATGCCTTGTCTTCTATGTGCCCGACTCACAACACTGCATTGCACTGGTGTGCAGGCATGGCACCCTGCTAAAACAAAACACTGCACGCTTTACTTTTTTCAGTGCAGAGCAGTACGAGGCAATCCACCGCCTCGCACCGTGCGGACAGCATCTGAACTCTATGAGATGTCTGTGTGACAACTCAATAAAGTTCATTAACCACTTGTGGATCAGAAGGATTTGCCCCCTTAATGACCAGGCCATTTTTTGCGATAGGGCACTGCGTCACTTTAACTGGAATTTCCGACAACAAGGTCCTATCACACATTTTCCATCGGAAAATCCGACCGTATGTACGGGGCATTAGTCTTATTTTAAACATCTGAATTGTTTTAGTTTTAGCCGTATTTTAGTCGACAAAAATAGTACTAATTTAGTCAACTAAAATATTTTGGTCGACTTTAAAGTGACACTAAATGATCTCCCTATTCTTTAAAAATAATACCATACACATCCATTACTTAACCACTTCAGCTCCGGAAGATTTTACCTCCTTCATGACCAGACCATTTTGTGCTATTCAGCACTGTGCTACTTTACCTGGCAATTTTCATACAACGCTGTACCCAAGCAAAATTTTTAGCTTTTTTTCGCACAAATAGAGCTTTCTTTTGATTTTAATTAATCATCGCTTTTTTATATTTTTTACTTTTGGCGATATAAACAAAAAAAGACCAAGAATTTGGAAAAAATATATATTTTTTACTTTCTGCTATAAAACATATCCAAAAAATTTGAGTTTTCTCAAAAGTTCTCAATAGTCCCTGCTGTCTTCTGGGACCTTTGTGTGTCTCTCAGAATACAGCGGGGGGGGTGCGGAGGAGGGGCCGGACATGGCGTAGTTCGCTGCGGCTTCTGCGGCGCTCTTTTGCGGGAAGTGGGAGCAAATATCTGGATTAGACAGGTATCTGCTCTCCCCTGAAAGGTGCCAAATGTGACCCAGGAGGGGGGGAGCAATCGGATCAGCGGAAGTTCCATTTCTAGGTTGAACTCCGCTTTAAAGCGGGACTACGATAGTGCGGCGGGCAATCTGACACTAATGCCCTGTACACACAATCGGACATTTCGACAACAAAATCCATCAGATTTTTTCCAACGGATGTTGGCTCAAACTTGTCTTGCATACACATGGTCACACAAAGTTGGTTGGAAATTGTGAACGTCAAGAACGCGGTGACGTACAACACGTACGACGAGCCAAGAAAAATGAATTTCGATAGCCAGTGCGGCTCTTCTGCTTGATTCCGAGCATGCGTAGAACTTTGTGCGTCGGAATTGTCCACACACGATCGGAATTTACGTGAACAGATTTTGTTGTCTGAAAATTTTAGATCCAGCTCTCAAACTTTGTGTGTCGAAAATTCCGATGGAAAAAGTCCGATGGAGGCTACACACGGTCGGAATATCCGACAACAAGCTCAGATCGCACATTTTCCCTCGGAAAGTCCAATCGTGTGTACAGGGCATTACTGATGCTGGAGGTGGGGGGGGGACTGACTGCCACTGACATCACCAGTGACACTAGTACAGTGATTGGTGGTAATAACATGCACTGTCACTGTACCAATGACACTGGCTGGAAAGAAGTTAACATCAAGGGGTTAAATGTGTGCCTAACAATGTTTACTGTGTGTGTTTTAGGCCTCATGTACACTGCTACTAGTAAACGGATGTTTAGGAGCAGTTGGGTGTTTTTTCAGTTGCCCCTGAACTCTCCTCTATGTTATCTTATCAGTACATGTACACAATGTCATTTATAGTCGTTTCCAGGCAGTTGAGTTTAGAAGCATTTTTTGGAAAGCGAAAAAATACATTCAGGATGTATGTTAGGAGGCATTTGAAACGCCAAATGCCTGTAAACAGCTTGTAAACGCAGTAACTCGCATTTAGCCGCGTTTTTAATTATTGACTATTTAAAAAAAAAAAACCCTTCTAAGTGCAAACGTGACTAAACGTGGCAAAATGGACGTTTTTAAATGTGGGTTACTATCTGTCAAGTTAAATCATTTAGGGGAGGTTGTAAAACGTCCCACGTACATTAAAGTGGATGTAAACCCAATGTCCTCCTTTCTAAACTTCTGCCATAGGGGTTATCTATAAGGATATACATGCCTCCTGCATGTATCTTTACCTGTCAAATGTCTCCCCTCTGTCTGTTATGAGAGACGAAAAACTGCAGATTCTGTGGGTGGGTCTGTTGTCTGGAGCTCGGTGGGTGGAGTCGTGATGTCAGTAGACTCCCCGCCCACCTGTACACTCCCCTTGTCAATATGCATTTTCTCCTGTGTATTTCTTACACTGAAGTTCTGCTATGATCTCTAACATCCAGTGAAAAGACAGGAAAGTCACCACATGACTTCAGCATGCCAAATCATGCTGAGGTGTGGAACAGCCAATCCTTGCAGAGCAGCAGAAGAAAGTAGTGGGGGTGGGAATTAAAAAATAATGCATGTCTTAGGCTAGTGCACGAGATGTAAATCTCCTGTCACTCACAGCAAGGGGGAGGATTTGACAAAGTTTTTCTCTGTTTGTCAAGATTTATCTCACTGAACAATAAAAGAGGATTGCTCAGAGATGGATTAACTCTTTGTGGCAAGACTGGGCTCAAATAATAGGATATCTTATACTCTACATTATGACATAAAAAAAATGTTTCGGGTTTACATCCACTTTAAAGTGTAAGTAAACCCTCCTATTGTTTTGAGCCAAGGAAGCTGCCATCTTTGCCTCTGTTTAATCTACAACTGCCATGATGCTCCACATGTGATCAGTTAAGACACCAGCCATTGGATGGTTTGACAGTTTGGTTGAGAGCACAACCAATGGGAGTGTTACATTTCCGGCACATGCCGGAAATGAAAGGGTTTTATAGATGGGTTTACTTCCGCTTTAAGCCTTACTATGCAATGTGCAGGTTTTTACTCCCTGCTGTGCAGGGAGAAAAAAAAACGGCACATTGCTACTGACAGTAGAGAGCCCTGTGTTGTTTACCTACACAGAGCTCTCTTCTGTCATCTGCTCAGCCGATCGGCGGGTCCTGGCCATAAATGATTGCCACTGACCGGCTTGTCTTGTAGTATAAAGCAGCACAGCAGAGACAGCGGCCGCCTGTGCGTGTGCCCCCTGCTCGGAGGTGCTGGATCACATATGTACAAAATCCAGTGCAGCAGGACCACTCTGCTACAGTAAATCTGCAGTAGGCAATCCGCAAGCCATTTTTGGCCCTGTATTCTATTTTTTATTAAATAGTTTCTTACTCATACCTCCCAACTTTTTGAGATGGGAATGAGGGACACCTATCAGCAAAAGTATGTAGGCAGAGGACACACCCCTTGCCACGCCCCCTTAAAGGAGAATTGTACAAAAAAACAAGATTTGTTAAACCAACAAGGGCTTTTTTTTACCATTACTATTCCTTTATATTGGCTTTTGGAATTTACAAATGCAGCAATTTAGAAATCAGATGAAAGGTTTAGCGCTGGAAAACACTTTTTGATAGATAAAAAGTACATTTTATATACATCTATATAGATCAGACCAAAATGAGGGACAAATGAGGAGGAATGAGGGACAGAGGGACATTGCTCCAAATCAGGGACAGTCCCTCAAAATCAGGGACAGTTGGGAGCTATGTCTTACTGTACCTTCTTGTGAGCTCCCAAACCTATTAGTTAGTTGCAGTCATGTTTATTGCGCTATGCACACTACATACCCATAGGCCAGGGGTGTCAAACTGGTGCCCCCCCCAGCTCCTGCAGAACTACAAGTCCCAGCATGCCTCTGTCTGTGGGAGTAATGCTTGTAACTGTCAGCCTTACAATGCCTCATGGGACTTGTAGTTCTGCAACAGCTGGAGGGCCGCCAGTTTGACACCCACACCATAGACCGTACTCCAAAATCCAAGAGGGGGTCTACGTTCCTCCATACAGAGGGACCATAGAGAACTAACGTAGCCACCCTCTAACAGCAAGTCAGATCACAGCAGAAAATAAAAAGGAATTTGGAGATTTGAAGGAGGCTGAGAGCAATAGAAGGGACTTTTTATGTTAAAAATACATACTCGAATCAATTTTTTTTTTAAATCAGAATTTAATGTTGCTTTAAAAATGAATGAACTGCATTACCACAACCACATCACTGGATGAAATGAAGCACATTAACACACCACAGCAGTGTGAAACACTCAGATTGATGTTTGTATGGCCAGTTTTAGCCTTAGCAATCAATATTGGGTGATTTCCTCTTCAGCACGTTCCCATAGAAAAGGTAATGACCCTTCCACTGCGCAGACATAGAATGAAAACAATGCGGTTTATAAGAAAAGGTCGCTGTGCATTCAGAGCCATGGCGATCGTTACTAAAAGTATCAAAACTTTAGTTCATATAGAAGGAACATTTACTTTTCTATGGGTTTTCTAACCATACGTAAATCTATATTGTCTTCTTATGGTGACACCATACACACTGATAAATAATCGGTTTCTTTTCCGATCTCTTTGAGTAATTGATCTATAGTCGACAACCCATTTGATTAAGTTGCCAAACCTGGAGAAGTGGCTTTTGCTTTTTAGTTAAGTTTTATGGTCATAGCTTACAATCGTAAACATCTCTCCACCATTTAATCTGCTAATCTGATTGATGAAAATACGATCGTATTTATGAACAAAGTATGGCGGAGCTGCCGGTCAAGTCAAAATGTTCGATAATCTCTCACCCTGGCCGATAGACTCAATTTGATCAAATCTGATCCAAATTGAGTGTAATGGTGTCCATTACGGGGCGCACGGGCACCCACCCTGTCCATCGCCGCCTCCCCTATCCATGCGTCCAGCCCCTTTCAGGACACACCGGTGCATGGATGCCAATGCAGAGGGGCTGTTTTTTTGAAGCATCGATTAGAGCCAGAGGCTCTAATAGGCTTCAATATAGGGTGGGCTCGGGTCACAGAGAGTGCGCTCCGAGCCCGCCAAGGTGTGTTACAACAGCGAATCAATATTCGCTGTCGTAACACTGATCCTCCTCCCGGCCAATCAGGAAGCGGGTTTTGACACTGCTCACCCAACTGGCTGAAAGGGCAGGTGATCCTATTGGATGCCTAGGAGGAGGAGGGAGGAGCCACACGGCAGAAGCCACCGTGATGCAGAGAGGACACAGGAGCTGCTGCCCGTTACTCATAGGAGGCCGCAATCCGGCGCCCGTTGTAGAGCCCGCAATCCGCCCATAGGAGGCTGCAACCAGCTGCCCGTAGGAGGCCGCAACCCACCCATAGGAGCCTGCAACCCAGACCGCTGCCCGCCATCCGTGGGAGCCCACCCGCCTGCAACCGATGGGGTAAGTGCTGGGGTGGGGGGGTGCCACCGACCGACCAACCGGGGGGGTTGTTTGCCTTGCCCCCCCCCAAAAAAAACACCAGCCGCCTAATATTGATCAGGATCAATATTTAAGATAAGATCGTAACCTTACAGTCATAGATTATCGAACACTTCTCTCTTTTTACAATGCAATCTGACCAATCGAAACAAGTGCAAATTCATGAACAATGTATCAGCACTGCCAATCGATGCAACATGATCAATACTTTTCTGCCCAGGGTAGTCTACTCAGTTTCATTGAATCAAATTCAGAGTCTATTAGGGGCCACACAGACTTTGATAAATGATCAATTTTTTTTCTATTGATCTTTTCTAATAGGAACAATCGATCTAAAGTCAACAACCCATTCGATCAATATACCACACACGGGGGAAGAGGACTTTGATAAATAGTTAAGATACGACTGTAACTTACAATGGCAAGTTATTGATCAAATCTCTATTTCCAACATGCAATCTCATGATCAGATTGATTATTGTATTTATGAACAATCCATCTTGGTACTGCTGACCAATACAAAATGGTCAATGATTTTTGGTCAATTGGCTCAGTTTGATTGAATCCAATCTAAGTCGGGTCTAAATCAATCTGAAGGGAAGTTATGACTATTTGATTTTTATGATCAAATCGTACATTGATTGGAAAAAAAAAAAAAGTAAGCTTGTGTTGCCACCATAAATCTATTGAAAGGGAAATTATGGTTACTTGATTGTTTGCAGATTCGATTGTTTTAATAATAATAATAATGATAATAAAATCTAATGGTGGTCATACACACTTTGGTAAATGATCAATCTCTTTTCTAAACAATCTCTTCCAAAATGAATAGTATGATCTATAGTCAACAATTCATTTAATTGACACGCTACACACAGGGAAGTGGATTTCAATCGATAGTTAAAGTGGTTATAAAGGCAAAACTTTTTTTTTTACCTTAACGCATTCCCTGCATTAGGGTAAAAAACGTTTTACATGTTGCTGTCCTTTACCTACTCCCTAAACAGTTCCCTGAGTCCTCAGTCAATTCAGCGGTGTACATGGCTGAATCCCTTCTCCCCTCTCTTCCTCTTCACACAAGGACTTGGGTAGCAGCAGAAGCCATTGTTGAGTTCGAGCGAACATGTGAACCCTAATAAAGTCTATGGGACACGAACATGGAAAATCAAAAGTGCTCATTTTAAAGGCTTATATGCAAGTTATTGTCATAAAAGTTGTTTGGGGACCTGGGTCCTGCCCCAGGGGACATGTATCAATGCAAAAAAAAAGTTTTAAAAACTGTGTTTTTTTTCAGGAGCAGTGATTTTAATAATGCTATCGTGCCTGTGTGGTCCGCTTAGTTTGTCTGTAAAGTGGCACATCTGTGTGATGTGTAGAACAGTGACACAGCAAAATGACATTTCCAAAGGAAAAATTTTAACTTAAACTTGTTCGTGGCTGTATTGCCGGCTCCCGGCAATACAGATGAAAAATCAAGGAAAAAATTGGCATGGGTCCCCCTTCCCCCAGACCATACAAGGCCCTTCGGGTCTGGTATGGTTTTTAAGGGGAACTCCACGCCAACATTAAAAAAACAGTGTGGGGTTCCCCCCCCCCAAATCCATACCAGCTCCTTTGTGTCAGGCATAGATTTTAAGGGGAACTCTACGCCAAAATGAAAAAAAAATGGCGTGGCGTCCCCCCTAAAATCCATACCCAACCCTTATCCGAGCAAGCAGCTTGGCAGGCCAGGAAAGGTGAGGGATGAGTGAGCGCCCCCCCTCCTGAACCATACCAAGCCGCTTACCCTCAACATGGGGAGAGTGCTTTGGGGTCCCCCCTAAAGCACCTTGTCCCTATGTTGATGGGGACAAGGGCCTCATCCCCACAACCCTGGCCGGTGGTTGTCAGGGTCTGTGGGCGGGGGAATTATCGAATCTGGAAGTCCCCTTTAACAATGGAACCCCCAGATCCCGCCCCCCCCATGTGAATGGGTATGGGTTACATTGTACCTCTACCTATTCACCAGAAAAAGTGTCAAAAAGTAAAATCCACAATAGACAGTTTTTGACAATTCCTTTATTAAAAAAATAAAATAAAAAGTGTCCCGCAATGTACATTATACACTGCATATCTATACTAAACTGCCTGCACGCCACTAACTAACCTGCCTAATCTAACTCAAGTTCTCAATTCCTCTCCATTAATGCACATTGCACACTATACACAGCCACTGTGTAAGCAGCCTTATATAGTGTGGGGCATGGATCCTGAGCCATGATTGGCCACAGGCACCCTGTAGATCGTGCTGCGATGGGCCAAAGCATGCAGGTCAGGTGCATGCTTTGGCCAATCAGCAGTCATCAATGCACTGTGATCTCGCAATGCATTAAGGGGCCCTCCTCAGCGCTCGACTTTGCTGTGAACGCTTCATAGGTTTGTTTGTTCTGGGAACAAACGAACACCCGATGTTCAAGTTTATATGTATGTATATATAAATCTCTCTCTCTAAATCTCTCCCCCCTCTCTCTCTATAAATCTCCCCTCTCCCTCTCTCTCTCTCTCTCTCTCTCTCTCTCTATATATATATATATATATATATATATATAAATCTTTCTCTATACATATCTCTCTCTTTCTCTACATATAAATAAATCCCTCTCTATATATAAATCTCTCTCTCTCTCTCTCTCTATATATATATATATATATATATATATATATACTGTATATCAATCACTCTCTCTATAAATCTCTTTTCTCTCTTTCTACATATGTACAAATCCCTCTCTCTTTCTCTCTGTCTATAAATCTCTCTCTCTCTAAATCTCTCTCTTTCTCTCTCTATATATAAATAAATCTCTATACATATCTCTCTCTTTCTCTACATACAAATACATCTCTCTCTATATAAAAATCTCTCTCTCTCTCTCTCTATACTGTATAAAAATCATTCTTTCTCTCTAAACTCTCTTTCTCTCTCTCTCGTTCTACATATATAAATCTCTCTCATTTTATCTCTCTCTCGAAATCTCTCTTTTTTCTCTAAATATCTCTCCCTCTATGTATATATATAAAGCTTTCTCTCTCTCTAAATCTCTCTCTCTATTTATATATATAAATGTATCTTTAAATATCCCTCTCTCGCTAGAAATCTCTCTCTCTCTCTATATATATATATATATATATATACTGTATATAAATTGCTCTCTCTCGCTCTATAAATATTTCTCTCTTTTTCTCTCTCGCTAGAAATCTCTCTCTCTCTCTCTCTCTCTCTCTCTATATCTTTCTCTCTCTCTCTCTCTTTCTCCAAATCTCTCTCTCTATATATATATATAAATCTCTCTTTAAATATCCCTTTCTCGCTATAAATCTCTCTCTCTAAATCTCTCTCTCTCTATAAATGTCTCTCTCTCTCTATATATATATATATACTGTATATAAATCTCTCTCTCCAATATTCTCTCTCTCTCATATATTTCTCTCTCTCTCTCCAATATTCTCTTTCTCTCTATATATGTACATATATATATACTGTATATAAATCTCTCTCTCCAATATTCTCTCTCTCTCTCTTTCTCTCACTCTCTCATATATTTCTCTTTTTCTCTCTCCAATATTCTCTCTCTCTCTCTCTCGCTCTATACCGTATATAAATCTCTCCCTCTCTCTCTATATATACATTTCTCTCTCTCTCCAATATTCTCTCTCTCTCTCCAATATTCTCTCTCTCTATATATAAATCTCTCTTTAAATATCCCTTTCTCGCTATAAATCTCTCCCTATAAATGTCTCTCTCTCTCTATATATATATACTGTATATAAATATCTCTCTCTCCAATATTCTCTCTCTCTCTCTCTCTCTCTCTCTATATATATATATATATATATTGTATATAAATCTCTCTCTCTCTCTCTCCAATATTCTCTCTCTCTCTCTCTCTCTCTCTCTATATATATATATATATATACTGTATATAAATCTCTCTCTCTCCAATATTCTCTCTCTCACTCATATATTTCTCTCTCTCTCCAATATTCTCTCTCTCTCTCTCTCTACCGTATATAAATCTCTCCCTCTCTCTCTCTATATATATACATATCTCTCTCTCTCTCTCTCTCTCTCTCTCTCTCTCTCTCTCTCTCTCTCTCTCTCTCTCTTTAAATATCCCTCTCTCTCTCTCTCTCTCTCTCTCTCTCTCTCTCTCTATATATATATATACTGTATATAAATATCTCTCTCTCCAATATCTCTCTCTCTCTCTCTCTCTCTCTCTCTCTCTCTCTCTCTCTCTATATATATATATATATTGTATATAAATCTCTCTCTCTCTCTCTCCAATATTCTCTCTCTCTCTCTCTCTCTCTCTCTATATATATATATATATACTGTATATAAATCTCTCTCTCTCCAATATTCTCTCTCTCACTCATATATTTCTCTCTCTCTCCAATATTCTCTCTCTCTCTCTCTCTCTCTCTCTCTCTCTCTCTCTCTCTCTCTCTCTCTCTCTCTCTCTCTCTCTCTCTCTCTCTTTAAATATCCCTCTCTCTCTCTCTCTCTCTCTCTCTCTCTCTCTCTCTCCTGTATATAAATTACTCTCTCTATATAAATATCTCTCCTTCTATATATATGAATCTCTCTCTCTATACATATAAATTCCTATCTCTCTCGTTCTATATATACATATCTCTGTCTCTCTCTCACTCTCTGTCTCTCCCACTTCCATGCACTCACAGCACACTGGGCATCCTCTGACTTTTGTCATCCGTCTGATTGAATATTTCTCACCCTCTATGGACGGTCCAGGGTGCTGTCAATCTGCTCGTTCCCTCGGCCAATGAGCGGAGCAGCTGTCAGGCTGTCTCCGCCCCTGGGAGGTGCCGCAGGCTGCAGAGGAGTGGTGAGAAGCAGCAGTAAGAGGAGGGGGAGTGGAAGGTCTAGCAGCACATAGAGTTGAATGAGTGAACTTTCTTTGCTAGTTTGTGCGGCTCCTATGTCCCGATTCCAGTGATCTCAGCCAGGCTCCTCCATCCATCTCCTATACAAGATGCTGCAGAAGGATCGCGGCTCTCCTGTCACCCTGTCCCTGTGGATTATATTGTTGGGGGGCAGCCTGATTGCCGGCTACTTCTCTGCTGCCGCTTCTGCTGTCGGAGCTTCTCCTCGTAAGCAGGATGAGTCGTTCTCCACGCTGAGTGTCTATAGAGCCAGATGTACGTCCAGGTGTCTGAGCCTGCACATCACTCGCATCTCTGCATTCTTCAAACACTTCCAGGTAGGACATCTATGACCCTGCTTCTCCAAAGTCAGATCATACAACTCTGATAGTATATTGCTGGCTGCTGGGATCATCAGTCATAGACAATCCCATTCACAAAGCTATGCCAGAATCTATGTGTTAGCCATGTGACTCTTTTTTAAATATCATTGGAGAAAAACTCACTTTAAAAAATTGATCCTTGTCCTGGGAATTGCTTTCTGAATTGTCGCCGTGGCAGGGTTTCCTGGTATCTGAATATACTTCAGTAGAATGGCTTGCTGGTCTATCTCCATAAAACCCTCCTCTGCAAGTCCTGATCTAGCAGAGGTTTGGGATGACTCCATAGAACCATGACTGGTAATCATTTCCAAGGTTGGCTTTACAGAGCTTGTAGTAGTTAGCCAATAGCCACATACAACTAGACTTGTTCTATAATTCTAAAGATGTTCTACCACTAATCCAGGTAGCTTCCTAAGCCCAGTTCCAACATTTATAGCCAAATGGGTATCATCTTTACCATTATAGACCATGTCCAGTTGGATGTCACTTGCTGATCTGATACATCTTCATACTCACCTCCTCTGCAAGCCTTGACCTAGCAGAGGTTTGGACTGACCCTAGAGTTTATCAGTCATAGCACCATGACTGATAATCATTTCCAAGGTTGGCTTTACATAGCTAGTAATAGTTATGCATACACAACTGGACTTGTTTTATAATGCTAACAATGTCAAGTAGTTTCCTGAGTCCAATTCCAACATTTATAGCCACATGGGTAAAATCTTTAACATTATGACCAAGTCCAGTTGAACAGGACTTGCTGATGTGATACATCTTCATACTCACCTTTTTTGCAAGCCTTGACCTAGCAGAGGTTTGGGCTGACTTCATAGATTATCAGCTATAGATTTCAAAAGTAGACTTTACATAGCTAGTACTACTTAGTCACATACAACTGGACTTCTACAAAGCTGGAGTTTTTTTGCTACTAATCCAAGTAGCTTCTTGAACCCAGATGAGTGTCAGGAGCATATCCAACTGCTGAAGCCACATAGGTAACATCTTTAACATTACAGACCATGTCCAGGTGAATGTTACCTGCAGTAGCAGGTCTTAGCCTTGACCTAGCAGAGGTGTGGGCTGACTCCATAGTTTATCAGTCTTAGATTACCGAAGCAAGCTTCACATAGCTAATGCTAGTTAGTCACATACAACAGGACTTCTACAAAGCTGAAGATGTTTTGCCACTAATCCAAGTATTGAACCCAGATGTGTGTCAGGAGAGTACCAAACATTTAAAGCCACAGATATCTTCAACATTACCAAGTCCAGGTGAATGTGACCTGCTGATATAATACACATTCATACTAACCTCTTCTGCAAGCCTTGATCCAAAATAGGTTTGTGCTGACTCCAGAATTTATCAGTCATGAATCCATCTAAGTCATAATTATTTTCATAGTTGACTTCACATAGCTAGTACTAGTTAGTTACATACAACTGGACATCTTTTTTAGTGCTGAAGATGTGTTGCCACTAATCCAAGTAGCTTCCTGATTCCAGATAAGTGTCAGGAACATATTCAACATTTAAAGTCACTTGAGTAATATCTTCAACATAACAGACAGTGTCCAATTGAATGTGACCTGCAAGTCCTCATACAAACCTATTTTGCAAGCCTTGACCCAGTAGAGGTTTGTGCTGATTTTAGAGTTTATAAGTCAAAGATTTCCAAGGTTGGCTTCACATAGCTAACACTATTTAGTCATAAATAATTGGACTTCTTTTCTAGTGCTGACGATGTTTTGCCATTAATCTAAATAGTTTCCTGAGCCCAGATGAGTGTCAAGAACATGCCCAGCATTTAGAGCAACATGAGTAACATCTTTAACATTACAGACCAGGTCCAAGTTGAATGTGACCTGCTGATATGATACATCTTGATACTAATCACTTTTGCAAGCCCTGGTCTAGCAGAGGTTGTGCTGACTCCAGGGTTTATCAGCCATAAAACCACCCAAGTGATTATCATTTCCAAGGTTGTCTTTACATAGCTACTAACACTTGGGTTCCTAGCTACTTATTGGAGCTGAGGAAGCTACTTGGATGAATGGTAACATGTCTTCAACACTACAGACCAAATCCAGGTGAATGTGACTTGATAATACAGCTATTCTCAACCAGGGTTCCACGGAACCCTAAGATTCCTCCAGTGATGTATAGGGGTTCCTTGAGTTCTGGCTAACTGAACTCCCATCCTATGGTGCCTTCCTAGTTCTAGGTTAAACACTACTTGGAAGAGGCAGCAGCATGACTGCAAGGGTGTCATTCAGGCAAACCTGTAAGGGGGCATTCTTCCCACCACAAGTGTAGGAGGTATTTTCACCACAAGTGTAGGAGGCATTTTCCCAATGACCACAATGACCTAATTTTATGGGTTCCTCTGGGGTAAAACGATTGAGATAATTGTGCTAATATGATACATCTTCATAATAACCTCTTCTGCCAGCCTTGATCTAGCAAAGGTTTGTGCTAACTGTAGGGTTTATCAATCCTAGATTTCCAAGGTTGGCGACACATAACTAGTAGTAGTAAGTCACATACAACTGAACTTGTTCTATAGTGCTGAAAATGTTTTGGCACTAATCCAAGTAGGTTACCCAGCCCAGAAAAGTATTATGATGTAGCAGAGGTTTGGCTGACTCCAGAGTTTATCAGTCAAAGGTCCATCCAAGTGATAATCATTGTTTGAGGTTGGCTTCACATAGCTAGTACTAGTTAGTCACATCCAACTGAACTTGTTTTATAGTGCTGAATATGTTCTTGAACTAATCCAAGTAGCTTCCTCAGCCCAGAAGAGTATGATGATCTAGCAGACGTTTGTGCTGACTCCAGAGTCTATCAGTCATAGATCCATTCAAGTGATAATCATTTCCAAGATCGTCCTTACATAGTTTCTGAAACTCATCTGAGCTGAAGAAGCTACTTGGATAAGTGATGAAATGTCTTTATCATTACAGACCAGGTCCAGTTAAATATGCCTTGCTGATCTATCTTCATACCAATCACTTCTGCAAAACCTTGTTTTAGAAAGAGTTTGCGCTGACTTCAGAGTTTACCAGTCATAGATCCATCCAAGTGATAATCATTTTTTAAGGTTGGCTTCACAGAGCTAGTAGTAGTTAGTCATATACAACTGGACTTGTTTTAGTGCTAAAAATGTTTTGCCACTAACCTAAGTAGATTCCTCAGTCCAGATGAGTGTAAGCAGGAATACACCCAACCACACGGGTTAACATATTTAACATTAGAAGACCAAATCTAGTTGAATATGACTTGCTGATATGATACATCCTCATAATAACCTTTTCTGTAAACCTAGATCTAGCAGAGATCTTTGGTGAGTCCAGAGTTTATTAGTCATAGATCAGTTGTAGTGATAATCATTTCAAGGTTGTCTTCACATCTAGCAATAGTAAAGCCAGCCATACATGGATTGAATTTGGCCAGTTTAGCAGGGACCAGCCACATTTTGATCCATATATGAAGAGGCTGATTGTACCCAAGTCTATCCATTGATTGACTTGGGTACATCCAGCCTGTTGGATTTTTCTACATACAGCTATAGCCGCTGGCAGTAGCCATTGGATTCTGCTGGCCAGTAATGCTCCCTGTGCCCTCTGCTGGCAGAATTTAATAGCACAGCAAAAAATCGTATCATCTTTGGCCTGCTTTAGTCACATACAAGTAGACTTGTCTGTAATGCTGAAGATGTTTTACCACTACTGCAAGTAGCTTCCCGAGTCCAGATGAGTGTCAGGAACACACCTAACATTTATAACCACATGAGTAAAGCTGGCCATAGATGGAAAATCATTTGAGAAAACATTCAAATTTGATAAAGATCTGTTGAACGTGCATGCGATAACACCATTGTTGTATCAAAATTTTTACCCAGTTGACATAATATCGATCATTAATAACATAAATGGTACATTTTTTGTCCCATTTGCGTACTGTATGTGTTTCTTCTGCTTCTGGGGTTTACAATTTACTATGCACATGTGTTGTATGTTTTTGCAAACTGTTTCCGATCAATTCTTCTACTAGCAATTAGAAAATTGTTTGTTTATGCAACAAAATTCCGACATAATGGTTTGTTTGTTGGCCATAAAACTTTGCATTTGGAGAATCGAGATGAACCCACTAATATTTAGAAAGTCAAACAATCAGGCTTTTCAAATGTTTTTTCGAATGATTTTCTAACCATCTATTGCTGCTTTAACCAATAACATGGTAATTGGGTTAAGGTGACTGAGTTATCTGTTTAGCTGTAAACAGCAGGGAAAGAAACTCATCTCTGAGAGGATGAATGGTGAAACACCTTCAACATTACATACCAGGTCCAGTTAAAGGTGACTAACTAATACTTTATGATATTATGATCCGGATAAATGAGAACCTTCACAGACATGGTAAGGTCTCTTGTTTGGTTAACTGGGAAAACTGTTAGGCAGATGACAGATGGGCAATTCTGCCGCTAGGGACAAATCGCCAGCCATACAATCGCAAAGAGGCTGCTTGTAAGATGTTGCTCTGTTGCTGTCCCAAACGCTGCTGAATCTTCATTGCTGCCTCAGCTACAGAGGGGTTAATTTGTTAGGGACCAACAGGAAGCCTCTTAGCGATCTTGCCTCTGGCAATTTCGATCAATCATGTGACCCTGTGACAGCCAATCACAGGGGTCACGTCTTGTGGTCGGGAAGTCTGTTCCATTCCTCCCTATTAAAGAGACACTAAAGGATGTCTTTAATCTCCAAAAATGATACATACACATCCACTACTTAATTCCCCTGTAATCAATTTTACATTAAATTGTTTCTTATTGTGTTTTTCTGCCTCCTTGTAATGTCCTCCATGAGCTCCTGAACCTCTACTTTTCCCCTTCGCTTCCTTTTGTTTGGAATGAGCAGTGCACGTTTGTTGCAGTCATGTGCACTGCTCTATGCACTCCACACATCCCTATAGTCCATAGTTCATCTTGGGAGTGAGCAAGAGAAGGTGGCTACATTCCTACATACCGTGGAGAACAGACATAGCCACCCTCTAACGTGAAGTTGGATCACAGCAGCAAAAGAAAATTTGAAGATTTGCAGGCTGAGAACAATGGAAGGGACTTTTTTAAGTTGAGAATACATACTTGAATAGAATTTATTTTTAAACTAGAGTTTAATGTCACTCTAAAAGGTTTAAAGTTCACCTTTACACAAGTTTCTAAAAAAGGTCCTCATGCATTCGTGCATCACAGTGTCCCCAATATATTAAAATGCTGTGCTCTACTCTCTAAACAAAGACTTACCTCTTCAGCAGCAGACAGTAATGTCCCCCCTAATCCAATGTGCACCCAGTGCAAGATATGCAACCCCAGAAATCCCATAACAGGCACTCCTGCCCCCCCCCCCCCATATGCACATGTGCAGTCTACTCTCTCTCAGTGTGTTTGTGAGAGTAAAGGAGAGCAGACTGCACATGCATGGTTGGGGATCGGGGCAAGGAATGCTTGTTTTGGTATTTCCGGGATTGACATCTGGCGCTGGGTGCATCCAGCCATTTGAAAAATGCATTGTGGAGGACATTGTTGTCAGCAGCTGAAGAGGTGGGTATTTGTTTGGAGGACGGAGCACATCATGTTAATATATTGGAGACACTGAACCTTTTTGGCAACATGTGTAAAGTTGAACTTACCCGTTAAGTCTCAGTTAAAGGGCTGCAGTGGGCAGGCGGGCAGGAAGGGGTTAAAAGTCCTGCAAGCTGCATTTTGGGTCTACAAGAAAATGGCACCCAACCGCTCTTTATCACGATTATATTAAAATGACTTTGACTTGATTTCCACCCATGGGAGAACCTCCCTGTGACATGTTTCAACCAATTTCAAGCCTCTACGAATACGCCTGAAATTGGGTGAAATGCGTTAGAGGGGCCTCCCATGGGTGGGAACCAAGTTGATGCCATTTTAATATAATTGTGATTGCCAATGTGTCTGGACAGAGTGCGGCTGGGCGCCATTTTCTTGTAGACCCGATCGAGCCTGTGCATATGCTGACCAGCACCTGGAAGCAGCGTAGTAAGACGGCTAGAGCAATCTATTGGGGCGTTTAAGCGGGACCTTTTGAGTTTGTCCTCTGCACTTTGTGTGGTTTACCTACATTTTACCATCCAGGTCAAATAAAATGGAGCTTATAGAGACACGCAGCACATGTCAGCACACGCTAACACTGTGCATGCTAACGCATGCGTTCTAGTGTGAGAGAGCCCTCATTATCTCTTCCTAAACCTTGGTCCTTCATAGCTAGTCTGTCTGGTGTAAAGTTTTATTCTTTAGCATTCGCCTTCTTATCACTTGGTGGAAAGTATTATTTCTTCCGTGTACAAGTTTATACAACATGTGTTATTTATTGTAGTGTTATCCGAATCTTATGTCTCTGTGTAGCCCATAGATGCCTGTATGGTATGTATTTGTTTAGTTTGTCTGCTGAAGAGTTTTAGCCGACGATCGTCATGTGGAAGTGGCTGGCACCTGTTGGGCATTAGAGTGACAAACGCCACCTCAGTGAGGTCTGTCACAGCATGCTGAAGTAATAAAAAAGCGAGAGGGCTTCAGAAATGATAATCTGGTCCCTTTTGCTTGGCTTTCCGCCCCAGGCTCCTGGTTGATAAGTCTTCCACTTAAAGGCAGAGGTTTTTTTTTATCCCAAACAAGAAAAGAAAATCCCTGCTCACCTATTAACCTATGAAATCCACATCGTTATTAGCTGACCTTCTGGGGGCAAAAAGCTGAAATGGAAAAAGCCGGGAGAGGGTTTGGTGGAAGGAGACGTCCATGTGGGATACATTTATGTGAGAAGATGGCTCGCTGTGGGGTAGCATATCAGGAACCACACACACCATAAACATTGTCCTTTAATGAGGGGAACATTGAACTCAGATTATCTTACGGCTGGGATGACATGCAGAAAATATGACATACTCTGAGGTATTTTCATGTAACACTAGACTGGATGTAGGGAGGGCCGTTCACTTGTTTACAATTATCCTGTGTTTCAAGGTTTCACAGACCTTTTTTTCATTTACCTCGTGAATGTTTGCCTCGTGTGTGTGTGTGTGGGAGGTTTTTTGTTTTTAGCAATAGTTGCAGTTCCGTACTTGCCTTATTCCTGTCAGCAGAAGTGTGAATTGCTTGTTTTTGTTCTTTTTTACTCAAGGACAGATTTTAAAAAAATGCTATCTTTTCTAAATAAAAAAATCTAATTATTTGAACAATCAACACATAGCTACAATATAACTACAATATACGGTAATTCTTTATATTGTAATGTAACTTTGGCCAGAAAACCAACAGGGCCAACTTTGGCCAGAAAACTAACAGGGATAACTATAGTATGTATCTATAGGAACGTTTTGGCAGATACATTTCAAAGTATAGGACTCAAATCGGTGAATTCTGATTGGTTGTTATGGGTTATGACGCATTTTACGTATATCTCTTTGGCTTATGAACTAGGCCCACAGGACTTGTGCCGGGCTCTTCATTTTGGTATATACAGTACAGTGGAGTGAAGGGAGATGTCAGAAGTGACATCAGCTAGTCTGCCTGATCAGTCCTGACATTTGTGTCCTTTTCAACGAAAACACACAAATAACGCAATAAACACAAACCTGTTATTTTTGGTGCCTCAGCAGAGCCATTGACCATAAAACATGACAAAACATGGTTTTGTGGTCTGTGGTTTGGTAAGAAAGGAAAGCAAAACATCCATGGACCATTTCACCACAAATTGATTGAGAAACCCAAAAAAGACTTGAATGTACAACTTTAGATGTGTAGAAGTGTAGTTGCTAGAGATTAAAATACGAGACATACTACTTTTTTTTTTGTAAAAATAAATGTAATATACTGTATAACTGAGTCCTCTAGTGTGGGAAAGTGGATAGACCGTCACTCCCAAACTGAAGGGGCACAGCACTCCTGAGCTGACTATGTGACAATTACTGTTTTAGACAGAAGAGGGAGCTACAACGTTATTGTACACTGCTGTAGATAGATAGATAGATAGATAGATAGATAGATAGATAGATAGATAGATAGATAGATAGATAGATAGATAGATAGATAGATAGATAGATAGATAGATAGATAGATAGATAGATAGATAGATAGATAGATAGATAGATAGATAGATACATAGATACATAGATACATAGAAATATACAAATAAAAAGGTTAGAGAGAGAAAGATATAGATAGACAGATATAAATAGATAGATAAACAAATTAGGTGGATAAAGGCATCTATCTATCTATCTATCTATCTATCTATCTATCTATCTATCTATCTATCTATCTATCTATCTATCTATCTATCTATCTATCTATCTATCTATCTATCTATCTATCTATCACTAATCTACCTGATTCCATTATTTAATCAATTTACTAATCAATCTCTCTGTCTCTCACCTTTATGTATATCTATCTATCTTTAATCTACCTGTATCTATCTAATCGATCGATCAATCAATCAATCAATCAATAAATTAATTGAGCTCTCTCTGACCCTCTCCTATTCTATCTGTATTATTTCTATCTATCTATCTCTCTATCTATCTATCTATCTATCTATCTATCTATCTATCTATCTATCTATCTATCTATCTATCTATCTATCTATCTATCTATCTCTCTATCTATCTACAGATTGATATATAGCATGGTTTAAAAGATAGATAGATAGATAGATAGATAGATAGATAGATAGATAGATAGATAGATAGATAGATAGATAGATAGATAGATAGATTAAATTGATCTATTTTTACATGTACATGTACTGTAGATAAGAGCAAGGGTGTCTGCTTGTTAAGGGTTTAGTCAGTGGCGGAACTACCAGGGTCGCAAAGGTCGCACTTGTGTCCCAGCCCTGAAGTTCTGCCACTTTTGTGGGGGGGGAAGGGGCAAGAGACTGTGGCTCCCCAGCGGCTGCAGGGCTCTGAGCTGCGAGTGTCTCTCTCACAGCCCAGTGCCAACGCTGACACTTCCCCCTCTCCTCCTGTGTCTGCCCCGCCCACACTTCAAGGCAGTGTTGTGCCTCAGAGAAGGGAACGTGTGGGCGGGAGGTATGAAGCCCAGCAGCCAGAAGAGGAAAGGTTCAGCCTGCCGATCCATTCATCCATCCATCCACTGTGAAGTGTCTCCCCTCCCTCCTTTCTCTCTCCTTCCTCCCCATGTGTATTAATGTAAGAGGGACTCAGATGTAAGGGGGGGGGGGGGGCTTTGGTGAACAGAGACTCCCTTACACAAGAGTTCCCCTTTACACCAGAGTTCACAGCATTCCCCCTTAAATCAGAGCCCCCCTTAAATCAGGGTTCCCCTTTACATTACAGTCCACAGACTCTGATGTAAGGCTTGTGGCTTTGTGGACTCTGATGTAAGGGGTGCTCTGTGTATTCTGATGTAAGGGGGGCTCTGTGGACTCTGATATAAGGGGCTCTCCGCAGACTCTGATGTAAGGGGCGCACCATTAACTCTGATGTAAGGGGAGCTTTGCAGACTCTGATGTAAGGGATGATCTGTGGACTCTGATGTAAGGGGGGAGCTGCAAACTCTGATGTAAGAGGGGCTCTGCGAACTCTAATGCAAGGGGGCTGTGTGGACTCTGATGTAAGAGGTTCTCTGCAGACTCTGATGTAAGGGGGCTCTGTGGACTCTAATGTAAGGGGTGCTTCATGGACTCTGCTGTAAGGGGGGGTCTGTGGACTCTGATATAAGGGGTGCTTCATGGACACTGCGGACTCTGCAGTCTCTGATGTGAGGGGGGCTCTGTTGACACTGATGTAACAGGGCTCTGCAGACTCTGATGTAAGTAGGGCTCTGTGGATTCTGATGTAAGGGGTGCTCTGTGGACTCTAATGTAAGGGGGACTCTGCGGACTCTGATGTGGGAGGGGCACTGCGGACACAGATGTAAGGGGTTCTCAGTATACTCTGATGTAAGTAGGGCTCTGTGGACTCTGATGTAAGGGATACTCTGTGGACTCTGATGTAAGGGATGCTCTGTGGACTCTGATGTAAGGGGCACTCTGCAGACTCTGATATAAGGGGTGCTCTGCAGACTCTGATATAAGGGGCGCTCTGCAGACTCTGATATGGATTTAGATGTAAAGGGAAGACTCTGTGGACTCTTATGATTAAATCCACATGATTAGAAATGTTATTTAATCACAAACTATATGTATAGTAGTGTATACTAGAAAAAGAAAAATTGCCATGCACCGCTAAAGTGTTCAGGTTTGGCTTGAAAAAAAGGTGGCAACCCTACCCAAGATGGCAGGCGGGGGGGGCACTATTGAACTGCAATAAAGGGCCCCGTGATGGGAGTAAAGGGCCCCAGGATCAATGGGAAAGGCCTTAGGCTCAGAGGGAAGTCGGGGGGCCCTTCATGGATTGTAAAAATTGGAAGATGTAGGCTTTGCCTTGTTACAAAGTCAGTCTTGTAATGTTCACTGCTTTACAAATTCGCTGCTTTATAAAAAATGAAAATGATGGCAAACATACACTTACTGGCTACTTTATTGGGTACACTTTGCTAGTATCTTGTTGGACCCCCTTTTGTCTTCAGAACTACCTTAATTCTTCGTGGCATAGATTCAATAAGGTGTTGGAAACATTCCTCAGAGATTTTGGTCCATATTGACATAATAGCATCACACAGTTGCTGCAGACTTGTTGGCTGCACATCCATGATCCGAATCTCCCGTCCCACCACATCCCAAAGGAGTACTATTGGATTGAGATCTGTTGACTGTGCAGGCCATTGGAGTACAGTGACCTCATTGTCATGTTCAAGAAACCAGTGGTGAGATGATTTGAGCTTTGTGACATGGAGCATTATCCTGCCAGAAGTAGCCATCAGAAGATGGGTACACTGTAGTCATAAAGGGATGGACATGGTCAGCAACTCTACTCAAGCGGGACGTGATGTTTAAACAATAGTCAATACTAAGGGGCCCAAAGTGTGCCAAGAAAATGTCGCCCACACCATTACACCACCAGCCTGAACCGTTGATACAAGACAGGATGGATTCATGCTTTCATGTTGTTTAGGCCAAATTCTGACCTCAACATCGGAATGTCAAAGCTGAAATTTGAGACTAATCAGACCAGGCAACGTTTTTCCAGTCTTCTTCCAGTCCAACTTTGTTGAGCCACTGCGAATTGTAGCCTCAGTTTCCTGTTCTTAGCTGACAGGAGTGGCACCCAGTGTGATTTTCTGCTGCTGTAGCCCATCTGTTTCAAGGTTCGATATGTTGTGCATGAGTTACTGTTGCCTTTCTATCATCTCAAACCAAACTGCCCATTCTCCTCTGACCTCTGACATCAACAAGGTATATTCGTCCACGCAACTGCCGCTCACTGGATATTTTCTCTTTTTCGGACCATTCTCTGTAAACCCTAGAGTTGGTTGTGTGTGAAAATCCCAGTAGATCAGCAGTTTTTGAAATACTCAGACCAAACCGTCTGGCACCAACAACCATACCATGTTCAAAGTCACTTAAATCTCCTTTCCTCCTGTTCTGATGATCGGTTTGAACTTCAGCAATTCATCTTCACCACGTCTAGATGCCTAAATGCATTGAGTTGCTGCCGTGTGATTGGCTGATTAACAATTTGTGTTACCAAGCAATTGAACAGGTGTACCTAATAAAGTGGCCGGTGAGTGTATGTGATAATGTTTAATGATCCATCATGGATAGTATGGTGAACCTTGGGAAAATCTAAAATTCCACTGTCTGTTATAAACCGTTCTGACAGATATACGTACTCCAGTTTTCTTATCAGTGACAGCACAAATGATAGCTCCAGTCATTTTTTTTCCGATAAGATTATTGCATATGATGCACATGCAGAAGTAGAAGTGGAACATTATAATTGATGGTAATAGTATTTATTACATGCAGTGAAGTATATCTTATGCTGATAGTGTAGATAGAATATGCAGAAAATGGTAATTAGGTGACTGATAGAATAAAAGCGGTAAAGGTCAGTAGATAAAATAGTAATGTATACTGACATATGGTCAGTCTCTAAATGGTATATTATAGCCTTACTTTTTCTTTTGATAACTTTGTAAAGGTTCTGTCCTGCAAAGGTGAACTTGTAATGAGAGCTGTGTATTGAGATGCAACGCATGGACAATAGATCTGAGTTAGTGGTCACTGTGCACAAATGTTGCTTGTGGTCACCATTGTGACTCGCCTTTTCAAGTGACACGAAGTGAAATACGGGTTGACATTTTCCCTCCGGCCATTTGCTTACGACCATTTGTGAAGCACCAAACTGCTCAAGTGCAGATCATTTTCGTTTAAGAAACTGTTTAACTGAAATGACCTTTATCTCATGTTTCTAATACCGGGCAATAACTCAAGCAGACAGTTTTCTGTGAATCATAGGTAAGATTTATGGAGGAGTTGCATGTTCCTTAGGAAGAAGACACTATTTTCCAGGGAAGCGGACACCTGTGCTGTATTTTGGAAGGTGTTGAGCTGATCAAGTGTAAACTCAGAAAGTCCCTTAGGGTAGCATTGAACTCTGGACCTTATGTATTTATACTGTAAGTTTGGTCCCATTTAAATACTTGTGGACTGCTTTGTTCAGAAGTAGGGGATCAATATATGACTTTAATAGCTGATGTAATGGGCTCATTTATTCTCTTGTGCATTACATAGGATGACATATGATAGCCAGGGTAGATATTGCTAATGCATGGTTTGGAACTGGAACTAAAAAGTATCCCGTACATTGCTGACAAATGGCAAGAACAGCGGACTAATAATATTGATGTACTTGGAGCAAGGCAGGAGTATTGTGAGGTCCAAGTATAGAATGTGTGTAGCATACCTCCCAACTAACTGAAATGATAAAGAGGGACACCTATTAGCCCACAGTATAAAGGCAAAGGACACATCCATATAATGACCTCAGTTACACGGGCCACAAACATCTACTATGCAAAAGATTATTGGCTCACACACGTCCTTTTTTGATCTCTATTTTTCCTTTATATTGGTTTTCCAAAATAACAAATATAGTAATAAAGAAGTCGCTCACTTACTGTCTCAGTGTTAACCTCTTCACGCCGGTGCCTCCCGGCCCTTTAAGAGGTTTATGGGGAGGTAGAACGGGGCTTAAGAGCACATAAACGCCGTGATTGGCTGTCACGCCGGTCACGTGATCTGCAAACTTTTGGTTAGGCACCAGTAACAGTGTCGGTAGCATGCACTGCGCATGCTGTTGGCACAGCAGCATGGACAACAATTCACACAAATATGCGGCCCCTCAGCGCTAAGGACCAGGCGCTGAGAGGCCGCATATTTTTGTGCGGCCGGCGCCAAGGGGTTAATGGTCACAGGACAATATAGTGAGAGAATATATAGAAAGCAATAAAAATTTTACATGGGTTTTAACTCTTCCCAACTCTATATAAAACTAAAAAAAAGTTTGGGCTTTACCTACACTTTTAAATCATATTAAAAAGTTATCATGAGCAGGCTCCGTTAAGCCCGGTTTCACACATGTGCGGTGCGAATTGAAGCTCAGGTTTCACCGGGGAGATAAAAATCTTCTGTTCAAAGGAATCACTGCGTTTTAGCTCAGGATCAGTGAGCAGGGAGAGGGGGAGGGAGAGGGGGGGGGGAGAGGGGGAGGTGTATTGAGGAGAAGGAGAAAATCCGTGTTCAGAACGCAATGCATCTGCGAAGCAGATGCGTTCCCATAGAAGATAAGGGGCTCGTAATTCGCACCGCAATGCCCAGAAAACGCACATGTTTTTGTGCAATGCGCAGTGCGAATCCAACGCACATATGTGAACCAGATGCATTCATATGAATGTATTTTAAAATGTCCTGCGAGTTAGATGCGGTGTAAGCCGCATCTAATTCGCATAGGTGTGAACCCGGGCTAAAGGATAAGTGCACTTTAAAACAAAGTACATGTATCCTCCTTGCTCCTTATCCTCTTGACCTAACCTCACCACCCTCCCCCTCCACAGATGCATGCCTATCTTTATCTGACAGCCTCAGTTCGCTGTTTGTGTACATCCAGCAGCTCACATCTTTGCCGTCCTGGTCATGCCTGCACATTACAGTGCTATAGACCGGTGCGTTCAAACGCACGCACTTTTTTTGCGCATTCCCACGTCAGCTGCTCTATGAGTGTGAAACACACAAAATAGTGCTGGCATGCATTAAAATTGAACAGCACTAAAACACATGGTACTTTAGCATTTTAGCAGGCGCAAATGTACACGCATTTGCTAGATGCGTGGAGGCGTCATTAAGAATGAATGGCACCCACGCACATCTGCAAAAGGCAGCACATTTTTGTGTGGTACGGGAAGACATGACTTTGCACCTGGTGTGAACAAGCCCTAAAATGTACTGTAATGTGAGGCAAAGTTCAGTGGTCTATAGGTTGTAAACCCCCCTTCCCCCCAAATGCCCCCTCCTAGCACAAATCCCCCCTCCTAGCACAAACCCTCCAAAATTTCCTCTCCTAGCACAACTCCCCACCCCCCCCCCCCTTTAAAACACCCTCCTACAAATTCTGTCCCTACAGTAGTGGCAGCAGCAAAAGAGGAAGATAGAGAGCCAGGAGGAGGCTGTGCTCTCTCTCCTTTTCCCCCAGCTCCTCTCCTTCCTGTACATTCGGATCTGAGTGATCATCTGTTAGCTCCTGTACTACAGGGGGGAGAGAGCACTGTTAATTCCTGTGTACAGAAGAGGCAAAGAGCTCAGCCTCCTCCTCCCCTGCTCTTTGATCCTCTCTGTACTCTTGCCGGCAAGTTCTTAGCAACCAATGAAGTCATCGGTTGGTAGGACGTGGTCAGGAAGTGAGCTCATCTTTCTGATTTGCTGATAAGAATACAGATAGGAGCAGAGGGGGGGGGGGGGCTGAGCACTCTGCCTCCTCTGTACTCAGGAGGTAACTGTGCTCTCTCCCTCCTGTAACACGGGTGCTAGCAGAGGATCGCTCAGATTGGGCTGTTGCCACGGCACCCATGAGGACCCCTCATGATGCCCCAGAGTGGCGCGGCACCCCAGTTGAGAAACACTGCTATAGACTATGGGGCCGTCTTTGATCCTCTCTGGCATCGGCAGGCTGCCCCATAAAAGTCTATGGGGTACTAATACAGGACAATGAAGAGTTGCATCACTGGATGTAAACAAAGTGTAAACCCACGGCTGCCCAATAGAGGTAAGTATGGATCTATGGAGGGATCAGGTCAGGGGAGGGGGGGCAAAAAGGATAAATACACTTTGTTTTAATTGCACTTATGCTTTAAAGTAGAACTATAATAATAAACATTTTTAATCCATTTTGGCTAGAGTAAGGGAGGGTTATAACCCCATTAAGGTTTATCTTTGCAATCTGTATCCCATTGGGGAGATTTTTCTTCAATTCCTGTTTCATAGCCAAATCAGTAAGGGAGAGGAAATCCCTGCAAATTCAGGGAATCTTTTGGGGACTCCCAGGTCACCAGAACTAGTGTCCCCATTGGAAGATTTCCTGTTTATTACTTTTCTGATGTTGAATTTTTTTACTTTCATTTTCAATGATAATGGTAAACAGCACAAATAGAGTACCAGGCATCCTAATGCATCTCCCTTTTATCCAAAAGTAAGAAAAAAAGTTTTGCTTTTATATATACTTTAATTTAACTTACAACCCTTTTTTGTTTTTGTTTTTTTTTTTGTTTTTTACATTAAATAACTTTGATTTATACGGTCTTTATACCAATGTGCAAATCATATCACATCATATAAATCTGTGTGCTGTAAGAGAAAAGCGGATTTTCAAAAAAGAATTCAACAGACATGTAGTATTTGCTTTACTACTGTTGACATTTACTGACCTACAGTATTTACTGACTTGGTATTTGCTGACTATTCACATTTAGTGATCTGTTCAGATTAGGAATTTTTTTAGAAACATGACATTTTCTGGCTACTGTCATTTTACTGACCGCAGGCTTTACTGCCGAATAGGTTAATTTGTAGAGCAAGTTCAACATTCATTTTAAACTGCAAATGTCTGAACACAAGTGAGACAAGAGTTTTGTGAGCTGAAGCAGTACAAAGCCTGAGTACATTGAGAAAAAACATTACCGTTTAATTCATCTCATTTATTTTATATATGCCATTAATTCTCAGAGACTGGAAATTGATTTACTACTCTTAAGCCCCGTACATGTGGCCGAAAACAGCTGGTACAGTAGGAACCGGCTGATCTCACGACTGGTTTCTCTTGAATGAGCATGCTCGAAGACCAGCAGTCGATCGGAATCCAATCAGTGCTTTCAGCCAATGGTTGCAAAGGCTGACCAGTGTTCTGGCAGTGGGGTGTTCCTGTCAGAACAGAATAGCACAGGGAGATTGCTGTACTAACATTGCATAGTTAATACAACGAGCTCCTAGCAAGCTCCTCAGTTTTTTTTTTTTTTTTTTTTTAAGCCTGCTGGGATAGGCATTATGCCGAAAGCCCCCATTAGTCCCTCCATGTTCTTTGTCCCCTTCCCCCCTCATTATAGTTATTCACTTTAGACCACCCTTTCTCAACCCTATTAATACAGGTGATCTCACAAAATAATCTTCATGTCTCGGGAAAGCCCTGCTAAATGATTACATCTCTAACTAACAGCACATTTTATTTGTGTGGTCAGTAAGTTGTAAATATATATAACACGAAAGAATAAAGAATGTAGTGTGTCTAGCATATTTGACACCCAGAGAAGTTGTTTTGTTTTTTTAACATTCCCCTGCTCTATAGAGTGAAAATTGTAGTGCCCTTTACATTTGTGGTCAGCGGAAAAGTGCTTTCCTATACTGATAGTTGGTGTAGTCATCTTATACCTTGATGTTCAATGGGTAGAGGGACACTCTTACATTGTTGACGAGTGTTGGAAAACTGCTCCACTTACACACAGCTAAAAAGATAATTGATCTCAGTGGTTAGTGGGAGGTAGAAACTCTTCATTACTTAAGGAGCCCCTAGAAACCTATGGAGGAACCACAGGGCTCTATGGAGCCCAGGTTGAGAAACCTTGACGTAGACCCTCCTCTTCCTTTCTGCTTCCAGTCATTGACCATAAAGTGTATCACTGTTTTTAAAATGCCAGCTGCAGGAAAAATGAGCTCTGTCCTGGTTAAGTACATTATATTGCAAGAAAAACTCTCCACCAAGTCTAGTATCCTCATTCAACGAAAGGTAACGAACTTGAGTTGGAAGACTCTAGTAATCATGTAGCAGGATTCATTAACAAAAGTCTATTTTATTCTAAATTAGGAAAAGGTATAATGCTTACTTTACGGTGGCAAACAGTATTGGCGGAGTGCTGATTGGGGATCATTTTTAGGTTGGGTGTAGTGCACCTTTCCTCACCCTTCTTGCCTAACCAAAACAAAAGGCTGCGTTCACACTGGAACACGCAGCAGCTCCCAGCAGGAGTCCGTTGCATCTCCATTCACAGTTTTAGGTCCGATTTCAGCCTGAATTTTTGGCTGAATTCGGACCTGAAACAGACCAAAAGACGCACAGGAGATGTGTGAAACGGGTCCATAGAGAGGTGGTCACAATTTCCTGCTGTGCAAATTGGGAAACCCGCATCCAATTTGCATAGGTGTGAACCCCGCCTAAATGTATATCTGGCAAACCGAGAAGCACCACTGATTACAGACTGTTTAGGTAAGCACTACCAATTACAGACAGAAACTGCGTCTGATCGGATGAAGTGACTGGCTGACAATTTTCCACCTGGCTCCACTTTTGGCAAATTTTTCATGAATTTGAGTCATAAGATTGCCCTCTATTTGGCTCTATCCATCTTCCCATCAACTCTGCCCAGTTACCCTGTTCCTGCTTAAGAAAAGCATCCCCACAACATGATGCTGCCTCCACCATGTTTCACGGTGGGGATGGTGTGTTCAGGGTGATGTGCAGTGTTATTTTTCCGCCACACATAGCATTTTGCTTTTAGGCCAAAAAGTTTATTTTTTGTCACATCTGACCAGAGCACCTTCTTCCACATGTTTACTGTGTCCCCCACATGGCTTCTTGCAAACTGCAAACGGGACTTCTTATGGCTTTCTTCTTGCCACTCTTCCATAAAGGACAGATTTCTGGAGTGCATGACTAATAGTTGTCCTGTGGACAAATTCTCCCACCTTAGCTGTGGATCTCTGCAGCTCCTCCAAAGTTGCCATGGGCCTCTTGGCTTCTTCTCTGATAAATGCTCTCCTTGCCCGGCCTATCAGTTTAGGTGGACGGCCATGTTTTGGTAGGTTTGCAGCTGTGCCATACTCTTTCTATTTTTGAATGATGGATTGAACAGTGCTTCGTGAGATATTCAAAGCTTGAGATATTTTTTTTATAACCTAACCCTGCTTTAACCTCCCTGGCGGTATGATTATTTCTGATTTTAGGTGCTGAAAGCGGTACAATTATTTTGCACAAAAATTTGGCGTTTTATATTGTAGGCCTGTAATTCTTAGGAATAGTTCACTTAAATCTGTCCAAACAAGAGTCTAGTAGACATCCCGGGTATGATAAAGTTTGAAAAACGAAATAAAAAATTATAATATAATAAATAACTATAAATAATTATAACAAATAATAATATAATAATAATAAAATTATATAATAATGTAATCAAATCAAAAACACTGAAATTTGCTCAGTTGCAGAATTGTCGCTTTTGTTACTTTTAGTGTTTGGTGACGGATTTCCCCACAAATCACTATCACTCAATTCTGCAAGTGATTCTAATTTATTATCGCTTTTTTCTAGCTGGTCTAAAACCACTTTTGATGTAAAGAGACAGTTTTGGTTGCTATGGACAATCTCCAGTTTCCTGGCAGAAAGAACAGTTTTATATATATAAAACTGCATGCAGGACACTGGGCAGACCACTAGGGACCAAGGGGATGTGTAATTATTTGATACAGTACTGTAATCTGTAAGATTACAGTATGCTGTATCTATACTATGTGTTTCACTTTTGAATTTACCGCCGAACTCCGTCCCCGTGCGTCGCAACGCTCGCAGGGAACGGAGCTCGGCACTGTGAATCGAGCGAGACACAGCGGCTCGCCGATCACAGCGGGGAGACATCGCAGGATCCAGGGGACAAGGTAAGTATGCTCTTCCTGGATCCTGCGATGCAAGCCCGAGTCTGGCTCGGGGTTACCGCTTTTGGTATGGAAAAATCCAACTCGAGCCAGACTCAGGATTACCACCAGGGAGGTTAAACTTCTCCACAACGTTATCCCTGACCTGCCTGGTGTGTTCCTTGGCCTTCATGATGCTATTTGTTCATTAAGGTTCTCTAACAAACCATTGAGGGCTTCACAGAATGGCTGTATTTATACTGAGATTCAATTTTACACAGTTGAACTCTATTTACTAATTAGGTGACTTCTGAAGGCAATTTGATCCACTAGTTTCTGAATAAAGGGGGCTCAATACAAATGCACGCCACGCTTTTCAGATATTTATTTGTAAAAAAAAATGGAAAACCATCTATCATTTTCCTTCCACTGCACAATTTTGTGGCACTTTGTGTTGATCTATCACATAAAATCCCAATAAAATACATTTACGTTTGGTTGTATGTGGAAAATGTGGAAAAAATTTCCAGGGGTATGAATAGTTTTTCAAGGCACTGTATTTGGCATACTAGAAATCAGAGAGAAGTGCCCGAGAACAAGAATGTACATTTATTCAAAAATAACTTCCAATTGTTACTTCTGCCTTTATGAGTTATAATGTTGACAGAAAATACAGAGTGCTCTGATACTGCGGTTTATTATGAAAGACACATGGGTGGAAGGGAAAGGTTTGCATTATGAGTCCATAGCAGGCACTAAGATCGGTCGACATTGGACTGCTTTCAAACAGAAGACTCGGCCCATTCCACGAGCTCCAGATTTTTTTTGTTGGATAGTGTATGGAATGATTAAAACCCCTATCAGTTTATGTTAGCCTTCCTGTATCCCTGGGAGATTTCATGTAACTTCCGATACCAGAGACACAACATGAAGTAAGAGGAAATCTCTACAAAGTGAAGGGAATTTCCCTGTTTGACAGCTGCTATCAGTACAGGTGCACCAAAGGAAGATCAGCCTTCATTTCCTCTAGTGAAAAGTGTAAAATTTTGGATTTTCCTTTTCACACCGGCCGATGCTGTGAAATCTGCAGTGGATCCTTTTTCAGAGCACGCCACTGGCAGACATTCAGGAGGCGATCTTGCCACCACCTTTATGCCTGTTTTTTTTCCTTTGTTTTGGGATAATGGCCATAACTGCGAGCCAAACATTTGGAATGCAGTTGCAACCCGATTTCCAATGCCTTAAATGGGTGAGTTTGGTAGGCCTGTCCTCTTGGGATGCCTCGTTAAATTTGCCCTAGGTGCATCACAAAACATTATGGCCCTGACATGTAAACAGCTTGGCCTGGCAGTCGTTTAGCCTTTGCATAAGCAGCCTGGGGTAATAATACCATGGCCTTTCCTTACTGACCCCTGTGTGAAAGAGGCCTTATGCCTCGTACACACGATCAGATTATCGTACGACATATCATTCGCATTTTGTTGCATAAAACTAATACTGAATACAACAGTGCAAAATGTGCTCTACGAAAATTACGATTTTTGTCGTATGATTCTGGAAAAACCTTCCAGTGTGCGTAGCTGCATATCGGAAATGATGTCAAATACGTGTGACCCCTGTCAAATAGGGTGAATCTCCTAAATGGGAGCAAAGACAGCATTAAAAATTGACCTTTCATTAGTTTGCTTAGTTTAGTTCTTTACACACTACTGAATGACAAATACTAAATTGTTATACTAAATAATACTAATACTAAATAAGTTTAAATATAATGTTTATTATATAAAATATTGGGCACATGTAGAGGCCCTGAGTTTTCTTTTTTCACTTTTATATGAAACCCTTTAATAAACATGATCTGATTTAACAATACTCTGCGTGCTTTATTATTGTCTTTATTCTTTTTTTTTTTTTTGGTAAAAATTACATAATTGGATTTCTTGACATTCAGCAGAATTTTCTTAAAATGCAACCAAAACATTATATAATTAATATAATTATATCATATTTTCATGGAACATGCTGATAAATAATTAACTACAATAATATTTAATCAGTTCATTGAAAGCTGAGGAATATTGTGATCGGCTAAAGGTGGGTTTCTGTTCGTATGTTGGGGAATTTTTATGGTACGAACATTGTTTACATTCTCCCATCTCCTTCCGGTTTATTTTCGTGTTTCCAATCATGTGTGATGTTTGTCTATCGATTTATAGTGGACACTTACTTTACCGATTAAACGATTGTCGTACTATGGGCTATCGTCCGAGCAAAGTTTTCGTGTTTGTGCCTTCGGATTTTGTTGGATGGACTGTTGTGATCGGCTGTCGAAAGCTGTGTACTAACAATCAGATTATCGAATGATCAATCCGAACCGATTTTTATCATCCAATAATCTAATCGTGTGTACGAGGCACTAGGCTCCATTCACACTTTACGTTCCAAATTGCGTGGTGATCACTGCACATCATGCAATGCAATGCGTGTTTGGGTGCCATTATTCCTTAATGGAACCCCAAACATGTTGCAATTCTTCTGCCATTGTCGCGCGACAGGATTGCTTGGCCATCGTGGCAAACCACGCCTTTCAAAATCGTGTGAAGTTTGTCGTTCCCAAAAAGGTGCAGGAAATGTTGGGTGTGAGCTTGTTGGCTGAAAGTCTGACCATGTGTATGCTCCATCGAACATTTGTTGTTGGACTTTCCGCCAACAAATGTTGGCTAGCAGGTTCTTAAATTTTCCGCCAACAAAACTTTGTTGTCGGACTTCCTGATCGTGTGTACACAAGTCCGTCGCACAAAAGTTATCGCATGCTCGGAATCAAGCAGAAGGAGCCCAAAGGGTGGCGCACTGGCTATGCTTCCTTTTTATCGGCTCGTCATAGGTCTTGTACGTCACCACGTTCCCACGTTCGTAATTGTTGGCCAACATTTGTGTGACTGTGTGTATGCAAGACAAGTTGGAGCCAACAACCTTCGAACAAAATTTCACGGTTTTGTTGTCGGAAAGTCTGATCGTGTGTACAGGGCATTAGGCTCCATTCGCACGTTTACGTTCCATATCACGTGGCGACCATTGCACAACATGCAACACCCCTTTGGGTGCCATTATTCCTTAATGGGATCCCAAACACATTGCAATTCTGTCATCATTGTCTCATGACAGGATTGCTTGGCCATCGTGGCAAACCACCCTTTTCAAAATCGTGTGAAGCCTGTCTTTCCCAAAAAGGTGCAGGAGCTTCTTTTCGGGCGGCAAAGGGTATTCAAGTGAATGGGCTGGCCCTATCAGACAAGCAAAATTTCATGCAAATCGCTCAACAAAATCATAAGCGGGACCGCAAAAGTGTAAATGGTGCCTTGAGCCCCGTACACACGATCGGATTTTCCGATGGGAAACGTTCGATGTCAGGCTGTTGGCGGAAAATCCGACCGTGTGTATGCTCCATTGAACAATTGTTGTCGGACTTTCCGCCGACAAATGTTGGCTAGCATGTCTTCAAATTTTCGGCCAACAAATGTGTGTTCTCGGATTTTCCTATCGTGTGTACACAAGTCCATTGAACAAAAGCCCAAAGTACAAACACGCATGCTCGGAAGCAAGGACGAGCCAGAAGTGGTCGGTCTTGTAAACTAGCGTTCGTAATGGAGAATTAACATTCGTGACGGCAAAGTATAAAATCTCCAAATGTAGTTCACAAGTCTCTTCTTCTTTAATGGGATAATAATGAATTTGCTTTGCTGGTGATACTGATGGAGTTATTGCAAACACATTTTCAAAGGCTTTTTTTTTCTAGTGATATCAAGAATAATATTATTATGCTTTTTTTTTTTTTATTTGGGCAAGTTACCAGAACACCATTATCCCGTAGTTTATAAGATCAAAGATACAACTATGTTGGTGTCCCTTGTCAATTTTATATTGTATATTTTTTAAATATAACTGTCTACTCCCAAACTGTCATTTGAAGTAAAACACATAGCCAAGTATTATTCTCCACAATTTTTTTATTGTGCATTAAAAAAAGAAAACAAATAAAATTAGACATGCTATCTGCCAATAGAATTTAACCAAAAAGTGCATTCTATGCATCCAAAAATATAGAAAATATAACAAATCAAATCATTATTCAACCAAAAAAATAATGTCAAAGCAATAACTCCAATGCCAATAATAAATAACACGTTATCTCTTCCGATTCCGCAACATGTCTGGTTGATGAATGGCTGTTCAGAAACTAACTGAAAAGCGCAAACTGAAAAGCACAAAATGAAAAGTACGAAATGAAAAGCGCAAATCAACACTCACCAAACTTCTACCAACACGAAATTAGCAGAAGGAGCCCAAAGGGTGGCGTAAAAGAGCTGAAAAACAACTTAGTACGTCACTACGTTCATATTTGTTGGCCAACAATTGTGTGAGCGTGTGTATGCAAGACAAGTTTGGGCCAACGCCCTTCGGACAAAATTCCACGATTTTGTTGGCGGAAAGTCCGATCGTGTGTACGAGGAATAAGTCCTCATGAGAGTGGTCACCAGGACATTTACAACTAAACCTACCAAACGAGGACACAGATATGAACAATAAAAACTTACCAGATGGTCTTATCCTTTTTTACTCTAGGAAAACTTAAAAAAAGAATTTTGGCTATAGAGTGTGCACAGTGGTTACGCTGTAACAATTTTTATACACAAAATATTTCCCGACATATAGTAGTTTACTGAGAAATGGATCATTTTCTGCCTTTTTTGCAACAACCTGGATTACAGTTTTGTCTCAAAACAAATCAAACTATAACCACAAGTATAACAGACGCCACCTTTTTACATACCGGCGATGAATCATTTACCTTGACACTAATTTAATGTACTGCCTGGGCCGTAGCGTTTGTGATAATCTGTACACAAAACCAATTTCCTACACTTCACAAAGTAAATTATGACCTTGCTTCATCCAGCAAATTAGAACTTGGGTGAAGATGAAATCAATATTACACATTTTCGCAATGATATATTCTGTAAGTCATTTTTCATTTGGGGTCTGAATGTCAGCGCACTGCTATATACGTATACACGCACTATGTTGGCACAGCACAAAATAGAAGTCATTATTACAGAGAACAGCCAACGGGCGTTCATTTATTATCCAGATGTTTTATTGTATTGGAACTCAATTTGGAAGCATGTATAATATCATTCTTGTCTAAAAACTGTATGAGATATTTACTTTGTGTGCATATTAATTTCACCATATTCATTATGTCAAAAATGTATACTTTATGGCCTTGATTTAGAACTTGTGTTTGCCTATATAAATATATATGTTTATTTTGAGTGCAAAGAAGAGTCATTTTAACAAAAGTCCTTAAAATATAGTTAAATCTGCTTTGCCAAAAAATTCTTAAAGTACACTCTTCATCTAGAGACGTAATAAGCAACCATGGAAGCTAATAGCTTCTTATTGATAAACTCAAAGAGGACTTCCCTGTTCCCGATAATAAAACTGAGAACACCAAAGTAATCTTAGCTTGGAAATGAATAAAGGTAGTCACTGTTTCTTGTATCGTTTGTCCATTCTTACAGGGTTGGAACCTCCCACCAGTAGTTCAGACTCCTGTGCAGGTATTTTTATAAAAGATGTCATCAGTGGCTGTTGCTTCAACAGCCCAACACTGATGTCAGTGGCTTATTTTTCCAACTGAGGAGTATAATATGGTATTACGTATGTGTGAGATGAGTTGCATGATGAAGTTTGCACCTCATCTCATCGTGCATACACACTACATGTTGGGAAAAAAGCCCCCCCCCCCCCCCCAGTGCCTTAAGAAACCATAAAGTTTAGGTGCAGAGTTGCATGCTTGTGTTTTTGTTTTTTTTTTGTTTTTTTTTTGTAGAGGGGAACTGCCTGCTTTAAGGTATATACTTACCCTAACAACCCTTACAAGAATTTTTCTCCATTTTTCGTCTGTAAAATATAGGAGCTGAGTGGATTTCTGACAGATCAACAGTTAAACCAGCCATACATGGATCAAAATTTGGCCAGTTTGGCATTGGACTGGCTGAATTTTGATCCATGTATGGGCAGGGAGGTTGTACAGAATTTTGTCAACCAGGGAGGTTATACAGAAGGCCATCTACTGATCGACTTTTGTGCAACCAGCCTGTCAGGTTTTTCCTGTGGGTTTCCTCCAGGTACTCCAGTTTACTCCCACACTCCAAAGACATGCTGGTAGGTTAATTGGGGCCTATCTAAATTGACCCTAATATATGTATGAATGTGAGTTAGGGACCTTAGTTTGTAAGCTCCTTGGGGGCAGAGACTGATGTGAATGTACAATATACAGTAAATATACTGTAAATATACTTTATGTAAAGCACTGAGTAAATTGATGGCACTGTATAAGTACACAGAAAAAAAAATGGAAAAAATGGAAAAGACTGCCTCAAAATTCATTGTGATCATGAACACTAGGAGCTCTATGAGTGAACAAGTAAATGCATAGGCATCATAGGATATGAAACAGTCCTTCAACTTAAAAAGTCCATAGTCCAATGTATGAACAGTGATGGCAGCTGTCCTCAGAGATAAGCCAACTCTGTGGGATACAAGCAAGACAGACGAACAGGAAGCACCACCTGAGTGTAGTATTAAAACAAGTGGTTTAATCACAGGAATAAAAACACTCACAAGAGGAAGGTATAAAATGGGCTCATCTAGTGCAGGGGGGGGGGCACTCTGACCCATTCCACAGACATCGGGCTCTGGTGCTGTGGAGAGGCTGGATGGCATTCTGTAGTGACAGGGAAGCTGAAGAAACCACCATGAACCGCAGGGCGGATGTGACGTCACCGGAGGCGGGGAGCCGATCAGGAGACACAGAGAGAGAGCACAATTGGGGTGTAAAAGCTACGCGCTCAGAGATTCAGCTCCTTCTACTGGCCAGTAGAAGGAACTGTATAAGTACCTATAATAAATACATTTATTACAAGTAATTATATAGCACTGACAATTTACACAATACTTGACATATTGTACATTCTCATCAGTGCCTACCCTCGAGGAGCTTACACTCTAAGGTTCTTATCTCACATATATACATACACGCACACACACATACTAGGACCACTCTAAACAGGAGCCAAAAAACCTACGAGCATGTCTTTGGAGTGTGATGGAAAACTGGAGTATACAAAGGAAATCCACACAAACTCAGGGAGTACAACGTCTATACAAACTCCATTCAAACCAGAGACCAGTAACCGTTAAGGTAAAAATGAAATTATGACAAATGTTTCTCTAATTCCTTGGCCTTGTCCTCCATGACACTTAGGGGGGTATTTACAGTAGATACCAGTCTCAGCTAAACATTGCAAAGTTACTAAACACCAGACCTTGTATTTTACAACCCATTTATAAAATGCAGACTGCGGAGCTTGCCGTTGCTTAATGCTGGGTTTGCACATCTGTGCACATGTGGTAATGATATATCATTATATCGTGCATTCTTAGGTATCCAATGGTGTTGAGTTACTAAAAGCAAATAGACTGTGCATTTTGCAAGTGCAGTTGCTCCAGAACTTAGTAAATGAGGTAAAACTTTATTTTGCAAGGAATAACCATTAATGGAAGTAGAGCTGCACGATTAATCGTTAAGAATCAAGATCGCGATTCTTTCCCCCCTCGCGATCTTAAAAAAGCATTTCCTGATTCTATGCAGAGTTCTGTGCTCAAGCCGACAGCTGTAAAAAAAAAAAAAAAAACAAGCAATCTGCCAAGTTTTACAACAATCCTCAGCTGCTGAGGTAACTATAAACATTGTAACGTTTTGCTCTTTAGATCAAAGGAATGAACTTCGGTCTGCTAATGAGGGAAGTTTATCCACTTAAAGACTAAACCTTTTTCTGACACTTGTTGGTTTTAAGTTAAAATCATTTTTTTTTTTTTGCTAGAAAGTTACTTAGTTACTTAGAACCTCCAAACATTATATATTTTTTTAGCAGAGACTCTAGAGATTAAAATGGTGGTTGTTGCAATATTTTATGTTACACTGTATTTACGCAGAGATCTTTCAAATGCATTTTTTTGGAAAAAAATACACTTTAATGAATAAAACAAAAAACGAAACAGTAAAGTTAACCCAATTTTTTTGTATAATGTGAAAGATGATGTTATGCCGCGAGAATAGTGATCTTTATTCTAAGCAAAAAAATCACGATTCTCATTTTTCCCAGAATCGTGCAGCTCTACATGGAAGTCAGCATAGCTTCTCCTCATTTACTAAGCTCTGTAGCAACTGCACTTGCAGAGTGCACAGTCTATATCCCTTTAATAAATAAACCCCTATGTGCAATGCATTTTTTTGTGGCATTGTGGACGTATCTTTTCAAAAAAGAGACAGTCTACTTAAAATTTATATTTCAGTTTTTGGTAGATGTTAGAGAGCCAAATCAGGTTTCTTGGATTTCTCAGTGACTCGGCCTATCAGGGTCCATTCATAACTTTAACATCACTTTTGGATAGGCTGACCCTTTAAAAATATAATTACATTTATTTTAAGTACAAGCAGTCCAAGTAACAAAACCTGCCCTTTTAATAACTCTAGCAAAACACCGACTGAGATTAAAATGCATGAAGTGGCCAGGGGCAGAGATTGTGTGTGAACGCCAGCATGATGTTAACATCTAGTTTATTGTGCTTTACAATCTCCCCCATGGTTTTAGTACATATTATTGGCAGGAAGCATTTCTTCCTTTCATGTAGAAATACATGAAGTGTATTTAATAATGCACAACACAATCAGCTGCCTCAGAACTTATTCTCAGCTGAAAACATGAACATGAAAGCAACAACCAAGAAAGCCCTCTGTTGGTTTGACATCACTAAGCTATGTTAGGCCTGCAAGACGAATTTTTGAATAATAACTGCAAAATAACTCTTATTGCCTTAAGGTGACCGGTGCGGCCTTGATGATGGGTGGCTTCCATTTTACTTAAAGAGGAACTTCAGTCGCTTTTTCAACTTTCCATTTATTAAATCTTCTGCCTTTGTTGTTTTTAACTTTGGATAGTAAAACATTTTTTTTCTGCCAGTAAATACCTTATACAGCCCACTTTCTGTTTCTTGTTTGTAAAAAAAAGCCTAGGCTTATGACATCATGCACAGCTCTCTCTCTCTTATTCTTGTGAGTTTGCCAGGAAGGGGGGGGGAGTCATAGGAGGGCCAATGATTGCTGCAGGGCTGCAGAGCTGGAGGTGTGCCTCTGTGTGTCTGTGTAAATCCAGGAAGTGAACAGGCAGCAGCTTCAGCTGCCCACAGTTAAAATGGTTGCAGCCAGACTCAGTGGAGGGTAGGGATGAACCCGATGAACGTCAGGTGTTCACCCGTTGGGAATGGGTGGGGCGTTCGCAGCAAATTTGAGCTTCATAGAACGCCCCATAATGCACTGCGAGAACGCAGTTCATTGGTGTCTTATGATTGGCCAAAGCATGCACCTGACCTGCATGCTTTGGCCAATCACAGTGCGCTTTGCTGAGAGAGCCATAATTGGCCAAAGGCAGGGTGCATTTGACCAATCATGGCTCAGGGGTTAAGTCCACGCCCCACACTATATAAGGCTGCTTACTCGGTGGCAGTATATAGTGCAATTATGAATGAAGAGAGATTAGGCAGGATAGTTAGTGGCATGCAGGCAGTGTAGTTGATGTATATATACAGCCTAGTATATATATATATATATATATATATATATATATATATATATATATATATACTCTGCATTTATTGTAGACTAGATATTCAGTGTAGACTCTATATTCAGTCAGTGCAGGCAGTGTAGTATATATAACAAAGTGTATTGAAGTAATTTAGAGGAACCCCGCACCAAAAATTTTTTTTTAAATGGTGAACCCTGCCCCAAATATGAAAAAAATGGTGTGGGGGTCCCCCCCAAAAACCATACCGGGCCTTCAGGTCTAGTATGGATTTTAGGAGGAACCCTGCCCCAAATATATGACGGGGGGTCCCCTCAAAATTCATATCAGACCCTTATCCGAGCATGCAACCTGGCAGGCCGCAGGAAAAGGGGGGGGTGAGAGAGCGCCCCCCCCTCCTGAACCGTACCAGGCCACATGTCCTCAATATGGTGAGGGTGCTTTGGGCTATGTCACTTGCGCATGCACTCTGAAAAAATGGCCGCCCGGGCCGTTCCTTCAGAGTCCTATGCCATAAACGGCAGCTCCTGCACGAATGCAAGGGAGTGACATCATAGCAGCTTCGGCCACTCACACAGCCGGAGCCTGCAAGGAAGACAGGTGAAGATGGAAGCCTTGTCAGCTGTGACATCACGGTGCTGGAAGGGCTTCGTTCTAAGGTAAGTTTCACATAATGTGCTAGTATGCGATGCATACTAGTGCATTATGGCTTTACCTTGCTGGTTCCAAAAAAAAATTAAAAACACACAGTGGTTTACTACCGCTTAAAGATGACCACTGCCAAAAATGCTCTGGGGTGGTTTTCAAAGTGATTTCTCAGCAAAACAAAGCATGGAGACATGGATGGATGGGGGAGTTTGCTTTGAATATTAAAAATGAAATAAATAGCGTGTTTGATTTGTGGTGCTCAGATGCAGTATAGTTCCACTTTAGGTTACCGTGACAAAGACACTGCAGATCATATACATCTGTTCACCACCCAGTAAAAAAATTAGGGAACATTTCCGAAGCACAATACTGTTATCTCTTTTCCATCCTCAAAGCAGGAAACCTGGTGGTCCACATTATCATTTTCAAAATTTCTGAAATAACAGAAGGCACTGGAGTTTAATTTCTCATTTACAGGACGTAGTGGCACCTGAATCAGCAGATATAACACCTGTCTGTTTAAAAGGCCAGCAGAGGTTATAGCTTCCATATGCCCCGTAGTTCCCGTGACTGATCTGTTTTTCCAGTAATTACTGCCACTGTACCATGATTTTTAAACTAATGGAGCATGTGGACTCACAAAACAAGGTGAAATTGTTCATTTTTCACCTATAAGCCTCAGATCACCTAGTCAGTATCTATCAGGATCTTATGCTCATTATTTTTTTGTCAATACCTGCTCTCACTTCCTCAATCCTTGCCTAGACGAGGATGATATTGCTCGTTCCCAACAACCCCTTCTTGAATCAGCTGCAGCTACTGATTGTCCAAAAATATGTCCCTTAATCAGAAATTAATTAAACAATTCAGAACACCTACAATAAAAACATACTTATTTTGTGTACACATGCAACTATACATGCTTTCCTACAGCACATAGATATGAACAGGGTCTTATGCCTAGTACACATGGGCCAAATGTTTGGAGACATCGGCCGGTTCAATATAAACTAGCTGACATTCGGCCAGTGTGTACGTTAGCCAGTCCGACAGAAGCCTGGTGGTTTGGCCAGCTTCTGCCGGACAAGCATGCTGTAAAACCAGCAGCTGACCGGCTTCCAATCAGCTGACCAGAGTGTTCTGGCGGGGGGGCTATCCCCCTGTCAGAACACAACAGCTCAGCGGGGGAGATCGCTGTACCAACATTGGACTACTGTGCAGGCAGCTGGCCTGCATGGTGTCCAATGTTGTAAAACTGTATAGTGCTTTGTTTGACCAAAAAAGGAAGGCTTTATCTACCCTCCAGCATGTTGACAATTTTTGGGCAATTTGGGGCAATTGTTAGACACCCCTGAAGAATACAGAAGACATCCCAGGGTGCAATGGCACCCCGGATAAAAAAGGCTGAACCAAAGTACAGGCATACCCCACTTTTACGTACTCAATAGGATCAGATCATCTATGTAAAACAAAAATGTACTTAAAGTAAAGCAATACCTGTTTTCACTTCTGGGGGGTCAGAGGCTGTAGTGGGGGGGGGTCAGGGGTTGTAGTGGAGATGTTAGAGGCTGTATAGGGGGTTCAAGGGCTCTAGAGGGGGATCAGGGACTGTATAGGGGGTCAGGGGCTCTAAAGGGGGGTCAGGGGCTGTAGTGGGGGGGATCAGGGCCTATAGTGGGGGACCAAGGGCTGTAGTGGGGGGGTCAGGGAGTGAAGTTTATAGTACTGAACAGTAATCCACTTACATTTAGGCAGTAACTCTTGGCTGGCCGGCGGGCAACTCTGGGCTGGCTGGCTGGTGAGAACTTTGCCTCTTCACTTATGGCCTCTTCACTGGCAACAACTCCAGACGGCAGCTCCGCCTCTTCCAGGCCATACTGCGGCTGCCCGGTGCGGGTTGTCTTTACTTGTGAGGTACTTTACATACACTCGTTGGTATGTCCGTACTCGCCAGTGTACGTAAAGTGAGTGTACTTAAAACAGGGGAAGGCCTGTACCGTGATCTCTGAGCGCTAATAAATACTGGAAATGTTACATTTACACATTACATTGCATGAATGCCTTTAACATGAAAAACTGTATGTGCTAGCTGTGTTACTTGCATGGAGGTTTTCATCAGTTGGTAACAGTAGTCGTTAAATTCAAACTGGAGTTCCTGTTTACATTCTTATTAATCTAATAAGACATTCTTAACATGACTCTAAAAGAAATGGTAAAGAATGTCATGAAAGAGCAAGTAAATGGTGATATATGGTGTGTTACAACAGCTATTAAAATGTATACCTGGGGTCAAATATTTCTAGCTCTAGGTGGTAGGCCTTTGGTATCAAGCAATCTATCCCTTCCCCACTGCCTGTGTTGTGATCTTTGGTACTCTTCCAACCTCAAAGCCGTACTTTTTCTGTGGGTGTACACCTAAAAATGCATACTGGAGCTGCATTACCCACTCAACAGTGTGTTACCATGGTCTGCAGTTGGGACTTTAAGACCTGAGCGCACACACTATTATTTATTTATGACAGGTACTTATATAGCACCATCAGTTTATGCAGCACTTTACATATACTGTATATTGTACATTCACATTAGTCCCTGCCCTAAAGGAGCTTACAATCTAAGGTCCATAACAACATTTATAAATAAACATATGAGGCCAATTTAGACAGGAGCCAATGAACCTACCAGCATGCATTTGGAGTGTGGGAGGAAACCCGAGTACCCAGAGGAAACCCACGCAGGCACAGGGAGAACATGCAAAATCCAGGCAGGTGGTGCCATCGTTGGATTTTGATGATGCCAATGATGGCAGATGGAAGTGTTAACCACTTAGCCAATGTGCTGCCAATTTAGGCAATAGTCAATTAACCTATCGACATGTCTTTGGAGTGTAGGAGGAACCTTACACAAAAGCACATACAAACTCTATACCGATAGTTTCCCGATTGGGATTTAAACCAGGGACAACATTGCTTCAAAGCATAAGGGTTAAACACTAAGCAACTGTGCGGTTCTTTAAGCAATCTGTCTTGGGTTGTTATAGTATAAAAACACTTTGATGATAATTTCAAGGTGAAAATCTAACTGCCATTTACTAACATAACATGCTACGTTGACGAGACTTCAGTTTACATATGACATTTAAGATGTTCAAATACTGAGTGCCCATTTTAAATAGTGTGAAAGAGTCACTTCCCTTGAGATTACGAGACTCAGCTGCATAGAATAAAGAAGTGGACAGCTGGACTACCATCTCAGATTACAGGTAGCATCTTTTTCGGGTGGTCACAAGGGGTTACTATTGTTTTACAATTACTATATTATCATCTGCTGGAAGAATGGAATGTTCATTGGAATATGATTCAGTAATGCTTGGTCTTTTACAGCTATTTTGGGATATTATTTTAGGACATAATGCTGATATAGTGTGCATTTTGTGGTTGCATAGGCTAACCTTTTGTCTGGGCCCAAATGAATACTTAACACCTTGTAAAATATGACAGTTTTAAGTTTGTGTTACAAAGGGGAGTTAGAGAAAGCTGTCAAAGCATTTTATGTGTGGATGAGTTATTTCATTAAAGATATACTTAATTATATTTTAATAAAATGGAATTATAACAGCTTGGATGAATGAACTGATATGGCTGTAAAATAGGTTATGTAAAAGCCTTTAGCAGAAGATATTCGTGTGTGTTTTTTTTTGTTTTTCATAAGTATATAGTGTGCAGTTTAGTATACGCTGTATTGGTTAGGCTGGACGTTGTGATGGAAAATAGTAATAGAGATTATTAATAATTAAAATATTTTACACTTTTTTTTAAAGGGTGTTTATTTAGATTTTTCATAAACATAAGGAAATAAACAGTACACAGAGGAACCAAAATACAATAAACTGTACATGAAATTTGATGTACAAAATGAGTATACATACATCACTTTTGGGAGACCAGAGTGTTAAAAAAACAAAAGACCCCAAACAGGAGCCCTATCAAGGGGTGTCAACACTCATTAAAGTGGTTGTACACCCTGTTCCATCACTTTTACCTACAGGTAAGCCTATAACAAGGCTTACCTTTAGGTACCTTGAATATCTCCTAAACGTGTACAGTTTAGGAGATATTCAGTATATGTGCTGCTGCCGACATCATCGGCGCATACGCACTGAAGAAACAGGCCGTTTTCCCATGCAATAACAGTGACGTCACAGTGACGTCATCGTGGCTCCGGCCAATCACAGCGCTGGAGCCGTGAACCTGTGAACCCATAAGTAAATACGGTGGGAGATGTCTGTGCTGTACTCAGAGAGCCGATCTAGGGCATCGTTCTAAGTTAAGTATTTCATAATGAGCTAGTATGCAATGCATACTAGATCATTATGCCTTTGTCTTGCAGGGGTTTTTTTTGTTTTGATTTTTCGAGGTTTACAACCTTTTTAACACCCAATGTTAGAACTGCCAGACCCGGAAACACATTCACACACCACTACACACCCATACACCACACACACAAGCTCCCCTAGTCCACCCCATCATGCCACAAAACAGGACTAAAATAAAGAACCCAAAGCAATAAATCACATTTTACACTTTAATATTATAACATTTAAATTTTTACAAATTTGTCCACTTTGCAGAGAATCGTACAATGAATTAAGCACAATTGCGTGAATTCCAAAATGGTGCAATTGTCAGTGTATACCTTAGATCCATGTATACCTTAGATCTGTTTGCAAATATTCAGGCAAGTTGCAGATTATTTTAGTTTGATCTCCACTACTGACAAGCTGTACTGCACCCACCATGTACATTATTCAGTGCACAATGTATAATCTCACTACCAGGGATCATACTGTCCCCAGGGTCCTGTACTTAGTTGTTGAAAATCTGAGCACTGGCTTCTCCTTCTACATTTTCCCAAGAGGATCCTAAAAAAATTCCTATTTCTGCCTTTTATTTTCCTGTGCTTTGAAATTTGTCACCACAAGCCCAAGCCAAGGTAAACATTGCTCTTGTTATATTCAGCTTGTCTGTAGCCTGCACTGTAACTGCAGTTAAAGAGGACCTGACCTGTGGAAGCTGTGCCCGAAAAAGCAAAGCAGAGAGCAAACATTCCCGCAGATCATTTCCCAATTAATAACTAATTATGCCTTGTTTTGCACTGTGCCTGTGTATGGAGGCAGCCATCTTGGTAGAGGCAGGATTTTGCTTATTTATGTCAGAGATGTCCCCATGATAACTGGTAATCAGACGACTGATGAAATCATATTCAAGAAGAGGTGGAGGAGGCACAGACCCAAAAGGGATGAAGCAGAAGAAGGGAGATTCTTGCACTGCAAGTCCTCAAGTGCAGCAATCTCTCCAGCAATGAGAACATTGACCAGCACAGTGGTGACATCACCTAATCTCATTCCAAATCTCTGTCAGAGGTAAAAATGCTTTACATGACCCTACACTGAAAATATACAACTTTGAGGTTAAAAGCAATATTAATATTAAGCAATAATAGCAAGTAATATTTTTCAGGAGCAGTCCGAGACTAAATTTAAATCTTTCAGAGTACCACGTAGGCACCTAGGACATTTCTTGATGTCTTTATAATAGGGAAAGCCTTCACTTTTTGAGCTCAGGACCACCTTAAAAAGTGAGAACAGCCTGATGATTTGGTATCCTTATTGGAAGGTGTCATGATGATCATTTCTATCACTGTAAATCCCAAAATGCTAAAAATAGGCACATATGGCTTAAATTTAGATACAGGGGGAGATTTACTAAAACCGGTGCACACAGAATCTGGTGCAGCTGTGCATATTAACCAATCAGCTTCTAGGTGTTATTGTCAAAGCTTAATCGAACAAGCTGAAATTAGAAGCTGATTAGTTACTATGCACAGCTGCACCAGATTCTGCGTGTACCAGTTTTAGTAAATATCAGTAAATATAGTGTACTGAGCAAATGTTTCCAGACCAGGACTGAAAACAAGGGAAGCACCAGAAACACCTTGAGATTTGCTTTTTGTTTTCCATGATTAGCTGTCAGGAATCACTAGTAATGGGGCATGGGCAATGTTTAACTAAACTCTTTGCACATTGTTCATATACACAGGTATGCTCCCACAAGTGATTTTTATTTGTAAGGGACCACACAGTAAATGCGTACTGGATTTTGGAACTTTACAGATTTTTTATTATTATATTCCTAGGCTAGTTGATATATGGTTTAAAGTCAAAAAATAATTTTCAGGTTATATTACATTGCTCTGTAAACTTTTGATTTTTCAATAATTTCCTATATTGTTTTTATTAAACATTGGCATTTTATAGCATTTCCATCAGTTACCTTGATTTCAATTCCATACCACCATTGTATTCAGGTCTCTTAGTTCCATACTCTTTCAGAGTACATATTTATACCAAAATGTTAAAGCCAGGTGGTATTCGTTTAACAGGTTTTGGAATATAAACGTAAACTGCTACTTTGTGCATGATTACAGTAGGTGTTACTCAATATCGCTGTAGTCAGTGACTGCCAGTTTTCCTCCATGTTCCTTGCTGAATGTCTGTTAATAGGTTCCAGGAACCACTGTTTTATGGGTGTTTCCTTTCAGCCAAACACGTTCTTGGTAAGTACCCGATATGCAGTTCCTAAAGAGTATATTTCATTTGGATACCTCTGATGTTACAAAAATATTATATGTTCAGCAGGAATTTTCCAAGAGAAAAGAGAAAAAAGTGATTGACACCTTTCCTGTGAAGTACTTTACGAACAGCTGTTGCGATGAATTTAGTTTTTATGAAAAAATGCTGAAATGGCAACTAAAAGACATAGAAGAGCAAAGCACGTTGTAATGTAGTGCTGAGGGTTATGCAGCCGTGGTGTATTCAAGTCCGGATAATATGTAGCAGGATTATAAGAAAGGTATAGAGAAAATGCTGCTGAAAAACATGAAAACCCGTTTACTCAAACATTGAATTGAAGCAACATTTTGCATTGACAAGCATTCCAGTAATGTCTGCCAAACAACTTATCATTATATAATCTATAAGCAGACATTTTCCTCTATTCTGGCCCCAGAAAACCAGTTATTTACCTGTTAGGCTTCGGCAACTTGCATCTTGCACAGCATAGAGAAGATGATACTAGGCTGTCAACCACCGCCCATGTGCGAGAGACACCTCTGCTGCTTTGGGACAAGGATGGACATCTGCTTGTTTGGGACAAGGATGGACCTCTGCTTCTTTGGGACAAGGATGGACCTCTGCTTCTTTGGGACAAGGATGGACCTCTGCTTCTTTGGGACAAGAATGGACCTCTGCTTCTTTGGGACAAGGATGGACCTCTGCTTCTTTGGGACAAGGATGGATCTCTGCTTCTTTGGGACAAGAATGGACCTCTGCTTCTTTGGGACAAGGATGGACCTCTGCTTCTTTGGGACAAGGATGGACCTCTGCTTCTTTGGGACAAGAATGGACCTCTGCTTCTTTGAGACAAGGATGGACCTCTGCTTCTTTGGGACAAGGATGGACCTCTGCTTCTTTGGGACAAGGATGGACCTCTGCTTCTTTGGGACAAAGACAACCATTCACTGCATTTGACAGTGGCTGGAGGGAGGGAAGAGCTGGTTAGTGATGAACATGAGAGCTTAGTGGTTGACGTTGGCTAAAAAGTCAGAATTTCCACATCTTTGTCTTTGCTATTAGTACATTTAAGCTGCATGTTTAAAAAGAGCAGGTGTAGCACAGTGGTTATCACTTCTGCCTATTAGCACTAGGGTTCATTAGTTCAAATCCCAACAAAGACACTACCTGCATGTCTAAATTTGATCCGTTATGTGCATGTATGCACACGTGTCTAAAAGGAAACAAACCACAATCTGCCCTTTGGGAACCAGTGCTCTGGCTCCAGTGCTTCTACACCAAAATGACAATCCAGTGATAGAATAGTGTTAGTTACTTAGTATCATCCATGAAAGTAATTCTTTATTGGCTAACGCCTTTTGGCAAAAGCCTTACTCATATCACTCTGTTATGTAGCCCATAAAGAATTACTTTCATTGATGATTTTCAGTAGCCGGCTCTATTCTACAGATGCATGAGTCTGTTAGGTTGCTGAGAGAACGCGATCGAGCGCGCTTCCAGCACCAACACAAGAACGCATATATGCAGTGCCCAGGAAGGAAGCCCACTTCCTTGATGATACATACATACTTGTGTTAGGCGGTCATATATTAGCTTAGGGGTTAGCACTTCTGCCTTGTAGCACTATGGTACCCAGTTTGAATCTCAGTCAGGATGGAGTCTGCATATTTTCTCCCACACTCCAAAGACACATCTGTAAATGATCCTAGTATATGTATACATGTGGGATAGGGACCTTAGATTGTAAGCACCTTGTGGGCAGTGAATGATGTGCATGGGCAACATACTATATGTAAAGCATTGCATAAATTGTTAGTGCCATGAAAATACCCGTAATAAATAAATACGTGTTCGAAACGGCTGATATTGCAGATTATGAAGAGAATTAACCAGTTCTGGACTGTACTGCGTCAGGGTGGCTGCATGAAACAACGTATCTGTACATTGCTGCCCCCCGGCGACACGCTCCAGCTGTGATTGGACACAGCAGGTCCGGTGGACTCGATGTTCGCTGGCACCCAGTGATCTCTCCCAAGAGAGGCAGAACAGCGGTCTGCCTATGTAAACAAGGCAGAATGCCGTTCTGTCAGAGGGTAAGATGGAGATCTTGTGTTTCTGCTAAGCAGAAGCACATTTAACCCTTTAATTGCCCCTGATGTTAACCCTTTCCCTGCCAGTGTCATTAGTACACTGACAGTGCATTTTATTAGCACTGATCACTGTATTGGTGTCACTCTTTCCCAAAAAGTGTCACTTAGTGTCAGATTCGTCCTCCGTAATGTCGAAGTGCTGCTAAAAATCACTGATTGCAGCCATTACTAGTAAAAATATAAATAAAAATGCCATAAATATGTCCCTTAGTTTGTAGATGCAATAACTTTTGCGCAAACCAATCAATATACACTTATTGGGATTTTTTTTACCAAAGACGTAGCAGAATACATATTGGCCTAAATTGATAAAGAATTTTTTTTTTTTTTTTTTTTTTTTTATTGGATATGTTTTATAGCAGAATGTAAAAAATAGTTTTTTTTTCAAAACTGTTTTTGTTTATAGTGCAAAAAATAAAAACAGAGTTGATCAAATACCACCAAAAAAAATCTCTATTTGTGTGAAAAAAAGGATGAAATTTTTTGTTTCGGTACAGTGTTGTATGAACGCGCAGCGCCAATATGCCAAAAATGCTCTGGTCAGGAAGGGGGTGAAACCTTCCGGGGCTGAAGTGGTTAAAGGAATCACTTTAAGATGTCTGGTAATAACACATACGGTTTATTGCTTGAAAGCTAATGAGCATTGATAGTCATTTCTAAAAGCTTGACATTTTTCAGGCATTTTGTGAAAATCTTCTTCCTGTTGTATCAGGACAGTTTCATTTCCTGTGAAATTGCTTAGAACATCTGAACATTTTGCAAGCATTTTATGAGCAATTCTATGATATATATATATAATGGGAGATGACATTATGCTAAGAATGTTGCATTCAGAATTTTATCAATATTCCTCAGTCCTCATCATCATATAACCTTGGTGTGAAGAATTTCCAGTTGCAAGTGCAGAGAAAAGCAGCAAAATGCTGAGAATCACTTGTGGTGTGAACAAACCTAGAATGGACAGAGTATTCCTGCAGTGCAGGGGAATGTTGGTAGGTTGGCATTGAATCTATCACAGCCTTTTTATTCTGTCATAAATTCCAATGGCAGTGTTTGTGCCAGGGCCTGTCCATTACAGGGCGCACGGGTGCCCCTTCCCTGTCCATCACCGCCTCCCCTATCCATGCGTCCGGCCGCTTTCAGTACACACCGGCGCATGGATTCCAATGTGGAGGGGCTGTTTTTTTGAAGCACAGATTAGAGCCAGAGGCTCTAATAGGCTTCAATATAGGGTGGGCTGAGAGTGCGCTCCGAGCCCGCCCAGGTGTGTTACAATATTCGCTGTTGTAACACTGATCCTCCTCCCGGCCAATCAGGAAGCGGATTTTGACACTGGTCACCCAATTGGCTGACAGGACAGGCGATCCTATTGGACGCCTAGGAGGAGGAGGGGAGGAGCTGGAAGCCGCCATGGAGCAGAGGACTCGGAGCCGAGCCGCTGCACCATGCTGCATGCCACCCGCCATGATGGGGTAAGTGCTGAACCGACAGGCAAACAGCGAGGGGGTGGGTGCTGCTCGGGGGAATGGGTGGTTGTTTGCCGCTCACAAAACAAAAACACCAACTGCCACTGGTTTGTGCAATTGACTTCTCCGTTCTGTTCATCTACTGTACCCCTTTATCTTCCTTTTAAAAATTCCTTCATATGCAGCAAGAGGAGTGGAAAACCTTGGAGAGATAAGACAGAGAGGGGTTGGGGTTATCAATCCTTACAGAGGGGATTTTCCCCCAAAGTATCCAACAGGTAAAGGAATCCGATAAGTGATTCAGCTCACCAGGAACCCAAAACTAAAATACTAGCTGTAAGAGGACTTTTGGTGGTATGCTATCTACCCTTACTTCAAATGATAAATTACCCCATGTGTGGCTTGCATGTGCATATTCACCAATTAATCAATCAAAAAGTAGTTTGTATCTAGAGTGTGTAAGTGCACTTACAACATCTCCGGAACTTCTGTAAAATATGCTTCAAGCACCTCATTCTATCTTTTAAAATAGGACCCACGGCCTCATTAGACCTACTGTTTTATTTCAATACCAGGAAATGTCTTTAGGCAGAGCCACTAATTGGCTTGTTAGGGAGACAGTCATGACCTCCAGTAGGCCCAGCAGTTAGATAAATATATGAATTATTTTAGTTGCCAAGAATGTGTTAGCACGGGTCTGTGTGTGTGCGGGGGGGAAGGTTGCATGTTAAAATCTTATGTCTTGCTGGGGGTCTAGGTTTGCAACATTTGTTCCAATGATCAAATGATGAAAGTTCTGGACACCTCCAGGATCCAATGTAATTTATGTTTCAGCTGTCCGGAATATGGGATGCTTACTCAGAGAGGTGCCCTGGGGTCTAAGTGCAGTTTAGTGTCTATTGCTCAGCATAGGCCACATTTGCTTTGCAGCAGATTTTGCACCAGGGCCCAGTTTTTCTCTAGAAATTCTTAGCAAGCACCTGGTTGCTGTCATTCCTAACCTTCTGCTTTTCCCATTATCAGAGGTGAGTGGAACTTGGCAGCAAGTAGCCTCACAGTTCATTAGCTGGTTAATGTGAACAAGGTTGCGTGAGCAGAGATGAAGGCACACTAATGGAAGACCACTGAGGCATCAAATGCACTTCTATGTGAAAACCAGTTAATATGTTTTATTTATCAGGCTAATTGCACATCTCAGCATTTTAGTGGTAGGCATTGTAATCATTAGCTACTTTACACAGCAAATCTAGACAATAAGCCTAAGGAATCAGTTACATGGTAAAGTAAAAAAGTCCACTTAGTTTACCTTTTTAAAGTGGCATTAAAGTTGTTGTAAACCTCAGACATGAAATATGAATAAAGCATATCCCTCTACAGTGTGTACTTGTCTCAATTAAGAGCCCTAAGTGTAATTTCTGTCTGCTGCCTTGTTTCTCTGCTATCTTCATGAATCACTTTTGGCAAGTTGTCCTGAGAAAAAAGGTGACAGGGGAGATATCTCCAGCACACAGCCTGTTGTTGACAGCCTCAGCTCTGTTCCTGTGTGCTGTGTGAAGGAGGGTGTGTCCCTTCCCTCCAATCATCTCTCAGAGCTCTCCTTACTGAGCTCTGCAGAGTGTAATTTTAGCTCTTCTCCCCCTGTTTTCTGACAGCTCAGACAAGCTGTATAAACTCTGGACTTTGAACAAATGTAGGGAAAACTGCAAATAAACAGGTACAACTTTTGTAGGAGGATTTGATTCATCTCTGTGTATCAGCTGAGGCCAGTTACTTCATTGGGTACATGTAAGGGTTTACAACCTCTTTAAAGGTTAACACGATTCAGAAGCTCTGGCTCTCCGTGTGTAAGGGACTGTTCAACAATGGTTATGAGTTCCTGGGTCCATGACATCACCCATGAGTTCCCGTGGCTCATTTGTTGTTGATCTTCCTGCCACCCCCCTGCAGCAGCAGATCATTGACACAGGGGAGTCTGCTGGATCACATGACCATTTTGTTTGGTTGTGTGCCGGCCAATACACCAAACTTAAGGTGCTTTTACATACATACTGGATCACGCAATTATCATATATGCCTTCACAGACTTATTCAGTTTATTCTGGACTTTTTTCACCAATGACTGTGATTTTTTTTCTTTACAGATTTGTATTTGTGCCATATATTGTTTATATGATTCACCTCATATCACTATTTTTCAACATCCATGTATTCATGATTAGCGCTGCACTGTTTTTACCCATTACTTTTGCACAAGTTGTCCATTGTGTTGCTGGCTGCTGTTTTACAAATTATATATATTTTTGAACATTAGCACAGTATAACACTATATATTACATACTTACTGTATTAGGTGTATTTTTAATTACATAATAAACCCCCAAGGTTTTTATGCTATGTGGAGCCTATGGTCTCTTTTTGATGCCCAATCCCTTTCCTACTCATTGAGTGACATCGGAAGCGTGGAGAAGCCCTAAGATGTGGAAAAAGGCCCCGGCTGGGTATTACGCCACAGGCCCACACTGACTCCCTGTAATAAGGGGTTTACAGGAAGCTGGTAAGCTGTTTCTACAGCTGGTGGTGGATTCACTGCGGTTTTTGGTGATGGATGATGGACACTGCCGTTAAGGAGATTGACCTATTATCACATTGCTTGTAGACATATTTGCAAAGATTATAATCCATATGGATACACCTATGGACACATTTAAAGAAGGAAGTAAACCCTGATGGGTTTTACTTCCTCTTTTGCTCCCTGCAAAGCCTGCAAATTAAAAGCATAATGGGCTAGTATGCATTGCATACTATCCCATTATGTGACACTAACCTGCAAGCGAAATATTGACCTACAACCTACAATTGAAATATCTCCTAAACGGTGCACGTTTAGGAGATGTTTCCACTACCTATAAGTAAGCCTTATTCTAGGCTTACCTATAGTTAAAAGTCACTAGGGAGTGTTTACAACCACTTTAATGTTTAGCATGATTCTTACTTATTATTTAATGTTTTTGTGACTGTGTTACACAAAACAATTGCTGCTTATTCTTTAGAGATAGATAGTTTATAGCGTAGTTTATATATTTTTATATAGATCGCATGACCAGACTGGACCAGATTAAAAATAGGCAAGTACACAGATCTTTTTATACCTGGTATGCAGGATAGGTAGGAGAAGGAGAGATGGAATGTTTTTAAGAATAGTAAAGAGTTAGATTGTTCTTCCACTCTACGAAACATGTTAAGCAAAAAATGTAGACTGCCTTTGTTGAGCTCTTCTACTGGAAATCCTGCTTGTGCAGCTGTCATAATGATGCACTGGCTAAAATACTTCGTGAGGTTGATTTACTAAAGGCAAATATACTTTGCACTTTGCAAGTGTAGTTGCACTCATTTTCCCCAGAGCTTAGGGAATGTGGTGAAGCTTCACATTGTAAAGAATACCCAATTGGGAAGATAAAAAGAGCAAAGTTTTTGCTTGCACACGATTGGATGATAGAAATTAGCAGAACTTCACAACTTTCACTAAACTCTGGAGAAAATGAGTGCAACAACACTTGCAAAGTGCACAATCTACTCGCCTTTAGTAAATCCACCCCTTTGAGTCACTGACCAAGAACACTAGGTAAATAAGGAGTACTGACCTCACTCCCATTTTACTTGCTACTTGTTCCAGGGCAATGACTCGAAAAGCATTGAAATCACAGACAGCCAAGCAATTAGCAAAAGCAATTTTCTGTAAGCTCAGCTATGGCAGCTACATAAGCTTGCCAACACATATTTTCATAATACAAGCTATTAGAAATGTTTTTATAAACCTCACAGGACTGCTGTATAACAATGCATGACTGCTGAGGCGCAATGGGCCCGGTACAAATTACATGTAACATAAATGTAAAGGAAAAACCTTCACCCTTGCCCCTTCACCCCATTAAATCAACACACGTACAACCATTAGGTTTGAAAGGGCAAGGCCACAGCTTTATTAAAATCCAACACATAACATGTGAACACTTTTAACCACTTAAGCCCCGGGACCTGCGATCACGCTCACGAAGCTCACGGCGGGCACGCGCGGGCCCGCAAGCTGCCTCTTAAAGGGCAACCTATAGGTACGTTAATCTGCCTGTACGTGCCCTTCTGCCATAGTATATCTGCGTGAGGCGGCTGGGAAGCAGTTAAACCGGTGCCAGTGACAGTTGTACTGTGAGCACACAATTCCAAAGGGGACCTGTCCTTATCATAAGTGCTGGACAGGCCGCCTACTTCCCATCCCATCCCCCATAACAACCAAACCCTGGTGACCACTGAGCCACCTTGTCCTGCACCTGGCCATGCCCCCATCCGTCAAAGGCACTCTTTCCCTGGGGGGGGGGTTCAGGAAGCCTTCAGCCTCATGACTCTGTATTGCTGAGTGCCTTATGTAAAAAACCTCAGGGGGTAATAGATATCTATTGTTTTGCACAGGCACCCTAATGCCCCGTACACACGGTCGGACTTTGTTCGGACATTAAGACAACAAAATCCTAGGATTTTTTCCGACGGATGTTGGCTCAAACTTGTCTTGCATACACACGGTCACACAAAGTTGTCGGAAAATCCGATCATTCTGAACGCGGTGACGTAAAACACGTACGTCGGGACTATAAATGGGGCAGTGGCCAATAGCTTTCATCTCTTTATTTATTCTGAGCATGTGTGGCACTTTGTCCGTCGGATTTGTGTATACACGATCGGAATTTCCGACAACGGATTTTGTTGTTGGAAAATTTTATATCCTGCTCTCAAACTTTGTGTGTCGGAAAATCCGATGGAAAATGTCCGATGGAGCCCACACACGGTCGGAATGTCCGACAACACGCTCCAATCGGACATTTTCCATCGGAAAATCCAACCGTGTGTACGGGGCATTACAGGAGGGGGGAACAGACAGATAACCTCTTCTGTGTGCTCCTGGTTCTTCATTGTCCAGTCAAGCTTGGGTGGTTCCTGGACCAGACTGTACTTCATAAGTAAACTGCAGTCTGGAAAGAGGTCCAGGACCTGGTGCTTTCTTATGAGGATATCATCACAAGACTAGCAAAATAGAACCAAATATTTTAGCATGTAAAACTGCTTACATATATGCATTTTAAAGTTAGAACTTCCAAAGTTATCTGCTTATCGTATTTAAAAAAAAGTAGCTATACAATTAATGACAATATAAAGAAGAACATTGTAAACACAGCTTGCATATTACATATGTACACATGATAATTTACACATTTTTTTTTCTTATTGTTAATTGACACACACTTTATATGTATTCATATCAGACCACTCTGAGAGCTTTATAGCTACGGGATGGAGTCTGTAATTTACCAGAAGCCGTCTGATTTATCACCGTGTAGCAATGTCATAAAAACTCTGAGAAGACTATAACTAGTGGCTACAAATCATTGTAATAGAAGAGCCGCTAGCTGTGTATTTTGTAGGGAATAATTAGTGGTCAGAGTAACTGGAAAAAAACAGGTGTCAACAACTTCCTTGTTTTGAATTCCACTTGTCAAAGAGTACCAATCATTTAGTGATTATCCGCTCTATTATCTGCTGTGTTTTTATAATTACATGGCACATTTAGTATACACATCTCACTGACGACCATATAACCTATGCAGGATGATCAGCGCAAGGAGCAAAGTGCAGTATTCATAGGAAATTATCAAAATCCAGTATGCACTGGTCTGACCCATCAAACCTGAATTGTGAATGGTTGCTGCAGGTCATTGCGCTTTGTACTCATCTCCTTGTATTGTTTATGGAATAAGCTTGATATATTAAAGGAGTAGAGACTGTTCAATGAGCAAAGTAGGTATTCACTTAGTTTCGGTAAAGCTGGCCATAGATGGATTGAATCTCAGCCGGTTCAGAAGGGACCAGCTGAGATTGGATCCATATATGACCAGGCTGGTTAAACTGAAGTCGATCCATCAATCGAATACAGTACAACTCCTTCAATCGATTTCAGTACAACAAGCCTTTCGTTTTTTTTTTTACTCAATCACTGCCGACAACTATAGTCACCAGCAGTGATAATTGTGTTTTGCTGGCAGAAAACGCTCCTCGCCGGGAGAACACAATAGCGCTGAAGCAATGTGACTGACTGTGTTGATGGGGGAATCAAGCAATTTTCTTTCCTTCTACCCATGCATAATCTCTACAGAGCAATTTCACTTCTCTGTGTCCCCTTGTGTTTTTGTTTCAGTCTGTTTTTGCCTTATATCCTGAATTAGCATACTCACCAGTGGTGGCTGGTGCTCCATTTTTTTGGGGGGGTGGAAAACAAACACCACCGCCGGAATGCCAGCCCCGCTCGCAAGCCCTCCAACCCCACCCTTACCCCATGCAGGTCGCGGGCAGCTTCCCTGGCTTCTCCTCCTGGCCAATCTGGTTGCTTCTCCTCCCGGCCAATCCGGTCTCAGAACCCGCTTCCTGTACTGATTGGCCGGGAGGAGAAGCAGAAAGACAATAGCGAGTGGTGATTTGCTATTGTCACAAGTGGGTGGGCTCAGGGTGTAGTGCTCTGAGCCTCCGGCTCTAATCATGTGCTTCACAAACCCCCCCCTTAGAACTCTATGTGTCCGACACCCGCGATGGAGATTAGGGGCCAGCGCATAGAGATTAGGGGGGCGCCGCCCCTGTGCCCCTTATGAACGGGCTGCTACTCTTCCACCCAGCGAACAGCAAATCCAGTGTTGATCTTTTTCACTCCTCTTATCTGCTGCCACAGGCCAAGTTCTGCACTGCCATCTTCCTTTCTGATTGGGAGCTGGTTATCCCTTCTGGGTCTTTGCAGCTGCCCCCAAAGACACGCCATCAGGTCTGCCCTGCAAAGCTACGTGTCTCTACTTCTGCAGCCTCCTGGGATATATAAGGGGGATGCCCAAGGAGGCTGCAGGATCAGGGACACATTGCTAGCAGGTCATTGGATTAGTGAATAGTGAATCTATTTACTAAGTTCATTGAATAGTCTCTTTGCTCACTGAAAAGTCAGTACTTCTTTACTAAATCAAACCCAGCATCTCTAATGTGTATTTAGGATTTAGAAAATGATAGACAGTTCATGGATTACTTTTTCTGCAAAAGCACATTATTGTAAGTAGTAAATAATTAGGCCAATTTTTCTATGTGATTTATGTAATTCTGTTAAAAAAGGCAAATTTATACAATTTATTCATCCAAAAAGCCGCGGGTTCCGTTAAAATGTAATGATGCATAAAGCTCTATTAATTTTACCAGCTGAAAATGAAAAATAACATGTTTGGTAAAGAAATGTATGTTGTAATTATTAATTTAAAGGTCTTTTCCACTTTATGTGAAAAGTATATCCCTGCTCCTTATCTGGTTAAGCAGCACAGTTCATGCAGTATAATCGTACTACCAGCAAAATAGCTAATAATGTTATTATTGATGTAGTTCTGAATAAATGAATGCATGCAGTTACCTTTCTTTTTGGACATTTCATTTTATAAAGTTAGCGAAATTTCATGGATGAGATCCTCAAACTTCCTGCACAAGTATGCAGAGAGCGGATGAGAAATAAAGTGTGTGTTCTTTGGCACAACACAACTTGGCTAATGAAGTACACATTTGAATGTACCGTTCCATTTCAAGGGGAGTTCCATGATGTTTTATAGCAAAGGCTCTTAAAGTGGAACTGAAATAAAAAAGTGAAGGTTTGCTATGTCTTAGGGAAAAATAAGATGTGTTAATTGTGCCTAAGTAGTGCCCTGAAAATGTATCTTTTGTCTTGAATTTCATCTGGAAAAAAGCAGTACACCCTTGGTATGTGAGAGTGTCTAGGCACTCCTGTACCTGTAGACCAGTTATTCTCAACCAGGGTTCAGTGGAACCCTAGGGTTCCTCCAGAGGTTTCTAGGGGTTCCTTCAGCATTGGGCCATTTCTGCCTCTCGGATAAGTTCCCACTGACACCATTGATCTTTTTAGCTATCTGTAAGGGGGTAATTCTTCCCAATGACCACAAGTGTAAGCACCATTCTTCCCACTGACCATCACACTAATGTATCATGAGTTGTAGATTTCTAATTTTTAGCAGGGGTTAACCGAGACTGGAGAACTATTTCAAGGGTTCCACTGTGAAAAGGTTGAGAAAGGCTGCTGTAGACTAATAGCTGTATATCTGCAGTGTGCATTGCTGCCTCTGTCTGCTAGTCTCAGGACTTGGAGTGATATTTGGTGATGTCACTACTGTGCTGGTCACTGTTCTCCTTTCTGGGGTTCTGATGTGAGGGGGAAAAGCCCTGCCTCTACTAATATAAACAAGGAATAAGTTAGTAATGGGGCAAGATCAGCTGCAGGAGTCCACAGGCAACATTGGTGACTAAAGTTTTTATTTTGTGTACAGCTTCCAAAGTTCAGATTTTCATTAACTGAAGTTACAGTACGGACTGCAGACAAGCCAAATGTAAATAGAACAATGTTTACTTTAGCATGGACCTGCAATAAAACATTTTTCAAAATACAGGAAAATAAAGGAAGAGGTAGGAGAATTTTTTTTGGCACAGTTTCCAAAAAAAGGTTGAGACTTCATGGTAAAATTGGAGGAAAGGGAAACTATGCATTAATAGCAGTAACCAATCAAATTTCATCTATCAGTTTGACTTTGTTTGATATATGGTTTATATATATATATATATATGTATATATATATGTATATATTCATATATATATATATATATATATATATATATATATATATATATATATATATATATATATATATATACAGTATCTCACACAAGTGTAAGGTAGTGAGTGTACAGCCTCTATAAGAGTGTACATTTGCTGCCCCCTCAAAACAACTCAACACACAGCCATTAATGTGTAAGCTGCTGAAAACAAAAGTGAGTACACCCCCTAGGTGAAAATGACCAAACTGGGCCCAATTAGCCATTTTCCCTCCCCGGTGTCATGTGACTAGTTAGTGTTACAAGGTCTCATGTGTGAATGGGGAGAAATTTGGTGTTATCGCTCTCACTCTCTCATACTGGTCACTGGAAGTTCAACATGGCACCTCATGGCCAAGAATTCTCCGAGGATCTGAAAAAAAGAATTGTTGCTCTACATAAAGATGGCCTAGGCTATAAGAAAATTGCCAACACCCTGAAACTGAACTGCAGCACGGTGGCCAAGACCATATAGTGGTTTAACAGGACAGGTTCCACTCAAAACAGGCCTCGGCATTGTTCAACCAAAGTCAACCAAAGAAGTTCAGTGCACATGCTCAACGTCATAGGTTGTCTTTGGGAAATAGACGTATGAGTGCTGCCAGCATTGCTGCAGAGGTTGAAGGGGTGGGGGGTCAGCCTGTCAGTGCTCAGACCATACGACACACACTGCATCAAATTGGTCTGCATGGCTATCGTCCCAGAAGTAAGCCTCTTCTAAAGATGATGCACAAGAAAGCCAGCAAACAGTTTGCTGAAGACAAGCAGACTAAGGACATGGATTACTGGAACCATGTTCTGTGGTCTCATGAGACCAAAATAAACTTATTTGGTTCAGATGGTGTCAAGCGTGTGTGGCGGCAACCAGGTGAGGAGTACAAAGACAAGTGTGTCTTGCCTACAGTCAAGCATGGTGGTGGCAGTGTCATGGTCTGGGCTGGATGAGTGCTGCCGGCACTGGGGAGCTGCAGCCCATTGAGGGAACCATGAACGCCAACATGTACTGTGACATACTGAAGCAGAGCATGAATTCCTCCCTTTAGATACTGGGCCGCAGGGCAGTATTCCAACATGGTAACGACTCCAAACACACTTCCAAGATAACCACTGCCTTGCTAAAGAAGCTGAGGGTAAAGGTGATGGACTGACCAAGTATGTCTCCAGACCTAAACCCTATTGAGCATCTGTGGGGCATCCTCAAACGGAAGGTGGAGGAGCGCAAGGTCTCTAACATCCACCAGCTCTGTGATGTTATCATGGAGGAGTGGAAGAGGACTCCAGTGGCAACCAGAGAAGCTCTGGTGAACTCCATGCCCAAGAGGGTTAAGGCAGTGCTGGAAAATAATGGTGGCCACATAAAATATTGACACTTTAGGCCCAATTTGGACATTTTCACTTAGGGTGTACTCACTTTTGTTGCCAGAGCTTTAGACATTAATGGCTATGTGATGAGTTTATTTGAGGGGACAGCAAATTTACACTGTTATACAAGCTGTACACTCTGTACTTTACAAAGTAGCAAAGTGTTATTTCTTCAGTGTTGTCACATGAAAAGATAAAACAAAATATTTACAAAAATGTGGGGGGGGGGGGGGTGTACACTTTTGTGAGATGATATATATCCTCAAGTTTTACTTCTTTCCTGATTGTGTTAATAGTGCAGTGGCTCTGCTGCACTGATATCAAAAGCAGCATCGTCAGTCCTGTCTGTGTTTTTCCATGTTAGGCCCATTTTGCACGATCGGTCCGATCGGGTCTACCTGTCCATTTTTTAGGTCTACCCGATCTGGCCCTCCAGTCTCCTGTATGGAACAACGGATGCACACCCGCCTACCTCCAATCCGATCTGGCAAAAACAAATGAAAGGGAATCCGTTCCCCTCTGTCTCTCTGGATCGGATTGGAGGGTAGTCTGGTGTAAATGGACAGCAGCTTCATTTATATCTGGCTGCCAATAGAGCAGAGCAGGCTGTGAAAGGGGCCCTAAACTGAAGAACACCTTCTGCTCTCATTATCTCCAAAACATGGGTGGGGGATCTGAAGTCTACCAGGGGAAAACTCAGGCAGGACTAATAGCACTGACTGGGATTTTACTACAGCAGAAACAGAGTTGTCGGACCAATTAGGAAGTTTGCATTAAATTACCTACAAAGTCGAATTCTCTAATTCACTAATAAGCTGAGTGGATGCAATTTGCTTGGGAAAAAAAAGATGACTCCATTTGTGTTTTTTTGTAGTGTTTAGTTGGGGTAGTTTTATTTCTTTTATCTAGTGTTCTTTGTGTTTATGCTTTTTTGCATTTAGGCGTTATTTGTGTACTTAAATTGTTTTTAGTTCACCTTTTGCAGTTTTTTTATTCTTTGATAAAAGTGTAAAACAATGATGTAACTGAAAGACTGTTTTTTGGCATAAGAAGAGATCCAGGGTTGTTGAAATGAGCTTCCGCCAATCTCGGATGCAATTTAAAACCCATTTCGCCCTTACAAATCATCCAAAAAAATAATGTTGCTTTTCATATTTAATCCTGAGACATACAAGACAGCAATACACAGAGCAATGGAATGTATTACAATAGTTTACAATTTAAAAATACCCTTAAAGCACAAACTGATAGGTTTACAGGTAAAGACAATAAAAAGGTCAGACAGGACATGAACTATTACTAGAATGATGGTTTTAAATTATTGCAGTATAGAAAAACAGCTCAAGGTCTTCTTTTAGGTGGGAGGTCTGTGCAAAAGTGTGCAGCAAATATAGCCTATTGGCCTAGGATTAAGAAAGCCACAAAAGAGGTATTTAAAGTATTTACTAGGATAACATGCTTTTCCTTCTTCTTTAATTTCTACAAACATAACTTTTTTCTGAGCATTATGTGCCTCATAATGCAAACATACATCACACAATAGTGAAACTGCCTTTGGCAAAATAATATCTCTAACTAAAAGGAGAAATATAATTCTTTGAGCAATACCAAATATTGCATTGTAATTGCTTATTCACAAATGAAATGATCTTTGTACCCTAAATTGATATTTTGGTTAGAGTTGAATGCCTGCAGGAAAAAATGCATGTATCATTTACTTCATCAATGATGAGATCTGCTGCCAGTACTGCCCATAAAAAGCATGGAGTCTCACCTCTACTGCTGTGATGAGGGTTGGCTCTTCCAATTGAATTACCTTTATTATGAACCACTCAGGAATAAAGCAAAATAGACTTGTAGGTCGTTGGCTGAATGTATTAAGCGGACCTTGACTTGCGTACAAGGTTCATTGTGACAGATTTGCTTTGCAGGAGGGACCATAAGCAGCCAGCACTTGCCTCGCCTGTGCACCCCTCATGGTCTCGTTTTTCCTGTAACATTCATAGGGAAGCCCGTTAATTTAAATGGGCTGTGCTATATGTGGCTTTTGGGACATGTTGGCGTTTTGTGGGTTGCTTGTTTTTTACTGTGCGTGCATTTGCCACTCGTTTTTTCACATGGCAAAATGTGTGTTTGCTTCTGTGTTTGGTGTGCCATTACCAATTAATGGCACTGAAAGCGCAACTAGCAATTTTAGGTGTATAATGATGGTCATACACGTGACTATACAATCTGATTGTATAATCTCCTTTAGACTTACCAAATTGATATAATAGGAGGAAACACCTATCTAGCCAATCACTCTGTATCACTCTGTATCCAATCAGGCAGGCCCTTGCACTACATAATCGATGGCAGATCTAAAGGAGATTGTACAATCAGAATGTATAGCGTATAGCCACCTTTATACACCTAAAATTACTAGTTGTGCTTTCAGTGCCATTAATTAACAACACACCTAACACAGAAGCAAACACACATTTTATCACGTGAAAAAACAGATGGCAAATGCTGCAAAACGCATAGTAAAAAACACGCAACCCACAAAATGCCAACATGTCCCATAAGCCACATATAGCACAGCCCATTTAAATCAGCAGGCTGCCCTATGCGTGTCACAGGAAAAACAAGACACAAAATGTGCGCTCCCACTATGCTAGGTGTGAATGGGGCCTGAAAGTGAAATTGGTGCGATAACACAAGAACAATGAGGCTCCATTCACATCTGTGCATTTCCTTGAATTTCAGAAATGCGCTGAACCAAAAATCACAGTAAAAAACGCAACAAGCTATGCTCTAAAATAAAGTTCTGAAGCTTCTTTGGGGCGATTGCTGTGTGTGGGGCAGCACATTCAGATAGATGGGCTGCCCTATGTGTGATAAGTGAAAATGCTCCACAACACCTCCACACCTCGCTAAAAAAACAAAAACCCATGTGGGAATGTGACTTCCCGCTATGCAGAGATGTGAACGGGGCTTGACAGCTGAGTGTTTCTGTCCACTCCCTTCTATGTACTTGTATAAAGATGGCTATACACTATGCAATCTGTGTATTTAGTGAGAATGGTGATCACTGATTGATTGCATTTCATTTAAAAAACGCGCAGCTGAGAATGGGAGGGTGGATGATGCAGGGTGTGTGCTAATGAGTTCAGCTGGTCAACTCCTTCCTGTGTCACAACCTACAGTCTGTAAGGACGTAAGACAGAAGCAATAGATACATTTTGAATCATGGATGTAGGGCAGTAAGGTAAGTGTCTGTAGATTTTATGAAAAGCTTTTATATTTTTGCAAAAAAAGTACATGAATGCTATATTGGTGCATAGGAGAGCTGGAATTTAGAAAAAAAAAAGTGAACTTTAACCGCTTCAGCCCCGAAAGATTTTACCCCCTTCCTGACCAGAGCGTTTTTTGCGATTCGGCACTGCGTTGCTTTAACTGACAATTGCGACGTGGCTCCCAAACAAAATTGACGTCCTTTTTTTCCCACAAATAGAGCTTTCTTTTGGTTGTATTTGATCGCTTCTGCGATCTTTATTTTTTGCACTATAAACAAAATAAGAGCGACAATTTTGGAAAAAACGCATTATTTTTTACATTTTGCTATAATAAATATTCCCCAAAAATATATAAAAAAACATTTTTTTTCCTCAGTTTAGGCCGATCCTATTCTTCTACATATTTTTGGTTAAAAAAAAAAATCACAATAAGCGTTTATTGATTGGTTTGCACAAAAGTTATAACGTTTACTAAATAGGGGATAGTTTTATGGCATTTTTATGAATATTTTTTTTTTTTTTACTAGTAATGGCGGCGATCAGTGATTTTTATTGTGACTGCGACATTATGGCGGACATGTCGGACATTTTTGACACATTTTTGGGACCATTCACATTTATACAGAGATCAGTGCAATTAAAAATGCACTGATTACTGTGTAAATGACACTGGCAGTGAAGGGTTAACCAATAGGGGGCGGGGAGGGGTTAAGTATGTCCTAGGGGAGTGATTCTAACTGTAGGGGGCATGGGCAGTGTGTGTGATGTCACTGATCTCTGCTCTGATGACAGGGAGCAGAGATCCAGTGACACTGTCACTAGGCAGAACGGGCAGATGCTGTTTACATCAGCATCTCCCCGTTCGTCCTCTCCGTGAGGCGATCGCGGGTATCCCCGCGGCGATTGAGTCTGCGGGATCCGCGACCCGACTCACGGAGCTCCTGATCGGCGCGCGCACGCAATGGCATGGCGGGGAATTCAAATGGACGTACCTGTAAGTCCATTTGCCCAGCCGTGCCATTCTGCCGACGTACATCGGTGTGCGCCGGTTGGGAACCGGTTAAGCCTTTAAGTCAGAAAATCCAATTGATTCTGCAGTTTTTTAAAAATTTAGGGCAGACGGTTTTTAGTAGATCTGTCATAGGTGCTTAGGGTGGATTGGCAGCCATATCCACCCTAAGTACCTACATGAGTCAGTTTTATTATTTATTTCAGTTACTTATATAGTGCCGTCAATTTACACAGCGCTTTACATATACATTGTACATTCACATCAGTCCTTACCCTCAAGGAGCTTACAATCTAAGGTCCTTAACTCACATTCATACATACTAGGGGCAATTTATTTTCTACGGAGCCCGCCTCGGTCCGCCGGCTCAGCGGGAGATCAGTCCGTTGATCTCCGCTGAGCCAGCGGATGACAGGTCCCTCTCTGCTCACTGAGCGGGGAGGGGCTTGTCAGGCGCCGCTGCTGCCTATGGAGGGATCGGACGAAAACGAACAGCATATCCGTTTTCGTCAGATCTCACCTGATCCGATCCGCCAGCAACGGATCTGGACGTAGGGCCATCCGTCTGCTTTTAGTGGATCGGATGGGGTCGGATGTCAGCGGACATGTCTCCGCTGACATCCAACGCTCCATAGGCTAACATGGATCGCCCGTTCAGGTCCGCCATCAAAACTGACAGGCGGACCTGAACGGTCCGATCGTGTGAAAGAAGCCTTTGTGGGTCCTGAGAACAGGAGTTGAGAACCACTGCCCTAAAGTCTCGCTCCAGTAGTGAAGGCTCTGGCAGTACTGGGAGCCAATTAAGGAGCGTGGCTAGGAAAGTTTATATGTCTAGGGGGTTGGGCAGATGGTGTCACCTGAATGGGCAAAGTGACACTATCTCTGTGAAGTTCACAAAAAGGAAAGCTTTTATGAATGTCAAGTTGCCTTTTGAGGTGTGTATCAAAAATATATGATGACAGAATGGCTTTGAAACTGTTTTGTTTTATAGTTGTTTTGTAAATTGCATCCATTTTTGAAGATGAATAACCTCACAATTAAAATTAAGAGCTGTCAGAGAGACGTTATTGCTAAATCTCTGAAGGAATGAGTTTGTATATTATCCCAAACTGTACGAAAATGGGATTGGGCGAGACTCACTTTGATTTATGGGATCAGACAAGTAAGTGCTGGAATTGTGAATCATGCACTCTCAGACTAGTGGCTAGTGTAGCATCCCTTCTAAAATCATTTTGATTAAGTTTATCTTTTAATAGCATACATGCATTAGGCAAGTGTTAGACAATGTGTTGATGTCCTGTTGAATGTTTCCATGAGAGCATCATTAGATAGGAATGTACTCTTAAAAGAAGCATTTACTTGTTATGCTAGTAAAATCTGCCATGGTGGTAAATCCTAATGATATTCTGTATAACTGAGACATATGACTTTCAATAGCTAACATATATACTGTATACAATGACAACATCATTTTAATCACCTTTAATGTGGTTAAACAGGCATATAAAAGTACTAGTTACCATTTCATACAGTAGAGTTGCAGGAATGCTACATTTCTTTTTGCTCTTTATAAATATTAACATTGCTGTATTGAAAGTAATCTTGGCACAATTTTTGTGGCTTAAACAAAATTCCATTTGGAACAGATAATAATGGAGTTAATCAGAATTTCCAGTGATGCTGATATCTAATGCAATCTATGTACTGACATCCTGAGCATGTGCATCTTTGAAATAAACTGCAATTTCTGTATTGAATTTATTTATATTATTATTATACAGGATTTATATAGCGCCAACAGTTTGCGCAATGCTTTACAACAGACAGTACACATACAATACAAATCAATACAGGAGGAATCAGATGGCCCTGATAGTTAGAGCTTACAATCTAGAAATATATAGTGAAAGGTGGTAGTACCATCATAGTCTGCGGTGTTGTAGCAGTAAAATGTTCCAATGCAGTCAGTAGAGATGACACTCATAAAGCATTATTGGTCCTTTAAAATGGAAGCCTTTTCATTACTCTCAGTGACAGTAAAAATAACAAAAGACAGGAGTCAACTATACATTGGTGCTGTTTACCTGTAAAAGGAGTTGTATTTCTGTCCATTCAGTCCTGAGATTGACGTAGTCCTACCACACAGCACAGTCATGTGATTGGATTGTGAAGGATCAGCAAAAGACTGATGAGGTCATCCTCTGTGCTCCCCCTTTCTGTTAGCACATTCTTTTTGATAACATGTGAATGCAGAACACCTGATTGGCTCATAGTGCTGCCTTTGACACTTTGTTTCTAAGTGCTGCAGTAAAAGTGATTACAAGAGGCTGAAATTAACTCAAATTTGAGTATCTATGCTAGTTGCATTTCAAGTGTATCTTAATCAAAACTTTTTTTTAAATCGTGAATGGTGTAGGACAGGCATTTATTGCTGCTTGTGTACTTGTTGGTGAGACACACCCTTTGTCAGCAGAAAAGAAAGGGAAAATCCAAAATGTTTGGTTGTAATAGGAACAGAAATAGAGAGTAAGTATTCCAATAGGAATTCATGTGACAGCTGTCTAAAAGGGCATCTTCATGTTGTGTCTACGGGATCAAAAGAAGAGAGAAATCTCCCAAATGGGACACAAACAAAAAAATCTGAAAGTAGTTTAACCCTTCCCTACTATAGCTAAACCTAAAAAGTGGCTTTAGGTATACTTTACTTTTAGATATACTTTACTACATGTAACAGCAGCCCAACCTAACTCACTGACCTCTGCTAGACAGGGCAGGTTCTTGACTCCATCAGGAGAGAGACACATATCTGGGGAATGGACTGCTATTTTCAATGACAAACTAACCTTTCACTTGAGATCTTCTTTATTTTTTTTCCATTTCAGTCCTCTATTGTCAGAGCAATGGATACATAGTCTGTCACTTAGGCTATGTTTAGAGATACTAATAAGGATCACCCAACCTTTGCCTGACTATGGTTGCACTCAGCATAGCTTGTAGGTGTGCCATTGGTTCTATTTCTTGCATCTGAATCTGACCTATTTGAGGACAAGACTGATCTGGTACCTTGATGAATGATATAACAGCATAGCATAGCCTATTTTCACATAGCAGTTGCACCATCCTTATGTATTGTAGCTACCAATTATTAGTTACCACTTTAATAATTTTACCAGTTTGAGTAAGCTTATTACATAGCATAAGCTGTTATACCATTTTGCTGACTTCTTTTTGTGACATCATTTATCAGCATTAGTTTGGACAAATTAAAAGTCAAACTGTTGGCTTAGTCCTGACCTTTGTGACTTAAAAGGAATTGCGGTTTATCATATGTCCTCCTAATGATTAGTAATTAGGTGCAACTATCAATCAACCTGTCAAAAAAGCCACCTGGTAAAGGAAATGCTTGCATAGTCAGAAGATAAGAAACATGGGATGTTTTGTGTAGTCTCAATTTATCTCAAGTCTTCTGCAGCAGTGATGTCAGAATATAATTTTAGCCAATAAGGCAGCTGTATTATGATGCCAGTCTGTTATCAGAGTGGACTGAAAATTCCTCTGTGTAGTTGCTGTCTCTATCTTTATCTTGGAGATCAGTTAAAGGACATCTGCAATACAAGACCGAAAAACTACCATCTGCCGTACAATGAAAAATTACTGCTACTACCCGAAAGATGAAATGAAATGTGTAGAAGTGTTGAATATGTGGAGGAGTTTGGACATGTGAGAACTGAGCCTTGGATGTTACATTATTTCAGTGTAGGTTGCAGAATGATAATGAACTGGTTGACCAGTTGACACTGAACACAATTATTATTATTACAGAATGTCCCCGAGTTACAAACACAATAGGGACTGTAGGTTTGTTCGTAAGTTGAAGTTGTTCGTAAGTCACAACACTGCATTTGTAAGTGTAACGTCCGCCTGTGCATGGATGTGGGATGTTCAGGCGCTTGTTATGTTATCTGGGGCTCTTCTGGCCATGCAGTACATGTAGTACTGCAGTATGGGATGTGTCCGGAGGTATCCAGGACCAACGTGGAGCACAAGTGGTCGGCATTTGAGGCCGTTCGTAAGTAAGAGTTGTTCGTAACTCGGGTGTTCGTAACTCGGGGACTGCCTGTATTATACAGGATTTATATAGCGCCAGCATTTACAACATTAGGGCAAACAGTACGGGTACAATACAATTCAATACAGGAGGAATCAGAGGGCCCTGCTCATTAGAGCTTACAATCTAGAAGGGAGAGTCAAGCAATCCAAAGCGTAATAAATGTGGAAGATGAGCTGATGAAGAGAATGAAAGTACAGTTGTTAGGTGGAGGCAGGATAGGCTTTTTCGGAAGAGAAAAGCTTTCAAGGATTGCCTAAAAGTGGACAGAGTAGGAGATAGTGGGACAGATTGGGGTAGGGAATTCCAAAGGATAGGAGAGGCTCGGGAGAGGTCCTGGAGGCGAGTATGGGAGGAGTTAACGAGGGAGCTAGAAAGCAGGAGGTCTTGGGAGGAACGAAGAAGATGATTTGGTTGGTACTTTGAGACTAGGCTAGTGATGTAGCTAGGGGCAGAGTTGTGGATAACTTTGTAAGTTATTGTTAGTATTTTGAATTTAATTAGTTGGGTGAGTGGCAGCCAATGGAGGGATTGGCAGAGAGGGGTAGCAGACGCTAAGCGATTTGTAAGGTGGATGAGTCTGGCAGCAGCATTCATGATGGACTGAAGGGGGAATAACTTATTAATAGGTAAGCCAATGAGGAGGGAGTTAGAGTAGTCTAGGCGAGAAATAACCAGGGAGTGAATTAGGAGCTTTGTGGTTTCATTGGTTAGGAAGGGACTAAACCTTCTTAAGCAATAAACCTGCTTACGTTTTTGCTGCCTACAGTTAAGAGTTGTAAGCGCCACCATGTCTACACATACACAGACACGTTATATGTACGTAGAGAGAAAGAGAAGCTATATTCACAGAGGTTCACTATGGCTAAGTCCAGTTGGTAGACAGATGCAGTAATATGCTTTGTCTCAGCTGGTGCTCAGACCACAGGATTAGCAGCTTTCATTCGCTCCTTATTAATAACATACAGTGTGGAGTATCTCTAGTAAAACAAACATGGCCATATAATCTGACAGGCTGACACAAATTCCAAAATTTCCTACTGCTTTTGGGGGGTCTTGTTATAATAGGCAATGCAAAAGGTTTAGAGAGCAAGATTGTGGTAATGCACTATTTTCAAAAGATATGCTGTCCTACGTTTCTCCCCTACAGAGAAGTGGTTAAGAGTCTAATTCTTCCAGAGTCATGATACATATTTTCCTGCCATAAAGGTCAACGTTCCATTCACAAAAACTATTTTTTTTACAGTATACTAATGAATTTTAGACCAGCATGGCAATCCACATGGAGTGTTATAGTAATAAGCACTGCAATTATGTACTTGCTTTTTAGCAATTGCGTATGTATCAATTAAAACAAATAAATAGTTGAATAACACATTTACAGATATATCTGTCATGGTGCAAACTCTTGTAAAGATGGCTCTAGACATGAAATGTCATATCACTAGAGCATGCATGTCCTTTTATTGATCAATTGATTTTTACAAGGCTAGTTTTTTACCTCAGATATTCCTACAATAATGATTTATTAGGACAGTTTGCTGGTACCTAAAAATTAGACTAACTTGTTTGATTTGTCTGCCATCAGCTGAATTGGGCAATAGCCCAAGACAGTACACAGACATAGTCAATTCTATATCTGTGTACCTACAATCCTGCATCAATATTTGACTTGTGACTAATAGACATGTCTAAAAGGATTTGCACAATTCATAACTTCTAGCAGACAACACAAATTTAGAGGCGCTAGATGATCCACACTTAAAGGGTAAGTTCACTTTTGTACACATTTTTTTTTCTAAATTCCAGCTTCCCTATGCATCAATATAGCATTCATGTACTGTTTTTGCAAAAATATCAAAGCTTTCCTTTAAATCTACAGTCACTTACTTTTATTGTGTTAATCCATGTAGCCAGACGTTTCCATTAGTAATGTCTTCTTCCTGATCAGACTAGAGCTCATGACACAGGAAGAAGTTGACCAGCTGACCTCATTGGACAGACCCTTCATCATCCACCCTCCCATTCCCAGGTGCACGGTCTTTTAAATGGAATGCAATCAATCAATCAATCAGTGATCACCCTTCTCACTAAATACACAATCAGATTGCATAGTGTCAGGAACTTGGTATGAGGCCAAGATGCTGGGAGGGCTCCCCTTGCGGCTGAGTGCAGCACAACCCTGGAGGTGACACAGGGAGTGTGGTGCCCACAGAAGCATGCCCAGGGCAGGTGTGCGTAGATGGTTCTGGAGGTACAGACCAGTGGAGCAGACCAGATAGCTGAGTCGGGAGCCAAGCCAGGGGTCATTCAGAGTAACACAGTACAGATAAGCATAAACAGGAGCCAGCCGTGTCTTTGCACAGGAGACAGGTAAAGACAGAATCCATAAGCCAGGCCAAAATCAGATTCAGGGAGCAAGCAGGAACAAGGTCAGGATACAAGCCAAGAGATCAAGCCAGGAGATCAAGAACAGTAGGTCAAGGCAAGCCGGGTCGGTACACAGGAAGTCTGATAAGCAGAATTAACAAGGCACAGGAACACAGAGGGAAGCTGACGATAAACCAGCAATGCACCATTGTAAGCGGCAGGTTTAAATAGGCAGCTTTGCCACTATCACGCTGTGCGTGTGCCGCCACGCATGTGCGTTCGCCTGTTCACAGCACTGCGCATCCTTGTGCGTTGGTTCGTGCCGGCGTGCCTCTGCCTGGGCCGGTTCGCAATTCCTGCACTATTGTGCCTGGGAATGCACCTATTTCCCTGATACATAGTGTATGGCCATCTTTATACAAGTACATAGAAGGGAGTAGACAGAAATACTCAGCTGTCTATCCCAATGTTCCCGTGAATTGCTTTCGTGCGTGCCCGGATCGTGGCACATTTATTCAAATCTTTTGGAGTTGTAAAGCACTCCACCCACTGTGGCAGCAAGCTGCTACTAGATTTGCCCTAATAGCTGGCTCCAGTCTATCCTTAAAGTGTAACTCCACTTTTGTTGAGAAAAAAACATTCCCCTCTGGGTGATCTATCTACATTGCAAGGAGTATAACAAACTTTGTTGCAGATTCCCACCTTTTGTTATTCTGAAGAAATCAATGTGTGTTTTTCTCTGCCTCTGTTCTGAGTGGGTCTAATGAGAGTGGTTTTATAATTAACTGTCAGGTGTGGCAGCAACTGGACACTAATAAGGAAATCTGCTGGGCCTGCATCCCTTTATACGTGCTCCTAATGAAAGTATTTTTCCAAAAACAACATTTTTGTTGCAGGGGATGCCTAAAATCTGACTTGTATCTTAGTGCAGATTTCTGGGAAAATTTGTGAGCCAATCATACAAGCAGGAAATGATGTTTCTGGGGAGTGGTCAGTACACACTCTGTGTACAGAACAACCCCAGGTAGCCATATTGCAATGCATTCTCAGAAAATTACAGAGCTGAAGATTGAAAAGGAAAGATAATTTTTAATAACATTCAATTACAATTATATGCGTTATATATTTTTTTTCTTTATTTGCTATTTTTTTTTCCCCACGAAAGTGGAGTTACCCTTTAACCAATGTGCCTTTTGTTTGCTCCAATCCCCGGGGTACGCACCTCATGTGAGAGATTGTTGCACACATTATTTAGTTGTATACAATGGATGATAGCACTTAATTGGCACCTTGGTCCCAAGTACTGTCTAGGATGCAGACGATTAAACAAATGGACCATATATGTCATATAAATTCTAAGCCACCTTTTCTGAAAAATTGGTTTATTGGGATGCCTATCTGGTCTGATTTTTTTTCTCTTTAGGTTTCATTTGGTCTTCTGTCCTACATTTGATATTTCATGCATGATCCTTATATTATACTGTCTGACCTTCATGCCAGTTTCATGCTTTTAAGCATGATATAATGTATATAGAAGCTTTCTAGTCTGGATTTTATTAAGCTCAGTGTATGTTTCAATTTTTTCAATAATTATGTATTAGCATTGTAATTGTACTGTGCCTTCTCTTGTTCACTGAACAATATCTATAATGTACACATTGCACAATGTATATGTTTCTGCCTTTGATAATAATAATGAAATTATTCGTAAAAAAATAAAATAAAAAATGGCTAGCGCCACTTTGTGGGGAACAGGAGGGGCACTAGTACCCTGTAAAGGGTGAGGAGAACACTAATACTCTGTGAATGGCGGGGGGGGGCATTAGTGCTCTGAGGAGGAAGTGGTGGAGGCACTGGTACAATGTTCTTGGGGGGGGGGGGGCACTGAGGCTCTATAGAGAGAGAGAAGAGCTCAGGGAAGGTCATTGGCATACAGTGGATTACTTACCTGTCCACACTCTGCATCCTGCACCACTGCCTCCCTCTACCAGAAATGTAGTGCTCATGGTGGGCAGATGAAACTGTGCCAGAAAGAACAACAAAAGAGCCACAACTAGGTGCAAGAATGAGAATTCCAGGACCAGAGCTTGCAGCTGGACACAGCCCAGGTCAAGGGATGCCAGAATTTTGTTAAAAACCTTGGACAGTCTTGTGGAATCTGTAAATTTTTTTCTCTTTAGGTTTCATTTGGTATTCTGTCCTACATTTGATATTTAATGCACGATCCTTATATTATACTGTCTGACCTTCATGCCAGTTTCATGCTTTTAAGCATGATATAATGTATGTAGAAGCTTTCTAGTCTGGATTTTATTAAGCTCAGTGTATGTTTCAAATTTTTCTATGAAGTGTGCACTGATGTCCAGGATGAGGCTACAGGAGAGAATACGGGTGCACATACAGTAAGGAGTAAAATACAATGACAGGTATAAAGGAAGGGGCCAGGGATAATAGTGAGGGTCTATCACTCGCATCACACTCTGGTATAGAGAGGTACAGGTGGGGTAATGGTAAAGAGACAGGGAAAATGGTGGGGAGCTGAAGGTCCAGGTAAAGGTATGGGGGGGAGAAGAATAATGGATAATAGCAGATGACTCTTACTCATATGTTGAGATGTACGCTGATGTCCAGGTCACAGTTGCAGCTGTAGTAGATGTCCAGGTCACAGTTGCAGCTGTAGTAGATGTCCAGGTCACAGTTGCAGCTGTAGTAGATGTCCAGGTCATAGGGGCAGCTGCAGTAGAACCTTGCATGCATACACCATGGCAGATCCAAGAAGATCTTGCCACATGATGGTGGATGGTTGGCAGCTTTTCTGCGCTTGTTCAAGGAAAGTGGGTACTTCCATGTTTTTGGTTGACCCAGCAAAGGAGTCGAAGTGTAGCCCACCGGGTATAGCCAACACCCGACCAGCAGTGGGACACATGTCAGATCTGAGGGTTGCTGGGAATTTGTTCTGCAAGACAGTTCAGTGGAATCTAATCTTACTTATAATCTAGGAAAGTTAATTATACATCCTGAGATATGAGAAGGCATAACAAGTTGCAAACATTTTTTCTTTTATAGGGCGTACACACGGTCGGACTTTGTTCGGACATTCCGACAACAAAATCCTAGGATTTTTTCCGACGGATGTTGGCTCAAACTTTTTTTGTCTATACACGGCCGCACAAAGTTGTCGGAAAATCCGATCGTTCTAAACGCGGTGACGTAAAACACGTACGTCGGGACTATAAACGGGGCAGTGGCCAATAGCTTTCATCTCTTTATTTATTCTGAGCATGCGTGGCACTTTGTCCGTCGGATTTGTGTACACACGATCGGAATTTCCGACAACGGATTTTGTTGTCGGAAAATTTTATCTCCTGCTCTCCAACTTTGTGTGTTGGAAAATCCGATGGAAAATGTCCGATGGAGCCCACACACGGTCGGAACTTCTGACAACACGCTCCGATCGGACATTTTCCATCGGAAAATCCGACCGTGTGTACGGGGCATAACACCTTTTGAAAAAATATGCACAGCCCCATTATTAAAATATTCCTATGATTTAATAAACTGCTGATTTATGTTACTGGAAGCTTAACACAGCAAATTTTTAGTCTTTTTTTAAATTAGAGATACCATGATGTTACTGTTACTATTAACATTTAAATCAAAGCATTGATGTTGGTAGAGGTTCATGGCTTTTTTTTTGCCTTGAATAATTTGAATCTATTCCAGCAACAACATTTAGCCGAGTTTTGGTTTGGCAATTACTGACCACAGAACAGGGCCAGCAACTTAACTACTACACTAATCTCTTCTTAACTTTTAGGCTGTTGGCCTGTAACTGTCTTACTCTGCCAAGTCTACTGTGAATCTATCCTACTGCTTAGTTACAAGATCTTATTGCAGATGTTGAGTTGACTTTAAAGTGCCTTGTATAATGAAACGATTGCTAACTAATTCCTGCAAATGACTATGATCTGGTTGTTTACAGATACACATAGCTCTGTTAAATCTCTATAATCTAATTGAATATGTATCATAGAATAATGATATTATTGAATTGTTTTCGACTGTTATATCATTTTGCTTTGGACTTTTATGTTCCCATATGCTAAGAATATGTAATGTGGCACTACTTTGATAAGACTGATAACCACATATTGTTTATTTAGTGGATTGAGAAAGGCTTTGAATATAACAACAAAGTGACATACTCTTGTCCTTCTCCTCATAGTATAGCTGTTACAAATGTTTGTTATCCATAGGCGTGCGAAGGAGATGTGTCAGGTGTGACTGGGCACACCCTAATCACTATGTGCGGTGCCGATTCCGCCTACTGCCAGGGTTCCCCCCCATGTTGGCCTGCCTGCCCCATAGTACTGCTGGCTTCACTCCTCTCCTCTCCCCCCAGCTGCTGCTGGGGATGTTTCAGGATGGAGAGCAGGGAAAGGGGCTAGTAAATTGTAATGTAATTTACCAGCCCCTTCTTTTTCTGAATGAACACAGTGAACACACTCGCTCACTGTGTTCATTCATAACTGAAGCATAGTAAACTGTGTTTACTATGCTTCCAGTTGTGAATAAACAGCTGCACACACCTTTTTTGTTACCCACATGTGTCTTTCCACTTGTCTTGAAATTGGCATCTCTCATTTATAGCAAACTTAATTGTCCACTAAAACTCTCAGCTAAAAGATGACATTACATGAGAAATTGTACAATCTATGAGACACACATGGTTGTTTTTTTTAAAGGCAAATAGACGGCTTACTTTGCAAGAGAAGTTGTGCTTTGCAATGAAATTATTCTCAGAGGTCAGTGAATGAGGCAAAGCTCTGCTTACTTCCATTATCCAAAAATGTTCAAGCAGAAAATGATTTTTTTTACATTTTTCTTGCACATGATTGGGTACATTACAAAGTGAAACTTTACTACATTCACTAAACTCCGGGGATTATTCCCTTGCAAAGTGGACAGTTTATTTGCCTTTAGTAAACCAACCCTAATTTGTAGAAAGCAGGATTGTACAACCTGGAGGACTGACCAATATGATACTACAGACTGGTGAAAAAACATACAAATCAGTATTAATGCTGAATGGTATATTTAAAACTGGTGGCTCTAGCGATGCTCATGGGTCCACAAATTATGACAGCTCTCTAAATAATGATTAAATTACCTCCCCAAAAATGAACCATTCCCTTTTAAATGCATTCATGTTAATTATTGTAGAAATAGCCCCGGGTTGATTTCAACTTTCTAACTGAACTTTCTGTTTTTGTTACAGAACAACGGTTCTTTGATTTGGTGCCAGAATCACAAGCAATGTTCAAAGGTAAAACGCATCTTTTTCTGGTGCTTTCATGATTGTTGTTTCTTTAAATAAAAAAGAGAAAGTGAGAAAAATGAGCCATTAATAGTTGATGTGGAAAAATGTTCTCTCTTTGTGTGATTCATCCTTCTGTCGTTACTCCCAAGGCTTTTTAAGTACCATAATAACTCCTTCACTGTTGAGGGCTCCATTTAAACATTGCTTTTCAGTGATAGTGCTTATTCAAGACTTGACAAGTCCAGAATAGAACTGAGAACTCTTGTTCGTTTAACCCATTTGTGTCCTCTGGGAGGGGCTGCAAATCATTTCAGATACCTTTTAATGCTTTAAAGGTTTAAGACAGCTATATTCCATTATTTACCAAGGCTCCGACACAAAAAACCCAGAGAACACATCAACTCATGACTAACTGATTCTATGAGGCAGAAATCTTATTAAGCTGTATAGATGAAAGATGCATTACATCAAACACAGTGTTAATTCTACTGTAGTTCTCAAATAATGATGGGAATGCTCTATTGTGCGTAAATTGAGATGATCGTGCATGAGAAATGAAAGAATTCTAAGTAAAGGTTTGTCATGTTTTCTGCATTTTTATATCCTACTACAAGCTCAGTTTCTGAGTGGATAGTTGGGTGAATGTTCTTTTTAGGGCATTAAACGTAAAAAAAAGGCGTTTTAGTTTAATATATTGTGGAGCCACCTGGCTCAAGCAACTTTGTATTTAGCACCTTGCATGGTGTTCTGCTGTAAAGTGATGATTGCTATTTCTTATGGTTTTCCATCCAACACTAATTGTGTATAATACTTGTTGCAAGCTTTTTGGTGTGAAGAAAAAAAAAATTGCAGCTAATCAAGAAAGGTGAGATGGTATAATTGTGTCTGGGCAGATTTTGTGGATATCAGACTTTTAAAGGTTTTGAATTTAAGTGATAAACCTTATTGGCTCATTTAGGTTAATGCAAGTTTTCAGAATAACCCAGATCCCCTTTGTATAAAGCCTGGAAAAGGGATCTAAGTAATACTGAAACCTTGGATCTTTAATAACATAAGTTGGCCAATAAAGGGTATCACTTAAATTCCAAACTTTCTTCTTTAATCAATGACTAACATGGGACAATATTTCACTAGATGTTTGAAAGTAAAGTAAATCTTTTCAAAGTTTTCACAGCTGTTAGGGATTTTTAGAAGACCCTGTCTTGAAAGGAGTAGTAAATGGCGTACACAGCCTCTGTGCAGGGCTCAGTACAGTAGCTCAAGGTATATAGCAGGGGAGACTTTAATGGGTAATTTTTAAAGAATAAGAGGACCAAAATGGCCCTGGATCAGACTTTAGAGGCAAATTGGATGAGAGTATATAAAAAATATATATATTTTATTGATAAATAATTTTAATGGGGAATCCAATGATTGATAATTAAGAATGACTATCAAGCTGTAGCTTACACACTGAATCTGTATTACTGTATGTAGGAATTCAGGATAACAAGTCCATATTATACATATTTCCAGTTTTGTTCTGCTAGTCTGAAAACTGAGGAAATAAAGTAAAAAAAAGTGCAGTTATCAAACGTGAGAAATGTCATACTTAAGAACTAAAATCGGTATTTTTTATGAAGAAAATATCCTCATTTAAAATAACCCTTTCTATTTTAAACTTTTCCTAAAAGACAGTCATAATAAAGTAGATGCACTTTTAGGTAATTTTACACATATCATAAGACCCATGAAAGACAAAGTATTCCAAAATGCAAATCTTACATTATTAAACAATGGGGTTGTTTATCAAGGTGAACCAATAGGGGGTTGTAGGGGGCCACAGGCCAGACTTTTCTCAGAAAGAGGACAATATCCTGGACACCTTTTGCTAATTCAGATTTTTTTTTTCTACTGTGGTAAGAGGGTCACTTCTTTCCTGCTTCTATTTGCAGAAGCAGAGCTAGGGTATTCCCTTTAACTTCATATATTCGTATAAACTTAAAATGAAAGTAAATGAGAGTGCTAAATTAAAGTCTGCTGTTATAATCACATGTTCAATCTCATTGTTGTAATAAGTAAAAAACGATGGAGAATCAGTCACATGAACAGAAAATAAGCACTTCTAAGGAAGTGTGTACAGGATACCATTTTGTTAGCATGGTTGCAAGGAAGCAACAGTTTAATTTTTTGACAGTTATAGAACAGCTGGATCAAATGCAAATCAAAATGTAAAACACTACATTGGAAAATAGTTGCAATTTTTAATGATTCGTTTTTAATCCACAGGTGCACATGTTCCAACAAATTTAGATCAATAAGACCTCTTACATTTTGTTCATTTTACTGTTTAGAGGTGTAGGTGGTATAAGGGTTTGGTTTGGATGTTTTTCACTAATCATTATTATGCTTCAGGCTGGTTCTAGATCTAGGCATATGATCAAAGTATGTTTCTTTATGACTTAAAGCAACATTTTTATGTAGTTTAATCACTGTATGATATCTGTAGTTCCCGTTATTAAAGCTGATAAACATGTGCAAGCTCATTCCTGCATGCTGGTAATTTATTTGATCAACCACACAGTCAGGATCTCAAGAAGTCCACACGCAACACTGCAGCAAGCAGCATAAAAAAAAAGAAACATAAAGGGTTGATGGGTGTTTGTTTGTGTTAAATAGCTTTTGCATTCCCATACAAATCTATGGAAATTAAAACTGCTTGGAGATGGTCAAATGGAGGTTAGAAGGAGGTCAACTGCAGGCCAAATTCATAAATTCTGAATGATCACGAAAGCATCTCAAACTGATGTAAAAATGATGCCATTAATACAAGCCCAAACCCCATTGTTTATATCAGAATAAAATCTTCCCTGGTGTACATCTGCGCAGTAATTCTTCCATAGATCTGACTTCACAAGAAGGTTGTATCTACTCTAGGAGTACAGCCAATTCACATTTAAGTCTGGGGGGGGAGTTACTGCTCAGACAGCGACCAGTGGTGTAGAAGATTTGCGCTCAAAACATTGATAGACTCTGCCACCACCACAGAAATGGAAATAAGCATCTAAGTGGTGGTGTGTGTGTGTGTGTGTGGGGGGGGGGAGTGAAATTGTACTTCAATCCTTTCCCATTGCTTGTTAACATCAAAAAAACTATAAACAACCATCATAGGAACCTAACTTGTAACTATAGGCTGACTGAAGTCTTGTAATTTAGCCATAGACTTACACAGCACCTCCAAGTGTTGGCATGAATGTTCATTTAATTTCCAGCATAATAAGACCTTGCCTAATATTATTGTGATCCCCTTCTCCCCACCGTCTTCTTTGCCTCCCTATTGGCAAAGAACATTGTCTTCACAGGCAATTCAGGAATGGACAGTGGTAGAGAAAAGCCAAAGTGTGATCTGGAAAGGTCTTGTTACTATGCGCATAATAAAGTGCCCTGTGTTTTGAGGGTCCTGGATTACTCTGGAAATAAATCAAAATTTGTACAACCACCTGGATTTGCCAAAATTCTTATGCAATAGCCAAGTTATAAACTTTAACCAGGCCATAGGTTTGCTTTAAAAGAAAATAATAAAAATACAGACTGTTGTAAATTGCTTACGTGTGTATTTTTAATAGTTTGATACAATGTAATGTTAAGTAATAGAAATATCCACATTATACTTTTTTTACAGACAGTGAAATTTCATACTTGTAGTAGTGACATATTTGTCAAGTGCGTCAGCCACAATTTAAAAGTCTGTGATTACAGATTACACTCCACTAAAATTGTACTGACCTAAAGCTAGCAGCATGAACCCACTTGATTAATGAGAATGTACATCTGCCTCCATTTAATGGAATCCCTTCAGTGATTAAATCAACAAGATTAATGTGAAGGACTTTGTGAAATATATAGCTTTCTCCCACCTGATTATTTAATATGGCTGTAGATTAAATCTGTAGTCAAATACTTGGCCACCATTTAAACACTTCGCATAATCAGATTAGTAATGTCCACATTACAGAAGTGGTCTGCCGTTTATGGATCATTTTCTTTTATGATCCTCCTGAGATTCTTGGTCTTTAGCCTTTGACAGAGGATAATAGTCAAGAACAGAAAGAAGGTGGAGGAATATACTGTACTACATTATTGACTTTTTTTCCTTGTCCCTCCTAAATTGATCTCCATCTCAATTGGCAGTGCTTTCCGTCTGGGTCAAATCCAGTTTAAATTATAAAAAATAATAACATGTAAGACTGAGTATCTTCTCTGAATGGATGATACTGGCTATTATTTTGTTCAAAGAATACCTTTTGTCTGTACAAGATTCCTTGACACTTCAGCACAGCAGCATGGCCCAAGAATAGGATCACTGCAGGTTATATTTATTACTCTAGTTGTTATACTTTAAAAGGAAGGTTGGATACAACAGTACAGTATATCTCAAGCAAAGAGTTTTATCTTCTGTCACTGAAATAGAAATACAGTTCTTTTCTCCCTCAAGTCAGCCATAATAATAATAAAAAAGTCATTTACAATGAATAAAACATAGCTAAAGCAATTTCTAGACTATCTTGGTAATGTTCATTGTCATGGACAACTTATTTTGTGGTAACCGTGGACATATTTTACTTTCCTTCCTTTATTTTTGTGAACTGCATTAAAAATTGAATACATTTTACCTTGCTGTCATTGTGTCATTTTGTAAAAAGTGTGGAAATGAAAAATGAAAGTATCAACCATACCAATCAATTAAACTCTAGCAGTAGTTTTTAGTGAAGGTGAGAGAAGCAGCAAACATCTTTGTGTTTTTATATCTATGGGTCATTGTATTGATAGGGGATGATTACAGAACTTGACTGCTGAGAAGTGCATGCATTCACATCCCATAACAAATGTCCAATAATGACACAGAAAGTATTATGGTGTCCGTTTATGAAGCAGTGAAAATTTTTCACTGCTCCATTCTTCGGCATTCACAGAAAAGATTGTTCTCCTCTGGATGCCAGTTTATGAAGCAGTGAATATCGCTTCTCCATTGGAGGAGTGAAGCAATCTAAAAACGCTTCAAACAGTGGAGAACGCCCACTGATACTGGAATCTTGTGAGACATAACAAGATTACATTACCAGAAATTCACTGAAACACAGAGATGTCCGTTTATTAAGCGGTGATGAATTATCACTGCTCAGTACAGGGAAATTCCTGGAGGAGACTGCCCACCTAGTTAATAAAATATCTGTCTCCCTACACTATATATACACACACACACATTAAATATACATAAGTCAAAAATCTTCCTCCTTCCCCTGGTATTCTCTCTTCTCTCCCCGATTCTCCACCTCTGAGCTGGTGAATCAGGGAGTGTAAATTCTGACACAGATCGCCAGTGAAGTGCTGAGATCGCAGCTTCATAAACTGTCCGTTTCTGTGCCAGTCAATCACAGCTTCTCAGTGTGTGGAGATCATCGGCAGAGAACATGTTCTCCCCTGATCACCTCTTTTTCATAAACTGTTAATGGACTGAGATCAGCGGTGATCCTTGGGATCACCGCTGATCACATTTTTATAAACGGACACCTATGTTAGAAAATGCAAGGCCACAGCCTTATTGAGGTAGTGCAGTTTCATATAAACTCATCTTTCAAACATAACCTGTGCCAGTCATAGATACACTTTTACCCATAACATGAATAACAGTCTTAACAACCAGACAGGCTTTTAGCTACTCCAGTAAAAACCCACTTAAAACATAAACCAACCAACCAAGAGCATGTAAGATAAAAGACCTTTACTAAGACTGTGACAGCCTCCACATCTGGGGAGAGGAGTGTTGCTTGAATCTTCAAGGTTAGTGGCTATAACCCCAAGCACTGCACTAAATTAAATGCTGAGCGCACCCCCTTATGCCATAGCCAAAACAAGCCACAAATGACATTAAACAACATTAAAATGGCAAAATTAACCTGCACACCCATTAAAATGCCTTTTCCCCCTCTTAAATCTCTGAATGTATCCCTGTGCACACTGTGTATATTGCCCTTCCCACCATAACATAGGTCAAACAATCTTTCCTTCATTCTCCTTTAATGAATAACAAGCTTTTCCATACGAATAAACTTTGTAGAAATAGTAAAGCCATGGGTCCCGATGACTTTTTCAATAGTTTCCACAAGGTCTTCATAGTTATGTAGTTAGTAAGGTTGAATAAAGACACCAGTCCATCCAGTTCAACCTGAGTGAGTGTGAGTGCATGTCCACAACCCTTATACATTGTGTCCCATCAAGATGCCCATCTATTATTATTATTTATTTAAGGTACCCATATAGCGCCATCAATTATTACACAGTGCTCCACACACACATCGGTCCCCACCCCCAAGGAGCCCACAATCCAAGGTCCCCAACTCACACCCAAACACTGGGGCCAATTTATTTTGAACAGAAGCCAATTAACCCAATTAACCTACCAGCATGTCTTTGGAGCGTGGGAGGAAACCGGAGTACCTGGAGGAAACCCACGCAGGCACAGGGAGAACATGCAAACTCCAGGCAGGCAGTGTCGTGGTTTGGATTTGAACCAGCAACCCTTTTTACTGCTGGGTGAGAGTGCTACCCACTACACCACTGTGCCGCCACACACTATACAACTGTTCATCCTAGAACATTTCCTTTGATTGCTTTAAATATTCAACTCTATCTTTAAATCTGCCATCTATCTTTTTAGTCCCAAATACACCATGCATCTTCTTACTTTTGTTTAGTTTAAAAATCAATTATGTACTGATAGAACAGCTCATATACTTTATCCCCACCTGTCCTGGCTACAGTATAAACCAGGGATATGCAATTAGTGGACCTCCAGTTGTTGCAGAACTACAAGTCCCATGAGGCAAAGCAAGACTCTGACAGCCACAAGCATAACACCCAGAGGCAGAGGCATGATGGGACTTGTAGTTTTGCAACAGCTGGAGGTCTGCTAATTGCATATCCCTGGTATAGACCTGTCTGGTTGATTTCATTGAAGACCTTTGTGATTCTAACATTTTTTGCTGTTCTTTCAAAAGTCTTCTGTTAATGACAACAATATGCAAAGGTGTTTAATAGTCTCTATATGTACAGGAATAGCATACAATGCTTCCAACAACAACATTATCAAAACTAGTGTGGTCAAATGGTCTTGGTGAAGCCACAATACTCTTATGCCCTGTACACACGGTCGGATTTTCCGACAGAAAATGTGTGATAGGACCTTGTTGTTGGAAATTCCGACCGTGTGTGGGCTCCATCACACATTTTCCATCGGAATTTCGGACACACAAAGTTTGAGAGCTTGCTATAAAATTTGCCGTCAACAAAATCCGTTGTCGGAAATTCCGATCGTGTGTACACAAATCCGACGCACAAAGTGCCACGCATGCTCAGAATAAATTAAGAGATGAAAGCTATTGGCTACTGCCCCGTTTATAGTCCCAACGTACGTGTTTTACGTCACCGCGTTCAGAAAGATCGGATTTTCCGACAACTTTGTGTGGTCGTGTGTATGCAAGACAAGTTTGAGCCAACATCCGTTGGAAAAAATCCATGGATTTTGTTGTTGGAATGTCCGATCAATGTCCGACTGTGTGTACAGGGCATTAGTCTGATATGAGAAATCATGGTAATGAAGCTTTGATCTTCAAGGATTAGTTACTTTGTGACACTTCACTCAGTAACCCCTAACAGCTGAGCAGTTCCTTCCATAATGCTAAAAAGGAGCTTGTCTGAAGTGGAACCATTCAAAAGTCTGAACAGTCAAGTTAGTCATCACAATTCAAGCTCTTCCTTATTCTCCTGTGTCATAACATTTGCTGATTCGAGGTTAGGGATATACTGTTTAATACTATTCATCAATACTTCCTGTTTATATTTAGTTAGATTTGTAGGGTAAGTGAATAGTCTAGTGATGCAGTAGGATATTTGGCCCACCAATATTGGATCCATTTTATTTAGAAAAGCAACAAGTTAAAATATTATTAGTGATAACTGGGCCATGCTTTGTCTGAATCTTTTACAAGAAAGTTTCTAAAAAGGCAAAATGATCAGTTTGCTATTTTTGTGGCTTACTTAATAGGTAAGTTTTATATTTAAATGATTGAAGACTCCACTATAAGATACTATTTTAACTATTTCCCACACATTGTCTTCTGTGTTTTCTTCAGCTTTGTAAAAATCTTGTCATTTTAACCACTTGCTCACCAGCCGCTGTCATTATACTGCAGCAGGTCGGCTCGTTCTCGCAAATCGCCGTAGATGTACGTTGGCTCCTTTAAGAGCCAAAGCAGGCACGCGCATGAAAGACGTGATGACATGACGCTCGTGGCCGGCGGCCGTAAAGCCCGCTGACCACCTGCGATCGCGGGAAAGAGCCAGAACAGGGATCTGTCAATGTAAGCAGACAGATCCCCTTTCTGACAGTGGAGGAGAGAGAGATCTGCTGTTCCTAGTGGTTAGTAAAAACAATGGTAAACAGAGGAGCTAAATAGAGGTGATAGCATAAGGTTATATGGCACCTGGAATATACACATATGTATGTATAAATTATGTGTGTGATCATGCACACATAGATATGTTAAAATGTATGTAAAAACACATAGTCCATGTATAGTCCACTGTCTTGTATGATCAACACCTGGAGAAGCAGTGATCTCTGTATAAAATGGAAACAGAGGGGCCAGTCCTGGAAGCTTTAAAAAACATCCTATTAGCCTTCGCTGCCTGTGGCACTGGTGGTGTGTTGCAAGGGTCCAGAAGGAGCTAGGAACCAGAAAACAGGAAGCAAGGAGCAGCTGATCACGGCCGTGACCAGCGTGAACTGCAAGATGGTGCCGGGCTAGATGTGATGTCACAGGAACAGGAAATTAGAACATTCACTAGTGCAAGGGGCGGTAATGCATTTCGAAGCTACAGCTTCTTCATCAGACCTGATATTTTACATCTGTAAAATATTGGTTTACCTATCACTTTGTGTTTCAGTGAGAATGGTCATTAGGACAAATAGGGATAAGGAATCTCACCAACTGGGACACAGGTGGGAATAAACATTCAGCAGAGGTTCTAAACCTTCTCTATGCTATTCAAAACTAAAAAAAAAAATGTTTTGGCTTTACATATACTTTTCCACCTTGCTTAGAAGCCATTATTGGATGTAACAATATCTTAACTCACAGGCTGCATGCAAGTTTCAAAGTCATGACTAATGGTGGCTGTCTTAGAACCAGTATGCAGATTTAGAGAATGGTTACACCCATCAGAGGCCCCTTCACATCTACTGAGCCTTCCTATTCGTCCTTTTAAAGGACGAGAGGACCCACTGACCAACAGGAAGACTCACAAGGTGCGATGAGGATCAAGGCTGTCTTTTACTGAAAAGGTTAAGCTTTGTACATGATTTCAGCAGTTTTGTTCTGTGCATCTATTGATCCCTTTGAACCTTGGTTACAAAGTTTCATAGGATATAGTGACCTAGTTAAGGTGTTTCTAAAGCCTCAAGGTTTTTTACCCTAATGCATTCTATGCATTAAGGTAAAAAACCTTTTTTTGCTGCAGGATCCCCCCAGCCCCCACTTTTTTTTACCTGAGCCCGACCCGATCCAGCAACGTGCATGAGAGCAGTGGCTCTCACTGCTGTCTCTCTTCTCATTGGGCAGATTGATAGCAGTGGGGACAATTGGCTTCCACTCTTGTCAATCAACTCCAGTGACAAGGGAGTGGGGGATAGGGGAGAGTCTAACTGTCTGTGTTAATGGACGCATGAGTGCCCCCATGGGATGCAGCTTCCCGTGGGGGCGCTGGACAGATAGGAGGAGCCAGGAGCACCAGTGGGGGACCCAAGAAGAGGAGGTTCGGGATCTCTCTGTGCAATTCCACACAATATTTGCACAAAGCAGGTAAGTACAAAGATGTTTGTTATTTTTTAAAAAAATATCAATGAAAAATACTAATGTCCATCAAGTTCATTTACTTGCATGTTTTTTCATCATATGTTCAGTTTTCATTGCCCAAGTTTGTGTTTCCAGATCCCTTTATCTCCCTAACCTAAGCCATGTCTTTTTCAATACTTGCTGCTGTTTATTGTCATGGTACTGTTTATGATGCTCCTTAAATCAGTTTTTAGTGCCTCGGGCTATATGCAAAGACAAAGCACTTACTTGCAACAACCAAAGGAAGGTTATAGCATGTACAAAATGATCTTGTTTACCTGGCTACTTTTCAGAGCCCTGAGTTGTAAATTTCCCCTGTGCTTTGACAGCAGGAAATAGTGTGCTTGTGTTTGTTCTTTGAACAGATGCTCTAAGCCGACAGGTTTCATTACATTGTTTGTCAAGATGAAATATTAGAGCTACAGCGCCTGCTCTCGTAGATAGAAAATGTTCACTGCCCCGCTTGCTGGTAAAGATAAAAAACAGGTTGTAGAGCAATTAGTTGGAAAAACTTTGAAATGCATCCTGGTTGAAAGCTGGCTGAGACAATTTTATTTTATATTACCATGGGTCTTATAAAGAACTTTAGGCTTGGTCCAAGAGAATAAACTACAATGCAATGTAGTCATGGAAAACTACTATTGGCATTGACTGTTATAGCGACATTTACATCAGCCTATAAAATTGTTAAAAAAAAAAGTGAACAATGTGCATAGCTCTGCAGAATTTTTATGTAGAAACCGTTGTAGGGGCCTGCAATAAATGTCATTTATTATCTTTAGCTTTACAGTGTTGTGATTTTTCCATGTCAGCCGGGTTTACCATCCAGGGTTGATGTCTGGTAAACAAGAGAAGATGAAAATTGGTAACTGTGGAAAATATACTATAACTCATAGCAGTGAATAAGACATTTAATTTTATTTAGCGAGTTGTGATGCAAAAATTTGCCAGGTGTTTTGGTACTGCTTTTTGCATACCCCTCCATAGCATTTAAAGGGAAACTATAATTTATATAATACCACATTTTGATTTATTTTTAGTTTAATGCTACATTTGTCATGTAGATTTCCCCTTTATTAGTATGCCAAGCATACTTAGAGATACCTACTACACTGGGGTATGTAAGCATACAATGCTACACTAAGGCAGTGTTTCTCAACCTATTTTCAGTCAAGGCATCGTTTACAGTTATATTCAATCTCGAGGCACCCTATTTTAAAATTTAACAAACAAAACAAATAGTTTTACATGCAGCTGCATCGACACATGTAGGACACACATTGGCGGTTATTTATTTTTACAAAGCAAAATACACCTTTTTACTATGGTACAGACTAGTATTCCAGCGCTTCTCTTTTCCTTCAGTTTTTCTCCCTCATTCAGCTAATGTGACCCAAGTGCTGATGAAGAGAGGTAAACAAGGACATCCTCAGGCACCCAATGTCCTCCTCATCATCCTACAACATCATTGGTTTTTAGAGTGGCAGCAGCTGACCTGCACAGTGCCCAACGTTGTAATGCTGCACAATTAAAACCTGTGGCTTTGAGTAACAAAAAAAGGCAAGCTTGAGCCACCTGCTGGCTTGTTGACAAGTTTTGGGCAATTAGAGGCAACTTTTAGGCATTTTGCCAAGGCACCCCTGAAGAACTCAGAAGGCACCCCAGAGTGCCATGACACCCTGGTTGAAAAAGGTTGTACTAAGGGATTACCCTCTTCTAGAATCACTATTATACATGAAAAATGTATAGTGGAGCAATTTCCATGCCCTAATCCCAACCAGGCTTAGAATATTGTGACAATGTGTAAATAAACTTAGTGTATTACCTGATTGTATTTCTACTAATCATGGAAAAATATGTGTAGTGGCTTTGAGTAACAAAAAAGGCAAGCTTGAGCCACCTGCTGGCTTGTTGACAAGTTTGGGCAATTGGAGGCAACTTTTAGGCATTTTGTCAAGGCACCCCTGAAGAACTCAGAAGGCATCCCAGGGTGCCATGGCACCCTGGTTGAAAAAGGCTGTACTAAGGGATTACCCTCTTCTAGAATCACTCTTATACATGAAAAATGTATAGTGGAGCAATTTCCATGCCCTAATCCTAACCAGGCTTAGAATATTGTGACAATGTGTAAATAAACTTAGTGCATTACCTGATTGTATTTCTACTAATCAGGGCCGTTTTTAAGGCAGGGCAAAAGGGGCAGCTGCCCTGGGCCCTGTCATTGTTGTGGGGCCCAAAGCAGCTACCTCATACTTGCCAACTATTCTGGTTTAAATTCCCTCATCCCTTGGGGTTTTAGTTCAGTGCTGTGTCCCAATATCTCAGTGTGAAGTGAAGTGCTGCTACTAATGCTGCCCAGCTCTGCCCTATTGTTGTGTACAGATGACTCACCTGCAGACCCTGTGTTTACATGTAAATTGCCAGCATTTATTTATAAATAGCGATGGCATTCATATGTAAATAGCGGCGGCCGGCAGCATTGATATGTATATCATGCCCCCCTGAGGTCATATCCACAGTAATTTCTAGCAACCGATCAACAAGCAGAAATCATGTGCTGTAACCTCTAGCAACTAATCAGTGAGCCGTAATGTGTGCTGCAACCTCTAGCAACCAGCCAGTGAGCAGTAATGATACACTGTAACCTCTGGCAACCAATTGCAATTGCTGCCTGATCTGATTCAGTAAACTGATTTTGAGTCTAGCTGCTATTTATTGTATGTCTCAGAGTAGGTGGAGAGCGAAACTGCATGGGGGGGGGGGCCCAAGAAAAGTTTTGCCCAGGGTCTAATCAATATTAAAGAAGGCCCTGCTACTAATCATGGAAAAATATATGTAGTTAATTCAGCATGCCACGGGTGCTAAAACCAGTCCATTAGTACTAGAAGGTGCATCAGCTTTTCTTACAAAGCCTGTATTGCCATAGGTCAAGGACCATATCCCAATAGCTATCCCGCAGCTGGTATCACCTCTCCTATGGCACAAAAAAGCAACAACTACCACTTCTTTAATAGGATCCTCTCCCAATGCTAGCTGAAATGTTGAAAAATCTCAGTTGCTAGTGAGGGAGCAGCAAGAGAACAATACCTCATAGGAAGTCGAGCTGTGTGTTAGTGATTCTATCACTAGTGAGTTGTCAGTTACAGAATTGCAACGTGTGACATAGCCCTACCTGTTTAGGGGCAGTTTTCATGAATATCCATGGGTCATAAAAAGGAGAATATACATCTTAGTCAAGTCATATTTTACAATAAAGATTAATTAAAAACAATAATAAGGTTTTGTGTATGATGGTTGGAATATTATGATGGCAAAACAGTTGCCTAGTGGTGTCGTGGTTGTGGAACACAAGCCTGATCATGTCTGCTGTAATCCTGTATCTGAGGGCACTCAGGGTTTGAAGCTGAGAGACTGGTGTACATCTGGAAACCCAGATCTGAAGTTTAAACAGTTCAGCACACTGTTCTCTTCACAGGTTTATATTATCATCATAATATCAGGTTGATGTTACACAGAAGTTCTGAGCTTCAATCCCTACTACTAGCACAGCTGGGGTCATCGCTATGTCATTTTTCTTTTTCTATATTTCTCCAAAGGTTTTGAGTGACAGATTGTCAAATAGGGGTTCCTCTCCCTTACAAGAATTTGACTTGACCAATGCACATAATACTTCTAGATTCCAAATTTGTTCATCCTATTTCAAGGGATGTGAAAAAGTCTTTGAAACAAGCAAAGGAATTGTCTAGCATAAAAAGCTCCAACTTTACAATCCTACAGTAGCCTAAACAAATAAAGATTTATAGAGTAGCTGGTGAGTACCATCAAATGGTATGCTGTGAAAATGGCTATATAAATGTATTAACAATATAACATTTCAGAAAGACAGAAGAGCATGCCAGCAATGAATGTGAACACTAGACAATAGTCTTGATGTTATATTGGAAACGTGTGTGGCGCCTTCAGCTAATCTAGTCTATTTTCTGTGTCATACTAGCTGTGTAGTACATCCAGCTGAACAGTTGGAATTCATTTTTTCTTCACAGACTATATTTCTGGGTCTGAGTTTTCGAAATAATTGCTTTTCAAAACATGTATTTAGCAATAAAAAAAAAAAAAAACATAGAGTTGGTCTTAGGCAGGCCATACCAGGAAAGTTTTCTCTTGGCGGAAAAAAACACTGCTATAGCCACAAGCCATTATCACTTGAGAATCCAGCAGGCTTAAAAAGAAAAAAAAAAGAATCTAGCAGGCTTGTTGTACCCAAGTTGATCAATTGATTAACTTGATACATTCAGCGTGCCCATTAACGATTTGAATCTCAACCAGTTTCGGCTGAACCGGACGAGATTTGAACTGTGTATGACTAGCCTTAGAGTCATTTGTAAAAATCCTGTCATTAACTGGTATTAAAAAAAATATATAGCAGCACAGTGGTGTAGTGGGTAGCACTCTCGCCTAGCAGTAAGAAGGGTCGCTGGTTCGAATCCCGACCACGACACTACCTGCCTGGAGTTTGCATGTTCTCCCTGTGTCTGCGTGGGTTTCCTCCGGGTACTCCGGTTTCTCCCACACTCCAAAGACATGCTGGTAGGTTAATTGGATCCTGTCTAAATTGGCCCTAGTATGTATGAATGTGAGTTAGGGACCTTAGATTGTAAGCTCCTTGAGGGTAGAGACTGATGTGAATGTACAATGTATATGTAAAGCGCTGCGTAAATTGACAGTGCTATATAAGTACCTGAAATAAATAAAAATAAAATAAAATATATATATTTTCCATAGACAATTAATTTGCCTGTAGGTTATAAGCAGGTCCTATGCTATATGTATGCACAGAATTTTTCTTACTGAAAGGCATCTATTGTGGAATGTGAAATGATTACAGCAGCTGATATTTGAAACTGCTACCACTGTGATATAGAAAAGCTGAGAGTGAACAGTCTATGTGGGTTATTTGGTAAAACTGCATGGTGTAAAATCTGGTGCAGCTGTTCAGAGAAACCAATCAGCTTCCAGGTTTAATGGCAAAGCTTAATTGAACAACCTGAAGTTAAAAGCTGATTGTCTACCATGCACAGCTACACCAGAATCTGAGTGCTCCAATTTTAGTAAATTTCCACCAATGTGTTTATTTTGAATAGGTTATAAACTCAAAAGGTAAAATAAACTTTCAATAACTGCCCCCCCCCCAACACTTATCCGAGTCCTCCATCGATCCAGTGCTGCTCCTGTCTGTGGCACCACTGCCCTATCTTCTTTTTCTTACAGGGGACTGTGGCAATAGCCATAGCCATTGGCTCCTCCTGCTGTCAGTGAAATCATGTGAGGAGAGAGCAGGAGCATCACCAACCCATGTGTGTATCCATAGACACACAGCATGGCTCGGGAGTGCACCCATGTGGGTGTCCCCACAGAGGAGCAGGAATAGTGAGCAGTGGGAGGGAACATCAGAATTGGAGCTAAGGGCGTGATCTGTGCAATACCATTGCACAGAGCAGGTAAATATAACTTCTTTTTTTCAACTAAAAAAAATAGCTTTTACAACCACTTTAACATTGGATAGAGGAGGAAAGGGTTTGAATAGCACTGGGAAGGGTTGGAACCACAGGAGAGATTTCTGTTCACTTCCTGTTGTGCCTTGAGGAGGAAAATCTCTTCAACCGGGACAGGAACAGTAATGAAAGCAACTTTATTAGTGGAGTGGGGGAAACATTAGCCTGTTGATTCCCTAAGATTTCCCCACTTCCTGTTTAGGACAAGATATAAGGTGCAAACCTAAAAGGATTATGAAAAAAAGTTTTTAATAAACTTCCACTTTAATACATACATTGGGGGAAAAAGTAAAAACAATTAGCATGCCTTAGCATGTCTCCAAAGGAGAAGTATGGTCAAAGCAGTTTCTACTGTACATCGTTCTGCACTCCTGTGACACATTTTTAGCTGACAGTGGGCTAAAGCCTGCTGTCGCCTGACATCACTCGGCTGGTCCAGACTCTGGAAAGCTTCAGACTTTACAGTCATGATTCACCCAGATGCCTGGACTGAAAGCTGGCTCAGCCTCTCAGCGAGCCGCTGGGAGACTGAGCCAGCCACTCCTGCCCCTCTACAGCCCAGTGCTCCAGTAAAAACTGGCAGGGCAGAGCAGGGAGCTGTCACTGGATCTCTGCAAACAGAAAACTTAGAGCTGAGCGATCAGCGGTCTTTGATCACTTATTTCTCAGTCTTACAAGCAGCGAGGGACAGATGCAGCATATATTTTTTTTAAGAACCCATACCTCTCTTTTAGCTTCAGCTGCAAATGTTGCATCATTTTTGAATGAATGGGTCAGGAAAATTTTTGCACTTCATTTAGAAGCATTGGGTCTGAGATTAACAAGACACAAGCTACCTAAATTAACAATTTCTACAAACTTGGAGGCTCAAAACAAGCCAAATAAAGAGGTATTGTTCTTTAAATACGAAGTGTTTGAAACTTCCTGTTGAGTTACTTTTAGAGATAATTCAGGTGGAAAGATGAGTTAATGATTTCAACTGATTCCCTGCTCCCTCATGTCAGTCAAAACCCACTTAAATCAAAGCTTACAATGTGTGCTTCAACACCAGACTCAGCCAGAGACTGTGTCAATGCTGTGCCAGTCCCACAGTTCACCTATTCTTATGGTAAATGTTTTGTGCTTTCATGCCGAGAGACTTTTATCAAACATATTAGGCTGCGTTTGGGAGATCATTAGTCTTCAAAGGCTGCAACATTCCAAGTCCCTTATCCTAGGAACACTCATGTCAGCTAGAAGGCATGCAGAGAGAGGATACTTTTTTTTTTACACACTTTACAACCAAGGAGAACCTTGCAGAAATACTGAAGATTGTGTCATTTTATTATGGGAAAGCGACATAATTTGATTCGACTGCTGTGCTATAGAGCCTGGAATGAGAAAAATGCCAAGACTGAACTGATTAGGTTACTCCAGAAATCACAGATTTGGTTTCACCAAGTTGTGATGACAACTGTAGTTAGGTGAAGCAGAATTGTTGATTAAAAAGCGTGAATTTGACTTATCACCCACATATAACTGCACATTCTACCTATATCTGAACATACACAGTATAAAACTAAACTTTTTGTAAAGTGTCACAACTTTTGAGTTCATTTTTTAGTTTACCCTTTTGCATGTGTATTTAGGCAAATGCAAATATGCATTTACACTAGAAACTCAAAATTGTAATTTAACCACTTTACCCCCTTCCTGACCAGAGCACTGTTTGTGATTCGGCACTGCGTCACTTTAACTGACAATTGCGTGGTCATGCAACATTGTACTCAAACAAAATTGATGTCCTTTTTTCCCACCAATAGAACTTTCTTTTGATCATTGTTTTTATTTTTTGCGGTATAAACAAAAAAAAAGAGCGTTCATTTTGAAAAAAAAAACGCATTATTTTTTACTTTTTGCTATAATAAATATCCCCCAAAAATTCTATAAAAAAACAATTTTTTTCCTCAGTTTAGGCCGATATGTATTGCGTTTGTGCAAAGTTATAGCATCTATAAAATAGGGGATAGATTTATAGCATTTTTATAATTTTTATTTTTACTAGTAATGGCGGCGATCTGCGATTTTTATCATGACTGCGACATTATGGCGGACACATTGGACGGTTTTGACACATTTTTGGGACCATTGGCTAATATACAGCGATCAGTGCAATAAAAATGCATTGATTACTGTAAAAATGTCACTGGCAGGGAAGGGGTTAACACTAGGGGGCGATCAAGGGGTTAACTATGTTCCCTAGTGTGTGTTCTAACTGAAGGGGGAGGGGACTGACTAGGGGAGACGACAGATCGCTGTTCATACTTTGTATGAACAGACGATCTGTCACTTCTCCCCTCAGAGAACCGGGAGCTCTGTGTTTACACACAGAGCTCCCGGTTCTCACGGTGTTGTGAATGATTGCGGGGGCCTGGCGGTCATCGTGACCACCGGGCACTCGCATCCAGCAGGTTACAAGGCTACTTTGGAATGTGAAGGCTTTTGAAGCCTTAGGCCTCATGTACACTGGATGTTTTTACAGCTGCTCCTAGGGGTGTCTGGCTTTTTCTTTTCCTGCCTCTAAACTCCCCTGCATGTGTCCATGCATACATTGGCTTTTAGCAGTGTTTAGTGGCAGGAAAGTTTAAAGGCAGGAAAAAAACTCACTGCCAGTGCATCCAGGAGTAGCAGAGGTTTGGCAAAAAAAAAAACGATTGGCACTACTAAACACTGCCAAATGCTTCTAAATGTTCCTAAACACTAGGCGCATTGAGCACCAAATAAATAAACTCCCAAACACCAAATGCTGCTAAACTCTGCTAAACTGATTTGAGAAAATACAGCTTAGGTGAGTTTTTAACGCTGATTTTCTACTGTCAGCCGAAACAGAGTTTTACAATATACCAGTGTTCATGAGGCCTTAATCTGGCAGTGGACATTAGTGAACGGTGAAACATGCATGTACTGTTCTGTTGTTTGTCTGTTCTTCTGGAACAGTTATTCTTAAAAGAGGACCACTTTGCATGGGTAAGGGAGGGAGTAGTCATTAAGAGACAGTACCAAAGCCAGGGGAAGAACACTTGTTCAGGGCTGTTGTGCTTTGCTCATATTGCATCATCACTCTTCAATTATGCTTAGATCGGGAGATGTCTATGGGCTTTATTCTGCTTATGAAAAACATTGTGCACATTGACAAGTATACTGGTAAAACTGCCTGTCTGTCTATGTAAAATCGCAATACAACAAGTGAAGCTTAAAGTGGTTGTAAACCCTATTTATAAAATTTGAACTAAGCTCATATATCTGTAGCATTTACTTTGTCTCTCTCCAAAGCTCTAAGTGTCGTTTCTCTCTGGTGCTTTGTTCCTCTGGTATCAGCTTGAATCACTTACTGACAAGTTCTCTGACACATGAGATAACATGAGCTAAAAATTTGTGTCGGGGAGGGAGCTTAGAGAGAGATACGCCATGATCTTGTCTATTCAGAATACAGATTTTCATGTTCCTTCATTCCTCTGCCTATGTGGGGGGGTCCCTTTCCTCCAATCAGCTCTCACACAGTGTACATGCAGTCACCCCATCTACCCCTATGTACTGCTGAAAGAAGAAGAAAGATTTTTAACGTGATCTGCACTTTTCAAAAGGTGTGGAAAGAGGAATACAGCAGCCCCCCCCCAGCCCCACCCAAACAAATAAAACCACCAGCCACCACTGCAGCAGATATACAACACAAACAAAAACCCAACTGAAGCCATTTTTGTTTTTGTTTCTAAGTAAAGTAAAGAAGGTTAAAACCTCTTCCAGGGTTTTCTTGCTGTATATGTACCTGAAAATTGTCTAAAGCATACATGAAAACTATAACAAACCTCTTTTAAAATAAATGGATGGAAAGAAAGTTTTTTTTTTTTTTTTTAGAAGAAATACTTTTTATACAGGGACTTTTCACTTTGAGTCTATGTTCACTGTTGTACTGAACTAACAGACTGAATATACTGGAGCACCTTAAAGAAAATCACTTGATGCTGAAGAGCCTACATTCCAAAGAAGAATGCTCTTCATTTTACATGTTATTACATGGGATACCACATTCATGATAAGAAACCATTAATATTGTCAACAAACAGGCATTAAAATAAGAATAAGAAAAGAAGAGCAAAAAAAGAAAATAGTTAAAAACAACACAGAGAGCTTTTAAAGATGCCATTAAATGGACATCGATTGATAATGTTTGCTTAACACTATTTGTCCTTCTTTGTTGGGTAACGAATAGATTTTTTTTTTTTATTAAGTGTGTGTATATTACAAAGTAAAGCAGAACAACATTGAACTAAGTGATACCTTTTATTTGCTGCACAGATAAAATATTAAAATTGCATAATTTGTAATCAGCTTAGGTCCCATTTTCAAGTACAATTCTCATTTATTTTTTTATCTGGTCACTAGGAGCTCCATTCTATCACCATGACAGTTTTTGCAAATAATAAATCATATATAACACAGATATCAGTAAGTATTATTATTTACAGTATTTAAACATCTAATATATTTTTTTGGAAAACACACAATCACTGGGTACCTGCAATGAATATCAAAGAATATATGAGGTTAGGATACCAATGGTGGTTGCATTGATAATTGACTTATATAATGTAATTCAAATGGGTGTATATGATGAGAAATATTTGGGGTATCGTTTTTCCTTAGTTATCTCATTCTGACCTAAGATTTTCCCCAGATTTTTTCCTTGGTTGTATGGTAAAAATTGAAGTTGATGCAACAGAATATGGGGTATCAAGCAAACGGCTGGCTAGACAGGAAGGCTGGTAATTTTTTCAGGGAAAAGAGTAACCCTACAACCCCCCGGGGCAGCCCACCCTGAATGTTCACCAGGCTAGATGTAGCATACAGAAAATGGAAAAAAACATCTCTTTCTGTTCTAGTAGACTTGGACAACATAGAAAGGATATGTAACCACATAAGATGCATTAACATCTAATTCAGATTTATTTTGACATTTGGAATGTAATTTGGACAGAGTGTTTTAATGGTTCCCAAATTAAATAAATTTAGAGTTGAAGGAATACATCGGAATAAATTTGCCAGAAATAAGGAAGGTATGACTAAACAGCCAAGTTCTTCAGTATAATTCAGTTGCAAATATCTCAAATTTGAATGTTTATTAATCTAAATATATGAAAGAATTTGGTGCGTTCCAAAATACTCATATGGCTTCTGAGTTTTAATGGAAATAAAATAAATGTAATAATTAACCCTATGCTGGAACACATAAAGTAAGATGACAAATTGCAAGTCATCAAAAATCCCTAATCTTAAAATGTTCAGTTCTTCAACTCTAATTAGAGTACAAAGATTAGGTTAATGAAAAAAAAAACAATTCTTGGGCATTTTTTTGATTTTATATCTATCTGTTATTTCTTCATCAGCTACTTTCACACTGGGGCGTGCGGGCGTCGGCGGTAAAGCGGCAATATTTTTAGCGTCGTTTTAACAGCGCTATTCGGCCGCTAGCGGGGTGGTTTTAACCCCCGCTAGCGGCTGAAAAAGGGTTAAAACGGCCCGCCCGCAAACTACATCGCTAAATAGGTCAGCAACTCTGCCATGATTTACTGTAAAGGATTCAGCATTGCCATGTGGCCCAAATATTGATAGGATCATTAGATATTTATGATAATATATAAGCTGAAAATGAAAAATTAAGCTATGTGGTTGACTTTGTTTAAAGTGGTTGAAAAGGGAAAAGGTTTTTCACCTTATTGCAGGGTAAAATAAAACTTTTGGATATGGAAGCAACAGCGGAAGCTATAGGCTCCTGCTGCTGTCAATCACAGCCTGTGAGGAGAGAGCGAGGGGTGGGGCCAATCTGTGCTGTGTATATCAATGGACAGAGAATCCGGCTCGGGATTGAGCCTGCACAATCGGCTTGCTATGGGGCATTGGGAAGAGGGGAGGAGCCAGGAACGCCGGTGGGGAACCCCAGAAGAGGACGATTGTACCAACCCATTGCACAGAGCAAGTAAGTATGATATGTTCGTTATTTAAAACAAAGTTGCCTTTTCAATCACTTTAAATCTAATGCTTTAGGTGTTTTTTTTTTGTTTTTTTTTAATTATATATTCTTTAATTCTGCTTTATTTATTCTAAGAATAGAATCAGGACCCAAACTAGATTGTTACTCCAACACTTTATATTTCTGATATGTGCCTGTGGTACAATTTACTTGTTTGAGAAAGTATTCTGTTCTCTTTGTATTGCTTCCTTTATGTTAAAAACTCACTACACTAAGCAGGAGAGCACACCGTGGTCAGTTCTCTAGCTATGCCCTCCTCCAATGATCAGATTTTTCCTGACATGCCCCGCTGCACAGACATTCACTGGGAAGCTCGGTGTGCTGCTGCTTCTCCTCCCCCAGCTCTTATGCAGCTGAGAACAGAGGGTATGTGATCATTTTTAAAAAAGTAAAAAAAAAAGTATTTATATATTTTTTTATATCTATACAAAAATGGTTTGCCTTTCATTTTTATTTTAAACTGAATGAGTTGTTTTACAAGGTGATTGTTTACAATCACTTTAAGATACAAAAAATGCTTTATGCTTAGTGCTGCACATTTGCAAGAAAAAATAAATAAATGTTATAAAGTAGTGAAAAAAAAATACAAAACTTCAAGTGCAGGGAAATGGTGGTGCCCTTCCTGGGAACTAACGGGCTCGTTGTTTGCTTTATCCGCTCTGCTGAACACTGTCTACAGAATGATGGGGTCTTCACAACGAAAACTCAGAGCCAGGCTACTTTCTTTAAAGCTACTTGGCCATAGAGATAATCTTTTCCTAGAACTGTTTGAAAAAGCAAGTGAACTATACAGATTAATCAGCTGTAAATCTTTGCTATCTAGAGAGAAAGTTGATGAAGTAGTATTTTGCAGTAGCCCAATTATCAGTGAACCATGGCTGATCCAGCACGTTAACCGAGGACATTGCTTCAGAGATGCAAGACGAATTAGTGACACAAATGCTTTAATGCAAGTGTCAGCATCTGCCAGTTCCTGTTAAAGCTATACTACCACTTTTCTATTTCCAGAGTGGATTGTAGTGGGCAGATGCATGGTTTGAAACATGAATGTCAAGGAAAATTGGGGACAAAAAATATTACATGCTATAGAATTAGTGTGTTAAATTAGGTTGGTCTTTTTGCAGACTGGAACTTTTGTTTAACAATGATTTTTTTTTTATTGTGGTAAAAGAAAAGAATAAAACAGACACACAGACAGCATAAACGACTATTGTTACAAAAGGAACATTAGTCTGATATGAACATTTCTCCAAGAACACAAAACAAAAAATAACATTTTCTTAAGTGATCATGACCAAATCATGCTGAAGTATGGTAATCAAAGGAACATAAACAAACTATGTACTCATTGGCCATGTATATCAGTAAATATAGCGTATTACTTTTTTAGGTAAAAAAAAGAAAACCCAGGAAAATAACACAAATAAAGAAAAAAAGGAAAAACAAAGGTACTATAGTTATATACTGTCATGGCCAAGAAACTATCTATTGAGCAACAAACCTACATGACTGTAGGAGGACCAAAATTCCCATTTTCTATTGAATATAGGCATAGTATCCATAAGGGAATGGTGAACATGTTCCATGAGTTGTATGGCCTCCATACGCCTCAGCACCTGATCCCAAAGGACCGTAGTGGACCGCCAATGCTAAGCAATTTCCAAGTGTACAGCATTAAATAGAATGTGAGCTAACCTTTGGCAAGGGGGGGGCACTTCTGGTAAATCTGCGAAAAATAAGCACATCTGGAAAGTGAGAGTCAACCGTGTGCTTGACATTTGGGCGACTTTAGTAGACACCCTTTGCCAAATTGACTGAAGATATGAAGGTATGTGCCCCTGTCAGGCCAGTCTCTAAAACAATGTTCCGGCACTAGTGGATAAAATCTGTGCAATTTAACAGGTGTATAATACCATCCAGTGTGAAGCTTGACTACTGTTTCCTTCACTACCATAGACTTTGTGCATCTATGCATGTTGGAGAGCATGTCTAACCACTTATCTGGGGAGATTACCTGGCCTGTTTCTGCTTCTCACATGAGCATCAATGAGGACTTGGCTGGAAAATCTCGTTTGTTGAGGTATTTAAATATAATAGAAATGTTACCCTTGTCTCTAGAGATCTGCATAGGCGCTCAAAGATGGTGTCAACATTGCCTGAGCTCAAGGGGAAGTGGGCAAAGAAAAATGTTGTATCTGTAGAACCTTATAGAATTCTGTCCGGGGTAATGCATAGTTAATTTGGAGAAAGTAAAAGGAAAAAGGAACAAAAAGGGGGTTCTCTGGTTGTCATTCTCAATCCATTTGGAGAAATCATTCTCAGTATTAAAAGCAGGGAGAAACCTAGGGTCACCCAAAAAACTAGCCAACCGCGAGGTTTAGAGGGCATCAAAGAGTATTATGCTTTATATAGAGACCACAGATGTAATGATTGACTAACTAGTTAATTTAAGGGGGCTAGGTCCTTGGCGCGAACCGTGCTCACCCATTCATTTCAAACAATGTTCTCAATTCCCGACAGTTCTCTTCTAAACTACAGAGCACCTACCTCCCCCTATTTAATGAAGATGAGGAAAGCAGTAGATGTTTATTCAGTAGAGCAACCTAAAGTGACAATAATGCTCCGCTAAAGATACAAAGAAGCATTGTCATCCAAGGACAGGAATGGATTTACTATGGAAAATGGATTCTAAAGCAATCACAACATCTAAGAACTGGCAAGTTGCAATACATTAAATATTTGGGTGAAGATATGCTTTCAGGTCCAGTTCACTCCACATGCAGTACAGTGCATTTTTTTTCTCCATCAAAAATGCATGGAAAGTAGGTTATATGGTTTTCAATGACATAGTTCACACCAGTGCTTGCAGTTCCAGTGCGTTCCAGTTCCAGAAAAAAAGTAGAACATACTGCATTTTTCCTGGACTGTACTGGAACGCTGTAAAATGCATCAAAAACACACTGGAACCCACCAAAAACATACTGGAACACACATGTCCTTATTTAAGGTTAAGAAAAAACCTGGTCTGCATCAAAAACTCACCCAAAACACACTGGAACGCATCAAAAACGCTTATGCAGAAAAGCATCTGGAACGCATCCAGACTGGGTTTCTATGGTGTGAACTGGCCTCTGCAACTTTCATCAAAACCTAATGATCCCACCAGGTCCTTGTTCAGGCACTGTTTGGTATAGGGCGACAATGTTCTCTACCTGTCTCTCAATATGTGCTCCTATATTGTCATCCTGTCATACAGACTAGAAACAGCTGTAAGTCAGATACACTTTCAAGTTTAGAGCCAATTCATGCTTTTCCATTTTTTTCCAGGTTTTCATTCTGCAACATTAACAACCTTCTAGTTGCCGGTGTCTTTACAACAAATGACATCATCAGTTGATAAGGAGGATGTTGGGTGCCTGTACAACATCTTTGTTTGCTCCTCCCTTGACTGAAAAAAGTTTGAGAAACACTGGATGCATGTATACTGCATTAAGGCTGCTAACACACCAGAACAAACAAAACTGAACACAGAATTTTTTTCCTGTTGCAACTCAAGACCACACATTGGGGTTATTTACTAAAACTGAAGACCGCAAAATCTGGTGTAACTCTGCATAGAAACCAATAAATTTCCAGGGTTTATTGACAAAACTTAATTGAATAAGCTAATGTTAGAAGCTGGTTGTCTACCATGCACAGTTGCACCAGATTCTGAGTGGACCAGTTTTAGTAACTCCACCCCATGGCATTGCATTAACTATGTGTTGTGGTGCATTGCAACATTTGTGCATCAAAACTGCATCCATTTCAAAAGGAATGGCACCGTAGTGCACAAACACTTATAATGTGCATTAACACAAAATAATGTTATATAGTGTTACGTGTGTGTAACATTTGCATTAACACAACGCATCATAAAAGTGGGATTCAGTTCTCAGGATTTATTTGTGCTATTAATCAGAATTTGCTGAACTACAGTTGGCTACAGTAGAATAAAGGAATAATTTTTCAAGTTTCTACTAACTATATGAAAAGTAAAGCCTCTTATTTTAATTTTGTGATACAGGTATGTGTAATCATATGGATATATTCTTTGTTTGAAAAGGCCTTGCTGTATTGAGGTTGGTAACACTGACAATAAGCACCTAGTAGCTTGCTAATGCTGCAGGATTCTTAGACTGTGAGTGTGCATGTTCAAATTATGGAAGACAGAAGCCTTGGAAAGATTTCTCCTGGGTGGCGTGTGTGCCCAGCAGGAAGAGGTCGGACTGGCCACGGTTGTTAATTTTTGTTTGGTTCTGAACCATGCTGCTGATGGATATTTGTAGGCCTCATTATTCACTCACTGGGTGGCAGATGGATGAGTAACAGCCTCTGAAGGCTTTTGTACACTCTGGCCAGGGTCATGTGCTGCTGCTGAGAAGATACACAAAGATAGCTGACAAATGGAAACTGCTTAGCAATATGATATTACCTTGCCAGGCCAACATTTATATGCAAGCAATAAAATCAGTTGTGCTTTTACTTCATGTATATATATATATATTTTTTTTTTTAAATAAATGGTCGTATTCTAAAAAAGTGTTCTACTGGACCACTAAATATACAGTATTTCACAAAAGTGAGTACACCCTCACATTTTTGTAAATATTTTACTATACCTTTTCATATGACAACACTGAAGAAATGACACTTTGCTACAATGTAAAGTAGTGAGAGTACAGCTTGGATAACAGTGTAAATTTGCTGTCCCCTCAAAATAACTCAACACACACCCATTAATGTCTAAACCGCTGGCAACAAAAGTGAGTATACCCCTAAGTGAAAATGTCCAAATTGGGCCCAATTTTCCCTCCCGGTGTCATGTGACTTGTTAATATTACAAGGTCTCAGGTGTGAATGGGGAGCAGGTGTGTTAAATTTGGTGTTATCTCACTCTCTCATACTGGCCACATACTGGTTTAACAGGACAGGTTCCATTTAGAACAGACCTCGCCATGGTCGACCAAAGAAGTTGAGTGCAAGTGCTCAGCGTCATATCCAGAGGTTGTCTTTGGGAAATAGATGTATGAGTGGTGCCAGCATTGCTGCAGAGTTTGAGGGTGTGGGGGATAGCCTGTCAGTGCTCAGACCATACGCCGCACACTGCATCAAATTGGTCTGCATGACTGTCATGCCAGAAGGAAGCCTCTAAAGATGATGCACAAGAAAGCCCACAAACAGTTTGCTGAAGACAAGCAGACTAAGGACATGGATTACTGGAACCATGTCCTCTGGTCTGATGAGACCAAGATAAACTTATTTGGTTCAGATGGTGTCAAGCGTGTGTGGCGACAACCAGGTGAGGAGTACAAAGACAAGTGTGTCTTGCCTACAGTCAAGCATGGTGGTGGGAGTGTCATGGTCTGGGGCTGCATGAGTGCTGCCGACATTGGGGAGCTACTGTTCATTAAGGGAACCATGAATGCCAATATATAGTGTGACATACTGAAGCAGAGCATGATCTCCTCCCCTCAGAGACTGGGCCGCAGGGCAGTAGTCCAACATGATAATGACCCCAAACACACCTCCAACATGACCACTGCCTTGCTAAAAAAGCTGAGGGTAAAGATGATAGACTGGCCAAGCATGTCTCCAGACCTAAACTCTATTGAGCCTCTGTGGGGCATCCTCAAATGAAAGGTGGAGGAATGCAAGATCTCTAACATCCACCAGCTCCATGATGTCATCATGGAGGCGTGAAAGAAGACTCCAGTGGCAAACTGAGAGTTCTGGTGAACTCCATGCCCAAGAGGGTTAAGGCAGTGCTGGAAAATAATGGTGGCCACATAAAATATTGACATTTTGGACCCAATTTGGACATTTTCACCTAGGGTTATACTCACTTTGGTTGCCAGCTGTTTAGACATTAATGGCTGTGTTCACAGGTTGCTACTGAAGTCCTCTTCCACTTCTCCATGATGACATCACAGAGTTGGTGGATGTTAGAAACCTTGCGCTCCTCCACCTTCCATTTGAGGATGCCCCACAGATACTCAATAGGTTTTAAGTCAGGAGATATGCTTGGCCAGTCCATCACCTTTACCCTCATCTTCTTTAGCAAGGCAGTGGTCATCTTGGAGGTGTGTATGGGGTCATTATCATGTTGGAATACTTCCCTCCGGTCCAGTCTCTGAATGAAGGGGATTATGCTCTGCTTATAGCCTAAGCCATCTTTAGGTAGAGCAACAATTCTTTTTTTCAGATCCTTAGAGAGTTCTTTGCCATGTTGAACCTCCAGTGAACAGTATGCGATAGTTAGAGCGATAACACCAAATTTAACACACCTGCTCCCCATTCACACCTGAGACCTAACACTAACAAGTCACATGACACCGGGGAGGGAAAATGGCAAATTAGGCCCAATTTGGACATTTTCACTTAGGGGTGTGCTCACTTTTGTTGCCATTAATGGCTGTATGTTGAGTTATTTTGAGGGGACAGCAAATGTACACTGTTATACAAGCTGTACACTCACTACTTTACACTTGTAGCAAAGTGTAATTTCTTCAGTGTTGTCGCATGAAAAGATATAATAGAATATTTTAATTATATTATATAACATATCTATCTATCTATCTATCTATCTATCTATCTATCTATCTATCTATCTATCTATCTATCTATCTATCTATCTATCTATCTATCTATCTATCTATCTATCTATCTATCTGCAGGATGCAGCGCAAGCATGATTTGAAGCTACTTTTTGTGACTTAAATACTTGTCTTAAAACAAGTTAAACGGATGCAAACAATGTACTTGACTAACCTTCACCTTTATCTGTGACTTGCACTACCACAGAGCTGTGAAAAATCTCAACTCTGCACATTTGGTCCTAAGGTTATTAAACAAATCTACAGCTTTTTGGCACTTGGGACACAGATAATGTGGATAATGTAGATAATAATGTCACTTCAGCAGGGATCAATATGTGTCAAACATCTGTCACTTAGCTGATGGCTTTTAGTCTGATTCCTCTAGAACCTCATTGCCCCTTGGATTTTTTAGCTTTAGTGATAATTATCACTCACAATGTGTTAACCAATTACATGTGGATATGGTTTGTTGAACAGGCATTTTATTTTCTGATATACACTGCAAGAATTAAAATAATATCAACATACTGGTTTATGTGTATACCATTAGCAGTAACATACTGTACATTTCGGTGTTCTTCATAGAATAGAACCAATAAAACTGGAAATCTTGCACACATTTTTATGAACTCTATACTCTGTGTTTTCTATTTATTCACAGATGCATTTTGGAATAAATGGCTCTGTCATATTAAGTTATATTTACAATAAACCCCAGTGATTCTTAAAGTGGTATTAAACCCAAAAGCAAACATTTATTATATTGCAGCTTACCAATTCTTATATGTTATGGCTGCATTCGTTTTCTTTTTTAGGCTTTCTTTCTTCTATTTTCATCTGGTGATCTGGCTGGTAGGTCTGTTGTTTTTCAAAAGAACAAGCTCTCTTCTAAATGTATCAGTTACAGGGGTGAGACAAACCATTCAGCCCTGACAGGGGGGCTTACAATGATCAGCTTTTATTTATTCTGTAAAACCTTTAGCCCAAAAAGATAATAAAAAAATGTTTGCTGTAATTGCTTATAAAGTGTTAGCTGGAGTTTGGTTTAATTTGTTAGTGTATCTAAATCTGTTAATACATATAATACCCCCCCCCCCCTCCCCAGACTCACAAGGCTGCTGTCCAAAGGTGCCCCCTGTTTTCCTTCATCCAGAGTGGAGGCACTCTATTACAGGGGGGTGTGTTACTGGCCAGATCACAAGGAGAAAAGAGAGGGGGAAACGTCTTAAAAAATAAAACAAATGCAAACAAAAATAAAACAAATGCAGCCACCACATCCAGTGATTGGTAAGCTGCAATATATTACATTTTTAGTTTTGGGTTTAATCACTTTAATGTGTCTTTGACTATTTGGATAAGTAGTGATATGGGTGGCTCCACTCCCTGTCCTGAAATGACAAATAACCCTCTTGTTTTTGGGCTATGTGATGGAATGAGATGTTAATCCCTTTTGTTTTAAGAAAGCTTTACTATGCTACTCAATGAATAGAGTTGACTAATTTGGACTCCTTTAGTTACTTCTCATTATAACCTGCATGGTTTTACTGTCTTGTTTGCACACACAAACACAACATTGTTGATTCACTCTACCAAGGAAGTTGCGCTTTGCAAGGGAATTTTCCCAAGAGTTTAGAGAAGTAGATGACTGTCTGTTGACTACCATTATCCAATGATGTGCAAGCAAGAATGCTCTTTTTTGTTTTGCTTGATTGGGTAATCTTTGCAAAGCTCTGGGGAAAATTCCCTTGCAAAGTGAACAGCCTATTTTCAGTAAATCAACCTCCAAATCCTGGCATTTTTCATTAAATATAAATAAAGATGTTAAAGTAATAGGGACAAAATATACCCAGCCTCACGATCCTGTGTGCTTGTGAAAAAGCAAAAACTTAAAGATTCAACATTGTAAATAGGCAACACATTACAAACCTTTACAGCTGATCACTTTAAGGTTAGACAGTAATTATATCCCTAAAAGCATTCTTCGACTTCTGTCATGTCTGGAGCATGCACATTTATGTACTGCCACCCTGCAGTGGGGTGGCAGTTTTTGGATGGCTCTACCCAGTGGCGACTAGTGTTTTCTTTTTTGGGGGGGGTGGAGCCGCAGACAACCCCCCCCCCCGAGAGGCACCCCCCCACTGTTTGCCGGTCGGTCCGGGTGGCAGGCAGCAGGCAATGTGGTGCAGGGGCTCCGTGTCCTCTCCTTCATAGCGGCTTCCAGCTGATCCCCTCCTCCTCCTAGGCGTCCAATAGGATTGCCTGTCATTTCAGCCAATCGGGTAACTGGTGTCAAAACCCGCTTTTTGATTGGCCGGGAGAAGGATCAGTGTTACAACAGCGAATATTCAATCGCTGTTTTAACACACCTGGGTGGGATCAGAGCGCACTCTCTGCGAACCAAGCCCACCCTATATTGAAGCCTATTAGAGCCTCTGAATCTAATCAGAGCTTCAAAAAAACTGCCCCCCCCACATTGGAATCCATGCACTGGTGTCCTGAAAGGGGTCGGATGCATGGATGGGCCTCCCCTGCCTCTTCCCCTTTGCATCCTGGTAACACGCTAAGACCGTTATATGTGCATTGCTGTACACTGCCATTCTTTTTGAATAGCACCCCAGTGCACTTATTAAATAGGCCCAAATGCAACTGTGCTATAGATGTGTGTTGCCAAAGCACAGGTTTGTTTTTTTTGTGTGTTGAGAACCCTTAAAAATTAATGGACATCCTTAACACAAAGATTCTCAATGCATACAAAGCCATTTCCAGATTCATTCAGTAAACTACCGTTAACCGGTTCCCGACCGCTCACGTCTTTTTACGGGGGGCAGAATGGCACCCCTGCACGGAACCCTGTACGGGTATGGGGTTCCCTTTATGAGCCACCAGGGGGCGCATACGTGCCGCCGGAGGCACGCGCGCATGCCCGCTGCACAGTGTGGGACCCAATGCGCGTGGCTGGTGGTCGTGATCGCTGCCTGCCATACGCGATTGCGTGCACAAGAGCCAGCACCGGGATTTGTGTGTGTAAACACACAAATCCCTGTTCTGTTAGGGGAGAGGAGACATGTAGTTTGTTCCTTCTAAGTAAGAACAACGATATGTCTCCTCCCCTAGTCAGTCCTATCCCAGTTACAGTCAGAACACACTGAGGGAACACACCTTTAACCCCTTGATCGCCCCCTAGTGTTAACCCCTTCCCTGCCAGTGACATTTATACTGTAATCAGTGCTTATTTATAGCACTGATCGCTGTATAACTGTCAATGGTCCCAAAAATGTGTCAAAAGTGTCCGATCTGTCCGTCGCAATGTCACAGTACCGCTAAAAAACGCAGATCACTGCCATTACTAATAAAAAAAATGCCAGAAATCTTTCCCACAGTTTGTAGATGCTATAACTTTTGCACAAACCAATCAATATTTGCTTATTGCGATTTTTTCTTAGCTGAAATATGTAGAAGAATACATACCGGCGTAAACTGATGAATACATTTGTTTTTTAAAGAAAATTTTGTTTGGGTACAGCGTCGCATGACCACGCTATCTTCAGTTAAACGGACCCAGTGCCAAATTGTAAAAAGTGCTCTGGTCAGGAAGGGGGTAAAATCTTCCGGGCCTGAAGTGAATAAAGTGGTTGTATTGCCCGCTTGGTCATTTTTACCTAGAGGTAAGCCTAAAATAAGGCTTACCTCTAGGTAAAATGAATATCTCATAAACCTGCACAGTTTAGGAGATATTCACCCTTCATGCAGCCGCTGACATCAGTGGCGCATGCACCCTGAAGGTTCGGTGGCTCGTGCCGGAACTTACCGGAGCAGAGGACTCCCACACACATGTGTGGGAGTGACATCATCACGAACCCGGAAGAAACGCCGTGGGAACATGTCAGCCCCCTTGGCAGTGACCAGGCGAGCTGTGGGAGCTTCCTTCTAAGGTAAGTATTTCATAATGTGCCAGTATACAATACATACTAGCACATTATGCTATTCTCTTGCAGGTTTTTTTTTTTTTTGGGGGGGTGGTTTCAGCGGTTTACTACCGCCTTAAAATTACTGATCTTCACTGCTCTCCATCTGAAATCTGTTTGCTGTCATCCTGGGCTCACAAAGGAACCAGGAGCTTAAATATAATGAGCGGAGAATGGACTGTGCAAAGCATTTTTTGCCGGGTGGCCACTAAACACAGCTAGATGTAGCAGTCATTCATATGATGGCATTTTTTTTTGCCAAAACTCCTAAATTCAACTCCATAAAAGCCTACGTGTCAATGTACATATAGGCTTTTACTAGAGTTTAGGAGCTGCCGCAGTTAGGGGAGCTTTAACCTCCCCCAACCTTCCTCTCCTCAACGAGGAAGAATCATATTCAGGATAGAAACATTTTGACCGCCAGCCGCGGTCAAGGTAGGCTGTGTGTACATGAAGCCTTAGGAAGGCTACGATATAGGTGAATTTGTGTCAATGTACACATAGGCTTTTACTGGAGTTTAGGAGCTGCCGCAGTTAGGGGGGCTTTAACCTCCCCCAACCTTCCTCTCCTCAACGAGGAAGAATCATATTCAGGATAGAAACATTTTGACCGCCAGCCGCGGTCAAGGTAGGCTCTGTGTACATGAAGCCTTAGGAAGGCTACAATATAGGTGAATTTGTGTCAATGTACACATAGGCTTTTACTGGAGTTTAGGAGCTGCCACAGTTAGGGGAGCTTAAACCTCCCTCAACTTCTCTCTCCTGAATGAGGAAGAATCACGTTCAGGATAGGAACATTTTGACCGCCAGCCGTGGTCATGGTAGGCTGTGTGTACATGAAGCCTTAGGAAGGCTACCATATACTGTAGGTGAATTTATTAACATGTACAGAAATATCCATTTCCAAGATAGATTTTCTGTGCTAAACTAATATTTTAGCTCTATGTTAGACCCATTCACATATTAACACTGAGGGGGTTCACCTCCTACAGACCCCCTTTGTTTGTCAGGTTGATTCAACCTTTAAAGTAGATATAAACCCCAACTGGATGACATTTGGTTTGATTAAGCACTTTATTTTCATCCTTTGTTGCTTCTCAGTGCTGCAGCCATATCCTGTCGACATGCATGCACTTCACAGATGGCTGCATGGCAATAATCAGGATGGATTTCCTTAATGGTGATGGGACTGAACCATGCCTGAAAAACATGTGTTAAAATGATTACTTGTAGTCTCCATCAGAAGCCCTTGCAAAAGGGTGACAACACATAAGCACAAAAGGAAAACAGGGATAGACTCTGCAACAGTAAGTGCCTGAACACAGATCTGCATAGCCGGATCACCAAATATTATTTAATTTAAAGATGAGTAACTAAAGGTCTTGCAAGCTATCAGAACCAGTGTAAATAAAAATCTAAATTGATGATATATTTAATTTTCAGCTGCTGACACTTTGCACAGTAAGTTATGTTTAATTTGTATGTTCATCAGCATGTTGGGCAGCACTTCGATTTATAAGATTTAATTTAAGCTTTAGTTGTACAAATATTAAAAATTACTTTGAAATTACGTTAAAAAATGAAAATGCTATTTAATTTATTTATATTATTCAAAGCAAGCTTACACTTCCATTTATGTCTCTGTGCGTTAGAAATCACTTTGAAAAACACTCCCTTGCATTTCTAGCCATCTTAAAGAAGGGCAGATAATTTATGTAGCATTTACTTTCTGGAATTTATCTGCCCTTAGCTCAGGCATGTAGACAGAAGGGTGTGCTTAGCTAAGAAAGCCACTACTCTCCTCTTCCAGATAAAAAAAAAAAAAAACATGAAGACTCCTGGCATGTATGACATCATTTTGGCCTAGGCCAGGAACCAGGAAGCAACTGAAGAATTTAAAAAAAAAAGTTTAAAATAACTAAATATAATATACCCTCCTGTCTACTAATGCTAACAATATAAGGATTTGAGATGTTAATGTTTATAAAGGATTTGAATCTGTAACAGATCATTCAATCACACATTGAACATTAGCTGCCAAAGTGACATTACAGAAACGCTATGATGAATAATTTACACAAAGTAATTTTTTTGGTGTTTGCCTTCGTGATAGAAACCGAACACCAGTAATAGGACACAGAAAGGATTTGATTGTGCATCATACAAGCTCTGTGTGACAAATTACCGGCAAGTCATGTTTATAAGGAATTAGTGCCCATAATGTAGCTGCATTTACTTATACATTATTCAAGCCTCATTATTTAATGACAACATTTTATTTAAATGTGGCGGATGATTTATTCTAACCTTTGCATTCAGGATTTCATACAATGAGCGTTTTGCATATGTTTTGCTTATGAATTACCTGAACAATGTCAAAACTGGTCTTTCTCAACTACTGGTCATCCTGCACCATTTTGATCATTCAGAAGATTTTATACAATACAAATATAAAAAGCGCATCCCTTGCATATAAAAACATTTAAGATCCCCTCACTACCGTTGTGCTGAGTTGGTCACTCATACCTCATTGCCAGTCACATGGGTCTGCACTAGTTCTCCATATTTTCGGGGAAAGTTTACTATCTTAATTACCTAACCCACGGAGTCTTTTTTTTTTATTACTAGTATTATTATAGCGTGTACTGTATATATTAACTCCTATAAATCCAAAACAGGTACATAGAGGCACTCGCAGGTCTTGCAGAGGAGTTGGATCAAAACAGCAGCGTTTTATTGTCAACCTCTCAATCAAGCTCCATCTTTCTCAAAACATTATGAGTGCCTCTACCAGTTTTGGATTTATATGGATTTCTTTTTGTGTGGGCACTTGGGCATTTATCGCAAACATATAGGTTGATTTACTAAAGGCAAAAAGACTGTTTACTTTGCAAATGCACTTGACCAAGATCTTAGTAAATGAGGTAAAGCTTCACTTTGCAAAGAATAGCCAATCACATGCAAGGAAAAAAAACAGCACGTTTGCTTGCACTTGATTGGATGATGGAAGTCAGCAGAGCTCTCCCTCATTTACTAAGCTCTGGAGCAACTGCAACTTTGCAAAGTGCACAGTCTATTGGCCTTTAGTAAATCAACCCCATAGAGTGCCATTGCTACACTTGGGATTATCAATTCACGGAAATATGTTAACCTGCATCCCACTCCAAGTGACCTCATATCTGGCGGGACCTAAAGGGATTTTTAATCAACGCACAACAAAATGCTGCTCTATTTATCTGGTTACAGTGGAGTAATCCATTATATCAATAAAAGAAATGTGGAATGATTAGAGATGCAACAAACAGTCTGAACGTGTCTTTGATATGCTATTTGTGTGTTTATTCTCTTTGTTTGAAATGTTGAGAGCTGTACTCTTAGTAATTATGTAATGCTTTCATTTTACATTAAAAACCATTTTAGAATTACATTGCTGCATATATATATATATATATATATATATATATATATATAAATATATATATATATATATATATATATATATATATATATATATATATCTATATCTATATATATTTATATATATATATATATATATAGATATAGATAGATAGATATATATATATATATATATATATATATATATATATATATATATAGATAGATATATAGATAGATAGATAGATATATATATGCAGTAATGTAATTCTAAAATGGTTTTTAATGTAAAATGAAAACATTACATAATTACTAAGAGTACAGCTCTCAACATTTCAAACAAAGAGAATAAACACACAAATAGCATATCAAAGACACGTTCAGACTGTTTGTGGCATCTCTAATCATTCCACATTTCTTTCATTGACATAATGGATATATATCTATCTCTATCTAGATATATATATATATATAGATATATATATTTAGATATATATATATATAGATATAGATATATATAGATATATATATATATATAGATATATGTAGATATATAGATGTATATAGAGATATATAGATATATATAGATATATATATATATATATATATATATATATATATATATATATATATATATATATATATATATAGTTAGTGTTTAGAAATGATATACATTGCACAAAAATAGTAAACCAGGAGCAAACATAATTTGTCTTTCTTCTTCGCTTTAGCTGTTTATGATGTTAATCTTCAGGCAGTTTTCCTGCTACATTCATGCTAACTGGGCCACCACTCATGTTGCATCCTGAAAGAAACAATAGCATTTTATTATTGCATGAAATTAGAAGAGAAAGCCCCAAGGCAGGCAGTCTTAAAACCAGACCCATCCCTCCCTGTGAAAATAGTTCACTTAAATGAAACACGGCCATTCCAGAATAAAGAACAAAATTGTCATTCAGACAAAGGAGCGATTCTGAATCACTGGTGGTCTGAAATGGTAGGTTTTATTGACAAGTGTGACTGGAATTTGAAGAGGACAATCAATAACAAATTATCTGCAATTTCCCTGATAGTTTTGGTGTTAGTGTTTTTTTTTTAACAATGGATGTGTCTGAAAAGGTCAATCATTCTTTTAGACATTTTAAAACTACAAAGGTTGATCTTGTTTCATGCTAAAACCAGAGCTGAGCTAGAATGTTAATATTTAAACATATGAACCTTACCTAAATCCAAGTTTTCAACACAGAGGTTCATTATGTGGATTTTCTTGATCTAGGTGAAGAAGTGGGGTATGAGACCATAGAAATCCCAGCTACAGCTGAATAGCCAGGTAGTAGATGGGGATGCAGTGCAAACCTTGGTCCTTGACACCATGAATAGGTGGTATGTACAATCTTGATATTAATATAGGCAGACAACTTTTCCAGTACAGTTATAGACACAATTGTGGTAATAGTAGGGGATTCCTGAAGAGAACTTTTTTGCTTATCCGTGGCTTAGAACATGGTGGACAACCACCCAACCATTGCACTGATATATGCATTACCAGAGGCAAACAACAAAAAACAAAGCTTATCCCTGAAGTTATTTTTTGCTTCATAATATGATTACATCAATAAATTTTGTGTGTTCAAGTGCACCATCTCGTTGCATATATCATATTTAAAGTTACTTTAGATGGTGTGTAACTAGTTAAGCGGAACCAAAAACTAAGAGTAGATATCTGTTGATGCTTGGACATTTCTCAGGGTTTCCCTTCCCGCTTTTATTCAATAAGAAAGTTTTATTTATTTATTGCAGGTATTTATAGTCAACAGTCTGCATACAGTATATTGTTCATTAGCACCCCTGCCCTTTAGGCTGTGTTCACATATGAGCCGCAGGCGGCTCACAGCAGGGGTCCGGTGCTTCTTGGTTCACCATTTCAGTTCCGCTTTCAGACCGAATTTTTGGCTGAATTCGGGCCTGAAACGGATAAAAAGACGCACAGCATTTATGCGCAAATAGCAACGGACCTGCTGCAGAGATATGTAAACCGGCTCCATAGAGAGCTGGTCAAAATCTCCTGCTATTGCAAATTGAATGCGGAGAATCCAGATCCAATTCGCAATGGTGTGAACCCAGCCTAAAGAACCTACAAGGTCCATATCTCACGTGCATACATACACATACTAGGGCCAATTTAGACAGGAGATAATTAACTTACCAGCATGTCTTTGGAGCGTGAGAGGAAATGAAATAGCCATAGAAAATCCACACAAGGACTGGGAGAACATGTAGACTCAGTGCAGGTAATGTTGTGGTTGGGATTTCATGATCTTAGTGCTTGCCGGCAGAAGTTCTTACTTACTGCTCATGTGTACATCTAGCAACAATCCTCTTGGCTTGCTTGCTCACTATCTCTGTCTCTTCCAGTTCCAGGCAAAATATTCTGTCTCAAGCAGATCTTCCTGTTTTATTGCAGCCCAGGTGGAAAACCTAGCATGGAATAGAGGCCCAGCCTCGCTCCCCCTGGCCATGCTGTAGATATTTAATGAGACAGAAATGTAAATTCTTGCCATTCATAATTTTTTTTCCTCTGGGTCGGTTTAATGGAAACACTGCCACAATCTGGGTGGCAGATACACTCCACCCCAGACTACCTGGTAATTTGAGATGATTGTCACAGTTTGTATTTGAAGACTGTCATATTTGATCAGGCTCGATTCACACTGGTGCAATGAGGGAACCACACGAATTCCTGTGGCCAGTTCACATCTAAATCACAGGCAGTTCACACTGCTCTCAGTGAACCGCAGCAGGTGTCATTATAAAGGTAATGACACCCCCAAATCGGTTTGCAGAACGCAGTGCGAACTGCGGAATTGGATCGCACAGGCCTGAACACCTATGTGATCCGATTCCAGTGCGGACCAAGAAAAGGGTCCTGCACCATTGTGATGCAATTTCAGTTATACAAATTGTATGGGCGAATTTGCATCACACAGACATTGCATATGATGTGCACAGGCATGTGGTGCGAATCACATACAATGTCTGGCATCGCACCAGTGTGAACCGAGCCTTAAAGCATATGTGAACCCTTACCTTGTAAGACAACCCATTCAATTTAAATATAAATGAAAGGCAAACAGTTTATGTATATAAATATACAGTATATACATATATATGTGTATATATATATATATATATATATATATATATATATATATATATATATATATATATATATATATATATATATATATATATATATATATATATATATATATATATATATATATATATATATATATATATATATATATATATATATATAAATACCCTTTCCCCCCTTTTTTTATAAAAGATCACATAATCTCTGTTCTCAGCTGCATAAGGATCTCAGAGAGCTGGGGAAGGAGAAACAGCAAGAGAGCAGACAGATTTCCCAGCGCAACCAGTAAACTGACCACGCTGTGCTCTCATCCTGTTTTTAATATGAAAGCAGAGGGACTGGCGGGATCACCAGGTATATCACACAAGGAACGCAATGCAAAGCGACCAGGATACTTTTTCATACAAGTACATGGTACATATCAGGAATATGAAATATAGGGATAATATATTATGTAATATGCATAATCTATTTCTTGCTTAGTAATTCACCAGTGGTTGGGCCTTGCTGTTCCTCACAGTACAATTTTACCAGTCAATGTCTGAAGAATTCTGTAAAAATAAAAATAAACTTTCTGAGGTGCTATCTTATGGTGGGAGAACTATAGATCTAGATGTGGATTAATCAAAATAGGGAACAATAAGCATGTAATAGTGTGAACGTACATCAAAATTTATTTCAGGTAACTTTTAATAAAATAAGATAAAGTTTACTAAGTCGTTTCTTTAATGTAGGATTTATTAGCAAAATATGTGCTATATCTCTTTAAGATTGGAGCAGTATACTAAAAAAACAATTATAACGTGAACGTATATATATTTGATACATCGTCTGCTGAATTCATTCTGCATCTTTTGTATCCTATATTCAGCTCCAGGAGAGATGCCATTGAGCAGTAAATAAAGAAAATTAGGCTAGTTTTCTGCTTGGCTACACATGAAGTGGTTTTCTATTGTTATTTACTGTAGAAAACATTAAGAACAGATGACTAATGAAATGTATGCACATAATGTAATAACAGAGTGCCACAGGGCTTTTGACATCGTTTTCTATTTCCTAACCAGACAGGCGGAAAGAGAGGGTTTATGAACACATATGTTTTTCTATGTCATCCACTGTACACTTCCTTTCTTCCGGCTGTCAAATTCTCAACACAGTGATGAATTTCACCTCGAACGTTACTGTATTAGTTACAGAGCCGTCAAATGTTCTAGGCCAGGAAAACATTTAAGTGAGGTACGTGGTGCTAAAAATTGTTTTTGAGTTGTACGGTTTCATCTTCCACCAGCAAGTGAGGCATCATTAAATAAACTGAATACCTTTTTAAAATTGTACCAGCCTTTCTTGGACACCCATTTAACACTGAAACCACATTGCACTCATATTTACAAGCAACACGTTCGTAGCTATTGATATACAAGTGGATCCAGATTGGATCTGCTCGTTGACAGAGTGACTGGTGACATTGGTGATATGATATACTGTTGACAGAGCAAGAGTTCAAAGGCACTGGTTGAAAGCTGGATTAAGCATGTCTTATTACAGTCAACTTGTCCTGCATTTAGTAAGAATTAGGGTTACGTTTCTACATCTAAACACTCTTGTAGAAAAATAACAACTGTAAAAAAGAACTTTATTAAAGTGGAACTGTGGTCTGAAACTAAACCACGGGAAGTTTTTTAATTACAGAAGAGGAATACTATGAGGTTGATTTACTAAAGGCAAATAGGCTGTTCACTGTAAAGGGAAGTTGCACGTTGCAAGGGATTTCTTTCCCAGAACTTGTGAATGTGGTGAATGTGGTGAATATTCACTTTGCAAAGAATATCCAATCATGTGCAAGGAAAATATTTAATTAAAAAAAACTGTAATTTTGCTTGCACGTGATTGGATGATGGCTATCGGCAAAGCTTCACTTCATTCACTAAGCTCTGGGAAAAATTTCCTTGGAAAGTGAACAGCCTATGTGCCTATATCAACCCCTATATTTCTTCTGCAGTAAAGGCTTCTTATCTTCCTCTTCGCAATCTTTTTGACAGTATACACTGAGCTGCACATACGCAACTCAGTGTACAATCCTGGCATCTGCCGGGTACTGGGATGAATTAATTCCCGTATACATGCGTGGGTGTTAGGTCATTTCGTACCAGCCAATAAAACTGGCCCAAGATCCTGAACCCAGAAAAGGCAGGGGAGAAGATATTAGCATCAATGAGGCAGCTCACGGATGTTACTTCATTGGAGTGGAGTACAGGTAAGGTTCAAAGCAGAACTAAACCCTTCTATCCTTTTCAACCAAGGGAGCTGACAATCTTAGCTTCAGTTTGATCTGCAACTGTCATGGTGCTGCACATGTGACCAGTCATTTAATGGTTTGACAGCTTGGATGAGCGCACAAGCATAATTGATAGTTAGCATTCCCGACATGTTGCCAATGTAACTGTTTTTTGAAATCATTAAATTGATGGACTTATTTGTGCTTTAATTGGGCTTAAAGCCCAACTGAACTTACAATTTAAATCAACCAAGTACATTCCAGGTGCCTCAACAGATGTTCAAAATCTTGCAGATCAGTTTATCTAATGAATTGTAACATTTTAATCACCTTTTGTTTTGATGTCCCCTGTAATGCATTTAGCTGATTTAAACTTAAAGTTCAGTTGGGCTTTAATTGCCATTCAAAAACAATAGCTCTTTATATTCTCTTTACATCTAGGGTTCCATATCTTCTATCAGCTACATGTAGAGGAATTCTGAAAAAAAAATACAAAAAAACATAGGTCCCTGTTACATAGTTACATATACATAATAGGTAAGGTTGAATAAAGACAATAGTCCATCCAGTTCAACCTGTGTAGGTGTACATGTGTCATTGTTGATAATAATTTCCCATATCCTTGTATATTGTGTTCTTTAAGATGCACGTCCAAGAGTCTTATAAAAAATATCAATACTCCCTGTGCCACTAGCAGAATTTTGAATGAAAATTCAAAACAAAGTTCTTAAATATTGTTTTAAAGATTTTGTTTGCTTTTAAAGCGGGGTTCCACCCAAATTTTGAACAATATCTGTATGTATTCTCTTCCTTGCCTAGATGCTGACATGCCGTTTAAAAAAATTTAAATCGCCGTAATTACCTTTTATTTTTCTATTCTTCTTTGCACTTCCTGGTTCTCCTCCCGTGGGAGTAGGCGTGTTTCTAGCCTCTCCCAGACTCCGCACAGTCTCCTGGGAGCTAGTCTCAGGCTTCCCAGGATGCCACTGAGCATGTGCGGGAACGAGCGGTGAATGCTGGGAGCACAGCATTCACCACATCCAGGAAATAAATGCTTGTGGGCTTCAAATGCCCACAATGAAGATGGAAACCGCCTGCAGTGAATATTATAAGTTATTCTTTCCGACGAAATCTGACACAGGCGGGCATATTACACACAATATGTGAGTATGTAATGCTGAGAAGAAAAGTTTGTGAATGAATAAAAAAAAAAAAAAACGATAGATAGGTGGACCCCCGCTTTAACATTTGATTTTGGAATGAATCGACTTACCACACGAAAACCACATACACTGTTAGAAATTTTTTACATTCAAGAATACTTTTCCATCCCGCTCTTTTGAGCGTTTTCGTCACTGTGGTCAAGAACAAACGTCAATTAACCAAAATACTGATTAGAAAAATGAAAGAATGTTCTTACAACATTCCTAAGCTGGTCATACATAGCTCAATGTTTTTGTTATTGTTCAGCCAGTGGGCTGAGTGAATAAAAATTAAATTGATTTCCTCATCAAACATCCGAGGTAGATGCAGGAATTCTCCTAGCTGTGTCATTGTATTCCGACAGCAGAGAATACACTGATTAGTGCTGCAGCCTATTGGCTGCAGCACTGTTTGAACTAAAGTTTTCCAGCAAGCCCATTCATGAACAGTCGATCAGTAGATCAACTGCTCTCGAATAGGATTGGCCATAGATGAATCAAGCTTTACAAGGAAAATGTTGAACAAAATTCAGCTTTACTTTAGCTACAAAGCTTATCTCTCTGAGCTTTCTTGTCAGCAGGACTAGGTAGATTTACAAAAACTTGAGAGTGCAAAGTTTGGTACAGTTGTGCATGGTAGCCAATCAGCTTCTAACTTCGGCTTCTTCAATTAAAGTGAAAGTAAACCCATAGATTAAACCGTTAAAAAACAGTTACATTCCAGGCACGTGCCGGAAATGTAACTCTCACATTGGTTGTGCTCTCAACCAAACTGTCTAACCATCCAATGGTTGGTGTCATAACTGATCACATCCTGGCAGTTGAAGATTAAACAGAGGCCAAGATGGCTACTTTCTTGGCTGAAAACGATAGGAGGGTTTTCTTCCACTTTAATCTTTGACAATAAAACCTGGAAGCGGATTGGATACTATGCACAGCTGCACCAGATTTCGCACAGTCCAGTTTTAGTAAAGCAATCCCTCGCTGTCTATGCTTGCTGTCCCTATTCTGTATCTTCTTCTCCCACACTGACCGCAGTGATGCAAAAAATCAAAGGAGCTGGATGAAATATTTTTTTTTTCAAATGAATTAAATATTAACAGTAAATGTGGTCTTTTGGGGGAATTCTATTCATTCTAAGATCAAGTATGAAAAGCGAATAACATTTTCATAAGTACTTTCAAATGACATTTATTAAGTCTCTGATGACATTATTGAATGCACTGATGAGATTTTCATGCAAACGTTTGTATGAAAATCTACCAGTGTATGGCGAGCTATAGAATGCATGGCATTGCCTCCTTCTAGGACCCAAACAGGGTAACTAGAGGTCCATAATCTGAAGGTACATCTGCCACAAACACATATATGAATAGTAATACGTTCCGATTTTTCCTAACCTAGGTCTAAAGGAAGTAGGACATTGTGGGATGATGGGCGTGATATACCGAACAACTCTTTATTTATCTTTGAATTATAACATGTTGATATTTTAAAACAATGAAATGTCAACATGGTTTATCCAGTCGTGTCTCCATTAATCTGCTTTATGGTTCTGTCAGGAAAGCCATAACATACACATCATTTATTTCAGCAGTATGCTGGCCTGCTAAAAATATGCAGAGACTTGGCACTGAGTCAAAATCAACCAATCAATTTACAAGTACTAAGATTTCAGATGGTATCATCTGAGATTTCGAGCGAACACAACTGTGTCCTGAAAATAACCTTAGCATTCCCCACGTAATTGAATTAATAGGATTGCAATCTATAACAAACTGTTACATTCTGTAATGACATCAAATAAATAACAAGTAGTCATTTTCTGGTGCTGCTTTTAAAATAAATGTGAGATAAAAAATGATAATATGTGTAATTCATTTATGTGAGACTGACAGCCAGAAACTGGATTGTAGCAATAGATTTTTTTGGTAACATTTAATTAGCTTTTGTTCATTTAAAATTCATGAACAATTTTTGGCGCACATATCATTTTAACAACTAAACCACCCACCCGCAATTTACTGCGGATGAGTGGCCTGTGCAGGTAAAGCCACATACTGGTACATTGCTGCCTGCTTCCCGGTTTAGAGTGCATGCATGTGCCCCGCCCCACCAACACATACTGTGATTGTACATGATGATTCATGGCCGGGACCTGCTGATCGGCTGTGTCCAGTCACAGCCCAGAGCCCTGTGTTGGCAGTCAACACAGGGCTCTGTACAGAGGGAACAATCTCTCTGTTTTTCATCCCTGCCAAGCAAACATAAGAAATAAAGAGATACAGACAGTCCCCCAGTTACAAATGGGTAAGGGACTTCCCGTTTGTTCTTAAGTCGGATATGTTCGTAAGTGCACGCGCAGAATGCCAGAGACGTTGTTTTCCGATGTTCTGTCAAGTAGCCGCGCATGCGCAGACACTGTTTTCCGATGTTTTCCGAGGTGTCCGCCGTCGAAAAGTAGCCACACATGTGCAGAAGGTCACGCAGCCTCCAAGTCGGAGGTTCGAAACTCGGGGACTGTCTGTATGTTAGTAAAAGCACACATTACACATTGTTAGGCACACATTTAACCCCTTGATCACCCTAGATGTTAACTCCTTCCCAGCCAGTGTCATTATTACAGTGATAGTGTATAGTATTATCACTGATCCAGAGACGTGCGTTGAGGTCAGTGGCTGGTGAGGCACTGTTGTAAACAGCGTTCAAACCACACATCCCCACGGTATCACCGCGAATGTTAGAGCGAGAGCAATAATTCTAGCAGTAGACCTCCTTTGTAACTCTAAACATGTAACCTGTAAAAAAATGTAAAGGTCGCCTATGGAGATTTTTAAGCACTGACGTTTGGAGTAGTGTGCGCAATATCACAAGTGTGATATGTTAAGTATCTATTTACTCAGTATAACATCATCTTTCAAATTATACAAAAAAATCAGCTAACTTTAGAATCTTTTTTTTTTATTCATGAAACAGTTTTTTTCCCCAAAAAAACATGTTTGAAAAAAGTGCTGCGCAAATACCGTGATATAAAAAGTTGCAACGAACCTAGGGTGTCTGCTAAAATATATAAATAATGTTTGGGGGTTCTGGGTAATTTTCTAGAAAAAAATGCTGATTTTTACATGTAGGAGAGAAGTGTCAGAATTGGCCTGGGTGGCAAGTGGTTAATTACTATAAGTAAGTCATATACAAATAATTATTATATAGTGTTTTTAAGGTAATTTACTATATTTTCAAAGTCTGTACTCCAGCAGGTGGCTTAACAGAAAAATTACTGAAGTTTTAAGTTATAACTTCAAACCAGTAATTTCACAGTAAATAGATAAATAATCAATTATTATGTTATAAACATATATAGCATATTAATATATTATTGAGCTTAATTAAAAAAGTACCTTTTCAGCAGCAGCGGATTCTCCCTTTTAACTGTATGAGAAAAACGTGGGATTATGGGTAAACCTTATACCCATAAACCCATGTTTTTTCCTTGTAGTTAGGAGGCCTGAGCTGGAAGGTAGCATGTGTCTTTTAGACACATGCCCCCTTCAATGACACTGCAGTGAGAGGAGAGCCTCCACTGCAGCATTTTTATTGGACATCTTGCTGAGCTTGGACCAATAGTGCTTTACCATTGGTCCAAGGCTCCAAACTGTCCATTAAGCTCAGTGCTTCTGACAAGAAGTCAGAGGCACTGTGAGCTCATTCTCTCAGTCTGCTGCAAACAGCATGTGCCAGCTTGTATTTAAACTGGCCGCACTGTATGTAGCTTCTGATAGGCTGTGCAAGGAGCCCTGTATCTCTGGAACCATAGGTGCCAGGAGCCCAAACTTTTGACCAGTGGTGGGGTCTCTGTGACCCCAGGTCGCTGAGCTAAGACCCTCGAACCTAAAATGCCTCCCCTGATTGCACCTCCCTGCACTGATCACTGTATCAGTGTCATTGGTGATGTCAGTGGCAGTTAATCAGTTCCCCCCAGCATCAGTTAGTGTCAAATTTCCCATTGTCTTATAAGTCACTGATAACCGCCATTGAAAAAAAGATGTATAAAATCTGCTAAAAAATTGGCCACATCCCTGATAGATTTGAGAGAAAGAAGACTCCCCTAACAATTGGCACTTATTAGGCTCTGAGGAATGTACAAACAACAAAATGAGAAAATAAAGTATTTATTATTATCAAAAGAAGTTAAAAGAAGTAAAATATTACATATATACAATTACATAGAAACAATGAAGTGTTGAAAGCCACGGGCAAAAAATTAAGCCACTCAATGGTGGTACTGGAGATTGATACAGAAAATCATAACCAACATGTTTCGGAGTCCTTAGAGCTCCTTCTTCAGGGAAGGTTTTAACAATCTTGACAAGTACAGTCTATAAAACAGAACACATATTAGAGCATTCATAGATCAAGGATGGCATAACATGATGTAAACAGAAAAGGAAAGAGGTAGGGAGGAGGAGACATGACAGAAAATACTCACAGTGCCTGGGCATAGATGCAACGTGCATAACCAGCCAATGGTAAAAACAACAGTAATGATGAATCCAGTCAAAATAAAAGCAGGTGTGTGAGAAAGAAATCCTCTTGGGGTGCACTGGGATCACCTAGTGTAGATGGAGGGGAAGCAAGGGGAAAATATGTATATATATAAATGGATTACATGTATATAAGTAGAGTAAAATGTATATAAAACAAGCACCTTATCCTAGAGAAAATTACCCCATAGGAGACGGAAAGAGCCTCAGCTTAAAAGGTAGCTGTTGGTGCCTTTAAAGCTCCCATAGTCACCAAATATCACCAACCAGAGTGGCTTGAGTGGTACTTTCAGTGGGGAAGTCCTCCACAATATATGGTGTCCTGATAACTGCCATTAGTTATGTAAAAAAAAAAAATCCAATATACGCTACATTACCAAAAGTATTAGGACACCTGCCTTTACACGCATATGAACTTTAATATTAGCAAGGTCCGTAAAGGCATGGATCATCGCCTCTGGGGTGGAGAAACTTGACTGGCCTGCGCCTGACCTCAACGCAATAGAACACTTTTGGGATGAATTAGAGCGGAGACTGCGAGCCAGGCCTTCTCGTCCAACATCAGTGCCTGACCTCACAAATGTACTTCTAGAAGAATGGTCAAACCTTACCATAGACACACTCCTAAACCTTATAGACAGCCTTCACAGAAGAGTTAAAGCTGTTATAGCTGCAAAGGGTGGGCCAGCACAATATTGAACCCTATGGACTAAGACTGGGATGCCACTAAAGTTCATGTGCGTGTAAAGGCAGGCGTACCAAAACTTTTGGTAATATAATGTATCTTCCATAGTTTATAGACGCTTTAACTTTCATGCAAACCTATCAATATATGCTTATTGGGATTTTTTTTAGCAAAGACAAGTTTCAGAATACATTTTGACCAAAATTTATGAAATTAGATTTAAACATTTTTTATTGGATATGTTTTATAGCAGAAAGTAAAAAAATATAGTTTTGTTTTTTTTAAATGTAGGTCTTCTTTTTTGTTTTTACTGTAAAAAAATTAAATAATCCAGCAGTGATCAAATACCACTGAAAGAAAGCTCTATTTGTGTGAAAAAAATTATATCAATTTTGTTTCAGTACAGCCCCACATGTCTGCGCAATCACCAGTTAAAGTAAGGCAGTTCTAAATAGGAACAAATGGCCTTGTCATGCAGGGGGTAAAACCTTCTGGAGCTGAAGTGGTTAAGGCCAACTCCAAGGCAACAATTAAATATAAATAGTGCATTTTGCATCAATTACTTTACTCTTCAGTCTTGATTCCAAAAACCTCTTCCTAAGCCATCCCGCAGAGTAATGGATCAATTCACAGTTTCCTCTATGAGCCAAGCTAATTTCCTGCCCTGGGGACCAGACATTTTTCCTTGCTCATTGCCCTCTTAGGCACTGGTCCTCCGAGTTGCTAATATCCTGGAGTTTGTCTTTAGGGATAAATGAGCAGAGAATCTAAGACAGACCATAGCTAACCACTTGTAATAAGAAATGTTATGGGCCCATTCACATTTTGCAGTTCTTGTGCATTTTATTACTTATTATTATTATTATTGCAATACGCCCCAACACAAACCTGTGATTTTGGGGCGGTGGGGGCGTCGGCGGTAAAACTGCGCTATTATTAACGCCGCTTTACCGTCGTTTTTGCGGCAGTATTCAGCCGCTAGCGGTGCAGTTTTAACCCCCGCTGGCAGCCGAAAAAGGGTTAAAACCGCTCGCATAGCGCCGCTACAGCGGCGGTATTGCCGCGGTATAGCCGCGCTGCCCCATTGATTTCAATGGGCAGGGGCGGTGAAGGAGCGGTGAATACACCGCTCCTTCACCGCTCCAAAGATGCTGTTTGCAGGAGTTTTTTTTCTCTCCTGCCAGTGCACCGCTTCAGTGTGAAAGCCCTCGGTCTTTCACACTGGAAAAACAGCAGCGGCAGTTTTAGGTCGGTTTGCAGGTGCTATTTTTAGCGCAATAACGCCTGCAAACCGCCCCAGTGTGAAAGGGGCCTAACTGCAGAGATTTTCCCTGACGTCCTGTTTGGAGATACACCAGAACAGATGTCCACATTGGCAAATTTTCCCATTGATTATGTTCTGGTGACAACTCAAATTTTTAGGTTTTCCCTTTTATTGGTCACCAGGACAAATTGTGTGAGAGTGAAGCTCCCCTGTGAGGACAAAGACAGCAATACATATCTGACAAGGATTTTAATCCTTTCCTACTTTGTGCAAAATGAAAAAAAATAATGACAAAATGTGTCTCTGTTTTATCTTTTTTTGAAGTCCAATGAGGTGCATAACATCTCTTGAGCGTATCTCTATTATTTGAATCTGACAGGTTTATGGCTCTGCCCAAGCATACACTGACACTTGGGCTGTGAGAAAGGAGAGAGAGGCACACAGAGCAGCTATGCCCACCCCTCCCTTCTGCTGCCCATTCAAAGAAGCCTTTGTATTTGTGATTGGACAGGAGTAGGGGAAGGAAAGGCATAGCAGCTGAACCGACTCCAATATTGAAGATGCCAAGACCTGAAACATAATACAGTAATAGCGAAAACTGATGTAAAAAATAGAGATAAGCCTAGGAGATGTCATGCAGCTCCATGGACTTAACTCATAGTGTGCCTTTACTTTTTACTAAGGAGCTGAATTTCTGGAATTCAGCTTTAATGTCTGCTTGGAAATAGTTTTTTTATAAATTATCTTAGCGTTGCCATTTAAGTGTTTGAATTCATTTTGTTGATCTAGCTGGCAACGGGCATTTGATGCCTTCATCATTTATTCTGTTTGCTGTTATCATATTTCAGAATGAGTCCCAAAGTGTTCCAGAACTCATTGGGAGAAATCAGCCTTTAGGAATAAGCACTGTTTTTCTATTACCCATACTCAATTTTCAACGTACACTATCCTATTTCCAATTAATTATTTACTATGGTGTCACACCCCATTTCCATTTTCTGCTTACTGTTTTGCTAACAACCTCGTGAGAATTCTGATGCTGACAGTACAGTTCATTTATTTTACCCAAAATTATACATTCTTTATGGAGACCAGCGGATAATTGGCATGTCTTTCTTTTCATAAACAACTTGGGCAAAAATTTCAATACATTAATTTTTTTTTTGCTGACTCTGTAAATTGTAAAGAGTTAAGAAAATATAATTTAAATGTTTTGTGCAGAATACACAGTTTCCAGATGTGTATTCTCCAATTAAGTGAAAGCGCAATTGATAAATGGAGACAATATTGATCCGTTTTTTTGTTCATCATCATACATAGGAATTTGTTCTTTCCCACACTATCTCAAAGTACATATAAAGACATTGGGGTTTTAAAACTTTACAGTGCAGCTAAAGAATTAAAAACTTTAAGGTTAACATGCATAGGCAACGCATTCTACCAAAGTTTTGCCTTCTAAATGACCCCCGAATATTGGGTTTGTATAGATGCAGGCTAAGTTGTCCCTGGTTCTGAGCACCACTGTGAAGGACATGCTAAAGCTGGACATACATGGCCATCCAGCACCGGCAGTTGTCAGAATGCAGTAGGGGCAACCAAACAGTAACCGCAAGTGATTGGCGGCAGTCACTGTACAGCTGGGAATTATTTGGTTCCTTTGATTATGAGATAAAAGATATTGGGCAGTAGGGTGCCATCAGGGCCACCAACTGTTTGGATTTGATTGTAAATGACCATCTAAAGTCTTGTAACAGCTGATTGTCTAAACCTTTAAAGTAAACAGAAAGTTAAACCTTATCCCCCTATATACTTATATATAAATACATGCTGTAAATCCCAAAAATGAGGCTTGCTGATTGGAGGAAAAAAGATCTTATCAGTGAGCTGCTGTTTCTTCTTTATCCAGTAATAACCTTGACCAATTATATTGCTTTTACTGCATTGAAAAAAGTAGAGGATCAGGACTTTGTACAGTGTTTGGTGGGGGCATATATTAGACAAATGTCTGAACAGGCTACAATTTTATGGCAGCTAAAATAGTATATTGTATACTACTGGTTTGTTTAGATGTTTGTCTACACCAACCATATATACACGGATTTATTTTGTTCAGCCTTTGGGCTGAACAAAATAAATCTAACAGATTCTTCCACGCTTAACTGCTTAATTGCACAGATAGAGGAATCTCCCCTGCTGGCTATTGTATTATGACAGCCGGCACCTGCAGCTGACAGAATGTTCTAATAGTTGCTGCATCTGATTGGATGCAGCCACTGTTTGGCTATCAATTTTCCACCCGGCTCCTTCATCAAAAGGTGATTGAACAATGGGGTGGTGCTGAAAAAAGGCCACCCATGGCTCAAATTGTAACCAATTCATCAGGAATCTGCTGAAATTCAAACTGTGTAAGGCAGTCTTTATACTTTAACAATTTATAAAAACATAGCAAATCTTTACATTTCTGGCCCTATATACAAAAATGGGTAACTTAAATATGGAATAAATATTTAGGGATGCTTTAAGAAGGATATATAGGGCAGACACATAATTGCCTCCCTAAGACACCACCTAAAATTTTTAGAATGGTACTACAGAGTCCTCTGAAACAATATCAGATGTGACAAGAACCCTAACTCATCGATAAAGTGTTACTTCATGCTGGCCCCTTTTGCAGGTGTAGCTATGTAAAATATACTATACTGTTACTGTTTAAAATTCTGTAACACACTGTCTAAACCTGCTCTGCACATGCTCAGTTCCTCTCCATTTTTGGCATTGTGCTAGAGGCCGATCTGCTGACAGCCTAAAGATTTACTGCTGCTCAGGGGCGCTGGGCTTCAGCAAAATGGTGGCCTCCAGCAAGAAGAAACAGGAACAATGCTAAAGGTAATTTACAGCACACAATCATTTTGGTAGCATAATTATTCATCTAGAATGTATGTTCCTTGCTAGAAAAAAACATTTTTTATCAAGTTGTTATGGGTAAAGTTCTGCTTTAATGAAGGATTTGAGTATATGCATTTGTTAATGTGTAGCTATGTTCACTTTAGAGTAGTTGTAAAGCCTAAACATTTCTTAAATTTTAAGGTAAACAATGTAAAGTATCAGCATCCACCCCCCCTTTACTTACCTGAGCCTTCATTCGACCCAGCACCATGCACATCTGCAGCTCTTCTCTCCCCTCAGTTCTGGGTCTCGCTAGCTTTGCTGGGGCACCAGGAGCCATTGGCTCCCAGTGCTGTCTATCAAAGCCAGTGATGAGAGCGCAGGGCGGGGCCGACTACCGCTGTCTGTGTCTGTGTCCCGCATGCTATATAAATCCTGTATATTATAATGATTGCTATGAATGAAAAAAAAAAATACCTTTACAATCACTTTAAATACCCAATCTTGTTCAGATGAAATAAATAAAAAAATAGTGTTTTAGACGATTGGATAACTGATTTGAATCTTCACTTATGGTAAATATTCTCAATAATTTTCGCAAATTGGCCTCCACATATCATAAAAATACAGACTTGCTTACATTACCAGCACCGGAAGGTGGAATTCTCATACTAGTAACACGGATGTGCCTCTGTATCAAATGTTTGAAAACCTTAATGCCATTACTGGAAGCATACTGTCAGCTTTCAAAGCTATAAATAATTAACTGCGTTAATTGTAAATGCGGGAAAAACATGATAGAATTTCATCAGGATCCAATTTCCTCTAAAAACAGACAAATATAATAAGGTCTGAGAAATAACCATTAGAATACATTGAAAGCTCAGAGTCTTCATGGGTGGACTGACTCTCAGCATTGCACTCCTCTAACCTTTCAGTTCACAGGAGCAGGGGGACGCTTTGCTGACAGATTCAAACTGAGTCACACCAGAAGTAATACTGTTATGTCTGCCGCTGTTGTTTTTCTCCTGGTTTTCGGTATTACGTTCCCAAGAAATGAAAATAAAACACACACTGCAAAATGACAACCGTTTGACTAAGTGTTTGTTCAATCTTTCAACAGTGCTTGGAGCCATGCAAGGAAAACTGGGACTTGAAAAAGAATAGCTGCCAAAGTCTCTGTGAGGTATGTCGGATTTATTCTGTACCAGGAAAGTTTTTTCCTCTCATAAAAGATGCCATGTTGAAACCTAAACGATGTCTTTGATATTGGTAATCCTCTGCTTTTTGTTTTGGGTTCGTTCGTAGCTGCTTTTTCCTTTCATTTAAATTGAAACAAACGTATATTCCTAGGGGGTATTTTTTGAGTTTCTATTGCAAAGATTTCCTAAAAGTGATTTTTTTAAATTTAAAAAATTATGATTTTTATTCTCTCAGCTTTCTGTCCTTATAACTAAAGGGACGTACATACGAGCCAAATATCATATGGCATTGGCCGGTTTCTATTGACCCGTTTCTATTGGTCCATTTGGCCGGCTTCTGTGGAAGGGGCATGACCGAAAAAGGTCTGCCAATTGTCACCCAATCAGCGCTCTCAGCCAATAGCTGAGAGCACTGACAGGTGTGTTCTGGCGGGGATGGGGTTGCTGGACTAACATCTAGTTGTTAGTTCAGTGGCTCCTCCTGAGCTCTTTTCAGTGGCTCCTCCTCCTCCTTAAAATATAATAGTGTGTACCTGGCTTAATGCCCTGTACACACGGTTGGACATTGGTCGGACATTCCGACAACAAAATCCATGAATTTTTTCCGACGGATGTTGGCTCAAACTTGTCTTGCATACACACGGTCACACAAAGTTGTTGGAAAATCCAATCGTTCTGAACGCGGTGACGTAAAACACGTATGTCAGGACTATAAACGTGGCAGTAGCCAATAGCTTTCGTCTCTTAATTTATTCTGAGCATGCGTGGCACTTTGTGCGTCGGATTTGTGTACACACGATCGTAATTTCCGACAACGGATTTTGTTGTCGGAAAATTTTATAGCCTGCTCCCAAACTTTGTGTGTCGGAAATTCTGATGGAAAATGTGTGATGGAGCCTACACACGATAGGAATTTCCGACAACAAGGTTCTATCACACATTTTCCATCGGAAAATCCAACCTCGTGTACAGGGCATAACTGTTATCTGTTAGCAGTGTTGTCAGCCCTGCCCAGTTCTCTCCATGGACTACAGATCACCTCCAACCCTATTTTATAGAGATAAGGAGAAGGGGATATGTTCTGTAGTCCTAGCACACTTTTTGTAAAAAATAAAAAAATATAGCTTTAAAAAGATAACGAATGCAGCCATCTCAGTTAATGACTGGTAAGCTGCAATAAATAACATGTTTGTTGAACAAATCAAGTTAAACAAATCAATTCTATAAATTCCAGTTTGCTGATATGTTGACAGATTAAGAGTGAACAAGTGCAAGAGGCCTATATATATTCAGTTAAATGAGAGTAAGCCTGCTTTAAGAAAAAATAAGTGACATTGTTCATCAGACACCATAAAATACCTGCATCTACCAGTTCCACCGATCTGCCACTGGTGTCTACTGAAAACCATGTGTTCATGATGACTATTGGAAAGTCAGTATTTATATAGAGTTTAGTGCAGCCCTCCAAGCCTGATCACAATGCTGGAGCATGGCCATTGGCTGCCATTGGCTCAGCACAAGGCCCCGATGATAGGGGCTATCACTGTAGTAGTACTGATGATAACAGTGATAGTCAACTACACTTAAGCAAACCACAGATGATTTGATTTCCTTTTCTGCAGTGTTGATTGGGGAATCCCTCTGCAGTGCTGTTGTTTTCTGCCGGCAGGAGAGGGTCGCAGCAAACCTTTGCAGTCAGCAGGACACAATGATTACTGCTAGCTGCTATGCCCAGCAGCAGTAATCACATGCAGAAAATCCAACAGGCTGGTTGTACTGAAGTCGATCGATGGATCGACTTCAGTACAACCAGCTTGCCCATGCATGGATTGAATCTCCAACAGCCCCTATTGAACCGGCTGAGATTGAATCCATTTTTTTAATTTTTTTTGTTCAGTCAACAGATTCCACCATCCAGACAAATGAGGTGGATGAGGGAATCTCCACTTGGGATATTGTATTCTGACAGCGCCACCCGCAGCTATCAGAATACACTGACTAGTAGCTACAGCTGACTTGCTGCAACAGCTGACCGCAAAAAATTCTCCAACATATTCATAATCAAGCAAGTAGGGTCTCTGCTGAACTGGACAAATTTTGTTCAGTGTATGGCCAGCTTTATTTATGGTATATTTATGTCTACATTTGTCTAAGGTGGACCATTGTAAGCCTGGAGTTCAGCTTTAATATCTGTTTCCTTTAACTCAAAAGCCACCTGTGCACTTTTAGTTTCATATACCCTGTCTGTTGATGGGCCACATATCAATTTGCTTATCTCTCCATGCTTTTCTGGAGTCAGTAGTCGATATAGTAACAAGAGAGTTTAGCATTTCCTTCTTAGTCTGTTATTGTTCAGAACTGTATATCATGTAATGTCCTCTGGTCCTGTTGTAAAAGTTCATATGAATTCATTCTGTTTCAAGTGAAGGGATGATTCACTTAGTTACTATGCACAAGGAATAACTTGGGATATTCTTAGATTTGTCTAACTGCCCTTAGAGTCATTTTAGGTAAGCCTGTCTGCTACTTTAATTAGCACAGCTTGACATGTTAGGGGTGGCATTGCCAGGAGGAGCAAAACGTAAGGTAGACAGAAACTTATCAGATTGGCTCAGATTTATTGTACAACCTTGGAAATACATTGCATCTCAATAATGTTTTGGAAGCTGTTTTGCTAAGAAATTGGACACTGTTTTAGTCATCAAACCAGATTTTTTTTTATATTCTTAATTAAAGCAAAATCGACATAGGCATTAACATAAACATAAAATGCGATTTTAGAGAGGTTGCGGAGCCTCCAAAGTTAGATCTTCTGCAGTATACAGTTGGTAACTTTAACAAAAGTCTGAACTCAAGTATGTCTCCCCTATCTTCCAGCCCAGGGAAAACATTAATAAAGAGGAATTTTAATAGGGACATGCAGAAGAAATGTGACTTATGTCTGTGTTCTAAGGAGTAGAGAGTGCCATTGTTGACCTTCCCTTCTCCTTCTTGGCTTCAGTATTTTTTGAGTCACTAATAAAGAACGTAATGGAGGTTAGGTGGTCTGATTTTTCTGATTTGCATTCTTATTCCAGGATAGTGAATCAGAAAATCCTGAAGCCAGAGGCAGGCAGGTGACTGGCTTCATCAGAAAGGGGTCAACAGTAGCAGCCTACACATTTCTTTGAGCACAGGTTTCCTTCACCCACGTCTTCCTCCAACTTCTGCAGCAGTCACCACTTGGCTAAGCTATAGACTGTGTGGTAGATGATTCGCCATGGATATTATGAAGTTTGCTCACTGACACACATGCTGCGGAAGTGGCTGCTGAAGGACGTGGAGCAGAAAAATGCTTGGGGCTGGACAAAGGTAGACCAATGACTCATTTCTCTTTGGAAGAGAGAAAATTCAGATTTGAAGTTTTGTCCATCAACAGTTCAACACATGCCACGGACGTCTATCAATATTGTTCTGTAGCCTGAAGTTCTGCTTTAATATTTTCATCTAGCAGACACAAAAGGAACATAAAAATGCAGAGTAAATACACCCACACATTTGAGATTCGATCAGTTGTTAAATGACAGTGAAATATTTATAGTGTTTTCTTCCGAGAAACACAGCTATATTTTTGAGACTGAAACTTGGAGTTTTTATAATGTGTGGGCACATAAACAGTAATATGTTAATAAATTATCTCTTCCCACAGTTTCCCTGAACATATGCATTTCAGAAAACAAGCGTATATTTTCTCCAGACAGCTTCATACACTGTCCCAGCCTGATGATGTACAAATGATTTTTTTGTATAAGTCCAACCAATCCTTCATCCAGTTTTTATGTCTGGAATTGTCTCTTAATACGTGATCCTTCCTACTGTTGTAACGGGGGATAGAGGGGTTCTTGCTGTACCAACTCATTGGTATAAGATGTCATGTTTTCAGTTCATGAAAATTTGTTTGTGTCTTGAAGGACCACTGTTGAGAAAAATCTTGTATTCTCAGAACTGTGTGTAATAATAAAAAAATATAGTATTCTTATATTAAAGTGGAATTCAAGACTATACCCAACTACTCCTAAAAATGCTACATGCTCCCCCTAACACCTATGCTGAATAACCTGTGTGAGAAAGATGTATATACTTAGCTATTTTTACACCTCTCAGGTCCAGTTACGTGATCTTCCCTGTGTCAGTTAGCAGCAGCTGCAGGGGAGAGGCAAGAGTGCTCAACAATGGCTGGAAATGTTTGGAATTGGTGACGTCAACCATAGGTTCCTATGGCCCATCTGTTGTCAGCACCCTCTCCTCTCCCCTGCAGTCTTTGCTGGCAGACACGGGGGAGGTCGCGTGACCAGACCAGAGAGGCCTGAAAATATGTAAGTTTATATATCTTCCTTACACAGGTTAGTTGGCATAGGTGTTAGGTGTGGAGAGGGAGCTTTTTAAAGATTAGTTAGGTATAGTCTAAAATTTCACTTTAATTCTTTTTTTTTCCACATGCCTTTATTGATATTTTTCTTCATCTTTTAATGTGGGTCACCTTTTATTCCCATGATTTAAGTCTTTTTTAACTGTTGCTGCAAGTTCTCCCCGTTAGGCTGGCCATATATTATGCAGTTTTCTTTCCTTCAACCTGTGGTTGAAGGAAAGAAAGTCATTCGTTTGACAGTGTTAATGGGGGAATCCCTGCTCTGCGCTATTGTGTTCTGGTTTCCCCGCCATCAGAATACAATGATCACTGCTGGTGGCCATAGCCGTCGGCAGTGATCATACAGAAAAAAAAGACTAGGCTGGTTGTACTGAAGATAGATTGACTTCAGTACAATTTGCCTTCCTATGGATGGATTGAAACTTCAGCTGGTTCTTGCTTAACCAGTCAAATCCATCTTTGATCCATCTATGGCCATCTTTATTGTTACATTGCTGGATAACTTGGTCATACGTAAAAAAAATTATAAAGTGTGAAATAACAAAAACCCAATTCATATACTGTATGCTTTCACGTATTAAAGTTTACCTAAACGCAAGAACAAAAGTGAAATATGTTGCAGGTTACCAATCCTTTGATATTGTGGCTGCATTAGTTGGCCCTTTTCAAGCTTTTTTTTTGCTTAATTTTCACCTAGGAAAGGACTACAGAACACTTCCCCCTCCTCTTCTTCATAACATAGAGGGAGGTGCTCTATAATCCACAGAGAGGGCTGAAAACAATGCTAACTGGTAACAGTCAGTAAAGCAGAGAGCATAGAAAATTAAGCTCACAGAATTTCTTTTTCTTTTACACTTATCGAACAGAAATAATGAAACATTTTAAGATTTTAGGTTGTATATTTAACATACCAAAAGGGAGCAAATAAGAGAAGTTCATTGTTAGGGTTTACATATACTTTAACCACATACAGTATAATGCTTCCAAATGTATATTTACAGACCAAGAGGGAACAAAGAAGAGAAGTTCATTATTAGTGTTTAAATGCACTTTAACCACAATTTTCAGAATTCAATATTTTTTAGCAATAGTGATCCCTTAATTGTGCATTGACTAAGGTTCCAGACAGTTAACCACTTGACATGGCTAGTTTTACAATTCTCTTTTTGCCAACTAACATTTGCGGTGCAGCTGTAGACAGCGCAATTCTCTGTAAATCTGTTAGCCTCTCGCTGATTAGTGATTGAACCTATATTTAGAACTTCAAAGACTAGTAATGAAGAGCAAAACACTTACGGCTCAAGCAAAAAAGAGCAAGAAAGAGAAGGCCATGGGGCAAATTAGACCCCAAGGGATAATAAACAGTTTTAATTAACTAGCTGCAAATTTGCAATTCACAGGCGGCTATCCTTTTCTTTTCACATGAGCATTGCTTTTAACTTAAATCATTACAGAACTGATAAACCTTACATTCATCTTGTTTTATTTATATAATAGAATTATTAACAGCATCTATAATTATAGGCTTAATCTCTGGGTGATTAGCTGTTCAGAATGTTTGTAAGAATAAAGGCTTGTTTCTGTGCAGAATTATTCTCTAATCAGCAGATGTTAGAAGGTGGATACAAGTAGTCAGGTCAAAGAGGTAAAATTGGGCATACACTTTGACTTTATCAAGGCTCTACTTCGAAAAAGATATCCTTGCTTATTACAAAATATATGGAGAATGCTATGAGCCCAGAGTAGCACCCTTCTAGTTAAGCTGCTAGGCAAATTTTGTTTTTGGCTTCCGCTGTAATCACAGGAGCAATAAGTGTTTCATTTGGTCTGTTCATAGCTTCACAGGCTAGGAGCTTGATTGCTTTCCCCTGCCTCTAGGAGAAGCTTCTAGAGCTTAGGACAGGAGAATCTAAGTATCCAGCCTGAATATTTAGCAGGGCCTAGCCAATCCCTGGGCCCAGATGGTGATTGAATCTCTGTAAAATAGCCTAGAGCACTGAACTGAGGGGTTCTTCTGTCCCCAGTGTGTGAATGGATCTGTGAGCTTCAGGGTACTGCTTACCTCTGACGCCCTCCTTATGTTGATGCTGGGTCTATTTTGGGGCTGCACCTATGGACTGACTATGAACCAGGACTTTGTGAGTATAGCCTCTTTGCTATCTGCACTTTCATGGTCTTCAGCTGTGCATCCATAGACTGTCCAAGTCCTTAACTACTTGTGCTACATACTGCTGCATGGTCTTCATTTGTCCTTGAACTACTGCTGCTGACTGAGAAGTGTACTCCTCAAGCTGTGTTAAGCATTTTGGAGTATCGCACACCCCGTTGCACCATATTCTCAATCGGCTTGTTGCTTCCGTGTGTAACCTTTGGTTGTATCATGCATTAGTGTCCTGGATTCCTATTTATTTTTGTTACTTCTGCTGCTATGTTCCTCTCAATTTAATCCTAAGCCTTGGGGTCATTGTGTGGAATGGACTCTATTTGTTTCTCAGATGCCCAATCAGGACCAGGGTTTTGGTAAGGCAAAATAAGCTGGCTGCTCAGGGAGCAGTACTGTAGGGTTAGTTGTCCAACGTATAATCATTTTCTCCATCTTTCTTATTGAAAACTGGGCAATAGTGGGAAATAATATAAGCTAAAGCAGATCTAAATAGAGGGTTGGGGGGGATTGTCAGTTGTAATAATGTGTATGTATGCAGAGCATGCCTGAAACACTAGGACACACTTACCTTTGGCCACACTTACGCATTGTCTGTTGCAGATAATACCCTCTTTGCAGATGCTTCTCCCACTGTAGACACCTTTCATTGATAGGGTAATAAGATGTGTATTCTGGTTTGCCATGGGACTGTGACAACTGCGTTACTAAGGAGGGCACAGCAGAGCAGAAAATACACTGAACACAAGATAGACATCATCAGGCCCTAACAGCTAATTAAAGCATAGTAACATATTTACAGAGCAGAGCTAGAGTAGACATATATAAAGTGGCAGCTCCATAAAGCACAGAAGCTCAACGTGATGTTTATTTATTTATTTACTTTATTGGTATCCAGATCTCTTATCTATGTTTCCCTCTTAGAAAAATCTGTCAAGAGAAAAATACATAGTTTGCCTTTGCTGACCTCCCATTCTGAAATGTTAGTTGCCTGGCTGTCACACTGGTTTCAATACTTTCTGGGTCACTGACCAGAAGTAGATATATAGATAGGGATTCCTGATGTTTCACTATTGAGACCAGGCACAGCCAAGCCATTGGTATTTTCAAGACGAGGGCAATAATGGCAGCACTTATCAAAATGAATACAATAAAAAATTTGGAAGTGTGAAAGTAAAAATGTGAAGTGAATATTAACAAATAATTTCTTGAAAGTAATCACTGAAAAAATAAATGCTCACGGAAAATACTATATACTTTCCTTTTAATGGGAGCAGCATTTTTTTTGTAGGCCATACATGTTTATGTAAATCCTGATGAGAAAAAGATTAATTCAAATCATCTGTTGACAGCTGATCATATGAAAGTTCTGACTGCCCTAAAGTAGATTTGTAATAACAGTTCATACCTGCGTGAAAATTTTCTTCAACATCCCCCCAATGCAGCAGCTGTTCTTTGATTCCTAGGTTATTTACTACTCTGTACAAGTTCAGCTTTTACTATGAGCTCCATGAATGCCCTGGAACTAAACAGTGGCCCAGGACAATCAATGATGCTTTTTCAGACCAAGATTGACCAGTATTTTCTACCAGATCCTATTTAATGCATGCATCTATGCGGCCTCATTTACCTTCACGGAGCTCTTCATTATTTTTTTAATTTCCTCTGTAGCATCACAGGAAAAAATACATGTCTTTCTCTTTGTTTCAGCCGCTGTTTCCCAAGAAGCACTATGAATGTTTAACCAGCTGCGAGTTTCTCAAATCCATTGTGTCGGCGAAGCAAGGTGAATGCCCGGCTCCAGAAAAAGCCAGTGGATTTGCAGCGGCTTGTGTTGAAAGTTGCGATGCAGATAATGAATGCTCTGGGGTAAAGAAGTGCTGTTCGAATGGATGTGGACACACATGCCAAGTACCTAAAAACTTGTATAAAGGTAGGAAGCGTTTGGCATTTCAAATGAGTCAAAGAAAAGTTCGCTGTACACCATATATTAATAATCGCCTTGTACATTTTTCAGCTTGACTACTGTATCCAAAGCCATGTACTGTGCATTTTGCTTATGTATACAAATGTGTGTAATTACTTACCTCAATCCTGCATAACCACTCGAGGTTGGCATCATTTTTTTCCTGTTTACTTTTTTCCTGCAGTAGCTGGCACTCTCCATCATCATGCAGTGACCTAGCACATCAAACTGGTGCTGCTTGTGTGTTAGGCGATCTTGGTCCTGTTTTTACAGCAATTTGAATGTTAGAACAGAAATACATGTGCATGAATACTAAATCCAGGAACAAGAAACAATCTCAAGAAAGACCTCCAAAAACAGGTTACCTGATCAACTTACAGAGAAACTTTTTGCCAGTTGCAGAGGGTACCTGTACAAATTGGTGGGCGTTGTTGATGCTTTTCAATTAAAAAATATTAGCTGTTTGTAACTGTTTAAAAACTGTACCTTATTTCAACTGCCACACATTTATACTCATCCTTTCTCCTACATAGTAAACAGTAACAGGGGATCTCGTTGTGTGCTCATTCCCTGCTAAGCAGTAAAAGCAGCAAACAGTACACTTACAATTCCAATACAATTTAATACAAGAGGAACCAGAGGGCCCTGCTCGTTAGGGCTTACAATCTAGATAGGAGAGTCAAGTGATACAAAAGTTAATAACTGCGGGGGTGAGCTGATGAAGAAAATTAAAGTACAGTTGTTAGGTGGAGGCAGGATAGGCTTTTCTAAAGAGAAAAGTTTTCAGGGATCGCCTAAAAGTGGATAGAGTTGGAGATAGTCAGACAGATTGGGGTAGGGAATTCCAAAGGATGTGAGAGGCTTGGGAAAAGTCCTGGAGGTGAGTATGGGAGGAGGTGACGAGGGAGCTAGAGAGCAGGAGGTCTTGGGAGGAATGAAGAACGAGATGGTTGGTATTTTGAGACCAGGTTAGTGATGTAGCTGGGGGCAGAGTTGTGGATGGCTTAGCAAGTTATTGTTAACATTTTGAATTGAATTTGTTGGGTGAGCGGCAGCCAGTGGTGGGATTGGCAGAGAGGGGTAGCAGATGCCAAGCGGTTTGTAAAATGGATGAGTCTGGCAGCAGCATTCATGATGAACTAAGGGGGGGGGGGGGTAACCTATTTAAAGGTAAGACAATGAGGAGGGAGTTGCAGTAGTTGATCACTGTAATAATGTCACTGGTGATGTCAGTGGCAGTTAGTAAGTTGCCCTCAGTGTCAGATTGCCCGCAACAATATCGCAGTCCCGTTATAAGTTGCTGATCGCCACCATTACTAGTATAAAAAAAGTAAATTAAATTAAATTCCAGTACATATCCCATAGTTTGTAGACACTATAACTTTCACGCAAACCAATCAATACACTTATACACTTAGGATTTTTTTTTTATGACAAAGAAATGTAGCAGAATACATTTTGGTCAAAATTAATTAGGAGATTAGATTTTTAAAATGTTTTTTATGGGATATGTTATAGCAGAAAGTAAAAAATATTGTTTTGTTTTCAAAATTGTCAATCTTTTTTGTTTTATATAGTAAACAATAAAAAAATCCAGAGGCAATCAAATACCACCCAAAAAAAGTTAAATTGTCAGTGATAGCAGCGCAGTGCCGAAATGCAAAAAAATAGCCTGGTCATGAGGGGGGTAAAATCTTCTAGAGCTGAAGTAGTTAATCACAACTCATTCCCTCTACACCATTTGCATCCATTATGTATCACCTTATTATCTACTCATCTGCATTCTGGAGCTACCAACCAACAAGATACCCGAGTAGCTGTTGACGTCTTATCTTTACTGCATGATTGCAGGTGTCCACGCATGCTTCTGTTTCTTGGACACATCTAAAATAGATCTTGTCATTTTGAAAACTCTTTGTGGTCCCCATAAAGATGAATTAGTATGTCTGTGATGTTTCAAGCACATTCTACTGTTCAGAAGGCAGAGATCCACAGAAGAATAGTTCCAACATGACCTACGAGTATTACGTATAATAAGCTCTGTTGTAAATGTGTAATACTTTAATCTAATTTTATTTTATTTTTTATTGAAATGCCAGTACCTTTCAGTAATTTTTACCAGAATATAGTAACTATCATAACAAGCAACATACCAATCGTAATCTGTTCTTACCAAGTATGGCCTGTTTAAAATCACGAGTCATCCATTGGAAACCATTTTAATGATAGTATTGCATATAGAATTGGTCATAACTAATAGCACATGTTTTATGACAGCTGTCATTCATGCCAAACATCACACAACTCTTAGAAATAAGTCTGCATGGTAGCTATTATCGTATTATTAATTTAGCATTTCAAAAGGAGTTTCTGAAGATATACATTAATGCATTTAAATCATAGTACCAGTGTAAGAATGTTCACATGAAACTCTGTCCCAAAATATTGACATATGTTGTAATAGGTTAAAAGTTTCCAGGTTGTTAGTTGTTCCCTTATGGGAAGATATTACCATATAGTTTAGTAATGCAGTGTATTGAGTCATAAAGACATTCAGTTCAGTGGTCCCGACAAATCAAAACAGAACACTTACTTGGTCTAATGTAAAATATATGGACGCCTAATTGCAAATGAATGGCTGGATGTTGGTCAATGTCAGTTTCGGAAAGCCAGACTGGCACAGTGTCATAATCATGGCAAACTGAGGAATGTTTGTCACATTGTTTTCTGGACCAAACAGTTAAAGAATACATTTCCTTTATTTAATTCACTCGTGGCAACCTGTCCAATTACCACTACCATACCTGATTATCAAGGCTTTAGGCATTCCCAAAGCAGAATGTTTTCAAAGCTTATTAGCTGTGCTCTAATATATAGCTTATGAAATGTAATAATGTACTTATTTATCTGTAGTTATAAGTTATTTATTATAAGCGGCCTCTTATATGACTTAAAGAAGAAGTACAGCCGAAGCTCATTTGCTTGTACTTCTCCTGTGGATCACAGAAGTGTAGTTCGTTCTGCGCTCCTGTGACCTATTTTCAGCAGACCGCGGGCTGACGTCCCAGAGCCAGTCCAAGCTCAGGAAAGATCGTGACCATATGGTCGGGATCCACCCAAATACCTGGACTGGCACCCGGTTTAGCCTCTTAGCCGCTGAGAGCTTGAGCCAGCCACTCCAGCCCCCCCTCCACAGGCCAGTGAGCATGGGGGGGGGGCAGAGCAGACAGCTGTGACTGACAGTCACTAGCTCTCTGCTTAGGGAGCTCTGAGAATCGAGTGATCGGTGGTGTTTGATCACTCGGTCCTCAGTCTTAAAGCTGACAGGGGACAGATACAGAATCAGACCAATGCTGCATCCACCTAGGTAAGTATGATTCTACAATAAAAAAATACCCATACTTTTCTTTTAACAGGCATCTTAACATTGGCTCAGGTTTTTAGGTTTTCAAGGCCCTTGCCTTCTTATATGGCTTTAGGATTCAGGTTCTAGGCCTTTTGGTGTTGTCTTACAATTTAAATAGTGATCAATCCCTGTAGTCATGAGTTCTGTTCACCTCTCATACTTCTCTATTGGTTCATCACTGTTGATTGATAACCTTATTGAGCAAAGTGATATGAGAGGGGGAGTAGGACATAACCACTGACTACAAAATCTGGTTGCTGTTTGCCTAATACAGTGCCTTGAAAGAAAGTGTGTATAAAAAAAATACCCACACATACTCACTTCCATGCTGCAGCATCAATCTGATGCTGCAGTAGTCCAGCGCTGGCTCTAAGCCCAAGAATTGAGCAATCACATGACTGCTGATTACTCAGTTATCGGTCTTCACTGAGCGGAGAGCAGTGACTGGAGAGAGGGCGAGAGAAGCTGGCTTAGGCTCTCAGTGGCACGCTGAGAGGCTGAATCAGCTGCCAGTCAGGCATCCAGGTGGATCCCGACAATATTTTTTGCCTGCTGTTGGCTGATTCTGGGCCAGAGGAGTGCAAAAGTAGACCTAGAAGAGAAGTGTGACCAAAAGTAGCTTTGGCCATACTTCTCTTTTAAGCCTCAGGGCATTCTAATAGAAAGTGGAGTCTACAGGCCGGCATCCGGGGAGTTTGGTGTGCCATTACTTGAACAGAGCATGCTTTGTGTCATTTTTTCCAGTATACAGGAAATGTATCATTGTACCCTAAAATAGTTTAAAAAATAGAATTTACTTGTTAAAAGGGATCAGTCTTGACTGCCAGGGTTACTCCGTAACTATCTGATCTTTTGTCTTATTGATGAAAGATTTGGCCATGTATGGCTAGCGTGAGTAAAGGAGAGTTCGAAAATCATGAGTTAATGGTATTGACAAATCCAGAGATAACAGTCATTATGTTACTACTAGCTTCCCAGCAAATGTTCAGTGAATAATCTGACATTAGTTCATTGTTCATCTACTCACAGCAGGATCTCTGCACTCAATGACAGGCTCTTAAAACCCAGATGCCTTTTACCTGGAGGATAAGAGGCTAATTGTGCTCTCTTTATTACCCTTTCATTATCTGTAGAAAGTGATACTAAAGACTAGTTGGACAATATAAAAGATACATTATTAAAGTCAAGCATGTCCAATTCTGTGAATGTACATTACCTTTAGGTGACTCGTAACTAGTCATTATTCGGAATAGGGCACGTCGTTCAAACCAGGAAAGCCATGTGTACATCACACCCTTTCATTACATGATGAATTAAAGGAAATGCTTAACTTAATAGTACTAATGATATCTCCCACATCTGGCAATGTATATTGCTTTAGCAGAAGCATGCTGACACGTCCCATCACTGATGAATTTGTAAAGCTAAAGGAAGCATTCCAGAGTAGATCCAATTCATTTTACAGGACCACCAATAAAGGTGAGTTGATATTTAAATGAGAATAAACCTAGATTACTTTTCTTTTAGCTCTATACTATTTAAATATTGTTAGTTGATTGTATTGTTCCTTCAAAACATATTTTTAGGAACTTAAATTGGAATTCCTGCCTAAAGCCTAGTGCACATTAGTCGCTTTTTTCTCTGGGCTGAACGAAAAAAAAAAAAAAACGTATAGCTCCGAATGAGCCCCACTGTACTAACTATGCGATGTTAGTACAGCGATCTCCCCTGCTGTGCTGTTGCCACCAGAACACTCCAGTCAGCCATTGACTGAGAGCTCTAATCGGGAGCTGATCAGCAGACCTTTTTCAGTTATGCCAGAAGCTGGCTGAATAGTCGGCTTCTGTCAAACCAGCTGCAGTACACACGGACTGAATGTCGGACAGTTTCTATTGAACCAGCCAAAGACGCCCGACATTTGTCCCACGTGTACTAGGCTTAACACTTATTATGTTTAAAAATGTTCCCTCCCCCCTCATGCTACCTAGGCTGCCTAACCTGTGTATAAATGTACTCAATAACGTCTTGGAATCCCAAGAGCAGTGACGTCACTCATAGACTTCCATGTTCCAGCCATTATCTACGCTCCTTCCTCTCCCCTGCAGTAGCCGCTGACTAACAAAGGGGAGCCAAAGCTGCTGGATCACAAGACCGGACAAGAGTGGGCTGAAAATAGGTAAGTATACACATTTTTTTAAACTCAGGTTAGGTTGCATAGGTAGCAGGAGTGGGAAGGGAACATTTTTGATCATAGATAGAGTTAGGCTAGGTGTCCACTATTGCGACCTGAAAGTCAATCGATTTTGACGCAATTTTGATGCGACTGGACACAATGCCTGTGTATTCTTGAGGTCTATGTACCTCCAGTCGCAGCAAAGTGGGACCAAAGTTGTGCAGGGACTACTTTGAAGTCGCACAGATATGAATGGTACTCATTGGAAATCATGGGGAACAACGTGTCATGTGACTTTGCAGTCCCAAATCACATGGCAAGTCGCACTAGTGGAAACCGAGCCTTAGGCTGGGATTCTTCTTTAAATGCTGAACTGGAGCTGCATGATTCTAGATAAAATGAGAATCACAATTTTGCTTAGATTAAAGATCATAATTCTCTCACGGATCTCGGCATAACATCATCTTTCACATTATACAAAAAAATTGGGCTAACTTTACTGTTCAGTTTTTTTTGTTTTTTTTTATTCATTGAAGTGTATTACGTTTGAAAGACCACTGCGGAAATACAGTATGACATAAAGTATTGCAACGACCGCCATTTTATTCTATAGGGTCTCTACTAAAAAATATATAAAAAATGTTTGGTTCTAAGTAATTTTCCAGCAAAAAATACTGATTTTAATAACTTGTAAGCATCAAGTGTCAGAAAAAGGCTTATGCCGGTCGGACTTTTCAACTTTTACAAAAGTCCGACAGCCCGTCCGACAGACTTTCGACAGACTTTCGACGGACTTTCAACAGACTTTCTAACGACCGGACTTGCCTACATAGGATCACACCAAAGTCCGATGGATTCGTATGTGATGACGTACACCGGACTAAAATAAGGAAGTTGATAGCCAGTAGCCAATAGCTGCCCCAGCGTGGGTTTTTGTTCGTTGGACTAGCATACAGACGAGCGAATTTCTGGGTCCGGCGGAGTTACGACGTAAAGATTTGAAGCATGTTCAAAATCTAAAGGCCGTCAGATTTGCGACTGGAAAAGTCCGCTGAAGATCCGGTGAAGCCCACACACGTGATCGGATTGTCCGCTGGATTTGGTCTGTCAGCGTCTGTCGGACAAGTCCGGTCGAAAAGTCAGGTCGTGTGTACGCGGCATTATTCTTTAACCACTTCAATACCAGGCACTTAGATACCTTCCTGCCCAGGCCAATTTTCAGCTTTCAGCGCTGTCGCAATTTGAATGACAATTGCGCAGTCATGCTACACTGTACCCAAACAAATTTTTTATAATTTTGTTCCGACAAATAAAGCTTTGTTTTGGTGGTATTTGATCACCTCTGCAATTTTTATTTTTTGCGCAACAAAGTTTTTCATTGTTTCTGTTACATTTTTTGTAAATAAGTATGTTTTCTTCTTCAATGATGGGCACTGATACGGCTGCACTGACGGGCACTGATAAGGCGGCACTGATGGGCACCGATGAGGTGGTACCAATGAGGTGGCACTAATGAGGTGGCACTGACGGGCACTGATGATGGGCACTGATAGGCGGCACTGATGGGCTCTGATAGGTGGCACTGATGGGCACTGATAGGTGGCACTGGTATGCGGCACTGATGGGCACTCATAGACAACACTGATGGGCACTCGTAGGCAGCACTGATGGGTACTTATGGGTGACACTGATAGGTGGCACAGATGGGCACTGATGGGCACTAATAGGTGGGCACTGATGGGCACGGATGGGCACTGATAGGTGGCACTGATGGACACTGATGGGTGGCACCGATGACACTGATGGGTGGTATTGCTGGGCATCCCCGTTTTGTAAATTGTCACAGAGATGCCAGTCAGTGCCCATTTGTGGCAGATTAGCATATTTTGGGCATATTTTTTACATGTGGATGGCCATGGGGGATGTACCTGGCCAACCACATGCTGGGGGCTTCCCTGGTGGTCCTGGGGGCTTCCCTGGTAGTCTAGTGTGGGCATCTGAGGGGGGGCTACACTGATAAACAATCAACCCCCCCTGCCAGGAGAGCCGCCGATCGGTTCTCCTCTACTCACGTCTGTCAGACGCGAATGAGGAAAAGCCGATCAACGGCTCTTCCTGTCAACATCGTGATCAGCCATGATTGGCCGCGGCTGATCACATGGTAAAGAGCATCCGCCGGTGGCTCTTTACCGAGATCGGTGTAGCGGTGTGTCAGACCGCGATGTGTGCCCCCACGGGCTTGCGGCGGCTGTTATCCTGCAGGGCATCATATGATGCCCAGTCAGGATAACTGAACCACCGCCCGGCCGTTATTCTGCTATAGGCTGGACCGGAAGTGGTTAAGTGGTTAAACCGACCTCATTTTCAGACCAAAGTTCTTCCCTTTGATCTAAAAGAACCAAATGATACACTGTTTCCTTTTATCTCTCAACATTGAGCAATGTTGTGATAAACTTTGCTGGCTTTTTTTTTTTCATTTTCCTTTGACAGCTCTGAGCAGAGAATGTCTCTGGACTGTTTACATGAATCCTGAAAATGCCGATTTTTTAACGATTAATCGTGCAGCTCTATGCTGAACTTTGAAAAGGCAGATTTAAAATGCAGTTGTGTATTGTTTTAAAAATGAATACATGTATTTTTTATAACAAGCATACGTTTCTTAATGTCTTGATAGCAGTCTCTCCTGCATTAAAGTGACACTAACGTTTGTTTTTTTTTGTTTTTTTAAATAACAAACATATCATACCTACCTCCACTGTGCAGCTCGTTTTGCACAGAGTGGCCCCGAACATCCTCTTCTGGGGTCCCCCGGCGGCTCCCACGGCTCCTCCCCGAGTCCAGCATTTGGCGTCCATAGAGGCCGAATGCAGGACTTGGCCCTGCCCCCTGGCGCTCGCGTCATTGGATTTGACAGCAGCAGGAGCCAATGGCTGCACTGCTATCAATCTATCCAATCAACAGCAGGGAACCCGGGGCAGAGAGACAGCGCGTCCCCGTGGGTCAAGTTCAAGGGGTCAGGTAAGTAAAACGTGGGGGCTGGGGGGACGGTCACTGACACAAACCTTTACAACACCTTTAAGACTGGAACCAATTTTATGTGTTCTGCTAGGGAACATGCTGATAGGAGGAGAGAACAGAGTTGTTGGCTTAGTATGCTGATGCCCTTTTATCATCCAAATATCAGCTCATGAATGGGTGAATGCCACAACTGTACTCATTAAAGCTGAACTCCAGGAAAATGGCTAAATAAACAATACACATAAAAAATACATATATGAAAGCTGCTTTACCTCCCAAAGGATGTTGTATGTGTGTCTATCCAGTCCTGAGATATATACTGTTCTACTGCACAGCACAGCCTTGTCTGGCAGGGATAGAGACCTGATTTTCTCTGTTGTAGCACATTAACACTTACGGGTATCCACCTAGGCTGTGATTGGACAGTGAAAGGAAAAGCAATAGATGAATGAGCTCAACTCTTTGCTTCTTTGCGCTCTCCTCCTATCAGTATGCTCCTCGTGCTACAGTACAACTAATTCACTCTTTGTGCTGCTTCTTCCTCTGTCAGTCTGAGCTCTGCTGTACAGTGGACTGCAAGAGATTGATACCAAGGATCATTTAAGGATATACAGTATTAATGTGTACAGAGTTGCAATATTATGTGTCTATTATCCTGACGTGGAGTTTGGCTTTAACTCGAGAAGGAAAACTGATATAATTCTTCTTGCTGTTCTGTCTGCTAGAAATGTATGATTTACAATATTGACTTGACAGAATTACAATGCTTTGATAAGACAGTTCACATATGTGTATTTCACGTGTGGGTTTCAGTATACTGCTTGGAGTTCGGGTTTAAGAAGAAAATAATCAATAATTCTTGGATATCACCTTTTATGCCAGTGCACAGTAAAATCAGGCATCACTGATGTTTTTAAAACCAGCTTTAGTCCAGAAAGAGCTTTGATGGCATCCCAGAGGCTGTTCTAGAGCATGTACAAAAATGAAATATACTGTTGATTTAATAATATTTTGTTCATTCTCTATAAATAGCTCCTAGCAAGATGAATCTGAAATTATATTTACTACTTTAAATAAACATTGGACATTGCTGCAATTGTAAATGGTCTAAGAATTAAAAAAAAAACAATGTAACAGTAATGTATTTAAAACATATTTTACTGTATTCATCTATTAAAGCAGTTTCCTACAAAAAAATTAAAAATTGTGTACCGGACAGTGGATACAAAATAATCAAGAGAAAAAAATAAAAAAAATTTTTAAATCATAAATGTATATAAATATATATAAATATTTTTAAATATTATATATAGATATATAATATAAATAATAATATCAATATATATACATATATATATATATATATATATATATATATATATATATATATATATATATATATATATATATAAAGACAAAATAACCAATATCCTAAGCAGGAGTGAAACTTCAAGATAAAAATAAGCACAAGACCTGCATCCTTTATTACCTTTACTAGAACTGCATGTTCCAGCATGCCAAAAATGAGCAATTAATGTGCATATGATAGATTTATAAGTGTTTTTAAGAATATAATAGTAGTAAGCCTCATTTCATGAACAGAAGCATTTTTACTTTTGTATAGAGTGTGTTTTGATGTAGACTATTTTATAATTGTTGTAGTAGAGTTTGGATAACTCCTAGAGTAGATGTATCCTGTTCCTGTTCTATGATTAAATTCTAAATATTTCTTTAGAGAGCATTTCCTTTTCCTGCCTGAGCTACTGTGTTTTAGGGCAACAATGTTAAAACTACGCAATTAAAAGATTAGACACAACAAATAGTCCGCCTGACATGACCCACCTGGCTAGCTCAGGTTGCCATTTCTGCCTAGTATTTATGTTTTTTTTTTTTTCTGCATTCTTCTGTGGTTGCTTATCTTTATGATTATTTTGTATTTATCTTGCCATAACATTTATTGGGAGATTATTGTGAATTACAATTTAGGATGTAAGAACTGGCCATACTGAAAAGTGAATATTTAAAAATCAGCTACACTCGCAGTTTTCTAACTCTAGCTGTCATTTTACTTAGGGATGAATAATTACAAAAGATTAGAATGATTAAAAACTAGAACTAATTAAACATTGGTACACGGGTACAAGGAAGTCTCTCAGAATCCCACACTCCAGTATTCTTACAGAGAGTCCCTGAACCAACTGTACTCTTTGGCATTTTTTTTTTCAGTTGGAGAAGAAAAGATGAACATTGCAGTTAAATGTAGTCTCAAAATTGATTGATTTTTTTTTAATTAAAAAAATAATTTGGAGGGGGGGGGATTGTTTTTCTTGTATATTTCTTGTATGTAATTTTTTGTCTAACAGTCTGTAAAAGCCAGCAAATACCAATATCATTATCTTTTTACCTTTTTCAAAAAATCAGTGAACACGTAGTGAAAGTCTATATTCTTGCACATAAATTAAAATGATTTTTTTTGTTATCTAATGCCGCGTACACACGGTCAGACTTTTCGTCTACAAAAGTCTGACAGCCTGTCCGACAGACTTTTGACGGACTTTTGGCAGACTTTTGTCGGACTTTTGGCGGACTTGCGGGAGACTTTCTTACGAGCGGACTTGCCTACATACAATCACACAAAAGTCCGACGGATTCGTACGTGATGACGTACACCGGACTAAAATAAGGAAGTTGATAGCCAGTAGCCAATAGCTGCCCTAGCGTGGGTTTTTGCCCATCGGACTAGCATACAGACGAGCGGATTTCTGGGTCCGGAGTAGTTACAACGTAAAGATTTGAAGCATGTTCCAAATCTAAAGTCCGTCAGATTTGCGGCTGGAAAAGTCCGCTGAAAGTCCGGGGAAGCCCACACACGATCGGATTGTCAGCCAGCTTTAGTCCGTCGGCGTCCGTCGGACTTTTGTAGACGAAAAGTCCGACCGTGTGTACGCGGCATAAGACTTGCATGTTCGCAAACAGGTGAGGGTTTCAACGAACCCCTTCACCAGTTCAATGGGGCAGCAGGCAGAAAAATCCCTGCTTCTACCAGAAAGGAGGGAATGTAGAGGACCAATATTTAAAAAAAATAATAGATTCTAACAAAAAAGGGCATGTTCAAGCAGATCAGTTAATATTTGTCATCTTTGAATTGCCCTGATCTAGGTAGAATCCTAATCTGTGTAGTTTGGTTTGCTCTTTTCTAGCTGTAAGTTCTAAAGGCTGATAAAATGAGGCAAATGCAATGGACAAAGTGTGGTAACCCATAGCAACCAATATGGGTTACTCTTACATTTACCTAGATACTTTGGACTACTCTCTGATCTTTCATTCAGTGGATGATGTGCTGGAATAGACACAATGTTTCACAGAATAAACATCTCTGTGATTCATTATTACTTCCTTGTCTTTATATGCTCATTAGGGGCGCATGGGTGCTGCCCCCCCCCATCCATGCTTCCAGCCCTTTGCAGGACACAGGATGCATGGATTCCAATGAAGGGGGTGTCTTTTTTGAAGCACCTGATTATAGCCAGAGGCTCTAATAGGCTTCAAAATAGGATGGGCACGAGAATGCGAACAGAGCAGGTGTGTTACAATAGCAAATTATTATTCGCTATTGTAACACTGATCCTCCTCCTGGACAATCAGGAAGCGGGTCTTGAGATACATCACCTGATTGGCTGAAAGAACATGCGATCCTATTGGACATCTAGGAGGAGGGGAGGAGCCGCACGGCAGAAGCTGCCGTGATGGTGGAGAGGGCACAGGAGCCGCTGCCCTCCACCCGCCACCTGCTACCTAGATGGGATAAGTGCCGAACCGACCGGCAGACAGCGAGCGGGGGGGTTGTTTGCAACCCCCACCCCAAAAGGAATACACCAGCCGCCACTGATGCTCATTATCATTTGAGTCAAATGACAGAGTTATATTGTCTATCAGTACTATTGCAGCATCTAAAAGCTCTTGGGAATCTCTCTTGTCTACCTTCATGACTTCCAATAGACACATTCTTACAAAACAGTTCTTAGGAGAAGGGTACATTCATTGAATGATGATCAAAGGGGGTGTAGAGCAAGATCATCTAAGGAGAATAAATTTCCTATCGCACAGAGGTGATAAACTTACTTGATATATGGGACCTTAAGTGTCCGGAGAAAGGGGTCACACGCAACATTAAGCTAGTGTAATGTCAAAGAAAACTGCCAGAGGCTGTAGGCATGCAGTAGAAGATGATCAGAGACTACAGACATGTTGCAAGAGATTATTTGAGACTGTGGACATGCTATAGGAGATGGTCAGAAAGCATGCATGTCCACACCTGTATAGGAGATGGTCATATACTGGGGATATACTATAGGAGTTGTTGGAAACTGAGAACATGGATATATGCTACATGAGACTGGCAGAGATCACTGCTGCTGCAACCCCTTTACAAATCAACAATTCCATATTTGTGCTCCCTACAGCCGTTTAAAATGACCCGTGCTACATTTGATATTTCCAATATTGGATTTTTTAAATTTCATATATCCTGTTTCAATATTTTTTTGATGAAGATTTCCATGTAAAAGGTTAAAGATTATTACAGGCACAACGATTGGTTGTTGTTGGTCAATTACAGAAGCAGGTGGTAGTCTGCAATGCAGGCTTTATGTGCCACAAACAAGCAAAGTAGAATGATAATTGTGGCAGGTAGTTGCTAACTTGCATAGGCCAAAACATAGAAAAAGAATAGTACTAACATTGCATATAATGGAGAATAATATAGAGTATAAAGTGCAGGCATTCTCCAGTTGAGAAGAAAAAATCCCAAGCAGAAATTACCATGGACCCCTCAAAGCGCAAAAAAAATGTAACCAACCCAAAAATATATCATATCTTGTACTAGGTACGAGATACCTTGTGAGGAGGTATCTCATCGTGTGTTAACCGAGATTTCATTAGTCATAATCCAAGTAGGGTTAGGCTTCATCAGCGACAAGTCAACTGTTGTTTATTTCCAAGCTGTTGCGATGGCAATTTTGGCTGCAAGAAACATAAAGTAAATCAGGGTTTGGGTCATTTGATATATCCTATATAAAAGATTTAGGGAAAAATCCAGAAAAATGGAAAGTGATGGACAGCACAGAAGAAAAGTAAGATAGTGTAGAAACCAGTCCAGCCAGTGTAGCATAAGCACCAAAAGCATAGAATGCTGTTTGCAGGGATCTGTGCCGCAGATTGGACACCAAAGCTATGAGGTCATCTTCAAAACTTAAAAATAAATAAACAAACAACAGGGCATGCTTTTTAAAACTAGTGGACCCTTTAAATGATAAACAAACTATTTTACTGGGATTTTGTGTGACAGATCAACACAAAGTGCCACATAATTGTGAAGTGGAAGCAAAATCATAAATGGTTTTCAATTTTTTTTACAAATAAATATGTGAAAAGTGTGGCATGCATTTGTTTTCAGACCCTCTTTACTCTGATACCCCTAATTAAAATCTAAAGGAACCAATCGCCTTCAGAAGTCACCTGATTCATAAATAGAGTCCACCTGTGTGTAATTTAATCTCAGTATAAATACAGCTGTTCTGTGAAGCCCCTGGAGGTTTGTTAGAGAACCTTAGTGAACAAACAGCATCTTGAAGGCCAAGGAACACACCAGATAGGTCAGGGATAAAGTTGTGGAGAAGTTTAAAGCAGGGTTAGGTTATACAAAAATATCCTAAGCTTTGAACACCTCACAGAGCACTGTTCAATCCATCATCCGAAAATGGAAAGAGTATGGCACAACTGCAAACCTACCAAGACATGGCCGTCCACCTAAACTGACAGGCCAGGCAAGCAGAGCATTAATCAGAGAAGCAGCCAAGAGGCTCATGATAACTCTGGAGCAGCTGCAGAGATCCACAGCTCAGGTGGGAGAATCTGTCCACAGGACAACTATTAGTTGTGCACTCCACAAATCTGGCATATATGGAAGAGTAGCAAGAAGAAAGCCATAAGAAGTCCTGTTTACAGTTTGCGAGATGCCATGTGGGGGACACAGCAAACATGTGGAAGAATGTGCTATGGTCAGATGAGACCAAAATGTAACTTTTTGGCCTAAAAGCAAAACACTATGGGGTTGATTTACTAAAGGCAAATAGACTGTGCACTTTGCCAAGTGCAGTTGCACTCTGCTAGAGCTTAGTAAATTAGGTAAAGATTCACAAATATTACCCAATCACGTGCAAGGAAAATAGAAAAAAACAGCATTTTTGCTTGCACATGATTGGATGATGGGAGTCAGCAGGGCTTCTGCTCATTTACTAAGCTTTGGAGCAATTGCTCTTGCAGAGTGCAACTGCACTTTGGAAAGTGCACAGTCTATTTGCCCATAGTAAATCAACCCCTATGTGTGGCGGAAAACTAACACTGCACATCTCCCTGAACACACCATCCCCACAGTGAAACATGGTGGTGGCAGCATCATGTTGTGGGGATTCTTTTCTTCAGCAGGGACAGGAAAGCTGGTCAGAGTTGATGGGAAGATGGATGGAGCCAAATGCAGGGCAATCTTAGAAGAAAACCTGTTAGAGTCTGCAAAAGACTTGAGACTGGTGCGGAGGGTTACCTTTTAGCTGGACAACGACCCTAAACATACAGCCACAGCCAAAGCTACAATGGAATAGTTTAGATCAAAGCATATTCATGTGTTAGAATGGTCCAGTCATAGTCCAGGCTTAAATTCCAATTGAGAATTTGTGGCAAGAATTGAAAATTGCTGTTCACAGACGCTCTCCATCCGATCTGACAGAGCTTGAGCTATTTTGCAGAGAAGAATGGGCAAAAATGTCACTCTCTAGATGTGCAAAGCTGGTATGATATACCCAAAAAGACTTGTAATTACAGCTGTAATTGCAGTGAAAGGTGGTTCTACAAAGTATTGACTCAGGGGGGCTGAATACAAATGCACGTCACACTTTTCACATATTTATTTGTAAAAAAATGTGAAAACCATTTATCATTTTCCTTCCACTTCACAATGATTTGCCAATATTTTTATGTTGGTCTATCACATAAAATCCCAATAAAATGCATTTACATTTTTGGTTGTAACATGACATGACAAAATGTGGAAAATTTCAAGGGGTGTGAATACTTTTTCAAGGCACTGTACATCTGCCTTTATTACAGTTAATGTATTATATGATGTTTTGCTATTCATGCCCGCTTTAAATTTGGTGAAAAATTACTAAAGAATAATATCAAATGAATGGCGCACATCTGGTGGAGCTGGCCACTCCTGTTTCTGCTGAAATACACTTGCACTTGTTACTTTTTTTTGTGCTCTTTGAATCCATATGTTGACAATTACACTCAGCAAAGTAAGGCTGAATGATTTTCAATCAACCGAGTCCAATGGACCTTAATGCAAAGCAGATGGGGCATTTCTGCATGCAAATTGCAGAATTATTGCACATCATAATTAAGGATGGAGTTTAAAGTGAACAAATTCAATCTGACATAGTTCATGATTCTCATCACATGGAGTTAGATTGGAAGGCTGCGTGCCTATGTGCAACATATGTAATGTTTACTCAAATAACAGATGTTTACCTTGAAACTCATGGCTTTGTCATTTTATACTAAAAACAGTAAGGACATTTACATTAGAATAGATTATTAGTTCTGGAAAAATCCACCAATTCTTTTCATATAGGAATAGATATATGCAATTTTCAACTTCATGTACACCTTAAAAAGGAAGTAAAAAAACAAGCAAACATTCATACTCACCTGGGTGGATGTAGCATCAGTCCGATGCTACAGCTGTCCCCCACCACCTCTACATTGAGAACTGAGCCTTTAAAGACCACTGATCACTCAGTTCTCGGTCTTCAGTGAACAGAGAGCTGGTGACTGTCAGTCACTGGCTCTCTGCTCTGTGCCTCCAGCGCTCACTGGATTGCTGGGCTGTGGAGGGGGCAAGAGCAGCTGGCTCAGGCTCTCAGTGGTGCAATGAGAGGCTGAGCCAGCTGACAGTCAGGCATCTGGGTGGATCCTGACATTAGCGTTGGGATCTCTCCAGAGTCTGGACTGGCTGAGTGACGTCAGCCGACAGTGAACTTTAGCCCGCTGTCAGCTGAATACGGGTCACAGGAGTGCAGAACTAAGTGCCTTTCTGTGACCCACAGGAGAAGTACAGCCAAAAGAGCTTTAGCCTTGCTTCTCCTTTAACCTTAAAATACAAATATTGTAGTGGTTATTATTATTATTATAATTATTAAAGGAAACTTGTACTGAAATATGTAAGCTACTAAAGCTGATTTTTTTTCTGAAAATGCTAGGGTTTTGTCTGTCACTTTGATCCAATGGCTTTAATACTTTTTAACTTGCTGGTCCATGTCAAGCATGCAGCAAGTGACTTCAGAAACACCTAAACTGTAAACTTGTTTTGGATAAATGAGTGTGAAAGTATTAAAGCCACAGATTCAGCATTAATACCAGGCTGCTAGCATTTTTAGAAGGAATTGTCAGTAATGACAACCTTTGCTTATGCTAATATGCCGTATAAATCAGTAAAGGAAATTCACATCAAACTTTGATTTTGCAGATCAATTGACATTTAAAAAATGTTGCAGGTTTGATTTAGGTACATTAGTAAAGAATTAGCAGTCCATTCCGAAGCAATGAGATGCTTATTGCAGCAACATTAGTTGCATAATACTGGGTGTTACATATGCATGCTTTCCTGTAGTGCACTGGTCTGAACCAGTCCTTACTCTAATTAGGGCTTGTTCACACCATAAAGGTTCTTTTTTTTTTTCCATGTCCTGCATGCATGTTTCCATGCGGAGCGTTTAGGGCGTTCATTCATTGGGCTACCAAACAGGCAGAAACTTGCAAAAAGCAGTACTGCTGTATCATGTGTTTTGACGACTGTAAATGCACACACAATTCCCAGGTGCATGGGATGGGGGTCATTAAGAATTTATGCCACCCGCGCGCATCTGCAGCCCTTACAGAAACTGTTCACTTAGCAAAGTGCAAAGGAGAAGCTGTGTTCACTTTGCATATTCGAACATGTTCAAGGGAAGTAAAAAAATTGCATACAAATGATTAGATAATTGAAATTGAAAAAGCTTCACCCGTTTGCCTTGTTTAGTTAAGAGTTTCTACACTTTTTGTAAAGCCAGTACAATATGATGGCAAACTCATGCAAGAACATTGAGCGTCTATTCACGCCTTCATTATCGCAATGCACATAACATGCATTTTTCATAGAATTCATGAAAATGAATAGCACCTCAATGCACTAAGGCATGGGTGCTGAACCTGTGGCCCTGCAGCTGTTGCAAAACTACATGTCCCCTCATGCTTCTGCTTTTGGGAGTCGCAGCAGCTGGAGGGCCACAGGTTTAGCACCCATGCACTAAGGCAAGGCGCTCCTAGGTACATGTTTTACCAAAAACAGTACATGTCTGTTTTTCAGAACGTTTCGGAGAATTGACTTGAGCTGTCAAAACGCAATGCATGTTGTCACGCAAAAACAGTGCCTTAATGCACTTTAACACGTACTGGAAAGAATAATGTTATCACGTAATCTTTTATAACATATTTATTAAAAAAATAAAAAGAGTAACTCCACTTTTGTTAAGAAAAGAACATCAGCTTCTGGGTGATCAATGTACATTGCAGGAACTTTAACAAACTTTCCTTTAGATTCCTACCTTTTGTTATTCTGAAGAAATAACTGTTTGTGTTCTGTGTCCATGTGCAAATTGAATGTAAATCGGAGGGACTTTTTCATTAGTGACCAACTGCTGCACTTGTAGGGTTCTAATGAGAAAAGGGGCAGGGTCCAAATCCCACCAATCCCATCCTGTATCTCACCAAAATTGAAATGTTTGTTGTAGAGGATGCGAGGATGCCTAAAATCTGCCTTGTATCTTAGTGCAGACTTATGGGAAAATCAGTGAGCCAATCACACAAGCAGGGAATTACATTTCTGGGAGGTGTTCTGTACTTCATTTGCATATAGAACACTTTCAGGTTGCTTTATTGCATTATATTTTTTCAAAAAAATTACAGAGCTGCAGATTGAAAAAGAATGATAATTTTTATTAACATTATATTATTATGCCCTGTACGCACGGTCGGACATTGATCGGACATTCTGACAACAAAATCCTAGGCTTTTTTCCGACGGATGTTGGCTCAAACTTGTCTTGCATACACACGGTCACACAAAGTTGTCAGAAAAATCCGATCGTTCTGAACACGGTGATGTAAAACACGTACGTCGGGACTATAAACGGGGCAGTAGCCAATAGCTTTCGTCTCTTAGTTTATTGTGAGCATGCGTGGCACTTTGTGCATCGGATTTGTGTACACACGATCGGAATTTCCGACAACGGATTTTGTTGTCGGAAAATTTTATAGCAAGCTATCAAACTTTGTGTGTCGGAAATTCCTATGGAAAATGTGTGATGGAGCCTACACACGGTCGGAATTTCCGACAACAAGGTCCTATCACACATTTTCTATCGGAAAATCCTATCGTGTGTCCAGGGCATAACACTATGATTTGTGTCACAATTGTATATGCTATATTTTTTTCTATTTGCAGTCATTTTTTCCCACGAAAGTGGTGTTACCCTTTAAAGGCCAAGTCCAACCAAAAACAATATTTTACTTTTGGACGGATGCTGGAATGTTGAAACACATACCAGCTTTATTTATTTTTGTTTCCCTAGCCATCCCTGTGTTTCACTATGAACAAGTTTCTTCTGCATATCTATTGTTATGTACATAGTGTCACGCTTCTGTCACTGACATCTATTAAAAATTTACATTTTGTTATATATAGTCTTTATTGTGAAATCTTTTTTCTACTATTTGCTTTCAGCACAAAAAATATCCTTTTTTTTGCAGGAAACATTACACTCAAATTCAGCCTCATACTAAGTAATTGTATGTTGATATTGCTAGCATAAAACATTGTTGCACATTTAAAAATCATCAAATGAAAAATTATGAGAAGGACTTTTGTGCAATGGGAAATGTCTTTGTTTGATGATCTGCTTTGATGTCTTTTATTTATAATGAGTTAAAATGAAGGAAAAAACTATTAAACAAATTGATATCAGGCACGTAGCCTCCAAGGGAGACCTTTCTGTCTTTGTGTTTGACATAGGCATGTCCAAGTGCATGGAGGTTACAAGTTTAATTTTATGCTGTGTTACAGGTGTTCCTTTGAAGCCAAGGAAGGAACTAAGCTTCAGTGAACTCCAACATGGAAATCTTGAAATTAAATGGTCTTCAAAATTCAACATTTCTGTTGAGCCAGTGATCTATGTGGTGCAGAAAAGATGGAATTATGGGATACATCCAAGTGAGGATGATGCCACACCATGGCAAACCGTTGCGCAGGTTTGTCTAAGTTTCCTAAAGAGCATGTGTTATTTATGAATATGTCCAAATATTTTGGGGATCTGATAAACACTTAGAACAATAAATGTATTGTAATTGATTGCTAACATTCCATTATCTAATATTAGTGCTACGTAAAGGAAGCAGCATTAAATATCTGTATACTTATTCTGGGTTAGGGACTTCAAGTGACTCAAATGGTTTGATTTACTAAAGGCAAATAGGCTGTTTACTTTGCAAGGAAAGTTTGACTTTGCAAGGAAATTTGCCCCAGAGCTTAGTGAATGTGGTGAAATTTCACTTTGCAAAGAATACTAAAATCACAAGCAGGTGATAATATAAAACAGCATTTTTGCTCACACATAATTGCATGATGGAAGTCAGCAGAGCTTCCCCTCATTCACTAAGCTCTGGGGAAAACGTCCTTGCAAAGTGAACAGCCTATTTGCCTTTAGTATATCAACCCCATAGTGTTCTGCTTTTAGGCTAAAAAGTTACATTTTGGCCTCATCTGACCAGACCACTTTCTTCCACATGTTTGCTGTGTCCCTCACATGGCTTCTCGCAAACTGTAAACAGGACTTCTTATGGCTTTCTTCTTGCCACTCTTCCATAAATGCCAGATTTGTGGAGTGCACGACTAATAGTTGTCCCGTGGACAGATTCTCCCACCTGGTCTGTGGATCTCTGCAGCTCCTCCACAGTTACCATGAGCCCCTTTGCTGCTTCTCTGATTAATGCTCTCCTTGCCTGACCTGTCAGTTTAGGTGGACCTGTCTTGGTAGGTTTGCAGTTGTGCCATACTTTTTCCCTTTTCGGATAATGGATTGAACAGTGCTCTGTGAGGTGTTCAAAGCTTGGGATATTTTTGTATAACCTAACCCTGCTTTAAACTTCTCCACAACTTTATCCCTGACCTGTCTTGTGTTGTAAACCCTGAAGGATTTTCACCTTAATGCATTCTATGCATTAAGGTGAAAAACCTTCTGTGCTGCAGCTGCCCCCCAGAGCCCGCCTTTTTCTTACGTGAACCCGATCGTTCCAGCAATGGGGACGAGCACAGCAGCTCCAGCCGCTGTCTCTGCTCCTCATTGGATAGATTGATAGCAGCAGGAGCCATTGGCTCAAGCTGCTGTCAATCAAATCCAGTGACACGGGAGTCGGGGGTCAGGGCCGAGTCCTGCTGTCTGTGTCAATGGATGCAGCTGTGGGACTTGGGAGCGAGCCCACACGCATGGAAAGTGGCTCCTTATGGGGGCGCTCGATGAAGAGCAGGAGCCAGGAGCGCCGCCGGGGGACCCCAGAAAAGAAGGATCAGAGCTGCTCTGTGCAAAACCCTTGCACAGAGCAGGTAAGTGTGACATGTTTGTTATTTAAAAAAAAAAAAAAAAATACGAACCGTTACAATTTACTTTAAAGTATTGTAATATAGAAAGCCCTTCTGTTCGGAATACATTGTTCTTGGGGAAGCAGAAGTTAATATTATTTCAGCACCTTCTTATCTTAAGACTGAGCCAAAACAGATGTAAAGGTAGTCATATATGGATCAAAATTCAGCTGCTTCAGCAGGAACTGGACACATTTCGATTCAAGTATGGGCAGGCTGGTATATGTTCATCTACTGCAATCAGAATGTCATGCTAGAAGCATAAGGATTAAAAATATTGAGTGTTAAAGTATGTGGATTATTACCTTGTAAACAACCCAGTTCGGGGGGTGGGGTGGAGAAACAGCAGTACGCTGATCTTTTCCCAGTGAATGGCTGTGCAGGAGGGGGGTGTCAGCACAAGTCTAAACATTTGAGGACAGACAGACTTTTCCCAGCACAACCAGAAAACTAGCCACATTGGGATGGATGTGCTCTCATGCATAGCATGCTCAGCTTGAAATAGGAAAGCAGGGTGATTGGCTGGATCACCAGATATTTCACACAAAGGAAGCAATACAACGAGTACAGGAAACTTTTTACCACAAGTACATGGTATAGCAGGCACATATCAGGAATATGAAGTGTTGAGGTAACAAACTCTTTAATTTAGAGAGTGAAGTTCCGCTTTTAATGTCCCTCCCTAGTGAAGACAAAATAGGGGTTAATTTAGCGATTTGGTTAATTTATTTAATATGTGAAATTGTACATCTGGCTCAATACTTTACCAGAACCTTTTTAAATCCAGAGTAGAAAATTGTTTTTACATTACAGATATTTTAAAATGGTGCCAAGGTAAACCTAGAAAGGGGAGTAAAATGTTGTGGTTGATGGCTAGTCTATGAAGTGGGAGTTTTTGGCCTTCTGTCAATACTAACTTTGTGTGGCCTTGCAAAAAAAGTCTCCAGTGATCTTTTTTTACAATAAATTGGATAGTAAGTATGAACTTAAGTATTTTAACTGCCGCTTATGACAGGTCACAAGAAGCTAAAGCTAAACTGCACCTATAAATGCCCCAATTATTAAAGTGTGATGTGAGTTGGAGTGAACCCGTATTCACCTCAACCATTCCGTTTTGGGAAGGAGACATTGTACATAAATTCTCCTGAACATTAATGGGTGTTTGAAGTGCACACAACACATCCAGATTATCAAACGAACATATAATTTCTGTCTGTATGATATCCTGAAAAGCATATTGAATTGCCCAAAGGTACTCTTTTTCCTTTTCTGTTTTGATTTTATTCTCCTTTAGCTTTGTTTCTCATTAATCTGTCTACTCTTTTATTACCTTCTCATCTCTTCATTACCCTATTCTTGTATATTCAGGCTATTCTTAGTTTCCTTTTCCAATTAGCTTTCACAATGATCCCTTTCTGAACAGAAATGTATAAAATCTTAAGTTCATTAAGCATATTGTAAATATGAATTAAACAGAAATAGTATCAAGAATATTTTCTATTCTTTTAATTTGTCATTGTACAGTAGATTACCTGTAATATGAAATGGATGACACATATTACTTGGAATACCAGTGTTGAACATGATTTTCCTTGCAGATTTTTTGATCTCTGGCTGTACTACCACTTAAAAATATGTCACATTTTTGACTGACCAACATCAGTGTGTTTAATACTCCTTTGCATGTATTTTTGAAACTACCATCCCCAAAATTACCTCTCTATTACAACTAATTGATAAATATCAAGCCTAACCATAGTAGTCTATCCCTATCCTTACTAGGTACTTCCTGGTGTACTGCATACAAACATGGCCATATATCTGACAGGGATTAGGAAGCACTGTGCCATAGCTAGTATTGCCCCTTATATACTGAATCGTGAATGCAAATGAATGGCGAATAGAGGATTGTTTGTGGCTTTAATAATTTAATGTTAAAATTTCAAATTCCTGATATGACCAACAGTAATGTGTACTGAATAAGCAAGTTTGCAGGAGACCCCCATTGTCTCAAAATCAACATCATTAAATTATATGCATAGAACAACTTTCAGAAAGTGAAAACTTGCTTAGGGCTTGGCATGCCTCCAATGGGATGTCGCTCAGGTTTTAGAGATAGCTTGCAATACAGCAACATTGTGTTGTGGGATGAGGAAGGTAGCCTGCATGTTTTTCCTGTATGTGGAAGATCATGTTTTTAATAGGAAGCTGCAGCGGTGGGTCTTGGTGGTCAACGAAATGTATGTTGTTGCAGTATAAGGTTGATGCTAACTATCTGTAGTGTTACTTTGCCTGGGAAAGGCATGTTACAGGTCTGCTTTAATGCTTACCTACTGTGTAGCCTTTTGTCCTCAGCTGGGCAGGTAATTAATTAGCACTGTTTCATTTGTCCCGATGATTGAATCTACTCATGTGGAGCAATTCATATCAATTAGTATTGATAGAACTCATTACTAATGAACAAAACCTACAGAGCTTAATACATAAGCCCTTTTAAACTTATTTTTTTTGCAACAGGTCAGTTGGAACCATGGTGGATTAATGTTAGAAGAGATCTCAGTCAACTCTATGCTGTTTTATGTATCTCATTGCCATTCAATTTGTCAGCTGCTCAAAAAGCATGTGCCATTTATTCTTATATGGCATAGGTACTATGCTTTGTGATTGAAGCTGTTAAACACCCCTCTCAAAAGGGTTAATGTTAGTTAACATGTGCTGAGTAGAGAAGAAAAAAAGAGAGCAAATGGAGGATTGTAAGGACTTTGCAGTGCTGGAACTGAAATGACCTGGTTTGGATTTTAATCTACTCGCTTATATTTAATCAAACAGATACATTAAACTAATGGAGTCCTTGCACAGTCTTTCTTATAAATCCATTGATTCCTAGCCCCATCCTAGATGGCCAAATAAAACACATTTGCAGGAGTAATGCTTGGATGGCGAGACTGAAATAATAAATGGAAGCCATTCCAATAATACTGCTTAGTTTTTATACATAGTAAATGATCAATTATGTGGTAAGGAAAACAATTTAAATGTATATAGAGCTACACAAAAGAGTATTTGAGCCTGTTACACGGGTTATAAATATACATGACCCTATGCAGTTTTTTTTACAACAATGTTAAATGGAAAGTTATGTTTTATTGATGTTGGACAAAGCAAACTGCAGCTGTTTTACTAATACACCAATGCTGAACCTTATAGAAATGTGGTACAGCACTGAGCAAAGTTCTTTGCAAATATATAGAAAATCTGCATAATCATTTGACCATCATTAAAGGCTCACTCAGGACAACTTGTCAGGTTTTTGACTGTTAAGTGTAGTCAGACCAGTAACATATGGTCTGCAGTTGGTTTCTACAGGCTACTGCAGTTTTTTTAGACGTCATTTGGATTAAATGGCCTTCTTATGACAAAATATTTGCAAGCAGTATTTCAGAAGTGAGGGTTTTCTTGCCAGAACTGAACTGTGAGGGATTTAATGACAACAATAATGAACATTAACAAGCTTTGGAAGTACTTGCTATTCCTCCTAGAGGCTTTTCCAACATGTGGGTACATTCTTGTGACTGATGAGTGATTGTTGCTTTTTCCTCATAAAAAAGGAAACAGATCCTTCAGTGCACATGTCTATGCTCATCATCACCTATCAAGGCACACAATTGTGGCGCGTCCAGCTATAGCAAGCAGTTCTCTAGGTCAGTGTTTCTCAACCTTTTTTCAGCAAAGGCACCCTTTAAAATTATAGATAATCTCAAGGCACCCTTTAAAATTATAGATAATCTCAAGGCACCCTTTAAAATTATGGACAGTTTTGAGGCACCCCATTCTAAAATGTAAAAAACTTTTCTAATAGTTTACATCAACAACATCCACTCGTAGGACACCTAATGTTAGAGGTGATTTATTTTTCCAAAGCAAATACATTTTTGCACACTGGTACTGACTAGCATTCCAATATTTCTCTTCTCCCTCAATTTCTCTCCATCAGTCAGCTAATGTCAACCCAGTGCTGAGGAAGAGGGGTACATGAGGTTCAAACAAGGCTGTTGTGGAGGCAACATACATCCTCCTTATTAACTGATGATGTCATTGGTTGTTAGGATGCCAGTGTCTAGAAAGTCATAATGGTGCATAATGAAAACCTGTGGCTTTGTGTAACTAAAAGGCAGTCTTGATCCACCCGCTGGCTTGTATAAATCTTTATTCAATTTTTAGGCATTTTGCCAAGGCACCCCTAAAGAAACCTCAAGGCACCCTGGTTGAAAAAGGCTGCACTAGGTTGTTGTCAGTGAGAGATTATTACAATTATGACCATCCTTATATACTTATTATTATTATTATTATTATAATACAAAACTGTGCACAGCATTATACTTAGGGGTTATGTAAATCTCAGCAAGACTTGCATAAATACATGAAACACTATTATTAGGATGCCAGCTTAAAAATTGGAATAATAAAAGGAAACACTGAGCATAGTTTTTTTTTGTTGATAATAGTTAAGTGATGATAAAATCAGGTGATACAATTAGCAGAGTAGTGAATCAAAGTTATCTGACTTTCCAAAAGGATCAGAACCTGGAATAAACATATTATATAGATAAATATTGAAGGGTAGGTGCATTCCTAATGGCATGCACAAAAGTGTTCTATATGAAGGGTGGAACACAAGAGAAGTCCTGAAGGCAAGAGTCAAAAATATTGATCAGTGATGAAGAAAGACACTTATGACAGTAGAAAAGGTTCTGGATGGGTGTATATATGGAAAACTGAAGCAAGGACTGACAAAGAGGAGCAGTCCGTGAGTATTTGTTATTTCTAGTTGAGCTGCAGTATTCATAGCATTCATAAAATAGTCTTTAAATGAATAAAAAAACAGGGTGTTTTAGTAGACAAGAAGGGATAAGACTGAGCATGTACCAATACTTTACTGGTAACAGTCATAATAAAATAGTTATGTTATCATCAGCTTGGATGGATGATGGTGGTTTTAATCATTTCAGTATTTTATATCTTGTTGGCACTTTTTTCTGTTTATTCTAAAAGAGATTTAGCAGAGACCCTGTCTTTTTTTTAATGTCTGTTTGGGTTTTTTAGGTGCCTTTAAAAATGTATAAATAAAGGTTTATTTGTTATCCTATGCAGCTCTAGTGATTAGTAATTGCTTACATAGGAGTTAGTGCAGTGTATCAGCTATATACCACACATATGCTGTTTTAGGCTTCTTTTTGGACCTTTTGGGGAGTTTTCTTGTTAGATTTACCAGCAGTGTGATACCATTACTCTGACATTGGGAATTCCCTGCTAAGACATTTAAAAGATATAATAGGTTAGTTGATAACAATCATCAAACATGCAAAACTTATACATAAACGTTTGCTATTTTTTTTTAATCAAAGTGTGTAATTTTCTTATTTAGACTACAGATGAAAGGACACAACTTCCTGATGTTAGACCGAGCAGGTGGTATCAGTTTCGAGTCTCTGCTGTGAATGTCCATGGAACACGAGGCTTTACAGCACCCAGCAAACATTTCCGTTCATCTAAAGGTTAGTAGTACCCATAATGTCATAGCGGTGTACAGATTGATTCCATGGGGTTGATTTAGTATAGAAAAATAGGATATTCACGCAAGGGACGCTCTGCTGATTTTCATCATCCGATCATGTTTTTTTTTCTTTCACATGAGAAAGAAAAATTCCCTTGCTAAGTGTGCACTTCACACTACACTAGTTTTAGCCATACCTCCCAGCTGCCTCTCATTTTGGATGGACAGTCTTCCTTCTCAATTGTTCCTGTTTTTGAATAAATGTGTAGGCCTCTATAGTAAATGCAATACTTAACTACCAAAAATGTTATACTACACTAAACCTTTCACACAAACCTTTTTAATCATCACATCATTGTTTAATAAAGCCAGTACAATGGAAACATGGATATGAACAAGGTACTTTTGGGTTTAAACAAACGGCAACTGCCCCAGCCTATAACTGGCCTTAATAGCAAGGAGCACATGGAAGGGCAACGCATGTCAAACAACAACAAAGAAAAATTCCCAGCTCAATTTACCAACTATCCTGCAACCGAATTGTCCTGTCTAACAGTTCACGTTAAAAACAGGGGTTTAGTTATATGCAAATACATATGCAAATACATATGTAAGCTGCAGAGGCTGCGGCAAGGCACCCAAGTACTATCTACGGTCCTAACTCTATAAATTTTGTGAGCCTCCATAGTAGGAACACATATATAATAAGGGGTAGATTGAAAGCAGGTATGCCTGGAGGGAGCCCACCCCTTTTTAAAGGCACAAGGGCGCACTGAATGCCCAGCAAAAAGTGCAATGGCAGCAAAGTTGTGCAGTGCACCCCCTCACTAAAAAAACAACAGTACAAACAAACATCACCTGCCCCAACCTCTAACTAGCCTTAACAGCAAGGAGCACATAGAAGGGTGACGCATGTCAAACAACAACAAAGAAAAATTCCCAGCTCTACTTACTCACCAGCCTGCAACCAACCAAATTGTCCTGTCTAACAGTTCACGTTAAAAGCATGGGTTTAGTTTGCACACATTTGCAAATACTTTTGTGTTTAGTCAATCATTGTTTTGCTTTTTAATTCTTCATGCCACATAACTGGGGGCATGGCAGGGAGTGTGTCCTTATCCTACACATTTGGTGATAATGGGTGTCCCTCTTTCTCATCTACACAGCTGTGGAGATATTATCTCAGACCTGGTTCACACCTATGCATTTTTTAGTGCATTTTAAGTTTTTCAGAAACACATTACAGTCCACTTAACATGGTTTCCTATAGGTCATGTTCACATCTGTCCATTTTATGGAAAGGGCCAGGACTTATTTCTGGTTTTTGGTTCCATAGACTTCAATGGATAAAAAACGTGTTTTGAAAAACCCAAAATGCACCTGGAATATGCAAACTGCAACCTGCATAGGGGTGAACCAGGCCTTACTGTGGTTTATGTATCCTTGGCAGAGCAACACAGGGCATCACATGTATTAATGATCATAGCACATACAGCATATCAGAACATAGAACAGGCAAGACCAGCTCCCTATAATTCAGGGGAGGAATGGACTAGAGGGCATTTGAAGATACTTTACTATTCAGCGCTCGTTTAGAGCAGGACACACAAACAATGACATATGCAGGACATTATATAGGTACCTGCTCCCCATTCATATCTGTGATCACAGCAGAGGTAAGTGTTCCAGCAGAATTTCATTTGGAGAAGTCATATGACCAATATTGAGAGCTTCATGGGAAGCTGATGCTTGAAAAGTAAAGAGTAAAAAAGGAACACAACCTTTTTATCGTGCTCTTTAATTACAGAAACACCATTGCAAACTTTGCATGAAATGCTTTTTTAGCACATAGAAATCTGTGTGCTCCCAGGTCAAGGTTTCCCAGTCCTTCCCTGCTGGCAGTGATGATGTAGGTGAAATTTAAGCATGTAAATCCCAGTAGAATGCACTTGAAAACACTGGTTTATGAAGCTACTTAAAGGGTTTATAAGATCTCTTTTAAATAAAATTGCTACAACATATAAATGATTTGATTTAATAATTGAATAGAATTTGCTTATTAGTTTAAAAATTATTTTGCATAGATCAGTTACATAATTGGTTTCTTGAGTTGAAAATCCTGACTTACCAGCCATAACTTTAGGTTTGAATGGCATCTTTTCTGCGAATGCTCATTTTTCACTTATGAATTTCTCAGTCACTGTCAATTCTTCTCAGCCTATAATCTGTTTAACTGCAAGTGACAGTTTCTCATCAGCAACTTGTATTTCTAGTTTGAGTTCAAAATGTTTGTGTAGTAATGTTTGTGCCTTAAAGAACAAGGAACAGACAAGTTGATTTACGTCATATTTTACATGTAAATGGAAGTAAGATTAAAATAGGTATTCTATTTTTCATTTAACAACAATAAGCATTTTCTAGTGTTCTCTTTTGACCTATATTACTTCATTGATATTACTTCATTGACGTGACCTTATTCTTATATTTCCATAAGTAATTATGAGCATACTTAAAGCTGTACTCCAAGGGGCTTATGAAGTCTGGGAAATATGTGTCCCAAGAACAGAAAGCAGAGGCAGAAATAAGTGAATACATGTTTATTTAACCCTCCAATCGTGCACAAGAAATAACCCCCGTTTACATGATTTGGTATTCAAAATAAATAAAGTTTCACTTTATTCACTAAGCTAAGTAAGCAATCATTATGCTAGCTGAAAACTAACCTTGGTAAGTAAGAGTTTGAGCTGCTGCTTTTCGCAATGCATGTCTATGAGTAAGCCGACCCATTAAAGACAGTGCATTCTCTGTGATTCTGATATTTTATCTCAACAGCTGTTGTACAGTCAGGCAGAGTCATTGTAGTAGAAAATGTATTTGATCTCCAGTGGCTAATAACAAAAGTATAGGAAAGCAAACATAGAAAACTGTTAAAATTACATCAAAAATTACTTTTTAAAATGAACACTAAATTATAACTCTAAATATGTGAATAGATTATACAATTTATTTAAATCAGCCCTTAGATGTAAAAGACATGGTCTTAATTTTTTGTCATTATTATAAAGGCCACTTTAGTGTAGCGTATTTCACAATTGTACTGTGACAGTCTTATATATTACACACAGTACAGATATGTTTTTCATGAAAAACCTACCGTTCATACTTGGGTATAGGTCGACCCGAATATAAGCTGAGGCACCTAATTTTACCACAAAAAACTTGGAAAACATATTGACTTGAGTATAAGCCGAAGGTGGGAAAATGCAGCAGCTACTGGGTAAACAATGCCCATCTGCAGCCTCACTGTGCCCATTTGCAGTCTAATTGTGCCCATCTGTAATGTCACTGTGCCCATCTGTAGTGTCACTGTGCCCATCTCTAGTGTCACTGTGCCCATCTCTAGTGTCACTGTGCCCATCTGTAATGTCACTGTGATCATCTTTAGTGTCACTGTGCCCATCTGTAGTGTCACTGTGCCCATCTCTAGTGTCACTGTGCCCATCTGTAGTGTCACTGTGCCCATCTGTAGTGTGACTGTGCCCATCTCTAGTGTCACTGTGCCCATCTCTAGTGTCACTGGGCCAATCTGCAGCCGTACCTTCCATTAGTAAAACAGCGTGTGTAACAGCCTGTGTCTCCCACTGTGTATGCAGTCTGTTCCGCTGTCCATTGTAAGAAAGCCTCACCTCCTCCTCGTCCATGCTAGAGGAACACTGATTCGATGCTGGGAAACTGTATCAGCGTTCCATCTATCAGAGACGAGGAGGAGGCGGGGCTTTCTTACAATGGACAGTGGAACAGGCTGCATACAGCGGGAGACACACGCTGTTACACAGGCTGTTTTACTAATGGAAGTTACGGCTCACTCGAGTATAAGCCGAGGGGGGGTTTCAGCCAAAAAAATGGGCTGAAAAACTCGGCTTATACTCGAGTATATATGGTACCTTCTTTACTGTAATTAACATGGTGTGCTGCTGTGAAAGAATTAATTAATGAATACATTAAAAAAAAAAACTCTCCCTAACCTCCCATCTAACACATCTGGGATTTAGACTTAAAGAGAAGTTCCACCCAGGGGGTCCAGTAAAAAAAAAAAAATAAATAAAAGTCAGCAGCTACAAATACTGCAGCTGCTGACTTTTAATTGAACACTTACCTGTCCCTGGGTCCAGCGATGCGGGGGATCGAAGCCCCGCTCGTCTCCCCCTCCGTTCAGCGGCGCCGGCATTGCAACTGTGGGCGTCGGGCTGTGGCTTCACAGCCTGGCACCCACTGCGCATGCGCGAGCGGCGCCGCGCGCCGTGATTGGCCGCTCATTCACCTGAGACCTGTAATTGGTCCCAGATGATTGACAGGAGGGAGGGAGCAGAGCGGAGCCCTTCCTGTGCCGAGGGGGAAGTGATGTCACCAGCCCAGGCACTGAAAGGGGCAGACTACGAGGGACCCCCTAGCAACAGGCATTGAGGTAAATTAAAAAAAAAAATATCCAAATTTTTTGGGGGGTTTTTCTTTAGGATTATTCATGTATTTTTGTTTTTTTGGGTGGAACCCCACTTTAAGCTGGCCATAAACTATACAATTTTCTTGTTCGATTTCTTTTAGATTTACCATCAACTATGTAGCCCAAAGGCCTGCCTGATTGCATACAAATTGAAAGTGTTTAGGTTTGACCTCATTCTATCTGGTTTTGGTAACTCTAAAGCAAAATTGTACAAGAAAATTGGATAAGGTATGGCCAGCCTTAGCCTCTTCCTTGGACTATAGCAGGGGGGCATATGTAGTAATGATATTAAAATGGCCCAATGTACTATTGTAATTATAGGTGCTATCTAAAATAGCACTAACCCAGCCTTACTCTCTGTAAAAATTGTTACAACTACTTTTTTCCTTATAATAGCTAGTGAATTGTGGCCATTTGAATAAACAAATAAAGGATCCTAAAATGTTATGTAGTTTTGATGATTAATATTTGTGACCCACTTTACATTTTCTTAAAATGTATGTAAACTGTAACAATGAGCTTCGTTGCTTCTTATGTCCTGCTACTGTAAAAAAAACTATTACATTTTCTCTTTTTTTCGTTTTATGTGCCTGATAAGCTCAAAAAAAATCCTGTTGATTTTACCACAAATCTTTTGAAATGTTAAATTCCTGTGCTGTACTAAGATGACATGCCCTTAGTAATGCATCACAGATAAAATAGACAGAGTAGACAACACTCGCAACATTTTGCAAAGAATACCCAATCACATGCAAGGAAGATTAACCACTTCCCAACCGGTGCATCTCCCCATTCTGCCTAGTGACAGTGTCACTGATCTCTGCTCCCTGTGATTGGAGCAGAGATCAGTGATGTGACACACACAGCCACGCCCCCCCACAGTTAGAAACACGCCCCCAGGACACACTTAACCCCTACACTGCCACCTAGTGGTTAACCCCTTCACTGCCAGTGTCATTTGCATTTGTATAGCACTGATTGCTGTATGACAATGGTCCCAAAAAGTGTCAAAATTGTCCGATGTGTCCGCCATAATGTCGCAGTTACGATAAAAATCGCTGATCGCTGCCATTACTAGTAAAAAAAAAAAATTATTAATAAAAATGCCATAAAACTATCCCCTATTTTGTAAACATTATAACTTTTGTGCAAACCAATCAATAATCGCTTATTGCGAATTTTTTTTACCAAAAATATGCAGAAGAATACGTATCGGCCTAAACTGAGGAAAAAGAAATGTTTTTTTTACATTTTTGGGGGATGTTTATTATAGCAAAGTGTAAAAAATAATGCGTTTTTTTCAAAATTGTCGCTTTATTTTTGTTTAAATACCACCAAAAGAAAGCTATATTTGTGGGAAAAAAAGGATGTCAATTTTGTTTGGGAGCCACGTTGCACTTGTCAGTTAAAGCGACGCAGTGCCGAATCGCAAAAAGTGCTCTGGTCTTTGGCCAGCAAAATGGTCTGGGGCTTAAGTGGTTAAAAAAAAAAAACAGCATTTTTGCTTGCGTATGATTGGATGATGAGAGTCAGCAGAGCTTCCACTTATTTACTAAGCTCTGGAGTAACTGCTCTTGCAGAGCTCAACTGCACTTTGCAAAGTGCACAAGTCTTTTTGCCTGTGGTAAATAAACAACTATATTTCTGGCACATCAATAGTTATTTTTCTGTACCTTCAGCATGTTTAAAGGTATAAAACATGGAGAAATGTGCACTCATTGGGGAGCTGTATGAAATATGTTTTTTGTCCTGACCTACATTTTAAGCAGAGTTTCATTTAAACAAAACAAGTTAAAATAACTGAAGACATCCTACTGAAAAATTTGCTTTGGGTTTCCAGAAAATATTCTGATTTTATTAAATTACTTGCATGTTATTTTTATAAAATGTTAACCTCTGTGAACAAACTGTAATAACTCATAATAACACAAAGTAAATTGTGTGTTCAGGAAGTATTTAGCTTTACTCAGTTCAAGTAAATGGCAGGTCAAATGTTAGCATATATCAACCACATTCTAGCCATTATCTGCTCTCAGAGCCCCCAGTTAACTATTAAACATGAACACAACAAAAGAATCAATATATTACTTGGGCAACACTCACTTATCAAGTTAATGTATCCACTAAGGCATTGACTGTGTGCTAGATAGTAAAGTTACAAATGCAGTGAATAGTTGGCTGGCCAGATGCAGTTATGAAATACATTTGTAAGCCATCATTCTCTTAAAATCAATCACTTGTAAGTGTCACAACATAAAACCACACATGAATTATGTGTATGTCTGGTTTTATGGAATAGCTTCTATGAGCTATATTGATGAAATGGTGTCAAATATAGCCTGACATAGTAATTATTTAAGTATATACATTGGAAATTTCAAGACCACCAAAAATTCAGAAGAATAGCAGCATAATGAGAACAAATTCATCAGTTGTATTGATCAGCCCCAAAGAAACCTTAACATTAAAATAATCAAAATGTAATGATAGTCACACCGGGGTTGATTTGCTAAAACTGGAAAGTGCAGAATCTGGAGCAGCTCTTCATGGTAGCTTCTAACTTCAGCTTGTTCAATTAAACTTTGCCAAAAGAAAAACTGGAAGCTGGTTGTTTTTTTATGCAGACCTGTACCAGATTTTGCACTTTCCGGTTTTAGTAAAATAAACCCCACTGTGTCAAAAATGAAATCATCACCTATACACTGGCAACTGCTACATTTTGCTCTTTGCAAGGCCTCTACAAGTAGTGAGAGATGTGCCAAGTCTTTTGGAATGCCACTTAGAAGTGTGACAGCTGTGGCCTTATCTAATGTCAGGGACCTGGACTCTGCCACAATGCACCCTTATCAAATCTACCACTGAAGGTGAACCTGTTGTTTTTGTCATCTCCAAAAGCTTTGACAGATTTTTCTATTGCTCTTTTTAGCTTCAGACTAAGTTACAATGCTTTTGACAGTTTAATTTAACATGCCTTATTCATAGTGGTAATCACTAAAGTTCTGATCAAATATATTGTGATGCACATGTTGTTGGTGATAAATTCACCTGTGTAACTTGTGTATTATTTGGCCTTCAATGTAGACATATACCACATGGTTGGAAGTAGTTCCCTTGGTGTCACCATTTCAGTATTCAGGGGCTCACGATTCTCTTTAGCCTGCTTACATTCAGTTTTTCTCATCTATTCATTACTATAGTGTTGAATTTAGTGGTCCCATGAGCACAAGCAATAAGAATTCTCTTCATGAATGTGTATAATTAATGTGTACTGCAGTCATCTTTCACTGGTACTGCCGTACCATACAATCAATGTACCAAGGTTAAAACTTGCATTATGTTTATTAAAAATACAACAGAAAAATCATATTCCTCTGTAGTCCACTGTTTATGTTTCACGGCTCATTGGAATTGCATACCTTTTAACATTAGATTTGTTGATCATGCGTCATAATGTATATGATCTAATATCATGCACATTTATGTCAGAAAATAGACACTCAAGAAGTAATGCATGCGTGGCAACGGCTTAAACAAATACCAGTGCAAAATATCTTTTAAACAGAGAGCATTACAGAAACTATCATTTTTTTACTTGATTTTACGTATAGACTTCCTGGCTGCTATACTCATTGTTCCTGGCTCATAAGTCAGTGAACAAGAACAAGCATGCAGCCAACGAAGTCTGAAAAGTTTGAAGTTCAAACAATAGACTCAACAAGTTTCACAGTCACATGCTGCTTCCTCAGGAGCTTAGTAATATAATATCTACAATATATAGTATACAATAATGACCGAAATGTTAATATCCACATTATGATTATAACATTTAAATACATATGATATACAAATAGTACCCTAGTGATACTTAGCACAGTCTGGTTCAAAACATACTTAGAACCCAGCTGGGATTTCCCATGGCACACCCTACCTCCGCACGGGAGTGACTACCTCCAAACAAGAGGGCATCAGAGTACACACAGAGGCAACCATCAGCACAAATGGTGGAAGCCGATTAAGGAAAAAGGAAAATCTACAAAAATTCCAGGTAATGGGGGGGGGGGGGGGGGTTAAACACCCTTCCCATGTGGAAGTAGAGTGTGCCTATGGGAGATGCTGGGTTGTGTCCAAGTGATTTTGAAACAGTTTTCAGTTTCATAAATCTAGTACCTGGCACCTATTTCCCCTATAGGTTGTGTATTTATCATATTGAATCAGAAGTCATGGCATGATAGGTACTGCAGTGATTTTTAAAATTAACCAGTGTTAATCAAATGTGTCCTTAAGTCCCATAAACAGTCTGTGTTTGTTCTATGTTGCCTGCTTGTTCAAGGCCAGTGATCCTATTAACTAAATAGGGAAACAAGGGTAAGGATGGCAGGATCTGCACCTTTAAAACAAATTCAGAAGCAGCAACTTCTAGATGTTCATAGGGTTAGTTTGATGACTCCACGGAAACAAAAAAGTTCAGTATTAAATGCAATGAGGTTGGCTATTTTGAGCAGTAATGTAACAAAAACCCAAACCAGATAAAGGCTGATTGTACTGCAGGCAACAAACTAGGGGGCTAAGTATTTTAAGCTGGGAAAATGGCACAACAGTGAAGTTGTTTTTTTAGTGACCAGTCAAGTTCCAAATTATATTTTCTCTAAGACTAAAAGATGAAATAACTATTGGTCACTGAGCAGCAGCTCATTTTTAGTCCATATGTTCTTTTCTCCATATTTTTCTAAATAGCATCCTAGTCAATACAGAACACCAACCTCTCCCCCATATGCCAGAGCTCCAATGGAACTTTCTATTAAATGATGTCTGAATTTATGTAAGTCACATTAAGAAAAAAAATCCAAATGTAGATGACTTGTTGCTTTGTAATATCGTGAGTGGAGTTCTTCTTTAGGCAATGGCTTTTTTTTTTCAACACTGTCTTTGGTACACATTTTAGTCTACTAAAGAAGTGTTCAGCATTGGCAGAAAAACCTGCAAAGAAAAAGCTGCTATCCATTTTTCCTTCAGGCATAAATCCCATGTTGAGAGTGATTTCATGGTTACGTTGCTGAGTGCTAGTAAAATCAAAACAGACACCCACTGCCTACAATAAAAATCTTTCTCTCCCCCTCTTGGGACTAATGATTTTCTAATGTCAAGCAGCTGGCTTATGTGTGTCATTCTCTGAACACAGAGGAATCCTAAGGATATGTCTTTAATGTTTTTGAGTGCTGGAAAGCTTGTCTTCAGCATCACTTCAAGGCTTCAAGGTTGCAGGTCACAATGATAACAGATAACATGAAGTGAATTGTTTTTTAAAAGCATAATCTTCCAATTTTTACAGTACTCAGACAGTCTGACTACCTAAAACTAGCAGCAGACATCAGATTGCATTTCTGAGCAATATCTTTATTGCAAAACTGAGTACATGTTTACATTACTTTATTTATGTTTGATTATTTTTATTAAAGATATAAAAAATCATTGCACTTTAACATGCTTTTTTTTTGCTTGTTTCAAGTGAAAAGGCCCATCAGAAAAAAAAAAAAAAACATAAAAACATGAGAATACCCAAAAAGAATAGGTAAACTTTTAAGACACCATATATGAAACTTTCATAACACAACTTGCCTAAAAGAAGTACACTAAAAACAATGATTAAAATCAATAAAACCAACAATTTTTTTTTTCTTTACTATATCGTATTTCTGTACTAAATGGCCATGCTATATGGCATTTTCTGCATTATAGCAAAAAACCTTCCAAGATAAGCTCCTCCCACTGCCCCTCCTAAATAATTATCTGAACATGAACTCAATCAAATCTTGTGCCCAAGAGCAGCAACGCTGCTCTCTCTCTTTCTCCTCACTGGTCATGGAGGCAGAAGCGGGAGCCATTAGCTCCTGCAAAAATTAATAAGCTATTGTGCTGACTAGAACCCAACCGTCATTTAACGGGGCCCATAAGAGAGTGGTAGAGAGAGTGTTAGGGAATGCCAGGTGAAGTGGATGCAGCCCCTCTTAGATTAGGCCTTGAGATCCTAATGCACATATAAAAAACAAACACAAGAGGGCGCCTCCATTTAGGTGTAGTAAATTATTAACCATTTGCTTTCTGCAAGATTTATCTCCCTTTCTGACCAGGCCATTTTTTTGTGATACGACACCAAGTTACTTTAACTGAAAATTGCGAGGTCGTGTGACGCTATGCCCAAATAAAATGTATGTCCTTTTTTTCCCACAAATAGAACTTTCTTTTGGTGGTATTTAATCACCTGTTTTTTGTTTTTTTTTACTCTATACACAAAAAAGACTGACAATTTTGAAAAAAACCCCAATTATTTTTACTTTCTGCTATAAAACGTATCCAATAAAAAAATGTAAAAAATCTAATTTCCTCATAAAATTTGGCCCATATGTATCCTGCTACATATTTTTGGTAAAAAAAATCCAAATAAGCGTATATTGATTGGTTTGTGCAATAGTTATAGCGTTTACAAAGTATGGGAAATATTTATAGAATTTTTATTTATTTTTTACTAGTAATGGCGGCGATCAGCGACTTATAGCAGGATTGCGATATTACAGTGAACAAATCGAGCACCTAAATTACACTTTTGGCACTTTTTTGTGAACCAGTGACACCAATGCGTTGAGTAGTGCTAAAAATATGCACTGTGTATTATGTATGGCAATCTATCCAGGTCTCCAATTTAGTAACTTGTTTTAATTCTTTAAATCAGCCAAATCCTGCTTCTTTTGTGCTTTACACTACCCCCCCCCCCCCCCCCCCACCACCACCACCAAAAAAACTGCATCTAATGGTGGGAGTTTTCAGTAACAGTGACACAGATGTCAATCCAGAAAGCAATAGGTGTGGCCAGGTGCTGATTGAGAAGGTACAGGTTTTTAAAACAGCAACCATGCCCCTGAAACATTTTCCTAGCCCATTGGAGTGCAAGCATCCACAGCATACATGGGATACAATACTGCTTTAAATTCTGTAACACTGCAGCAATGGTATCCCCATCACAGGCACATGCATTAGGTTGACTTCACTGGCAGGATCAACAGGTATTTGTAAGACTTTGAAAAAAAATGGTAAATACAGTTACACTTAAAGGCTGCAGGATATATACATATATATGTATATATATATATGTATATATTTATATATATATATATATATATATATATATATATATATATATATATATATATATATATATATTTATTTATTTATTTAATACGGGCCATAGTCCTGTTTTAACCACTTGTCGACCGCAATATGTATATATACGTTTCCGTTTGCAAGTGGTTTACCGGGATTATGGCTGAAGATATCAGCCATAACCCCGGTATTGTTTTTTTTCAGCCGGCAGCTGGCTTGCTCTTTTATGTGGCTCAACCCAGAAACAATTCGACAGTGCCACCGGCTGTTTACAGAGTGCGTTCAAAGAGGAGATCAGCTTTGATTACCTCTGTGGCCTTGGAGGACTGGAACAACACCATGACGTCACTTCCAGTCCAGGGTGGCAGCAAACAGTTTTTTTTAGGTTTTTTTGATCTTTTGCTTTTATGGGTAAAAAAGAGATTTGGAATCTTTTTGACCCCAGATCTCCCGATAAAGAGGACCTGTCATCCTTATTTATATTACAAGGGATGTTTACATTCCTTGTAATAAGAATAAAAGTGATTTAAAAAAAAATTAAAGGGACAGTGTAAAAATATGTGGAAAAAAAGGAAAAAAAATGGAGTTAACACATGTATTGCCGTGAACATTAGAGCTAGTGCAATAATTATAGCGCTAGACCTCCTCTGTAACTCTAAACAGGTAACCTGTAAAGGCGTTTATAACATCGCCTATGGAGATTTTCAAGTACTGTAATTTGTCACCATTCCACGAGTGTGCACAATTTTAAAGCGTGACATGTTAGGTATCTATGTACTCGGTGTAACAGTGTAACATAGGGTATGTATTTCTTAAAAAAAAAAAACGCTGCGCAAATATCGTGTGACATAAAACATTACAAGGATTGTCTTGCCTGTATATATATATATATATATATATATAATGTTTTGGGGTTATAAGTGATTTTCTAGCAAAAAATACTGATTTAAACTTGTAAACAAAAAGTGCCAGAAAAGGCTTGGTCTTCAATGCCATCAATCTATTAGGTGTGAAACAAACAAATTTTAGGGTGACAGCCATTGACATTATAGTGACTGGCTTATAATGAACTTGCACCATCTTTACAATGTTGTTGTTAAGGGATAAAAATAGATTGCTCAGCTGAACACATTCTATTCTTACCTTAGACAGAATAATTGCCTTTTCATGTCATCTAATTTTTCTGAGAATCTTTTTCTTAACAATCATTATACAATGACTAAGAACTAGGTTCAGCTCAGTGTGATCATGGAAGATTTCCTCAAACAAAGAGTGGGGATTCTAGTTATTATGTTGATTATTTGACTAATGCAGTGAGCGTGGAAATGTATTAAATAGCTAATTTAGCACTGCAAAAACATCCAGGTGCACGCTGAATTTAAAAGAATGCCTGACCTCATTTTGTTAAAGGCTTTCAAGTTCCCTCTCCTTTTGTTCCTAAACTATGAGTGACGCTCCACTTGACCTGCTATTTTTGTACTTGGTGAGGCTCATGTGAAGTACATATCTGTGACTATATTGTGACATATATCAAATTGAGCAGAGATGCATTTCCATGAATGGATGTAACCACTACTGAAAAGACAGCTTAACATGCAGTATAAAATAACACAAGGGCTCGCCGAAAAAACTTACACCTTGTAAAAATAGATCCATGACTAATATGTAAAACAGAAGATGAACATTCATGCTTCAAGAACAGATGTCATTTTAGGTTATTGTACATTTAGAATTTTATTGAATAACTTGACATATAACACTGAAACCACAATACATGGCAGCCAATCAGGTGTATTCCATTGTCGTAGATCCAGACTAGTGAAAGCTGATTTTGATTTGAATTAAAGGAAATTATGGCTTATGGATCAGTTCCCGCCTGTAGCCTCTCACCTTGTAACTTGCTACAAAGTTACAATGTTACAGACTGATCACTGGGGAAGAAGGGACTGAGGAAATTCTTTCTCCAGCATGCAGCAGACTGGTGACATCATCTTAGTCTAGGCAAAGTCACGTGACTAGAGCTCAAGGACAACTTTTCAAAGGGGAACTTGAGTGGGAATGTGAAAATTAAAATTCAGTCACTAAAAATACAGTACCTGATGACTTTTAAAGTGGTTATAAAGGCAGAAGGTTTTTTTTTTTTACCTAAAAAAAATCCTTCTGGATGCAGCTCCCAATCACAGCCAGTGAGCCAATGAGAAGAGAGTGGGAGGCAAGGCCGAACCAATCTCTGTTTGTGAATGGACAATGTCCATTCACAGGACTGCGCTTGGGAGCCAGCATGCTCAAATGCCCCCATAGCAAGAGTCTTACTATTGGGGGCACTCACCGGGGGGGGGGGGGAGCCAGGCCCACCAGCGGGGGACCCAAAAAGAAGAAAATAGGGGCTGCTCTGTGCAAAACCATTGCATAGAGCAGGTAAATATAACCAGTTTGTTATTTCAAAACAATCCAACCTTTAGAATCACTTTAAGAAATAGATACTTACAAGCCTATGCAGTCAAGTACTGTCTTTTACACAGCCAACAGGGTGCCTGTTCCTTGGTACCACCATCTTGGTTTTGGAAGTCAGCTGTCGCTTTCTGATGACTCAGACTACCTTGCAACTGGTACTGCAGCCTCCTGGTATGTACAATGTTATCCCAGGTGGCTGCCGGCAGGAGAAAGTGGGGGAAAGTACCACCAAAAAAGGTACTCACCCCCCCCCCCCCCCATTAAACAAATGTAAAACCTATATTCAAAGGTAAATTTCAAAGCTAAACTTTCTTTTTCAGATCCATCAGCTCCACCAGCACCGACTAATCTCAGAATCATCAATTCCACTACAAACAATGATGGTACAACAACCGTACAAGTTACATGGAATCTGCCAGAGGAGCCTGATATACCTGTGCATCATTATAAAGTTTTTTGGAGCTGGACTTCACATAGTAAATCTGTTGTTCCAACCAAGAAGAAGCGTAGGAAGACAACAGAAGGGGTATTGTGTGCTTATTTGCTTTATTTATCAATAGACTTTTTTGCCTATATTCAAGTTTTAAACAGTTACTGTTATCTGCCAAAATGTATTTATGTGCTTAACTATATGTATTCAATATGACTATAAGTATAACGAGAAAACAGTTTTTATAGATTAGAACATGATAGCTTATCCCTAGATTAGCAGTGAGCCCTGTTACGACATCCCAAATATTTAGTTAAAGCACCAAAGTATCACAGGACATTTAATACTTTTACTGTGTCAAATGTATATAGTAAGAATAAAGTAAAAAGAGGGATCTGTCAGAGAATTGAGATTTTACGCCACATCTCTGAATGCATCTAGCAAAAAACAAAGCACATTTGGGGACTTTCAAGGTGTAACCTCTCAACAAATTCACACAACAGAAAAGTTAGTTTAAAACGTTTTCTTTATTGGTACAGATGATAAAAGCGACCCAAGAAAAAGTCTTTGTAGATCGTTAAAATAATGCCACAAAGCATCCATCAAAACCTGACCTGATATTACACCCTAATTAGAGGCACATTAAAACCAAAATCTGATTATTCAAAGTTCATGGGCAGTTAGAAGACCATCAGTATTGCCTCATTTTCCACATGTTTCTCATAGCGCTTCATCAGGTGCCGTAAATACAAATCATAAATATATACATACATATATTTGAGCCCGATATTATGTGACATATAGCCATCAACATGAAATACCAGCATGGACGGGAGGCATCAACAATAGGGGGGTCATAAAAAGCCCATCAACAATTTAGAGACCCCAGGTAGAGCGGGCAAGAAGGTGGACATTGAAACACTGGGGCTAGGCACTTTCATTTGGTTTCACCTCAAGGAATGAATTTAATTTATTTTATGCACTTATAAAATGACATAAAACTGTTGCAGTATACTGTGATGCCTAAAATCTATGTATGTAGAGTTGCAAGCCTAATGACAGACCCAGTGACAGAAATGAACTGTTGGAGGGATTAAATGGCTATTCCTCATCTCAGATCTATTTTGTTCTCAAGGTGACAGCAAAAAAACTAAAACAAATTGTGCAGAAAACCTTAATTTTATTTATTTTATGTTATTCTCACTCATCAATAGGTATTATGATCATAACTGCTTCACAGATGTGTCTTCAACAAAATGCATTTGGATTTGAAATGGATAACTTTTTGTACTGGTCAAGCAAAATACTAGTATACCACAGGTCATATTTGAGTTTTTATTGAATGACCAGTCACAATGTATTAAGAAATTGAAAAAGCTAACGTTCAATAAAGATTATAAAGAAATAATGAGAACTAGAAAATACTAATATTCAGTGTGGAGTTAATTGTTATACTATTATTTTCAGAACCAAAATTATGTAACTCTAGAAGGATTGCAGCCAAACAGCAATTATATGGTCGAGATTCAAGCCATTACATATTGGGGACAAGTTCGTTTGAAAAGTGCAAAGGTCTCACTATATTTCTCCTCTGGGCCGTCAAGTTCCAGTAGTAAGTACATATAAATCCTGTCCACTACAGTATGTGTAACCTTCCTTTTAAAGCTTCTCTATAGGCAAAGTTTTTTTCATAAAATCGATATAGTCTAGAAACTTTTTTGTCAATTAACTTCACCATGTAGAGCAGATATCCTCTTCCTAGCCTCTGTAACATCAGCAAAGGGGCAGATGAACTCCTTACAGAGCCAGGGTTAAAGATCTTAGAGGGTGTCCTACATCACTTCAAGGGAAAGGTTTTAGAAAATATGTGCATGTACTAATATTATTTTTTACTTTATTTATTTTGCCTATTTTAGTTTTGGACTTTATTTTTCTTTTTAGAAACAATGTGTGAAAATTCTTAGAGCTGACGCCACATAGACCCAAAGGTTTTCAGCCAAACTTTTTTGGAACTGAACATAAACTATGTTTCTAGTTGTATATAATATGAATACATATAAACTGGTTTACTGATTGGGCTTACTGTCTAAAAGCAAAAAGTGTAAGTAAAGAAAATATTTTACTGAATGCTATGTTTGCATATTTATGTAAGTAATCCACCAGCACAATATTGAAGCAATTTGCACTAAATTAAAATCAATGTATGAATTTTTAATTCATAAAGTATGATATTTGCTTCTTAATAAATCATTTGATTATTTTCAGAGGATCAAGTATCAAAAGTCAGCAAAATGAAGAGTGATACTCTAGTTTCACCTCAAAGAAAGCGCACGGCTCACATGCTTGAAATTGGAGCCCCATTCTACCAGGATAATCAACTTCAGGTCAAAGTGTACTGGAAAAAGAATGAAGGTGAATGCAAAGATCATTTTATAGTAAATGATTTTTTATCCATGTTTTGGTAAAACATGAGAACATATTATTCTTTTTTGGAAACTTCAGTATTTTTCTGTTAAATTTAAGCAAACAGCATTGATGTCAAAATGGCTCATTTTTCTAAAGAGAGATTGGGCATTGATGTGCAGTACAGATCACTGGGGAAGAGAATACAATCGAAATATAGGATGGAAATAGAACTCAATAGAAATAGTTAACCAGCACACTTGCTACATTCTATTACATTAGGATTATAGTTTGCTATCAGGACCGCATCATATCATTTTTTGTCTAAAATTAAAGTGAACCTAAAGTAATTTTTTTCAGTTTTTGGATAGAGGTAGTCAATGGCTAAAACTTCTATCAGGTTTTTTGCTGCCAGTGTTCAATGGTGGATATTTTGCTTCACTTACTGCCCTGGTCATACAACAGAAAGTGACAAAGTATCTCTCTAACATAAGAGGCAAATGCCCTCTTATGGCAGCCACATGGGTATCGATATGATCATTCAAACAATCATTCAAAGCATCTAAACTAATCGTTGGACCACTTAAAATTTTAATTGATGATTAATTACTTATTTTTAATGGTTCATACCTAAACCAAACATAAATTGCAACAGGGTTGATTTACTAATGGAAAATAGACTGTCCACTTTATCTTAGTGAATGTGGTTAAAATTTACTTCACAAAAAATAACCAAATTGCACAAAGAAAAAAAAAGCAGTATTTTGGCCAGCACATAATTGGAAGATGAAAGTCAACAGAGGTTCACTTCATTCCCTATGCTAAGGAAAGAGAAAATTCTCTTGCAAAGTGAACCACCTATTTTCCAATAGTAAATTAACCCCCTTTTCCCTCTCTTTCTGCGCTGGTGACAATGGTCACCAGAACAAATAGAGATAATTCACCAACAAAAAACAAAAAAAAATAATAATAGGGGTTTTAATCCTTCCCCACTCTCAAAATCTTAAAAAAATGGCTTGAGATATACCTTAAATGAAAGAACACTTATCCTAAGACAAATCCTGAGAAATCCATGGAAGCTGCAATTGCTGACTTCGCTCTTTGCAAATGCAAGTTGTTGTTATGCAGTCAGCAGTCCCTGGGAAACATACAAAAACAAACCTGTTCAAATTGCCATTTTTACGTGGGAGGTCTAAAGTGATCTTTTCATCACAGGGTCACTTGATAAAAAAGGCTCTGTGCTTAGCTTTTAATTACCTGTTTGTTGAAACACCACCTCTTTGCTGCTCACTGGCCACTGCAGGTATTTAACCAGCTAGGTGGGTCAAATACTGGCCTCACCCAGAGCATAGAATGGTTCCTCCTCCTCCCATCTTCTGCATTTTGTAGTGACATATGAACTGGTGGGAGACACCACAGTATGCGGTGGGGAAGCAAGCATACCACACGCCCAGTGGAATATATTTAGTGGCTGGCACCAAAGAGGCAGCATTTCAGCAAAAGGGACAACCAAGCCGTTTTAATACAGGTATTCTTTACAAGTGACCCTATGCTGACAGGATCCATTTGCTACTTAACTTTCTCTTTAGTGTAATAACAGAGTCTGAACTGGCCCTTGAATGATCTACTTAATGGTAACAGGTGTTATTCCACCTCAGGTGCTCAGGCCAAAACACATCAGGGCTGTGTTTTGGCCTGGGCCTTGTCGGCCCAGGCCTAGGGCGGCACTTTGCGGGGGGCGGCAAAAAAAGCTGCCCCCCGCATGATAGAAAGTCCCCCCACCCGATTTACGGCTCCCGCGGCCGCCCCCCACACACATGCAGCCCACGGTGGCCGCCTTGCTGTAGTGGCGCTGCTGTGTATGGGTGTGCTTGGCAGAGGGTGGAGGGGCGTGTGTATGGGCGTGCTTAGCAAAGCTTACGCCCCTCCACCCTCTGCCAAGCACGCCCATACACAGCAGCGCCGCCCACTACAGCAAGGTGGCTGCCGTGGGCTGCATGTGTGCGGGGAGTGGGCACGGGAGCCGGGAATCAGGAAGACGGGTGGGGGACTTTCTCTCATGCGGGGGGGGGGCGTGTGACTCACGCCCCCATAAGCGGCCGGTGACTGGCGGAGGTGGAGCCTTATGCTCCGCCTACCCTCCTCTGCACTGCTTGACTCTTCTCCTTGGCACTGGGGCGGGGTCTGGCAGTGACGTCAGGAGGAGAGAGAGAGGCACAAGCAGGTAAAGTTATTTAATAAATTATATCGGTGTTATGGGAACAGTGTTGGCATTTGATGGCACAGTGGCTACAATTGATGGGCACAGTGACAGCGTTTCAGGGCACAGTGGCTGCAATTGATGGGGCACAGTGGCTGCGTTTGATGGGCACAGTGGCTGCGATTGATGGGGCACAATGGCTGCGTTTGATGGCACAGTGGCTGCGTTTGATGGGCACAGTAGCTGCAATTGATGGACACAGTGGCTGCAATTGAAGGGCCAGTGGCTGCCTTTGATGGGCACAGTGGCTGCGTTTGGTGGGCACAGTGGCTGCATTTGATGGGGCACAGTGGCTGCGTTTGATGGGCACAGTGTCTGCGTTTGGTGGGCACAGTGGCTGCAATTGATGGACACAGTGGCTGCATTTGATGGGCACAGTGGCTGCGTTTGGTGGGCACAGTGGCTGCGTTTGGTGGGCACAGTGGCTGCGTTTGATGGCCCAGTGGCTACAATTGATGGGCACAGTGGCTGTGTTTGATGAAACAGTGGCTGCGTTTGATGGGGCACAGTGAGGCTGCAATTGATGTCTTTTTTTCTGAATTTTTTAGTTTGTTTGCACCCCCCAAAAAATTTTAAGCACCAGCCGCCACTGGCATGTGCAAAGTGCTCCATGCATGCTAAAATCAATGCAAACCCTTTAAACAGTCCACATTAAGCCTCAGTTCACACTGGGATGACTTGTCAGACGACCTACTACTTTGGGGGTGACTTGCATTGACTTCTGTACAGAAGTCGTTTTGCAAGTCGCTGCTGAGTCGTGTCCTGGGTCGCCTGAGGCAGTCGCGCTGCAAGTCGTGCTGCCTCAGTGTGAACTGACCCTTAGTGAAAAGGCATTAATATGCAGATCATGATATTGCAATAAAGTGCTCCATCAATGCTGAAATCAATGCAAACTCATTAAAGAGGAGTCCCGCCCCCACCCCGTGAAAACATTAAAACTCAGCAGCTACAAATACTGTAGCTGCTGACTTTTAATATTAGGACACTTAACTGTCCAGGGTTCCCACGATGTCGACACCCTAGCCGATTTTCGGATTGGCTCTCGGGTTTTGCCACCATCATTCATGGTAAGGGAAACCGGACGGTTCACCACTGCACGTGTGCGAAGTGCAATGCACTTTCTGAATGCCCCAGTGGAGGAAGGAGGAGGGTGGCGAACTTCAGAGCGGGCAGCGCAGTCTCCAGGGAGTGGGGAAGGGTACCTTTCAAAAACAGGTACCCGTTCCCCCCTCCCCCCTGAAAGGTGTCAAATGAGCCTAGAGAGGAAGGGGTGTGGTTTACAGATGATAGCGTGGGTCTTAAACAGGAAGGGGTGTGGCCTTGGCAGCAAGGAGTGTTTCTTAATTAAATTAGGGGGGTGCATGAGTTTAGTCAGGCCTAGGGCAGCACAAAACCTAAATACACCACTGAGTCTCATACCAAACACATGGGTGATGATAGTAGGCTAAAGATTGTTCCTCCCACCTAAATTGATAGCAGATACCACTTATACCACTGGTCCAGTTCCTTTTAAAAATCATATGTACCAAGATACCTGAAATTAAAATTCCAATGGTGCAATGGATGCAAACATTAAAATATGTGTAATCTATTTCTGGCTGGCTGATGAACAAATACATAGTTGTAGTCATATGACCTGTACATTTCAGGACATTCTGTTTCATTAGAAATTCTTGTTTGGACCATACTTTATTTGGTATTTAACTAGCAGGGCATTCTCAGTTCAACCATAAAGATATTGGAATTTTTACATCTTTAAGATCCATTTTTAATAGGATTAGCAGTCTTTCAGTTTTAACTTATTTCATAGCTCATTTAATTAACTAAATTAGAATGCCATTTAAAATGAAATGTTTTATATGAAACACATACTGACAGTTTACAGCTGGGATCCCATGGCAGTAGACAAAGTTCCCAAAAAACCCAACACAAATAACACAAACCATAATTTTTTTAAGTGCAAATAAAAAGGCCAGGCCTTAATATTGGTCGCCAGCATCTACCCAACAGTAGAATTAATTTGTTGGATTGACCCTTTAGGTGCAAGAAATATTAAACATGTTTGCAATTTTTAGGTTTAATCCCCTCCCTAGCATATGAATACTTTCCTTAATTTCCCCATCACTCCATTTAGTTCCAGAAGGTGACATATGTGTTCAATGCTTCCAGGTATTGAGGAGCATATACAGTACCACATGAGTCTATAGCCTCGTGTAAACTATTACGCAAGCTAGGAGCTGACATATATCTGATACTTCCAGGTATGGAGGAGCATATACAGTACCATGAGAGTGTGCTGGGCCAATCAGTACTGCCACAAAAAGAGTCTATAGCCTTACATAAAGTATTACTCTAGTGATTTGAGGTGGAAAAGTGAAAGGAAGGTAGGTAGGTATTTGCTGCTGGGGACTGCAAACTAAAGTGAATCTTTAGGCAAACACACAACCAAATATCTGCTCATTGGTAAAGTATGACTAGAGAAGACCTAGTGCTTTGATTTGATTTTTTTAACATAACTGTATAAGGGCTTGTCTACACAGGCTTCTTTGTGTAGTTGCCTAATGAATGTTCACTAAAGTTAGTCAATAACATGAATCCACATTCACAATTACTGTATTTTCACTTTCACTTTTTCCTGTTCTGCTCTTCCCACCTTCTATTTAAAATTCTGTGTTATAAGCCATCTCATAGCCAACATTTCAGAATTGCCTTATAAGCCACCCCATGACCAACTTTAATTTTTAAAAATATGATACATTTGTTAGCATTACACCTATGGGAAGATAGAGAGAGAGAAATGGATTTAAAATGAAATGGATTTAAAATGAAACAAACAAGATGTGCTTTAACTGCAGACTTTCAGCTTTAAATTGAGGGTATTTACATCCAAATCAGGTAAACGGTGTAGGAATTACAACAGTTTGTATATGTGCCTCTCACTTTTTAAGGGACCAAAAGTAATAGGACAATTGGCTGCTCAGCTGTTCCATGGCCAGGTGTGTGTTATTCCCTCATTATCCCATTTACAAGGAGCAGATAAAAGGTCCAGAGTTTATTTCAAGTGTGCTATTTGCATTTGGAATCTGTTGCTGTCAACTCTCAATATGAGATCCAAAGAGCTGTCACTATCAGTGAAGCAAGCCATAATTAGGCTTAAAAAACTAAACAAACCCATCAGAGAGATAGCAAAAACATTGTCTGGAACATCCTTAAAAATAAAGAACGCACCGGTGAGCTCAGCAACACCAAAAGACCCGGAAGACCATGGAAAACAACTGTGGTGGATGACCGAAGAATTCTTTCCCTGGTGACACTGTTCACAACAGTTGGCCAGATCGAGAACACTCTCCAGGAGGTAGGTGTATGTGTGCCAAGGTCAACAATCAAGAGAAGTCTTCACGAGAGTGAATACAGAGGGTTCACCACAAGATGTAAACTATTGGTGAGCCTCAAAAACAGGAAGGCCAGATTAGAGTTTGCCAAACAACATCTAAAAAAGCCTTCACAGTTCTGGAACAACATCCTATGGACAGATGAGACCAAGTTCAACTTGTACCAGAGTGATGGGAAGAGAAGAGTATGGAGAAGGAAAGGAACTGCTCATAATCCAAAGCATAGCACCTCATCAGTGAAGCATGGTGGTGGTAGTATAATGGTGTGGGCATGTATGGCTGCCAATGGAACTGGTTCTCTTGTATTTATTGATGATGTGACTGCTGACAAAAGCAGCAGGATGAATTCTGAAGTGTTTCGGGCAATATTATCTGCTCATATTCAGCAAAATGCTTCAGAACTCATTGGACGGCGCTTCACAGTGCAGATGGACAATGACCCGAAGCATACTGCGAAAGCAACCAAAGAGTTTTTTAAGGGAAAGAAGTGGAATGTTATGCAATGGCCAAGTCAATCACCTGACCTGAATCCGATGGAGCATGCATTTCACTGGCTGAAGACAAAACTGAAGGAAAAATGCCCCAAGAACAAGCAGGAACTGAAGACAGTTGCAGTAGACCCTGGCAGAGCATCACCAGGGATGAAACCCAGCATCTGGTGATGTCTATGCGTTCCAGACTTCAGGCTGTAATTGACTGCAAAGGATTTACAACCAAATATTAAAAAGTGAAAGTTTGATGGATGATTGTTAATCTGTCCCATTACTTTTGGTCCCTTAAAAAGTGGGAGGCACATATACAAACTGTTGTAATTCCTACACCGTTTACCTGATTTGGATGTAAATACCCTCAAATTAAAGCTGAAAGTCTGCATTTAAAGCACATCTTGTTCGTTTCATTTCAAATCCATTGTGGTGGTGTATAGAGCCAAAAAGATTAGAATTGTGTTGATGTCCCAATATTTATGGACCTGACTGTTTATATCTATAGATATATACAGTATATATGTAATGTTCCTTAGAATGAAAGTGCACATTTTATTTGTAAAATTAATTTAGCTGCCTTTTCCCATCAAAAGCATTTATTTTTCAAAATATAGTTAGCCTTTTCCAGAGCTATAGCAACACTTGAATTATGGACAGTTGGATATAAAAATCTATACAAAAGTCATATGCTGTATATATAAAAGATTTTTCCAGTAAACGACTAGTACATTGTAACCAGCCATGCATCAATAAATCCCCTTCAGACATAACAGCTTTACAAAGTTAGGGCTGCAGAGTTAGATCATGTGAAAATAATAAGGAGATTAATGGGATGTGTTCACATTATGTGGAACATTCTTTTTTTAAGAAGAATATTTAGAAATATACATTGACATTGATCTGTATTATTCATGACCCTAGCTTGTTTCTGCATGTTGTGACATATCTGTGTTTATAGAATTTGAGATGAATTTGGGGATAGTAATATGTTAAAATATACATGGAACAGTACACTCAGATCATAAATCTTTTGAAATCATCACAGTGATTTTTCCATCATCAATCTTCAAAATATTTAAAAATGCATAGTAGTAAGAAGAACTCTATTAAGCACTGTTTGCAAATTAACTGGGAGGCCACATAACCACAATGCAGTTTAAGAAAAACAACGGGAATCTGTATGTAAAACTGAATTTTTTTTTTTTTTTTTTTTACATGTTTATTGCAGACAGACAAAATGCAAACAAAGCCAGATAGACAGGGCTATAGCAATGTGTGATATGGCCCCATAGCAAAAACATTAAGGAGTCCTTTTGTTTCTCTAATCTCCATCTCAAGGGCCATTTTTGGAAAAAGAAGTGATTGGAAATTTCTTTAGTCGAGATACAGACTGCAACAAAACACTCTTTCATTGTAAAATGTGGAAGAATTAGAACTTCTTCTAGGTTATTATTACTGCATGCATATTCTTGTGTCGATGACCACTGCTTCCTTAATTTCATATTCTAGAAAACTTTGCCTAGCAGGGTCCCAACACATGGACAAGGCATATTTCCTTATGCCCTATTTCAGTGATGGCAAACCTTTTTGAGCCCGTGTGCCCAAACCGCAACGCAAAACCAACTTATTTCTTTCAAAGTGCCAACACAGAATTAAACCTGCTAGCGTCTCTGTACGGAGGATGGGACTGATCATCCCTCTGAATGAGCCCTAAGGGACCAAAAAGGATGCAGAATGCACTGTGCAACATACACTGACCTACCTGACACATGCACTGACCTACCTGACCATTACACTCACCTACCTGACCATTACACTCACCTACCTGACACATGCACTGACCTACCTGACCATTGCACTCACCTACATGACACGTGCACTCACCTACATGACACATGCACTCACCTACCTGACTATTACACTCACTTACCTGAAACATGCACTCACCTACCTGACCATTACACTCACCTACATGACACATGCACTCACCTACATGACACATGCACTCACCTACCTGACCATTACACTCACCTACATGACACATGCACTCACCTTCATGACACATGCACTCACCTACCTGACACATGCACTCACCTACCTGACCATTACACTCACCTACATGACACATGCACTCACCTTCATGACACATGCACTCACCTACCTGACACATGCACTCACCTACCTGACCATTACACTCACCTACATGACACATGCACTCACCTACCTGACACATGCACTCACCTACATGACACATGCACTTACCTACCTGACACATGCTTCCTGCACTACTAACATCCCCTCATACAGTACAATGTAGATCTGAGGATCCATCCTCCTCCTTACCTTTCCATGACCTCATCATCCAGTTCTGCCTGGGCAGTATTGAAGGAATCCCCACCATTCAGCCGCTCCTCCATATCCCCGCCACTTGGATGTCAGCTAGCAGCCATTGCTCCTCTCCCCATGGAAGATCAGCTCTGAGCACCGCCCCACCCCCTCCGCTTTTTCACAGGCTACACTAGGACAGACTGAACCAAAGTCGTCCTGGAGCAGGGGGAGCTGGAATAGGGTACCTGCAGAAAGGAATCCCCAAATGCCTTACCAGAAGTGTAGGGGTCCGGGGAGGCAATAAGCTGCTGAACAGAGTCGGAACGGTGCAGGGAGAAGAATTTTACACCCCTCCTAAACGGCACACATGGAACAAGATGATTGGTTGCCCACCCCCCTCCCGATGTCACTGGCACTGATGCAAGGAAGGGAGCCGGCTCCTCCCTGCCTGCACCGTCAGTACAAGTGACTGCCTGGCTGGAGGATTCCCCTGGCGTGCTGACAGAGAGGGCTTGGCGTGCCAGCTGTGGCACGCGTGCCATAGGTTCGCCATCACTGCCCTATTTGTTCAGCTCACCAGTAGCCTCATCACAACGTGGCTGCTGGTTTGAATCAGTAGTATAATGTGTATTATCATACAGTGGGGCAAAAAAAGTATTTAGTCAGCCACCAATTGTGCAAGTTCTCCAACTTAAAAAGATGAGAGAGGCCTGTAATTGTCATAATAGGTTTTCCTCAACTATGAGAGACAAAATGTGGAAACAAATCCAGACAATCACATTGTCTGATTTGGAAACAATTTATTTGCAAATTATGGTGGAAAATAAGTATTTTGTCAATATCAAAAGTTCGTCTCAATACTGTTATATATCCTTTGTTGGCAATGACAGAGGTCAAACATTTTCTGTAAGTCTTCACAAGGTTGTCACACACTTTGCTGGTATGTTGGCCCATTCCTCCATGCAGATCTCCTCTAGAGTAGTGATGTTTTGGGGCTGTCGCTGGGCAATACGGACTTTCAACTCCCTCCAAAGGTTTTCTATGGGGTTGAGATCTGGAGACTGGCTAGGCCACTCCAGGACCTTGAAATGCTTCTTACAAAGCCACTCCTTCGTTGCCCAGGCGGCGTGTTTGGGATCATTGTCATGCTGAAAGACTCAGCCACGTTTCATTTTCAATGCCCTTGCTGATGGGAGGAGGTTTGCACTCAAAATCTCACGATACATGGCCCCAATCATCCTTTCATGTACACGGATCAGTGGTCCTGTTCCCTTTGCAGAGAAACAGCCCCAAAGCATGATGTTGCCACCCCCATGCTTCACAGTAGGTATGGTGTTCTTTGGTTGCAACTCAGCATTTTCTCTACTCCAAACACGACGAGTTGTGTTTCTACCAAACAGTTCTACTTTGGTTTCATCTGACCCTATGACATTCTCCCAGTCCTCTTCTGGATCATCCAAATGCTCTCTAGCAAACCTCAGATGGGTTTGTACTGGCTTAGGCAGGGGGAAATGTCTGGCACTGCAGGATCTGAGTCCCTGGCGGCATAGTGTGTTACTGATGGTAGCCTTTGTTACATTGGTCCCAGCTCTTGCAGGTCATTCACTAGGTCCCCCCGTGTGGTTCTGGGATTTTTGCTCACCGTTCTTGTGATCATTTTGACCCCACGGGGTGAGATCTTGCGTGGAGCCCCAGATTGAGGGAGATTATCAGTGGTCTTGTATGTCTTCCATTTTCTAATTATTGCTCCCACAGTTGATTTCTTCACACCAAGCTGCTTGCCTATTGCAGATTCAGTCTTCCTAGCCTGGTGCAGGTCTACAATTTTGTTTCTGGTGTCCTTCGACAAGCTCTTTGGTCTTCACCATAGTGGAGTTTGGAGTGTGACTGTTTGAGGTTGTGGACAGGTGTCTTTTATACTGATAACAAGTTCAAACAGGTGCCATTAATACAGGTAATGAGTGGAGGACAGAGGTCTTAAAGAAGAAGATACAGGTCTGTGAGAGCCAGAAATCTTGCTTGTTTGTAGGTGACCAAATACTTATTTTCCACCATAATTTGCAAATAAATTCTTTCAAAAAGCAGACAATGTGATTGTCTGGATTTGTTTCCACATTTTGTCTCTCATAGTTGAGGTATACCAATGATGACAATTACAGGCCTTTCTCATCTTTTTAAGTGGGAGAACTTGCACAATTGGTGGCTGACTAAATACTTTTTTGCCCCACTGTAATGTGTGCATTATCATAATGTGTGTATTACACATACAGTATATTACCAAAAGTATTGGGATGCCTGCCTTTACACACACAATTGTTATTACGTGATTGTTTAGGTTATTAATTGTTTTTGCTTTTCACAATTGTTTTACTTCTAGCGTGAGTATATATATTTAGAATATTTTTTTTACACACACATGAACTTTAATGGCATCCCAATCTTAGTCCGTAGGGTTCAATATTGAGTTGGCCCACCCTTTGCAGCTTAAACAACTTCAACTCTTCTGGGAAGACTGTCGACAAGGTTTAGGAGTGTGTCTATGGGAATGTTTGACTATTCTTCCAGAAGCGCATTTGTGAGATAAGGCGCTGATGTTGGACGAGAAGGCCTGTCTCACAGTTTTCCGCTCGAATTCATCCCAAAGGTGTTCTTCCGGGTTGAGGTCAGGACTCTGTGCAGGCCAGTCGAGTTCCTCCACCCCAAACTCATTCATTCATGTCTTTATGGACCTTGCTTTGAGCACTGGTGCGCAGTCATGTTGGAACATCCCCAAATAGTTTCCACAAAGTTGGGAGCATGAAATTGTCCAAGATGTTTTGGTATGCTGATGCCTTAAGAGTTCCCTTCACTGCAACTAAGGGACCAAGCCCAACCCCTGGAAAAAAACCCACATCATAATCCCCTTCCACCAAATAATTTAGACCAGTGCAGAAAGCAAGGTCCATAAAGACGGTGTCTTTGGGGAGGAGGAACTTGACTGGCCTGCACAGAGTCCTGACCTCAACCCGATAGAATATCTTTGGAATAAATTAGAGTGGAGACTGCGAGCCAGGCCTCTTATTGCACATCAGTGCCTGATCTCACAAATGCGCTTCTGGAAGAATGGTCAAACATTTCCATAGACACACTCCTAAACCTTGTGGACAGCCTTCCCAGAAGAGTTGAAGTCATTATAGCTCCAAAGGGTGGGCCAACTCAATGTTGAACCTCACGGACTAAGACTGGGATACCATTAGGTTCTTGTGCGTGTATAGGCAGCCATCCCAATACTTTTGGTAAGATGGTGTATGTACAATATGTGTGTGTAATTTGTGTTTGTGTGTGTGAGGGGGGTCACTAAAAAGAACACAAGCTTACTGGGAAATGCAGCCAATGGGGGGATACTGACCTGTCCAACTGCAAGTGGTTCTCTTCTGCCCTATGCCTTACAAAGCTGGAAGCAAAAAGGTTTAAAGCGATATTCTACATTTTAAATAGAAAATAATAAATTGAACAACTCTGAATTGTCCTAAAAATTATTTCAATGGTATCTCCTTTTTTAGGTTAGAATCTCTCTCAGATTTGTATTGATGTCTGTGTCTATGATAGAAAGATTCACCCTCTATATGTACTGGTGGCTATTGTCACGGGGATAGACATTCAAAATGGTTCTCACCTGAAAAGAAAGTGCAGGAAAATCTGAAAATATTTCACATCTTACCTTTCCATGTGGCTACTGTCTAAGATCTCTCCATCTCTTCTGCGCATACTGCCCACTGCCATACTCACTTTACTCCCCTCTTGCACTTATTTCCCCCCTGTAATAATCTTGAAACCCTCCTCCTGCACAAAATTTACCCATAATACACTCATCTCCTGGACATACTGCCCAATATCTTACCCTTCATACTCCCCTACTTCAGGTATTACCCCTTGTAATATCCTGCACAAAAAAAAACTCTCTGCTTGCTGCCTTAGAGCCGTATACTGCTCACTCTCCTTCTGCACATAATGCCATCCATCAATCCACTGATATCCCTTCTGCCTGCATACCTAATGTTGTACTAATCCCCTAATTGATCCTATGATCAAGCAGCAGTATTTCCCCTGAGATGCACATGGCTCAACCCCAAAGCATTACTTTGCTTTTACACATAGGCATAAGGATCCCATTTTTGTTGAAAAAAGTCTTTGGTTAAAACCTACAGATTTCCAATCACATCATTTTAAATCCAATGGAGTGTACAATTTGTTACATATATACAACTTACAAAAGTGAGTACACCCCTCACATTTTTGTAAATATTTTATTATATCTTGTTGTGTGACAACACTGCAGAAATGACACTTTGCTGTCCCCTCAAAATAACTCAACACACAGTCATTAATGTCTAAACCGCTGGCAACAAAAGTGAGTACACCCCTATGTGAAAATGTCTAAATTAGCTATTTTCCCTCCCCGGTGTCATGTGACTTGTTAGTGTTACAAGGTCTCAGGTGTAAATGGGGAACAGGTGTGTTAAATTTGGTGTTATTGCTCTCACTCTCTCATACTGGTCCCTGGAAGTTCAACATGACACCATGTGGCAAAGAACTTTCTGAGGATCTGAAAAAAAGAATTGTTGCTCTACATAAAGATGGCCTAGGCTATAAGAAGATTGCCAAGAACCTGAAACTGAGCTGCAGCACCGTGGCGAGGACCATACAGCAGTTTAACAGGACAGGTTCCACTCAGAACAGGCCTCGCCATGGTCCACCAAAGAAGTGGACGTGCTCAGCGTCATATCCAGAGGTTGTCTTTGGGAAATAGATTTATGAGTGCTGCCAGCATTGCTGTAGAGCAGGGGTCTCAAACTGGTGGCCCTCCAGCTGTTGCAGAACTACAATTCCCATGAGGCATTGCAAGGCTGACAGTTACAAGCATGACTCCCATAGGCAGAGGCATGATGGGACTTGTAGTTCAGCAACAGCTGGAGGGCCGCCTGTTTGAGACCCCTGCTGTAGAAGTTGAAGGGGTGGGGGGGCCAGCCTGTCAGTGCTTAGACCATATGCCGCACACTGCATCAAATTGGTCTGCATGGCTGTCATCCCAGAGGGAAGCCTCTTCTAAAGATGATGCACAAAAAAGCCCACAAACAGTTTGCTGAAGACAGGCAGATTAAGGACATGGATTACTGGAACCATGCCCTGTGGTCTGATGAGACCAAGATAAACCTATTTGGTTCAGATGGTGTCAAACATGTGTGGTGGCAACCAGGTGAGGAGTGCAAAGACAAATGTGTCTTGCCTACAGTCAAGCATGGTGGTGGGAGTGTCATGGTCTGGGGCTGCATAAGTGCTGCCGGCACTGGGGAGCTGCAGATCATTGAGGGAGCCATGAATGCCAACATGTACTGTGACATACTGAAGCAGAGCATGATCCCCCTCCCCCTCGGAGACTGGGCTGCAGGACAGTATTGCAACATGGTAACAACCCCAAACACACCTCCAAGACGACCACTGCCTTGCTAAACAACCTGAGGGTAAAGGTGACGGACTGTCCAAGCATGTCTCCAGACCTAAACCCTATTGAGCATCTGTGGGGCATCCTCAAATGGAAGGTGGAGGAGCGCAAGGTATCTAATATCCACCAGCTTCGTGATGTAGTCATGGAGTAGTGGAAGAGGACTAGAGTGGCAACCTGTGAAGCTCTGGTGAACTCCATGCCCAAGAGGGTTAAGGCAGTGCTGGAAAATAATGGTGGCCACACAAAATATTGACACTTTGGGCCCAATTTGGACATTTTGACTTAGGGGTGTACTCACTTTTGTTGCCAGCGGTTTAGACATTAATGGCTGTGTGTTGAGTTATTTTGAGGGGACAGCAAATTTGCACTGTCATACAAGCTGTACACTCACTACTTTACATTGTAGAAAAGTGTAATATCTTTAGTGTTGTCACCTGAAAAGATATAATAAAATATTTACAAAAATGTGAGGGGTGTACTCATGTTTGCAAGATACTGTATATAACTTTCAGAAGATGCATACACAAGGTTTTAATTACTCTATTTACAGTTTAGCCTGTTTTTGTTACCTGTAAAAATAAAATGCACAAGAAGACAAAAGAACAAAAGGTGAATATTTAAAATTCCTTCTCTCTTTTTGCTATGTTCAAAGTGAAGAAGCGTGGCAAAAAATCCAGGGCACATCTGTATAAATAAGGCTCAAAGCAAAGTTAATTGACAGAAGACATACAAATGACATTCTTTTACAAGTGCCTTGAGGAAAATGGGGCACAACATGATGCACATTGGCTGAATTAAGAATTGGCCACAGCGATTAGTTTTGGTCTGTAGTTAATCCATTTAATCAGGCAGGAATGCTTCTATCTTTGCTGTTATCCTAGAGCTTTTTTGAAGCAAAAGGGAAGACATAGGAAGGCATAGACTATAAATCTAGATCATCTTTGCAGTGTACTTATACAGTGTAGGGAAAAGAAAAAAAATCAAAGCCCCTATTGTAACAAGAAATACTTCTTGTATTCAGATGACTTAATGTGTTTGTCTTTGAAAAAGGAATATTTTTTTAGTGCTGCCTTTCATCGAAAGTGACCTGCTATGCTCAGTTTGATGCATCAGCTCAATGAAAAGCTTTTAAAGTAATTTACTCAGGCAATTAAATAGCTCTAGGATAGTGATAATGCTATATAGATGAAGTAATTTGATTTAAAAAAACTATAGCTGCATCTTGTAGTATAATTAAATGTATGAATTAATGTGTTACTTTTTAATAAAGTATAACTAAAAGCAAAACTTTTTTTCTTTAGTCTTGGATAGAGTGGAGAGGGATTAGAACCCCTGTCAGTTTTTATTGCTGTCTGTGCCCTCATTAAGGAGATTCACCCTCTCTATTTGTCCATTTTACCATTATCATTGAAAGTGAAAGTAAACAAAATCTCCAATTTTGGATTGTCCTCAGGAAAGTAATAGAGAGGACATCTTCCAATGGGGACACCTTAGGGCCCCCAAGAGATTCCCTTAATTTGCAGGGATTTCTTCTCACTTCCTGTTTGTCTATTGCACAGGAAGTAAAGGGAAATCTACAAAATGGAACACATATGGCAAAAAATATCTGACTGGTTATAATGCTCCCTTGCTCTATCCATAAAAAAAAAAAAAAAGTTTTGCCTATAGTTATAAATTAATCTTATCACTCTAGAGCAGTGATGGCGAACCTTGGCACCCCAGATGTTTTGGAACTACATTTCCCATTTGCTCATGCTCTCTGCAGTGTAGTGGAGCATCATGGGAAATGTAGTTCCAAGACATCTGGGGTGCCAAGGTTTGCCATCACTGCTCTAGAGTTTACTATAATAGCACTATGCAATACATTATAGTGGCTTATGTGTACATTATATGGCCAGAAGTATGTGAACACTGCTTCAAATGTTTTAGTTCAGGAGGTTCCAGTGTAAGGTACTGTAAATGCCACAGCATACAGTAGAAATAGATCTTAGACAACTATGCTATTCCAACATTGTGACAAGAGTTTGGGGAAAACTTGTTTCTGTTCTAGCATGACTTTACCCCTGTTTAGAAAACAGGACCATAAAGACATGATTTGACATGTTCAGTATGGAGGTTACCAGCACAGAGCCCTGGCATCAACCTTATTGAAAACTGATTATGTGTCCAGCCTTTTCATCTAAAATCAGTAGCCGACTTTACAACTGCCCTTTAGTCTAAATAGGCACATATACCCACAGACACACTCCAAAATCTTGTAGAAAGTCTCCACAGAAAAATGAATACTACTAAAGTCGCATATTGAGGAAAACTCCTTAATAATACTTCTGGTTTTGGAGTGAGATATTCAACAAGCTCATATAAATGTGATGGTCAGGTGTCCAAAACCACTTGGCCTTATAGTGTATCTCTTTGCTTGGTGATGATTTAAATCACTGTAACATCTTTTGACAACTGAATCCAATAATTCATATTCCCCATTACTTTACTTCTAATGCCCCGTACACACGGTCGGACTTTGTTCGGACATTCCGACAACAAAATCCTAGGATTTTTTCCGTCGGATGTTGGCTCAAACTTGTCTTGCATACAAACGGTCACACAAAGTTGTCGGAAAATCCGATCGTTCTAAACGCGGTGACGTAAAACACGTACGTCGGGACTATAAACGGGGCAGTGGCCAATAGCTTTCATCTCTTTATTTATTCTGAGCATGCGTGGCACTTTGTCCGTCGGATTTGTGTACACACGATCGGAATTTCCGACAACGGATTTTGTTGTCGGAAAATTTTATCTCCTGCTCTCAAACTTTGTGTGTCGGAAAATCCGATGGAAAATGTCCGATGGAGCCCACACACGGTCGGAATTTCCGACAACAAGCTCCGATCGGACATTTTCCATCAGAAAATCCGACCGTGTGCACGGGGCATAACTGTTCAGTAATACATTTATAAGATTGCTGAAATAGGTGTACATTTGTTACAGTGAGCTTCCCTCTGCAGCCATTCTTACAGAATAGAGTTTGTCACTGGACATGAGATCCCTGAATCGGGGAATATGTAGGGTTTGTCTTACTTTTGCACCCAAAATGGTACATGTGGCAACATATCTTATTTAACCTTTTTAAGAATAAAATATACTGTTCTGCCTGATGATGTAATTGAAAATGTCACTACCCTGCACGCTATGCAACTCATTCTCATAACAGAGCTTAAAGCGGAGTTCCACACAAAACTAGAACTAACGCTTTAAGTACTCGTGACCCCCTGACATGCCACATTTGGCCGCGGTGCCGGAAGGAAGTTTATCTCTCCCCCTCCCTCCCTGCAATCTGGGACACACCACAGGTCCCAGAAGACTGCCCGGCCATTCATAACGCGCAATGCGGCTCGCGCATGCGCAGTGTGCGCCCAGCTGTGAAGTCACAGCCGGGCGCCCACACTTGCAATGCCAGCACCGCAGAGAGGAGAGGAAGAGAAGCGAGACTTCGGGTGGCCGCATCACTGGACTGTGGGACAGCTGAGTGTCTGTTTATTAAGAGTCAGCAGCTACACTTTTTGTAGCTGCTGACTTTTAAATGGGTGGAACTCTTCTTTAAGCGCTGTCCATTGAAAACAGGGGAAAGGGAAGAGGGACTTTATATGGGGTATTGAATGGGTAGGTTCATAAGCCTCCATCCCTAATCTATGTATTAAAGGGGGGATAGGTTGGGACTTTATATGAAGCGCACTACTCAAAAATACCTACTGAGTCATTTTTTCTGACCTTGCTCCAATTACAGAACTCGAAAATGATTGTTACATTTAGAATCTCCTCTGGTTTTGGCAGTTTTCATATAAGAGATCTAATTGGGTGCTGATGCTGTGGTAAAGGTCACGCTGTACCCTCCAAAAGGAACTCTCCTATTATCATATAGAGTGCTAAGCAATGATGTTCTGTCTTAATGTAAGGAGCGCAGTTTAAGTTTTTTTTTTAATGTAATTAGCAACTAGAAAGATCAGAGTGCTTTAAAGAAAAGCCAGAAAGTAGGGAAGGTTTAGAACTGTGCCCCTGCCAGGGAGGTTTCCTCTTTTTGTCCAACTCTCACTGGGATATCAGTTGACAGAAAATCTCTCCAACAGAGAAAAAATGTCTCTCGGTGACAGGTTGGGACAGGGTGCCACCCGGACTGGCATGTAAGATAGATTTTACTGTACAGACAGCCATAAGAACCTTCCAGAGGTTCTAAACATTCCCAATTAAATTCTAAACTGTTAAAAATAAGTTTTGGCTGGACCTTTAATAACAAGTGGCTGTGCCTGGAGAAGCATAGCCAGAAAATATATGCACTAACAAATTTTAATTCTTAAAATGTGCATAATTTTTATACATTGCTTTGAAGTTCAAATTTAACCAATATTTCCTAAGCAATAATGACACCTACTGAATGTATTAAAGAAAAAACAAATCTCAGCTTGAATCAAAATTAATCTTTTGAAAGTAAAATCCCACTTTTTGTGTACTGTCTGAAAATAATATGTACCAGATAGAAAGATGCAAAATGAGTAAGGTTAGAAGTCATTGATTTACCATTTGAAGCATTCTGATTTTGGTCTCATTTTGACTCAGAAATATTGTTATACAGTAGGTGATGATTGTGTTCAGATTTAATAGAAACACCATTTCTGAAAAACATAGTTTTGACTGGACTCATTTTGCATCATTTTTCTATATTTTTACATGCAGAGTACATGTTTACAATATATTACTATTTTCTTTTACTCATTTGTAGGAAACTAGACTAGACTGGCAGTGGTGCAAGCATATAAGTGTGTTGCTGGAAATACCTCTTTCTATTTTCCTGCACAGCATTAAAATAGCAAAAGGTGAATAGTAAAATAAAAAGTAAATAATTACATTTCTTTGTTCAAAATAAAATCCTGCTATTCGGCCATGAAGTGAAATAACTTTTCTGGTTAAATAACTTTTCAGCTCTTCTGGGAAGGCTATCCACAAGGTTTAGGAATATGTCTAATTGGAGTGTTTGACAATTCTTCCAGAAGCGCATTTGTGAGGTCAGGCTCTGATGTTGGATGAGAAGGTCTGGCTCACAGTCTCCGCTCTGATGCATCCCAAAGGTGTTCTATTGGGTTGAGGTCAGGACTCTGTGAAGACCAGTCAAGTTCCTCCACCCCAAACTAGCTCATCCATGTCTTTATGGACCTTGATTTTGCACTGGTGCGTAGTCATGTTGGAACAGGAAGGGGCCATCTTCAACCTGTTCCCCCAAAGTTAGGAGCATAAAATTGTCCAAAATGTCTTGTCCCCGCCAGTCCTGACCTCAACCTGATAGAACACCTTTGGGATGAATTAGAGCAGAAACTGCTAGCCAGGCCTTCTCATGCAACATCAGTGCCTGACCTCACAAATGCGTTTCTGGAAGAATGGTCAAACATTCCCATAGACTCCTAAACCTTGTGGACAGCCTTTCCAGAATAGTTGAAGCTGTTATAGCTGCAAAGGGTGGGCCAACTCAATATTAAACCCTACAGACTAACACTAGTATTCCATTAAAGTTCATGTGCGTGTAAAGGCAGGCATCACAATAATTTTGACAATATAATGTATGTCATCATCTGTGATGAAAAGACTGTACAGTACAAAATCAGCTTAAATACTGTAGTCATAGTAAATATCATATAGAGAATGTACACTTAGCTTAATTAATAAAGTAACACTACGTTAACATGAAATACCTATTTTTTTTAGTTTTTGACAAGTTTGGAAAGGGTTAGAACCTCTATATACATTATTGATAAGGTGAAGAAGGTTTAGAACCTATGTAAGGTCCTGATCTCTTCGCTTCGTGTTTAGTTACCAGGTTAAGAAGTAAGGTAACATTTTCCCAACAAGAACACAGAAAACAATAACAAATAACAGTGATTGTAACCTTTTGCCAATGTGTCCAAAACAGAAAAAAAATGGTTTGGGTGCATTTGGGCTTTAACGTTTAATCATTCACACCAAAATAAATATTTTCTCATAGAGACCAAAATTTGGAGATTTTTTCCCATGGAAATTCTCACCCCACCTCCATGACTGTACCACCAGGGTGTCACAGTTTCCTGATGGAATAAATTAAGTTTCCAGAAAACATATCATAACACCATTACTTGGCTTTAAGCCATGTCAGAAGTGTACAATTGTGGTGGCAGAGCCAGAATTTTGGGGCCACTGAGTTATAAGAAGCAGGTGGTGACTGAAGCAATGAGTGCCCTTCCAAAACAGAGATATCACTTTAGGGTGTTACCCTTTAAAATGACCTTGAAGTCATATTGATCAAACATCTCCTTTGAACAGGGTCTATAGGAGGAAAACTTAGACTTCAGCCATCTGAATATGTATATTGTAAAGAGTTTCTTAGCAGACAAGACAGTCAAGTCATAAGACCTTTAGAACATTCACATATGGACCAAACCTGTGAACACTTCAAAGCTGTATTGCATTACTAACAATTGTCATACTTTTATATCTTTGATAGATTTACACACTGCAGGATTAATTTAAATCAAAGTACAAAGTTGTTGAATATTTTATTTTAAGCTGATTTAAAATATACAGCTCAGCAGTAAATTTCCTTGCCTTTGTACGATTCTTTTCAACTAATAATATGTATGATGAGTACATTAGATTTGACCTAGATAATCTATAGATTTTCAGTGTAGTCTCAGATTAATGGATTTTAAAATGTTTCTTTAATTAGCTGTATATGTCTGGTCTGGTTCTGATTTTACTACATGAAGGCTCCTTTTACTATGAAATGTGACTGATGGGGTATATTATGTATGGTGTATGCTTACTTGTGATTTTAAACACACACACACTTTCTTTCAAGGAATATGGTGGATCTACAAATTGCTGCCATCTGCTCCTATATCTTGCCAGCAGGTTTATCTCTCTCTAGGTTCATCTGCTTACTCCAACACTGCCCCCTTCAATGTAAGGTTGGGCTTATATTTCCTCCAACTACCTTAAAGGTTTAATTAAAAAAGAAATAGTGTATATCCACATCAATCCCGTTTCTACTATGAGATCTATTTGCCTTGTTCTCATCAGCAGTGTTTCATTGGTAATTGTGTTTGGAAAATAACAAGCATAATTCTGCACAAGGAGAAGTTTGTAGTGCATGATTGTTCAACAAGTTTTTTTCCACATTCCACTTATGGTGACAAATGCACAGGGTGTGTTTTACTAAAATAATTTGTTTTACATTAGGGAAAAGAAGCTAGTATTTTCACACACGCAGTTAGATGCAAGCAGGGTTTTTAATCCCCCTTCATTCAAAACTTTAGTTTTCAAAAGAGTAGACTAAGGTCAGAACTTTTGTCAAATTTTGTCACCAGGAAAGGAAGACACAGAGCAATAAAAACATTTATTCTAACCCCTCCTTACTCAATTAAATACATCTGTTTTCATATGACTCCCTGTTATTGTAACACTCTGCTAGTGGGGCATAACACAAACGTGAAAGAGTTTCTAACCCTTCCATCCTCCCTACTGAAATATAATAATTTAGGTAGATTTGAGCTTTTATGTTGGTTTGGTTGGATCTAATGCACATTTTGTAGTCCATCATGATATATCCAACTCCATAATAAGCATAAAATTAAACCCCTTTACGTTTTATTTTTTTCTCTTTTTTAGATCCTCTTATGGGGCTTTACCATATACAATGGCATCCTGAATCATGTACACATAATGAAACCAAAGGACCAGAGAAAGCAATAACTCAAGTAAGTAATATGTAGTGTTTGATATACAGTAGATAAAGCAGGGAGATATACATACATACTATTTTGCAATGTCTGAAAATGCATGTAGGTTCGAACACTGCTCACCTTTAGAACAGGTTAAAAGCTTGAAGCAGTCTACATCAAACCATAACTGTGCCCTGGTTCGTAATCTCTAAGTGGTGTTGTGCAGCTAGCACATCTCTCCAATTTTCTATCTATCGTGACAAGGAGTAATCCGCTTATTTTTTTGGATAGAACGAGACATGTATTGCTCTGAGAAGACTATAATGAGCTGCCCACTGGTTCATTTGGAGGGCTTTTTGAATTCTTTAACACCTCTTACCATAACCCTTACAGTTATTCTTTCTGGTAGGTCCCCAAGCCCTACTGAATTGAGCATTAGTTTCCACACAATGCTCTGATGATAACCAACAAGCCTAAAGCAGCTATATGCAGTTTGGAATAAGTGGCTTTAAACCATTAGGTTGTAGGTGTACTATACACCAAGTTAATTTGGTCATTGGATCATAAATGAATCATTTTCATGACTTTCCGACTGTCCTGAAATGAGAAATAATCCTCTTATATATGGGATATGCCATGGTACGGTTTTAATAAGGATTTGCTGTGCTACAATTTAGTTCAGTATGATGGCTTTTTGTTACCTTCAACCCCTTCTCACCATAAACTTCATGGTAATTCATTCTATCTATCTATTTATCTATCTATCTATCTATCTATCTATCTATCTATCTATCTATCTATCTATCTATCTATCTATCTATCTATCTATCGTGACAAGGAGTAATCCGCTTATTTTTTTGGATAGAACGAGACATGTATTGCTCTGAAAAGACTATAATGAGCTGCCCACTGGTTCATTTGGAGGGCTTTTTGAATTCTTTAACACCTCTTACCATAACCCTTACAGTTATTCTTTCTGGTGGGTCCCCAAGCCCTACTGAATTGAGCATTAGTTTCCACACAATGCTCTGATGATAACCAACAAGCCTAAAGCAGCTATATGTAGTTTGGAATAAGTGGCTTTAATCTATCTATCTATCTATCTATCTATCTATCTATCTATCTATCTATCTATCTATCTATCTATCTATCTATCTATCTATCTATCCTTCTATCCTTCTATCTATCCTTCTATGTACAGAGTTTGTATTTAGGCAGTATTTGAATGCTGGGTTCAAAATTGTTATCTTACAATGGCCAGAAAATGTTATAATATATGTTATTAAGTTTTAAGGTTATAAATTATGTTTATGAAAGTTATATATTAAACTGTTCTGGCTAACAAAGTTAGATTATCCAGAAACATTGTATTACAATTTACAGAATATGAAATTGGTTATGAATAACACTCCCTTATTTACATAGCATTGTAAAGGCATTGCTAGTGTATCCTAAGCTGGCCTCTTATGCTGGTTCTAATACCCCAGTTGTTTTGCTTGGCTGAACATTTACATTCACAATGTGCTATAGACCATCTCTCTTCACGTCATGGGAATTATGCTCTCTGTTACAAGTTACTTTGATGCAGTGCAGTCCAGGTGATTCACAACACATAGCTATAACTGCCAGCTTTTGGAGATCATTTTAGTAGCCACCCACAGTGTAAACAGTCACATAGTATGATATATTGATACAAAGTAAATACTTAGACTGCACAAACAATACAAGCTCAGTCAATGTGCTGGAATTGTGTTATACACAGTATACTGAAACTACTTTATAACAGGTTTTTAATCATATAACAAGGATATAGCAGTCAGTGTACAAACTGAAACAAATGTTTAAATAAATGTTGGAATCCATTGAATTGGTTAAACATGATTAATCTAGCTGTACATATGAAAAGTTGCTGTTGCTGGAGTTTCTATGCTGAGAAAAAAAGGTGTAAACCATAACTGACCAACAAAGCATCATGTGTTACAAACAACTGTTTGTTTTTTGATAAAATATTGCCTGGGTAGGGTGTGTTGAAATGGCAACTTCTAGTCTCCATCAGAAGCCTGTGTGGAAGGGTGACAATGCAATAGCACAATTGGGAAACAGGGACTGAGCTTTGTCATGCTATAGCAGGAAGTGCCTGAACAGGGACCTTCATGAAAGATCACAAGGTGTTATCTGCAGATATAAACGGCTAAAAATTACTTTTGAAAGAAAATGAAATGTTAAAGCTTAGATAGGAGTTTGGTGTTTGGATTTACAAGCTCATTTTACAAACACTCTTCTCTCTTTTAGTAAATCATAGTCTGTTACAGCCATGTAGTTGATGAGAACAGAGAACCCTTGTAAGACAAAAGCATTTAGCAAGAACACAGACAATGGTTTTACAAGAAAGCTATCTAGCTTCTAGCTGGGAGTCCAAAAGCACGTCTGTTTTCAGCACAGCTTGTAACAAAAGCTATTTAGAGGTTAACATTAGCACAACCAAGAAACACTTTTGATACCCAGAAGCACTCTAACATGTGACATTATGCCTTCTTTTTTGTTTAAAAATAAAGCAAGACTTTCACAGTATGCATGCTTGTTCTGTTCATTCCAAAGTTGAAGAAAAGACCTTGCCAGGTCCCAGCATTTACAGCAGATGATATAAGGGAGAACAGGCAGATGGTGTACCTGTCACTATTAGCATCTTTTGTGCCCAGCTGGTATTGTACTGGTTCAAGGGCACACTTTATGGAAAAAAAAAACAAAAACAGCAGACCAAATGACACTTCACAGTTCAGCCTAATCCAGAACAAATCTTGATTCAAGAGGCTTGATTTAGTCATCTTATACATTAACCACTTGCCAACTGGGCAAATAATTATTATACATTGTTTTTAAGGTAATTCACTTTATTTTTAAAAACTGTACTCAAGCAGGTGGCTTAACGGACAAATTACTGAAATTGAAAGTTATAACTTCAAACCAGTAATCTCACAGTAAATGGATAAATAATTAATTATTATCTTATAACATATAGCATAATAATATATGATTTAGCTTGATTATAACAGTACCTTTTCAACAGCAGCAGATTCTCATTCTCCCTCTTGTGTAAGAAAAACATGGGATTATGGGTAAATCGTACACCCATAAACCCATGTTTTCTTGTAATTAAGAGGGCTGGGCTGGAAGGGGGTATGTGTCTTTTAGACACATGCCCCTTCTATGACACATAGCATTTTTATTGGACAGCTGGGCTTATGGTACTTTACCATTGGTCCAACACTCCAAGCTGTCCATTGAGCTCAGTGCCTCTGACAAGAAGTGAGGAGAGGCACTGTGAGCTCATCCTCTAGTCTGCTGCAAACAGAGTGTGCCAGCTTGTATTTAAACTGGCCGCTCTGTATGTAGCTTATGACAGGCTGCACAAGGAGCCCTGTATCTCTGGAACCATAGGTCATAGGAGACACAAACTTTTGCCAATGATGGGTCTCGCCGATCTACAACCCTCGAAGCTTGTTTTTTTGTTTGTTTTGTTTAATGTTCATGGCAGGTGAGGCTCTGCCTCCCCTGACTGCATGTCCCTGATGCTCAGCCACTCAAATCACTTTTGGAGTACAGGAAATCACTGGCTGAAAATGCTCAGGCATCATCCCGGTATAACCACTGCAAACTGAGGACGTCCATGGATGTCTTATGGTTGGCAAGTGGTTAAACATACTTTTCCTTGGTTTGAAATATTTATTGAATAGTGCTGTGCTCAGCTACAATCAGCTACAATGAAAGCTCAGCTTTCAGTTAAATAGACCCTGCCACAAATTTTATAATTCCGACGACAATCTTCCCATAAGATATGTGCACATATTTTATGCACATGTATTACCTGTAAATGCATTTATGTAAAAATAAATATCCAAAAGCTCTGTAAGTGCTGCTGGACACTACTGCCTTCCATGTATATGTATGTCATAGGTCCCAGCAGACTCAGAGCTTTCATCCAAGTGACACTCTAAAGTACTCCACTTTGCTCATCCCCCAGGGGCTACATAAAAAGTTATGTAGGTAATTTAGGAGAGGGATGGAGGAGCATGGTCAGCAAAGACAGTGATTAGAAAGAAACTTTCAGAGTTGGTGGGGGCTGTGCTAGGCAGCTGACTCTTAAAAAAAAAGTGCTTGCAAGTTCAATGGCACATTGCAAGTAAATAAAAAAAATATTAATGGAAAGGCGGACCTATGCATTTAAAATACTTGATTTTTCACTGTTTTTATTAGTATTATGTTGAGGGCAAGGTCTCTTCAAGTCTCTTAAAGTTCATAACATGCTAATTTACATACACAACCATCAGCATTTCATCTGGTACCTTTTTTGATTATCCCTTCCAATTTTTCTTATACAGGACCACCACATAATACTACCAGCATTAATGTTTTCCTGCAAATACAAGGTTACAGTACAACCAGCCAGATCTAAAGGCCATCTAAAGGCTGAAAGTATTTTCTTCACAACTCCTCCCTGTTCAGCGCTGAAAGGCAAAAACCACAAACACATCAACTGTCCAACCAATGGAGGTAAGAATGATCTTGGCCATGTATTCTGGACCAAGCCAACTTCTATAATTTACATTCTGTGTGTTGGCAAGCTGCAGTCTTTGGCTTACAAGTCATTATGTTTAATTAGGAGTTAGATCAATGGTATGTCATTGGTGTTCTAAAGTTGTTTTTGTGCTCTCTCCATGTTTTATCTCAGGTGTGTGATTAACCAGGGTTCAGCTTGTACTTCATAAATCCAAATAATCACAGGCGCCCATTTAGTGCAGCATGTCTGAGTTTTCTCAGGACACTTCCAGATTTTACTACTGATAGTGTTTTAGAATGCTTATTTTTCTATAGTTCTGGCTCTGCATGTTCTAGCAGTAAAATGATAATTTGGAATAGGCTTTTATAAAATACAAACAGTACACTGGAACAAATCAGTTCTTCCCTCATTTATTAAAGCAAGGAGCAAAGGGCACCAACCAATAAAATGCAATCAAATTAATCTTTTTCTGATCAGTCTGAAATCAGTTGGTTGGTTATTGCTTTGTATATTATCAGTCTTATGCTCTTCAATTAATCATTTGCATCTTGTTAGCAAAGTATAGGGTGCTTTTTTTTTTACTCCACAAGTCTAAAACTTGCCAAACATGTCTTTTTAGATAGTATGAATTTAAATGGTGGCATGTTCTGCAGCAGTTTACAGAGAACAATTAAAGCTGAACTCTAAGCAGTTTTTTTTGCTATTTTAATTCCTAACTTGTTAAAAAACAAAGTTGTAACTCTAGCTGCAGTACTTACCTCCACTCTGACACTGCCCCCTGCAGTACCTCTTTACTGTCATACGATGTCCTCAGTCTTCTGAGCACATCATCAATAAACCAAGAAGACTGATGACATATTGTGTGGTTAAAACTGTTAAATTTGGCCAAATCGTAATCTTACATGGTGTAGCCACCTTTATGCAAACCTGTACACAGCTTATGCATGATAAAGTGCCAGATTCACATGATCCCCTGCCTGCTATTCTACTGATAATTAACTTCCCAGAGTTCTCCTACTGCCCCCGGAAGCTGTGAAGTCACTTATAGGCTCCCATGACCCAGTCTCTGTCGGCGCTCTCTATATAAATACTGTATATAAAGTATTGGTATTGAGAGTGTAAGCTAAGGTTAACAGAGGATATCTAAAGCATACACATTTTTGTCTAAGTAATTTAATTCCAGTGTCTATGAAAAAAAAAACACCTGGCCATATCCAAAGTTGATTTTTGTATTACAAAATAAACTCATGTAACTTTGATGTTCTTGGAATGGATTCCCGTGTATCATAATGGAATGTAAACTCTTCAAGGTAGAGCTTTTTTGGGTCAACCAAGTTACTTATATTGCAAAACATTTCCAATTGATGTTTTAAAACTTAAAGACTTAGAACAAATAGAGGCTTTCTTTGTGTAGAATGAGGTGTTGAAGCTCAGTTAACAGTCTTTCATACTCTGTTGCTTTTACAAAGATTTAGCATTGAAGTTTACTGTAATTTAGTGAAATGTTTGTGAAGTCTTGCCAGACATTGGTACAAGCTTTCATTGTTGGAGTATCTGCATTTAGTCAACAGTCTAATTCAGGAAGAGTTAACTTATTTTTAAAAAAATTGGAAGAGCTTTCACAACACACTATGCTACACAAAATAATCTCAGAAATGCTAATTAACCATTTACCTACAGGGCACTTTCACCCCATTCCTGCCCAGGCCATTTTTCAGCTTTCAGCGCTGTCACACTGAAAGACAATTGCGCGGTCATGCTACACTGTAACCATGTCACATTTTTATCATTTTCTTTACACAAATAGAGCTTTCTTTTGGTGGTATGTAATCACTGCTGGGTATTTTATTTTTTACAAAAAAATAAGAGACCGAAAAGTTTGAAAAAAAAAGTTTTTCTTAGTTTCTGTCAGTAAATTTTGTAAATAAGTAATTTTTCTCCTTCACTGATGTGCGCTGATGAGGCGGCACTGATGGGCACTGATAGGCTGCATTGATGGGCACTAATGAGGCGGCACTTATGGGCACTGATTAGGTGGCACAGTTGAGAAGGCACTAATATTCTGCACTTATGGGCAATGATAGGTGGCACTGATATGTGGCACTGATGAGCACTGATAGGCGCACTGATGGGTGGCACTGGTGGGCACTAATAGGTGGCACTGGTGGGCACTGATAGGTGGCACTGATGGACACTGATAGCCAGCACTGGTGGGCACTGATAGGCGGCATGGATAGGTGGCACTGATGGGCATTGATGGTTGGAACAGATGGGCATTGATGGGCAGCACTGATAGGTGGCACTGACTGGCATTACTAATGGGCGCTGATTGCTGGCTCTGGTGGGCACTGATTGTTGGCACTGGTGGTCACTGGTGGGCACTAATTGCTGGCACTGGTGGGCACTGTTTGCTGCCACTTCTGATCATCAGTGCCCTGATTACATCTCTTACTGTCCCCTCCAAGGAGATGCTGCTGATCGGCTCTCCTTGCCACATACTTTGTCAGTGTGAGGCGAGGAGCGCTGGTCACATGTGACCGGCTGTGATTGGACACAGCCGATCACATGATTAAAGAGCCGCGGCAGGGGCTCTTTACAGAGATTGGGGTAGTGCCGTGTTCTAGCAACAAGGCACAAATGCAATCACCATGCTGCGCGCCCCTGTGGGTGCGCAGGACCGGCCATTCGGGTGCGCCGTCATCTGATGTCCACCCAGAACGAGAGCCGCACCGCCCCTCTGTCATTTGACGGTGGGCGGGCGGCAAGTGGTTAAACACAAGAAAAATCATAGAACCTATTGAAATAAAACAGTCTTTTTTTTCAAATATTTATATGAATTATGATGTCTATTGTATTTTCTCTGTTCTTACATTCCATTTCTAAATAACCTAGCTTTGAAATCATTTACCAGACTTTTTATCTAAAAGCTTTTGTGTGCACCAGTTTCTCTATAATAAGCTTGTCGTGGTGGCATGTACTGGCACCTTGATTCCTGAGGAAGTGCTGCTACAGGCAAGAACTGTAGATATACTGTAAGCCTCTCTTTACTTGAACTCTCTTTTTGGGGAATTGGAGATTAAAAAACCCCAAGCCGTATAACGCTTGGTGTCCAAGGCTGTCCCTTTTGTGGCCTAGGATTAGTGCTATGTTTAGAGTTAGTGCTAGGGCTACTGGTTTTGGAACTAATACTTTAATAGGAAAGCTCAGGATCCCTAAATTGACTTCTGAAACATATACTGTTTATCTTAGGTGACTTAGTTACATACATAGTTACATAGTGGGTGAGGTTGAAAAAAGACCATCAAGTCCAACCTATGTGTGTGATTATATGTCAGTATTACATTGTATATCCCTGTATGTTGTGGTCGTTCAGGTGCTTATTTAATAGTTTTTTAAACTATCGGTGCTCCCCACTGATACCACCGCCTGTGGAAGGGAACTCGACATCCTTGCTGCTCTTACAGTAAAGAAGCCTCTACGTAGTTTAAAGTGATACTAAAGGTTTGTTTTTTTATTTTCTAAATAGGTTCCTTTAAGCTACTGCATTGTTGGTTCACTTAACTTTTCCTTCTGTTTCCCTTCTAAATGCTTTTTTCTTTGTGTGAATTTCTAACTTCCTGTTCCTCCTCTGTAAGCTTGCCCCCATCATTCGAGCCATTCTGGCTGGGGGTTAGTATGCGTGCTCGCCCCCTCCCTTGGGACTACATCCCTGCGGGGAGACACTGTGTACGTTCACAGGCACGGGAGGCAGGGGAGCCGCGGGCGTGTGTAAGACGCTGTAGCTCCGCCTCCCGTGCCTTGTTATTGTATTGAATATTGATCTCAGCAGCACAGCCCCACCTTAACTCCGCCCCCTTATTTGCTGCAGTGAAAGTTGGAACAAATAATTAAATATATTAATTCGTTTTTTGAATAGTAACTAGTATTTGTTTACACTATGGGCATACTGGGGAGGCGGGAATGAGCGTGTTAACTGGGCGGTGTGTGTTCAACCAAGGCAGAACTAGAAATGAGAACTAGGCTTGTTCTTGTTCTGTCACACGGCGAAAAAGCAGCAGTGTGCTTGCACGATGCCGCTAAGCCTCAAGGGAACTGTAGTTCCTTTGGAGCCGTGACGTAGTTTAAGCGAACGCGCTTGAAAACCCAGAAGTTTAGGATACAGTACACAGAGGAAAGGAGGAAGAGGAGAAAAATCATACTTCTCTAAATGGTAATTAAATCATTTTGGCTCAAACAACATCTATATTCATGATATATATATCACATAGATCACATATTCCCCCCCAAATTTTTACCTTTATAACCCCTTTAAGGTTAAACCTCTTTTCTGCTCATTTTAATGAGTGGCCACGTGTCTTGTTAAACTCCCTTTCGCTAAAAAGTTTTATCCCTTTTGTGGGGTCACTAGTATGGTATTTGTAAATTGAAATCATATCCACTCTCAAGCGTCTCTTTTCCAGAGAGAATAAGTTCCGTGCTCGCAACCTTTTCCTCATAACTAACATCCTCCAGACCATTTATTAGCTTTTTTGCCCTTCTTTGTACTCGCTCCATTTCCAGTACATCTTTCCTGAGGACTGGTGCCCAGAACTGTACAGCATACTCCAGGTGCGGCCGGACCAGAGTCTTGTAGAGTGGGAGAATTATCATTTTATCTCTGGAGTTGATCCCCTTTTTAATGCATGCCAATATTCTGTTTGCTTTGTTAGCAGCAGCTTGCCATTGCATGCCATTGCTCAGCCTATTATCTACTAGGACCCCCAGGTCTTTTTCCATCTTAGATTCCCCCAGAGGGTCTCCCCCCAGTGTATAGATTGTAGTCATATTTTTGCCACCCAAATGTATTATTTTACACTTTTCTACATTGAACCTCATTTGCCACGTAGTTGCCCACCCCATTAATTTGTTCAGACCTTTTTGCAAGGTTTCAACATCCTGCAGAGAAGTTATTGCCCTGCTTAGCTTAGTATCATCCACAAATACATAGGTTGAACTGCTTACCCCATCCTCCAGGTCATTTATTAACAAATTAAATAGGATTGGCCCCAGCACAGAACCCTGGGGGACCCCACTACCCACCCTTGACCATTCCGAAAATTCCCCATTTATCACCACCCTCTGAACTCGCCCTTGTAGCTAGTTTTCAATCCATGTACTCACCCTATGGTCCATGCCAACGGACCTTATTTTGTACAGTAAGCGTTTATGGGGAACTGTGTCAAATGCTTTTGCAAAATCCAGATGCACCACGTCTACGGGCCTTTCTTTATCTAGATGGCAACTTACCTCCTCTTAGAAGGTTAAGAGACTGGTTTGGCAAGAATGATTCATCATAAATCCATCTAGCTCAACCAATAAAATAAAAAAAATAAATGTTCTTGAAACTTTTACTACCTTAAATGTTTTGTAAAGTTTATTACATTGCACACATATTTGATATAGCTTACTGAGTAAAGCAGTTAAGGGAGCATGTGCTTGGGAAAAGGCCATATATAGGAACCATTTCTTTCAAGATACAACCATAGAGGTGAAGTATATAATCATAGTGGGTGTGGTGAGTCCTGATAAGGTGGACAAGTGCTTGAAGTGTTTATCCATAAATTGTACAAATTGCCAAAAAATGCACATTCCCTTTAATATCAGTTCATGTGTTCAGGTGTAGACTAAATTTACATATGTCCAAATTAGATACTAGGGTTTCTAATAAACATAAAATGTTGTTATACTATACTGCTCCTGGTTTAAAACTCTGTGTAGAATATAAATCTTCATCTGTAGATGTTTATATATTCATGCATAGTTGAAATAAATGCATTCTCTATATGCATTATTTATTAAGTACCTCCATGGTTTCTTCAAATTAGCATACAGAATGTATTTAGACGGCATACAAACTAGGTCAGCAGATCTGCCCTTGAATACAAAATACAATTTTATAAGTGAAACTAGTTAATGTGTTATTGTATTTTTTTTACGTTTTACAAAAAAAATAATTTCATTATTACAAATTGGCAAAGCAATGAATAAAAACTAATGAGACTGGTCCCTTTATTCTTAATTCTGTCCAAATATGTGTGTCTATATAACACATAAATATGTCAGATTTAAGTTTAGTTAGTGAAAAATGCAAGTGTATAAAAGTAGAGGCATGTTTAAAATAAACTATGATAGTTTATTTAAAATGAATGTATTAGTAAGTATCTTGGACACGAATTTTCTGTGGTGTTAGTGATTAATTAAACATTAGCACTAGCACTCAGAACCATCAATTTCCCACTAACGAGAAACCTTGTATATACAGTCCTAGTTTAAAATTGACCACTATTCTTTTCTGCATTAACAATATATTTGTTACAGTAACTATATAATTATACAGTAACTTTTTTCAATGTAACTCATTGCTTGTACAATCTTTCTTTCTTTCAAAATCTGAAATAAAAACTATTGAACTAAAGAAAAAAATTGACCACTGAATAGCCAGTTTAGCACAAGAGAGGTTAGCAGCAGACATTCAGTATGTGTGGCCCTTCAAATTGGTGAGACAGATGCAGATACAAACTTGCAAAAAGAAGAATTCTTTTATTAGTGCAGTAAAAGCAAAGCAGTTTATTAGTACATAAAATAAAGACGTTTCACACCCAAAAGTAGAAGTTTTAAAGCGTATCAAAATTACCCAACAGGAATGTGGTAAATATTGTTTGTGGCCATCGGAAAATGGTCAAGTGAAAAAAGCCTAGAACGAGCTCTAGCATCAATCAGCAGAGGTCCTGGGTGCCTGACAGATTGATGAAGCAATACTTAACCCCTTTTCTAATCCACCAACCACAACCCTGGCAACATACTTAGTAACTTAGAGGGCTTCCAATTTAAGTGATCCAAAATATACTCAAGGCACTGCCCGCTGCTATTTTATTCATAATTAAAGATTACAGTATATATTGGCTGGTGTTACTTTTTTCTAACCCAAGAGAAGCTTCAGAGAGGAGGAGGTCCACTGGACCCCCTCACATCCAAGCTATGCAAGTGGCTGACATGACTTTGATACCAAGGATGAGCAGAGTGATTTTGATGAAAATGATTTTGCCAAAAGCTCCCAAGCTTTCATTTTTGTTTTCTAATGTAGCAGTCATCCTGTAGCAAAATGTTGTTAGCTTGGATTAGGGGTATTATATTGTGTATTGTAATCACAAAGAAATAATAATGATTAAAATAATAATAATAATGTAATAGCAAAACCATTACTAAAAGTGGGATGTCAACACATATTCACCCTAATGATATAACTGCTTTAACATGTTCTACAAAGACCTTGCATTTCACAGCAGGAATCACAGGATCATTTCTCTTGCTTCCTAAATGTTACGATACATAATTTTGCTGATGATATAAAGGGACAGGTCTTGCTGAACACTTGAATTCAAAGACACTTCTTTTTTACAGGACAAGTTGTCTCAAAAGTGTTGGCTAAACCTGAGAATCTGTCAGCTTCATTTAATGTCGAGGAGGGAAACATTACTGGACATTTTTCATGGAAACTTTCCAAAGTAAATCTTCACCAGCCTATGACAGGATTCCAGGTCACATGGGCAGAAGTCACAACAGAAAGCCGACAAAACAGTTTACCGAACAGCATCATTTCTCAGTCTCAGATATTGCCTGCGGTAAGATGCAGCACATTTATTTTTTGTTTGTTTTATGTTTTGTTCTATAATATATATTTTAGTAATTGATATTTCAGCATATACATGTGTATGGGTAACTATAAATTTAGCACTGTTCATGATTTAAAAACTAAGTTTACCTTTATTACATTTATTACAATACATGGTACACCTGTATTTAGGGTGTAACATGTAACATGTTACTATACAGCACCTGCCCACACACCCTGTGACAACAAGTGAGGTTTGTTCTCCCTGCACCCACTGTCACAGTTTAAAACCAGCATGGCTGTGCAAGACCTTGCCCACATATCTGCATCATTCATTTATATGAATCGTTGAATGAATGAACTACAAGTTCCACCTTCCACCGCAGCAGGCGGCTTGTAGTTCTCAATGAACTGCAAGGGCATTGGAGATTGCTCTTTTAGTTAATTAACACTTCCTACAGCTTCAAACAGAAAGCCTATAGAGAGGTATGGGCATAAAGCCGTAGGCAGTGTCTGCAGGAGCCTGTCATTGCACCCCAATCTGCTGATTGCAGATGTAATGCTCTGCAGGCTCCTGAGAAAAAAAAATACACATTTATTATGACAGGAGACTGTGACCATCTCTCAATAGAGCAGCCGGTTTACACATCTCCTGGGTGGCTGCGGAGCACATTGCACAAGGGTCCTGTGCGTCTTTGGCTCTGTTTCAGGTCCAAATTCAGGCAAAATTTCGGGCCTGATTCGTCTCTGAAACGAAGAACAAGGACGCACCAGACCCCTGCTGCGAGCTGTTTTCAGTGTGAACCCAGCCTCACACAAAACTCTAGTCTGCAGCACTCTATATTTTTATACTCCCCTCCATATGTTGTGCTTCGTTGTGATATTTTATCATTTATCAAAGGTTTTATACTTTAAAATGAATAGAACAAAGGTCACTAGACCATATTTGTGCTTTTCAGCTTTCCCCAGAGTGGGAGGGTTCATGGGGATCAAGCACATCACTGCAGTAATGCCCACAGTGATTGTCATTTAGCAGACATCATGCCTGTCTACACTAATAGAAACAGCTTTATCCAAATATGAACAGTAGATGAAAGTAAAACAGATGTTGTGTGTTACATGTGTTTGCAGTACAGATCACAAGCATGAGCATACATCTGAGCTCCCCTTCCATTCCCTTTATTGCTCCTGTGTAAGTGGATAATACAGTACTTATTATCACCTAATATTATAAGAAACATTGCAAGTCAGTTATACTCACTGGGAAACAACACCATATTTTTACATAGAGAGGAACATATTACTTTAGATTACACTTTTAGCTGCAGTTCCTGGGTCCTAGGATTCAGTGTGTAGAGTGGGTTGGCTCTGCAGTAATGCTTTCTTATTCACATGAAACTGGCTCTGTGGAATTTGTATGCCCCACATAGGATATTGCAGCAGGGCTTCAAGGCACCCCTTGAAGCCCTGGTGGCATGTCCAAGAGAGTCAGTGAGTTTTGTGGAAGACTGGGCATCTGCAAACAGGAAGCGAGCCTGTTGCAATGTCCTGCACTGTTTTACCAAGCTTTAGAGACAAAGTAGGTGAGACCAAAACAGGTGAGGCTGAAGTTCTGCTTTAATATTAAACACTGTCTTCAGAGTTATCTAACAGAGTTATCTAACAAAAACTGTCTTTTACACACAGGACCATTATGTTTTGACCGTTCATAATCTTAGACCCTCAATGCTCTACCGATTAGAAGTCCAAGTATTAACAACAGGGGGAGAGGGTCCAGCAACAATAAAATCCTTCCAAACACCAGATGTAATTCCATCATTACCTCATAGTAAGTGAACTCTGATGCCAAATGTTATTTTTTCTTTCACAATTTTATTGTATTTTCATAAAATAATAACAGAATTATCAAAGAGGCAGTGCATCAATAACAAATATTTAAGAAGTAGTCAGAAAACATATCAATTTTGGTTAGTTCAGTTACATTCACAAACTTCTAGTTTGCACAATGGTCTTGTATTAAAGTCCTGAGTTCATTTCTGACCAAATTCACTAAGGACCCATTTAGGGTACATTAGTACATGTGCGTTAAACCACGTTGTTACACATGTTAATATGCAATGCATTAATGCCACGTACACACGGGCGGACTTTTCAACCGGACTGGTCCGACAAACTTTCCAGCGGACTTTCGACTGACTTTTGACGGACTTCCGAAGGACTTTCTAACGAACGGATTTGCCTACACACGATCACACCAAAGTCCGACGGATTCGTACATCATGATGTACACCGGACTAAAATAAGGAAGTCGATAGCCAGTAGCCAATAGCTGCCCTAGCATCGGTTTTTGTCTGTCCGACTAGCATACAGACAAGCGAATTTCTGGGTCTGGCGGAGTTACGACATAAAGATTTGAAGCATGTTCCAAATCTAAAGTCCGTCAGATTTGCGACTGGAAAGGTCCGGTGAAGGTCCGGTGAAGCCCACACACGATCAGAGTGTTCGCCGGATTTTGGTCCATCAGCGTCCGTCAGACCAGTCCGGTCGAAAAGTCCGACCGTGTGTATGCCCCATAAGACATTAATGTAAATGGGCTCTCCAATGCAAAAAAAAGGTCAATCACTGTTTTTAACAACTCATCGCACTACAATGCATGGGGTGCGCTTCAATGCAGGTGCACTGGGAAAGTGGTAGCGCAATGCACCTACTGTCTGAATCCAAAAGAGTAGAGACTTCACTTAGCAAAGTGAATTATACATTTTAAAAAGTGAATCTTTACTTTGGCAAGTAAGTTACAGTAAATAAGCTTAACTACTTCCATACAGGGCATTTTTACCCCCTTCCTGTCCAAGCCAATTTTCAGCTTTCAGCGTTGTCGCACTTTGAATAACAATTGCGCGGTCATACTACACTGTACCCAAATGAAATTTATATCATTTTTTCCCCACTAATAGAGCTTTCTTTTGGTGGTATTTGATCACCCCTGCTTTTTTTATTTCTTGTGCTATAAACAAAACAATAGTGACAAGTTTGAAAAAACACAATATTTTTTACTTTTTGCTATAATAAGTATCCAATTTTTTTTTTTTTAAACAAATTTTTTCCTCATTTTAGGCCGATATGTATTCTTCTACATATTTTTGGTAAAAAATATCGCAATAAGCGTATATTTATTGGTTTGCGCAAAAGTTATAGCGTCTACAAAATAAGGGGATAGATTTATAGCATTTTTATTATTATTTTTTTTTAACTAGTAATGGCGGTGATCTGCGATTTTTATCGTGACTGCGATATTGCGCTGGACACATCGGACAATTTTGACACATTTTTGGGACCATTCACATTTATACAGCGATCCGTGCTATAAAAATGCATTGATTACTGTATAAATGTGACTGGCAATGAAGGGGTTAACCAGAAGGGGGCGCTGTAGGGGTTAATGTGTTGCTAGGGAGTGATTCTAACTGTAGGGGGAGGGGATTCACAAGGGGAGGAGACCGATCGGTGTTCCTCTGTACAAGGAACACACCATTGGTCTCCTCCCATTTGACAGGATGTGGATCTGTGTGTTTACACACACAGATCCACGGTCCTGCTCGGTTACCGGGCAATCGTGGGTGCCCGGCGGACATCGCGGACGCTGGGCACGCGCACCGGTACCCGAGCGATGCGGCGGGTGCGCTCCCTGGGCTGCCTGGAAGGCTGCGCCGGCATATGACGGTGGCCCAGAACAACAGCTGCACCGTCCCGCCGTCATATGACGGCGGGCGGGCAGCAAGTGGTTAAACTGTGGTCACTTTTAATCAAGATTCTTCCTCGCCACATGATTGTTTGCTGTAAGCAGTGAACATTCACCTTGCTAAAGCTTGCCAACCACACACAAGAGGTGAATGGATGAATCCTTCCAACTGAACATTGTATTCTAACAGAGGCACCCACCACTATCAGAATACACTGAGCAGTGGCTGTAACCACTGATTGATGGAACATTTTCCTTCAACAGAAGTCGATTAAGCAATCAACTTCTGTTGAGCTGGGGAGTCCACACACACTGATCAAAAGTCAGCTGGTCGAACAGAGAATTTCGATCAGAGTATGGCCAGCTTAAGGTGTCCGTTTATGAAGCAGTGAAATCTATTCACTGCTTCATTCTCCGGCATTCACAGTGAAGAATCTTCTCCTCTGTGTGCCAGTTTATGAAGCGGTGTAGATCGCTTCACCTTTGGAGGAGTGAAGAGATCTACAAATGCTTCAAATAGTGGAGAATGGTCCCTGATACTGGAATCTCGTGAGACTTTATGAGATTACAGCACCAGATGTCAGTTTATCAAGCAGTGATAAATTATCACCGCTCAACGGCGTGGATTAATGTTAATAAAATAATGTGTCCCCCTACATTATACACATATGTATACACACACACACTATATATACATGTATATACACACACATGATATATATATACATATACACATTATATGTATATATGTATAAATATGTATACACATAAATATGACAGGGGGACATGCTTACAGTGTTGGGGGGTCTGAACGAGGCATAAGGAAGTTAAAAATCTTCCTCCTTCCCCCTCAGATCCCCCCAGATTTCCTCTTCACTCCCCGATTCACCACCTCTGAGCTGGTGAACCTGGGAGTGTGAATTCTGACACAGATCGCCAGTGAAGCGGTGAGATCACCGCTTCATAAACTGGCCGTTACTGTGTCATTCAATGAGGATTCTCCGTGTGTAGAGATAATCGGGGGGAGAACAAGTTCAAACATGTTCTCCCCCCGATTATCAATGTTTCATAAACTGTTTATGGACTGTGATCAGCGGTGATCCTCGGGATCACCGCTGATCACTGCTTCATAAACGGACACCATAGTGAACAGTCTCCCACAGTTTGCAATGTCCACGCAATCTCTTCAACTACACAGTCACGTTAAAAGAAAATCCCTGTTTACATATTTCATCTGTACATGATTGGATAATTGAATTGAATATTTGTGAATTTTATTTTGTGAACATTGTCAAATAAAGCCAGCCTTGCATAAATAGAAATTCAGCCAGTTCAGCAGGGACTGGCCAAACTTCAATCCATGTATGGGCAGGGAGGTTGTACTTCTGTACAACCCGCACTGTTGGATTTTCTGCATTTGATTAGAATCGATCAATATTTTCTGATGGCAGGAAAGTTTCCTTGCTGTCAGAATAAAAAGACACAGCAGGGAGGACTCCCCCTTGCACATCAAGTGTGTTGACGAGGGAATCAAGTAGTTTTTTTTTTTTTTTTTTTTACATTCAACCTGCTGGTTGAACGAAAAATAATGACTCATCTGCGGATTTCTTAAGTCTCATTTACTCTTGGTGTGTAAACCACTTCACAACAATGTAAAAGGTGAAAGGGGTTTCATCTTAATGCATTCTATGAAAAACCTCCTGTGGTGCTGCAGCCCCCCCGAGCCCCCGTTTTACTTACCTGACCCCGATCCTTCGCCGACCGGGAACGAGCACACCAGGTGTAGCTGGTGTCTCGTGTTCTGATTGGATAGATTGATAGCAGCACTGATAGCGGCTCCTGCTGCTGTCAATTAAATCCAATGACGTGGCGCCAGGGCACAGGGCCAAGTCCTGCATTCTGTGAATGGACACAGATGCAGGACTCGGAAGCGCGCCCGCACATGTGTCCCCCGCAGGAGAGAGCTTCTCCAACGTAGACACTCGATGCAGGGAGGAACCAGCAGCGCCGCTGAGGGACCGCAGAAGAGGATGTTTGGGGCCACTCTGTGCAAAATGAACTGCACAGTGGAGGTAAGTTTGACATGTTTGTTATTTAAAAAAAAAAAACAACAAAGCTTTACAATCCCTTTAACTGCTGTATACCCAAAACTGATTGTGATAGGGACATTACACTGTGAGTTTATTCAAAGGGAGAAGCTAAATTGAATGGTTTTATTTTTTAAGAATTTGTCAGTGTTATGTGTATAATTTTAAAAGCTATGTGTTTAGGTCTTGAGAGCAAATTCTTGGTGAAATTATATAAAATAATTTTCATTAAAATTCAGGTTGCAACCACATCTTTGGCTGAGAGTGTTGAGTGTGTTGTTTCAGCCTAAGGTTCTATAATATTTCACTATGGTTCTCTAAATCAGCCCCACATCTGTGTGTATATGGGTTTCTACCCAAATGCCTAAATATGTGTATAATTAAGGGGGATGACAAGAATTTGGCACGATCATCCTTATTCTGCACTTTTATGATGACAGTCTCGACACTGATAACATTTATGTTTCACTATGCCATGATTCAACTTGGCACCAGTGTGTAGCTATATGATTTATTTCAGCCATTAAACTGTTACGTGTTTTATCTGTATGCTGTTTACAAGTGGAGTCCTGTGTGCATTCCTACAAATTCTGTATAAGGAATATTTTCTTGTTACTAAGCATTTTCAAGAAGAAATTCACAAACATTTCAGACCTTTTGAAATAGCAATACACTAAATAGCAAAAAAAAACACAAACAGTTTGGTAAGCAGTGAATGGATGTACCATTATCGTGCACAGCTGCATAAGAAAACGGTGCTGTAATTGGCAATTAAGAACAAAACTATGTTTGTTGTTACATTCTTCCCTCAGTTTACATTCTTTTCTGGGTAAAGAGTGCACTGTGCAACCAAGCAGGAATGATTGATACTAAGAATCACCTTTAATCTTTCCTTCCTTTGCAGTTTTTTGTTTGTTTTCTACTATTGTGAGATCAATTATATGGGTGAAAGGTAGCTTTAAAAATTCATACTGTTTTTTTTAAACTAAACTCCAGGTAGATATGAAAAAAAACACAAAAAAAACCCCACACAAACACAAATTAAAGTGGTTGTAAAAGCAGAAGGTTTTTTTTTATCTTAATGCATTCTAAACATTCAGTGTGCAGCAGCCCCCCTCAGCCCCCCTAATACTTACCTGAGCCCATCTCAATACAGCAATGTTACACAAGAGACTTTACACACACAGATCCATGGTCCTGCTCGGTTACCGGGCAATCGCGGGTGCCTGGCGGACACCGGGACCCGAGCGATGCGGCGGGCGCGCTCCCTGGGCTGCCTGGAAGGCTGCGCCGTCATATGATGGCGGCCCAGAACAACAGCTGCACCATCCCGCCGTCATATGACGGCGGGCGGGCAGGCAGCAAGTGGTTAAACTGTGGTCACTTTTAAAGGACTGCCAGAAAGCAGCATGAAGGTGTAAAAATAATGTTTAATGGGATAATATCTTGTGCTATTTTTGTTTTTAGCGATCACTTTAGCATACCTTTAGTTGTATTGCATGTTTAATAGTTTAACGTTCTGATTTTCTTTGCAGGGCCTCGTGGGAAACAGCATCATCCTCATCATTACAAGTCATCTTCAGATAAAATTTGAACAATTGCTATTAGACTTAAAGAAATGTGAACTTTGCATGACATAAAACCCACCTAGAAGGACAATGCATCATTTTCCTAAAGACATATCGAATTTAAAACAGGCAGCCATTTCTGCAATTGCGTTTTGGACCTTCGGTGTGGCTTCTTCTCAAGTCCCAGTATGCAACGTGTAGCATATATTTTGAAGGATAGATTTCAGCTACTTGTGTTGCTTTACTTTGTATTTTACATGGATTGTAAAAAAAAGTGCTGTGTATGGCACTTTTTTTCCTTTGTACCAATTATTCCTTGTAGGTATTGGTTTGTGAATAGTATATTTTGTAAATACTGCTAAGTGTAAGAACAAAAAATAATTATAAAAAGAACATGAAAGAGGCCAGTATAAATGATGGAAGCAATAAGAGATGCAAAAGACAGAGTTGCAAAACAATAGCCAGAGAAGCTTTAAAAGGCGTGCGAAAGCCTGACTGTTTCATAGAAAGAAATGGGACAATTGGCTTCAAGTGGGTATATTTGCTCCATAACGTCATACCTATTTTGTATAGCTTCATATTTCAAGACATCTGCAGCTATTGGTGCTTCTTCAAACTGCATAGAGAAGAGAAACCTTCAGCGGAGCATTCTTTAAAACCCTTAGCTACACAGAGTACACGTGGAACATCTAGATTATGAAACTGTAGTTATAGCTCTGAGAAGTGATAAAAAATTAGGGGCAGTTAATAAATTGGCAAACGATCATGTTTTGTGATGCACTGCTCCTTTTCAGCTGCCATTTTCTAGTTTTTCTGACACTTTGCTTTTTGTGCTGTTCACAAATGTCTGCCATTCAGGGGATTTGTGTTTGCCTACTCTGACCTGGAAAACCACATTTTTAGCCAGACCAGTCGACCCAAGGGACATTTGAGATTTGTTTCTGATTCCACTGCCATTCTTCACTCATCCATTTGTTGACTAAACATTTCCATCTTTATAAGTACAATCATGACTACAAGAATTTTTTTGAGATGAATGGCTATATTCACTCCAGTAAGGTGGATGTTCCCTTATTTAATTTAACTCAGGTCCCTAGTATTTGAAAACACAAAACACATAGCAACCGTTTCATGGACTTGGGAAAATACAGTGGACAATAGTAGCTGTGTATAGCCATATTGTATTACCAGCCATCAGAAGAGTGCCTGTATAGTTCATATCTACACATCAAAAGCCAATCGATAAAAATTGTAATTCACTCTTGTTCTTTGTAATAGTTTATTACATTGCAAGACAAAATATGGTCACCATGTGATGCTTTAAAAATTACTTTCACAATTTATATGTCGTATACAGTGCTGCATTTAGTAGAATTTATAATTATTTTTCATTCAAATATATATTATAATATATATAAATCTATATATTTTTTTTGTTTCTGAGTTTCAACACAATGTCTTCCAATTGTTACCTAATTTTCACCCAAAATATTACGCTATGCTTTCTTATGTTAATTTCATACAGTTAATGCAATGGCTTCAAAATAATTGAATCAACTCATTGGTAGTTTATTGATTAGTAGACTTTAGATTTCTATTGTCACATTTTTGTTTTTAAACTTTGCATTGCATGTAAAAGATAGCACTCCTTTTATTTTTATATGTATGTAAAATAAGGATTTTATGGTAAGTACATAAATTGATAATGGGGTTTTCAGATTTAAAAAAACAAAAACAAAATGTCAATTGGTATGGACTTGCTTACTTCTGTTGTTGTTTTAACATGTATTTTACTTTGGAGACGTTTATTCAAAATGTTTTTTAAAGCTGAACTCCAGGAAAAGGGCTGAATACACAAATGAAAAAAAAACGTTGGAGATTGCCAAAGGATTTGTATTTTTCTCCATCCAGTTCTGAAATGTACACAGCTCTGCACTTGTATAGCCCTGTTTGACAGAGCAGGAGACCTGCTTTTGTCCCTGCTGCACTTAGGTAACGCTTACACATACACTACTAACATGTACTGTCTCCCACATTCTGTGACTGGACAGTGAAATGAGAAGCAGCACACTGGAGAGCACATTGTGGGCTTCTCCCTCTGCTATACAAGATTTTGCAACTGATCATATTCAGGCACCTACACTGCCTGTATTTGAAAAGTTACATTTATTGTTGACTTTATAAATACAGAACCACTATCATTTATATATTTAATTCCTGCCTGGAGTTCAGTTAAAAATTATGAGAACTTTCTGTCACAAACCTGGGAAATTCAAATTCCAAGCCTCTCTATTGCTCATCGAAGCCATTTATCATGTTAAAGGGTCAGTGTGGAAGCTTGTTAGGTCTGGGGAAGGGAAAGATGGTTCAAATTTGATTATTACAGAAAAAATGAACATTTATATATTATTTCAGCTTATTGTCTCTGTATATACTAAACATTTTGACAGGGTATTTAAAGAATTTTATCACTGCTTTTTATCAAGTTATTAAAAAACGTTCTCCAAAAGATAAATATGAAAAGTAAAAAAAAAAAAAATCAGCTGGTTAGAAAAAAAACATATAAGAAACTTATAAGCCTAATATAAAAAATAAATAAATTACATACATTGTCTGATAGGTTGAACTGGATGGACCATTGTCTTTATTCAACCTTACCAACTATGTAACTATGTCTTACCCAACATGATTAATTGCTGTGTATATCACTTACTGTATTGGTAGCTCTTGTGTGCTGTTATATTAAATAGCCATATACAGTTGAAGATTGTTTCGAAAACTAAAAAGTTGCAATTTTATAGTTCAATATTTTTTTCTTCATTTTAAAGTTTGCTTTTCTTAATCACTATTATTGCATTTTCAGATTTTGATGAATAATGCACATTTTGCAGTGACTTAGCTGTCATTTTAATGGCAGCGTACATGTGCAATTTTTTTCCTGGTGTTCACGAAGTTCAAATGTCGCATAAATCTATAGACTGTATTTCTGGTATGAGTACAATTGCTCGCTAATTAAAGAAGTCATGCAATATTCTGAATCCAAAAGAGAGTTGTTAGTTGAAACTCTTGGCAGAGTAGTTTGGGTTGTATGTAAACTATTTAGATTGAGAGCACTAGCAAGCATTATCAAGGGCTGCCTTAGGAGGCAAGCCTTTTCATATCAAAATTTTGCTGAAATCCATAAATCAGCTTAAACCTTTTTTTTTTCTCTAAAATGTCTGTATTGCCAAAAATGTTTCTGGAAGCAGGCTGTTGCATGTGACACCTAAATGGACAATAATGTAAAAAAAATGATATGTATAACAGCTCTTATTCTAAAGTCTCTGAAATAATTAACTTTGGTTAATGTTTTAATTTTAAATGTGCATGTGTTCACACATTTACTGTATTGGGTATTGACAAAGTTTAGCCCTGTATACCATGTACAGGAATAAAATAAGTTAACATACTGCATTACCTTAACTCTATTTTTTTCACAAACAAAATCGATAGAAATATCCATATGATTGTTTGTTCCTGTGCACTACTCACTTGGGGTAATTTATAATGCATGCCAAAAGCAACTACTAAAAAAGTAAAAAAAGCACACTGTTACTAATTACATTCACTGCAAGTAGTAGAAAATGCAATTGTGTTTTGTTAAGAAAAAAATAAAAACAAATCAATAGAAGTTAGCTGTTTAACAGCCAGCTAAGCGTTATAAATGTTTACCATTGTGTGTATCCTGAAGCCATTGTATTTTATTTTCTTCCTCTTCTATCTTTATTATTATCTTATAATACACAGTCTTTCTATATCATTACTATTGTACACTCTTTCCTTTTAACTTTGTGTCTAGGTGTACTGCACCTTAACTCCACCTTTCTGACAACTGTTTGACATTATGTACAATGGGAAATGACCAAATTTGCTTGTTGCTATGAGAAAATTGCCAACACAGTGACTTCTACTCTATGTTCTTGCTGGCTCTCAGCATACATAGGGGTTAACTAATATTTTTAGGTAGCCTAGCGAATCTATGTTCAGTTTGAACACCTAGTCTTGCAGTTCCTATTTGTTAAAACTTTCATGATTAGGTGTTTAACAAGAACACTGCATTCTGTAGAAACATCTGTGTTTGCATTTCACACTGCCAAAATGTACAGATTTTGTTTTTTAATGAAGTATGTGTATATTATTCATAATCAAGTTTATGATTTCTTTTTCTTTATAGGACTGTCACATTTTGTTAGAAATGTGAAATTGGGCTTTAAGTATTTTTTTTTTAATAAATTCTTTTATAGAGACTTTTTGAACCTTGTGCAGCCAAGCTGCACAGGTTGTTGTCTGCTTAATACAGTATAATCACCATAAAGCAAGCCATACCCACAATAGGTCATATATAATAATGTCTGTTTAGGTCATATAACAGTGGTATGTAAAACTAATACTGTAGATAGAACTGAATGCAGTAGTAAGAAGAAAAAATATCCATATAGTCCAAATAGCAGGTTTTCAAATGCTTTAATGGCGTTTTTTTCTGTAAAAAGGGTTTAATATTTTGTATTTATTGCCTTTCATTGTGGTGCAACACCTGTGTATTTCAATAATAGGGACAAGGAAAGTAGCCTATGAAACTGTTTTGTAGAAATGACCATGATGTGAATACAACGTTGCATGTAGTAATATTACCATTTTATTTAAGCTGTAAATGTATAAATGCCAATGCTAATTATAGTGTGTTTTATGTGTCTTGCATGTCGAAATACAAATCTTTGGAAATCTTCCGTTTTAGGCATGGCCCAATAGAACCCATCTAGCATTTTCTGAATATATTTGTATAAAACTGGTGATCATAAAACCAGATCTGTCTGTAGTATGTCCACTTTTGTGCAAATCTACATATGTTTGAATGTAGAAATCATATTCAATGATGGTGGTGAGTATGGCTTATGTCATGATCGTCACATATTTATTTATATATGTAAGAGAAATGGTTTGGTTTTTGTCCCTCTTATTAAGTTTATAAAATTGAAGAAAAAAGTGTAAAGATGATTTTGTAAAGAAATTTCTAAATGTAAATATTATCCTATGTTACCAGTCTCACATTAGAATTTGTACATAATGTTTATGTAATAAACTATCCCTAAATGTAAAACGTTTTTGTGTCTTATTTAAGGATAGCTGTAGTCTCGTATACTGTAATTAATTCAACAACTATATAAATGCTTTAAACTGAAGGTATTTATAAATATCCCAACTATATCAGATGAAATAGCTCAGTATAAAATATCCACATGAACATACCCAAGAAACTGCAATGCATGATCCAAGTCTTCAACATCAAGCACTTGAAGTTTACCTTGTGACTAATGTATACATAATTTTGATAAAAGTAGTGTATGTCAAGCCAAAGCTTCAGGCACTGATGTTGGATGAGAAGGCCTGGCTCGCAGTCTCTGCTCTGATGCATCCCAAAGGTGTTCTGTCAGGTTGAGGTCAGGCCAGTCAAGTTCCTACACCCCAAACTCGCTCATCCATGTCTTTATGAACCATGCTTTGTGCACTGGTGCGCAGTCACGTTGGAACAAGAAGGAACCATCCCGCGAACTGTTCCCACAAAGTTGGGAACATGATATTGTCCAAAATGTCTTGGTATACTGACACCTTAAGAGTTCCCTTCACTGGAACTAAGGAGCCAAGCCCAACCCCTGAAAAACAAACCCACACCATAATCCCCCTCTCCACCAAATGTTTTTGAGGGGTGGCCCAATACTTTTGGCATTATAGTGTGAATGAGCGAGTTTGGAGTGGAGGAACTTGACTGGCCTGCACAGAGTCCTGACCTCAACCCGATAGAGCAACTTTAGAATGAATTAGAGTTGAGACTGTGAGCCAGGCCTTTTTGTCCAACATCAGTGCCTGACCTCACAAATGCGTTTCTGGAAGAATGGTCAAACATTCCTATAGACACACTCCTAAACCTTGTGGGCAGCCTTCCTAGAAGAGTTGAAGCTGTTATACGGCAAAGGGTGGGCCAACTCAATATTAAACCTTACGGACTAATGACCCGTACACACGGTCGGACATTGATCGGACATTCCGACAACAAAATCCATGAATTTTTTCAGAAGGATGTTGGCTTAAACTTATTCTAAAAAGAAAAATTTGCGCTAGGTGTAAATTGTTGTAAAAAATATAAATCTATGAAAAAATATATATATATTGTGCTCAAGTGTACAAAAAATAAATCTATGAAGAAATATCCTGCAGCTATGCGCTATAACCCTGATAGGGGGCACCACTAAGAATATATATAAAGAGCGCAGCGCTGGATTTGAATATACAGTGAAAGATATAAGTGAAAAATATTTAAGCAGTAAAAAATATTTTGTTATGTGCAAATAAACTGTGCATATTAATCACCAAAATAATGTCCATGAATTAAACACAAAATATAATTATATGATTAAACGTCCATGAAGCACGTGAAACACCACTCTGGATATCTGACTTCCACCACTGTGAGACCCGTCACCAGAAAGATTGAAGGCTTACCGGACCGCCTTTTAAAAAAGGCATGAATCAATCACTGCTGTGGATGCTATCCCTCTCATGGATGGATCCTACCGTGAAGCACTTTCAAGCCAGTAAATCAGAAAGCCAGAGATCAGCGTAGTCAGAGGCAGCAGACAGGATCAGGATCCAGGAGGGACGTCAACCAGGCAAGTCTTCAACAGGAACACAGCAGAGCCTTTGCCTTGGTCAAACATATCTGCAAACGCTCTGCTGTGTTCCTGTTGAAGACTTGCCTGGTTGACGTCCCTCCTGGATCCTGATCCTGTCTGCTGCCTCTGACTACGCTGATCTCTGGCTTTCTGATTTACTGGCTTGAAAGTGCTTCACAGCAGGATCCATCCATGAGAGGGATAGCATCCACAGCAGTGATTGATTCATGCCTTTTTTAAAAGGCGGTCCGGTAAGCCTTTAATCTTTCTGGTGACGGGTCTCACAGCGGTGGAAGTCAGATATCCAGAGTGGTGTTTCACGTGCTTCATGGACGTTTAATCATATAATTATATTTTGTGTTTAATTCATGGACATTATTTTGGTGATTAATATGCACAGTTTATTTGCACATAACAAAATATTTTTTACTGCTTAAATATTTTTCACTTATATCTTTCACTGTATATTCAAATCCAGCGCTGCGCTCTTTATATATATTGTTGGCTTAAACTTGTCTTGCATACACACGGTCACACAAAGTTGTCAGAAAATCTGATCATTCTGAACGCGGTGACGTAAAACACGTACATCAGGACTATAAACAGGGCAGGAGCCAATAGATTTTGTCTCCTAATTTATTCTGAGCATGCGTTGGATTTGTGTACACACGATCGGAATTTCCGACAACGGATTTTGTTCCGACACTCAAAATTGAGTGTCGGAAATTCCGATGGAAAATGTGTGATGGAGCCTACACACGGTCGGAATTTCCGACAACAGGGTCCTATCACACATTTTCCATCGGAAAATCCGACCGTGTGTACAGGGCATAAGATGCCATTAATGTTCATGTGCGTGTAAAGGCAGAGGTGTCCCAATACTTTTGACAGTATAGTATATATAATAAATATACATATTTATCGACTGCCCATCCATGATGCAAATCTCCCATTCCACTAAATCTCAAAGGTGCTCTATTGGATTGAGATCTGGTGACTGTGGAGGCCATTGGAGTACAGTGAACTCATTGTTATGTTCAAGAACTCATTGTCATGTTCACCTTTGTGACATGGTGCATTATCCTGCTGGAAGTTACCATCAGAACATGGGTACACTGTAGTCTTAAAGGAATGAACATGGTCATCAAAAATACTCAGGTAGGTCGTGGCATTTAATTGATGCTCAATTGGTACTAAGGTGCCCAAAGTGTGCCAAGAAATTATCCCCCACCACCACCACCACCAGCCTGAACCGACAAGGCAGGATGGATCCATGCTTTCATGTTGTTTCCGCCAAATTCTGTCCCTATCATCTGAATGCTGCAGCTGAAATCGAGACTCATCAGACCAGGCAAAGTGCTTCCAATCTTCTATTGTCCAATTTTGAATTGTAGCCTCAGTTTCCTAATCTTAGCTGACAGGAGTGGTACCCGGTGTGGTCTCTACTACACTAGCCCATCTGTTTCAAGGTTTGATGTGTTGTCCATTAAGAAATGTTATTCTGCATACCTTGGTTGTAACGAGTTGTTATTTGAGTTACTGTTGCCTTTCTATCATCTCAAATCATTCCATTCTCCTCTGACCTCTGATATCAACAAGACATTTTTGTCCACACAACAGCCGCTCACTGGGTATTTTCTCTGTTTTGGACCATTCTCTGTAAATCCTACAGTATAGATGGTTGTGCATGAAAACCCCAGTAGATTAGCAGTTTTTGAAATATTCACACCAGTCCGTCTGGCACCAACAACCATGCCACATTCAAAGTCAATTAAGCCCTCGTTCACATTGGGCCGATTTGGCATGCGATTTGACATGTAAAATCACATGCCAAATCAGAGGCTATTCCTGGCAAAGGCACCGTCCAATTCCCAAAATTAGTTCCTATACTACTTTTGGTGACTTTGGGGGCGATTGGAATAGACATTCGAGCAGAAACCCACACAGATGTCTGTCAATTCGCCCCCGAAGTCGGACTGCATTGCCAGTTTGAAATTTCTAACCTGCAGCAGTGTGAACCTGGGCTAAATCCACTTTCTTCCCCATTTTGAACTTAAGCCAGTCATCCTCACCATGTCTACATGCCTAAATGCATTGAGTTGCTGCAGTGTGATTGGCTGATTAGCAATTTGTGTTAGCAATCAACTGAACTAAAGTGGTCGGTGAGTTATAAAGTGAGTCATAAAGAGATGGTAATGGAAACCTGGGTAACTCTCCATAGGTCATGAACAATTAGTAATTTGCTGTGTTTTACATCAGGAGGGCTACCAGAACCACACCAGGGTGGAATAAGGGGGAGAATGAACAGCAGGAACACCACACAGGGAGGTAAAAGTTTTTTGTTCAATTTAAAATATATACACAAGATCTGTGGCTGTATGCAATGCATTTGGGTGTACACAACTGCCTCGTTCATCAGGGCTAAAATGAATACAATATTTTTGCATAAATATACTAAAACAATATATAACAGAAGTAAAAACAAATAAAATCATCAATATTTAGATTATGAATATGGCTCTGCTACATTAAGTGCATATTTACTTTAACATGTTTTGCCTTGATGAAAAAATCATTTTTGGACACTTTAAACATACTGGCTTAATTTACAGAAACTGTTTCTACATTTTGAATTAAATAAAAAAGCTTTGGTCAGACATTTTCTCTTTTGCTTCTCTATCCCTGAGTGTCTCCAGTGTCTCCACCTTGTCCTTGTTCTTTTTCACAGAATGATTGTCCCGAATATAACTTTTTGCTCCTCTTTCTCCAGTATTGCCCACATTGCCATGTAGTATCTCTGATGCTAGAGGAGAACTGGTGTCTTTTTTTTTCAGCTAGACCTCTTAGTGAAAAATCATTTGTGCTATTTGACTTGTTATTTCTCACTCTCTGAAGGCATTAGTATACCAAAGCAATGTATGCATATAGAAACCATTACATTTACATATAATTTACATATAGGGCAACCATTTATGGACACTATAGAGCACATGTATTATTTTGAAGCATATTTTCTCCCAAGTATGATTAAACCCACTAAAACATAAAAGGCTTTTTTAAAGGACACACATTGTTTAGGCTGTTAAAGAGAATTTTACAGCCAGAAAATAGATGGACACAGAAGAAAGGAAATGTGTTGTGGACACAACCCATTAGCTTCATTTACTACCTGTGCAATGACCCATGCTGTATACATCTGTGGTTTCTAAAAACATGTTTATGTGAATGATTTTCCAAAAGTTTTAACATCTGTCCTAGTACTAATGCAGATTTTGGAAGGAAATCATTTAAGACCACCAAGAATTCTGCAAACACCAACCCTGTCACAGTAAGTCATTTTCAGTTGTTTTTGCTACCTAAATGTTCAAAAAATAATTGTATATGAGAAAGTTTATGGCTCAGTAGTCCAGCTGTGATCTGTTGGCACTTATATCAACATTAGAAGCCTATGAAATCTTCAAATATTTTTATACATGGATATGAACAATTTAGATCTCATAATGGGAAGCCATCACACACCGTTGACCTTACTCTGTTGATGATAGAAGGTGGAGATCTTACTAAGATGTTTTAATGTTTTGCCTCTATATACTAGAATGACATTCCTTCCTGAATTGAAGAATGATTGATGATGAGCACCTTGTCTCTGCGTATCTGTTTTTTTTCCCTTTTTGTTAAAACTAAATTCTAGGCAAACTGCTAAGTACATTATGTGAACTGTTTTATCTACCAAAAGATTTGTAATTCTGTTTAACTTTTTCTGTGATTCTTTTATTTCTGCCAGATATGACAACCAGAAAAACAACACTATGCCTTTTGTTAAGATATGCTATGTGGTGCTGCCATTGCCTTATATACAGCCTGTTTATTGGACAATGAAGGAGCAGCAACACGCTTGTTAGTTATCAAGTTTGCTTGTTCTGCTCTCTCCTCCTGTCAGTACATGTGCATACATCAGAGCCTCGCTAACTTCGTTTTCTTCCATTTTCTCTCTGAAATATATCAAGTCAGAGTCAGTTATTTTACAAAAGCTTTAACCCCTTTCCATCTACCACTTCTGAATTAACATTTCTCTGCACAATGATTATTTATGTTAAATATATCAAAATAATAGTAACTATATTCCAAGAAAAGGCTAATTGATTTATATGCCCTTCAATGCCCAACCTATATGTGGAGTGGTTGGAAAAAAAATGTAATACTAAAAGGTGGAGCAGAGAGAGTTAATGTGGCACAGGGACACTAAGTGGAACTAAACCTAAAAACTGTGAGCAGACAGCTTTTTACTAATATCATCCTTCACTATCTAATCTAGAGGCTGAAAATCTGACACGAAGTAGCCCAGGATGACAGCGAATCGCGTGGGATGTTTCTACAGCATCACTGGACATTGGAGGTGAGTATTTTACAGAGTTTAGTACCGCTTTTAATGTTTTGGACTGGTGAGATTGTTACACTGAAGGGGTTTAAAGAACTCAATAATAACTGTTATTATAATTGTTTTGCAATATAATAACATGACAATTGTGTCTATTGATGTGAAGATAATGAGAAATATGATATTAAAGTGAACCTTAAAAGAGAAGTATGCTTTTTTTAAAAAACAAACCTTATACGCACCTAGGTGGATGCATCATTGATCCAATTTTTCTATGCCTAAGCCCAGGTCTATTTAGGTAGTACATATTAAAAACACTGCTTTGTGATGGTGTATAATAAAGTTGAGAATTAAAAACATGATGCCAAATAATATGGTTATTGGAATACAATGCGTAGTAAAAAAATGGACACATGAACTTGACCAATCCTTACCTCTTCCATCCAGGAAATGTTTGTCTGCTCTTGAACTGAGCACTGATTTCTCATAAATTAACCTGAGGTCAATTAACTAACCAAGAGAAAAACAAGATTTTTCCATCAATAATGTATGAGTTCCTATTTATTAAATAAAGATGATATAGTGTTGTTTGACGACAGACTGATGGAATGGGTCAGCAATGGTTATGTGTTAAAGAAGCTTTGATCTCATAGTGAAGATGTTTGCTGATTCAGAGTAAAGCATTAAAAGCCACATTGTTTTATTACCAATGACCTACCACTGACAAAAAGTATTTAGAGTAGATTTACACACTTAGAAAACAAGCTGCAAAGTTTTACATTTTTAATGTGTTTTAAAGAGTGTAACAGATTTCTGCAATTGCACTCTTTTCTCATTTGCTTTTTTTTTGGGGGGGGGGGGGGGGTGGTACAGCAGAAACATTATTTTTTTCTCCAGTTTGTTTGAAAAGGTGCAGCAACCTCTGACTGGTTTATGAAGGTTCATCACGCACAGATCTTAAAAAAAGTATGCACATATAAGTTGTCCAAAAACTTCACTGGCTGTATGCATCTTCTAAGGCAATGATTCACTACGCAATAAAGAAAAGTTAAGTATGACAGCCTTCAGAGTCTTAACCTTCAAAAACGAATCACACGTGGCAGGTTCATTTTAAGTGGTTATAATGTAATATTACACAAAGACTCCTACCTATATAACCCCACATTTTGATTGTGTACTCATTATACAGTACATTACATATACTGTATAAAACAGTAACTCACTTTTGCTTCTCACTGTAATGCCATGCATGAATAGCTCATGACTGTAGGTTCCTTGATCATTTACACTGAATAGTTGTTTTGCAGTCACAGTAAACATGCTTAAAGCTGAACTGCAGGCATATATAAAATGCAAGAATCAATGCAACACCATACTCCTCAATAAATCATTACATGTATTTTTACACACATACATGCACATTGTACACCAGTAGATTGCCTCTGTGCCAACTGGAGAGACTGGGTTGCAGGCTGCAAAGAATTTTTCTTGCCAAGCTCATGTTTGTAGAAAAGGATGGTTGCAGACTGATGATGTCACTTTAAAACAATTAATGGATAGCTAAACATAGACACAGGACACAGCAGACATAACAGTCATGCCCATGCCCTTTTACAAAGGCTGTTTTTTTATTTATTTTGAACATGTGATCAGCAGCAGAGGACTAGAATCTCCTCCTGCTTATGTTTCCCTGCAGACAGGCTGGAAAAGATCTGGGTCATGTGACAGCTGTTTATTGATTAGGAAAAAAGTATTTAAATGATTGTTAAATTAAAATACTTACAATACATTTATCCGCATACAGACATAGATGGAACAATGTAAATTAAACAGCGTGTGTTTAGCATCACTTTAAGTAACATCATAGCAGTGATGTCTTGAAACAAACTGTACACAGACAATGGCTTGGTGTATGTGGGGTGTCAAATATATGTTTTAGGTGCACAACCTTTTATTTAGGTGCTTGTGAGACATTTTGAGTAGAAGGGACTTAAAAAAAAAAAAAACTTGGCTCTGAGGAGCAACAAGTGACTACATACTGTAGTTGTTAAAGTGAGTCTCGGGTACTATTACAGCTGTTCCCAGATCCAAAATTCTAAGACAGTGTCAGTTTTACTACCAAATGTGAGAATGCAAATGCAAAACAATGTCTGCATTTTCGTGCAATGACATTTTTGACCCTCTTTTCAACTATTGCGCAAGTAAAATCACCTATTTACTGTTTATTAATTCTGGTGTTATCGCTCTCGCTCTCTCAATACTGGTCACTGGAAGTTCAACATGGTACCTCATGGCACAGAACTCTCTGAGAATCTGAAAAAAAGATTTGTTGCTCTACATAAAGATGGCCTAGACTATAAGAAGATTGTCAAGACCCTGAGTTGCAGCATGGTGGCCAAGACATATAGCAGTTTAACAGGACAGGTTCCACTCAGAACAGGCCTTGCCATGGTCGACAAAAGAAGTTGAGTGCACGCGCTCAGCGTCATATCCAGAGGTTGTCTTTGGGAAATAGACATATAAGTGCTGCCAGCATTGCTGCAGAGGTAGAAGGTGTGGGGGGGTCAGCCTGTCAGTGCTCAGACCATACGCCACACACTGCATCAAATTGGTCTGCATGGCTGTCGTCCCAGAAAGAAGTCTCTTCTAAAGTGATGTACAAGAAAGCCCGCAAACATTTTGCTGAAGACAAGCAGACTAAAGCCCCGTACACACGATCGGACTTTCCGACGGGAAATGTTGGATGTCAGGCTGTTGGTGGAAAATCCGACCGTGTGTATGCTCCATCGGACAATTGTTGTCAGACTTTGTGCCAACAAATGTTGGCTAGCATGTTTTCAAATTTTCCTCCAACAAATGTGTGTTGTCGGATTTTCCGATCGTGTGTACACAAGTTCGTCGGACAAAAGTCCAAACTACAAACACGCATGCTCAGAAGCAGAAGCGGTCGGTCTTGTAAACTAGCATTTGTAATGGAGAATTAACATTCGTGACATGACAAATTATTAATTCTCCAAATGCAACGCACAATTCTCTTCTTCTCTAATGGCATAATAATGTAGCTGCTTTGCTGGTGATGCTGATGGAGTTATTGCAAACAAATTTTCAAAGGCTTTTTTTTTCTAGAGATATCAAGAATAATATTATTATGGTTTTTTTTTTGTGCAAGTTACCACAACACCACTATCCCCTAGTTTATAAGATCAAAGATACAACTATGTTGGTGTCCCTTGTCAATTTTACATTGTATTTTTTAAAATGTAACTGCTTACTCCCAAACTGTCATTTGAAGTAAAACACATAGCCAAGTATTATTCTCCACAATTTTTTATTGTGCATTAAAAAAAGAAAACAAATAAAATTAGACATGCTATCTGCCAATAGAACAACCAAAAAGTGCATTCTATGCATCCAAAAATATAGAAAGTATACCAAATCAAATCATTATGCAACCAAAAAAATAATGTCAAAGCAATAACTCCACGGCCAATAATAAATAACACGTTATCTTCTCCGATTCCACAACATGTCTGGTTGATGAACGACCGTTCAGAAACAAACTGGAAAGCACAAAATGAAAAGCACAAACTGAAAAGTGCTAAATGAAAAACACGAAAAGAAAGGCGCGAATCAACACTCACCAAACTTCTACTATCATGAAATTAGCAGAAGGAGCCCAAAGGGTGGCGCTAAAGAGCTGAAAAAACACGTAGTATGTCACTACGTTCGTAATTGTTGGCCAAAATTTGTGTGACCGTGTTTATGCAAGACAAGTTTGAGCCAACACCCTTCGGACAATTCCACGGTTTTGTTGGCCAACAATCTGATCGTGTGTACAAGGCATAAGGTCATGGATTTCAGGAACCATGTCCTGTGGTCTGATGAGACTAAGATAAACTTATTTGGTTCAGATGGTGTTAAGCGTGTGTGGTGGCAACCAGGTGAGGCGTACAAAGACTAATGTGTTTTGCCTACAGTCAAGCATGGGGGTGGGAGTGTCATGGTCTGGGGCTGCATGAGAGCTGCCGGCACTATGGAGCTACAGTTTATTGAGGGAACCATGAATGCCAACATGTACTTTTACATACTGAAGCAGAGCATGATCTCCTTCCTTCGGAGACTGGGCTGCAGGGCAGAATTCCACCATGATAATGACCCCAAACACACCTCCAAGAAAACCACTGCCTTGCTAAAGAAGCTGAGGGTAAAGGTAATGGACTGGCCAAGAATGTCTCCAGACTTAAACCCTATTGAGCATCTTTGGGGCATACTCAAACAGAAGGTGGAGGAGCGCAAGGTCTCTAACATCCACCAGCTCCATGATGTCGTCATGGAGGAGTGGAAGAGGACTCCAGTGGCAACCTGTGAAGTTCTGGTGAACTCCATGCCCAAGAGAGTTAACGCAGTGCTGTAAAATAATGGTGGCCACACAAAATATTGACACTTTGGGCCCAATTTGGACATTTTCACGTAGGGGTGTACTCACTTTTGTTGCCAGCGGTTTAGACATTAATGGCTGTGTGTTGAGTTATTTTGAGGGGGCAGCAAAGGTACACTGTTATACAAGCTGTACACTCACTACTTTACATTGTAGCAAAGTGACATTTCTTCAGTGTTGTCACATGAAAAGATATAATAAAATATTTACAAAATGTGAGGGGTGTACTCACTTTCGTGAGATACTGTATGTAGTTATATTTGTTAAGAAAAAACATGTATTATGATTGGGAACAGTTTAAGCAATTAAGGCTGCCTAACGGAGGCCTATAACAAACATACTGTACAATTTGGGCTTCCTTTGATTGCGTATTCATAGATGTACCATCTGATGTCCAAGATTCTTCTCAGATCATATAATATCAGCAGAATGATGCATCTTCAAGCACTGCTGTTCATTTTGTTTCTGTTCTGTGCTAGACCTCACTATACCTTTGCTTTTTAACTTACTCCATTTTGTGCATACACAGACATCACTTTCTCTGGAGAAACCTGTACAGGCAAAATCCCATGCATATGTCCTTTATTCCTCTCTACAGAGGGTTCTACAAGTGGGTCCCAATAATCATAGTAAAAAAGATGACCTTCCTTCATGCTGGCTTCCTGTTCCACCATTTCTTTCCCCTGTAAACCATGCAGGTGTCCCCACCAGCCCTTTTGGATCATTCCAGGCTGGTTGGAAAACAGTTGGAGAATCTCCCCATCTCCACCAATCTTGTCTTCAGGTCTCTAACTCTAAGATGGACACCGTATCATGATTATCCTCAGGGGCTCCTGTAACTGGACTTTGCAACATTCATCTGGAGATATCTCTAATAAAAACTATATTTACCCAGGCATATGTGCACATTTACACCAGGGCTTTTGTTAGGCCCTTTGCTGACAATCCCTGTGCATCAGTATATACTTATAGTTCATGTTATATGCTCCCAAATACTTAATTAGATTACTGGTTAGTTTCACAGGAAAGGAATCCCCCTCTCTTCAGGGAGGCCCTGTCCTGGGGTGGAGGCTCTGCCAACTGTACAATCAAGCCTCCTCTTCCACTTAGCAAAGGCTCTGGTTCTCTTATTTACCTAGAGGTTTAGCACACTATCCTGTTTGGGGAGGGTGATTTCTATTAACCCCCTGATGTAAATTATACAATAAGTATTATTGTACCTATATATTAATTTGTCTATCCCTATATTTAGCTACTCTATTAAAAACTCTGACCACATGTTACTGTTGATATCACAATAATACAAGGTTAGCTATTAAACCAAACACACAGTTTATAAGTAATAATGGCTTAATTATTTCCCAAGGAAATAAGAAAGCTAACATGAAATACTAGAGAAAGATATTACAAACACAGATCAACAATACACATTATATCAGAATATCAAACATACTTATCACAAGGCCCTCCGCGAGGCTTGTTATTTCCAGATATGCTCAGATGTTGAAGAGAGGCCATGATCCAAAAAGGAAAGGGACAAATTGCCTGTGTGTGCTCTTTTTACTCAAACATACACGCCCGCTGGTAGCCACCCCCATTTGCCTTCTGTCCAATAGATATTGCCAAGAGGTAGTCCTTCAAATATCTGCCCATTCTCCAGGAAGCATGCTGTATTGTCCACTGGGGGGCAGAGTTTGTCCATGAATCATCTCTATTAGCCCTGGGCCATCTTAGCTAGCCCTTATTCTCTCTGAAGCCTGTAATCACACATATCACAGCAGGTGGGCTTGAGCCAAGCCCTTGTTATTCTGATATGCTACAAAGCTTTGATGTGTAACTGGTTACATTTCAAATTAGGCCACCTGCCTGTATCAACCAGGAGATGAAATACCAGAAGTATGATATTAAACCATGTTGACTTCTAACACCCCCCTCAAAAGAAGGCCACGCAACCATTTATGATCTATAGCTAAAATGAATGCAAAATGCTGAATTCTAACTGGTTGATATGGATTATTACACCCTGCATGTCAGCAGCCATCTTTGTAACACCTTGCGGCATAGTAAGCCAGGAACATACAGTAGACTGTGTAATGTTTGTTTCCCTACCGTTGTTCATAGAACACAGCTTGAATGCTGTGGGACAAGTAGTTAGTCTCACAGAAGACCTTGAGTAGCTAAGGCTAACTTTATACTTTGAACAGGGTTAGTCTAATGAAATTATTTATGTGAAGGAGCATGGCACCCTTATACTTAGGAGCAACAGTCATGATTTCAATTTGCAGTTTTATTTTCCTTCCCACTTCTACTCTTCTACTAGGTCATGCAGGGTTCTACTGATTCTCTTGTTGTTGTTGGTGGTTAGTACTACACATTTGCATTGAATTACTAAAAGAGAGGAGTAAAGTAGACATTCATTTTTCTAATGAACAGTTTCTCTTTCATTAGTAATACAACATCATCTTTGAAGACAAGTACAGCAAGTGACTGTACACTCTAATAACTAGTTCGAGTCTTAGACACTATTATAGTGTTTTTCAAATTGGCAAATGTAGGAAAGTGTCAGCTTTACTGCCAAGTGTGAGGATGCAAATACAGAATGATGCTTACATGTTTGCTTGTGCAATGACATTGAGAGCAGCCAATAAAGAAAAAATAGTAATAAAGGAACACTCTCCAATGAAGGGGCTCCTATGAAAGACCAGTTTTTGTACCCCCTCTTTCAGCTAACCTTGTCATTTATTTGATTGCCATGCTATCTACTGATATTTACACACACACACACATAACATTCTGGTTAAACAGTTTTCATTATTATTTCTTTAGACTTGGCTGTTTTGGTCATAACAGAAACATTTGAAATAAAAGGTAAAATGGAGATACTTAAAATGACAAAATCAGCATCATTCAGCAAATAGACATCGAGGAAAAACAGAATAGCATTTTATATGACCTCTATATCACCTAACAGATAAAGTCATATTCTGGATGTATGACAGCATTTTTAGTAGAAGACCAGTAATATGTATGGTTGCTAATATATTCAGTGCTCAGAGAAAAACATCTGCAGTGACATGATGTTTTTGGCATGTGCTCTTTTGTTTTACGGGAAACGTTTGTATTAACAGATCTCAAGCTTCTTTCCTGTGCTATGCCAGCATTTGCAATTTACTATCTACAAAGTATCATGGGAGGTGTCTGTAATGCTCATATATGAAGCAAATTCCACAAAATTGTTCTTCTTGGAACGGATGTTGCTGATTTTTGGATCACTTGGTAGAATCACTTCTTAGTAACGGCTTGTATATTGTGACATGATGTCTCTTCTAAGAATTTATTTAATGACAATCTGTTTTAGATTTATTTTGTGTGAGATAAATTTTAGACACATGATAGATCCAAACCCCAAATTCATATCTACCATCCTCCTTGAACTATGACATAACATCAATATTCACAGTTATTGCAATGAATGTACCCATAACCAAATTGTTCTGCGTGTACAGATTATGTAATTTCACACTGTCTCTTTGACATCTACAAGACAGTATAAACATACTGGTGAGAAGAAGTGAAAGGAATCAAAAAGCCCTTCATCCAAACCAATATCTATATTCTAGCACAATAAAGCCTTCTTGGAACAGAAGGTATTCATATGTCTAATTCCAACACATATTCCATCACCATCATTCATAGGGCAAATAAATCATAATATTATAGAGTCATTTATTCCAAATTGCATACTTTTTCTCAGGCTTTTTGACTTGGCATCTACATACAGATGGTAGGTATCATATATTATCTTCTGGCTCAGCAAAATTTGCAGAGCCCTAATTATTACTTCCTACCATTCGGCAAAGCTTTGATTAAAAAAAAGAACACCGATGGTCAGACTTGAGCTTCCAAACTAGCAACTACAACAGTTAGTAGAAACAATGGTGTAAGCTGGGTTTACATCTGTGGCTTGCTTTTAAAAATACCAATACTTATAGCCTAAGCTTAGCTACATAATAATCTTTGGTGTCACTGAATAAACAATAGTGCTCAAGGTTTAGCCAAGCTGGTTTATTTACAAATGCTGAACTATGTGCTTTTTATTAAAGAGATACTTTTTTTCTAATCCTTAAACAACTAACAACAGCAATGAGCACATTTTTGTGTTGTACTGTAAAATATCATATGGTTATAGAACTCTAGAGTCTGCTACAAGTGCAATATATATATATATATATATATATATATATATAAATATATATATATGTCGTTGCTGTAAATATTAGTAGTCAAATCTTTTTTTTTTTTTTGCTTTTGCAGAGACCTGCCCATTTTGGAAATGGGCAAAGGAGTTTCATTGCAAATCCTGACATCCATAGTAATTAGTTGTAGATGCCTACAACTCACAGTAGTTCACCAGTGAGAGAAAATAAGAGCGTCATGTAATTTATAGCATCCACAATATCACTGCTACAAGTCTTTTTATTATTGGTGCTACAAAATTATGCTTGCTATAGAGAATGTACAACATCATCCGGTGACTGAATGTGACAAGCATTTGAAGGGATGTCATGGAATCCAGGGTTTTAAATATTTTTGTATGGCTGGTGCCTACCAGTGAAATGGTCAAATAAAAGATGGCGTCACATTAGTACTAGATTATTGGATTTGTCCATTGACTATTAGTACCACTGCTGGTTGCTGGCATTTTCCAGATAACCAACTTTACAGAACTGCATTTAGGACAAAGGAATATGTGGCATTCCAGATTTGAGGTACAAGAGCTTCCTAAGAACACTCCTTATATGACATCAAGATGTAGATAGGGTAGCAATCAGTTGGTGGGGAACCTGGTGAGGATAGGTGGAACAATTAAGTCCCGTATGTTTTTTTTTTATATTTTCAAGGTTTCCCAGATCATTATTCCAAAAGGCTTTTTAGAACTAATAATGCAAAGACTACCAAAAGCTTACCTTACCTTTAGGCCATCTGTGTTTAACAATACACAGTGTGATCCTAGTGCACATCTGTTTTATTGTATATCTGGCATTGGTACAGTATCTGGCATTGCTACAGTATCTGTTCTTTTTAATTTGTGATTTTCTTCTAAATGTTAAATTGTGATTTACATTAAGGTTTATTTTGGAAGTTGCAATTTAAGCTCATTTTATCAGTTTACTATATGGTAGTCTGGATGCCATTTTCACAGAGCACTAAAACCATGAATATCTAAAAAAAGCTTACAATAAATGGAACACATTATGACATATAAGGAGTGTCCATCAGTCCTAAATGAAAAGTGCTGATCCAAACAGGATAAATTCATGGACGGAGAAGAGCAGAGCTGTTAAATTCATGGACGGAGGAGAGCAATCAAAAAATACTTAAAATGAGGATCCATGGTTATATCATTGCCTATTGAAAACAGGATTTTTTTCCGTTGGAGTAAATTAGATCAGAGTTTACAAGTCAACTCTTGATTTTGAGGTCTATTTATGAATCTTTTCACCCAAGATTCACACAACTTTCACCAAAGGCTCAAATGTTTTTATAACTGGATTCAATTAAGAAAAAATGTGAATCCTGTTGTAAAGTTGTGTAAATCGTATGTAATTGAAAAAAAAAAATTCCTAAGTATGTTCATTTTTTTTTTTATATTTACCTTTTGGCTGAACTCAGTGGACATATATATTTCTATTCAACCTGACTAACTGTGTAACCCTTACTCTTGGTACAAAAATTTGAAAAAAAAACAAACATTAAAATTTTCATTGGATTTTTTTTTAAATTAATTAATACACATTTTGAAAAGCATTTTATATGCCATATGCTGTATTTATTTTAGCATACACACATAACAATAAAACATTTATTGTATTGTATGCATTTGTTTTTATAACAGTCCTTTGGAATTGTTTATGCTATTAAAATTTTTGACCCATCTGTAACTGGCCACTATGTAGATCTACCTAATGCCATAAGAAAGTCAAGTTTTAAAAGGATAATGCTATTTTAGTTAGGTAACCACAACAACAAAGCCACCATGTGTTATTGCGTCTGCATGTAATAGTATCCTTATGATTCGGACAAGAAATGGGAATTATAGCATCCCCTCAGATGGGAAACGGTATCGCCACTTCTAAAGATTACAGGAATTTGATTATTAGGTTAACAGTTTTAAAGCCCTAGAGACAACAGAATCCCATCATATGCGGCACAGCACTGTGACCACACACATGCAAAATAGATTAAAAAGCATGAAATGGTTCATAGTACTTTAAGTCATGATAAGTTAAAGAAAATGGACTTAGGCAACAAAAGCCACCGAGTCTGTGCTTAAGTACTACTAAATAACACTGTCATATTTATTTATAATGTGTGTATATATTTTAATTTAAACTAAATTCTGACATTTAATACCGGTAGATTGTAAGCTCCCAATTGTAGTGTTTTCACATAATTTCATGTTCTGCACTGCATGTTGCCTTGACTTTATGCCAACCTTTTCGACATACTGTACTGTGAAATATGCTGATGATTTATAGAAAAAAAATAATAAGAACACTAAATGCAAGGGCAAAAAAATGATTCAAGTACATTTATATCTCTAATTTAATCATTAGTGTTTTTTTCTTTTGCTGCTGGACAAAATTAAAGCTGAACACCAGGCAAACAGGTAAATATGCAGATACAATGAACATATGAGAGCTATTTACTTCACAAAAGATTTGTATTTCTGTTCATTCATTCATAAGATTTACAAAGCCCTGTCACACAGAAAAGCCAGTCTGGAGACCTGCTTTTTCTCTATTGCAGTTAAAATTTTTCGATAGCAAAACCTTTTTTTTAAACTTTTATATAGAGGAGGGAAGGTTTAGAATGCCTCTAATGTTTTAATGCTATCTTGGGCTCTTTTACCAGGCAGGAAGTGAGGAAAAAGCTGAAACAGGGAAAGAGACAACAATAAAAATCTGACAGAGGTTCTAGCACTCCCCTACTTAAAGCTGAACTCCAGGAATTCAGGTAAAAGTTCCTGATTATGATGGGTAAGTCTAACAAAGCTTGACAAAGGAGTGCGCATGCTTGGGAACAGCACAGCACATGCTCCGAATCCTGAAGCACAACGCCCCAAGCCGCCAAACTACGCTGCACTCCACGCTGCTGTCCACCAGGATGGAGTGACACTAATGCTGGCTTCCTCCTCATCTCCTGGGCTTGCACAGCGACCCATCTGTCAGTGGATGCAGACTTTTCCTTCCTTCTGGCCCAGTTAACCGGATGTTATGATGAGCTTGAGTGAGTAGCCCTGTTTGTGGGTTTTTTAAAGTTTACCTGTCCTATTATATTTAGAGGCGCTTCTCCTTTTCTCCCTTTCTCAAGTAAGATGAGGTGTCACCTCATAGACTTACGGTATCTCTTTAATTTACTATTTACATTTTTACTGTTGGGAAAACATCTATTGCTATATTTCTGGACCTTCTGGGCTCAGTTCTTGTAGCTGCAAAGTTGTATGCAACTGCTGTGCCTACCACTCCCCTTTTCCTGCCCAGTCACAGAATGCTTTGTATAATGTGAACCCAAAATGCAGACCTTTTGTGAATGGAGAGTATAGGGGATGAGTGGGCAGAGTGCCTGCTGGGTGAGAAAGAAGCATCTCTTGTTGGAGTGCCTAGAGTGTAGCAATAGCTGTACTTCCAGTGCTCAGTAAAAAAGTACATTTTTAATTTAAAAGACCATGAGGCAACATACAGTGCCTTGAAAAAGTATTCATACCGCTTGAAAATGTTACACATTTTGTCACGTTACAACCAAAAATGTAAATGTATTTTATTGGGATTTTATGTGATAGACCAACCCAAAGTGGCACATAATTGTGAAGTGGAAAGAAAATTATAAATAGTTTTCAAAATTTTTTGCAAAAAAATATCTGAAAAGCGTGACGTGCATTTTTATTCAGTCCCCTTTACTCTGACACCCTAACTAAAATCTATTGGAATCAATTGCCTTTAGAAGTCGCCTAATTAATTAAGAGTCCATCTGTGTGTAATTTAATCTCAGTATAAATACAGCTGTTCTGTTGAGGTTTGTTAGAGAACCTTAGTGAACAAGCAGCATCATGAAGGCCAAGGAACACACCAGACAGACCAGGGATAAAGTTGTGGAGAAGTTTAAAGCAGGGTTAGGTTATAAAAAAAAAATATTGCAAGCTTTAAACATCTCACGGAGCACTGTTTAATCCATCATCTAAAAATGGAAATAGTATTGACCAACTGCAAACCTACCAAGACATGGCTGTCCACCTAAACTGACAGGCCGGGCAAAGAGAGCATTAATCAAAGAAGCAGCCAAAAGGATCATGGTAACTCTGCACTTCACAAATCTGACCTTTATGGAAGAGTGAGAAGAAGAAAGCCATTGTTGAAAGAAAGCCATAAGAAGTCCTGTTTGCAGTTTGCGAGAAGCCAGGTGGGGGACACAGCAAACATGTGGAAGAAGGTCTTCTGGTCAGATGAGACCAAAATTGAACTTTTTGGCCTAAAAGCAAAATGCTATGAGTGGTGGAAAACTAATGGTCCACATCACCCTGAACATACCACACCCACCGTGAAGCATGGAGGTGGCAGCATCATGTTGTGGGGATGCTTTTCTTCAGCAGGGGCTGGGAAGCTGGTCATAGTTGATGGAAAGATGAATGCAGCCAAATACAGGACACTCGTAGAAAAAAACCTGTTAAGCCTCGTACACACAATTGGATTTTCCGACGGGAATTGTGTGATGACAAGCTGTTGGCAGAAAACCTGACCATTTGTATGCTCCATCAGACAATTGTTGGAGAAACTTTCTATGGACAAATGTTGGATGGCAGGCTTTAAAATTTTCCGCGGACAAATGTCTGTTATCCCGTAGGTTCTAAGATCAAAGATACAACTATGTTGGTGTCCCTTGTTCATTTTACATTGTATTTTTTAAAATGTACCTGCCTACTACCAAACTGTCATTTGAAGTAAAACACATAGCCAGGTATTATTCTCCACAATTTTTTATTGTGCATTAAAAAAAGAAAACAAATACAATTAGACATGCTTTCTGCCAATAAAACTTAACCAAAAACTGCATTCTATGCATCCACAAATATAGAAAATATAACTAATCAAATCATTATTATTCAACCAAAAAATACAATAAAAGCCTCATGCATCTGTCTTGCTTCTTAATATAGGGGGTCAACAATGCCAAACGTTAGTGAAAGCAGGGGTCCATCATCCGGAGATAATTCCGAATATCACCCAGGTTATTAACCTGGAGCTCCCGCAGCAAAGGCATATGACATAAATGGTCACAATTAATAAAGCAACCAATTTTTGGTCCAAGAAATCCTCCTCCTCCTGTTCCTGGACTGGACTTGGGTTAAAGCAATAACTCCAAGGCCAATAATAAATAACACGTTATTTCCTCCGATTCCGCAACATGGCTGGTTGACGAACGGCCGTTCTCGAACAAACTGAAAAGTGCAAAATGAAAAGTGCAAAATGAAAAGAATGAATTAACACCCACCAAACCTCTACTGACACGAAATTAGCAGAAGGAGCACAAAGGGTAGCGCCTGACAATTGAACTTCCTCTTTTTCGGCTCATAGTACTTCTAGTACGTCACTACGTTCGCGTTTGTTGGCCAACAATTGTGTACCCTTTGTATGCAAGACAAAATCCAGGCACACGCCTTTGGACAAAAGCCCCAGGTTATATCTGTGGAAAATCCGATCGTGTGTACGAGGCTTTAGAGTCTGCAAAAACTTGAGACTGGGGTGGAGGTTCACCCTGCAGCAGGACAACGACCCTAAACATACAGCCAGAGCTGCAATGGAATGGTTTAGATCAAAACATATTCATGTGTTAGAATGGCCCAGTCAATATCCAGACCTAAATCCAATTGAGAATCTGTGGCAAGACTTGAAAATCGCTGTTCACAGATGCTCCCATCCAATCTGACAGAGCTTGAGCTATTTTCCAAAGAAATATGGGCAAAAATTTCACTCTCTAGATGTCCAAAAAGACTTGCAGCTGTAATTGCAGTGAAAGGTGGTTCTGCAAAGTATTGACTCAGGGGGGGCTGAATACAAATACACGCCACACTTTTCAGATATTTACTTGTAAAAAATTTTGAAAACCATTTATCATTTTCCTTCCACTTCATAATTATGTGCCACTTTGTGTTAGTCTATCACATAAAATCCCAATAAATACATTTACATTTTTGGTTGTAACATGACAAAAGGTGGAAAATTTCAAGGAGTATGAATACAGGCACTGTACACCTCATTGGACTTAACCCATAGTAAAGAAGAAATAAATATTAGGTGCAGTGCTATCTACAAACAAATCACAAATGAAAACAATTAAAAAAACATTAATCCCCAATATAGTGCAATACAGTACTCCATGTAGTGTCTATGATCATACTGTAATATGAACTGAAACCTCCTTATGATGCCGCACAGTTATAAATTGTGTCAAAAATACAAAAATATAACAGTGCTTATGTTCAGTAGACATGTGCACACTGAAATATTTTGTTTCGGAATTTCGCTTTCGCCCGAAAAATACATTTATTTAGTTACTCCCGAAATTCGTTTTTATTCATTTTGTTTCGTTAAAAAAAAGCATTCGTCCGAAAATCCGATATAATTAGGGTCGAATCTGTCATTGAAGGCTTATGGTGTCTGTCTAATGTTCTAAGAAGATTCGATGGAGCAGCTAAACTGTATGACGCCGCAGTCGTACATTTCCGGTCGAATGTTCCGCCTACAAGCTATAGTAGAATTCTAATGTTGTATGACACTAATAATAATTGTATTTATTAATTATTATTACTAGTCAACCAACATTAGAATTCTTCTATAGCCTATGGGCGGAGCATTTGACCATAAATGTCCACTCTCGGTGACTGCTTCGTCAAATCTTCATGTCAAATCTTTTCTCTCTATGTCGAATAATCTTGGACTAATAGAGTTAGGTTGGGCAAATTCGACCTTTTTTGCTATTGTCTCTATAATGTTGAATCTTTTCTCTCTATGTCAAATCTTTTCTCTCTATGTAGAATAATCTTGGACTAATAGAGCTAAGTTTAGACACATTCGACCACAGGTTCGATGGACGCAGATTGCTATTGTCAGCGGTCGAATCTCCTATCTATATCGAACTGTTTTCGCAACGATAAAGCATTTGTTTATGTAGGATCTTTCAGTTTTTGGATTCTGCACGTTCATTATCGTTTGTTGAAACGATAACGAAAATACCCGAAATTCGCACGAAAATGCATTCGGACGAAAACGAATGCACATGTCTAATATTCAGTGGCATATTGTCTATCTTCAATAAATCCAATGCACCCAACAATGTCCAGTCTTGTGTTGTACAAATTCAAAAACAAAGCACAACAGTTTGTAAATTATCTCAATGTGTTTCAATGTGCTTGTGCTTCAAAACTCTATGTGTTGTGTTCCCTTGCACCCGGTGACACTCCAGCCTGTTCAACTTAAATCCAGACTTCTTACTTGAAGGGGGTCTGAAATCACTTGTATACACTAAAATTTTCTGGCACAATGCATCCAAACTAGGCAGGACTCCATAGGGTTAACATTCAATTGATCTTTTGAGTCATCATAGCTCAGAAAAACAAACACACTTGCATAATGCTCCCTGTATCACTTTTATTGAATGTACTCAATGCCAAATAAACACTCTCATTAATAAGAATGTTAAGGCTCAAAACATCTTCATTTCCAACTAGCTTTACAGATGTTTAGCCCACCGGTGGATCACTTAACATGTACCGCTCTTCAGGGATCGGCAACTCAACTAAGTGCCACCGTGCTGTGCTGTCTATGTACTTAGCCACACATTTAGTCAGAGGACCCGAAGTGATCAGAGATCGGAAGCTTACTCCTATGTCAGTTTGTTGGTGTGATCGGGCAGGGCAACAAACACACACACATGTATACAGTATATATAGATAGATAGATATAGATATATCCATATCTATTTATATCTATATATCTATATACTGTATATACAGTATACATATATTGTGGTATTGGGGTGATTATACTTATGTGGTAGATGTTTTTCCCAATGAATTATACAAGTCCAAACTGTATTTTAGGGCATGGCAACCACTTATAATAATAAAACAAAAGGATAAGTTCACATAGACATCAGTTGCCCATGCAGGGGTTTCCACCATTAATCTCAACAGTCAGTTGAAAATGACGAGCCTCTTGGCTCTCTTGTCAGCAGCACCACTGATCTTCTTACCAGTCCCTCTGACTGTATTGCCCAGCTCTTCTGGATCACCTGGCTCACTTAGCCTTTAGTTGCAGCACCCTTCTGCACGGCCCACTACTGGCGTCTGGATAGGGGTTCTCCTGACACCCCAATAGGAGCACACCTGACACATGGAATGAGACTTCCTGCCTTCTGGCTGCTGACTGGGGCCCCTCTGATCCTTATATGAGACCTCCTGTCTCCAAACTGGGAGCCCTGAGCTATCCTCAGGATTATTTATATAACGACCTTGCAAACCTGTGTACTCAAATAGGCTCCAGGCATCGGTGATCAGGACACTGGTGCTGATTTATACTGGCCTGGCATCCTTGAAATCAAGGACACTGGCTCTATTTATACTGGCACTGGTATGGCAGTGATCAGAACACTGGTGTATAGCGGTCTGGCATCACTGCAATCAGGGACGCTGGTTCTGTTGATATTAGTGTGGTGGTGATCAGACCACTGGTGCTAGTGCAGAGAGGTCCGGCATCACTGCAACCAGAGACACTGGCTCTGTTGACGATAATGTGGTGGTGACCAAGACATTGGTGCTGGTATATAGCAGTCTGGTATCACTGGAATCAGCAATGGCGACACTGGGACAGGTCGCTGAAGTTTATTTGCACTACACACTGTTCGGCAGTGATCAGGGACATAGTAAGCTGGCTTCACTGTGTTTTATGTGTGATAAACTGTGTAGACAAGCTGATAACACTCACAGAACCAATAATGGATCACTCTCAGACAATATCTGTGTGAGGAGGAAGAGATTTAGCGATGATGTGATTGGACACAGCAATGGCATGGAACATTACCTGCACCTGGTAATGTGATCCCCTGTGTTCCCCCAGATCACCAGGCTTGCAAGTGCATGCTCTAGGAGCCACGCATGAGCTGCCGATTGTTGAGAATGTATAGGTATGTCCACCCACTTTGCCTAAGCTCCTGTCTGGCTATTTATATACATGGGTCGGACATAAATTGGTTAAAATTATTATAAAGCATTATTGAATTAAAATATATAAATTTACATTGTAAAGATCCCCGTAAAGAAGCAAAAAAATAAGCATAGTCTTCTGGTTCTACTGAACAAAATTGTCTGCTGTGTACACAAAATGACTTCAAGATCTTATTAGCTTTGTCAGATAAGCCAGAAAATAGTTTTCAAAATTTTTTGCAAAAAAATATCTGAAAAGCGTGACGTGCATTTTTATTCAGTCCCCTTTACTCTGACACCCTAACTAAAATCTATTGGAATCAATTGCCTTTAGAAGTCGCCTAATTAATTAAGAGTCCATCTGTGTGTAATTTAATCTCAGTATAAATACAGCTGTTCTGTTGAGGTTTGTTAGAGAACCTTAGTGAACAAGCAGCATCATGAAGGCCAAGGAACACACCAGACAGACCAGGGATAAAGTTGTGGAGAAGTTTAAAGCAGGGTTAGGTTATAAAAAAAAAATATTGCAAGCTTTAAACATCTCACGGAGCACTGTTTAATCCATCATCTAAAAATGGAAATAGTATTGACCAACTGCAAACCTACCAAGACATGGCTGTCCACCTAAACTGACAGGCCGGGCAAAGAGAGCATTAATCAAAGAAGCAGCCAAAAGGATCATGGTAACTCTGCACTTCACAAATCTGACCTTTATGGAAGAGTGAGAAGAAGAAAGCCATTGTTGAAAGAAAGCCATAAGAAGTCCTGTTTGCAGTTTGCGAGAAGCCAGGTGGGGGACACAGCAAACATGTGGAAGAAGGTCTTCTGGTCAGATGAGACCAAAATTGAACTTTTTGGCCTAAAAGCAAAATGCTATGAGTGGTGGAAAACTAATGGTCCACATCACCCTGAACATACCACACCCACCGTGAAGCATGGAGGTGGCAGCATCATGTTGTGGGGATGCTTTTCTTCAGCAGGGGCTGGGAAGCTGGTCATAGTTGATGGAAAGATGAATGCAGCCAAATACAGGACACTCGTAGAAAAAAACCTGTTAAGCCTCGTACACACAATTGGATTTTCCGACGGGAATTGTGTGATGACAAGCTGTTGGCAGAAAACCTGACCATTTGTATGCTCCATCAGACAATTGTTGGAGAAACTTTCTATGGACAAATGTTGGATGGCAGGCTTTAAAATTTTCCGCGGACAAATGTCTGTTATCCCGTAGGTTCTAAGATCAAAGATACAACTATGTTGGTGTCCCTTGTTCATTTTACATTGTATTTTTTAAAATGTACCTGCCTACTACCAAACTGTCATTTGAAGTAAAACACATAGCCAGGTATTATTCTCCACAATTTTTTATTGTGCATTAAAAAAAGAAAACAAATACAATTAGACATGCTTTCTGCCAATAAAACTTAACCAAAAACTGCATTCTATGCATCCACAAATATAGAAAATATAACTAATCAAATCATTATTATTCAACCAAAAAATACAATAAAAGCCTCATGCATCTGTCTTGCTTCTTAATATAGGGGGTCAACAATGCCAAACGTTAGTGAAAGCAGGGGTCCATCATCCGGAGATAATTCCGAATATCACCCAGGTTATTAACCTGGAGCTCCCGCAGCAAAGGCATATGACATAAATGGTCACAATTAATAAAGCAACCAATTTTTGGTCCAAGAAATCCTCCTCCTCCTGTTCCTGGACTGGACTTGGGTTAAAGCAATAACTCCAAGGCCAATAATAAATAACACGTTATTTCCTCCGATTCCGCAACATGGCTGGTTGACGAACGGCCGTTCTCGAACAAACTGAAAAGTGCAAAATGAAAAGTGCAAAATGAAAAGAATGAATTAACACCCACCAAACCTCTACTGACACGAAATTAGCAGAAGGAGCACAAAGGGTAGCGCCTGACAATTGAACTTCCTCTTTTTCGGCTCATAGTACTTCTAGTACGTCACTACGTTCGCGTTTGTTGGCCAACAATTGTGTACCCTTTGTATGCAAGACAAAATCCAGGCACACGCCTTTGGACAAAAGCCCCAGGTTATATCTGTGGAAAATCCGATCGTGTGTACGAGGCTTTAGAGTCTGCAAAAACTTGAGACTGGGGTGGAGGTTCACCCTGCAGCAGGACAACGACCCTAAACATACAGCCAGAGCTGCAATGGAATGGTTTAGATCAAAACATATTCATGTGTTAGAATGGCCCAGTCAATATCCAGACCTAAATCCAATTGAGAATCTGTGGCAAGACTTGAAAATCGCTGTTCACAGATGCTCCCATCCAATCTGACAGAGCTTGAGCTATTTTCCAAAGAAATATGGGCAAAAATTTCACTCTCTAGATGTCCAAAAAGACTTGCAGCTGTAATTGCAGTGAAAGGTGGTTCTGCAAAGTATTGACTCAGGGGGGGCTGAATACAAATACACGCCACACTTTTCAGATATTTACTTGTAAAAAATTTTGAAAACCATTTATCATTTTCCTTCCACTTCATAATTATGTGCCACTTTGTGTTAGTCTATCACATAAAATCCCAATAAATACATTTACATTTTTGGTTGTAACATGACAAAAGGTGGAAAATTTCAAGGAGTATGAATACAGGCACTGTACACCTCATTGGACTTAACCCATAGTAAAGAAGAAATAAATATTAGGTGCAGTGCTATCTACAAACAAATCACAAATGAAAACAATTAAAAAAACATTAATCCCCAATATAGTGCAATACAGTACTCCATGTAGTGTCTATGATCATACTGTAATATGAACTGAAACCTCCTTATGATGCCGCACAGTTATAAATTGTGTCAAAAATACAAAAATATAACAGTGCTTATGTTCAGTAGACATGTGCACACTGAAATATTTTGTTTCGGAATTTCGCTTTCGCCCGAAAAATACATTTATTTAGTTACTCCCGAAATTCGTTTTTATTCATTTTGTTTCGTTAAAAAAAAGCATTCGTCCGAAAATCCGATATAATTAGGGTCGAATCTGTCATTGAAGGCTTATGGTGTCTGTCTAATGTTCTAAGAAGATTCGATGGAGCAGCTAAACTGTATGACGCCGCAGTCATACATTTCCGGTCGAATGTTCCGCCTACAAGCTATAGTAGAATTCTAATGTTGTATGACACTAATAATAATTGTATTTATTAATTATTATTACTAGTCAACCAACATTAGAATTCTTCTATAGCCTATGGGCGGAGCATTTGACCATAAATGTCCACTCTCGGTGACTGCTTCGTCAAATCTTCATGTCAAATCTTTTCTCTCTATGTCGAATAATCTTGGACTAATAGAGTTAGGTTGGGCAAATTCGACCTTTTTTGCTATTGTCTCTATAATGTTGAATCTTTTCTCTCTATGTCAAATCTTTTCTCTCTATGTAGAATAATCTTGGACTAATAGAGCTAAGTTTAGACACATTCGACCACAGGTTCGATGGACGCAGATTGCTATTGTCAGCGGTCGAATCTCCTATCTATATCGAACTGTTTTCGCAACGATAAAGCATTTGTTTATGTAGGATCTTTCAGTTTTTGGATTCTGCACGTTCATTATCGTTTGTTGAAACGATAACGAAAATACCCGAAATTCGCACGAAAATGCATTCGGACGAAAACGAATGCACATGTCTAATATTCAGTGGCATATTGTCTATCTTCAATAAATCCAATGCACCCAACAATGTCCAGTCTTGTGTTGTACAAATTCAAAAACAAAGCACAACAGTTTGTAAATTATCTCAATGTGTTTCAATGTGCTTGTGCTTCAAAACTCTATGTGTTGTGTTCCCTTGCACCCGGTGACACTCCAGCCTGTTCAACTTAAATCCAGACTTCTTACTTGAAGGGGGTCTGAAATCACTTGTATACACTAAAATTTTCTGGCACAATGCATCCAAACTAGGCAGGACTCCATAGGGTTAACATTCAATTGATCTTTTGAGTCATCATAGCTCAGAAAAACAAACACACTTGCATAATGCTCCCTGTATCACTTTTATTGAATGTACTCAATGCCAAATAAACACTCTCATTAATAAGAATGTTAAGGCTCAAAACATCTTCATTTCCAACTAGCTTTACAGATGTTTAGCCCACCGGTGGATCACTTAACATGTACCGCTCTTCAGGGATCGGCAACTCAACTAAGTGCCACCGTGCTGTGCTGTCTATGTACTTAGCCACACATTTAGTCAGAGGACCCGAAGTGATCAGAGATCGGAAGCTTACTCCTATGTCAGTTTGTTGGTGTGATCGGGCAGGGCAACAAACACACACACATGTATACAGTATATATAGATAGATAGATATAGATATATCCATATCTATTTATATCTATATATCTATATACTGTATATACAGTATACATATATTGTGGTATTGGGGTGATTATACTTATGTGGTAGATGTTTTTCCCAATGAATTATACAAGTCCAAACTGTATTTTAGGGCATGGCAACCACTTATAATAATAAAACAAAAGGATAAGTTCACATAGACATCAGTTGCCCATGCAGGGGTTTCCACCATTAATCTCAACAGTCAGTTGAAAATGACGAGCCTCTTGGCTCTCTTGTCAGCAGCACCACTGATCTTCTTACCAGTCCCTCTGACTGTATTGCCCAGCTCTTCTGGATCACCTGGCTCACTTAGCCTTTAGTTGCAGCACCCTTCTGCACGGCCCACTACTGGCGTCTGGATAGGGGTTCTCCTGACACCCCAATAGGAGCACACCTGACACATGGAATGAGACTTCCTGCCTTCTGGCTGCTGACTGGGGCCCCTCTGATCCTTATATGAGACCTCCTGTCTCCAAACTGGGAGCCCTGAGCTATCCTCAGGATTATTTATATAACGACCTTGCAAACCTGTGTACTCAAATAGGCTCCAGGCATCGGTGATCAGGACACTGGTGCTGATTTATACTGGCCTGGCATCCTTGAAATCAAGGACACTGGCTCTATTTATACTGGCACTGGTATGGCAGTGATCAGAACACTGGTGTATAGCGGTCTGGCATCACTGCAATCAGGGACGCTGGTTCTGTTGATATTAGTGTGGTGGTGATCAGACCACTGGTGCTAGTGCAGAGAGGTCCGGCATCACTGCAACCAGAGACACTGGCTCTGTTGACGATAATGTGGTGGTGACCAAGACATTGGTGCTGGTATATAGCAGTCTGGTATCACTGGAATCAGCAATGGCGACACTGGGACAGGTCGCTGAAGTTTATTTGCACTACACACTGTTCGGCAGTGATCAGGGACATAGTAAGCTGGCTTCACTGTGTTTTATGTGTGATAAACTGTGTAGACAAGCTGATAACACTCACAGAACCAATAATGGATCACTCTCAGACAATATCTGTGTGAGGAGGAAGAGATTTAGCGATGATGTGATTGGACACAGCAATGGCATGGAACATTACCTGCACCTGGTAATGTGATCCCCTGTGTTCCCCCAGATCACCAGGCTTGCAAGTGCATGCTCTAGGAGCCACGCATGAGCTGCCGATTGTTGAGAATGTATAGGTATGTCCACCCACTTTGCCTAAGCTCCTGTCTGGCTATTTATATACATGGGTCGGACATAAATTGGTTAAAATTATTATAAAGCATTATTGAATTAAAATATATAAATTTACATTGTAAAGATCCCCGTAAAGAAGCAAAAAAATAAGCATAGTCTTCTGGTTCTACTGAACAAAATTGTCTGCTGTGTACACAAAATGACTTCAAGATCTTATTAGCTTTGTCAGATAAGCCAGATCCCAACTATTATCTATCTGGCATTTTCTTGCTATGAACTTAAGAATATTGTTTCACTGTGTCCCCAGGAGCACATGGAGGCTTCATTATAACAGTATATTGTGTATAGCCTCCACAATCAGAAAAAAAGAAGAAAGAATGCTGTTTATTATTTTTACTAAACTGTTATTAAATAAAACTCCACCATTTTCTTCATCGTTTATTTTTATTTATTTAAAGTTATTATTTATATATCTTATCTCTATTCTTTAGATTCTAGATTACAATCAACTCATTTTTCTGCAAATTAACTTTACTTTTTAGTTAAATAAACAGTAAAATCAAGTTACTAAGTAAGTTGCTGGGCAATATAAATATTATAGAGTGTTTTTTCCCAATGTTTCACTAACAAGAAAAACATTCCAATGTGATTAAAATAATGACCAACATAAAAATGCTCACGCAGAATAGTTACTCTTTCTATACATTCAGCAACAGAAATCAAAGAAGACATCAAATTAACCTCTTTAAAGGGCAAACGTACTGCAGCAATCTTTGTAGGTAACCTCACAACCCAAACCTTTAAAGCTGTCACTTTTATGTGTTTAAGGACTTCATCCCCTTCCCTACTTTATTAAGGTGTGCAAAAGTATATAGAACAGAATGCATTCATGTAATACAGGTGAAGTATAACAAACTCCTTAAGTTTCAAAATTCAGATGCGGCTTGGCATTCGCAACATTTTTTTTTATTCCCTTTACTCTCCCACTGCACTGCAAGAGCCAAATGCTAATTTTGTGTAGCTGTATATAAATAAGCAGCAATCTTTGCCTTATTCCTCTCTTCCCTAGCAGTTGGCACTCTCCTCAACTCTTCAGTGCTTCCAAGATGTATGTGATCCTACATTGCACAGGATGACATCAGAGAGCTGCAAAGTGGCACTTCTTTGGGTTACTAGTCTTGCATAGAAGAAAAAGCCTGTGGGAGTTAGAAATAAGATAAGTATTCTTGCTTATTCCTATCCCCCTAAGCTAAAGAGTATTTAAGCCACCCAATGAGTCGGAGGACCTGCTGTAAAGTTACATTTTTACACTAAGTTGGAGTTCAGCTTTAATTCAGACACAGCCAGACATCTAGCATTTTCATAAGGAGTCCAGCAACGGCAGCCCCTGTACTGACAGAAAACTATAGTTGATATAAATTAAAGAATGGCAGTAGTGCATGCATATATTTAAAGTGTATGTTACCCCCACATTTCATATTTCTGATATGTGTCTGTCATTGGGTGATATACCTGGTGACCCTGCCAGTCCCTCTGCTTCCTACTGACCGTGGTAGGCATAAAATCGCATACATCCCAATGTGGTCAGTTTTCTTCATTGCATTCTACTAATTAGACATGTGCGCCGTCAATAAATTTGTTTCGTTCTGTTCCATTTCGTATTAGAATTAATTTGTGTTTCGCAATTCGTGTCCGAAATTTCGTACGAAATACGAATTTTCATTAGGTTTGTTAACTTTTCATAACAATTACAAATATTTGTTAGGAATTTGAATCCAAAATTCGTAAACGAAATTTCGTATTTCGTACAAAATTCGGAAGCATAGCAATTCATATTTTGGATCCTCCCGAATGTACGAATTTATGGAAATTCATACGAATTTTCGATTCGTACGAAACTGATCGCACATGTCTACTACTAATCCAGTAGTCCGACTTGTGCTGGCACTGTGGAGATCAGTGTACTGCTGTTCTCTAAGAGGAACAGCAGATGACAGCAACTAACTGCAGTATATAAAAACTTTTAGTAAAAAAAATCACAAATGGCAGCTCACATGATATGTAGTAAATAAGGCATATAATCCACCCTTGGCTTGAGAAAGGAGCAGTCACTCTCCAAAATGTGTAGCCATGCCCCCAGATTGTGGCCCTCACAGGTGTGACATCACTTCTGGTCTGGTGCAGCCCACCATGGTGGTTCCAGCACTTCCAGTTTTAGTTTCTGGTGTTCTGTACAACAGCTGACAACAGCAACTGCTCTTGGTCTCCCTGGAAGCACACCGCAAGGTTCATTACATTATTCCACATTTGGATGGATTATATGCTTTATTTACTATACATATGATTTGCCTTTTGTGATTTTTTAAATAAAAATTTTTACAGTATATACTGCACTTACTTGGCACCCTCTACTATTCCTCTTATATATATATATATATTACTTCACTCTCATGGAGGAGCTGCCACTAATTGTACCTTATATGGACTTATGGGCTTTAAGTGAATTATATTTGTTCTTATGGTTTTAATATCCCCTTAGCACATCTGTGTCAGGAGCATTATGATTTAGCTATACTCCAACCAGCGCCATCTCTGAATTTCCCTTTCCTGTACTGCTGTTCTCTGACTCCTGCTGACATGCCACCTGCAATCTACACTCCAACCTCTCTAAGCCTATTATGCAGCTGTGATACCACTGCCAGAGATTGTCTGCTGCTGATACATGCTGCAGGAGGAACGTTGTAAGAGGACTTTGCTGCCGTGAAAGTGTGGCTGCTATGATGGGGTGATTGTGCTTGCAGAGCCCTAGGGCCATGTGCCTCTGAGTGGAGCTTCTGCTGCAGTGTCTAGTTATTTCAGAGTCATTCCTGCTGTCTAGTGTTCCAGTGTTTAAAACATCTAGCAAAAGAGGGAAGACTATATCATTGGCCGCCATGGGACAGCTTTGAATGAGAACTGGTGACATCATTGGTAAGAGACTTTAGGCTGCCAGTGTGTTTGTTCTTAATTGAATGCTCTAGCACAAGGGCCCCATTAGTGTACCCCTAACCAGAGATTTGGATAAGGCCTGTTGCATGTAGTCAGCTCTTCCTTTAGCCATTGTTTTAGTTGTCACTATATAGCCTACCAATCTCTCCTGGCAGGGGTTTTACTTTGGCCAAAATTTTTGTTACAATTAATTGAAGTCATTGAAGGAGGTGAAATGAAGGTGGTTTAAGGTGTTTGCAATGTGCTGTAAGTAGCTACCAGTTTTGTGCTGTGAAAAGCTTTTTGTGCTTTTTTTAGTTTTTTTGGTGTAAATGTTGTTTTAAAATCATTGCAGATCGATGCAAAAAACAAACATTTACATAAAATATAGAGATGTGTTTGTGTTTTTTCATACATTTTTGTGTATTTTTGATATATAGTATGTGATAAATACATAATACAACAAAAATACAGTAGCTATTTTCAAGAAATTTTAGCAAAATCAAGTTTGTAAATATCACTTTGCTCATTATTATAAGACCCAACACAGGATAAAACATTTAGATTGCTAATTTTAGTGCGTGCATTGAAGAAGGGCATTCTCTTTGTTGACTTTTTGTTTGAACATCAGTTTTGACCTTTACAAATACTTTCAGTGGTGTGTTTTTTCAAAGCTCAACATTAGATATAAAAGATAAAAATGAATGTAGCCCTGTAATAATTAATATAGCTTTAATTATCTCTTTAATTATATTTTAAAATACAAGTAAGTACTTGCATTTGAACTGCTAGAAATGGCTATGCTATGTGCAGGGCTGGTGCAAGGATTTTTGACACCCTAGGCAAAACCTAATTTTTCCCCCGTGGCCCCACCCCTGACACCACCCCCTTTGCCCTGCCCATGTATACTCCGCCTTTTTAATGAAGTGCTCATCAAATGAAGCCCACCAGCGCCCATCAAATGCAGCCCCAAGAGCGCCCATCAAGTGCAGCCTCACAAGCACCCATCCATGCAGCCTCTCCAGCGCCCATCAAATGCAGCCTCACCAGCGCCCATCAAATTCAGCCTCACCAACGCCCATCAATGCAGTCTCACCAGCGCCCATCAATGCAGCCTCACCAGCGCCCATCAAATATAGCCTCACCAGCACCCATCAAATGCAGCCTACCAGCACCCATCAATGCAGCCTACCAGTGCCCATCAATGAATGTTTGCTTGCTTCCATTCATTCGGGAGTCGGGACACAGACACAGTCCTCCGCCGCTGTGCCTCTGACACGATGTGTGAATGGAGCGATGGCTGCCTGCTGATGCTGAGACTTAGTTGCTTCCTGCAGAGAGAAGAGAGTAATAACACCAGTGGCCGGGTGCCCTAGGCAGCAGGGCGCCCTAGGCGGCTGCCTAGCATAGGGGTGCACAGCCTATTACATTGGGGTGTGCACCCCAAAGCTCAAACATGTGTGTGGGTGTGAGTATATAATATATCTCTATCTCATCTCCCATATCCGCATAGTGAAAGAGAAGAGAGGGAGAGCTTTCCCATCATCCCGCCAGCACACAGAGCGACAGGGCCACTGTCAGAAATTATGGGCCTGATACAGTCTACCTGAAAAAGCTCCCTCCACCTGACAGAGCTAGGGAATAAGCCTGACAGGGGCGCAGTGTTCTATGAGATGGGTGCGGGGTATATAGTGAGGGGTGCAGAGTTCTGTGGGGTGGCTGCAGGGTGCATAGTGAGGGGTGCAGGGTTCTGTGGGGTGGGGCCAGGGTGTACAGTGAGGGGTGCAGGGTTCTGTGGAGTGAGTGCAGGGTGAATAGTGAGGGGTGCAGAGTTCTGTGGGGTGGGTGCAGGGTGCAAAGTGATAGGTGCAGGGTTCTGTAGGGTGGGGGCAGGGTGCACAGTGGGGGGTGCAGGGTGCTGTAGAGTAGGTCAGTATAGGGTGAGGGGTGCATGGCAGATGGAAGGCACAGGGTCAGGAGAGGAGCAGAGAACAGTGTCAGAGGGGACCCCAGATAGCCTGGCAGGGTTAAAGGGTTAGCTGGTAACCACAATTTGGGCAGCCAGCAGTGTAGCCAATCTCTTCCTGCAGCACATCCACTTGAGGTTAGGGGGGATGAGTCGGCATCACAAGGGAGGGACCCGGGACACACTAAAGGGATCCACACAGCCAGCCATCCTCTGCACTTGCGCCCGCTGCTCCATGTCAGTCACCGAGAGCCAGGCACAGCATCGATCACTGGGATTCACCATCCCAGACTCACCACTCCATCCACTGCACTGTGCTGTGTTGGGCTGGGCACCAGAGTCTGGGGCCAAAGGAGGATGGCTTATCCATGTTCAGGAGCAGGTGGAGTAATCTTCCACAGCCTTTTCTTGCAATTAGATTAAAGCCCCGGCAGATTGTTACAGAAGAAGCAGGAAGCCCGGGCTTTAATTTAACCACAGTGCAGTAGATCACTCAGCCTGCCCCCGAAAGTGGTTAAATAGTCCCCTTTGGCACCGCCAGGCAGATAAACAATGGGGCTGTTTTTTCTTTTTAAATAGCTGCAGAGCAGAGGTGCCCAGAGTTTGTGAATTGGGCTCCTCTCTCTGCTGCCGGGAACCCATACAGAATTACCAGGGCCAGACAGAGCGATGCACATGGGGGTGATTAGGGTGTGCCCAGGCACACCCAGCACACCCGGCACACCCCTTGTGCACGCCTATGCTGCCTAGTTTGCCTAGTGGTAGCACTGGCCCTGGCTATGTGTCAGAGTTATGTTTATTTCAGAATTGCTTGGACAGAAGTACAGTAAAACTCTTCTGGCAGGCAAGACAACTCCCTTATATATTTGTCATTATCTTTACCACTTTTTCTGGAGTCCAGCTTTAAAGATGCACAGCCATTGTACAGGACTTACCGTATTTAGGTTGATATACTAAAACTGGAGAGTGCAAAATCTGGTGCAGCTTTGCATAAAAACCAATCAGCTTCCATTTTTTTTGTCAAAGCTTAATTGAACAAGCTGAAGTTAGAATCTGATTGGCTACCATGCACAGCTGCACCAGATTTTACAATCTCCAGCTTTAGTAAATCAACCCCATTTTGTTTATGATACATTTGAGATCTGTAATCCATATGCTTTCTCTGCTGTGTGTTGTATCAAATCAAACCATATTGACTGGTGCATATTCAAAGACAAGGTTGTTTTCCCACAGTTCTCTGAACGGTTTGCAACCTTACTTCTTAAAAGAATGTTCATATATAATGTATAATCATAAATATTCCATTATTTCCCAGCAGAAAACTAATAATAAAGAGCAGAATAATGACATTTAAAAGGCCCCTGTAAACTATTCTTTAAAATGTGCATCTTTCTCCATCTTTGCCGTTTGTTAGTAAATGTTGCAGAGCTGAAGATTTATCCCACTTCCTCTCTGCACTATTTGATTTTAAGCTAGCCTGTCCCTTTTGTTACCTGATATGACTGGAGATATTTTCCTCCAAGTAAGGTTAATACAAGTCAGGATTAACCTTAGCCCCAGTTCACATCGGGCCGATTTGACATGTCAAATCGCATTCCAAATCAGAGCCTATTGCCGGCAACGGCACCATCTGAATCGGTGTGACCCCGACTTTGCAGTGCCGAACCGATTCCCAAAAGTAGTTCCTGCACTACTTTTGGCAACTACGGGGGCAATTTCAATAGACATCTGTGCATGAACCTGCAAGGATGTCTTTCAAATCGTCCCCCACGAACTCGCACTGAATTTCGGGTTTGAAATCGCGCAAGTTTAGCTGAACTCGCACGATTACAAACCCGCCCTCAGTGTGAACGAGAGCTTATAAAGAACAAAGTTTATTCACAATTTTTGTAGGTGGGGACTCTAACACGGCCTTTGACTTTTCTCTTGATAAATCTGCTGAGGGTAAACCAATACCTAGACGCCCCTCCAGACAGAGCGTTAAAATTGCAAGGTTGCTTCATGAGGCGGGACTGATTGATATCTGGAGAGAGACTAACCCGCATGTCAAGGATTACACCCACTTTTCTGCCTCTCATAATTCCTATGCCAGGATAGACCACATTTTCACACGTTCGTCATCGATCCCCCTGGTTAGGAGGTCCAAGATAGTTGATACTCCCTTATCCGACCACTCGATGGTGACATTGAACACACAGAGGACTGGGGGCTCCAGAGGCCCACCTCGCTAGCGCCTGCAGGAATTCTTACTGAGTGACCCAGTTCAATGTTCCTTACTAGAAGAGGCCATAAAGGAATACTTCCGAATTAACGTGACAAGTGAGGTTTCCCCGGTAACTGTTTGGGCAGCCCAAAAGACCATAATTAGGGGGAAATTGATCCAACTGTCATCCAAACTTAAAGCGGAACACAGAGCAGACACAATCAGACTGACGGAGGAGTTCCATAATTCCGCGAAGGCACATAAACAACACCCCACACCCGAATCCCTGGCAAGTTTAGATAAGGCCAGAACCCAACTAAATCTAAACCTGACTACAGCAGCGGAAAGGCACCTTAGGTGGACGGGGGCAAAACTTTACTCCCAAAAGGACAAAATAGGGTCAAAACTGGCAGTCAAACTGAGCCCCAAACCCCGCTCTTTGGCATTCCCGAAAATTAGGCTACCCTCAGGGGATCTGACCCAGAATCTCGACAAAATCATGACTGCTTTCCATCAATTTTATTCAGACCTTTACAAACCGAACATTTCATCCCCCGACGGACTCAGCATTCCTTACTGGACTCCCTTACACTTCCTACTTTGTCATCTGAACACAGGGACCTCCTGGAGGATCTCTTCATACACTCGGAAGTACTAGACACAATCAAAACATTAAAGGTGGGTTCCTCGCCAGGTCCAGACGGCTTCTCAAATGGATACTATAAAATGTTCGGCCCTTGTCTGGCCCCCTATTTGACGAGACTCTTTAATGCACTTAGGGAGGGGTCGCCCCTTGGTACAGACCTCAATTCAGCATACATATCGGTTATACCAAAACCGAGCAAAGATACAAGCGAGGTGGGCAATTACCATCCCATTTCACTGATAAATAACGACAGCAAAATTTTGACAAAGATACTGGCAAATAGAGTCGCGAGTTTCATCCTTTTATATATACATAGAGATCAGGTGGGATTTATCCCTGGGAGACAGGGCCCAGACCAGATCCGTCGGACCATCAATGTCATTTCTCTCCTGAAGTCCCAATGGGATGGGGGACCTCCTTAGAAAGGCTTTCTCCTTTCGATTGACCTAAACAAAGTCTTTGACTCTGTAGATTGGGCGTACCTGTCTGATATCTTACGGAGGTGGGTTTTTGGTGCCCATTTTTTGAACTTAGACAAATTCGCTCTACTCTAACCCCTCAGCACAGGTGCGCCTGATGGGCAGATATTCATCCTCTTTTAATATCAGAAGGGGCATCAGACAGGGATGCCCCTTCTCCCCCCTCCTTTTTGCTATGGCCATCGAAACGCTGGCCATAGCGATTAGATCGAATCCTGACATTAAGGGGGTTATGTGCGGGGACCAGGAACACAAGTGCGCACTCTATGCCGACGACCTCTTCCTTTACATTACTTCCCCATTAATCTCTACGCCTATGATCTATAGGATGCTGAAGGAGTTCACTAAGATATCTGGTCTGGAGGTCAATATGAATAAATCATTGGCTTTAAATATAATGGTACCTAGTGATTTACTTACACACCTCTCTAATAATTTTGACTTTTCGTGGGCCCCGGTTGCACTCCCTTTTCTAGGGATAAAACTAACACCAGACATAAATAACCTTTTTAAAGCTAATTATCCTCCTATGATTGTCAAATGTAAAGAAGAGCTGGTCAAGTGGTCTACTGTAGATGTGGTTTATCCTGGCTAGGTAGGGTGCATGGGGTTAAGATGACGCTCCTCCCACGCCTCTTATACCTTTTTCGCTCCCTTCCAGTCCCAATCAGGAAGCAATTTCTCAATAAATTTCAAATAATATGCTTTGTTGGGGGTAATAAGGGTTATAGGTGCCCTTTTCGAACTTTATTACGCCTAAAGTCACAGGGAGGTCTGGGGTTACCAGATTTGTGGGGTTACTATCAGGCAGCACAATTATCACAAATTTCGATAGTCTACTCTAGGAACTCCAAACCTGATTGACTTTCTATGGAAAGGAAAGCTGTCCCCCTTAATACTATTGATTACCTCTTATGGTCAGACCCCAAGAGTAGGCCGGCCATAATGGCCCCCACCCTATCCCACTCGGTTGCCCTATGCTCCAAACTTTACACAAATCACTCCCTGATTTCCCCTCTGAAACCATTGGCCCATCTATTCCATAACCCGAATTTCCCTCCGGGACTCAATATAAAAGCGTTCTGCTGGTGGACGGACAAGGGCCTCTATCGCATAGGTCACTTCCTGTCACCAGCGGGCCCACTTACCCTGGCTCATTGTAAGAAAAATCTGCACATGCCGGATAAAGAAAGGTTCAGACACTCTCAAATTTCTCATTTTTTGCACACCATCTGGACCAACAAGAAGGATCCTCCCTCTATAACACCTAATGAGCAGTGGTGCTCTAATACCATGGACCAGAGGGGAGGTATCTCTCTGATTTATGCAGCCCTTCAAACGAATTTGGATAAACCATCCTACGCTCGGGCCTGGGAGGAGGACACGGGCAACGCCTGGAACGCCTCTGAATGGTTTCGGGTCTCGACACGCTCCTCTAAAGGTATCTGCAATGTATCACTAATTGAAGCTAGTCTAAAAGTTATGACTAGGTGATATTATGTTCCTTCCAGATTAGCATTAATATACCCAGGAACGTCCCCGCTTTGCTTTCGAGGATGTAAACTAGAAGGTTCGATGATTCATATTTGGTGGTCATGTCCCCGCATCAGATCCTTCTGGAAGAAAATTTTCCGCACCATTAGCTCCTTAACGGGAGAAACGGTTACTCCTAATCCTAATATAGCGCTACTTAATCAATACATACCTAATCTGACTAAGCACTTACAAGTGCTCTCCTTCTTCATACTGTTGGGAGCTAAAATTACTATAGCAAAAGCCTGGAAGAGGCCCTCGGTCTCCTTCCAGGCTTGCAGAAGGAAAGTCTCATGGATTATGGCACAAGAACGCATAGTAGCGAAACTAAATGATAAAATTGAGAGATTTAATGCCACCTGGGAACCATGGGCCATGCTTTGTGATATTCCATTTCTCCCTGGTGTGGAGACTACATCACGGAACCTCTCCCCCCCCCCAGTGATCTCTTCTTTTTCTAACTCCCCCTTCTTTTCCTCTCTTTCTGGGCATCCTGCCCGTACCTCAATTGACAAGTTGACATTCCTGAAATAGCCCTATTGAGGATTTTCTCCTATGCCTGGGCTGGACTATCGGGATAGTGCTCTCCCCCTCGGAGAAACCAGACTCTTAAAGTTCAGGGAGGCTGAATTTATGTTTTGAGCTCTCCAGACGTTCCCACAGTAAGAGCCCATAGGGGTGGGGCATTTGGGAACCTAGGGGGGATGCAGACGATAACGCCCTGGGATGCGACAGTTTTCCTCTCTCAGTAACCAGTTTCCGAGGGGGGCACTCCCTGAGGGTCTTGACCCTCTACTTGAGTGTCATTGTTGTGTGACATGTCTTTAATTTTCCATTGTTAACATCGGCAAATTTTGTTCATTTACAGTGTATAAATGGTTAGCTCACTGCATAGCAGTGACAGCTGAATGTTGTTATTTTCTACTATGCTATGGATACTTGTCCTTGAATTGTATGCTACTGCTCTTTAATAAACATTTTGAAAATAAATAAAAAAAAAAAAAACAGAACAAAGTTTATTTTTTTCCCCCAAGGACAAGGCCCCTTTCACACTAAAGCGGTTTTCAGGGGTACAGGGATACATCTTTAGATGCCCGTCTTCTCCTTGTGGCCTAGGCTCTTGGAGATGGCTCAGTGGAGGTCCTCGCCGGCGGTTAATCAATTACACATACACACATTAGGTATGCTGAATGATTACAATATTTTATTCCAGGATTCGCTGTTTTATGCTGTTTTTACAAGACTCTGCCCCAATTTGGGGGCCAATCAAAATAATACATATTAGCATATTCAGTAATTTCTTAATCTTGTGATTTTCCATACTTTAATAATGCCTTCATCTTGTGATCTTAAAATGTTAACCCCTATAGTTCAAGTTAATAGGTCAAAAGATTCCTTATTTTCTGTCACCGTCTGCCGGACCATGAGGTGTCCAACCACAGCTTCCTTAAAAAACTAATGTTGGCCCTCTCATACCCAGCAACAGTGTACAGAGATAAAAACCACAGACAGATGTTTCCTCAGATGGAGACATAAAAGAGGAAAAGACAGACAGGGTGATATTGCAATGAGATAATTCAGTAAGTAATACTTGTCATAAGACAGTCTGTCACATTCACTAAAATATACCAAGATATTTTTCTAATTATTAAGCAAAATAAGCAAACCCTGAACATATCTCATGAACAGGGTGAAATCAACAATTAATCAATAATGAAATGTATTATGGAATCTCCTTACAATACAGTATATGTTATTTGCCAAATAAATATTTGATGCAGCTTGCATCACTTTCAAAATCATAGCACCATTAGATCAGATGAATAAGACCTTTTTCAGATGAGTGTACTACAGCGTATGCCCATGCAAGGCCTGTGTTTGCCCACATGGGAATTCACAGGTGTTTACTGCATCCCCGTGCAGTCTTATTCATGTCAATTGGGGCACAGCAACTGCATGGATACAACTGCTGCTCCCAATTTGACATCCATGTGGGTGCACAGGCCTGAATGCAGACAGTGTGCATTTGAGGACATGAACCCTCAGCTGCATAGCTGTCAAATTGGGTGCAGCAGCTGTTTTCATGCAGCTGCTGAGTCCCAATTGACGTGAAAGGGACTGCCTGCACAGGGATGCGTGAAACACCTGTGTATCCCTGTGTGGGCAAGCATAGGCCTCGCACAGGTGTGTGCTCCAGTACACCCATATGAACTAGGCCTAACATCCCTTTCACACTGGGGCAGTGCAGATGTTAGAAGTAAAGCACTGCTAGTTTTAGCGCTGCTTTACCGCTGTTATAGAGGCGCGCTTTTAGCCCTCCAGAAGGGGTTATGAAAGGGTTAAAAGTGCCTGCTTAGCACTGCTTTGAAAGTGCTTTTAAGGCGATTTGAAAGCAGCACCCATTCAGTTCAATGGGCGGGGCAGTGGAGGAGCGGTGTATACATCGCTCTCCCACCGCCCCAAAGATGATGCTTGCAGGACTTTTTTTCCCGTCCCGCAAGCGCACCGCCGCAGTGTGAAAACAATCAGGCTTTCACACTGGGGCTGCAGAAGAGGCAGTTTACAGGCGCTTTACAGGTGCTATTTTTAGTGCAAAAACGCCTGTAAAGCGCCTCGTGTGAAATGGGTCTAACAGTTGGATAGCTAGGCGTCTGTCATTTGTTTTCTTCAATTAAAAGGAGACAGTTCCTACTCACCTGGTTAAGTGCCTGTTCCTCAGATCCTTTCTCTGTTCAAGTCCTATGACCTCTGGCAGAATCTTCTCATCTGACACTTCTTGGAGTGTTGGATGCCTCTGTTCCCCACGACATGCTGTAGTTCCATCAGAACCCCCCCAACATCACTACTGTGTCCTGTAATGGTGCAAGGGTTGACAGGTGGAACCACAGCACACAGCAATGAATCAGGAATCCGGCACACCCAGAAGTGTGCCAACTCATAGTTCTTCAAAGGGGAAAGATGTGTTGTTTATTTTTTCTTTTACAGAAGTGACAGCATCACTTTAACCCCTTCTTGATGAAGGTAAAGCGAATCCTAATGCCTGCACACAATATTGCAACATTGACATTTGTTAGTAAAACTGAACATATCATCGCAACTGTATCTAGGAGGATTATTCCTTGTGCTTTTCAGGGCAAATTGGGCTTTCATTTTGCGGTGAATGACAATTAATATTTCCTGCCTTTTTTTTAATTATCAAAGAAAAATTGTTATTTAAAAATTAAATCTCTTTTATTTTTCTTGTTATTACCATAACCACCATAGAACTACCCGAAATAAATTTACCTGCTCCTGACAATTGCAGCAATGCCATATACAGTACTGTATGTGTATGTTCATTGTTGTTTTGTACATGTAGTAGGGCCCAAAAACAATGGTGCGCATTTTGAACCTGACCCTTGACCCCGACCTTGACATTTGACCCTAACCCTGACTTAAATCAAATCCTGATCTAGATATTTTTTATTTATTTTAATTTTTTTATTTTTTTACAAACACTTTTGTTTGTTTACATTTTTCTCCTTTCCAAGGAGAAAAATAAACAATGTATCTTTTTCTTTATTTAAGAGGCGAAATCAACACAGGGGTGGACTGTAAAAGTAACTGATCACTGTGATAGTCAATCAGGGGCTATAACAGCAATCAGGTAATCTGTATATTCTGATAGCGGTGGATGCAGCTGTCAGAATACAATGTCTCGGCAGAGGAAAAGGAGGGGTATCTACCTTGTTTGCATGGATGGAGGAATCTGTCCTGGTGGCCCTATGCAAAAAAAATAAAAAATAAACTAACAGTATTAACTGTGAGACAAATTAGGTATGATTATATGTTTATACCTGCAGAGTTTTTACAGCACAGCTTCCATGCAGTCCCCTTGTTGAACACACACCACTGCTTATCACAGAAAAAGACTAATTATGCCTCAAGGTGAGTGGAAACGGTCAGTGCTTATACCCCTGTATACTACTAGATCTATAACTGCCAAACGCATACCTTATAAAATGCCACAACCTAGGTAGGTGGCAGGTAAACCCCATTCATGACTCATTTCTAGACTGACTGTCACAATATACAATGATATACTGTATACTGTAAATGCATACCGGTATATATCACTCTGTACAGGAGGTAACAGCATCATGTTGTTTATAAAGCTTTATGTGAAATTCAGTTATGCCTGTGCGTCTTTTATTTTTATTTAGCAACTGAAGGTCAGATCACATCACAGAAAATTAAACCTTTTGCTTGTAAGCAAATATAAGTTCATTTTACAGTAAGGACAGATTTTATGTTAGGCAATATTAGTCATCAGGCAATTGCAATGTCCACAGAAATGTGTTTGACATTTTAGAATCTCCCAAAGCAAATTCACAAAGGGTAGGTTAATTCTGGGTATTACATCTGCTCTTTGGCGGTCTCCTTCAAGCTCTACAACCTTTTACTGACTGTCACTTTCTTTATCTTTATTTGTTTCTCCTAATATTTCAGAAAGCAGCATGCACACGCCAGAGCAGGTGATTTCCTCTCCAAAATCAGTTTTTTTTATTATAAATCATTCAGTTCTGAATTTTTAAGAATATTGTAGGTATATTTAAATTTTCATTCCACAAAACTGGCTTTTCAAAAGCAAATGCATATTAAATAAATGTTATTCTTGTATTCAATAGTTTTATTACTTTTCAAAAAGAAGAAGACATCATTACAGACATTATCACACTTATTTTTAAATATACCATCTATAGTCTAATGGGCCGTAAACATGATAGGATTTTCCGACAACAAATGTTCGATGTGAGCTTGTTGTCGGAAATTCCGACCGTGTATAGGCTCCATCTGACATTTGCTGTCGGAATTTCTGACAACTGTATGAAAGCAGGTTCTCAAATTTTCCGACAAGAAGATTTCTTGTCAGAAATTCTGAGCGTGTGCACACAATTCCGACGCTCAAAAGTCCACGCATGCTCGGAATCAAGCAGAAGAGCAGTACTGGCTATTGAACTTAATTTTTCTCGGCTCGTCGTACGTGTTGTACCTCTCCATGTTCTTGACGTTCGGAATTTCCGTCAATATTTGTGTGACCGTGTGTATGCAAGACAAGTTTGAGCCAACATCCGACGGAAAAAAATCCATGGTTTTGTTGTCGGAATGTCCGATTCTTTGTACATAGCATTAGTTTAAAAATCTTCAGCCTTCCCCCAAAAAAACAAACACAAAAACCCCATCCCTATACCCACCTCCTCCCCCTCTTCCCTCTAGGCTCCCTCCTTTTCTCTTCTTAGTCTTCCCCAACTAGTTAATTATCTACATATTCAAGATATTAATATTCCCATAAGTCTCCTGCATCACATATTTCCATATACTTCCCCGATTTCTTGAAACCCAGCCATTTTCCCAAATGTTATTCTTTGTAAAGCACTGAGTATATTTAGAGCAATGGTGATCTGTCCTAAAGTCACACAGGAATACTTTAACATACTGTATGTGTATATAATATTTCTAAAACAGATTGCTTGTTTTATGTAACCCCTAAGTTATATAAATTAAACTTTGTATAAAATAGTTATTAGTCCTCTATTATGCTTTCTTGATCTCCCAGTGTTCCCAGTCGTACCACTAATTTCACGGAATAACTACAATTGAGCTTCCCAGGCATTACTGTCAGTAATATTGTGGTTTTGTACATGAAAAAAACTTTCTGTAGTTAATAGCTTTTCATGTGCCATCATCATATTGTTGGTTTTTCAGGGAGCTTCGAGCAAACGCCTCTCAACTTATTTGAGGCATTATTCGTATGATATAAGCTACCTTGTGATTCCCATCCTTGTTTTATTTTCCAGACCTTTCTACGTCATTGCTAGATTTAGTTGTCCACTCCTGGGTGTCATTATTAATATTCAACTTTGCCCTTTGAATCGGTGGGTTTTGCATTGTACAAAATTATTTGTTTACACACCACCCCCTTGGTGCTTTGTAGTGGGTTTTCCTTCTTGATTTCTTCTACCTGCATTCTCATTTCCCCTTCCCCCTTTTTTCCCCCTTCTCTGCAATTTTCTTCCTCCCCCCTCCCCTCATTCCTAGTTTCCCCCCTCCCCCCTCCACCCCCCTTTTTTCCCCTCCTCCTTCCCCCCCTCTCCCCCTTTCCTCCCTCTCTTTCTTTCTCTCGTTTCTTTCTTTCCCCTATTTCCTTTCCTTCCCCCCTCTCTTTTTCTCTCTCTCAGCTCCCTCTATCCCCATGCACTCAGGTGGTGTATGTCTAAATACAAATTACTTTCCGAACCGATATACATTATTCTCTTCATATATTAGCCCATCTCATTCAGCCCCCCGTGTCCGCCCCCAGGGGGAACGCCTGATCCGGGCATCTCATTACTGCCGTTCCCTGCCTGTTGGGGCAGTTGTTGGTGAGTGTGTTTATATAACATGTAATCACTCCAATACTACGCTGCATTACAATGTATTACCATATTATGTTGTTTTTAAATATAATTGTGATTATTTATCTTCTTAGATGTTATATTTGGATGCATCCTGAAGAAGCAGCGTTGGCCGCGAAACTGTTGAGGTTAAACGTCCTTTAATACATCAATTTGCCTTCAATTATACATGTGGGCTGTACTTACTGCTACTTTAATGTATGTCTCTCATTGCAACAACTCCTAAGTTGTTTTTTTGTACACTGTATATATTTTACTATTTTGTAACTTAATACATTGAAATTTTATTTATGTTTTATGTATTAATTGGGTACCGCAATAGTCCAGGTAGGGCTCGTTTGAAGTAGCCCTTGCTGTTCTCCTCCCATTCCCCACTCAATATATTAATATAGGATGATGGTTCTCGGTGATTTAACACTTCTAGTCAACTTTTGTGGCAATACCCTTCTATTTATTTATAGAGGGACCTCTGCCTAATAACCTCAACAGAAAAATTAGGGCAGTTTTAAGTTTTAAAGGGTAACTCCAAAAGAATAAAAAAATAAATTCCCCTGCGATCCCGAGCTGTCACATCTTCAAAATCGCCGACCGCGATTTGAAAATGGCGCCGCCGGCGCCGTAATACACAGAGCCGGTCCTCGGCTCTTCCCGGCGGCTCTCGTTTACTTTCGGTTCCACTCGTAGTCCCGAGCGGAGCTATCCGAACCTACTCGGCTAGGTTCGGATAGCTCCGCTCGGGACTACGAGTGGAGCCGAAAGTGAACGAGAGCCGCCGGGAAAAGCCGAGGACCAGCTCTGTGTATTTCGGCACCGGCGGCGCCATTTTCAAATTGCGGTCGGCGATTTTGAAGCCCAGGATGGCAGGGATAGAGGATCGAAGGCTGCACTGGGGCAAGGCTGCACTGGGGAAGGCTGCACTGACAAGGCTCCACTGGGGAAGGCTGCACTGACAAGGCTGAACTGGGGAAGGCTGCACTGACAAGGCTGCACTGACAAGGCTGTACTGACAAGGCTGCACTGGGGAAGGCTGCACTGACAAGGCTGCACTGGGGAAGGCTGCACTGACAAGGCTGCACTGGGGAAGGCTGCACTGGGGAAGGCTGCACTGGGGAAGGCTGCACTGGGGAAGGCTGCACTGACAAGGCTACACTGGGGAAGGCTGCACTGGGGAAGGCTGCACTGACAAGGCTGCACTGGGGAAGGCTGCACTGGGGAAGGCTGCACTGGGGAAGGCTGCACTGACATGGCTGCACTGGGGCAAGGCTGCACTGAGAAGGCTGCAATGATGGGCATTTAAATGTAAGTTTTTTTCCCTTCAACTTCCCTCCTAAAAGTTTTTTTTTCCTTAAAATTCCCTCCTAAATTGGGGTGCGTGTTATACGCCGGTGCGTGTTATACGCTGATAAATACGGTATATAATGAAGATTTGCTATGTTAGAGGGAGCAGGTAAAAATGTTAATTGTGTCTAAGCATTAGTCTTAAAATATACCTTTTGCCTTGGTTTTCTCCTGAGAATTATCAGTGCGCTTTCTGTTCCCTATAGCCTAATAGCAGTATATCTATATGTTAGATCTTCCAAGGTACCGTTGTCTTAGAGTGAGAGCAATTGTGCAGCCTAATGTTCTCTTTCCTGGAGAGTAATATGCACCTGAAAACCTGCAGTCTAAGTATATTGCTGCTTTTGGTTAATCTGTGCTCTGGATCTGTTCTTTCTCCCCCTCTCCTACTGCTTCTTGATTATGACCTTCACCAGTTATCAGGAGGACAATTCTGCCATAAGGAGGCAAAAAAAATGCCACCACCGCACAGAAACACAGTGCAGAACAAGCATAGTAAGTTAGCAACAGTGAAAAGATTGGCTTCAGAGAGCAAAGAGACAAAACTGGTGACTATTCATTTGCCCTCTACTTGCCATTTTGGGCACAACTTCCATAGTAAAGATCCTCTTTAACTTCTCCTGGAGAACTCTAACATTTTTACATTAATGGGAGGAGGTGACATTACAATGAAAACAACTTGTGGACAGTTTACTAATGGAGGAGAGAATGTTCACTTAGCAAATATATTTTCCTGTAGCTCGCTGTATAAAGTTACATTTATTTCAATTACCCAAATATACAGTAGCTAACAGGAACAAGTAGCTGAAAGTGTAGGCTGTCTGCAAATACCTGCTGCAGAGGAAACTCATATTTTTGCCCCCTCATTTAAAGCCCCCCCTCCCTCCACGTCTCCACACCACTATAAAATGTCCAGTCCTCAATCTATCTCTCAGCAGGCCTGAATAATGCCAAGCTGGGGCCACCTATTCTTATGCAAAATACGAGTTCATATCCTACAGTGGCAGGTACATGGTAACAGCTTTCAGTGTCAACTACCCACTACTGATATTTAATGTGCAATTTTCCTTTAGCCGCAAGTTCACTTTATGGTCTTCCAGAAACCTGCCCATTGCAAGATATCATCTTTGATGACATGACCACCGTGCTTCATGACAGATGCATCATTATCTTTAAATTATTTTTCATGAAGCATAGACTTATATCTTCTAAATGTATCTAACTGTTTTTTTTTTTCCCCGTGGGAAAAATGGTTAAAATAACATTTTGGCAACTGATAGAATGGAAAACGATAAACACAGACCTGTTTAAATAGACTGTTTAATTTCAGAGTCCCAGAAAAAAAAAATGTACATATGTATAAATTCAAAGAACAAAGAGACATTTTACTATTTGTTTTCTTTTATTAAACTGTTTATTGGTTCTATCCAAACATGTGATGCAAAAAAAAATTATTTCAGGTAGCTAAAACCAGAGTTATGGATATATTATTGTTCCCATCAACTCTAACTAGGTAGCATTACAGTTCCCACAAGGACACAATGTAGATCTCATTGTGTCCTTGAGATCTGTCCTGTTGCACGTGCAACAGCAATTTAAAAATCATACAAAATATTTAAGGCGTAGGGGTTGTTTACTAACTGAAGGCATCTGTGTTTGTAGTATACATTTCAAAGAAACAGTCAATCTCAAGCCAAATCTTTTATTTTAAGTTTTGGTTACTGTAGGGAATAATAGGAACCCCTGTTGGATTTTTTGCTGTCTTTGTCCTTTTGTGGGGAACGATCCTTCACTTCCTGTTGAAGAGACACATCAAGTGAATTAAAATGTCTTCAAAATGAGTAGTAATCCTTCTTAGACAGTCTTCTCCATTGAAAGATTTCTCCTCACCTTGTGTTCTAGTGAGAGCTGTAAAATGTTGTGTTCCTCATCCCTCTATTTGTAGGTGAGAGTGGTTACCAGGACAAATGGAGGATGAATCTCTCTCTCCAGATGTCCTATTTATGGTCTACCACTAAAAATGTTTTTGGCTACAGGGACACTTTAAAGCGGAACTGTATTTTTTGAGAACTCACAGTTTATTTTTTGGCGTACAACCCAGAGCTAAAGGAAGCACCATTCCCTGCACCAGATATACACTCACCAACCAATTTATTATATACTATAACAGGTACACCTGTGCAATTTGCTTGGTAACACAAATTGCTAATCAGCCAATTACATTGCAGCAACTCAATGCATTTGGGAATCTAGACATGGCAAAGGCGACTTGCTGAAGTTCAAACTGAGCATCCGAATGGGGAAGAAAGGGGAATTAAGTGACTTTGAACATGGCATGGTTGTTGGCGCCAGACGAGCTGGTCTGTGTATTTTAAAAACTGCTGATCTACTAGGATTTTCACGCACAACCATCTCTAGGGTTTACAGAGAATGGTCCAAAAAAGACAAAGTATCCAGTGAGCGGCAGTTGCATGGACGAAATTGCCTGGTTGATGTCAGAGGTCAGAGGCGAATGGGCAGATTGGTTTGAGATGATAGAAGCAGTAACTCAAATAACCACTCGTTACAACCAAGGTATGCAGAATACCATCTCTGAATGCACAACACATCGAACTTTGAAGCAGATGGGCTACAGCAGCAGAAGACCACACTGGGTACCACTCCTGCTAAGAAGAGGAAACTCACCAAACTCACCGAAATTGGACAATAGAAGATTGGAAAAACGTTGCCCAGTCTGATGAGTCTCTATTTCAGCTGCAACATTCAGATGGTAGGGTCAGAATTTGGCGTAAACAACATGAAAGCACGGATCCATCCTGCCTTGTGTCAATGGCTCAGGCTAGTGGTGGTGTAATAATGTGGGGGATATTTTCTTGGCACACTTTGGGCCCCTTAGTACCAATTGAGCATTGTTTAAATGCCACAGCCTACCTGAGTATTGTTGCTGACCATGTCCATCCCTTTATGACTACAGTGTACCCATCTCCTGATGGCTGCTTTCAGCAGGATAATGCACCATGTCACAAAGCTGAAATCATCTCAAACTGGTTTCATTAACATGACAATGAGTTCACTGAACTCCAATGGCCCCTACAGTCACCAGATCTCAACCCAATAAAGCACCTTTGGTATGTGGTGGAAAGGGAGATTCGCATCATGGATGTGCAGCCGACAAATCTGCAGAAACTGCCTGATGCTATCATGTCAATATGGACCAAAATCTCTGAGGAATGCCTCCAACACCTTGTTGAATCTATGCCACGAAGAATTAAGGCAATTCTGAAGACAAAAGGGAGTCCAACCCATACAAGCAAGGTTTACCTAATACAGTGGCCAGTGAGTGTATATGCAAATTAACAGCTCGCAGAACACTTTGGATCCCGTGAGTGAAATCTTCATCCTACTGGCCATGCAATGCAGTCAACCTCCATATACTTCAATAAGGCTGTATCGCTTTACAGGAGACACTTAGAAGACAACCCTATACAATTCTAAAGAAATTGAAATCTCTAATGCAACTAGCACAAAGGAAGGCTTTGAAGATTCGTCTGATTCAGGTAAGTCAATGACTCATAAAGTATCAAAATCAGAAAATCAGAATAGCAGACTGATAACTAGCATTTTCAGAAATCAGCATGTCAGCAATGGCAGCCCTCATGAGTTTTTTTTTTAAAGCTGATACTCCAGATTTTGTTATACGTTACATAGTTCATTTAGGCCAAGATGGCCCAAACAAACTATGTCCCTCACTGTCTCAGCCAATGAAGAGGCAGAGACCCAGGAGAGCAGTTGCTCTTGTGCACATCGCTTGATTGGAATTGGGCTCAGGTAAGTATTATGGGGGCTGCGGGGGGGGGGGGGCAGAGCTGTGTACTAACATTGTTTTTACCTCCATGCATAAAATACATGAGCAAAAAAGACCCTTTAGCCTTTAGAACCACTTTAACCCTGCACAAAACAGGGCTAAAAATGTAATGCCACGTACATACGAGCAGTATTTCCGACAGAAAGAGTCCGATGGGAGCTTCTCACCGTATATTCCAATCGTGTGTATGCCCCATCTGACTTTTTCTGTCGAAAATTCAGACGGACTTAGATAGAGAACATGTTCTACATTTTTCCGACGGAACAAATTACTATCAGAAAAAACGCTCGTCTGTATGCTGTTCTGACGCACCAAAAATGACGCATGCTCTGAAGTAAGTACGAGACGGAAGCTATTGGCTGCTGGCTATTGAACTTCCATTCTCTAGTCCCGTCGTACGTGTTGTACATCACCGCATTCTGGACGGTCGGAATTTTGTGTGACAGTGTGTATACAAGACAGCTTGAGCGAAATTCCGTTGGATAAACCTTCAAAGTGTATTCTGACGGGCAAAACCGGTCGTGTGTACAGGGCATTAGATATACTGAGTGAATATTTTGAACAGCTACAATGGTAACTGGAAGGTAAGGTCACTGTTGGATTTATGATTGATCTCTAACACTGGTAATATAACTGGAAATATTATCCATTGTTTTTATATTCTTGTAATTAGAGGTAGAATAAAGTAGATCTTATGCTGTGCTTTCCAAAATATATCTTTGTATCTTTTAACTCTAAATAACTTAAGGCAAATACTTTTTATGTGAAATTAGGGTTTATAGCTGCTAGTGAATGTCAATAAACACTCAAACAGTGAAGATGAAAAAAAGTAACACTAATAAGGGAATGGAGCCATTGTCAGTTAGATTAGGCAAAGGCAACAGCCATATGGCAGACAATCTGCAAATTATTTCTAAGAATAGAATTTGACTGGCATAATTTTTCATCACAAACCAGTTTATTAAAATTGCAACATTTTATTAAATTATATGATTAAAAAAGCCCCTAACTTAAGTTTTTGAATGAGTCTTCAGGAATGTAATGTTTATGTTGCACTTGCACGCATAGCTTATTTTTTTCAAATTATTATATTGTGTAAGTAATCAGTTCAGCAGTTTATGTGCATCTATAATTTACTGCTTTTATTTATTATTTGGTCATTGAACATGATTATTTGCTTTCTTCAAGCATATGTACAGCTAACAATTGGAGAACATTTGTCCAAATACTTGTCTAAATGTGCTGTCTGAAGAAAAGCAGCTTGACACAACATGCTTTGACCATATAAAATTCTGAAATAAACTATACGTGTACACGTTTTATAGTTCATCTCCCGGAGAGCCAACAAAGAAAAGATCTGCTAAATAGTTTATAATAAAAGAGAAAAAACATTTAAGGAACTTGGAATGCTCGTAAGCATCTGTAAAGTTTTTTTTTAAAGAAGGGTTTTTTTGTAGGTTGAATCGAGACACATTACGCAATACTGTCAGGTGCAAATGTGTGATTTTTAAAGAGTGTGGTGGTTTTTCTTTGTCTGTGATGTGTTTGTGTGAAAACACACTATACCCATGGTACCCATTATGACATATGTTTTATTGGCCATTAGGGAATTACAATAAAATTAATTTGGTTTTAGTAATGTTTCAGGATGTGCTCTGCTTATATTATCCTGGAGTAAATGGCAACAGAAGAAGAACTTGGAACCCACAGCTGTGTATTTTTGGATCTGCCCTTTAATTTCATTTAACAGGTTTAGGGGGAAAAAGAAACTACCCCAGTGACTGAATGAAATTAAGTACAAACTTTGATTAATGATGTGAACTACATGTTTACTATTAAATCATTAACCTTAGACCTATTTAATGTTAGTCTGCCCCAAAGAGGTATTTCACGGTTTGTTCGCTTCTGAAAAGTTAAACTATGTTTTTTGGTAAAAACTATTTTTCAATAAATTATATTATTTAATTTTATATGTGTCTGATTATTGGTACAGTGCCCTGAAAGTCCCATATTTTCTTTTTTTTTCTCTTCAATGACATACAGGGATGAGGCACAGGATATCATTTTATGTCCTTGGTAGCCACTCCGGGTTGACATAGATAACTTATTTATATGTATAGTTAAACCACCTAGGATTTTCTATCTCTTACAGATTCTGGTGTTGAGATGTCTGCATATAAGTTCTTCAGTCCAATTTTCCTGTTGGACATTACATAAATGTCATACTAAGGACTGTTATACATCTCTGTGAAGCAAGAGGAGACATTAAGGTTGCTAGGAACAGGACTCAGAATTGGTATTTGAGTGATTTTGCTACTAAAGATCACTTTATTACTAGAGTTTTTAAAAGAAATAGAATAAATTCCTCTTGTTTGGACAAAAATGTACTGCACTGCAATCCAAACGAATCAATATAATATGTGACAAAAAAACAATTAGATAATATATAACAAAAATCAAATGAATACATAAAAAGTCCCAAACAGTCCAAAAAATAAAATAGTGTGAAGAAATGACAATCCTCCAAAGGCACATCTCATAAAGTGTTTCACCGCCACCACACAGAGACTCAATCCAGCTTACTGGAACAATATGACTCTAATATCGAGTCACATCTCGCTTGTGTAAGTTATTCCTTCCATCAAGTAAACTGGTCTTCACAGAATGTTTTCATTTACTTCAGACAGAACACCAAACAACTACATCAGCTCTCCAACCAATGTCAACAGATATGTACCCAAAAAAGGAGATTCCCAACCTCCACATAGTGTGAAATGCAACTAAAATGCTTTAGTAATGACTATAATAGACTCACAAGAAATGTAAAACAATCACCGCTGTATAAAATCCATCAAACTGCAGTAAGTATCATGAATCACCACACTTCAGGAAAATGTGATGTTGTCACAGGCTCCACCCTATGCGTTTTGTCATAACTGACATCATCTGGTCAGAGTTGAATAGTTGAATTTCATGCTATGTGGAGCTTGCGATTCTCCTTTTTTTTTCGCATATTATATTGATTCATGCTTTGCTGGGGTTTTTCACCTTCCTCTGGATCAACTCTGGGAATAGGATTGTGTATATGGGATTGTACGATATTATTTTTTATTAATTTTTATGGCTGAACTGGATGGACTGTCTTTTTTCAACCTGATTAACTATGTAACTATGCAACTATGATTCATTGGGATTGCAGTGCAGCACATTTTTTGTCATTTACTTATTGCTGTGAAAAATAACTCATGAAGTGCTGGCGGCTCTTATAATCACTGTTCATGATTTGTTGTCTTTTACCACTAGCGTGGTTTTATTTAACATATTTATCTTGTTTGGACACATACTTCAGCTGAAGTCCTGTGAGTGCCTCTACTACTTTCTATTTATCTACTGACAGTGTGCACTGACTTCCAATGGATTTTATATATGGATTTAAATGTAAATTTATCGATGAGTAATTTATACTTTATGTCTCCCCGTGGATACCCTTGTTTAGGAAAGGTATTTTTTTTTTTGTAATACATGTGTAAATAATTGTGGCTTATCCTACTTAGGACATCCAGAAAAAAAGAATCTGTGATTTGCAAATGCTACAGTGCCTTGAAAAAGTATTCATATCCCTTGAAATTTTCCACATTTTGTCATGTTACAACTAGGGATAGGCGAACGGTTCGGCCCGAGCATAAGTTCTTTTGTTGTTCGGGTGTTCTGCCCCGGGAAAGCCATGGGGATGTCCCCGTGCATCAGAGGGGGCGGGGTCACCCGGGAACATCACCCTGTGGCCTCGCCCTCAGTTATAAAAGTAATATCATCGGCAGAGCGAGAGAAGAAGATGAATGGACTTCGTGGGACATTTTTTTTTTTAAAGGACTTGTCCCAAGTTGTGTCTTGTTTTTTGTATCATTTTACTCTTTTTTCTGAAATGGTAGGGGTACATTTGTACCCCGTTACCATTTCACACAGGGGAGGAGGCCGGGATCTGGGGGTCCCCTTGTTAAAGGGGGCTTCCAGATTCTGATAAGACCCCGGCCCACAGACCCCCACAACCACCGGGCAAGGGTTGTGGGGATCAACATGGGGACAAGGTGTATTGGGGGGTTACCCATGCCGTTTTTTTCAATGACTTTTATCTGTATTGCCAGGACCGACAATTCATTATAGCTGCGAGTACTTTTAAATGACTTTTTTTGCATTGATACATGTCTCCTGGGGCAGAACCCAGGTCCGCAAACACTTTTTATGACAATAACTTGCATATAAGCCTTTAAAATGAACACTTTTGATTTTTCATGTTAATGTCCCATAGACTTTACCGGTATTCCGGCGGCTTTCAAATTTTTTGCCTGTTCAGTATGTTCTGGTGCGAATCGAACCAGGGGGTGTTCGGCCCATCCCTAGTTACAACCAAAAAGGTAAATTTATTGTATTGGGATTTTATGTGATAGACCAACACAAAGTGGCACATAATTGGGAAGTGGAAGGAAAATGATAAATGGTTTTTAATTTTTTTTTTTACAAATAAATATCTGAAAAGTGTGGCGTGCATTTATATTCAGCCCCCCAAGTCAATACATTGTAGAACCATCTTTCACTGCAATTACAGGTGCAAGTCTTTTTGGGTATGTCTCTACCAGCTTTGCACATCTAGAGTGAAATTTTTGCTCGTTATTCTTTGCAAAATAGCTCAACCTCTGTCAGATTGGATAGAGAGCATCTGTTAACAGCAGTTTTCAAGTCTTGCCACATATTCTTAATTGGATTTAGGTCTGAACTTTGACTGGGCCATTCTAACACATGAATATGCTTTGATCTAAACCATTCTATTGTAGCTCTGGCTGTATTTTTAGGGTTGTTTTCCTACTGGAAGGTGGACCTCCACCCCAGTCTCAAGTCTTTTGCAGACTCTAAGAGGTTTTCTTCTAAGATTGCCTTGTATTTGGCTCCAACCATCTTCCCATCAACTCTGACCAGCTTCCCTGTCCCTGCTGAAGAAAAGCATCCCCACAACAGGATGCTACCATCACCATGTTTCATGGTGGGATGGTGCGTTCGGGGTGATGTGCAGTGTTAGTTTTCCGCCACACATAGCATTTTGCTTTTAGGTCAAAAAGTTCAATTTTGGTCTCATCTGACCAGAGCACCTTCTTCCACATGTTTGCTGTGTCCACCACACGGCTTCTTGCAAATTGCAAATGGGACTTCTTATGGCGTTCTTTCAACAATGCTTTCTTCTTGCCACTCTTCCATAAAGGCTAGATTTGTGGAGTGCATGACTAATAGTTGACCTGTGGACAGATTCTCCCACCTGAGCTTGAGCTGTGGATCTTTGCAGCTCCTCTAGAGTTACCATGGGCCTCTTGGCTGCTACTCTGATTAATGCTCTCCTTGCCTGGCCTGTAAGTTTAGGTGAATGGCCATGTCTTGGTAGGTTTGCAGTTGTGCCATACTCTTTCCATTTTCTGATGATGGTTTGAACAGTGCTCCGTGAGATGTTCAAAGCTTGGGGTATATTATATTTTTATAACTTAACCCTGCCTTAAACTTCTCCACAACGTTATCCTTGTCCTGTCTTGTATGTTCCTTGGCCTTCATGATGCTGTTTGTTCACTAAGGTTCTCTAACAAACCTCTGGGGGCTTTACAGAACAGCTGTATTTATACTGAGATTAAATTACACATATGTGGACTCTATTTACTAATTAGGTGACTTATGAAGGCATTTGGTTCCAATAGATTTTAGTTAGGGGTATCAGAGTAAAGAGGGCTGAAAATAAATGCACGTCACACTTTTCAGATATTTATTTGTAAAAAATTTGGAAAAACATTTATAATTTTCCTTCAACTTCATAATTATGTGCCACTTTGTGTTGGTCTATTACATAAAACGCCAATAAAATACATTTATGTTTTGGTTGTAACTTGACAAAATTTGGAATCTTTTAGGGGTATGAATACATTTTCAAGGCACTATCTTGGAAACATAGCAATTTGTTAGAAATTATGTGCATGTATCTTTTATTCAATTACATTTTTAATTGCTTCAGATAGGACATCTGGTCAGCTTACAGCAGATGCACTGCCTCTTGATTTACAGCTACATTACCAAGCTTAGAAAAATTGATGCCAAAAGTGAATTGTGGGGCAGCAAAAAATAAATTGGGTCCTACCTTGAATTTTCTGAACACACTACTGAACTTGGCAAAGATATGAAATACCCACCCCCACACTTTTGAATCTAGCAAACAATAGTGTTCCCAGAATTCTAAAAGAATGGCATTGTTTAGCAGTTTAGTGGCCTAGAGCAGTGGTCATCAACCCTGTCCTCAGGGCCCACTAACAGGCCAGGTTTGCAAGTTAACTGAAATACATCACAGGTGATATCATTTGCTGCTCAGTGATTTCAGTATTTTAGTCTGCATCTCACCAAGGTAACACTTAAAACCTGGCCTGTTAGTGGGCCCTGAGGGCGGGGTGGATGACCACTGGCCTAGAGAACTACACTAAATGATCAGTGTCTTTAACCTAAAAAATAAAAAAATGTTACTAATGCAGCTTTTTTCAACCAGTGTGCCCAGGCACCATGGGGTGCCTCCATGATTCTTCAGGGGTGCCTTGGTAAAATTCCTAAAAATTGCCTATAAACTGTATATAAGCCAGCGGATGGATCCAGCCTGCCTTTTAGTTACCCAAAGTCACAGGCTTTCCCCATGCACCATTACAACCTTCTAGTCGCCTGCATTGTAACAACCAATTAAGTCATTAGTTGACAAGGAGAACATCAGACACCTGCATAGCATCCTTGTTTGTCCCTTCCCTGCCCCTTTCCTTCAGCACTGGGCTCACATTATTCACATTAATGCTCTGTACACACGGTCGGACTTTCCGACGGAAAATGTGCGATTGGAGCTTGTTGTCGGAAATTCCGACCGTGTGTGGGCTCCATCAGACATTTTCCATCAGATTTCCCGACACACAAAGTTTGGCTATAAAATTTTCCGACAACCAAATCCGATTGCGTCAATTCCGACCGTGTGTGGCCAATTCCGACGCACAAAGTGCAACGCATGCTCAGAAGAAATTCCGAGACGGAACAGCTCGGTCTGGTAAAATTAGCGTTCGGAATGGATAGAGCACTTTCGTCAGGCTGCAATGTTTAAAATGCTTTAATACAGCGCACTCTCTTCTTCTTTATAATGCTAGAAGAATGAAGTAGTTTTGCTGCTCATATTCACACAGACTTCTCACAAACTTCTTTCTTAATTATTTATCGTGATTCCCTCAATATATTTTGATTTGTCACATCTGACAAAAAATATATATATTATTATTTTTTTGGTTTGTATTTTTTTCAAGGCTGATCTTTTTTTGTTTTTATTTATTTTTTTACTCCAGAATATTTTTGTGCGTGTTTTGTGTGTCAAGTTACCACAACACTATTGTTATCTTGTATTATTTAATCTCAAGGAGATTGCTTGGTGTTGGTGTCCCTTGTTAATTTCACATTGTATTTTTGAAATGTACCTGAATCCTCACAAACAAATTGTCCTTTTTGAAGGAAAACACACATAGGCGAGTATAATTGAAACAAAAATTCCTTTATTAAGGGCTCAGAACCAAACAAAGAGGGAGGCAACGCTGGAGAAACATCATAAATTGGCGAAGCCTTTGACCCCCAGGGCAGACATCAATATTTTTACAGCAAAATTGGTGGCCTGAGGAGTCCATATGTAAGGGAGTGCAGTCTGGTCCAGAAGTCCTAGAGATCACGAAAGCAGCAGATGACATGTATGTTCCCAGGCTGTGGTACTACAAGAGGCTGCATATTTTGCCAGACCAGACTGAACCCAGGTCATTACAAAGATCTAATAAAGAGACACTGGCACATTTTAACATTATACATTGGTCCTTTTGAGGATCCCCTCCGCTTTAGTTCCTATCTACCCATTCGGAGTAAACCAGTTTATTTTTTATTTTTTAATTTTTAATTTTTTTAATTTTTGTTGCTCTATTTTTTATATTGATCTAAGCTCACCTCTCCCTCTGACCACTAGGGAGAATGATACACATCTTCTGGCGTGCCATTTGGGCTCTGCCTATGTATGGTGTTGTCATTCCCAAAGGATGGGATCAGGTTGGGAACCTTTACTGGCTCCTCATTAGCCTGTCTTTGACTCTATCGAGACCCTGTGGATCACCGGTCTCGACTGGTCCAATCTATTCAACCTAGATCGTTTGCTGTAGATTGGGGGGTCAATGGCGGTATGAATTGGAGGGAGGTTTCACTCTAGCACGTTCGGTCCCTTTTTGGGTTGAATTATACATATACATTTGACACTAGGTTTATCTGTACTAGGTACCATGACGGGTAATTGTTTAATGTACAAAAATTTATGGATATGTATCGATTTGGGCTCTGCCTATGTATGGTGTTGTCATTCCCAGAGGATGGGATCAGGTTGGGAACCTTTACTGGCTCCTCATTAGCCTGTCTTTGACTCTATCGAGACCCTGTGGATCACCGGTCTCGACAAGTCCAATCTATTCAACCTAGATCGTTTGCTGTAGATTGGGGGGTCAATGGCGGTATGAATTGGAGGGAGGTTTCACTCTAGCACGTTCGGTCCCTTTTTGGGTTGAATTATACATATACATTTGACACTAGGTTTATCTGTACTAGGTACCATGACGGGTAATTGTTTAATGTACAAAAATTTATGGATATGTATCGATCTATATGTGCTGGCTGGGCTATGTGGTCTCCGTTGGTCGTTTTCACTGTGGAGCGCACTTTGATACCGGAAGTATTAGCGGGTCTATGTGCGGTCCATCGTGTATAGCGATCCATAGTGAGGCTTGGTCCATTCCAGCACTACTTAAGGCGGGTGACGCGGCGCGCTGCCTGTGCCCCTGGAAGACGTGATGATGTCACGAAACGCGTAGGGCGGAGCCAGACGACGCGCTGACGTCACCCCCAAGCGAGCTGCTTTCCAGTAGGACGGGTTTGTCCGCGCTCCGGTGGCCACGGAGCCGGACTTAAGGCTGTTTTTCCATTGACAATTTGTAAGTGTACATCTGTATTTTTATTTATTTTAATAAATGTAAGTGGTTTTACACTATGTGAGCCCCTCTTATTTTATGGTATCGATGCCCCGGGGCGTTGGAGTTGATGCTGATGAGACGACCTCTGGTGGACACCGCTGACAGTTCCCATTTAACTTTAAAGATCTCTGCTTGCTGTGATCCTCTGTGGTGGGGGATCATGGCCTTTTGGTAAGGAGTAACCCCTTCCATACCTGGTGGTGGACCCTCCTTTGTTATCACAGATTTTTATTTTCATCACTTGGACTCTTACGTTTATTGTTGGTGATTTGAATTTTTACAACACTGAATTGATGTTTTATTTTATGGACTTTTTTCACAACCCTTCACCGATGGTTTATCTTATGGACTTCTTCCTTTTTTCTATTAAGTCTTGCATATTGATTTCATGATCAACATATGAATTTTTCTTCATTGTAAATTATTTATTATGTTTCATCAATATTAGCGCAACCTTTTATTATTTATTCTTTATGTGACAGAACTGGTCATGCTGGAGCAACCAATTCTTGGTCCATGAGTTCCTCCCCACCCTGTTCATGGACTGGACTTGTGTCAAGGTAAGGACCCCAACACCAAGCCCCCGCACAGCACGAACTCTATGAGGAGTACGTATACGCAACATGGCTAGAAAACGGTCTGCTGCTCAGAACGAAGTAACAGAACACACTGAAGAACAGCAAGGCCTGTGAAGAGCGACCTGAAAAACAGCAACGAGCGGACAAGAACGCACTGAATAATCCAATACGAACTGACTGCACGCACTAAAGAGCAGATACAAACCCACAAGCACAAACTGAACAGCAGAAAACGATTTGAAAACCACGAGTCTGAAAAAGTGCGAATAGTCTCTCACCAAACTTTTACTAACACGAGATTAGCAAAAGGAGCCCAAAGGGTGCCGCGCTTGGTTCAGAACTGCCCTTTTCTAGTCTCATCGTATGTGGTGTACGTCACAGCGTTCTTGGCGATTGGAAATTCCGACAACTTTGTGCGACCATGTGTATGCAAGACAGGTTTGAGACAACATCCGTCGGAAAAAATCCATGGATTTTGTTGTCGGAATGTCCGATCAATGTCCGATCGTGTGTACAGGGCATAACAGAGTGAGGAAGAAAAAATGAGGAAGAGGAGAAATGCTGGAATACTAGTCTGTACCAGTGTGCCAGGGTGTATTTGCTTTGGAAGAACAAATCACCTCTAATGTTGAGGGTCCTACTTGTGTGGATGTTATTGCGTTATGTAAAACTATTAGTTTAGTTTTTTACATTTTAGAATGGGGTGCCTCAAGATCGTGCATAGTTTTTAAGAGTGTCACAACTGAAAAAAAGTTTTAGAAACACTGCACTAATGCAACAAAAACTAATTTATCTACTCTAGAGTCCAGTATCACTTTGATTACTGTGTGTCTTTTTGAGCTCTGTGAAATAGATGTGATTTATGCATATTTTTTCCTAACTTAAAACAATGTAAAAATTCCACTTCTTTAAATGTAAAATTGAGGATACATTTTCAATGAATGGAGTCAAGCCAGAATGTCAAACTTGTGGGCATTGGTAAAGCAGTACTCTTGTTATTTAGAATAAAATACTGTTAATGAAAACTGTGTGTTGCTGATTGTTTATTTGCATCTTACCTTTAGGATCTATCTGCTTTCATCTACAGTTTTTTTTAAAAAAAACCTTTACATGACGTCAAAAGTTGTAAAAGGAATTTCCTTACTGAGAAGTAGACATGTGCATTCGTTTTCGTCCGAATGCATATTCGTCCGAATTTCAGGTATTTTCGTTATCATTTTAACAAACGATAACGAAAGTGCAGAATCCGAAAAACTAAAGATCCGACATAAACAAATGCTTTTTTTTCGTTTTCGTTGCTACAACAGTTCGATATAGATAGGAGATTCGACATGATGCTGACAATAACAATCTGTGTCCATCAGACCTGTGGTCGAATGTGCCTAACCTTAACTCTATTAGTCCTTAACTCGATTATTCTGCATAGAGAGAAAAGATTTGACATAGAGAGAAAAGATTTGACGTAGGGGAGAAAAGATTTGACGTAGGGGAGAAAAGATTTGACGTAGGGGAGAAAAGATGAATAAAAATAATGATGATGATGAATGTTATTGGCTGATTGTAACCAAAAAGGAGGAGCAGTAAAATAGCTAGAACTAAGTACATACGTACTTTGGCTTATGGTGTCTGTTGAAAGTTCTAAGAAGATTCGACGGAGCAGGTAAACTATACAGCGTCGTACAGTTTAGCTGCTCCGTCGAATCTTCTTTGAACATTCGACAGACACCATAAGCCTTCAATGATAGATTCAACCTTAATTTGGATTTTCGAACGAATGCAATTTTTAACAAAAAATGAAATAAATAAAAACTAATTTCGGGAGTAACTAAATAAATTTATTTTTCGGACGAAAACGAAATTCCGAAACAAAATATTTCAGTGTGCACGTGTCTACTGAGAAGTAAGGAAATGTTTTTTTGTAATTGAATTTTAAATACTTTTAGCTCAGATGTTAATGAAGTAGTATCCTGAACGCTGATCTTTCTGAAAGTTAAAAACACAATTTATATCTGAAGTTTGCCTATTAGATATGTCAGCTTTGTGAGTTGTATTTGAAAATACAGTTTAATTGGTCTCAGCATTGGTGGAGATTTACTAAAACTGGAAAGTGCAAACCCTTGTGCAGATTGCATTGAAACCAATCAGCTTCAGTTTTTTTGCCAAAGCTTAATTGAACAAGCCAAAGTTAGAAACTGATTGGTCTCTATGGCGCGGTGCACCAGATTTTGCACTCTCCGGTTTTAGTAAATCAATCCCATTGTGTCAGCATGGACTATAAAGATATAAAGTATGGTAAAAAGGAACATTAGATTGATTTCCTAACTCTGCATAATACTTTATGTTTATCTGAATAGTGATCATCATTTAAAGTGTATGTCCAGGTGAAAAAGTTTTTCTTAGTTTAGAGTGGTAAACCCCTGCCAGGTTTTTTTCTTCTATTTGGAGTTCAGTTGAAGAGATTTCACCTCATGTTTGTTGTTCTGAGACCCAGATATCAATAAAAACAGAACAGGAATTTTATTCCACCCACATTATAGCCAAAACAAAAAAGGTTTTTGGCTTTTTATATACTTTAATGCATTTAAATCATTTTAATTTTTTTTGAATGCTTATGCTTTTTAAATATAAGAGATCATGATAAAGATGCACAAAGAGAGGCATACAGGAATACATTTGAAAAATTACAGTCAAACTAATCATATGATAACTACATTTAAAACTTTAAAATTTATTTTAAAATCAGGATTGTAGAGAAATTGACAAGCCTGTTTGTTTTTTCCTATCTGTAGAATGAGGAAAGATTAAAAGTAGCAAGTTTTTATTGATGTCTTGATGTATTGGTCCCCTTGGGGGAGATTTTCTTTCATTTCCTTTCCAGAAAGTTAGTGGAACGGAAGATCTAGCCTCCCCTCCATACTCTTTTAGCATAAATCACCAGAAAGGATGCCCAGATAGAGATGATGGGACAAGGTGGAGGCAAACAGAGTTTTAAAAAGTTGAGATTTTTCAATTTATTTATCTATTACATGTTTCTGGCTTTGAATCTCCTATTTCAACATTTTTTTTGTCCAGGTTTGAAACAAGGCTACTTTAACCCCTTCCTGTCACTACCTCCTGGCCCTTTAAGAGGTTCTAAATGTCTTAAACTGATGTCATACAATGTGAGAGGCTTGAACAGCCCCTACAAAAGGAGGGCCCTTTGGAAGTCAACCTTAGAAGAGAAATGTGACATTCTATGTGTGCAGGAAACCCATTTCGCCAGTGACAACTCCCCAAAATGTACACATCCCAAGTTTCCGCACGTATTTATGGCCAAGAATACGACAAAGAAGAATGGAGTAATGATTGCATTTAGGGACACACTAACCTTCTCTCTCTTACAGGAACATATAGATCCCCAAGGTCGCTTTCTGATCGTGGTCGCAGAACTGGACCACATCACATATACTATAGTTAACCTGTATGCACCTAATGTTAGATCTCTAAGGTTTATTCGCAAAGTTGTAAGTATGGCTAAAAAGGTACAAAAAGGCAACTTAATAATATGTGGTGATTTTAACTCGATTATGAACACAGAATTAGATGTGTCCTCGATGGCCTCTAAGCGGCGGCCCTCTCTAGATTCGCTGTGCCACGAAGAGAGACTCTATGACCCTTGGCGCTGCCTTAGAACCAACGAGAGGGACTACACATTTTATTCGGCTGTACATAAGAGCTATTCTAGAATAGATTTTTTCCTCACTGACCTGTACACTCTGCAAAATGTCCAGAAAGCTGACATCCACAATATCACATGGTCTGACCATGCCCCAGTGACTATTGAAATTGTGGATGCCAACAAACACTCCCACAAACCATTGTGGCGTAACAATACGTTTCTCTTATCTCACCCCAAAATCAGAGACGAAATTGCAGCAAAAATTACGGAATTTTTTCAATTCAATAATAATGCAGATTGTTCACCTATGACCATCTGGTGTGCACACAAAGCATTCGCTAGAGGCGCCCTTATACAGGTAGCCTCTAGGGAAAAGAAAAAGAAACAGCAGCGCATGACAAACCTACTTGAGAAGATAGCAGATCTGGAAGCGCAACACAAGAATCCTGCTACCTCCTCAAGTGAAATACTCAAAAGCCTTAATAACTGCCGGGAAGAAGTAAGACAGGAAATTAGAGCGGACTATGATACTTTTTTTAAAAAACTAAAAGTCTCCTACTACTCCCAAAATAACAGAGCAGGTAAAATCCTAGCCTCCCAGCTTAAAAAAAAACAGGCACGTTCTAATCTCAAAAATCTCAGACATCACAGTACCAAAGCCCTTCATCACAATCCCAAAGATATCGCCAACGCCTTTAAGGACTATTATGAATCCCTATACAATCTCCAGACGGACCCACTCACTTACCAACCCTCGGACATAGAGATTGACGAATTCTTACAGACTGTTCACCTTCCCTCAATAGACAAAACTTCCCTACAAAAAATAAACGCGCCCATCACACTCACAGAGGTTGAATACGTAATTCACTCTCTACCCATGCACAAATCGCCAGGAGCAGACGGGTTCTCCGCTGAATATTACAAGGCTTTCTCTGCCATCCTTGCCCCTGAACTGGTAAAGATATTCAATATAGCAGCCTCTGATGGTACCTTCCCGAAAGAAATGCTCCAAGCCATCATTATCACTATCCCTAAACCTGGTAAAGACGTAGCGGATCCACAAAACTTCAGGCCTATTTCCCTACTAAACTCCGATTTAAAGATCTATGCAAAAATTTTAGCAAACAGACTTATGGAAATAACCCCCTCCCTCATAGGACTGGACCAGGTAGGTTTTGTAAAGGGCAGACAGGCACCAGATGGGACGAGGAGGATGCTAGACCTCCTGCGCATATCAGAATTAAGCAAGCAGCCCAGCATCTTTTTAGCATTAGATGCAGAAAAGGCCTTCGACAGGGTCCATTGGGGATACCTGTCCAGGACCTTACTCAAGTTTGGTCTTTCGGGAATGATACACTCAGCAATTATGTCCCTGTATTCAGACCCATCTGCAAGAGTCTTCACATCTAGCTTGCTATCCGACCCCTTTGCACTAACTAACGGCACTCGGCAAGGTTGCCCACTATCCCCAATTATTTTTTCTTTGGTCATAGAACCACTAGCAGAATCTATTAGAGCTAATGATAAAATAGAAGGCATTAAAGTTGGTTCTGTTAACCACAAAATAGGACTGTTTGCTGACGACATAATCCTCTCTCTATCAAACCCAGCCACTTCTTTACCCATCGTCAAAACGCTATTACATAAATTCGGACAAATCTCCTTTTATAAAGTAAATACAACCAAAAGCTATGCACTCTCGCTTCATATATCAAACAAGAACAAAAGCAGGTTGAAAAATATTTTTCCTTGCAACTGGGACCCACCTTCCATTACTTATCTTGGTGTGCAGCTGACTTCCTCTTCCTCCAAAATCTATTCCCAAAACTTTCCTCCATTATTAATAAAAATCGAAGAGGAACTACATCAAATTACCAAACTACACCTCACATGGTTGGGGAGGATAGCTGCATACCAAATGCAAATCTTACCAAAACTCCTATATTATTTCAGATCATTACCCATACCAATTCCCCAGAAATTTTTTATACAACTAGAGAAATGCCTGAAAAAATACATATGGGGGGGTAAAAAACCCAGAATAGCATTGGCCCACCTCTATAAACCTAAACATCTAGGGGGGGTAGGGTTACCTAATGCACAGACTTACTATAAAGCTGCAATACTGGACCAAATGAAGTACTGGTTCTCCTGCCAAACAGACAACCGCTGGTCAGACATTGAACGCACCGTAACACCAGGTCACGACCTCCCTGCATTGGCTATAGCAGCCTGTATACATTGCAGACCAAACGCCCCACCTTACTCAACTATACGAGCAACAATAGATGCCTGGTCCTCCTTAGTGCATAAACACTTAACAGACACCCCAATTAGAAAACTAAAGGTACCACTGGCATCCTACGAATACCTAATCCCAAACTTCTCAGTCCAACCATGGAAATCCTCGGGAGACAACTTCACCACACCTGCTCCACCTCATCAAAATGCGATAGATAGATATAGAGAGTACCAATTACACCACTACAAGAGCAAAAACCCAATACGACAAATAGCTATACCACAGATTCTGTGGGACTTCCTCTTAAGCAAGACTTCTAATAAGCGTAAGGGTATATCGCTCTTTTACAAATTCACCACCCCCCTCTACCTACACTCCAAAACCCCAAGCATGATGAAATGGGAATTTGAATTACAAAAAGAATTTTCTATGCCTCAATGGCATGAAGCGATAAAATACAATCATAAATCATCAGCATGCGTAGATCACTGGGATAATGCACAAAAACTCTTACATAGATGGTACATTACTCCGCACAGATTAAACAAAATGAACCCTAGTATTACACCTCTCTGCTGGAGAAACTGCCAAGCTATTGGCAATATCCTCCATATATTCTGGAACTGTACAACTATAAAACCTTTCTGGCAAAAAATACAGTCACTAATTAGAAAGGTGACCAGCTCTGATTGTACCATCAACCCTGCTCTTGCTCTTCTAAGCTTAGGCATCGAAAACTATCCTCCTCTGAGGAGAAAGGTAGTCACCCACATTTTGTTTGCTGCACGTATAGCAATAGCCAAGGAATGGCGCTCTACTTCACCTCCAAAAATTGCAGAAGTCATATCAAGAGTGAATGCTCAATACACTATGGAAAAAATCCTAGCATATACAGAAAGAAGAACCCCGAGTTTCCACAAACATTGGGAAACTTGGAGTTCCTCTAAATATGCCTCCTCACATGTATGAAAACTATTCCTAATCCTCCACTACTGAAACACAACCATCAATGATCTAGTGGTACAATCCATTATTGGGTATGGTCATATATGATATGGTATTATACTAAGCACACAGCATAGCAACACTACGTGGTTTACCTGTTATCAAAAGAATGAGAAAGTCTAATTAAGATGAATCAGTCATTCTAAGTTTATTATTATTGGTTAACGACAAATTTACAGGGAACTTACGTGATAGTATATTTGAGGGGACCCTCAGTAAGGTCCTCTCAGGGCTAACTTTGAAAACTTAAGCAGAAAGTCTGTTTACAGTGTGTACCCACAAGGGGTGACAGGCTTGACAAATGTACAATGCTTCATTGAGGATATTTCTTAGTAACCCTACCAGGTAATCTGTTTTACTCTATTAATGTAATAAGCTCCTGAATGGCGAACAATATGTACAAATGAGAAATGAGAAATCTGCTTGTATTTTGTATACTTTGGAAAAATACCAATAAAAATTTATTGTTTAAAAAAAAAAAAGAGGTTCTAAATGCCGGGAAGTGAAGGCAGGCTTTCCAATCATATGAGTACTGTGATTGGCTGTCACAGCGGTCACATGATCGGAACTCTCCTGATCGCAAGTAAACATCGGAAGCTTTCTGGTACTTGCTGATAACTGTGTGGGGAGCATGCAGGGCATGTGTTCTCAGCACAGAAATGTTTACATTTGGGATGCATATATGCAGCCTCTTGGCATTAAAGCCCACCCATCGAGTAGACGCATATATGTGTATGGCCAGTGGGAAGAGGTTAACACTTATTAGTAAAATTATTTATATAAAAAAATCTTGAAAGTCTGCGGGTCCTCTTAAGGACCTGTAACCTGTGGTGAAAACTGGGCTGTTTGTAATCAAAATAACATGGGCTATTCTATTGAATCACAGCACTAGAAAAAAATAATATCACTTTTTCCTCTTTATTATTGGAGACTCACATTGGATGGCTAAAACCCTAGATAAAGACATTTATTTGATCTCATACACTGCAGTTTAGGACTATCTAATTCTTCTGGGTTTCCCTGCTTGCTGTACATCTGCTTATTATACAAGACAGAGCCTGTCTTATATTGCTTATACATGTTCTTACAGTTTACCAAACAAATGTTATGAAAATTGTATTATGACTTATACATAATTGTTAATTTTCCAATTGTCAAGACATATTTTCAGTAGGAAGCAGAGAGCCCTACATGTCCCTTAAGCTAACACAAACTTTTACAAATGTTTTGAAAGTGTTAATAAACACGAGCCTAAACCGCAATGAAACTGGTTTTAGATGCCTTTTTTCCTAACATGGAATTTATGTTAAAGTGGTAGTAAACCCATTTTTTCAAATTGTACTTACAGGTAAGCCTATAATAAGGCTTACCTGTAGGTACTGTGAATATCTCCTAAACTTGCACAGCTTAGGAGGTACTCACACTGCATGAAGCCAGTGGTGTCGACAGCGCATGCACTCTGAAGGTCTGGCATACCATGCTGGACCTTCAGAGCCCATGCTGTAGCCTAGGGCACCCACTACTGCTTTAATAGCCCATATGTAGTTTAGCTATTGAATCTTAATAATCAAATATCATTTTCCTGACACACTCTATGGCATCCTACGTTTGGGTTAACCCCCCCTCCTCTCCAATGCTATAGGACCCCATACCCATAAATTCTAATTCACCACTCGAGACTACGTTCCTTTTTTGTCCTTCTCCATGGACCTACACTTCGTTTGTTATTGCTTGGCATCCAGTCGGGATATTTTCTGGATTACGACATACCATCGGTGCAAGCTCAGAGCCCAGCCATGCGGGCGAGTTTTCAGGCACAAGATACCCCAGTGGTGGAGGGGAGGCTGCCTGTGTATGCCTGGGATCGATGTCTGACAAGTGACTTGACTGGCAAGGTCTGCTGTTTCTACTTTTTTTCTCCATGGCAGATGTTTGTGTCTCTCTGTATTGTGTCTCTTCTACACCTTCCCTTGCTAGTTTTTTTCCTTGTAAAAGAGCTCTCATGGCGTCTAGAGCACTTCTGCATTCCAGGACGCCACAGCACATCCTGGTTGCGGCCGCCGCTGACTTCCGCGCATGGGCGAGGCCTCCGTGACATTGAGACTTGGCTCGCGCATGCGCAGAGCGGTGGTGTGCCCGGCTGTTGCACAGGCACCGTTCGACAGCTCTCTACGGTGCAGGTGCAAGATGGGGGCGGTGGTGACGTCATTCGGACATGGGATTTTAAGAGCTGTCAGCCTCTGCCAAGTGGGGATACCTACAGGCAGTGAGCAGCAGCCTCCCTGAAGTCCAGTTTTTTGCATGGGACATGGTAAGCCCCTGTGGGGGTGTTTGCGGTGTCTTAAAGGAGAAGTGTATAAAAAAAGTGGGCAAACACAAATATATAATCTGTTCTTTTTAGCTACTTTTTTTTTAGCTTGGCAGCTTGTCCTAGAGATATCTGCATATCAACGCAATCCTGTGCGATTCCTTCCTTTGGTTTGAACGTTCTGTCCAGGAGTCATGGACAGGTCACCGCCTTCCTGAAGCCAGCCCTCACGCACACAGTATGTGCAGATGAGGGGGAGGGACTGAAATTCTTTTCCGTTAGTTGGGAATGCATTTAACATCAGATCTCGTTCCCCCCTCTGTTTTTATCTTCCTTCAGCCCTTCCAGATCAGACTGCCAAACTGTGGCTCAGGACAACAGAGACCTTGCCAGGCCGCAACATCACCACTCATCATCCAGGTCCCAACGCCAGAACAGCAGAGGAGATGTTCCCATTCCTCCTCCAACCAGAGGTGATGTCAGCATTCCCTGTTCAATCAGAGGAGGTGTTCCCATTCCTCCTCCAGTCACCACACCCACTGCCATGACAGCCACTCTGATCGTAGAGCCTGCTGGAGATGTGGAACATGATTTCCGGAGGGCAAGTCACTATGTGACCCATGTTTTGCCCGGGTGGTTGGAGAAAAAGAGACAGAAAACCAACAGATGGAGTCTCTTGTCAAGCGTGTGGTCCAGCAGTCCCTAAGAGAGTGGAGTACAACCCACATGAGGAGCCAGTGCACCACACTATCTGGCTCCCTGGCTGACGAGGCCCTTCTTCTCTTCTTCCTTCTTCTCTTCTTCATTTTCTTCTTCGGGCCGCTCCGCACCCATGCTGGCATGGAGGGAGGCTCCCGCTGTGTGACAGCCTCTCCTCGTCTGACGGTTCTTAAATAACGGGGGGCGGGGCCACCCAGTGACCCCGCCCCCCTCTGACGCACGGGACATGACGGGACTTACCTGTGGCATTACCCATGACGTCACAGGGAAGTCCCGTCAAGTCACCGTGCGTCAGAGGGGGGCGGGGTCACCGGGTGGCCCCGCCCCCCGTTATTTAAAAACCGTCAGACGAAGAGACGCCGTCACACAGCGGGAGCCTCCCTCCATGCCAGCATGGGTGCGGAGCGGCCCGGAGAAGAAAATGAAGAAGAGAAGAAGAGAAGAAGGAAGAAGAGAAGAAGAAGAAGATGAAGAGAAGAGCGGGAGCCTCCCTCCATGCCATGGGTGCGGAGCGGCCCGAGGAGAAGAAGATAGAAGACACCACTGAGGAGATGCTGGACGAGAACGCCAGAGGAAGAACCAGAAGAACCAGAAGATGAAGGAAGAAAGAAGAAGCATTTAAATAAAGGAATTGTCAAAAACTGTCTCTTGTCATTTTTAACATTTTTGACAGTTTTTTAGTGGGGCTACCCCAAAGCACTCTCCCAATGTTGAGGGCATGTGGCCTGGTACGGTTCAGGAGGGGGAGGGGCCACACTCTCGTCCCCCCCTCTTTTCCTGCAGCCTGCCAGGTTGCGTGCTCGGATAAGGGTCTGGTATGGATTTTTGGGGGGACTCCACACCTTTTTTTGGTTTTTTTTGGCGCGGGGTTCCCCTTAAAATCCATACCAGACCTGAAGGGCCTTGTAGGGAATTTAGGGGGACTCCCACGTCATTTTTTTTTTTTAATTTTGGTTCGGGGTTGCCCTGTGGGGAATTCCCATGCCGTTTTTATCAATGAACTTCTATGTGTATTGTCGGCAATGCAATAGCCGCGGGTAGTTTTAAATGTGTTTTTTCCTTCCAAATGTCATTTTGCTGTCAGACTGTTCTAAACACGGGAAACATGCGCCCCTTTACAGGCATACTATAGACACCCCCCTGCTACGAAATTTAAAGGGATATTAGGGATATTACACTTTTATTGTTTGACTTTAAGCATTATTAAAATCACTGCTCCTGAAAAAACGGCAGTTTTTAAAACTTTTTTTGCATTGATCCATGTCCCCTGGGGCAGGACCCAGGTCCCCAAACACTTTTTATGACAATAACTTGCATAAAAGCCTTTAAAATTAGCACTTTTGATTTCTCCCATTGACTTTTAAAGGGTGTTCCGCGGCATTCGAATTTGCCGCGAAAACCCCAAATTGTTCGCTGTTCGGTGAACTTGTGAACAGCCAATGTTCGAGTCGAACATGAGTTCGACTCGAACTCGAAGCTCATCCCTACTCCTCACTATTCGGTAACAGGATGGACAGCGCTATAGCCCGGGCCACCAGTGGGAAGTCGGATTTCCTACCTCAGGATCGGTCAGAAGAGACCCCAGCTTAGAAGATGCATTACCGAGCATTCGAGGGAAGCACGCTCTTACAGGCCCAGTCGGGACTTCAATAGAAATTGGAACAGAGGGCAGGCTCCCTTCCGGAAGACCACTAAATGCCAGGCGCCCAGTAGACGTGAGCCAGCTAAATCATTTTGAGATTGGGCCCGCCCAGGCGGGTCGGGTAGGGGCTCGCTTGCTTCTCTTCCAGCACGCCTGGGTGGCCTCAATCTCGTATTACTGGATAATAAAGATGGTATCCTCAGGCCACACATGGTCCTTCACCAGTGTTCCTCCCCCCAGATTTATTTCCACCCTGCTACCACGGTCAGAAGTAAAGTAGCAGGTGTTACTGTCCTACGTGGATTCACTGAGAACACAGGGAGCGGTGGTACCTTTCCCAAACGACGAAGAGTTCCAGGTGTGTACTCCCCTCTCTTAGTTCAGAAAAAAATGGTTCATGGCGTCCAGCGATAGATCGAACTTACCTCAACAAAACCATAAAGTACGAAAAGTTCAAAATGGAGACCCTGTCTACTATCCAACAAGCCCTGCAGACAGGCAATTGTCTGATCTCAATCGACCTAAAAGATGCTTACTTTCATGTGCCTGTGACAGAGGAATTTCGCAAATACCTATGGTTCCAAGTTGGGCAAGAACATCTGCAGTTTACCTGCCTCCCTTTCGGCTTACAACCGCACAGTTTTAAATGTGTTTTTTCCTTCCAAATGTCATTTTGCTGTCAGACTGTTCTAAACACGGGAAACATGTGCCCCTTTACAGGCATACTATAGACACCCCCCTGCTACGAAATTTAAAGGGATATTAGGGATATTACACTTTTATTGTTTGACTTTAAGCATTATTAAAATCACTGCTCCTGAAAAAACGGCAGTTTTTAAAACTTTTTTTGCATTGATCCATGTCCCCTGGGGCAGGACCCAGGTCCCCAAACACTTTTTATGACAATAACTTGCATAAAAGCCTTTAAAATTAGCACTTTTGATTTCTCCCATTGACTTTTAAAGGGTGTTCCGCGGCATTCGAATTTGCAGCGAAAACCCCAAATTGTTCGCTGTTCGGTGAACTTGTGAACAGCCAATGTTCGAGTCGAACATGAGTTCGACTCGAACTCGAAGCTCATCCCTACTCCTCACTATTCGGTAACAGGATGGACAGCGCTATAGCCCGGGCCACCAGTGGGAAGTCGGATTTCCTACCTCAGGATCGGTCAGAAGAGACCCCAGCTTAGAAGATGCATTACCGAGCATTCGAGGGAAGCACGCTCTTACAGGCCCAGTCGGGACTTCAATAGAAATTGGAACAGAGGGCAGGCTCCCTTCCGGAAGACCACTAAATGCCAGGCGCCCAGTAGACGTGAGCCAGCTAAATCATTTTGAGATTGGGCCCGCCCAGGCGGGTCGGGTAGGGGCTCGCTTGCTTCTTTTCCAGCACGCCTGGGTGGCCTCAATCTCGTATTACTGGATAATAAAGATGGTATCCTCAGGCCACACATGGTCCTTCACCAGTGTTCCTCCCCCCAGATTTATTTCCACCCTGCTACCACGGTCAGAAGTAAAGTAGCAGGTGTTACTGTCCTACGTGGATTCACTGAGAACACAGGGAGCGGTGGTACCTTTCCCAAACGACGAAGAGTTCCAGGTGTGTACTCCCCTCTCTTAGTTCAGAAAAAAATGGTTCATGGCGTCCAGCGATAGATCGAACTTACCTCAACAAAACCATAAAGTACGAAAAGTTCAAAATGGAGACCCTGTCTACTATCCAACAAGCCCTGCAGACAGGCAATTGTCTGATCTCAATCGACCTAAAAGATGCTTACTTTCATGTGCCTGTGACAGAGGAATTTCGCAAATACCTATGGTTTCAAGTTGGGCAAGAACATCTGCAGTTTACCTGCCTCCCTTTCGGCTTACAACCGCACCCCGAGTCTTTTCAAAGGTTCTACTGGCCGTGGTGGCCCTCATCAGAACAGGAGTGGTACTCTTGTACCATTACCGTGACAAACTCCTGTTGCTGTCCCAGGACAAGAAGCAATTGTTGATCCACAAGGAGCAAGTTATCTCCACATTGATTGACTTTGGGTGGCTCCTAAACCTGGAGAAAAGCCATCTAGTACCAGTCCAGCTCCTGATATACTTGGGGGCCCAGTTCGACACAGTGGAAAGCACCATCTCTCTTCCTGTGGAGAAAATCCCAGTTATCCGAGAGAGAATTTCTTGGGCTCTGAACTCCTCACGCCTGAGGGCCTCACAGTGACTAAGGATTATCGGCACAATGGTCTCTATGACCTCCATGGTCAAGTGGTCTCTGTGGAGGTTACGCCCCTTTCAGACAGGGTTTCTTCGGCAATGGAATTCGGGGGACATCAATCAGTCCATTCACATAACATCTGTGATGAGGAACAGCCTCTTCTGGTGGCTTCAGTGCAGAAATCTGCTCACTTGCCACTCCATTGCCCCGTCTCATGGGTCACAGTTACGACCGATGCCAGCCGTGCTGGATGGGGAGCCCTCTGCAGGTCGGAACTTGCACAAGGTGGGGTGCTCGTCTTCACAATCCGGGCTCAAACATCCTGGAACTTCGGGCAGCCCAATGTGCCTTTCAAGCCTTCTCTCATCTCCTGAAAGGGGAGTCAGTGAAACTAAGGATAGACAACATCATAGTGGTCTCCTATGTGAGGGGGCAAGGGTGCACTCGGAGCTCCGCCATCTCTGCAGCCTGAATAGTTCTCCTGAAGAAGTGGTCATCCGCGAAACTAGTAGAGAACCCAATCAATTTCGAGAATTGTTTCAATAGCAGATACTTTCTAGGAGTACCCTGAGTATTTGCTCTTTAAAAAACCTTTTTTTCCTAATTGTTGGCTTAATATACCCTGTATGTTGTTTTTTTATGTAATAAATATTTTTTTATATTATTCATTTGTTTGGTATTAGTACCGAGATAGTCCATCACAATTTCTTGAGTTTTGGGATTAGATTTATGGTCAGCCTCAGCAACTGCCCCATCTTCCCATTCTCATCCCCTTTTTTCTATATATCAATTTGGATGATGGTACTGTGCTAACTTTTGTATTAAAAATATCCTATATGAGGCTATACTCTCAATTTAATATAAGTTATGGGGATTATTCACATGAAAAGTGCAACTTCCCTTGTAAAGTGAACTATATGTGCCTTTAATAAATCAATCCCAATAGATTTTGCTTCAAACTTTAACCACTTCAGCCCTGGAAGAATTTACCCCCTTCCTGACCAGAGCACTTTTTGCAATTCGGCACTGCGTTGCTTTAACTGACAATTGCGCGGTCGTGCGACGTGGCTCCCAAACAAAATTTACGTCTTTTTTTCCCACAAATAGAGCTTTCTTTTGGTGGTATTTGATCACCCCTGCGCTTTTTATTTTTTGCACTATAAACAAAAAAAGAGCGACAATTTTGAAAAAAAACGCATTATTTTTTACTTTTTGCTATAATAAATATCCCCCAAAAATATATAAAAAAAACCATTTTTTTCCTCAGTTTAGGCAGATACGTATTCTTCTACATATTTTTGGAACAAAAAATCGCAATAAGCGTTTATTGATCGGTTTGTGCAAAAGTTCTAGCGTTTACAAAATAGGGGATAGTTTTATGGCATTTTCATTAATAATTTTTTTTTTTAAATGGCGGCGATCAGCGATTTTTATTGTGACTGCGACATTATGGCGAACACATCAAACATTTTTGACACATTTTTGGGACCATTGTCATTTATACAGCAATCAGTGCTATACAAATGCACTGATTCCTGTGTAAATGACACTGGCAGTGAAGGGGTTAACCTCTAGGTGGCAGTGTAGGGGTTAAGTGTGTCCTAAGGGTGTGTTTCTAACAGTGAGGGGCATAGCTGTGTGTGACATGTGACTGATCTCTGCTCCGATGACAGGGAGCAGAGATCCAGTGACACTGTCACTAGGCAGAACGGGGAGATGCTTGTTTACATTAGCATCTCCGCGTTCTTCCTCCCCATGAGGCGATCGCGGGTATCCCAGCGGCGACCCGCGACCCGACTCACGGAGCTTCCCACGTGCGCCCGCTGGCCGCCTCTTAAAGGGGAACGTACAGGTACGTGGTTTTGCCTGTACGAGCCCTTCTGCCGCAGTATATATGCGTGAGGCGGTCAGCAAGCGGTTAAAGTATGACAGAGCTGAATGATTCCATAAAAGTGTCTTTATTCTTTACTATATTTTGTTCAGATCTGGCCTGAAAAGGGAGGTGATTAAATACTAAAAAAGTATTATTTCAATTGTTTGAAAATGTACTGGTAATTTGAAGTTGTTTTGTAGTGGCTATTGTCATTTTTTATTTGACCTTAAGGTTAATATGGTAATAGGCCAGATGGTTCAGATCCATGAGTGTGTTTGAAGTGTTTCTATGATTTAGATTTCTTCTATTTCAGCATCAGCTAAAATACATTCAGCTTTTATTCTATATGAAATGCATTTATTCAGCACACTGTTTAATGTTACTATTCAGATTACAAATCAATATCCAACGATTACTCTGGTCATTCTTCTGAAAAGGTCAAAAATCTTTTTAAAAAGCAAAATATTTCAGGGAATACCAAAATGCCTGATTTGCGCCTTTCCATTTTATGTCACAGATAGCCCTTTGCATAAACCTCTGAAAATCTTTTATTTGGCAATTCAGGTACACTTAACCCCATAGGCAACCATCTTAAGTTTGTTTTTCTAAAGATATCTTCCGAATGTTAGTTTAGGCAACATATGGCTAAAAAATGAGAAAATAGAAGTATTAAGGTATTAAAACTATTTTTTTACAATGTTTAAAAAATTCTCTTTTAAATGATCAGGTAAGGGCCAGTATATCTGCCAACATTTTGAGAACTGATTTTGTGTAATAATCTATGCTGTCTGACCACGTTAAACTTGATTGCCTAGCTTAAACATGTCAACTGTGTTTATGTATGTTACACAAACCCTGCAAATGAAGTCTAGAAATTAAAACATATAGCAAGATAAACACTAACAAAATGGGTTAAAAAAGTTGCATAAAAATCTAATTTTACCTCTTGCAAACTCTTTGGTCAGAAAAAGAAAAATATTTCCTAATTAGCCTTCCTAGCAAGACAAGTTTAATTTCCTAATTATAATTATGGACACCATTAGTTTCATCTTTTTTATTTTAAACTTGATTATTTTTTGCCATTACTACATGATAAAAAAAGGCCATTATACAGTGCACATGTTGAAAGGAATATATATACTGTATATGTTTTTGGTTAATTTAGCACAAGGGTAATATCTGGGCCAGGTGCTTCATCTAACTCAATGTTACTCAACTTCAAATGAATATTTTTTAACTGGTTATGGGATATAACAAATTGATCTTTTGAGGATTCATGAGCTAGATACGGAAAGATTTCCAAACTTTTTTTGAAGGTTCGGTATTATTAGTGCTTGTGCCTTTCTTTCTTCTTGTTGTGATCTCCTCTAAATGTAAAGGTAGCCCACATCTTGTTCAGTCTACATTATGAGACCATAAAAAATGTAATAAACACTAAGCAAATGTTAACAAAAAATATGCAAAACAACTATGCATTCTCTTTACACAGTTAGGTAGGGAGAATGGGATGCAGGCTCTATCAAGAAGCAAAACCTCAAAAGTCATGTAAAGCTGGATACACACTATACAACGTTTGTTCGATTTCCTTTAGATTTACTGTCAACTATGTAGTGCAAGGGCCTGCATAATTGCATACAGTACAAATTGAAAGTGTTTAAGTATGACCTCATATTATATAGTTTTGGTGAATCTAAAGGAAAAAATCTAAAGAAAATTGTATAGTGTGTATCCAGCTTTAGACACAAAAAGGTAGCAAAGCTAAACAAGCTAAATAATTCCATATAGTACATATGGTACCTTAATCATTTTTTTTCTGTGTCCCTAGTACCAATTGCCAAATCTGTTATTTATTAGACACTGCTGTATTTATTACGATCACTTGCTTCATGATTAGAAAAAAAAAACATTTATAAAATGATTTATCTTATTTTTATACCCTTAGACAAATATCTGTTTTATCATACATAAAACAACAAGACAAATGTTTGAGCCAAATTCAGTTTGTTTAGCAGCCATGCCATGGTATTCCCACTGTCGGCTTGCTTTTGTTTTGAGTAAAGCATTAATTGTTTCCTTTCCCATAATTAAAAGTTCTAATGTGACTTTAAGGATAAGGAAGTGAAGCTAAGGATATTATTGTGCTTTTTGTCATTGACACTTAAATCACAGAGATATTTTTGTAACATATAAACAATATCTGCATGTTCAATAGATTACTTTTGGCAACAATTTTTTTAATGAATTGTGTTGGAATTCTACTATTTACACATACAGTTATACGTGTACATTTCATTTAAGAGCTACATGACTACATATTTCAATTTCTGCATATACTTCTCTGTCGTTTGATATATGAATTTGTTAAAAACATATTAAAGTAAATTAAAGTGGATATATTAAGTATCAGTATATGAAACTGTTGAAACTGGCTAGCTAATGCTCAATTCATAAAAGCAACCTGCCCATTTGAATGTACTGCCAATGCACCACAATACAAAAATGGAAATGCAGTCTTTTTCCAATGCAGCTCACCACAATGGTATGTGCATTGGGGTGCATTGCAGTGCGGGCGTGTTTTGCAAATGCACTTTACTGTAAGTTGTGGTTATAGCGGTTTTGCCATGTGTTACTCAAAGTATAGATCTGAATGATTTACTATCACTTTAGAGAGATTTCTTCCCTCTCAATATACAGTAGACCTGAAAGGAACCCCTAAACCTTTCTTTTGATCTGCCCCATCCCCTAATCCCCCTGCTAAACATAAATTTACCTCTAAGTAAATAAATAGGGTTCATGCACATGGACATTATCTGAACTGATTTTCCCTGTGAAATAAAGGCCATTTTGTCTTCCCCTAGTCTCTGTTTGTAAACAGAACCAATTTGAAATTTTTATGCCAGCACGGGGTGGCTACCATGGACACAAATAGGTAAACTGTGCCACATTCCTAACAGACATGTAGAAAAAATAAAGGACCAAAAATGTAGGACTTTATAGGCACCATACTAACACTCAGATATAATAAAATATATAAAGTTTATTAATCGTTACATTAAAATCTTTATATAAAACCATGACACGCCAAAGCCCCAAAAGACACTGATTTGCTGGTGGTATCACCACCACTCAGTATTAAGGTAGGGAGCCCCCAAAATACTGCATAGAATTTTTCAAGAATACTATGAAACCACACACACTTCCAAAACCATGATGGCTAAAAGGGGTGGAGCCACGACCAAATATTGAACAAATCTGTCTTTTGCAATGTGGGTAGTGGCAGGTAAGCATGATCACATGGCAGGTCATAATGGTGGTCGGACAACATGATTGATGAAGATGCACTTTGCTGGACAATGTAATTGATGTTGGATATATGTTAGAGAACAGTTCTTTCTAATAAAGTACTTTTTAAATGGTATTTATCTTTCTCTTTACTTTTTACATTTTTTGGAGAATGACTAAGAAGGGGTACCCATGTACCCTGTACTCATTCCCCTGTAGAAAGTAGATATCTGGGGACCTCCTGATTATTAAGGTAGCTTCAAGATCACCATCAAGTCCTCACCCTGTGAACGCCCACATCCTCTTGGGAACTGGATTTGGGGAAGAAGCCCTTGTCCCTTCATAGGGACACTTTTCCTCTATGGTTCAGGAGGGGTGGTGTATGCTCACTTCCCTCCATTTACTGGATATCCAAACTACATGCCTGTGTAAGTCTGGTATGGATTTTAAGGGGGACCTAGTGCCTTTTTTTTATAGGGAAAGTACGCATGAAAAAAATGGAAAAATACAGCCTGGCTGGCCCAAAAAGTGAAGGCAGGAAGCATGAATCCCTGCCCTCCTGAGCCATACCAGTTCACATGCTTTCAACACCAGGATGGGTACCATGCAAGCAGGAGCAACAAAGCCTTTAAATGCCTCATGACTAGGAATGAGTTGAATACCCCCCGGTTCGGTTCGAACTAGAACATAACGAACAGGCAAAAAATTTGGCAGAACACACAAACACCGTTAAAGTCAATGGTACATGAACATGAAAAATCAAAAGTGCTCATTTTAAAGTCTTATATGCAAGTTATTGGCTTAAAAAGTGTTTGGGGACCTGGGTACTGCCCCAGGGGACATGTATCATTTTTTTAAAATTTTTAAAAAAAGGCTGTTTCTTCGGGAGCAGTGATTTTTTTAATGCTTAAAGTGAAACAATAAAAATGAAATATTCCTTTAAATATCGTGCCTGGGTGTGTCTATAGTATGCCTGTAAAGTGGCGTGGCCTCTTTTCCTGCGGCCTGCCAGGTTGCGTGCTCGGATAAGGGTCTGTTATGGTTTTTGGGGGATCCCTACGCCATTTTTTTTAATTTGGGGCAGGGTTCCCCTTAATTTCCATATCAGACCTGAAGGGCCTGGTATGGATTTTAGGGGGACCCCCACGCAATTTTTTTTTTACATTTTGGTTCGGGGTTCCCCTTAATATTCATACCAGTCCCAAAGGGCCTGGTAATTGACTGGGGGGGGACCCATGCTCTTTTTTTCAATGAGTTTTATATATTTTGCCGAGACCTGACAATTCATTACAGCCGCGATCAGTTTTAAATGACAATGTTTCCTTTAGAAATTTCATTTTGCTGTCGTACTGTTCTAAACATGGGAAAATTCACCACTTTACAGGCATACTATAGACACCCCCCATGCACAATATTTAAAGGAATATTTAATTTTTATTGTTTCACTTTAGGCATTAAAAAAAATCACTGCTCCCAAAAAAACGACCGTTTTAAAAATAAGTTTTTTGCATTGATACATGTCCCCTGGGGCAGAATCCAGGTCCCCAAACACTTGCATATAAGCCTTTAAAATGAGCACTTTTGTTAGTGTCCTATAGACTTTAGCGGTGTTCCGGCGGCTTTCGAATTTGCTGCGAACACCGCATACTGTTCTCTGTTGGGCGAACAGGCGAACATCGGGCTCATCCCTATTCATGACATTATGACTCAGGTGGTGGGGATGACAGTTGACTTTACGCTGAGCCAATTTCTACTCGATGGGAGACAAAGCCTTCTCCTGCTATGCTCCAAAATGCTGTAATTCACTTCCAAAGAACATCAGAGAGTCATCTTCTATAAACTAATTGAAATCAAACCTAAAAAAAAAATTCTTTAGGAGAAGCTTACACATAATTGTCCGTTTTTCCTTAATTTTATCCTGTGTATTTCTTGTGTTTTCTTTGTGAAGCACTTTCAGAAGCTACCTTTAAAGGAACTATATAAAATAAAGTTTATTATTATTATTTGCTCCATCATTTACCCTTTCTGCACAAACATACTGTACAAGAAAGTTTTGCTTATCCATGCTGCTAAGTTGTGCATCCGATACGTTGGATGGACACATCACCTCCTAGAGTGAAGGAATGGTTCATTTGTGTAAACAGGCTGGAGTAGCTGCCCAGGACAGCCCAGCCCAGGACAGAATCACATCATTTACTTTGACTAGAGCATGCTGGCTACATTATAAAACTGCAGTCTCGTATAAATAAATTATGTCACTGACTTAAGTGGTCTTTGGAGCCATGACCCCGACTGGGATTGACCTGTGGTCTCAATACTAGGCCCTTTTGTCAAACCTGTTGTTATTGTCCAGCTTTTGCACAGCATTGGTGGGTTAAAGCACTACTAGTGGTTGGGCCTGGCAGACGGGGTGGTTTCCATCTGTGAAGCACTGCAACCCGGCTGAATATGGCAGACACTTCTACTTGCTCTCTGCTATTCAGTTTACCCACTTTTTTCTCCCCTTTATCCCCCTGACCCTTTTTTTCTCTTTTGCTTTGAGATTGCAGGAGTTTCCTCTGGCTTTTCAACATGTCTGCTGTTCTTGCTGACATCAAGGCTTTTGTGTATCCTTCTGGGATTATGATACTACCGCCACCCAGTGGGTGCTCCGGGAACTTATCCTCTATTGTTTATTCACTTTATGTTCCCAAGGTGGTTTCTGTTTATACCTTTCTTTTGTTAAGTTATTTTGATTTTGCACTGTATTATCATATATATGTTTTGGTTTGGATCCTTCCATAATGACTAGACTCACCTGGCCGCTGACAACCCATTGACTGTCTTGAGGGCTCTAACATCTGTGATAGTTTCCTGGAGGGGTTTTGTTTTTGTCTTATGTTTGTAACTTTTATTTTTGGACTTATTTTCTAATAAAAGTATTATGGGGAAAAAAATCTCAAAGGAGTTCTAGGCCCTCCCCTATCTATCCAGAACAATAAATAAAAGCTTTGTCTGGAGCTATGTTTAGACAAGGCAGGAATAATGTGTCCCATATCCCATATTTTCATAGTAAATCAAATATCATAATTTTCCACACTGCTTACTCCAGGTTGGATAATTACATCCTTATACTTAGTGTGGCTATCTACATCTAAAATAAATATGAAATGATTTTTAATGTATTTTTGTCTTTTATTTTGCATTGCAATCACCCATTACATTTCAATAGTAACTCCTTAAGATAACTCTTGCTATGTTTCAAACAAGGGTAAGAAATCCCTTTTTGGTAATCTAATTATATGTCATTTATCCTATCATATCTAAACATATTACATGTGTCTGTGCTATTGACTAGACCCCTGTTATACACAGAAATAATTTAATAGTATTAACTGAGAGGCCTATGTAAGACCTCCTACAGAGTTATTGCTGGCTAAAAGACAATTTTAACTTCACTGGTAAATAACATAATGACAAATCCTTCAGATACATATTAAACATGCCATCAAAAACATACAGAGTATGTCTTCTGCAACAAATGTAGTCTTTCAATTGGGCAGGACATAGGCTGGAAATGCACAAGTTATTTTGCCCCTATGATATTTTCAGCTGCTACCTCATCCGAGTGGGAAGAAATAGGTGATGACTAGGGATGAGCCAAACACCCCCCTGTTCGGTTCGCACCAGAACATGTGAACAGGAAAAAAGTTCGTTCGAACACGCGAACACTGTTAAAGTCTATGGGACACGAACATGAATAATCAAAAGTGCTAATTTTAAAGGCTAATATGCAAGTTATTGTCATAAAAAGTGTTTGGGGACCTGGGTCCTGCCCCAGGGGACATGGATCAATGCAAAAAAAAGTTTTAAAAACGGCCGTTTTTTCAGGAGCAGTGATTTTAATAATGCTTAAAGTCAAACAATAAAAGTGTAATATCCCTAATATCCCTTTAAATTTCGTAGCAGGGGGGTGTCTATAGTATGCCTGTAAAGGGGCGCATGTTTCCCGTGTTTAGAACAGTCTGACAGCAAAATGACATTTGGAAGGAAAAAACACATTTAAAACTACCCGCGGCTATTGCATTGCCGACAATACACATAGAAGTTCATTGATAAAAACGGCATGGGAATTCCCCAAAGGGGAACCCCGAACCAAATTTTAAAAAAAATGACGTGGGAGTCCCCCTAAATTCCATATCAGACCCTTCAGGTCTGGTATGGATTTTAAGGGGAACCCCGCGCCAAAAAAAAACGGCGTGGGGTCCCCCCAAAAATCCATACCAGACCCTTATCCGAGCACGCAACCTGGCAGGCTGCAGGAAAAGAGGGGGGATGAGAGTGTGCCCCCCCTCCTGAACCGTACCAGGCCACATGCCCTCAACATTGGGAGGGTGCTTTGGGGTAGCCTACCAAAACACCTTGTCCCCATGTTGATGAGGACAAGGGCCTGGCCGGTGGTTGTGGGGGTCTGCGGGCGGGGGGGCTTATCGGAATCTGGAAGCCCCCTTTAACAAGGGGACCCCCAGATCCCAGCCCCCCCTGTGTGAAATGGTAAGGGGGTACTTACCCCTACCATTTCACTAAAAAACTGTCAAAAATTTTAAAAATTACAAGAGACAGTTTTTGACAATTCCTTTATTTAAAAGCTTCTTCTTTCTTCTATCTTCCTTCATCTTCTGGTTCTTCTGGTTCTTCTGGCTCTTCTGGTTCTTCCTCCGGCGTTCTCGTCCAGCATCTCCTCCGCGGCGTCTTCTATCTTCTTCTCCTCGGGCCGCTCCGCACCCATGGCATGGGGGGGAGGCTCCCGCTCTTCTCTTCTTCTTTTCTTCTCTTCTTCTCTTCTTCATTTTCTTCTTCGGGCCGCTCCGCACCCATGCTGGCATGGAGGGAGGCTCCCGCTGTGTGACGGCACTCCTCGTCTGACAGCTCTTAAATAACGGGGAGCGGGGCCACCCGGTGACCCCGCCCCCTCTGACACACGGTGACTTGACGGGACTTCCCTGTGACATCACGGGGAATGCCACAGGGAAGTCCCGTCATGTCCCGTGCATCAGACTGTGTCATACTGTGCTCTTACATGAACGGGATTGGGGAAAGGTGGGAGATGAGAAAGGAAGCACTCGAAGCAAGCATTGCCATTATAAGGAAGGAGGGAAAGGATAACACGTTGTGCTCCAGTTACAGACCCATCTCCGTCTTAAACGTTGACACGAAGCTCTTCGCGAAGATTTTAGCAGACAGGTTGAAAAAGATTATAAGCGAGATTATCCATCCGGACCAAGTGGGCTTTGTTCCTGGAAGGGAAGGGAGAGATAACGGTATCAAAACACTGATGGTGGCCCAGATAATGAAGGATAGGGGAACCCCAGGGCTACTCCTGTCGATGGATGCTAAAAAAGCATTTGACAGGGTAGACTGAGGTTCTGGGGTTTCATGTGGAACACCTTGGAAGAGTTTGGCATAGGTAGTAAAATGATGGGTAGGATAAAGGCCTTGTATACCTCCCCAACCGCCAGAGTCAAGATAAATGGCACCCATTCAGATCCTATTGTGCTGCATAACGGCACTAGACAGGGGTGCCCACTTTCCCTGTTGATTTTTGTGATGACGTTGGAACCTCTCTTGGCTAGAATAAGACTTAGCTCGGATATCTGTGGGGTCAAAATTGGGGAAGAAGAATTCAAAATAGCTGCTTTTGCAGATGACGTCATAATGTACGTCACCCGCCCGAGGATTACCCTCCCGAATTTACTCGAGATTGTCAGGAGTTATGGTAGACTATCCAACTTCCGAGTAAATTCAACTAAATCGGAAATTATGGAAGGGGTATAACAGAAAGATGGGGATAAGGCTTATCAAAAATGGCTACCATTTAAATGGGGGGTAAAATAACTCAATTACTTAGGAGTTAAAATAACATCTGTAAAAGAGACATTGTTTCAAGCTAACTACATGTCTCTCCTCAATGATATCGGGGCTGAGTTGAATAGATTTCCGCGTAACCGACTCTCATGGGGAGATAGAAAAAACATACTCAAAATGTCGATCCTCCCCAAAATTTTATACAAAATCCAAATGCTCCCAATTGAAATCCCACAGTGTTTTCTGAACAAACTACACACATTGTTTTCGAAGTTTATATGGAGGGGGAAAAAAACACGAATTAAGTATGCACAATTAGTGAATGATAAGAAGAGGGGGGGTTGGGGGGCACCAGATATTAAAAAATATTACACAGCCATCATTATATCAAGCATGGTAGATTGGGTGAATAATAATAAAGATAAGCAATGGGTGAAAATATAGAATATAATGAGTGGGGCAGATTTGGGTAAAAAAGTATGGATACCACCACAATATAGAAAATTGCACATGAAAACACTAGATATAACTAAACACGCTTTAAACTTATGGGATAAAATACACGATAGGGAGAAGTGGGGATACAATTCACCACTAATCCCGCTTAAAGACACAGACTATTTTCCGCCCGGGAGGGAAGATCTATCGGGGAAATGGATTTTAGGTGAAGTGGTCCAACTTAAAGACATTACAAGGCAGGGTAAGCTGTGTACCTACCAGGAACTAAAAGCCAAAGATAATTGGTCTGTTATGGATAATTGGAAGTACAGGCAGTTGAAGCATTTTGTTGAATCTCTCCCGCAGCCAATAAGGTCGATGGAAGATCTTCGCCCCCTCGAAAAAGTGTGTATGAAGAAAAGTAGGAGGGGAGGAATGTCCAGGATCTATAGAATTTTGACTAGATTAGAAGAAGTGGAATGTCCAGGATTTATCGGGAAATGGGAGGAGAAATTAGGAAAAAAGATCATCGAAAACGAGGTTGGGAGGGTTTTGAGTAGAGTAAATGCCACCTCAGTGAACTATAGGATGGCCGAAATGAATTTCAAAATTTTGGCAAGAATGTATATTACTCCGGATAAGGCGCATAAAATACAGGAAGAAACTTTGCAGTTTTGCTGGAGGGGGTGTAAGGAAATAGGGACAATGGCGCATATATGGTGGTTATGTCCGGTAATGAAAAAATTCTGGGAGGAGATAAGGAGGATTATATATGTGATCACCAATAAGAGGATTCCGGATGACCCCTGGGTGTGTTTGCACCACGGGAGCGATATACCTTCTAAGAAGTACTTGAAAACACTGGTACCGCACCTTCTCAATGCCGCTAAAAGTCTCATTCCCAAATACTGGTTAGATCACAGGAGACCTTCAATGCGGGAGTGGTTCAATAAAATAGAGGAAATTCAATGCCTGGAATACCTGAGATATAGTGAAGGGCTGGAGATGGAGGAGTACGAAGAGACGTGGAGAGACTGGGCAAAGTATAAGTTCTCTTCCCAGGCGGCGGAGGTATGGGACATAGAGCCAGATACAGTAACTTACCCCAATAAAAACCTAAATGTAAAATCGAGTTGGAGATTATACACTTAAACACTCAAATAAGTATCATGAGTAGGAGGAGGATATTAAGTGATCTAGATCAGGACTCCTATGGGATGCGTAGCAGGGGAGGGGAGCGGGGGGGTTTGATGAGGTTAAGTGGGTATGGGGCGGGTTTGGGGGTTTAGGGGCGGGGGGGTGGTGTTCTGGTTTAGGAATATTAGAAATGTAAGTTGTAATCAGTATAATTTGTCATGCGCACGGAACAGAAAAGATAAAATGTAAATATGAGAAAACGCCACAATGATGTGAAAGTATCATGAGATAAGTTTGACTTGAAAGTTGAAATAACTTGCTCCTATGAACCTTACTTGGCTGATGTGGCAAAAAAAAAAAAAAGACTGTCTTGAGGGCTCTAACATCTGTGATAGTTTCCTGGAGGGGTTTTGTTTTGTTCTTATGTTTGTAACTTTTATTTTTGGACTTATTTTCTAATAAAGGTATTATGGGGAAAAAATCTCAAAGGAGTTCTAGGCCCTCCCCTATCTATTCAGAACAATAAATAAAATCTTTGTCTGGAGCTGTGTTTAGACAAGGCAGGAATAATGTGACCCATATCCCATATTTTCATAGTAAATCAAATATTATAATTTTCCACACTGCTTACTCCAGGTTGGATAATTACATCCTTATATTTAGTGTGGCTATCTACATCTAAAATAAATATGAAATGATTTTTAATGTATTTTTGTCTTTTATTTTGCATTGCAATCACCCATTACATTTCAATAGTAAGTCCTTAAGATAACTCTTGCTATGTTTCAAACAAAGGTAAGAAATCCCTTTTTGGTAATCTAATTATATGTAATTTATCCTATCATATCTAAACATATTACGTGTGTCTGTGCTATTGACTAGACCCCTGTTATACACAGAAATAATTTAATAGTATTAACTGAGAGGCCTATGTAAGACCTCCTACAGAGTTATTGCTGGCTAAAAGACAATTTTAACTTCACTGGTAAATAACATAATGACAAATCCTTCAGATACATATTAAACATGCCATCAAAAACATACATAGTATGTCTTCTGCAACAAATTTAGTCTTTCAATTGGGCAGGACATAGGCTGGAAATGCACAAGTTATTTTGCCCCTATGATATTTTCAGCTGCTACCTCATCCGAGTGGGAAGAAATAGGTGATGACCACTGTCTAGAAGTAAAAATGTATTTTTCCTTAGTTCTGTACAACCCCCTGTGCAATAATCATGGAACTACTTGCCAAACATACAGTACTATGAATTGTTTATTTTTATCAAGGTACAAAATGCAAAATGAGGGAACAGAAGAACAATCTAAATCAAATCAATATTTGGTGTGACTACCCTTTGGCTTCAAACAAGCATAAATTCTTCATGGTACACACAGTGTTTGCACACACAGTTTTTTAAGGAACTCAGCAGGTAAGTTGTTCCAAACATCTTGGAGAATGAACCACTGATCTTCTGTGGATGTATGCTGCCTCAAATCCTTGTTTCTTCATGTAATCCCAGACAGACTCGATGATATCGAGCTCAGGGCTCTAAACCATCACTCCTTTATGCTGAAGATAGTTCTAAATTACATTGGCTGTATGTTTAGGGTCATTGACCTGCTGTAAAATACATTTAGGGCCAATTGCATGCCTCCCTGATGGTATGATATGATGGATTACATGAAGAGACAGAGGATTTTGAGGCATCCTATATCCACAGAAGATCTGTGGTTAGTCCTCCAAGATATTTGAAACAACTTACTGTACCTGCTTAGTTCCTTCAAAAACTGTGTGAACAAACACTATGTGTACCTAGAAGAATTGATGCTGGTTTGAAGCCACCAAATATTGATTTGATTTAGATTTTCTTCTGTTCCTTTTCTTTCCTTTTTTATTAATTGATAAAAGTAAACTATTAACACTTCTGTTTATGAAATAATTCTTAATTGACAGCATTTCTTCACACCTGCCTAAACCTTTTGCACAATACTGTATTAAATTGAATCCCAATATATCTAGAATACCCCTGAAAGGAAAGTCCCACAACATTAATCTATTTACATAACAATGTCATCCTGGTGCATACCAACCCTTATGAATCCCTATGTGCTATACAAGATGTTCAATCTAAATTCTATCCTCTCTACTCCAAGAACTTCATAGCCTACAATATTGTGAACTGAGTTGGCAGAGTAGCAACTTTCAAAAGGATCATATTCACCAGATTCACCAGATTGCTCTATTTATTTAGAACAATTATCATTCCTCTACCAGCCTTATTTTTCTCCTCATTACAAATAACAATCAACTCATTTGGTGGCAACCAACCTAGGTGTCCCTTTTCCACCATGACACCACAAATATAATGGAGGGATGGGACTCTTTAACCACCTCAATACAGTGCACTTACACCCCCTTCCTGCCCAGACCATTTTTCAGCTTTCAGCCCTCTCACACTTTGAATGACAATTACAATTTGCGTCCTTATTTTCACACAAATAGAGCTTTCTTTAGGTGGTATTTAATCACTAGTGGGTTTTTTATTTTTTGTGCTATAAATAAAAAAAGACAGTAAATTTTGTGAAAAAAATGCTTTTTTCTTTGTTGCTGTCATAAAATTTTGCTAATTAGTAATTTTTCTTCATAAATTTTGGCCAAAATTTATACTACTACATACTTTGGTAAAAAATAACCCAAATTACTGTATATAATATGGTCTTTGTGAAAGTTATAGAGTCCACAAACTATGGTAAGTAGCATGGTGAGTTTTTTGAAGTTGTAATTTTTTCCCACAATTCTTTGCAAAATAAAGATTTTTTTTCTTCTTACAAAACTATCATATTATCAGGTTATTTCTCACACACAGCATATGCATACAACAAATTTCACCCAAAAATACATTCTGCTACTCTTTCCGAGTATGGCGATACCACATGTGTGAGACTTTTACACAGCCTGGCCAGATACAAAGAACCAACATTGAAGTAGCACCTTCAGGCATTCTATGAGCATAAATGACACATCTCATTTCTCAACCACCTATTACATTTTTGAAGTCCCTGGAGTACCAGGACAATGGAATTGCCCACAAAATGTCCCCATTTTGGAAAGCAAACACCCCAACGGATAATCTATGAGGCATAATGAGTCTTTTGAATGGTTCATTTTTGGAAGTTTTTGGAAAATGTGGAAAAAAAAAGAAAATGCATTTTTTTTTTACACAAAGTTGTCAATTTATAAGATATTTCTAACACATAACATGTATATAGCAAAAATTACTCCCCAAGATATATTCTGCTACTCCTCCTGAGTATGGCGATACCACATGTGTGAGACTTTTACACAGCCTGGCCACATACAGAGGTCCAACATTGAAGTCATCTCATTTCATTCATACCTTTCACACTTTTGAAGCTCCTTGAGCACCAGGACAATGGAATTACCCACAAAATGACCCTATTTTGGAAAGCAAACACCCCAAAGTATATTCTTTGAGGCATGGGCTGCAAATAGGTACTTGGGTACTCTGATGGGTGCAGATAGGTACTCGGGTACTCTGATGGGCTGGTGACAGGTACTCGGGTACTCTGATGGGCTGGTGACAGGTGCTCGGGTACTCTGATGGCCTGGTGACAGGTACCCAAGCAAACACCCCAACATATATTCTATGAGGCATGGGCTGCAAATAGGTACTCGGGTACTCTGATGGGCTACAGATAGGTACTCGGGTACTCTGATGGGCTGGTGACTGGTATTCGGGTACTCTGAAGGGTGGTGACAGGTACTCAGGTACTCGGTACTCATATGAACTGTGACAGGTACTCATATGGACTGTGACAGGTAGTCGGGTACTCAGATAAACTGTGACAGGTACGCAGGTACTCAGATGGACTGTGACAGGTATTTGGGACTGTGACAGGTACTCGGGTGTACTCAGATAGACTGTGACAGGTACTCGGGTACTCAGATGGATTGTGACAGGTACTCGGATACTCAGATGGACTGTGACAGGTACTCGGGTACTTTGATGGGTGGTGACAGGTCCTCTTTATTGGAGGGGGCAATCAGTGTGTGTTGGTGTACACTGTAAGTGGCAATGAGATGTTACCGCAATCTCCTTCTCACACACAAGCGGTGTGTGAGGAGAGAAGAGTCGGTAACATCTTGTTACCGCTCTGTATTTACATTTAGTGATCAGCTGTGAAAGGATCACAGCCGATCACGTGGTTAACAGGCACCGGCCAATGGCTGTTTACCAGCATCAGTGATGAGCTGTGTTCCCGGGAACACGCTGCCACTGACGTGCACACGCAGCGTGCTCGCGAGCATGCGATGTGCAAAGTGGGGCGGTGCCATCTGTGATCGGCCGTGACTTTATCACGGCCGATCACGTGGTATACAGCCATGCCCAATGGCTGTTCATCCCCCTCGGTGGCGAGCAGTGTCTTCGTGACACTCCACCACCGAAGGAACAGGGATGCGTGCACACGATCGTGCACGATCCCTGTTTAAATGGACGGATGTCATATGACGCCCGCCCAGAACAAGAGCCGCGCCGCCTGGACATCATATGATGGCCGGCGGGCGGCAAGCGGTTAATATATATTTCTACAATATAACACTGGATCAAATACAATACATCACAGTGGAACCCTTCTAGTGACAAAATCAGCTATGTCATGTGTCTTAGAATAAGAGGGAGGTGAAGCACCGATCAATCTACATGTAATTCCCACCTCCATTGCGTTTAGCTGGTTAGTGAGCATGGAGGAGGAGGGGGGTAGAATGTAATTTACCATTATGTATTATTTACCATGGGCTGCTCAAATGTGATAGGGAGGAAATGTTCAGCGTAGAAACTCACTAAGCATGTGCAGAGCTGCCAACACTGCTCTGCAAGATCCCTAGCTGCATTGGGGACTTGGACAGCAGGAAGAGACAGAGAACAGAAGGATCAACCAGGTTTTTTGCAGAATTGCAAAATACCAAAAATGAATCTCATAATGACTGAGTGAGTAAAAACAGCAAGTAATACAAAATGCATTCATAGTTTTTTAGGATGTGGGTTTAGTGACCCTTTAACTACTTCTTGTGGCCATTAAACAACTGATTCCCCTCCCACTTTACAATTTCTGTCTATCAGAGCTACCCTCAAAATGTGAGTCCACACTCACCACACTGGACCTACCATTCCAACCCAATTATGTATCGTCTATTACCAGTTGACCTCCTCAAGTTCTTTAACCACTTGCTTACTGGGCACTTAAACCCCCCTCCTGCCCAGACCAATTTTCAGCTTTCAGCGCTCTCACTCTATAATTTTAAATAATAATTTTCCCCCCACAAATAGAGCTTTATTTTGGTGGTATTTGATCACCTCTGTTTTTTTTATTTTTTGTTTTCAAAATTTTCGGTCTTTTTTCATTTTGTTAACAAAATGGTTTATATTTTGTTATAAAATTTTGCAAACAGGTAATTTTTCTCCTTCATTGATGTACGCTGATGAGGCTGCACTGATGGCCACTAATATGAGGCACTGATGGGCACTGATAAGCCACCACTCAGAGGCCACACTGGTGGGCACTGATGAGGTGGCACTGAGAGGCAGCACTGGTGGGCACTGAGAGGCGGCACTGGTGGCCACTGAGAGGTGGCACAGTTGGGTGGCACGGATGGGTGGCACGGATGGGTGGCACTGAAGGGCATTGATAGGTGGCACTGAAGGGCATGGATGGGTGGCACTGATAGCTGCCACTGATGGATGGCACTGATGGGCACTGATGGGTGGCAGTAATGGCACTGGTAGGTGTCACTGACAGCACTGCTAGATGGCATTGATATGGCACTGATTGGCATCACTGGTGGGCATTGATAGGTGGCACTCTTGGGCATTGATAGGTGGCACTGATTGGTGGCACTTATATTCACTGGTGGGCACTGATTGATGGCACTGTGGGCACTGGCAGGCGGTACTGGTTGGCATAGATGAGGCGGCTATGCCTCTTCTTCTTTGGGACCGATGTTCCTTCAACAGAAGCCGGTGAATGGCTTTTTTTGCTCCTCACGCTGTCAGCATGAGGAGAAAAAAAAAGATTACCGAGCTTCTGTTTACATCACGTGATCAGCTGTCATTAGCTGACAGCTGATCACGTGGTAAGGGGCCGGTCCCGGTTTCATAGAAACTGCATGATATCATCATGATAAAACAACCATGGTACTGGAATAAGGTAATAGGGCAGGAGAGATGGCAAAAGTTGATAATGGTGGCAGTCCAGAAGAGGTTACAGTAGCTGATAATGGTGGTAGGCCAGCACAGGTGGCATGAACTCTTAAGTATGACAGTTCAAGAGAGCTGGCAAGAGGTGGGAATGGTGTTAATCCAGTAGAAGTGGCAAGAGCTAGTAATGGTGGTAGGCCTTGAGTGATGGCAGAGCTGGTGATGGCGGCAGTTCAGGAGGAGGGGAAATTAGCTAGTTATGGTGGCAGGCAAGAAAAGGGGGCAAGAATTAGTGATTATGGCAGGCCAGGAGAAGGGACAGTAGCTAGTAATGATGGCAGTGGTAAGAAGAAGTAGAAGGAGCTGATAATGGTGGCAACTGACACCCCCCCGGTTTGGTTTGCACTTGAACTCCCAAACATAGCAAAAGTTCAGACCTAAACTCTGAACCCCTTTGAAGTCTGGGGTCACTCCTAAAATCCATGCCAGACCCTTATCCAAGCAGTCTAGCAGGTCAGGAAAGGGAGGGACGAGTGAGCGCCTGGCAGGCCAGGAAAGCAGGGGAGGAGAGAGCACCCCCCTTTCTGAACCATACCAGGCTACATGCCCTCAACATGGTGGGTGCTTTGGGGTGGGGGGCTTGGCCCCCCCACCCCAAAGCACCATGTCCCCATGTTGATGGGGGCAAGGGCCTCTTCCCAACAAACCTGAGCAGTGGTTGTGGGGGTCTGCGGGCAAGGGGCCCCCTGATCCTACCCCCCTATGTGAATGAGCATGGGGTACATTGTACTCCTACTCATTCATCAAAAAAAAAACATGTCCCCTGATGTAGATCCGCTGCCTACAGCCACCGCTGGACCCGAAAAAACCCTCTCCGCCCGTGAGGAAGGCTGACCGCTGAATGCCTGCTTCGCTGGGTAATAGTTCTTAAATAGGTAAGGGGTGGGGCTGGCGGTGGCATTGGCATCATGATTGACAATAGATAAACATTGGGGGACAACATTTATTTTTTATTTTTTTTTAAAGAATTGTCAAAAACGGTTTGTGTTTTTTTTTCTATTGACACTTTTTTTCGTGAATAAGTAGGGGTACAATGTTAAATGGGTTTCCAGATTCCAATAAGCCCCCGCCCGCAGACTCCTACAACCACTGGCCAGGGTTGTGCGGAAGAGGCCCTTGTCCCCATCAACATGGCAGAGCCCCCCGCTCCAAAGCACCCTTAATGTTGAGGGCATATGGCCTAGTACGGTTCAGCGGGGGGCGCTCGCTCATCCCCTTTTCCTGGCCTGCCAGGCTGCATGCTCGGATAAGGGTCTGATATAGATTTTTGGGGAATTTTTATTTAAAAAAAAAAATTGGCATTGGGTTCCCCTTAAAATCCATACCAGACCCGTTTTTTTTTTTACTTTGTCATATTGCTGTCAATGTTTTTTTTTTGTTCAGCTGTCAGTGGGCAAGCCCATTGACAGCTGATGACTCATCGGTTGTTAAGGATGCAGCGACTAACTTCCTGGCCCTGCTCCATAACAACCAGCTTTTACTGCACCTTGATTGGGCAAAGCTTTGCCTGATCAGGGCTTAGAATACACTGTGCAGCATGCAGTGCATTGTGGTGCGCCCAGCGAGAAAAATCCCGCAGAGTGCCCCACAAATTTGGGTGTTCGCTAAATGGGAAATCAGGCGATGTTCAGACCAAACTTTTGCTTGGCCTGAACCATTCGCCCAACACTAATGACAGTCCAACAGATGTGGAAATAAATGGTAAGGATAACAGGTAAGAGAGGTAGCAGAAGCTGGTAATGGTGCCAGCCCAGCAGAGGCGGCAACAGCTGTTAATTCCAGGAGAGAAGGCAAGAACTGGTATTGGTGGAAGCAACAGGCCAAGAGATGCTGCTAATTGTGTCAGCTCAGTAGAGGTGTCAGGAGCTTGCATTGGTTGCCGGCCAGAGGAGGATTAGCTGGTAATAGTGGAAATGGAAGGCCAATAAAGTTTGCAGCATCTGAAAATGAAGGCAAGTCAGGAAAGGGGTAGAAGCTGGTAATGGTTGCACTTAAGGAGAGGTAGCAGGAGAAGGTAACGGTGGCAGTTCAGGAAAAGTGGCAGGAGTTTGTAATGGTATCAGCCCAGCAGAGCTGACAGGAGTTGGGGATGGTGGCAGGCCAGAAAAGGTGGCAGGAGCTTGTAATAATAACATGCCAAGAGAGGTGACAGGATTTGGTAATGGTGGCAATTAAGGAGAGATGGCAGGAGTTTGTAATGATGACCATTAAGGAGAGGTGGCAGGAGCTGGTAATGGTAACTGTCTGGGAGAAAAGGCATTAGCTGGTGATATGATAACTGGCCAAGAGAGGTGGCAGGATATGGTAATGGTGGCATGCCAGGAAAGATGGCAGGAGCTTGTAATGATAACAGGCCAAGAGAGGTGGCAGAAGTTGGCAATGGTGTCAATCTAGGAGGGGTGGCATGAGAATGTAATGGTGGCACTCCAAGAATGATTGGTGACAAATTATGGTAATAGTGAGGTAGAAAGAGCTGGTAATGGTAACAGTGACAGGACAGGAGAGGTGGTAGAAGCTGGTAATGGTGGCAGGCAAGGATTGGTGGCAGAAGCTGATAAGCTAAGTCTTCCAAAAGAGGAGGCAGGAGCTGGGGATGCTGACAGTTCAGGAGAGGTGGCAGGAGTTGGTTATATTGGCAGTCTAGTCTGCAATCATATGGTTCAGGCACTGCTTATGACTGCTGTCTGCAGCTGGGACTGTCCACTGTAGTTGTAAGAAATGACTTAATTGCTGGAGCAGTCACCACCACCACTAATTCTCCTTTCAGCACTCTGATGATCAAGGAACATTGGCCATGCGAGGGAATCCTGCCACTATGTGAAAAGGTGGTAAAGAGTTTCTTCTGCAGCACTACTTCTAAGTAGCACATTGTTAACCTTTCTGGCATGGTAGCATGAGATCTGCTTTTTTCCACAAATTGCATGCAGCAGAGTCCCCAGGCGCTAAGGATAAGAGTGTCATCAATTATCTCACCCATCCCATGTACAACTCCTGGGGTTTGGCAGAGGTGCACATCCCCCTGAAACTCTATACCCAATTTCCTCCTTCTTACCACTATAACCCCAAGAAGGCAGTAAGCAAAGGATTCTGTTGGCTCTGAAAAAAGGCCTTGCTCTTCCTGTACCTTCAATGCTTGGTTTATTACTCTAAACATTATCACTACACATTACACTACACAGTAAATTATTTGTAATATTGCACAATAGGTTATCTGTAATGTTGCGCATTACAGTGATGTGTATAGCACTGTCAACACAAAATTACTGGACTGTAAATGGTTAGAGCATTTGCAAAGGCATTTTTAAAAATAAAATAATAAACATGTAATATTTACCTGCCCTGTACAATGATATTGCACAGAGTAGTCCCTTACCTCCTCTTCTGGGGTCCCCCGCCAGCACTCTCCACTCCTCCTCTCCAGTGACCCAGAGGAGTCTGCTTCTCATGCCTCCGCAAACTTGTGGTGCATGGGCTCCCACATTCTTCAAAGCCTGTGAAAGGACACGAGAATATGTGACATCAAGAAGGAGGAAAGGGGAAAGTCTCAGAACTCATCTCGTCCCCGCAGAGGGAGCAGAAGATGAAATCTCTTGAGGACACATTAAAGAGGAGTTTAAAGATGCATTTATGTAACGCCTTTCCCGACTCTGGTAGGTTACAGTCTGATGAAAAACATAGTATTGAGGCCTCTGTTGGTCAAGAGAGGAGCAGTGGAGAAGGGGGCCACCTCAGTGATGCCTTTTTTTTTAGTCCTCGGCACCCAGGGCTGTTGGCTTCCACATCCCATCAGCAGTGTCTGTATCATATGGTGGGAGATTGTCTAGGGGCGAAAACAGACATGGAGAGCTTTCCAATTGACGATCCGATGGGTTACTGAGTCATGAGAATAGACCACTGAGCAGAACTTGCCCAATATGTAATTGAGCTGCTGGGCTGCCCTGCATTCAGTGCTGCTGGAGGTTTTGTGACAGATAAGAGAGCCCATCTGTCCACAGACTATGTGGACTGGCTGACATTTATTACAATAAATCAGTCTTGGATTAGCAGAGACCAAAGACCGATTTTTCCACCACTGTTTGACCGGGGCATATCATTTCAATTTTTGACAGCAAGGCCAATTCTTGCTTTCATCAAGAGAACCTCTATAGGGTTACAGTGTGAAGGCACCACAAAAACCCAAGGCCCAATTTTTCGGCAACTGTTATTTCTATCCAAAATCTGCGAAAGAGACACCAGAATGTATTAAAAAATCTCTAATCTTGTTCCAAGTGCACAAAATTGTGGCCTCATCATACAGACTGGCTCCCCAAGCCGCTGTTTATAAAATAAATTTTGAATAGAAGATGTTATTTTTTTTAGATAAATTTCATTATTGCTGCAGCAGGCTCTATACACGGTGATGCATCTATACACGGTACAGATGTGCCACATTACAGGCAGACTAAGGGGACCCCACAGGCACTATATTTAAAGAAATATTTATTTGTATTGTTATTTCTCATTTGTATGGTTTCACTTTAAGCATCAGTAAATCACTGCTCATTTAAAAATTATGTTTTTTACAAACTTTTTTTATTGATACATACTCCCCCAGGGCAGTACCCAGACACCCATAACCATTGTATGCCCAAATACTTGCTTATAGGCCTTCAAAATGGGCACTTTTCATTTTTCCAGTTAGGTCCCATAGAGTTTAATGGGTTTCGGTATTCGGTTCCAAAAGTTTGCGATGTTTGACAGTACTGGTGCAAACCAAGCAGGGGGTCATTCGGCCCATCTATTTCACATCCCTTTTCCCACAAGTCCCTGGTTTCCTGGACATGACTAGGGAAGATATGTTTCTCTGCTTTACTCCTTCAGCAGCTCCAAGTGCCCACACCTGGTGAGGCAGAAGTATCTGGGTAGATGATCAAAAGTTTGCAAAAGGTTCCAAAAGTTTGCGATGTTTGACAGTACTGGTGCAAACCAAGCAGGGGGTCATTCGGCCCATCTATTTCACATCCCTTTTTCCACAAGTCCCTGGTTTCCTGGACATGACTAGGGAAGATGTGTTTCTCTGCTTTACTCCTTCAGCAGCTCCAAGTGCCCACACCTTGTGAGGCAGAAGTATCTGGGCAGATGATCAGAAGCCAGATGAGAGGGCTTCCACTGTCAAAATTGGTGTGTAGGAAGCCAGGTACCTGGTTTCTCCAAATGATCCAGCTACTGTTGGGAGCTCTATCCAATTGCTATCAGAGTACTGCAATTACTGTGGGGTAGGACTTTATTCTCAGCCCTTAATCCCTGTGGATCCAGTAGTGCAGTTGTCTGCAGGGGATGACAGGGACTGGTGTCTCACAGGACCATAGTTAGTCAGACATGCAGATGGATCAGTTCAGGACACATACAGAAATGTGGTCAAAAAACAGGCCAGGGTTAGTACAGGCAACAAGCAGAGGCAACACTGAACTAGTGTGGTGGTGATCAGGAGCACAGTTGTTTGCTGTACTGGTCTGGTGACACTGGGACTTGTGTAGCGGTGATCATGAACACTGTTGCTGGCTTACACTGGTCTTGTGACACTGGGGACTAGTGTGGCAGCAATCAAGAACACTGCTGCTGACTTACACTGGTCTGGTGAAACTGGGACTGGTGTTGTAACAATCAGGGACATCATTGGTGTGATGGTGATAAGAAACACTGTTGCTGGCATACACTGTTCTGCTGACTCTAGGACTGGTGTGGTTGTGATCAGGAAAATTATAGCTGGCTTCACTGGTCTGGTGTGGTGGCAGTAAGGAACACCGGGGTTGATTTACTAACACTGGAGAGTGTACAATCTGGTACAGCTATGCATGGTAGCCAACCAGCTTCTAACTGCTGCTTGGCTAATTAGGCTTTGCCAAAAGAACCTGGAAGCTGATTGGTTTCTATGCAGAGCTGCACCTGATTTTGCACTCCCCAGTTTTAGTAAATCCCCCACTGATCCTAACTACACTGGTCTGGCAACACTGTGACTGGTGTTGAAGTAATTGGGGACATTGACTGGCTGCACATGAGGTTGTGGATGGTAAAACACCACGGTCAAGCTGTGGTTTTACCACCCCTGATCCGCTACCCACTTTATCTGGTGTGCAAGGTATGTACACATGCTGTGCTTCACAGCTGTTAGAGGAGTTCCCTGTACATCTGCTGTTAGCAACCCATTCAAGTGAATAGGGGTGCTTGGGCGGGGTCCAAGGGGTTAAAGCAGGTCAGATCAGATTTTTTTTTAATATAAATAAATAAATGCAGCGTTCGAGTATTAAACATAAGTGTAACGACACCCCGAGTATGAAAGGGGTTAAAGTCGTTTAGGACATTCCATACCCAAACACAAAGGCAGCTACCGAACACTCCAATCAGCCGAACAAGGAACCCATACAAATTATCCACCCCAAAAACGAGACACGGCTCTGTCTTCAGGTTCCAAGCAGGAATGAATCTTTATTCAAAAAACACATGTTATACAGATCCCACTCCAAAGCATTTCCCCCCCACCCTTGGAAAACAGGGCGGGTTAAACTGTCCAATAACAATGGACACACAGGTCAGGTGTGCTTAACTTCTCATCAGTAAACAGTCTTAACAGGGGGGCTGCTGGAAGAATCCCCCCTCCCTCTTTCCTCACAGCAATACACATCCTGTGATCCAAGGCAGACAAACACAATAGAACATTGGAATACAGCCCCACCCCAAAGTAGCACAGCAAACAGTACACATTCTATATACACATATATACAGCATTGAGTCTCTGACTAGCACAGATCATAGTGGGGTTCTCATTCACCTTGTGCCCCTATTAGTGACTCCCATCACAATGGCATACCCAGGGTCCCCAGAGTCTGTGTGTCTTGGGGGACATGGACCTGAATCTAAAGTAACGCCACCTCCAGGGTCCCCAGGCATACAGCTCACAAAGAGTACCGTCCCCCCAAATGCCAGGGACCATAATCGGTTTGCAGGAGGCTGGCATTCAGTCCCCTCCAAAAGCCTCTTTTCCGGCAAGATCTGTCACATTTCTCCCCTTTCGGCAGGAGACTAACACAGGAGGAGACCCCAGACGGGTTGACTCCGAAGTTAGTCAGTAGTTCCAGTCCTCTAATGCTGGTATCCACACCGTACCCCAAACAAATTGTTCCAAACAGATCATTACTTACCCAGCCAACCTCTGCCTCTCTCGGAAAACACGCCCGCCATTGGGGAGAGGCCTGGACTGGCCCTTCTCCCTGTAGTCTTTTCAGCTGCTGGAGAGAAGACAGGGTGACTGGGCTTACGCCATCATGCTGTTGGGGATCTGGGCACGGGTAGTCACTCGGTTGGCTTCAGCGGGGCCTATCGGGGCATAAGCAGAAATGAGGGGGGCCAAATCATTCCCCAGTAGTACATCCGCTGGCAAATCCTTCATCACCCCCACATTCACGTGTCCCGAACCAACCCCCCAATCCAGGTGAACACGGGCAACGGGTAGCCGGAAAATGGTGCCTCCTGCTACCCTTACGACTACAGTGTCCCCGGTGTGTTGGCTCTCTGGGATGAGGTTCTTCCGTAGTAGGGTCATGGTGGCACCAGTATCACGTAGGCCATTGGCTACCTTTCCATTAACCCGGACGGTCTGCCTGTGTTGCTGCCGGTTGTCCTGGTTAGCTGCTTGTACTAGATCAGCCTCGTGCAGGACGCCCCAACGTTCTTCCTCCTCAATGCAGTGAGCCGCAGGCATGGATGTGTGGGGATTCCCCCCTGCTGGCTTTCTCCACGAGTGGGACTGCCTGGCTGGATTCAACGGACAGTCTGGCTTTTTGTGCCCTAGCTGTTTACACCCGAAACACCTGAGGGGTTGTGAGTAGTCCTGAGAGTTGAACCTGGGCTGCCGAGAATAAGTGGCCACTGGAGGTGGTGCTGTAGGGCGGTACAACTGTGGTTTGTAGGCACTAGCCGGAGGGGGTGCCGCTGATCGATAATCCACCCGAGCTGTTGTCTTGACCACATGGTTATCCAGTTTGCGGGCGTCTGTGTATTCGTCCGCCAGGCGAGCTGCTTCAGACAAGGTGCAAGGTTTTCGGTCCCGGACCCACTCTCTGACTTCTGGGGACAGCTTGTCAAAGAAGTGCTCCAGCAGGAACAGCTGCAGCACCTCTTCCCCGGATACTGCTTGGCATCCAGCGACCCAGTGGGATGCCGTGCGGTGTAGGCGGCATGCCCACTCGGCATATGAGTCTCCAGTCTGCTTGCTCGTCTCTCGGAACCGCCTCCGGTATGCCTCCGGTGTGACGGCATACCTGCCCAAAAGTGCTTCTTTTACCAGCCCATAGTTCATAATATCCTTGTCTGGGATGGCCCTGAACGCTTCACTGGCCCGGCCGGACAATTTCCCAGACAAAATGGTAACCCATTCCTCTGTGGGCACCCGGTGTAGGGCACATTGCCGTTCAAAATCTGCAAGGTACCCATCAATCTCCCCTTCTGCTTCATTGAAATTTTTAAAAGCAGCAAAATGTACCTTTCTCCTTTCAGTTGGTGCTGCTGTGACTCCCGCTGCTGCAGCACCTCTTTGCTGTAGCCAATTTGCATCCACAGCCGCTATAACTCGGTCTATGATCTCCGCTGTAGGGTTAGGGCCATAATGTGCCAGTCTTATTTTAACAGCCCGATCAAAACTTGCCTCTTCGGGTGTCCTGTCTGTTATGCTGGGTCTTTCGGCTATGTTGGGTCTTTCGGCTCTATCCATTTCGACTAGTTCTGCGATAATGTCCCTCTTCTTATGGTTGTTGGCCGGTCGGCCCCGGTTCTCCAGTAAGTCCTTGAGGGTAGAGCGCTTTAGCCGTTCATACTGTGCTTCCATTGGCCTGTGTCCTCTTGTAGCTGTCCTTCTGTGCTGTGGGAATGATCCCGCTGCTTGCCACCAGTGTAACGACACCCCGAGTATGAAAGGGGTTAAAGTCGTTTAGGACATTCCATACCCAAACACAAAGGCAGCTACCGAACACTCCAATCAGCCGAACAAGGAACCCATACAAATTATCCACCCCAAAAACGAGACACGGCTCTGTCTTCAGGTTCCAAGCAGGAATGAATCTTTATTCAAAAAACACATGTTATACAGATCCCACTCCAAAGCATTTCCCCCCCACCCTTGGAAAACAGGGCGGGTTAAACTGTCCAATAACAATGGACACACAGGTCAGGTGTGCTTAACTTCTTATCAGTAAACAGTCTTTACAGGGGGGCTGCTGGAAGAATCCCCCCTCCCTCTTTCCTCACAGCAATACACATCCTGTGATCCAAGGCAGACAAACACAATAGAACATTGGAATACAGCCCCACCCCAAAGTAGCACAGCAAACAGTACACATTCTATATACACATATATACAGCATTGAGTCTCTGACTAGCACAGATCATAGTGGGGTTCTCATTCACCTTGTGCCCCTATTAGTGACTCCCATCACAATGGCATACCCAGGGTCCCCAGAGTCTGTGTGTCTTGGGGGACATGGACCTGAATCTAAAGTAACGCCACCTCCAGGGTCCCCAGGCATACAGCTCACAAAGAGCACCGTCCCCCCAAATGCCAGGGACCATAATCGGTTTGCAGGAGGCTGGCATTCAGTCCCCTCCAAAAGCCTCTTTTCCGGCAAGGTCTGTCACAATAAGTGAAGTCCATAACAATCGAAGATGGAATGTTCATAGGTAAGGATCCAGTCAGCATAGTTTCACATGACAAGTGCTGATGAAAATCCGCCACCAATAGCAGTGACACACACTGACCCTTACCGTAAATGATGTACTACTTAGCCAAAAACAGTCAAACAAACGTTTATGTAGTGTCCAACTTCAAATTGCCACATTCATAGGATCTCCTGATAACCATAATCCTTAGGCTGTAACGCACTCCATCAAGGACAGGACCTCAGATCACAAATGTAATGGAGACAGGCAAAAGGAACACCTCATTGCGCAGTATTACTGACCAAAGCAATTATTATAAAAAGATTCATAATACTCACAAACATCGTAGGTAAAATTGCATGTAAAATCATGTATCAGTCCATAACAATCCAAGACGAACAGGAATGTTTCCAACCAACAAAACGGCCGACTGCCAGATGTGGCGACATCACATAACCAAACTCCTCCCGATGCATTTCATCATCATAGATGTCATCAGGGATTTGATCACCTATGTGTTAGTCGCCATTTATATATAGTAGAGGCCGGAAATGTGGGTAATCAGAGAAAACTGCGTTTCAGAATAAAACCGGAAATTATGCAGTTGTGTTCCAAAAACCAGAAGTCAGTATCGCTTCAAACCTCCGGAACCAACAGGACAGAGGGAACCGGAAGTGAAGCAAATGCATTCCAAAGGCAGGAAATAACTTAATCACCAAAGCCAAATGTAATATCAAAATGAGCTAATGTTAACCTTCTGTTCATACTGTGATGGATCATGATGACTGTATAAGCAATCATTTTTACACTGGCTTCATTCATGTAGCCAATGAATACTATTGTGATCACTGTGGTTGGCCACAGTGATCACATGGTACAGGGCACTGTGATTGCCCGTGTATCATGTGATCACTGTGACCAATCACGGAGATCACAGTAGTAAACAATGGCATCAATGTTTGAAAGCAATGAATGAAAGCCATTATTTAATACTGTTAATGTGGTGCTTGTGATCAGGCACATCGATCACATGGTACAGGACCAATCTCAATGTACCCTGTGATCTGTGATCCGCTGTGTCTAGTGGACACAGCAATTAGGGATCATGCTACTGTGCAGCCCCCATGCTGCACAAGATCGGCCAAAACAAGAGGACATACAGGAATGGTGCTAGTCCCACCTAGCTATTTATAAATAGTGGCCTGGTGGGAAGTTGTTGAAAGGCTAAGTCCACCTTTTGCAAAAAAAATAATGATAATAAAAAATGCGCTGTATGATATCGGGGTCATTAAACTCAAGTGGTGCATGCAGTTTCAGGAAAATGTGTTAGTCCAGGCTGCATTTTAAGGGCACGGTTGCCCACTTTTATTTAAAGGAAACAAAGTTCAAAGAAAATAACAACAATTTCCCTTGCAGGAGGTTCCACCATTACTGTATAGTTCAACATTCAGCCTCCTGGCTTACTCACTTGCAGCACTGCTGCTTCAGACCTTGCTCCTAGGCCTTTGGGTTGCTCCTCAGAGCGTATGCTCACGCTGCCAGCTGCAGCCTCCCTCTCCTAGGAAAAAATGGGTGTCCTCCTGACACTCATACACAGACGTCATGTCTGTAGGGCAGATTCCTCCTGACTCCTCTGCCAGACTTCCTGTCTGCTGGTGGAGCTGTCTTCAAGTGGGAGCTCTGAGCTGTAATCCGGGAAGAATATAAACCAAGCCCACAGGTGTGCAATCAGCATGCCTATCTTTGTAAAAACCAGGCTGAAAATGCTAATATACACAATGAAATTGGGTCGCCTCTCCACAGCACATATATTTGTAGTAAAAATATAAATGTGTTTATTTATTGTTAATATTTTTTTTTTTCAAATGACCCTGCAAAATATTGCAACCTTGCTCAGTGAATCTCTGGTGCAATACCAGGCTCCTGCAGACTCTTCTGTCAGCTTCCTGTCCAGAGGTATGGGCTTTCAGTTAGAGGGCTGCAGTAAATGTCAATGAATTATGAAAATGGTGATCACCGCACTCACACCAATTCTAAATCTGACCACTACTGCGGGGAAGAAGAACTCACACATGCTGTCAAAGGGGGAATTTTTTTTTGGGTGGGGGAGGCTCTTGGCACCATGAGTGTAACATGTAATATGGTCTTAAAGGTAGACTTAGGCTTTAAAGAAATACACAACTGCAGAAAATGTGTTTTTATTTTTTATTTGCCTGCAATTCAGGTTTAGGATAAATCAGTGTTCACTCATGCTCTCAATGCCCTAATAAAGAGGACGTTGAATTATGCAAATCCTAAATATATTCCTGAAGTTCACTACTATGGACAACTTCACTGGCTGACATGGAGTTGTGGTTAGAGGGGATATGACAGAGTTTTGAAATTGCTATTGGCATAACTGGTGGTCTAATATCGAGCCCTGGACCTAGAGTAGGCATTCATTTTCAGTAGGTTCTTTAGTCCTCTTACCCAGTGTGTTTCTGCAAAAACAGCAGCTGACACTCTTTAATATTACTTTGGATCTTCAGCCTAACCAGGCTGAAAACATATACCATTATCTCCTCTTAAATGTCTTTTTCTACATGCCATACATTGAAATTCTGGACTGCACATATGAAATAGGCTTAGCTGTTAACTGGCTGTTTTATAGGTGACTTGAGACACTCATATTACTCCCTCTAGGCAGGTAATAGGAGAATGATCTTCACAAATAATAGTTCCATTCATTTAGGCATGTGAACATCTAAACTACAGGGAGTGCAAGTTCCCTTAGTCAATGAACTGTTGTTTGATAAGGATATATCTTTCAGTGAAAGATGATTATAAGATATGCCCCTCAGAACACCCGTTTTGCATTAAATTTCAAGATTACTGCAAAATGAGTGCCTTGCTAACACATTTTTATTTTTGATAGAGACCTTAATTCTTACCCATGAAAGGAGTTTTCATCTGACTGTATAATGCTCTAGAGTTCAATTTTAATTTATTTAACTAGATAATTAAATATTGTTGCATAATGTAAATATACATCTCCAACCATATAAAGAAGACACATACAATCTAATTCAGTTTAATGTAAGCAAGAAATAGTAAGAAATACAGTGAATACATTGATTTGCCTGATTTGAGATTAATCAGGATCAGTTCCATTCCCTGAATGAAATCTGAAAATTTTGATGAGTTGAGCCAAAAGTAGATAATGGACAAAGACATATGCTAGTAAACACATTACTATGTTTCAAGAAAGGTTTTCCTACAAATTTAAAGCATTCTGTTCCATCACGCATATTAATTTGCAGTGAAAAACAATCACCTTGCATCGTCTCAGGCAAATTCAGGTTTCTTTGTTCTATTTATTAAAAAAGAATTAACCACTTCCCGCCCGGCCGTCATTTTGCTATAGGTGGTTCAGTTATCCTGAGGATAAGAGCCGGCGTGCGCTCGCGGGTCTGACACACCGCAACACCGATCTCGGTAAGAAGCCTCTGGTGGAGGCTCTTTACCACGTGATCAGCCATGTACAATCACGGCTGATCACAGTGTTAACAGGAAAAGCCATTCATCAGCTTTTCCTCACTTGCGTCTGACAAACATGTGTAGAGGAGAGCCGATCAGCTGCTCTCCTGACAGGGGGGTTTGCGCCGATTGATTGTCAGCGCAGCCCCCGCGGATGTCCACAGAGGACCAACAGGGATGCTGCCAGGACCACCAGGGATGCTGATCATGGATGGCCACCAGGTATGCCACCCTGGACCAACAGGGATGCCAGTCAGTGCCCAGACATGATGCCAATCAGTGCCCAGACATGATGCCAATCAGTGCCCATCAGCAATGCCTGCCAATGCCATCAGTGATACCTATCAGTGCCATCCATCAGTGCCAACTATCAGTGCCCATCAGTGCCCATCAGTGCAGCCTATCAGTGCCACCCATGAGTACCCATCAGTGCATCCTTTCAGTGCCCATCAGTGCCACCTATGAGTGCCCATTAGTGCCCTCTATTAATGCCCATCAGTGCTGCATATCAGTGCCGCCTATCAGTGCCCATCATCAGTGCCCATCAGTGCCACCTCATCAGTGCCACCTCATCAGTGCTGCCTTATCAGTTCCTGACAGTGCAGCCTCATCAGTGCCCATCAAGGAGAAAACTTAACTATTTACAACATTTTATAACAGAAACAATTTTAGGTCTTTTTTTATTTGTTTAGCAAAAAAAAAAAAAAAAAAAAGCAACGCAGAGGTGATCAAATACCACCAAAAGAAAGCTCTATTTGTGGGAACTCTCTTCAATCATTTATTCAATCACTTGCTCATTCATGTCTTTATGGACCTTGCTTTATGCACTGGTGTGCAGTCATGTTGGAACAGGAAGGGGCCATCCCCAAACTGTTCCCACAAAGTTGTGAGCATAAAATTGTCCAAAGTGTCTTGGTATGCTGACACCTTAAAAGTTCCCTTCACTGGAACTAAGGGGTCCTGACATCTACCTGATAGAACACCTTTGGGATCAATTAGGGCGGAGACTGTAAGCCAGGCTTTCTCATCCAACATCAGTGCCTGACCTCACAAATACACTTCTGAAAGAATGGTCAAACATTCCCATAGACACACTTCTAAACCTTCTCAACAACCTTCCCAGAAGCATTAAAGCTGTTATAGCTGCAAAGGGTGGGCCAACTCATTATTGAACCCTACGGATTATGACTAGGATGTCATTAAAGTTTATGTGCGTGTAAAGGCAGGCAATCCAACACTTTTGGCAATATAGTGTATCTACAAGTCATGCATTTTCCCATGGGATCAAGGCTTCAAACTCCGCTCAAACTTTCACACCATACAAAAATGCCTTAGAGAACCCCACTCACCTGGTCTAATCTCCTTACTCTGGTCTATGTTAATCTATAAATTGACCCCAGACCCAGTCCTTTTCACCCATAAATGGGGGCTGGACTTTACTACCATTGAAGTAAATGAATGACAACAAATATGTATAACAATCAAAGCTCTCTGAATATAACTACCATTGGAACTTACAATAAGGTGATCTCCATCTGATATTACTTCCCTGACAGGCTTATGCTGTCTGAACATCAGTAATTATCAGTTCAGACTATTCTTGAACACCTTAACTGCAACTAAACAAACAATCACTAGGGCATGGAAAAGCAAAAAATGTTACCAAGGTTCAAAAGAGATTAACTTAAGCCATAAAACATGAAAACATTGAAGCTACCCTGGCAGACAGAGTACCAACAGACTTTGACACAAGTCTTTTGAAACCATTTTTTTCTGATACGGCAGGCACTTTGGACCACAAACTATCACAAGAGATAATCCCTCTCATATTGCCCACACCAGTGTTCCCAGCACCCTTGGTAGAAAAATGGTTCCCTTTCTCCTGAGCAAGGAAAAGGAAGTGTTAACTTGGTATGCATTACTTCACCTGCTAACAAACACAGTTAAAGTGTTTGTTACCCCAACATTTAAATAGTACTTATATGTGCCTGCTGTACCATATGCTTGTATGAAAAAAAGTATTCTGTTCTCTTTGTATTGCTTCCTTTGTGTGAAATCCCTGGTGTTCCTGTCAGTCACCCTGCTTTCCTATTTTAAACTGACTACACCAGGCATAGAAGCACATCCTTCCGAGCATGGTCAGCTCTCTAACTATTCTGGGAACTCAGCCTGCTCTCTTCTAATGAGATTTGTCCTGACATGCTCCCCCCCTACATAGCCAAGGATTTACCCACTTCCTGACCAGGCCATTTTTTGCGATTTTGTTCATAGCCAAAATCTCATTAACTTGAGAAAGGAGCACGCATTGTGCACATACTTCCAGTGCACATGCTCCGAAACACGTTGTGAGCACACCGGTGACACCTTCTTGCCCAGCGCTGCATTCCAGCCTTCTCCATCGGACCTCAGCTGCGCTCCAACCCTCGGTTTGGATCTCGCTCAAACGCCACAGTATCCTGCTGGACAGGACATCCAATTCCACCTGAATATGGGAAAAACAGGCACAGCATGGATGGTTGATAGCAAGGCTCACCGGACCCAAATGTGTCTACACACAGTAACCTCAATTTGAGTTTTTAATGCACCTTCTTTTTTAAATATTGCAGCCCATACTCAGAGGCTCATGTTTCTCTTTCTCTCTCTCTCTCTCTGCATGTCTGGAGTTTGCTTCCACTTCCCCTGCAATGCTTTCCCTGACTAAGGATGAGCTCAGGCGTGTTCGCACAGCCCACGTGCAGAGCCCGCCAGGAAGTCGGCCCTGCGCTGCGCTGATCACAGGCAATGAGACATTTCCTGATCTCTGCAGCAGGAAATGTCTCACTGCCTGTGATTAGTGCAGCGCAGTGCTGACTTCCTGGTGGGCTCTGCACGTGGGGTGTGCGAACACGCCAGAGCTCATCCTTAGCCCTGACACATTGGACCGATCCATTACATAGAGCTGTTAAGCTCAAAGGACTTTCTATGGACTGAGTTATATATATTTTTACACCCATTAGGATACGCCACTACCCCATGTATTCAGCATTTTTTGCGATACGGCGATATACGGCACTGTGTCGCTTTAACTGACAATTGTGCAGTCGTGGAATGCTGTACCCAAACAAAATTGATTTATTTTTTTCCCACAAATAGAGCTTTCTTTTGGTGGTATTTGATCACCTTTGCAGTTTTTATTTTTTTGCGCTATAAACAAAAAAAGGGCGACAATATTTTAACAAAAACCTATATTTTTTACTTTTTGCTATAATAAATTTTCCCCCCAAAAAATGTAAAAAAAAAGAAATGTCTTCCTCAGTTTAAGCCAATATGTATTCTTCTACATATTTTTGGTAAAAAAAAATCCCAAATAGTGTGTATTGATTGGTTTGCGCAAAAGTTATTGCTTCTAGAAAATAGGGGATAGATTTATGGCATTTTCATTATATTATTTTTTTTACTAGTAATGGTGGTGATCTGTGATTTTTAGCGGGACTGCGACATTACTTTTGTGGGACCATTTATACAGCGATTAGTGCTATAAAAATGCACTTATTACAGTATAAATTACACTGGCAGGGAAGGGATTAACACCAGGGGGCGATCAAAGGGTTAAATGTTCCCTAGGGAGGTGCTTTCTAAATGTGGGGGGAGTGGACTAACAGGGAGTAGAGAGAGATTACTGTTCCTAATCACTAGGAACAGACAATCTCACTCTACTCCTCTGACAGCATGGGGATCTGCTTTGTTTACACTGGAAGATCACTATTCTGCCTCTCTGTGGAGTGATCACGGGTGGTTGGCGAACATCGAGTCCGCGGCACCTGCTGGTTGGCTCCCCCACTAGGGGATGGGCACGCGCAAAGTACAATGACAGTGCTTCATGCAGCTGAGCCAACCTACCGCAGTATAACTGTGGCAACTGGTCGGCAAGTGGTTAATGGTCTTAAAACTAGAAGATGTTCAGTATTACTGCTTCACTGCTTAAGCATTCTGCCTATATGGGCAATCTGATAAGTTACATCACACAATGAATGATCAATTCATACACTTATTTATACCCACTACAGATTCCTCTGCTAATATCTTTTGACTAGTTTACACTAAAATAATAAGCTTTGTTATGCTATGAAACATAACAAGATTAGTGACTCCATTTATGTTCTAGTCAATAGATTTGAAACATCCTTTGCTTCCTTTAAAATTAGAAGCATAGGTATAATTTACCACTGCTATATCTTAATACGCACATAAATAGGCAAAATACATCCTACTACAAGTAGATGTACTGTTTGTGTGAAGAGCATAAGAATTTGGCATATACTGTATACAAGTGGGGGAAATTATTATAAATTGAGTTGCATGTCAGTGAGTAAAATAAATATTTGATCCCCTACCAACCAACAATAATTCTGGCTCCCAAGGACTGACTAAAGTATGTGTTCATGTGGTATGATGAAGAAAAGGTTGCGGCACTTCCAGCATAAAATTATTATTTTATTGAAATTCCATTAAAAAGGAGGACATGACATGACATGCAGCCAGCTCAAAAAGTTCAGGAAAAGCATTTCACACACCTGTGCTTAGTCATTGCTCATGTGGTACACAGATTAGTCCTGTAAATTTAAGAAGGTGCTCCTAATGACAACTCGTTATGTGTATAAAAGACACCTGTCCACAGAATCTCTTTCTTCCATTCAACCCCACCATCATGGGCAAGACTAAAAAGCTGTCAAAGGACATCAGGGACAAGATTGTAAACCTGTACAAGGCTGGAATGGGCTACAAGACCATCAGCAAGAAGCTTGGTGAGAAGGAGACAACTGTAATGCCCCGTACACACGATCGGACATTCCGACAACAAAACCATGGATTTTTTTTTCCCGATGGATGTTGGCTCAAACTTGTCTTGCATACACACGGTCACACAAATGTTGTTCGAAATTCCAATTGCGAAGAACGCGGTGACGTACAATACGTACTACGGCACTATAAAAAGGAAGTTCAATAGCCAGTGCTCCACCCTTTGGGCTCCTTCTGATAATCTCGTATTTATCTCATGTTAGAAGAAGTTTGGTGAGAGACGATTCACGCTTTTCAGCCTCGTGCTTTTCAGTTAATTACTGCTCTTCAGTTTGTGCTTGTGGGTTAGTATATGTTCTTCAGTGCGTGTTGTCAGTTCGTTACTGTCTTCAGCGCGTTCTATTTAATAGTTTGTATCTGTTTTTCAGTGTGTTCTTGTCCGCTCGTTTCTGATTTTCAGCTTGCTCTTCTCAGGCCTTTCTGATTTTCAGTGCGTTCTGTTAGTTCGTTCTGACCAGCCGACCATTTTCTAGCCATGTTGCGGGTACGTTCTTGCTTTGTCCCAAGTCCAGTCCATGAACAGGGCAAGGAGGAGTTCATAGACGAAGAATTGGTTGCTCCAGCGTGACCAATTCTCTCACATGCCTTTGCTGCGGGAGATCTGGGAGAATAATCCTGATAATTTCAGGAATTATCTCCGGATGATGGACCCCGTTTTTCACCGTCTGTTGGCTTTGCTGTCCCCTTATGTTACGAAGCAGGACACCTGCATGCGGCAAGCCATCACACCCGAGCAAAGACTCGTCGCCATATTGCGGTACTTGGCAACCAGGAGAAGTTTGCAGAACATCAAGTTCTCGACTGGCATCTCCCCCCAGGCTCTGGGAATCATTATTCTAGAGACCTGTTCTGCCATCATTCAGGTCCTGCCGAAGGACTATATTAAGGTAAGTTTTCTCCTTTAACATCACATTCTATGTATTTATTGTTTGCTAATGTATTGTATTTAATTCATCATTCCATAATTACCATGATTGTAATATGCTGTGAATGTCCTCTTTGTCCTCATGCATGCTGGAAGCTTTTAAAGTTCCTTTTTTGTCCTTCATGCATATTTGCCTTCACTAACCTCCCCAGCATGCTATCCTGGGCCCATACATACCTAGCCTAATAACTTAACAATGTATTTTGTCAGCTCCATTGTAGTGCTTACATCCCCTAAAATGTGTCCAAATGTTATTTTTGTCCTTAAATTTATGCATAGTGCCAGATGTCAGATGTCGGATGGTGGAGTCATCGCCCAGATGGAGTTCTTCAGACGTCTCCAGAATGGTGGCTGTGGCTTGCCACCTCTGGAAGACAATGTGGCTGGTCTCCCGTTTGTGTTTGTCACTGATGAAGCAATGGGCTAGGTGACCATCTGATGTGGCCATTCCCCATGGACCAGAGGGGTTTTAATTACCGGCTGGCCAGAGCCAGAAGAGTGGTGAAGAATGCGTTTGGAGTAATGGTCAGCCAGTTCTGCCTATTTCTCACAGCGATCAACATGGCGGAATATAAACTGAATCATATTGTCCTTGCATGGTGCATACTCCATAATTTCCTATTTTAGGAATGGAGGGATGGAGGCACACTGTGTATATGTGCCTCATTCAAAGTCCCAAAACTTCCCCCTCTTCTTTTTCATATTTAGGGATGGAGGTCTATGGACAGGGTTGGCAAAGTTCCCCTGCCACCCATCTGTGATTGTCAAGCCCTGGATGGTTATACACCATGTCCAGGTCTTGTCATAACCTCAGGACACATTCACTTTGTGTCCATGAGATGATGCAGCTCCCTTTATGATATACACTAACATTCTGGGATTGAGATGTGACTTTCAGCTACCCAGGTCCGCCTTACTGTCTAAAGTCCGGGAGCTGCGATGCGCTCTGGGTGCCCCCCCCGGGGGGGTGGGCGGGTGCCCACAGCGCAATGGCACCACGCCTTCTACTCCACATGTGACGGCGCAATCCAGCGTCATGACACGCAGTAGTTTCTTTCCATCTTAGCCGGCCAGCCGGGAAACATGGGCGTCCTCAGTGGGCGGTCCTTTTCACCTATGTTGGAGCCCCTCCCTGCATCTGCCGTGCCTACGTGATGCTGGTGCGTATCAGCGTGCACGTGTGCGGATCGTCTATATCTGGCCTTCCCCCTACACAGTTTGGGTGCCTAGACTGAAGATTTCACTCCCCATTACAGGACTTGGTCCACTTTTCTGCCTGGGACAGATGTAAAAAATTGTCAGGTCATTCCACTCACCACCATGCTAGCCAGCCATTCCTTTCTACCAATTGGTTCTGGCATACTGGGATTGTCGGTCTTTCTCTGACCCCCTTTCATACTATTTTTTATGGCTATCTGGTTGTGGTCTATTCCTGCTTGTTTCCATTACACCTTCTTACTGAATGTCAATTACTTTCCACCTATCCTATCAGTATACCGTGATACACTGATTATTCATCCTCTTGTCTTAGATTCTTCCCGGCAGTTCTTACTGGCACAACACCATGTTTCACCATGCAATCTGGCAACCCGTTATCTGTGTGTGTGGGGGTGGCTTGTGTGTATGCCCACTCTGCCGCAGCTCTGCCTCGTTACCTCAGCTCCCAGAAAAGACTACCATTCCGGCCCTGGCTTTTTGCTTTTTACACCTTCCAGCTCTAAAACCATAATAGTACACAGGGTGGGCTTATTTGCCTTTCCCTGTTTATCAGTTACCATTAGATTAATTATATCTCACTACACTTTATACTCTACAGCATCAGACCCTGATGAGTGGTTTACACGAAACGCGTCGGAAAATTTGATGATGCAGACCCATATTCATACTACACCATCAACCAAGAACATGTTTCATATCTTTTTCAATCATGGTTTTACTGTGGTCTTTTTAATATATATTGTCACTTCCCTCGCCTATGCTGCTGTAATGTATATACATGAATTCATTGAATGTATTTAATTATCAGTTGTGACCACCATGTGGTGCCAAGTCGTTATATGTTTAATGTACCCTTGATGCCTATGTTGCATACACACATTATTATATTATGGGTGTGTGAACAATTATGGATTGATATTCACTACAATGTCTCTCCTCAAGTGTAATTGTTATGTTTTATACATTTTTTAATTTCAATAAATATGCATTTTTTCATCAACTTACTCCCACGATGCCCATGACCTCATTCAAAGTCCCAACTCTCCTGTTTTTTATCTTTGTACCAGGGATGGAGGCACACTGTGTATATGTGCCTCATTCAAAGTCCCAAAACTTCCCCCTCTTCTTTTTCATAATTTTCTAAGGAAAAATGCAACAAATTATGTGACCTCAGTTGGGACTGAGGCCGGCTTTCAAAATACAACAACCTTGACGGCTCTTGAAGCTGGTCGTCCTGGCTTGCCCCGTCAAAGCGCCCATGAAGTAAGATAAAAGTACATAGAGTACTTTGCAGGTAGGGGGGCCATTGCTATGCCAGACAATGTGTAAAACACTTTTTAAATACATTTTTTTGGTATAAACTGAACTAATATTTCATTTGATTTATTGCTTGTGTGTCTTTTAGCTGTCTCCTAGGTTATCCAATGGCCTTTTATTTTTGGCCATTTTCTTCAATAGTGCAAACCTAATTTATTTGATACTTGAGGTGACAATCTCTTCTTCAGTTAACTATTATGTTGTGGGTCTGCTACACACACACATTGTTTTAGTTGTTAATGTATGTAATGCATTAATGATAAAAATAATCATCTTTTTCAGCTCCATGAATTGATTGCTTTGAGTCCCTAAAATGGCCTGATTGGGGCAATTTTTAGAGCACTGAAGTGCACTTGTAGTGCAAAGTGTATTTGCCTTTAGTAAATACCCCCATTGTCACTGTAACTACAACAACTTACTCCAAAAACTGGTATTGAGCATTAAAAGAAGAAGCCACACATTGTTGAGTATAAAACATTTTACTCTGTGCACATTCACATGTGCGTTAGAAAAGGGTTTTTTAACAAACCAACATCTTTGGTGTATAACATTTATGTGTGACATTATATAGCCTTTTTTGTTTAAACAGGCATGTTTAATACCATACAACATAAACAACTCAGGAACTTACAAAGTTCAACTTTGATAAATTGAAGGCAATATGTGACATTATAATAACGGGACTCAGGTGCGCTACTAGTGTCTATCCCACCCAAATATGAAAATGAATTGGTGGCCAAAAAATGAATACATGTTTAAAAACAATTGAACACAAGTGAGTGATTAACGTGACAAAGTCCCCTTGAGCAATGGGTGGTGGAAAAACAATTCAAACAGTCCTATAACTTCAAATAGGTGCTTTTCATAGGAAAACATTCTTTTAGAAGGTGCTATAATCCTAGGATATAATAAAAAAAAGGGCGGCCGCTTACCAGATGCGTGGGACCCCTATTACGGGGGTCTAACAGGCTCAGATACAGTAAATCTTGCAGGCGGGGACGGCTGAAGAGATTCCCACAAACTCAGATATCCATCTGCCTCTGAACTTCCCCTGGCATAGGCGATATCCCGCTGACTGAAAACAGCTGATCTGTGCTGAAACAGCTGATCGGAGGAGCAGCTGATCTGTGTGTTCAAACCGCAATCTTTCTCCTGCACTGTGGAATCAGAGGAGCTGGCCGGCTTGGTTCCGCATGTATAAGAGGGGATTAGAAGAAAAAAGCCTCCATGGTGCAGTAAATTAAAACTTCTTTTATTTAAAAACCACGGTCAGCATCAAAATTTTTGGCAGAAAATCAAAACAGAACAGATGCTGGAGCAGTGTTTTCTATTGAGGCTAGACTGCTACTGTGTGGTGACGTCAGGCTTCATAGGTCCACCCTACGCTGGCGTTTCTCCATAAGAGGCATCGGCTGGGAAAGGAGGCATTATGTGACATTAGTATGTCACCCCTGTAAAAGCTAAATTTTGAAGATGCGCACAAATTGGGAGTAAAAAATGTGGATTTCCCTCCTAAACTCATGCCCAATGTTAACATGTGCTAGCTCCCATCATGGGGGATCAATGGACGTGTTTCAGGGGTGCAACCCCTTCCTCTCATCTACTTTAATTGCGAGGGGTTGCACCCACAAAACGCGTACATTGATATCCCGTGATGGCAGATAGCACATGTTGACACACTGTGTGCATCTTCAAAATTTGGCTTTCAAATTACTTTAAAACTTTTAGTAAAACTTTAGTAAAAATAAAAAAATATAACAACAATCTGTTAATTTTTTTTGTGTTTTAGATTCTGCCTAAAACATCAATGATGTTGTTGAGTCTTTTTTCAACATCACTGATGTTTTCCTTGACCTTCTCTAATTCCCGATTGCACACCATTATCTCCCCAATGAGTATCTGTGCACTTGCACTGTTGAAATGAGTTTCTTCTTCCACAACATCCACATCATCTAAAATTAAAAAAACACACCATGTATTATAAATATGCATGCATACATATATTACCTGAAGCTGTGGTCTCAGACACTGACCTGTTGTGGTCACTATTTCGCCCAATTCATGAACCTCTCCTCCCTCCACATCTTCTTCAGGGTGTGTGGGGATTTCCCCTTCTTCTGAAGTAGTGGGGTTCCCGGTGTCCTCATATGTCCAGATTCTTTTCTGCCCATGTGAATAAAAAAAAGGTATACTTAGCAAACAGATATTTGAGGCAAGAAATAGTAATATGAAACATTGCTTGGAAATGTTGTACAATTGTCTGTTTTGGCAGTTGCAAGCTGAAGACATGATTTTTTCACTTTCTTAAAGCTGGAATACTTACCTTTTTTGTAATGTATCACACATGGAGATACTCCTAGACTCCACTAAAGCGCCTGTGTGGGACACCCTAAAAAGGGTGTTCTGGTGTCCCACACTAGTGCTCCTGCATCCAGATGTGTAAACAGCTGCTGAATGTCCTCTCCTTACACTGAATCAAATTTGCATTTCATTCTAGTTACAAACCCATCTAGACAACAATGTACTAAACTTCTTTTAATACAAATAGGAATGAACAAATGTAGTTAACCTGCATCTGCCAAAAATATTATATTAGTGGTCGAACAAACGATGTTTACTACAAATGATTACTGTCCCCACGAATCTGAAACTTGCCATTTTAAATGCCATTTTAAACTGTAGAACAATAAAGAAAAGCACATGGAGCAGCATGCAAGTAATAATAATAATAGGAAAACAGGACAAATACTTACTTTTTAGAAGCAGTTTCCTCATCCTTCTGTACTGATCATACTCCCTCAATTTCAGGTCTGACCAGCATTTCCTCAATTACCTTGGATCATCGTACCCCAAAATTCCTGTGCAGACTTCTCACAACTTTAGGCATGATCTTGGCCTTTCTCACATTTGGGTTTGGGTACGGTCCATACTTCCCATCATAGTCGGCCCTCTTCAAGATGTCCACCATCTCCACCATCTCTACAAAGGACATATTTGAGGCCTTAAATCTCGTCCTGGATCGGAACATTTCTGGCTCCGGGCTTTCCTCGTCATTGCTGCTATTATTATGCACCTGTTGTCTCTTCGCCATGTGCTTTCCCATTGTGCCAAAAGAGAAGGGGCGGGGAATACACTAGAAAAAAGGTCAGGGCGGAGTTTCACACATGCGTAGTGTAGATAAAGCATAACACGCATGCATCGTACGTACGATCTGTGAGCGGAGGACAGAGTAGCATAGGCGCCGATCGTGCAAACAAAGGTACAATTTTAACTTGGGGCATCAGTGGTTAGTGGCCTATACTGCTTATAGATTGAGGCCTATATTGGGACAAGATTAGGAGAGTTTATCCTGACATTAGGGTTTGTCTTGTGTTGTGTCTTGCAGAGAAAATGGATACATTTAATAACCATGACTTCCTCCCCAACTTCATTGATAAGTACAGGGAGCTGCCCTGTCTTTGGCAAGTGAAACACCAATTTTATAACAACAAACTAAAGAGGAAGGCAGCGCTGAATCAAATGTCGGAATTGGTGAAGTCGTGATTCCAACGGCAGACATCACCTATCTGAAGTGCAAAATTGGTGGCCTGAGGAGCACATATAATAGGGAGCGCAAAAAGGTCCTGGATTCCATGAGATCAGGAGCAGCAGCAGATAACATTTATGTCCCCAGGTTCTGGTACTATGACTGACTGTGGTTTTTATCAGACCAGGCCATCACTCTCAACCCTTCCTTCCACACTTCCTTCCACTCTTCCTTCCACATCAGATGAGGCTTCCAACCTGGGCCTTCCACCCAGGAAGATGTGGAGGAGCCCAGCTTGAGCCAGGTATACCATTGTTTAACATATCTTGTAAAAAAATTAATGATGTTAACTAGATGTTATTTTTTGATCACTAATTTCTGATTTAACCACTTGAGCCCCGGACCATTATGCTGCCTAAGGACCAGAGGTCTTTTTCCAATTTGGCACTGCGTCGCTTTAACTGCTAATTGCGCGGTCATGCAATGCTGCACCCAAACGAAATTTGCGTCCTTTTCTTCCCACAAATAGAGCTTTCTTTTGATGGTATTTGATCACCTCTGCGGTTTTTATTTTTTGCGCTATAAACGGAAAAAGACCGAAAATTTTGAAAAAAAATGATATTTTCTACTTTTTGTTATAAAAAAAATCCAATAAACTAAATTTTAGTCATACAATTAGGCCAAAATGTATTCGGCCACATGTCTTTGGTAAAAAAAATGTCAATGAGCGTATATTTATTGGTTTGCGCAAAAGTTATAGCGTCTAGAAACTAGGGTACATTTTCTGTAATTTACACAGCTTTTAGTTTATGACTGCCTATGTCATTTCTTGAGGTGCTAAAATGGCAGGGCAGTACAAAACCCCCCCAAATGACCCCATTTTGGAAAGTAGACACCCCAAGGAAATTGCTGAGAGGCATGTTGAACCCATTGAATATTTATTTTTTTTGTCCCAAGTGATTGAAAAATGACAAAAAAAAAATATTTACAAAAAGTTGTCACTAAATGATATATTGCTCACACAGGCCATAGGCCGATGTAGAATTGCACCCCAAAATACATTCAGCTGCTTCTCCTGAGTATGGGGATACCACATGTGTGGGACTTTTTGGGAGCCTAGCCGCGTACGGGGCCCCGAAAACCAATCACCGCCTTCAGGATTTGAGTGTAAATTTTTGATTTCACTCTTCACTGCCTATCACAGTTTCGGAGGCCATGGAATGCCCAGGTGGCACAAAACCCCCCAAAATGACCCCATTTTGGAAAGTAGACACCCCAAGCTATTTGCTGAGAGGCATATTGAGTCCATGGAATATTTTATATTTTGACACAAGTTGCAGGAAAGTGACACTTTTTTTTTTTTTTTTTTTCATAAAGTTGTCACTAAATGAAAATTGCTCACACAGGCCATGGGCATATGTGGAATTGCACCCCAAAATACATTTAGCTGCTTCTCCTGAGTATGGGGATACCACATGTGTGGGACTTTTTGGGAGCCTAGCCGCGTACGGGACCCCGAAAACCAATCACTGCCTTCAGGATTTCTAAGGGTGAAAATTTTTCATTTCACTCTTTACTGCCTATCACAGTTTCGGAGGCCATGGAATGCCCAGGTGGCACAACCCCCCCCCAAATGACCCCATTTTGGAAAGTAGACACCCCAAGCTATTTGCTGAGAGGCATGGTGAGTATTTTGCAGCTCTCATTTGTTTTTGAAAATGAAGAAAGACAAGAAAAAACATTTTTTTTTTTTCTTTTTTCAATTTTCAAAACTTTGTGACAAAAAGTGAGGTCTGCAAAATACTCACTATACCTCTCAGCAAATAGCTTGGGGTGTCTACTTTCCAAAATGGGGTCATTGGGGGGGGTTTTGTGCCACCTGGGCATTCCATGGCCTCCGAAACTGTGATAGGCAGTGAAGAGTGAAATCAAAAATTCACGCCCTTAGAAAGCCTGAAGGCGGTGCTTGGTTTTCGGGGTCCCGTACGCGGCTAGGCTCCCAAAAAGTCTCACACATGTGGTGTCCCCATACTCAGGAGAAGCAGCAGAATGTATTTTGGGGTGTAATTTCACATATTTCCATGGCATGTTTTAGCAATATATCATTTAGTGACAACTTTGTGCAAAAAAAAAAAAAAAAAAAAAAAAATTTGTCTCTTTCCCGCAACTTGTGTCGCAATATAAAATATTCCATGGACTCGACATGCCTCTCAGCAAATAGCTTGGGGTGTCTACTTTCCAAAATGGGGTCATTTGGGGGGGGGTTTGAACTGTCCTTGCATTTTATGCACAACATTTAGAAGCTTATGTCACACATCACCCACTCTTCTAACCACTTGAAGACAAAGCCCTTTCTGACACTTATTGTTTACATGAAAAAGTTATTTTTTTTTTGCAAAAAAATTACTTTGAACCCCCAAACATTATATATTTTTTTAAAGCAAATGCCCTACAGATTAAAATGGTGGGTGTTTCATTTTTTTTTTTTTCACACAGTAATTGCGCAGCGATTTTTCAAACGCATTTTTTGGGGAAAAAACACACTTTTTTAAATTTTAATGCACTAAAACACACTATATTGCCCAAATGTTTGATGAAATAAAAAAGATGATCTTAGGCCGAGTACATGGATACCAAACATGACATGCTTTAAAATTGCGCACAAACGTGCAGTGGCAACAAAATAAATACATTTTTAAAAGCCTTTAAAAGCCTTTACAGGTTACCACTTTAGATTTACAGAGGAGGTCTACTGGAAAAATTACTGCACTCGATCTGGCCTTCGCGGTGATACCTCACATGCATGGTGCAATTGCTGTTTACGTTTGACGACAGACCGCCGCTTGCGTTCGCCTTAGCGCGAGAGCAGGGGGCGACAGGGGTGCTTTTTTTTTTTTTTTTTTCTTTATTATTTTTTTGCTTTTTTAATCTTACTTTTAAACTGTTCCTTTCATATTTTTTTTTAATCATTTTTATTGTTATCTCGGGGAATGTAAATATCCCCTATGATAGCAATAGGTAGTGACAGGTACTCTTTTTTGAAAAAATGGGGTCTATTAGACCCTAGATCTCTCCTCTGCCCTCAAAGCATCTGACCACACCAAGATCGGTGTGATAAAATGCTTCCCCAATTTCCCAATGGCGCTATTTACATCCGGCGAAATCTAAGTCATGAAATGCTCGTAGCTTCCGGTTTCTTAGGCCATAGAGATGTTTGGAGCCACTCTGGTCTCTGATCAGCTCTATGGTCAGCTGGCTGAATCACCGGCTGCATTCTCAGGTTCCCTGTTGAGACAGGAGAGCCAGAGAAAAACACGAAAGACGGTGGGGGGGGATTCCCTCCCACGGCTTGTAAAAGCAGTCTAGAGGCTAATTAGCCGCTAGGATTGCTTTTACATGAAAGCCGACCGCTGGCTGAAAAGAATGATACCAAGATGATACCTAAACCTGCAGGCATCATTCTGGTATAACCACTCAAAGTCGTGAATGGCGTACCTGAAGACAAAAAAATGGTTAACAATGGTTAACAATAAAGCACAGTAAACAGTAAAGTATAAATAATTACATACCTGAAAAACAAACATGATAAAACATAATAACAATAACAATAAAACATTGCAGAATAGAATACAGTAAAAAAAGAGCAGAACAATAGAGAGAGAGAATAGAGAGAGAGAGAACAATAAAACGACAACTATTTTTTTTTATTTTATATATTTTTTTTTTTTTACACTTTTTTTGTAACTAACTTTTATAACTGTAACCGGTTCCAGGTTCGGGTCTCTCAAAATGCGATGGCATCTTGGGAGACCCTGTGAAAGTGTGCCTAGTCTGTGGAATGCTGTACCCCACGCTAATACTCAACTAGTGAATGGTAGCGTTCAAAACATTCACCAATGCAAAGACCAGGATTGTCAGGACAGGAGGGACAATAATAGCGGGTGTCATGCCTATATCCGCGCTTGCTGCAGACACAACATCTTTTTTGGGGGGTTCGCTGGGTAGGGGTACTCGGGAGGACATAAAAATGCCTCTCATGCAGCCGACTGCATTTGGTTGGGGATGTGAATGGGGGAAGTACGGGCGCTACAGAAGCGGTGGGTTCCCAATTAGGATTGGCGAATGCAGCAGGAAGGGCATTATGGGCACGACGGTCCTGTGTTTGTCTTTTTGGTGGCAGCGGGACACTACTTGTGCTTGCCACCTCACCAGCTTGAACTGCACTTATGGGACTCGCCACGTCACCAAGTGTTACTGCAGTGCTGGTTTGGCTACGACCGGGGTGTACTACGCCGCTGGTGCTTGCCAGTTCACCAAAACGCTACCAAAAAAACTGTTAGCGATCGCAGGGATCAGGCCTGACTCTGTGAACGCTGCAGTTATGCGTTTAGTGTTCTGTAAGTGACAGTGATCGATCGATACTGCACTTGGGTGGGCTGGGCTGGGCCGGGCGGAGGGGCAAAACGCAGGTGCTAGCAGGTATCTGGGCTGATCCCGCTAACACTGCGTTTTTGGGAACCCTAAACTGCTGGGGACGCTAGTATAGATCTGATCGGATCAGATATTGATCCGTTCAGATACTATACCACTAAGGGAGGTGTACGGTGCGTGCGTGGGTGTTAGCGGTACTGGCGCTAACCTGACGCTGCCTGGGGCTGGTGCTTGCCAGTTCACCAAAATGCTACCAAAAAAACTGTTAGCGATCGCAGGGATCAGGCCTGACTCTGCGAACGCTGCAGTTATGCGTTTAGTGTTTTGTAAGTGACAGTGATCGATCGATACTGCACTTGGGTGGGCTGGGCGGAGGCGCAAAACGCAGGTGCTAGCAGGTATCTGGGCTGATCCCGCTAACACTGCGTTTCTGGGAACCCTAAATTGCTGGGGACGCTAGTATAGATCTGATTGGATCAGATATTGATCCGATCAGATACTATACCACTAAGGGAGGCGCATGCTGCGTGCGTGGGTGTTAGCGGTACTGGCGCTAATCTGACGCTGCCTGGGGCGACGCATATCACCGCCGGGCGATTAGGGGGCTAAACCTTTATTCGGTAATAAACGGCGGGTGCCCTGACACTATAAAAAATAAACAAACTAACCAGCGTCAACCGTAACGGTTATACGGTGATCAGTGGTGAAAGGGTTAACTAGGGGGCAATCAAGGTGTTAAAACATTTATTAGGTAGTATATGGGGGTCCCTGACGCTATAAAACGCTGACGGCGAACCTAAATATTTACCTCACTAACTAGCGTCACCAGCGACACTAATACAGCGATCAGAAAAATGATCGCTTAGTGACACTGGTGACAGGGGGTGATCAAGGGGTTAAAACTTTATTAGGGGGGGTTAGGGGGGTACCCTAGACCTACAGGGGGGTAACAGTAACTGTGCTAACACAGTAACTGTCACAAACTGACACCTAGCAGTAATCAGAAAAAAAAACAAACAAACTGCTGGTGTCAGTTTGTGACAAGGGGGGGGGGGGTGATCGGGGGGGGGATCGGGGGGGCGATCGGGGGGGGGGATCGGGGTGTAATGTGTGTCTGGCATGTTCTACTGTGTGTGTGTGTGTTGGTGCACTCACTCACATGTCATCTCTCCTCGGGCCGGAACAGAAACTACCGACCCGAGGGGAGATGACATCACTTCCTTTGCTGCTGTTTAGCATACAGCAGCAAAGGAGTGTTCCTATTGGCCGGCGGCGATCGCGAGGGGGGGGCCACGAACGGATGGCCTCCCCCTCGTCTCCGATCGCCGGGGGACAAAACGGGACCGCCTTGGGCGGCGGGGGGGGTCCGATCGGACCCCCCACCCGCGGGAGGCAAATCACGTACATGTACGTGATTTTGCCTGCCCGTGCCGCCTTGCCGACGTACATCGGCGTGAGGCGGTCCTTAAGTGGTTAACAAAGTGGTTTACATATCAATAGACCAGTGTTTCTCAACTCCAGTCCTCAAGGCGCCCCAACAGGTCATGTATTCAGGCTCTCCATTATTTTGCACTGGTGATTTGATCAGTTTTACTGCCTTAGTAATTACCACAGCTGTTTCATCTGAGGGTAATCCTGAAAACATGACCTGTTGGGGCGCCTTGAGGACTGGAGTTGAAAAACACTGCAATAGACAATAGTAGCCAAAAATGATTGGGACAAAAATGAAAAATGCTGGGGTCAGAAGGATAGTCTTTTCTATTTGTTAACATTCAATTTTCAACAGTCATAAGCTCAAAATTGCGTGTGATTGTTGACCAAAAATATAAAACTATGCCCCATTTTCATACACAGGAAAGTCTCAGGGCCATGGAAAGTGGCAACCAGGAGGTGGCCATGGAAAGTGGCAGCCAGAAGGCGGCCGTGGAAAGTGGCTTCCAGGAGGTGGCCATGCCCAGTAGCCTGACCGAATCCCAGGTTCCTCCCCTCCACCTTCCAACGAAAAGAACCAGGAAGGTGAGGAACCTGGAGGAATCAGCAACTAATTTGATTTGGCAGGCTACTGCGGACCTCGCAACCACCCCTAGTGTCCAGGAGTCCTTTGCGTGTATGACGGGCAGTAATATGCAAGTAATGGAGGAGGGCCAACGCCCCATCTATGAGGAGGTCATATTTCAGTCCCTAAATAAGGGGGTGAGGGGCCAATGCAATAAAAGCCATGTCTGTGAGTTGGACCATATGACTCCTCCACTACCTCCAGCAACACCTCCAACACCACAGCCACAGCCTGGAAGGAAGCGTGTAAGGAAGTGTTGAGAGTGATGGCCTGGGTTTGGTGTGGTTTGGTAAAAGACGCAGGCTGTTGTTAGACCACAGCCTCGGGACATACATACATACATGTCATCTTCTGCTGCTCCCAATCTCTCAGAGTCCTGGACCGTATTGTGCTCCCTATTAAATGGACTCCTCGGGCTACCAATTTTTCCAGTCAAATAATTGATGTCTGCCCTGGGGTACAAAAGCTTCACCAATTCCAACTGTTTCTCCAGCATTGCCTTCCTCTTTATTTTGTTAGGACCCCTAATAAATTTAAAATTTTTGTTTGGACAAATAATTGGCTGTGTTTTACTTCAGAAAGGACAGTTTGTTTGTGAGTAGGCAGGTACATTTCAAAAATACAATGTCAAATTAACAAGGGACACCAACACCAACCAACCTCTTTGAGGTTAATACAAGACAATAACGGTGTTGTGGTAATGGCGAGTACTAGTGTGCAAACCACAAACTAAAATAAATGAAATGTATAGAGTTTTTGGGTCGGGTGTTTTATCCTCCAAGAATCAATCAAATAGATTATGGGATCTAACTAGTTTGCGAAAGGATGTTGATAGTTTCTTAGAGGAAGATTGTGGGGTGGTTAGGAATAGAGTTTTCCTGTCCCTGGTCGGGGACATGCACACATTGAAGTCGCCTCCCATGATCATGAAAGGCTGGGAGAGGGGTTGTAGTTTCTCAAAAACTTTTTCAAGGAAACCGATTTGTCCTACATTTGGTGCATAAATGTTAATCAAGGAAAAAGAGGTAGATAAGTGAATACATTTCAGGAATATGAACCTACCATGAGGATCTAGGTAGGAGGAGAGTATTTTTATTGGGCTTGTGCGTTTAATAAGAATTGCCACTCCCGCTTTTCCAGAGGGATCAGAGGCAGTATATGCTACGGGGAAGTGTCTAGAAGCAAACTTAAAGGAGCCACTGGGCTTAAAATGGGTTTCCTGAACCATAATTACCTCTGCTTTGGATGATTTAAATTCTTTTAAGGCCTGCCACCTTTTGCCTATGGAATTTAATCATTTAACATTACAAGAGTAAACTTTGAGGGCCATATTTGGTTAAACAAAAAAGTGCTAATGCAGTATAAAGACTGAGAGCATATAAATGAGCATCCTTAAAAAGGAACTTTTGAAAACAAACATTGCTTACAATTGTTATATTGATGTAAGTACAACACTGAAAAACATATATAGGTCAAAAAGAGAAAAAAAGAAAAAAGACCTGCATATGAAAACTCCAAAGGAGGTAAAAAAATTAGGAACTAAATTGCATAAGAAGATGAAAAATGTTAAAAAAAGAAAAAAGAAAAAATAATTTTTGAAAAGCCTGAGAAAAAATTTCAGGCTGCCCAGGTATAAGCCTTGGGTCATGAGGGGGGGCATGTTAGCCTGCAGGGTTTAATGGAGGAGGGGGGAGGTGGGGAGATCCTCATCTCTGTTTTTTGTAAAACCAAAAAAAAAAAAAAGAACAAACAGACAGGAGGAGCATAGGTATTTGGCATGTAATTATGAACAGGTAGATAAAACTTAAGACAAGCTGGTATATGTCAGAGAAGTATATATAAGAAAAGAAAAAAAAAAGGAAAAATTAAAAGGGGGGGGGAACCCCCCCAAGAAGGCATCTAACAAAGACATCGGTAAGAGGTGTGACCTCTCAACAAAGTGACCCGATCACTGTGAGGTCACTAGGATAACCATGGTAAATATTATCCGGTCATGGAAAAATGGTCAGAAAAATTGAGAAAATAAAAAATAAAAAATAATAAATCACATCAGGTTGGATATCTGTGACGATTGGTTCGTTGTGGGGTAGAGAAGTTCCTCTGGGATCTTCGTTGAACTGGGGTCCAAATTTTGGCTGGTGTGGTAAGTGGTTTGGTGTTCGGAGCTTGGGGTATAGAATCTTCCTCAGGCAGGGGGGGAAGACCTAGATTGCGGATGAAGGCTTCACTTTCGTAGAGGTCTCTCAGGGAATGTTGAACACCATCTTTGGAAACGGTTAGGCGGAAGGGGAATCCCCAGCGGTATGGAACTTGATGGTTTTGTAGATGGGTAGTACCAGGACGGAAACTGCGCCTTTTGGCCAAAGTGATTGGGGAGAGATCGTTGAATATCTGGATTTTGTGTTGTTTATAGTCAATACGTGACTTGTTCCGCGTTGCAAGTGTGAGGGCTTCTTTGTTTTCGTAGAAGTGGAAGCGGACAATAATATCTCTGGGGTTGGCAGTAGGAGGAGGCTTTGGGGCCAGAGATCTATGCGTCCTGTCCATATGCCAGTCTATGTCTGGAATGTGTGGGGCTAAAGTGACGAATAGGCCTAAAAGGTAGGGACGTAGTTCCTTGTTGTTCACCATCTCAGGGATTCCCCTAATCCTCAGATTCTGGCGTCTTTCACGGTTTTCCAGGTCTTCCTGTTGAAGTTGAAGTAGGGAGACTGTATATTTCCGGTTGGAGTTGTCCTCTTCGAGAACATGTACATATTGGGTCAGTTCATCGAATTTGTTCTCCAATGTGTTGGTGCGTTCACCTAGTTGGTCGATTTCACCCCGTAACTCATGTGCTATTTTGCTCACTTCTTTAGCAATGCTGCGGGTTAATTCGTGTAGTAATAAGTTCAACTTTGTGTCTAGGACAGCTACTGTCACTACATCCACGGGGTGATCGGGTGGAAGAGAGTGTTGGGAGGGTTGAGACCTGTTATCATCTTGGGTCATGCCTTCCGGCAGAGTATGTGGGTCAGCAGTGTCCGAGGATCTCGGTTGTTCACTGGGGATCGGGGATCTTTGTTTATATAAGAATTGCTGCATGGTATTAGGGGTCTGCGACTTTGGCGGTGGGATAAAACCTCTATATATTGCCTTCTGGAAGCCAATCTTCCCCATGCAGTGTTAGGAAGGGTCTGATGTCTTGTTATGATATCGCTCCTGCGATTAATAGGGAACTGTTAGCTTTGTAGGAGCATCTCTTAAAGAGACGGGGATCAAAGGACTCCTCTTACATGTCTGCTTCCCTGCACGCCGGTCTGGGGGTGGTCACATTAAGGATCAGGGAGTGCTGAGGTGGCAGCTGTGAGATTTGCAGGTATATGAAAGAATTTGGTGTCTGCAAGCGATCTGTAGTTGGTTAAACTGCAGGAAATAGGTTGTGGGGGTACTTGGAGTACCAAGATGGCCGCTGACTTCCAGGACTAGGCCGAAGCCGCGGTCTGTCCTGAAGGCTGAGGCCGGTCGCGGGGGTCCTCTCCCGGGCCCGGACCGGGTCTCTTGGGCCTAAGATACAGGGACTCTGGGGTCAGGTACAGCAGAGAAGAAGGCTCGGGCGACAGCCCTTGTACTCACAGAGTCCAGGATGGCCGGTGGAGAAGCCCAGGAGTGGCGGCAGGCCGCGGGGGGATCCGGGATGGAAGGAGAGGATCCCGCTCAGCTCTCCCTCACGCTGTGGGTGTCTGCCTCCTCTCGGTGGTAGCTCGGATGTCCTGGTCGGGAGGTTCCCAGGGAAGGATCCGTTCGCCCCCCTGTCCGCGGCGTAGGCAAGCGTCAGGCTCCAGACAGGCCACAGGCCTCAATATGGCGGCGGTAGCTGACAGTCCAGGGCAGGCAAGAGGCCTAAGGAAGCTCAGATTTGCCTGATTTGAAGCAAGATCCAGCCGGATCTGCAGCGGAGAGGGTTGGGGACATTCCCAGCAATGGATGGGCTTTTTACCAAGGGAAATAAAGCAGGGATGGCAATGGATGGGAGATGCCTGGACGGAGCTCAGCATACACACGTCCTCCCTGTATCACGTCCGGCCACGCCCCCAAACTAAAATAAATAATACAAACAAAAAAGAGCAATCGTAAAAAATACAGAAATATAACTAAATGATAAAGCCACCACCATAAGGGTGTTCCCACACCAATAGGTATCTAACAAAATAATAAATAATGTGGCGCTAAATCAAAAAATGTGTAATAATAAAAAATGGTGTACAAATTGAGATAAATAAATAATGATTCATAAAGAGTTCATAGCGATGTAAAACAACCACGTAAATGGAGATTCTGTATGGAACATCCAAATTATAATTGTATCTATAACAATTAATCTTCCATCATATTGTGTACCAAAGGTTATAATAAACCACTGCTACATCAAAAATATGGTGTAGGTTTCCCCATTTTTAAATCCCTAATGAGCCTCATACATCTATCCAAAAAAGGGGGTTTTCATCAAATAATCCAAAATGTGACTAAAACCAAGCGAAAACTCAATATTAGGAGTACAATAATAAGTACATCAAACTACTGTGCAAATAAGATAAAAAGGAAACAATAAATAATAATATAGTAAAAAATATTTAAAAGTGAGTAATGATAGTGCAACTGTGCAATCTGTGCAATCAATGTAAAATATACATATAAATAAATGTCATACGAAAGTCCACACAAGTGTGATAAAGTATTGTGCCTTCGGTAAAAGGTCCCATAAACGGTACAATCCAAATTGTGACAATCTCCAGGAATGGTGAAATTTTCAAGAGAAAGACACTGATGCCAGCAACAACTCCCCAGTGCAGCAAAAATGTGGTCCCCCCAGCCTTTCACCTTATGGCTGATCGATAACAGCCCAGTTAATAAGGTACAGATGATAAAACAACTCCACGATCCTCCTCAAAATGACTCTAAGGATCTCCCGTCCCAGCACAGCACTCCGCTCCCAGGACACCCCGGTCAGTTAGCCAAGTGATATAAAAGAGGGGAAGGAGCAATCCATGGTGTAGTATTTAAATACAGCACATTTACTGAATAAATATCCACATACATTCACATAAACACATACGAGCTATGATTGAAGCTGATTGCCGATCTCGGCCGTGATCGGGAAAAGCCGAACAAGACCCGCCTCTCCTCCCTGATGCGTTGCGTGACCGTCACATCACTTTTTCAAAGGGTAATAAATACCATGATAAAAACTCAATAGATAATTTTACCATTCATTCCAAAATTAATCAATTAAAACAATTTTTTAAAATATGTGTTAGATGCGGAGTGGCAGTCATTACTATGCTGCTAAATATCGAGCAGAGGTTACCATGGTAATCGTTCTGCTATAAGAGCAATCCCCGCTTTACCCGTCTCCATACCCTTTGAAAAAGTGACGTGATGGTAACGCAATGCGCCAGGGAGAAGAGGCGGGTCTTGTTCGGCTTTTCCCAATCATGGCCGAGATCGGGAATCAGATTCAATTGTAGCTCGTATGTGTTTATGTGAATGTAAGTGGATATTTATTCAGTAAATGTGCTGTATTTAAATACTACACCATGGAGTGCTCCTTCCCCTCTTTTATATCACTTGGCTAACTGACCGGGGTGTCCTGGGAGCGGAGTGCTGTGCTGGGACGGGAGATCCTTAGAGTCATTTTGAGGAGGATCGTGGAGCTGTTTTATCATCTGTACCTTATTAACTGGGCTGTTATCGATCAGCCATAAGGTGAAAGGCTGGGGGGACCACATTTTTGCTGCACTGGGGAGTTGTTGCTGGCATCAGTGTCTTTCTCTCGAAAATTTCACCATTCCTGGAGATTGTCACAATTTGGATTGTACCGTTTATGGGACCTTTTACCGAGGGCACGGTCTTTGCACTAGTTTAAGCACTTTTTTGATATTTATTGGACTGTAATCTTACAATACTTTATCACACTTGTGTGGACTTTCGCATGACATTTATTTATATATATATATATTACATTGATTGCACAGATTACACAGTTGCACTGTCATTAGTCACTTTTAAATATTTTTTACTATATTATTATTTATTGTTTCCTTTTTATCTTATTTGCACAGTAGTTTGATGTACTTATTGATGTACTCTTAATATTGAGTTTTTGCTTGGTTTTAGTCACTTTTTGGATTATTTGATGAAAACCCCCTTTTTTGGATAGATGTATGAGGCTCATTAGGGATTTAAAAATGGGGAAACCTACACCATATTTTTGATGTAGCAGTGGTTTATTATAACCTTTGGTACACAATATCATGGAAGATTAATTGTTATAGATACAATTATAATTTGGATTTTCCATACAGAATCTCCATTTACGTGGTTGTTTTACATCACTTTAAACTCTTTATGTAGCATTATTCATTTATCACAATTTGTACACCATTTTTTATTATTTTACATTTTTTGATTTATCGACACATTATTATTTTGTTGAATGGTGTTGTGGTAACGTGACACACAAAACAACAAAAAATATTATGGAGATCACTATAAAAAAAAAAAAAAAAAGTTTTTTAGGAGGTCTTGAGAAAAAAAAAAGTAGATCAATATAAAACAAAAGCAATAAATATTCATGAGATCACAAGAAATAATAAGAAATCCGTTTGTCAGAACTCTGTGTGAATATCAGCAGCAAAGCAACTTCATTATTCTAGCATTATAAAGAAGAAGAGAATGCACTGCATTGAAAGATTTCAAAATTTGCAGCGTGACGAATGTGCTATCTCCATTACGAATGCTAGTTTTACAAGACCGAGCGCTTCCGTCTCGTACTTGAATCCGAGCATGCATGGAATCCGATGCGTACACACGCTTGGAAAAAAACGTTTTTTGTCGGAAAATTTGAGAACCTGCTCTCAAACATTTGCGAGCAGAAATTCTCATAGCAAATGTCCGATGGAGCATACACATGGTCGGACTTTCCGACAAACAGCTCACATCGAACATTTCCCGTCGGAAATTCCGACCGCGTGTACGCGGCATTAGAGTGGTTATTCGCAAATTGAAGTAATACAAAATTTGGATGGCTCTTTCAGCATAACAATGACCCAAAACATACCGCATCAAAGGAGTGGCTCAAAAAGAAGCACATTAAGGTCATGGAGTGGCCTAGCTAGTCTCCAGACCTTAATCCTATAGAAAAAGTATGGAGGGAGTTGAAACTTTGAGTTGCCAATCGACAGCCAAGAAACCTTAAAGCGGAGCTCCGCCAAAATTTTTTTTTTAAAAGTCAGCAGCTACAAATACTGCAGCTGCTGACTTTTAAAACATGGACACTTACCTGTCCAGGGCGCCCGCGATGTCGGCACCCGAGGCCGAACCGTCCCTCGGTCCTCGGGTGCTGCCGCCTCCATCTTCGGTAAGGGAATCAGGAAGTGAAGCCGTGCGGGTTCACTTCCCGGTTCCCTAATGCGCATGCGCGAGTCGCGCAGCGCAATACGGCTGGTCCCTGCTGTCTCTGGGACCCGTGTGTTTTCCAGCATACAGCGGGGGGAACAGGAAGTGGCGTAAATAACCGCAGGCTCTGTGGCTATCTATGCCGGAAGTGGGTACAGATACCTGTAATATACAGGTATCTGCACCCCCCCTCCCCCCTGAAAGGTGCCAACTGTGACACCGGAGGGGGGGAGGAATCCGATGAGTGGAAGTTCCACTTTTGGGTGGAACTCCACTTTAAGGATTTAGAGAAGATCTGTAAAGAAAAGTGGACCAAAATCCCTCCTGAGGTGTGTGCAAACCTGGTAACCAACTAGAAGAAACATCTTACCTCTGTGCTTGCCAACAAGGTTTTCTCCACCAAGTACTAAGTCATGTTTTGCTTGGGGATCAAATACTTATTTTACTCACTGAACTTCAATTCAATTTTTAACATTTGTATCGTGTTTTTTTTCTGGATTTTTTATTGATATTCTGTCATTTAAAATACACATATGATAAGAATTATAGACCCTTCATTTCTTTGTGAGTGGGCAAACTTAAAAGATCTGCAGGGATCTAATAATTATTTTTACCACCGTATATCACAATGCTTCTCCTAAAAAATAAATATTGAAAAACAAACTAGTACATGTCTTGTCTCCTGAACCTTCTTATGTTACAGGATTATTACTAGCAGGGCCCATAGTGGTCACAGTTCCTTCTTTGCTTCCTTCTTTGCCTCCTGATTAATCCCATTACAGCAGCAGAGATGAAATTGTTGCTTACTGTAAGTCTCTCATGGGAAGTCGAGGTTATGCTGAACATTTCATAAATCACTCAGACAACAGCAGCAGATTTCAAAGTGAGGATATAACAAACATTTATTGATTATCCCATAAATCAATGGCTCCTTAAATATAACTAGATAACAAATTATTCTGTTTTATATTGCTTTACTCTGTGATACAGTATACAGGGAGAAAAATAATCATTGTGTCCAAGTAGGATTAGGAGTACATATAATCTCCACCAGACATCCTTCGCTATATTTAAAAATGAAAATAGGCACCTTACAACAGTGGTCATCAACCCTATCCTCAGGGCCCACTAACTGGCCAGGTTTTATGTATTACCTTGGGGAGATGCAGACTAGAAGACTGCAATTACTGAGCAACAAATGATATCACCTGTGATGTATTTCAGTTATCTTGAAACCTGGCCTGTTAGTGGGCCCTGAGGACAGGGTTGATGACCACTCCCTTACAACATGGCAGCTCCTCTAAACACTTAGTCACATAACATTAACCGCTTGCCGACCGTGTTGCGTACATTTACTGCGGCACAATTGCACCCCTCCGCGAAATCCCGTACCTGTACGGGGCACGCGCTCGCCACCAGGGGGTGTGCCCGTGCGCCCCCGCCATGCTCGCGACCATCATATTCGACCCAGAACCAATCAATCTTTAGGTCCAGGCCAATAATTTATGGCCTGGACCTGCTGATCAGTTCTGGCGAATGAAATCCTTTCCCTGTAAGCGTAAACACAGGCAGGGAAAGTAATGTCATCTCCCCTCGTGGAACTCTTTTTGTTCCAGAGAGAGGAGAGGAGACATCTCACAGTAAGTTGCACCAAAACACTACACTAACACCAGCACACGTAGGTACACTTGTCACCCTCCGTTCACCCCTGATCCCCCCCCAGTTAACCCCTTCACTCCCTGTCACAGTGTCACCCAATGAAGTGTTCATATTTTTCTTTGATCATTGTACTGGTGTAATTTGAGACACTAATCAGCATTAGGGCAGTTAGTGGTAGACCCAGGTAGCTTTAGGGTACCCCCCTAACCCCCCCTAATAAAGGTTTAACCCCCTGATCACCCCCTGTCACCAGTGATTACGTATTAGTGTTACGGGTGATGCTGGTTAGTTAGTTATTTTTTTTTATAACGTCAGGGTACCCGCCTATTACCTAAATAAAGGTTTACCCCCTAATCACTCGGCGGGTGATATCAGTTAGGTTTTAGCAGCAGTTAGGGTCTACATCGCCTCAGGAAGCATCAGATTAGTGCCAGTAGCGTTAACACCCACGCACACACCATACACCTCCCTTATTAGTATAGTGTCAGAACAAATCAATATATTTTATCTGATCAGATCTATACTAGCGTCCCCAGTAGTGTAGGGTTCCCAAAAACGCAGTGTTAGCGGGATCAGCCCAGATACCTGCTAGCACCTGCATTTAGCCCCTCCGTCCAGCCCAGCCCAGCCCACCCAAGTGCAATATCAATCACTGTCACTTACAAAACACTAAACACATAACTGTAAGATTGTGTGGGACTTGGCGTCACCCTTATTCGAAAAGGGGTACCACTTGTATGTGGACAATTAATACACAAGGGATAACGATAGACCCGCGCCGTGGAGAAAATGAATAAAATTGTAAGTAAATTACAAAAAAATTATCAAATAAATAAAAAATGTGTATATACGTGTGCGTTTACACACTCACCCACATGTACATTTGTAATAGGGCTGCCGCTGTAGTGCGAGGTGAATACCCCAAAAAATGATAACAGAAAATTTATACTCAGCGCTACCTCTCTAAATCATAAATGTACATATACTCGCATCAAATATGCATTCAATGAAGTTCAAAAATACAAAATAAGGTGCAATCAATAAAGTTCATCGAGTGTGAGATGCAGGGCTGGTGACACGTTGATGTAATCTTGTTGACTTCCTGTGCTCCCTCTTGGATCCCCACTCACCAGATAAAGATGATAATTACGCCTATGTATATCAAGATGGTATCTCCTGTCCAGCAGATATGTAGATATGTGGGCATGTGCTAGGAGTATGTATGTGTGTTTTTTTTGAGAAATGTTTTATTGCTGCTGTAAAGAGTATCCGAAAAAATGTTGTTGTATGTATACAATGACAATAAAGTATATCTATATCTATATATCTATATCTATATCTACATCTATATCTATCTATATATCTATATCTATATCTATCTATAGATTGTCCCTCAGAGAATGGAATTTCCTCTCCTCCACCACTTGATGCAGATCCTACATACTTTGCTTGGTCAAAGACGGTCTGGGTAGTAAAGTTTGGACAAGTGAAGAGAAGAGGGCATATAGTGTAATACTGCAAGGTTTATTAAAAAGTTTAAAATCATTACACTTACATCAGAATCTTTAAAATGTGCAAAAATTGCCGCCTTGGCATCCAAACAGCCTTCACAGATTATCCTTAGCTTGATATGTTTCGCCCCTCCCACTGGGCATCATCAGAAGCTTATAGAGTCTGTGATTGGCTGTCTTATATACTTTAAGTACACACCCAATGACTCCCACTACTCTCATTGATGGCGCAGTATGAAATTAGCCTCACTTCCGGTTTCCGCCGGAACCGGCTGTGGCGTTTCTGCCGAAACCGGAAGTGATCATCGGCACAGGAAGTGATGTAATCCTTGTTGACAAAAGGTAAACACCAACATCCTACTTCCTGGATTAACATGGAGTGATCAGAGGCCATCTAGTGTTGGTAATTCGGTATGACATTAAAAACAGAACAAAGTATATTTCATTATGTGAACCATTATAACAATGACAGTATACTCCATCTGGAGGAAAATGTATGGATAGTTCAATAGTTGGAAATAACATAATGAGGACCTAGTCTAACAAATAATAAAATAAATAAAGTAAATAAGAAAAAATGAAATAAAAATGAAATAAAATTAAAAAAAAATAATCATAATAAAAAAATATGCACAATTTGTGAGTATGGCCTCATGTAGTCAAAGATAACAAGTTTTAAACCGTACCATCATCCAAATTAATATACAGAAAAAAGGGAGAGTGGGAACAAGGGGACAGTGGCTGATGTTGGCCCCATACCATTCCCACCCTAAAATGGCTGGACTATACCGGTACAGATACACAATAGTAAACAATTGATGTAAAAAAGGGGGTTTATTACAAAAGAAACAATACAAAGTATACTGATTAAAATGTAAAACAGAAATTCAGGATTCCCCAAAGAATATCTGTTGGTTACAAGATATAGAATGGTCATGTTCTCGACTAGTTTCGCGATATTATCGCTTCCTCAGGAGGACCAATCTATAAAACAAATAATAAAGTACAATACAAGCAGAGAGAAGGCATTACACAACAAGTAATGATCATAAAAACAGCATGTGAAAATAAAAATAAAAAACATAATTACTGGTTTGGCTTACCCTATGATTGGGTGATCGTGTGCGGTACCCGGGCCGCCTAATTAACTCTCCCCCACGGCGGACAAGGGGGATAATGTAGAGCTCTCTGAAAAAAAGGGGGCATAACATAGATAAGGGGCCACATAAATGGCTGGTTAAACGGTACGATAAATATGGCCATTAACCTAGTAGGGGGAGTTTTTGGGAAAGGACAGGGAAGGAAAAAACAAAAGGGAGGAAGGAGAAGAAAGGACATGGGGGGGGAAGGGGGGAAGAAAGGGGGGGGGGAAAGAGAGGGAAGGGCGGGGAAAGGGGGGGTGGAAGGAAAGGGGAGGGAGAGAGGGAAGGGAAGAGAGGGGAACGGAATGGAGGGAATGGACATGAAGTAGAGGGGGAGAAAGGGAAGAAGGGAAGGGGGGAAGGCACAACAAGGGGTGGTGGGGGGGAAAAAGGGGAAGAGGGTTGAGGGGAAAGGGGGGGGGAAAGAGGATGGGGACAGAACAGGCTGAGACCAACAGTACACAGGGGAGGGAAGAATGGGGGGAGGGGGGAGAAGGGGGACAAGGATTAATTAGCACCTTGGTTAGTAAATTGATTGGGGCATATAATATAGCTCACCGCAGTGGTAAAACCGGGGGTAACAAAGATGCCAATCCACATGAAGACTTCCAGAGGCGCGGGGGTCGGATGGCCCGTAAGGAACAGGAAGGCCAACCATGTCCAGCCACTGGGGCATCGTAGCGGGTACACGATGTGGGGGCCCAACACGATGGGTGGATACCCACAAGGTTACAAGGAATCTGTCAGTAAAAGAGTATCAAATATAGCATAAGATACAGGATAGTATCCATATGATGGTATCAGTGATAGATAGCGTCGGGTAAAGGATGATATCCAAGGTAAAAAAGCAGGAACCGTAAGCATAGATGACCGCCAGTGAGACATTGCAAACTTCCCTTCCATCCCGTCCCACGTCAGCAGTCCACCGTGGAGAGAGCTGTAATGCTCACTCACAGGCCCGAGGGCCCGTTAAGTGAGCTCCCCAACCCGGAGACGCCCACGACGCCGCCGTCCGGCCGCGTCTGACGTCACCGGGTCAGTTTCTCCGCACTGCGCAGGTGCGCAGCCCGCGCTACTGCGCAAGCGCGTTCGAGGCGAGCCCGTGGGTAGGGAACCCTGGGCTCAGCAAGGACAAGCAAGAGATGAACAGAGGAGAGTCATCTCTGCCAGGAGAAACACAAGTCCGCCGCTGTGGGAAGGCACAGGCAGCCGCGGACCGCGCCGGACACCCAGGGATGGCCAAACACATACAAATAAAACACAAAACATCATAGAGCATTGGATTATAAAAAGTATGTAACAGTGTAGGTAGAAAGGAATATGAGTGGCAATGTTAAGTGCCACCATAACCATTACGGTGTTGGTAAACACAAACGGGGATTGGTCACCATTAATGGCTCTAGAAACAGAGGGGGACAGCATTGGCTAAGATGAGCCCATGTTGGAAATTGAAATCAGTTGATAGGGTAAGGCTTCCTATTGGTAAGTGATAGGAGTGAAAGGTGGGAGTGAGAATTAGGGATGGGGAGGGGGGGGGGAGGACAAGGGGAGGGAATGTAACAACGCAAGGAATGAAAACTATTTATTCCAGGTACATTCTGGATAGTGAGGTGAAAGGTGGTGGGGGAATGAATGAATGGATGTATCAAAATATGGTGAATGAAATATATGAAAGAGTGATGCAGTGAAGAAGGTGCACTGTGATGAGAATACTTAACTAAGGAATGTTGGTGACAACCAATAGAAAGGAAACCATATAAGTTGAATAGATTAAAATGAAGATGTCCTCAATTAGCTGAATTAGGGATCAAATGACATAGAGGGCAGGGAACTCTGTACGATGTCATACTCCATACAGTATCATATTAATAGGTGTACAAGGATAATCGCAATATGGCGATAATAAAACAATTATAATGGGTTTTAAATAGGAGACAAAAGGGCCGTAGTGGGTGAGAATCAGCTATGGATTATAAATGTGGATAACATCAATAATCACGGTTGGGCTGGAAAATAACCGGTCCATACCAACACATACTCTTGGGTAGAAGGTAGTGAATTTAAACTGACTAAACCCAACTAATGAACCAAAGTGAGTTGATACTTGAGAGCTATATTGAGAGATGGTCTGTCGAAATGGCTAGGGAGGAACGTCTAACTGTATGGAGATAAACCTGCGTAGTCAATAATAAAACTGTCCCCATGTATGAACCATGTAAGAAGGGGGCCAACCTCCGACGTAATGGGAACTTAATATAAAAGAAAGGTAATATACATTAAGAACTAGAGGCACTCAGGACATATACTCGCATCAAATATGCATTCAATGAAGTTCAAAAATACAAAATAAGGTGCAATCAATAAAGTTCATCGAGTGTGAGATGCAGGGCTGGTGACACGTTGATGTAATCTTGTTGACTTCCTGTGCTCCCTCTTGGATCCCCACTCACCAGATAAAGATGATAATTACGCCTATGTATATCAAGATGGTATCTCCTGTCCAGCAGATATGTAGATATGTGGGCATGTGCTAGGAGTATGTATGTGTGTTTTTTTTTGAGAAATGTTTAATTGCTGCTGTAAAGAGTATCCGAAAAAATGTTGTTGTATGTATACAATGACAATAAAGTATATCTATATCTATATATCTATATCTATATCTACATCTATATCTATCTATATATCTATATCTATATCTATCTATAGATTGTCCCTCAGAGAATGGAATTTCCTCTCCTCCACCACTTGATGCAGATCCTACATACTTTGCTTGGTCAAAGACGGTCTGGGTAGTAAAGTTTGGACAAGTGAAGAGAAGAGGGCATATAGTGTAATACTGCAAGGTTTATTAAAAAGTTTAAAATCATTATACTTACATCAGAATCTTTAAAATGTGCAAAAATTGCCGCCTTGGCATCCAAACAGCCTTCACAGATTATCCTTAGCTTGATATGTTTCGCCCCTCCCACTGGGCATCATCAGAAGCTTATAGAGTCTGTGATTGGCTGTCTTATATACTTTAAGTACACACCCAATGACTCCCACTACTCTCATTGATGGCGCAGTATGAAATTAGCCTCACTTCCGGTTTCCGCCGGAACCGGCTGTGGCGTTTCTGCCGAAACCGGAAGTGATCATCGGCACAGGAAGTGATGTAATCCTTGTTGACAAAAGGTAAATACCAACATCCTACTTCCTGGATTAACATGGAGTGATCAGAGGCCATCTAGTGTTGGTAATTCGGTATGACATTAAAAACAGAACAAAGTATATTTCATTATGTGAACCATTATAACAATGACAGTATACTCCATCTGGAGGAAAATGTATGGATAGTTCAATAGTTGGAAATAACATAATGAGGACCTAGTCTAACAAATAATAAAATAAATAAAGTAAATAAGAAAAAATGAAATAAAAATGAAATAAAATTTAAAAAAAATAATCATAATAAAAAAATAATAAAAATAACATTAAAATAAAAATAAAAATAAAGATAGAAATAAAATTAAAAATAAAAATATAATTAAAAATAAAATTAAAATAAATAGTCAAAAATTACTAATAAAACAATTAATGTCCAGGTCCACATTTAACCCTTTCAGCGTTAAGGACTGTAATTTGTATATCCATTGGGTCTCGTTTTGGGAGATTGCCTGTTTAAGATTAGTACCCCTCCAATGTTTCTCCACCCTATTTATGCCACAAAATTTGAGTTTAGATGGATCTCTATTGTGGAATCTCCTAAAATGATATGATAAACTGTGTTTCCGGAAACCCTTTTTATGTTATTAATATGTTCTCTCAGTCTAACTTTAAGTATTGAAGGACAAAATTGTTAAAAGCATCCCTGATCCCTGAAGAAGCTGGTAACCTTCCTCGACCAAACAGGTTTCTTTAAATGTGGCAGATGTCTAATCTGCAGAACATGCAAGGGTGGAAAGAAAAAGACTACACATTTGAAATCTAGGGTAACAGGAAAAACATATGAAATCCCCAAATTCATAACCTGTGGGACCACACATGTCACATATCTTTTGGAATGTACTAAAAGTGTTGTGTTTTATGTGTGAATGCGCTGCTCCCATCTATGCACCCTTTCCAATATTCACATACCCTACCTTTTAATTATGAAAAGAATATATATATATATAGCTAACCTAAATAAAAAACATATACATGTGAAAATTCACCACATTAGACCAAAACCATATAACAAAACGTTTTGTTATATGGTTTTGGTCTAATGTGGTGAATTTTCACATGTATATGTTTTTTATTTAGGTTAGCTATATATATATATTCTTTTCATAATTAAAAGGTAGGATATGTGAATATTGGAAAGGGTGCATAGATGGGAGCAGCGCATTCACACATAAAACACAACACTTTTAGTCCATTCCTATGAAAGGTTTTTTGAATGCAGCAGCCAAAAAATCACTATTAATTGATTGAAATATTGGTTTTGCGCCGGTGACACACACATATTAGTTTACCTTTTGGAATGTGAATGTGGTCTCCAATATGTGGGAAGAACCACAAGAGAACTTAAAGTTAGCCTGAGGGAACATATTAATATCATTAAAAAGGGTTTCCAGAAACACAGTTTATCATATCATTTTAGGATATTCTACAATAGAGATCCATCTAAACTCACATTTTGTGGCATAGATAGTGTGGAGAAACATTGGAGGGGTACTAATCTTGAACAGGCAATCTCCCAAAATGAGACCCAATGGATATACAAATCACAGTCCTTAACGCCGAAAGCGTTACATGTGGACCTGGACATTAATTGTTTTATTAGTAATTTTTGACTATTTATTTTAATTTTATTTTTATTTTTAATTTTATTTTCATTTTTATTTTTAATTTTATTTTCATTTTTATTTTTATTTCTATTTTTATTTTTATCTTTATCTTTATTATTATTATTTTTATTTCATTTTTATTTCATTTTTTCTTATTTACTTTATTTAACTTATTATTTGTTAGACCAGGTCCTCATTATGTTATTGCCAACTATTGAACTATCCATACATTTTCCTCCAGATGGAGTATACTGTTATTGTCATAATGGTTCACATAATGTAATATACTTTGTTCTGTTTTTAATGTGATACCAAATTACCAACACTAGATGGACTCTGATCACTCCCTGTTAATCCAGGAAGTAGGATGTTGGTGTTTACCTTTTGTCAACAAGGATTACTGTCAATGTCATTACTGGCATCACTTCCTGTGCCGATGATCACTTCCAGTTTTGGCAGAAACGCCACTTCCGGTTCCGACGGAAACCGTAAGTGAGGCTAATTTCATATTGCACAATCAATGAGAGTAGTGGGAGTCATTGGGTGTAGTAGGCGGTACTTAAAGTATATAAGACAGCTAATCACAGACTCCATAAGCTTCTAATGACACCCAGTGGGAGGGGCGAAACATGTCAAGCTAAGGATAATCTCTGAAGGCTGTTTGGATGCCAAGGCGGCAATTTTTGCACATTTTAAAGATTCTGATGTAAGTGTAATGATTTTAAACTTTTTAAGAAACCTTGCAGTATTACACTATATGCCCTCTTCTCTTCACTTGTCCAAACTTTACTACCCGGACCGTCTTTGACCAAGCAAAGTATGTAGGATCTGCATCAAGTGGTGAAGGAAAGGAAATTCCATTCTCTGTGAGACAATCTATCTACATATCTGCTGGAAAGGAGACACCATCTTGATATACATAGGTGTAATTATCATCTTTATCTGGTGAGTGGGGATCCAAGAGGGAGCACAGGAAGTCAACAAGATTACATCAACGTGTCACCAGCCCTGCACCTCACACTTGATGAACTTTATTGATTGCACCTTAGTTTGTATTTTTGAACTTCATTGAATGCATTTTTGCACTATATTGGCACTTTGTTACACATGTTGTCACATGGCATATATTTGATGCGAGTATATGTACATTTATGATTTATAGAGGTCGCGCTAAGTATAACTTTTCTGTTGTCAATTATTACACAAGCATGGCACATTTTAGTTACTTGTTTGATGGAATTGGCGCATGTGGCACTGTGCGATCCAATCACCAGGGCTTACCCCAGCAACTTGTAGATTCCCGTCTTAGGCTGGGGGGAGAGAGCCTGCTTGAGATGTAATAATTAGCTCGCTGTGAAGTGGAGGGATAATAAGAATGTTTTCATTCTGTCCTCCCTTCACAAAGAGAAGACGGTCCAAATTCAAATGGTGACTGGTGTTGTGGAGAAACCCCTCTGTGTCCACGAATACAACCTTAATATGGGTGGACCTCAACGACCTCTTGATGACGCCATACTTAATTGCCCGTAAGACCAGATGCTGGTACAAAAAAGTGTCTGTAAACTTATTCCAATTGCCTCTGCTGAACGCTTATGTGCTATACAAAGCTTCAGGACTAACTGGATCCTTCCTTAAATTCCACGAAAAGATCATCACAGCCCTTCTGTTTCCAGATGGTGCTGTGGCCCAACTTCCCATCGCAAATGCAGTGAGCCGGATGCATGGGAGGCATTTTCCGTATGTCCTCCCTGGCACCCCTACCAATCGAGCACCCCAAAGAAGATGTCATGTCTGTAGCAAGCACAGATTTAGGCGTTATACCCGCTATTGTTGTCCCTCCTGTCCTGACAAACCTGGTCTCTGCATCGGTGAATGTTTCGAATGCTACCACACACTAGTGGAGTATTAGCATAGGGTACAGCACTGCACAGACTAGGACACACTTTCACAGGGTCTCCAAAGATGCCATCGCATTTTTAGAGACCCAAACCTGGAACTGTTACAGTTACAGATACAAATAAAAGTGTAAAAAAAATTAAATAAAAAAAAGTTAAAAAAACTGAAAAAATATAAAATTAAAAAACAAAAAATTGTTATAATTTTATTCTTTCTCTATTCTCTCTCTATTGTTGTGCCCTGTTTTACTGTATTTTTTAACTGCAATGTTTTATTGTTACTATGTTTTATCATGTTTGCTTTTCAGGTATGTAATTATTTTATACTTGACTGTTTACTGTGTTTTATTGTAAACCATAATTTTATTTTCAGGTACGCCATTCAGCTGCAGCACTGGTTTATTTATCTTGACAGCAACAGCATTTCCTCTCACGATACATAAATCAGTGACTCCAGTGCTGTAGGAGGTGATTTCACCACTACAGTGAACAAAAAAAAAAAAGAACATATATCCTGAAGCATGGGGCAGGGGTGGAGGGGCGATTTGCCCCTAACATTAGGGGCGGATTGCCCCCATGCTTCGATATATATTTTTTACTCTTTTTTTGGCACAGATTGTTGTTGTTTTATTGAGTTAATGTTTTATTGTTACCATTTTTTGCTTTTCAGGTAGGCCATTCAGCTGCAGCACTGATTTATTTATCTTGACAACAACAGTGTTTGCCTCACGATATGTAAATCAGCGACAGTGCTGTAGGAGGTGATTTCACCACCACAGTTAAAAAAAAAAAACGGTGCATGTATGAGCATCATTAGAAGTAGGTGGATGCAGGGCGGTATTCTAATGGTGGGAATACCCACCAATCAATTTCTTTTTTCATTCAGTCCACAGGCTGCATGAAAAAAAAGAACATTACAATATATGCCCAACAAGAACCAGCCACATACTGGTATGTTGCTGGACTTTGAGTGGTTATACCAGAATGATGCCTGCAGGTTTAGGTATCATCTTGGTATTGTTCTTTTCAGCCAGAAGTCAGCTTTCATGTAAAAGCAATCTTAGTGGCTAATTAACCACTAGACTGCTTTTACAAGCAGTGGGAGGGAATGCCCCCCGCTGTCTTCCATGATTTTCTCGGGCTCTCCTGTCCCACCGGGAACCTGAGAATGCAACCGGTGGTTCCACCAGCTGACCTTAGATCTGATCGAAGACCAGAATGGCTCCAATCATCTCTATGGCCTAAGAAACCGGAAGCTACGAGCATTTTATGACTTTGGTTTCGCCAGATATAAACAGCGCCTTTGGGAAATTGGGAAAGCATCTTATCACACATTCTTGGATCTTGGTGTGGTCAGATGCTTTGAGGGCAGAGGAGAGATCTAGAGTCTAATAGCCCCCTATTTTTTAAAAAAGGAGTACACTGTCACTACCTATTGCCATTATAGGGGATATTTACATTCCCTGTGATAACAATAAAAATGATAAAAAATAAAAAAAATAAAAAGAACAGCATAAAAATAAAATAAAAAGGAAAATAAATAATAATAATAAAAAAGCACCACTGCCCCCCGTGCTTGCGCACAATGGCGAACGGAAGCGTCAGTCTCGTGTAAAATGTAAACAGCAATTGCACCATGCATGTGAGGTATCACCGCGAAGGTCAGATTGAGGGCAGTCATTTTATCAGTAGACCTCCTCTGTAAATCTAAAGTGGTAACCTGTAAAGGCTTTTAAAAATGTTTGTAGTTTGTCGCCGCTGCACTGTTGTGCGCAATTTTAAAGCATGTTGTGTTTGGTATCTATGTACTCAGCATAAGATAATCTTTTATATTTTACCAAACATTTGGGCAATATAGTGTGTTTTAGTGCATTACAATTCAAAGCAATTGTGTTTGAAAAATTGCTGTGCAAATACTGTGTGAAAAAAATTGCAACACCCATTTTAATCTGTAGGGCCTTTGCTTTAAAAAAATATATAATGTTTGGGGGTTCAAAGTGTCAGAAAGGGCTTTTTTAGAAGAATGTGGTTGGAAGAGTGGGTGATGTGTGGCATAAGCTTCTAATGTTGTGCATAAAATACCAGGACAGTTCCAAACCCCCCAAATGACCCCTTTTTGGAAGGTAGACACCCCAAGCTATTTGCTGATAGGCATGTTGAGTCCATGGAATATTTCATATTTTGCAACAAGTTTCAGAAAAATGACAATACATTTTTTTCACAAAGTTGTCAATAAATGATATATTGCTCAAACATGCCGAAGGCATATATGAAATTGCACCCCAAAATACATTCTGCTGCTTCTCCTGATTACGGGGATATCACGTGTGAGACTTTTTGGGAGCCTAGCCACGTACACTACCCCGAAAACCAATCACCACCTTCAGGCTTTTTAAGGGTGTATATTTTTTATTTCAATCTTCACTACTTTACACAGTTTCAGAGGCCATGAAATGCCCAGATAGCACAACAACCCCCCCAAATGACCCCATTTTAGAAAGTAGATACCCCAAGCTATTTGCTGAGAGGCATGTTGAGTCCATGGAATATTTTATATTTTGCCACAAGTTTCTGGAAAATGACAATACTTTTTTTTTTTACAAACTTGTCACTAAATTATATATTGCTCAAACATGCCATGGGCATATGTGACATTACACCCCAAAATACATTCTTCTGCCCCTCCTCAGTATGAGGACACCCCATGTCTGGGACTTTTTGGGAGCCTAGCTGCGTACAGGACCCCAAAAATCAATCACCGCCTTTCACCCGCATTTCTAAGGGTGTAAAATGGTGATTTCACTTCTCACTACCTATCACAGTTACGGAGGCCCTGAAATGTCCAGATAGCACAACCCCCCCCCCCCCCCCCATATGACCCCATTTTGGAAAGTAGACAAGGTATTTACTAAGAGGCATGGTGAGTATTTTGCAGCTCTCATTTGTTTTTGAAAAGGAAGAAAGAATAGGAAAATGTATTTTTTTTTTAATTTTCAAAACTTTGTGGCAAAAAGCGAGATCTGCAAAATACTCAACATGCCTCTCAGCAAATAGCTTGGGGTGTCTACTTTTCAAAATGAGGTCATTTGGGGGGGTTGTGCTGTCTGGGCATTTCATGTCCTCGGAAACTGTGATAGGTAGTAAGGAGTGAAATCAATAATTTACACTCTTAGAAAGCCTGAAGACAGTGCTTGGTTTTCGAGGTCCTGTACGCGGCTAGACTGTCAAAAAGTCCCACACATGTGGTATCCCTGTACTCAAGAGAAGCAGCAGAATGTATTTTGGGGTGTAATTTCACATATGCCCATGGCATGTTTCAGCAATATATCATTTAGTGACAGCTTTGCGAAAAAAAAAAAAAAAGTAATTTTCCCCTTTTTCACTTGTGGCAAAATATAAAATATTCCATTGACTCAGCATGTTTATCAACAAATAACTTTGTATAAAACTTATTTTTTTGTAATTTTTCAATCACTTATGACAAAAAATAAATAAATATTCAATGTGCTCAACAAGCCTCTCAGTATATTCCTCGGGGTGTCTACTTTCCAAAATGGGGTCATTTGGGGGGGGTTTGTACAGCCCTGCCATTTTAGCGCCTCAAGAAATGAGATAGGCAGTCATAAATTAAAAGCTGCATAAATCCCAGAAAGTATACTCTAGTTTGTACACGCTATAACTTTTGCGCAAACCAATAAATATACGCTTATTGAATTTTTGCTGTTTGGCCTAAATGTATGACTAAAATTGAGTTTATTGTATTTTTTTTATAACAAAAAGTAGAAAAGATATTTTTATTTAAAAAATGTCATTATTTTTTCCATTATATCGCAAAAAATAAAATCCGCAGAGGTGATCAAATACCACCAAAAGAAAGCTCCATTTGTGGGAAAAAAAGATGCAAATTTCGTTTGGGTTCATGCAATGCTGACCGTGCAATTACCAGTTAAAGCAGCACAGTGCCAAATTGTAAAAAGTGCTCTGGTCAGGAAGGGGGGAAAACCTTCCCTGGCTGAAGTGGTTAAGTTAGCAGTAAACTTATGTAAGCAGTATGTCTTTTCTCAAGCACTGCTGCACTCTTGTTGTCAAGATAATTAATAAATCACCACTTAATCTTTGCCTCCGAAATTAGGACAGCCTATCTCTCAAAGTATACCAGTGTTGTAAACAGTAGATTAAAGAAATTGAAACATCTGTGCCCTTACACATGTTTAAATTACTGTATCTTTGCAGTAGCGCTGCTATTTAATTCCTCCTCTAATAAGCTAAGTGAGCCTAGAAGATTGGTAAAGCATTTTTCATTGATAGATGTAAAGCTGAAATCTACAGAGCATTCTAGACTACCCTTGCAAATAGGCTGCTACCTATACTGAAGGGTTAAATGTTCGTTTTTCTCTAGTGTGCCATTAAAATAGATTATTACTTACCTTATCCTTTGCCCCTGCACACTTCCTCTTCTTCCCCTTCTTTTTGACACTCCATTCATTGATTGCGCTCTGATATCATCAAGTACAGTGCAGAACCAGCACTTTTCTGGTACCCTAGACAAAACAAACATTTAAAGCTGTAGCAAAGACCACTTTTTTTATTTATACCTACAGGTAAACCTATAATAATATAATTTAAGCCTATAATAAGGCTTACCTGTAGGTATAGTAAATAACTCCTAAACTTGCACCAATTAGAAGATATTTACTTTAGTAGCAGCCGGTGACATGACCGATGCATGCGCACTGCGCTCTTAATGCAGGGCATGTGCAGGAGTAACATCATCACGGCTCAGCCATTCAAATGACTGGGGCCTGCAAACCTGGAAGGAAGACTGATGGAAGTGAAGATGGAAGCCCTGTCAGCAGTGACAGCATGCCACTATATTGCTACATTTTAAGGTAAGTCTGTCATAATGTGCTAATATGAAAAGCATAGTGTATTTTCTTTGAATGCATACTTTTAAGTTGTTCTAATGATACAAGCTTTTTTTTTACTTTAATGCATTCTTTGGTAACAAACCTTTCACTATCTGTGCCTTCCCATCTCCCTAAACACTTTCCTGACACCACTCTCGATCCAGCACTGTCCCGACTGGCAGTCACACTCTCCTCTCTCTTCCTGCATTCATAGACTTGGCTTAGTGCAGCAGAAGCCATTGGCTCCTACTGCTCCCAGTCAAATCTTGTGAGGAGTGTTTATCTTCTAGTAATTTTTCAGTTTTTTATTTTTATTTTAGACTTTTTTATCTTTTTTTGAAGATTTTACAACTAGCCACCTGTGAGAGCTCTCAGTGGTGAAATGCAATTACTTTGCACCTCAAAAACTATTGAGATTAACTATTGAGCATATCTGATACCTGGGGCAAATTGTTTTTCAACACCCCCCACACACAAAAGAATTGTGGATGTGGCTAAATTTCACTAACAGTGGGAGGGGCTTAAAGGGTCATTAAAAATATAATATGAGCCTACTTACTGTATATACATGTCACACTTACCCCTAACTCAGGTGGTCAGACACTATAGCTGGCTTCTGTGTTCTTCACCTATTGCAACCCCCTTTCCCATAAGGCAAGCAGGCTTACCAGTATTCGGTTGCCCCCAGGACTTACATACAAAATGCTATAGTGTCTGCCCACCACGCCGGAGCAGGCGTGAACTGAGCAAAGCAAGCAGGTACTTGCAGTTGGCAGACAGGCAGAGTGGTTCAATGACAGTCCAGGGACAAGGCAGGCAGAGTTCAGAGAATAATTGATATCTGATCCGAGGTTGTCAATAAGGGGAATCCAAACAGCAGAGCATAGCAGACAGACGGAGCGATTGAAGCAAGAATTACACCCGCTGTCACAAGCATGAGACTGCAGGCTTGGCTGACTTAAATCAGGGTCTCTGTCACAGAACCCTGTCACACTTCGCTTGAGTGCTTCCGTCAGTAAACTGCTTTCTCCAGTCTGGACCTTCAGATATCAAATATTAAAGCCAAACGTACAGCACTAGCCGACACTAGCTTGTAGGAACATGGAATGTTTATTGGAACAAACTACCACAAATATAAACACCAGGAGGGCATTTACCCCCTTCTGATCATATTACCCTAGCAATACAAACTGTAACCAGAAACAGAATTAACATAGCTAATTAACTAGTCACTTAAAGTAGCTGAGGTGACTCCAAGGTTTGACCTTTCAGGTCAGCCTTGCCGTCTTCTAGCTCAGAATACACAATCCACATTATCATAAGTATAAACACAGGACGCCTTATTAAACGGACAATAGCAGGAGTGCCCAGTAGCAGACTGTCTGGCTCCAGAGGCCAAGGTACCAGCTGTTTTAATTAACATGTATAGTTCAGAATCAAAAAACCAGGAATAGTCTTTGTATATTTCCTGGGAGATATTGTGGATAAAGATTACTGTTCCATTTTAAGTAATCCAAGCCACATTCTTAATGTAGATTATTTTCTTGGCCACCCTGTGCCCTTAATAGACACAGGGTAACTTGGACATAGGAGGTGCATGGGGAGCTGAAGCAAGGGTTTCCCAACTTCTCCAAGGGATTCTGGGTTCCACCAGCCCCCCCACCCAAAGTGACTCTCACAGTCTCCACCCAGAGACCTACTACATAAATCACCCTGCAGATGGATAAGCAGACAAGGAGAATGCCACAGCCAAAACCAGGATGCTAGAATAGGGAGCGTTATACGCTCCTGACAACACAGCACACATATGCCACACACACACACACATATATATATATATATATATATATATATATATATATATATATATATATATATATATATATATATATATATATATGCATATATACACACACACACACACGTACATTCTCAGGAATTCATAGCACACAAAGTGCAGGGCTCAGGAGTGCATAAGGCACAAGCCACTGCACAAAATACAACCAAAAATTACCCACTGCTGTCAGTATAAATCCGCCCTCCACACAGTACAAATCTAAACCAACAGACCCAATATGGACATATCTTTCCTGAGAAATCTGAATCCCCCTCCTAGCCCATCACCACCGTACAGACCCCCTTACCAGCTTAACCATTCAGAACAGACCCTCCCCTCCCCAGAATAGACCCCTTCAGTACAGCTCTTTTCCCAGTGCAGACCCCTCCCCTAGCCCCCCCGTAACCTTTAATACAAAGCACCATAGTCCAGACACCCCTGTACAGATTGCCCCCTCCCAGCCTAACTCTTCTGTACAGACCTCCCCAGTACAGGCCCCCCTCCCAGCTTAACCCCCCAGTACAGGCTCCCCTTCAGTACAGATTTCCTTACCAGATGCCACAGCACTTCAGAGTGAGGGAGGTCCTACTTTCAGCTGTGTCATGTGACCAGGGCTGAGGAGAAGCTTCCCCATGGCTCTCATCAATTGCTCTAAGGCAGGCAGAAGTGCCACAGCAGTGCCTATGATACGAATGCTATATCACCTTGTCTGCCTTTCTGACAGCAAGACAAAACAAATGTTGGATAGCTTGCTGGCACTATCAGAGTGTCCAGTGTGGACCACACTCCCCTAAGTGTGCCACTGAGTAGCAATTAAGTGCAACTATTTTGCAAAAGCCCACATACAGTATGTAGTGTGCAAATATGGTTGTGCCGATCTACATATATAGTTGCAAACTATACAAAAAAAGTGTAAAACTCTAAAATGCAATGTGAGATTATTTTCAGTACATTGATGATTTATATATGTATGTACATAAAGCACTGAAACAACTACACATTCCCTTTAAATTACTTTAGGTACACCCTTAGGCTATATTCGCATGCGCAATTAGAGACATAAAATGAATTCCAGTGGCAAGAATCAGCAAGTTCTTGTGACTGGGTTTACAGGTAAATGTAAACAGCTGTGTCCGGGAAGCCAATACAAAGCAATGAAAGACTGACAGGTTGTACGTATGTATCCACACATCCAGAGGTTACCTGTGGTTAGAGATGGATGAGCAACCCTGGACATGGAAAGATTGCCTCCAAGGTCTGGCATCCTTCCATAACTAGAATTTAATTTTAAGTATGGCAGATGGAAAGTGAAAGCATACTACTTTCCTACTAGGTGGGGCCCAGTGAGGATAAGAGCACCGCCGTCACAGTCTCCCAGCCAGGGGAAGAGAGAGGAAAGGAAGAGGCGAGCTGTCCGTATCAGCAGAGAGCTAAATTGCCTGATGTAAGAGCTTTCATTAGAACTTCCAGTGTTCCCGGGGCTCACGTCACATAGCTCCACCTTTTGGCCCGGTGCCTTTGATAGACAGAACGCCGATCCAATGCGGGACATGTGACGTCATCAAAGGCGTCGGGCTAAGAGGTGGGGCTATGTGACGATGAGCCCCGGGAAGACAGGAAATTCAAATAAAAGCTATTACAGCGGGCAATACCGCTCTCTGCTGATCCGGGGGGCTTGCCTCTTGCTCTGCATAGGTGGGGCTGTATGGGGCACAGGCAGACCAGGCTGTATTGGGCACAGGTCACGCTGTATGGGGCACAGGTCACGCCGCTGTATTGGGCACAGGTCACGCTGTATGTGGCACAGGTCACGCTGCATTGACACTAGGGCAGCTGTGGGGGGGGCTGTTTGCAGGGGGGCCCCATACAACATTTTGCTATGGGGCCCTGCTATTTCTAGTTACACCCCTGCTTGCTAGCTTTAGAAACTGCATTGGCATTGCATGCTGTTATTAAGTCTTTGATCTACCAGAACACCCAAATCATTCTCTACTATTGACTCCCCCAAGTGTTCTCCACCTATAATGCCTGATGCCTGCATGTTTTTATCCCCCAAGTACATAACATTCTATTTATCAATATTAAACCTAATTTAACACATAGTTGCCCGATGAAATAGTGGATTGAGGTTGGCTTGTAAGTTGGAGACATACTGAAAGGACATTATTTTACACCATAGCTCGGTGTCATCTGCAAACACTAAAATGGTACTTTCAACCCCAAACGATATGTCATGTATTAAAATGTTAAAGAAAAAAAAAGCGTCCTGACACTAAACCTTGGAGTACATAACTGGTAATGATTACGCACAATCGTACTGTGTAAAACGCATCTACAAGACTGTATTTTGGTGTCCTTTGATTTCACTTTGGTGATTAAATAAATGGATAATTGAACTTTCATCGATGTGCAGCCATTTCTTCTTTTTCTCATATACCCATGGAGGCGGGCCGGGGCTAGCACTCGATTGAAGCGCTTTTCAGGCACAGCCTATTCACCTGGATCAGTGATTTCTTCATTAAGTGTTCTTGCATAGCAAGACCACTTACTGTTATCTCACATATATATTATTAAGTGTTCTTGCATAGCAAGACCACTTACTGTTATCTTACATATATATTATTATTAAGTGTTCTTGCATAGCAAGACCACTTACTGTTATCTCACATATATATTATTAAGTGTTCTTGCATAGCAAGACCACTTACTGTTATCTCACATATATATTATTAAGTGTTCTTGCATAGCAAGACCACTTACTGTTATCTCACATATATATTATTATTAAGTGTTCTTGCATAGCAAGACCACTTACTGTTATCTCACATATATATTATTATTATTCTTATTCTTATTATTATAGCCAAATTTACCACCCTAACTCCTCCCACAGTTTTTACACTACATAGACAAGTAATATACCGAAACGTGCGGATTGTTCTCGAATGGTGTGCTATTATTTTGTGGAACATTTCGCCGAATGGTTCACGAAATATCGTCATTTTTGCGGCGAAATTGGTCCCATAGGAATGAATGGGGAAACTAGAGTGGGAGATGACAAAAGCTGGAAAATCAGAACATGATTTCTAAACTGCCGCCACTCCCTCATTTTCAAGCCCACCTACACAAATCTTATATCAAAACGTTCAGCTATCCCTGCTGCCACTAAACATGTCCACGGCTAAGCCATAGTCCTGATAGTTTTCACAATATGACCATTTGTTTGCAACTCACGCCGTCCATTGACATTCATTGAAACTACACTCTAGCCCCCTCCAAATTTGAAGGGCAATTTCTAAACTGCGACTGTGCCTTCATTTTTAATATTTCAGAGACATACTATACATCAAAATCTAGGTCTGGGTCTTGTGATTCTCACAATATAAAGATCTTCGCTGTAGGATGTATAGTTTTTAAAATACGGCCATTTGTTTAGAGGTCATTTCAGGAAATTTTAGCCATTAATCAGAGTGCACTGTTAGTGTTTGTTTTGTTGCCATGGTTACCAAAGCTTCTGTTATACACAGGGGGGGGGGTGGCTGGAGCATCTCAGCTGATTACAGAGCCCGGGGGAGGGGACAGACACACCATGTACTGATTTATAATAGAGGAATATGATGGGGCAGTTTTGATGGGGTAATTCTGATGGGGCAGTTTTGATGAAGTAGTATTTGGGAAGCATAAACAGGGCATGAGCGTTGCTAGGAAACAGTGGTTGTAAACACAAGATGCTGAGACACCCCAAATGCATGTGACTTCATCTGCTAGACTTGATAATGCTTGTAGACTCCTCCCACAGTTTTCACACTACAGAGACAAATAATATACCGAAACGAGTGGATTGTTCCCGATTGGTGTGTTATTACTTTGTGGAATGTTTTTCCGAATGGTCCACGAAATGACGTTTTTACGGCGAAATTGGTCCCATAGGAATGAATGGCGAAATGTTCAAAACTAGAGTGGGAAGTGACAAAAGCTGACAACCCCATGATCAGCCAAAACATTATGACCACCCCATGATCAGCCAAAACATTATGACCGCCCCAAGTAAAAAAAAAAATATTTTTGAAAAAAAAAAAAAAATTTTTAAAAAGTAAAAAAATAATTTTTGAAAAAAAAAATCATTTTTGAAAAAAAAAAAAATATTTTTGAAAAAAAAAATATTTTTGAAAAAAAAATTTTTTGAAAAAAAAATTATTTTTGAAAAAAAAATATATTTGAAAAAAAAAATATTTTTGAAAAAAAAAATTATTTTTGAAAAAAAAATTACTTTAAAAAAAATAATAATTTCGAAAAAAAAATTATTTTTGAAATAAAAAAATTCATTTTTGAAAAAAAAAATTACCTTTGAAAAAAAAAATTACTTTTAAAAAAAAAATCATTTTTGAAGAAAAAAAAATCATTTTTGATTAAAAAAAAATCATTTTTTGAAAAAAAAAATTACTTTTGAAAAAAATGTTCAGCTCTTTCAGCGAATGATGGAACTTTTTTACTACTATTTATACTTTTTAAAATATTAAGCTTTTTAACACTTTTCACAGTTACTCAAGCCACTCCACCCCACCCAGTTACTCCGCCCACTCCAGTTGTAGAGGCAAGAACACTTTCACAATTTCCCCAGAAATTGTACCTTTTCTAGTTATTCTTATTCTTATTATTATAGCCAAATTTACCACCCTAACTCCTCCCACAGTTTTTACACTACATAGACAAGTAATATACCGAAACGTGCGGATTGTTCCCGAATGGTGTGCTATTATTTTGTGGAACGTTTCGCCGAATGGTTCACAAAATATCGTCATTTTTGCGGCGAAATGGGTCCCATAGGAATGAATGGGGAAACTAGAGTGGGAGATGACAAAAGCTGGAAAATCAGAACATGATTTCTAAACTGCCGCCACTCCCTCATTTTCAAGCCCACCTACACAAATCTTATATCAAAACGTTCAGCTATCCCTGCTGCCACTAAACATGTCCACGGCTAAGCCATAGTCCTGATAGTTTTCACAATATGACCATTTGTTTGCAACTCACGCCGTCCATTGACATTCATTGAAACTACACTCTAGCCCCCTCCAAATTTGAAGGGCAATTTCTAAACTGCGACTGTGCCTTCATTTTTAATATTTCAGAGACATACTATGTATCAAAATCTAGGTCTGGGTCTTGTGATTCTCACAATATAAAGATCTTCGCTGTAGGATGTATAGTTTTTAAAATACGGCCATTTGTTTAGAGGTCATTTCAGGAAATTTTAGCCATTAATCAGAGTGTACTGTTAGTGTTTGTTTTGTTGCCATGGTTACCAAAGCTTCTGTTATACACAGGGGGGAAGGTGGCTGGAGCATCTCAGCTCATTACAGAGCCCGGGGGAGGGGACAGACACACCATGTACTGATTTATAATAGAGGAATATGATGGGGCAGTTTTGATGGGGTAATTCTGATGGGGCAGTTTTGATGAAGTAGTATTTGGGAAGCATAAACAGGGCATGAGCGTTGCTAGGAAACAGTGGTTGTAAACACAAGATGCTGAGACACTCCAAATGCATGTGACTTCATCTGCTAGACTTGATAATGCTTGTAGACTCCTCCCACAGTTTTCACACTACAGAGACAAATAATATACCGAAACGAGCGGATTGTTCCCGATTGGTGTGTTATTACTTTGTGGAATGTTTTGCCGAATGGTCCACGAAATGACGTTTTTGCGGCGAAATTGGTCCCATAGGAATGAATGGCGAAATGTTCAAAACTAGAGTGGGAAGTGACAAAAGCTGACAACCCCATGATCAGCCAAAACATTATGACCACCCCATGATCAGCCAAAACATTATGACCGCCCCATGTAAAAAAAAAATATTTTTGAAAAAAAAAAATAATTTTTGAAAAAAGTAAAAAAATAATTTTTGAAAAAAAAAAATCATTTTTGAAAAAAAAATATATATTTTTGAAAAAAAAATATTTTTGAAAAAAAAAATTATTTTTGAAAAAAAAAAAATATTTTTGAAAAAAAATTTCTTTTAAAAAAAAATTATTTTTGAAAAAAAAATATATTTGAAAAAAAAAATATTTTTGAAAAAAAAAATTATTTTTGAAAAAAAAATTACTTTAAAAAAAATAATAATTTCGAAAAAAAAATTATTTTTGAAATAAAAAAATTCATTTTTGAAAAAAAAAATTACCTTTGAAAAAAAAAATTACTTTTGAAAAAAAAATCATTTTTGAAGAAAAAAAAATCATTTTTGATTAAAAAAAATTCATTTTTGAAAAAAAAAATTACTTTTGAAACAAATGTTCAGCTCTTTCAGCGAATGATGGAACTTTTTTACTACTATTTATACTTTTTAAAATATTAAGCTTTTTAACACTTTTCACAGTTACTCAAGCCACCCCACCCAGTTACTCCGCCCACTCCAGTTGTAGAGGCAAGAACACTTTCACAATTTCCCCAGAAATTGTACCTTTTTTAGTTCTTATTCTTATTATTATAGCCAAATTTACCACCCTAACTCCTCCCACAGTTTTTGGGGTAATTCTGATGGGGCAGTTTTGATGAAGCAGTATTTGGGAAGCATAAACAGGGCATGAGCGTTGCTAGGAAACAGTGGTTGTAAACACAAGATGCTGAGACACCCCAAATGCATGTGACTTCATCTGCTAGACTTGATAATGCTTGTAGACTCCTCCCACAGTTTTTACACTACAGAGACAAGTAATATACCGAAACGAGCGGATTGTTCCCGATTGGTGTGTTATTACTTTGTGGAACGTTTCGCCGAACGGTCCACGAAATGTCGTTTTTGCAGCGAAATTGGTCCCATAGGAATGAATGGTGAAATGTTCAAAACTAGAGTGGGAGGTGACAAAAGCTGACAACCCCATGATCAGCCAAAACATTATGACTACCCCATGATCAGCCAAAACATTATGACTACCCCATGATCAGCCAAAACATTATGACCGCCCCATGTAAAAAAAAAAAATATTTTTGAAAAAAAATAATTTTTGAAAAAAAAAAATAATAATTTTTGAAAAAAATTAAAATAAAATCATTTTTGAAAAAAAAAATATTTTTGAAAAAAAAAATATTTTTGAAAAAAAAAATATTTTTGAAAAAAAAAAATTATTTTTGAAAAAAAAAATAATTTTTGAAAAAAAAATCATAATTTTTGAAAAAAATGTTCAGCTCTTTCAGCTAATGATGAGACTTCTTACTACTATTTATACTTTTTAAAATATTAAGCTTTTTAACACTTTTCACAGGAGCTCCAGCCACTCCAACCACACAACAGTTACTCAAGCCACTCCACCCAGTTACTCCGCCCACTCCAGTTGTAGAGGCAAGAACACTTTTCACAATTTCCCCAGAAATTGTACCTTTTCTAGTTAAGTGTTCTTGCATAGCAAGACCACTTACTGTTATCTCACATATATATTATTATTCTTATTATAGCCAAATTTACCACCCTAACTCCTCCCACAGTTTTTACACTACATAGACAAGTAATATACCGAAACGTGCGGAATGTTCCCGAATGGTGTGCTATTACTTTGTGGAACGTTTCGCCGAATGGTTCACGAAATATCGTCATTTTTGCGGCGAAATTGGTCCCATAGGAATGAATGGGGAAACTAGAGTGGGAGATGACAAAAGCTGGAAAATCAGAACATGATTTCTAAACTGCCGCCACTCCCTCATTTTCAAGCCCACCTACACAAATCTTATATCAAAACGTTCAGCTATCCCTGCTGCCACTAAACATGTCCACGGCTAAGCCATAGTCCTGATAGTTTTCACAATATGACCATTTGTTTGCAACTCACGCCGTCCATTGACATTCATTGAAACTACACTCTAGCCCCCTCCAAATTTGAAGGGCAATTTCTAAACTGCGACTGTGCCTTCATTTTTAATATTTCAGAGACATACTATGTATCAAAATCTAGGTCAGGGTCTTGTGATTCTCACAATATAAAGATCTTCGCTGTAGGATGTATAGTTTTTAAAATACGGCCATTTGTTTAGAGGTCATTTCAGGAAATTTTAGCCATTAATCAGAGTGCACTGTTAGTGTTTGTTTTGTTGCCATGGTTACCAAAGCTTCTGTTATACACAGGGGGGAGGTGGCTGGAGCATCTTAGCTGATTACAGAGCCCGGGGGAGGGGACAGACACACCATGTACTGATTTATAATAGAGGAATATGATGGGGCAGTTTTGATGGGGTAATTCTGATGGGGCAGTTTTGATGAAGTAGTATTTGGGAAGCATAAACAGGGCATGAGCGTTGCTAGGAAACAGTGGTTGTAAACACAAGATGCTGAGACACTCCAAATGCATGTGACTTCATCTGCTAGACTTGATAATGCTTGTAGACTCCTCCCACAGTTTTCACACTACAGAGACAAATAATATACCGAAACGAGCGGATTGTTCCCGATTGGTGTGCTATCACTTTGTGGAATGTTTTGCCGAATGGTCCACGAAATGACGTTTTTACGGCGAAATTGGTCCCATAGGAATGAATGGCGAAATGTTCAAAACTAGAGTGGGAAGTGACAAAAGCTGACAACCCCATGATCAGCCAAAACATTATGACCACCCCATGATCAGCCAAAACATTATGACCGCCCCAAGTAAAAAAAAAAATATTTTTGAAAAAAAAAAAAAATTTTTTAAAAAGTAAAAAAATAATTTTTGAAAAAAAAATCATTTTTGAAAAAAAAAATATTTTTGAAAAAAAAAAAATTATTTTTGAAAAAAAAAATATTTTTGAAAAAAAAATTTTTTTAAAAAAAAATTATTTTTGAAAAAAAAATATATTTGAAAAAAAAAATATTTTTGAAAAAAAAAAATATTTTTGAAAAAAAAATTACTTTAAAAAAAATAATAATTTCGAAAAAAAAATTATTTTTGAAATAAAAAAATTCATTTTTGAAAAAAAAAAATACCTTTGAAAAAAAAAATTACTTTTGAAAAAAAAAATCATTTTTGAAGAAAAAAAAATCATTTTTGATTAAAAAAAATTCATTTTTTGAAAAAAAAAATTACTTTTGAAAAAAATGTTCAGCTCTTTCAGCGAATGATGGAACTTTTTTACTACTATTTATACTTTTTAAAATATTAAGCTTTTTAACACTTTTCACAGTTACTCAAGCCACTCCACCCCACCCAGTTACTCCGCCCACTCCAGTTGTAGAGGCAAGAACACTTTCACAATTTCCCCAGAAATTGTACCTTTTCTAGTTATTATATAGTGTCATCATCACCCCCAATATTATCATTATTATATAGTGTCATCATCACCCCTAATATTATCATTATTATATAGTGTCATCATTACCCCAATATTATCATTATTATATATTGTCATCATCACCCCTAATATTATTATTATATAGTGTCATCATCAACCCCAATATTATCATTATTATATAGTGTCGTCATCATCACCCCCGATGTTATCATTATTATATATTGTCATCATCACCCCTAATATCATTAAGTGTTCTTGCATAGCAAGACCACTTACTGTTATCTCACATATATATTATTCTTATTATTATAGCCAAATTTACCACCCTAACTCCTCCCACAGTTTTTACACTACATAGACAAGTAATATACCGAAACGTGCGGATTGTTCCCGAATGGTGTGCTATTACTTTGTGGAACGTTTCGCCGAATGGTTCATGAAATATCGTCATTTTTGCGGCAAAATTGGTCCCATAGGAATGAATGGGGAAACTAGAGTGGGAGATGACAAAAGCTGGAAAATCAGAACATGATTTCTAAACTGCCGCCACTCCCTCATTTTCAAGCCCACCTACACAAATCTTATATCAAAACGTTCAGCTATCCCTGCTGCCACTAAACATGTCCACGGCTAAGCCATAGTCCTGATAGTTTTCACAATATGACCATTTGTTTGCAACTCACGCCGTCCATTGACATTCATTGAAACTACACTCTAGCCCCCTCCAAATTTGAAGGGCAATTTCTAAACTGCGACTGTGCCTTCATTTTTAATATTTCAGAGACATACTATACATCAAAATCTAGGTCTGGGTCTTGTGATTCTCACAATATAAAGATCTTCGCTGTAGGATGTATAGTTTTAAAAATACGGCCATTTGTTTAGAGGTCATTTCAGGAAATTTTAGCCATTAATCAGAGTGTACTGTTAGTGTTTGTTTTGTTGCCATGGTTACCAAAGCTTCTGTTATACACAGGGGGGAAGGTGGCTGGAGCATCTCAGCTGATTACAGAGCCCGGGGGAGGGGACAGACACACCATGTACTGATTTATAATAGAGGAATATGATGGGGCAGTTTTGATGGGGTAATTCTGATGGGGCAGTTTTGATGAAGCAGTATTTGGGAAGCATAAACAGGGCATGAGCGTTGCTAGGAAACAGTGGTTGTAAACACAAGATGCTGAGACACTCCAAATGCATGTGACTTCATCTGCTAGACTTGATAATGCTTGTAGACTCCTCCCACAGTTTTCACACTACAGAGACAAATAATATACCGAAACGAGCGGATTGTTCCCGATTGGTGTGTTATTACTTTGTGGAATGTTTTGCCGAATGGTCCACGAAATGACGTTTTCGCGGCGAAATTGGTCCCATAGGAATGAATGGCGAAATGTTCAAAACTAGAGTGGGAAGTGACAAAAGCTGACAACCCCATGATCAGCCAAAACATTATGACCACCCCATGATCAGCCAAAACATTATGACCGCCCCATGTAAAAAAAAAAATATTTTTGAAAAAAAAAAAAATTTTTTGAAAAAAGTAAAAAAATAATTTTTGAAAAAAAAAATCATTTTTGAAAAAAAAAAATATATTTTTGAAAAAAAAAATATTTTTGAAAAAAAAATTTCTTTTGAAAAAAAAATATATTTGAAAAAAAAAATATTATTGAAAAAAAAAAATTATTTTCGAAAAAAAAAAATTATTTTTGAAAAAAAAATTACTTTAAAAAAAATAATTTCGAAAAAAAAATTATTTTTGAAATAAAAAAATTCATTTTTGAAAAAAAAAATTACCTTTGAAAAAAAAAATTACTTTTGAAGAAAAAAAATCATTTTTGAAGAAAAAAAAATCATTTTTGATTAAAAAAAATTCATTTTTGAAAAAAAAAATTACTTTTGAAAAAAATGTTCAGCTCTTTCAGCGAATGATGGAACTTTTTTACTACTATTTATACTTTTTAAAATATTAAGCTTTTTAACACTTTTCACAGTTACTCAAGCCACTCCACCCCACCCAGTTACTCCGCCCACTCCAGTTGTAGAGGCAAGAACACTTTCACAATTTCCCCAGAAATTGTACCTTTTCTAGTTAAGTGTTCTTGCATAGCAAGACCACTTACTGTTATCTCACATATATATTATTATTCTTATTATAGCCAAATTTACCACCCTAACTCCTCCCACAGTTTTTACACTACATGGACAAGTAATATACCGAAACGTGCGGAATGTTCCCGAATGGTGTGCTATTACTTTGTGGAACGTTTCGCCGAATGGTTCACGAAATATCGTCATTTTTGCGGCGAAATTGGTCCCATAGGAATGAATGGGGAAACTAGAGTGGGAGATGACAAAAGCTGGAAAATCAGAACATGATTTCTAAACTGCCGCCACTCCCTCATTTTCAAGCCCACCTACACAAATCTTATATCAAAACGTTCAGCTATCCCTGCTGCCACTAAACATGTCCACGGCTAAGCCATAGTCCTGATAGTTTTCACAATATGACCATTTGTTTGCAACTCACGCCGTCCATTGACATTCATTGAAACTACACTCTAGCCCCCTCCAAACTTGAAGGGCAATTTCTAAACTGCGACTGTGCCTTCATTTTTAATATTTCAGAGACATACTATGTATCAAAATCTAGGTCAGGGTCTTGTGATTCTCACAATATAAAGATCTTCGCTGTAGGATGTATAGTTTTTAAAATACGGCCATTTGTTTAGAGGTCATTTCAGGAAATTTTAGCCATTAATCAGAGTGCACTGTTAGTGTTTGTTTTGTTGCCATGGTTACCAAAGCTTCTGTTATACACAGGGGGGAGGTGGCTGGAGCATCTTAGCTGATTACAGAGCCCGGGGGAGGGGACAGACACACCATGTACTGATTTATAATAGAGGAATATGATGGGGCAGTTTTGATGGGGTAATTCTGATGGGGCAGTTTTGATGAAGTAGTATTTGGGAAGCATAAACAGGGCATGAGCGTTGCTAGGAAACAGTGGTTGTAAACACAAGATGCTGAGACACTCCAAATGCATGTGACTTCATCTGCTAGACTTGATAATGCTTGTAGACTCCTCCCACAGTTTTCACACTACAGAGACAAATAATATACCGAAACGAGCGGATTGTTCCCGATTGGTGTGCTATCACTTTGTGGAATGTTTTGCCGAATGGTCCACGAAATGACGTTTTTACGGCGAAATTGGTCCCATAGGAATGAATGGCGAAATGTTCAAAACTAGAGTGGGAAGTGACAAAAGCTGACAACCCCATGATCAGCCAAAACATTATGACCACCCCATGATCAGCCAAAACATTATGACCGCCCCAAGTAAAAAAAAAAATATTTTTGAAAAAAAAAAAAAATTTTTTAAAAAGTAAAAAAATAATTTTTGAAAAAAAAATCATTTTTGAAAAAAAAAATATTTTTGAAAAAAAAAAAATTATTTTTGAAAAAAAAAATATTTTTGAAAAAAAAATTTTTTTAAAAAAAAATTATTTTTGAAAAAAAAATATATTTGAAAAAAAAAAATATTTTTGAAAAAAAAAAATATTTTTGAAAAAAAAATTACTTTAAAAAAAATAATAATTTCGAAAAAAAAATTATTTTTGAAATAAAAAAATTCATTTTTGAAAAAAAAAATTACCTTTGAAAAAAAAAATTACTTTTGAAAAAAAAAATCATTTTTGAAGAAAAAAAAATCATTTTTGATTAAAAAAAATTCATTTTTTGAAAAAAAAAATTACTTTTGAAAAAAATGTTCAGCTCTTTCAGCGAATGATGGAACTTTTTTACTACTATTTATACTTTTTAAAATATTAAGCTTTTTAACACTTTTCACAGTTACTCAAGCCACTCCACCCCACCCAGTTACTCCGCCCACTCCAGTTGTAGAGGCAAGAACACTTTCACAATTTCCCCAGAAATTGTACCTTTTCTAGTTATTATTCTTATTATTATAGCCAAATTTACCACCCTAACTCCTCCCACAGTTTCTACACTACAGAGACAAGTAATATACCGAAACGTGCGGATTGTTCCCGAATGGTGTGCTATTACTTTGTGGAACGTTTCGCCGAATGGTTCACGAAATATCGTCATTTTTGCGGCGAAATTGGTCCCATAGGAATGAATGGGGAAGCTAGAGTGGGAGATGACAAAAGCTGGAAAATCAGAACATGATTTCTAAACTGCCGCCACTCCCTCATTTTCAAGCCCACCTACACGAATCTTATATCAAAACGTTCAGCTATCCCTGCTGCCACTAAACATGTCCACGGCTAAGCCATAGTCCTGATAGTTTTCACAATATGACCATTTGTTTGCAACTCACACCGTCCATTGACATTCATTGAAACTACACTCTAGCCCCTTCAAATTTGAAGGGCAATTTCTAAACTGCGACCGTGCCTTCAATTTTAATATTTCAGAGACATACTATATATCAAAATCTAGGTCTGGGTCTTGTGATTCTCACAATATAAAGATCTTCGCTGTAGGATGTATAGTTTTTAAAATACGGCCATTTGTTTAGAGGTCATTTCAGGAAATTTTAGCCATTAATCATGTACTGTGTTTGTTTTGTTGCCATGGTTACCAAAGCTTCTGTTATACACAGGGGGGGAGGTGGCTGGAGCATGTCAGCTCTGATTACAGAGCCCGGGGGAGGGGACAGACACACCATGTACTGATTTATAATAGAGGAATATGATGGGGCAGTTTTGATGGGGTAATTCTGATGGGGCAGTTTTGATGAAGCAGTATTTGGGAAGCATAAACAGGGCATGAGCGTTGCTAGGAAACAGTGGTTGTAAACACAAGATGCTGAGACACCCCAAATGCATGTGACTTCATCTGCTAGACTTGATAATGCTTGTAGACTCCTCCCACAGTTTTTACACTACAGAGACAAGTAATATACCGAAACGAGCAGATTGTTCCCGATTGGTGTGCTATTACTTTGTGGAATGTTTCGCCGAATGGTCCACGAAATGACGTTTTTGCGGCGAAATTGGTCCCATAGGAATGAATGGCGAAATGTTCAAAACTAGAGTGAGAGGTGACAAAAGCTGACAACCCCATGATCAGCCAAAACATTATGACCACCCCATGATCAGCCAAAACATTATGACTGCCCCATGTAAAAAAAATAAATTCATTTTTGAAAAAAAAAATTTTTGAAAAAAAATATATATTTTTGAAAAAAAAAATTCATTTTTGAAAAAAAAAAATTCATTTTTGAAAAAAAAAATATGTTTTTGAAAAAAAAATATATTTTTGAAAAAAAATATATATTTTTGAAAAAAAAAATACATTTTTGAAAAAAAATTTTTTTGCAAAAAAAATCATTTTTGAAAAAAAAATCATAATTTTTGAAAAAAATGTTTGTGCTCTTTCATCTAATGATGAGACTTCAACTTTTTTACTACTATTTATACTTTTTAAAATATTAAGCTTTTTAACGCTTTTCACAGGAGCTCCAGACACTCCAACCACACAACAGTTACTCAAGCCACTCCATCCAGTTACTCCGCCTGCTCCAGTTGTAGAGGCAAGAACACTTTCACAATTTCACCAGAAATTGTACCTTTTCTAGTTAAGTGTTCTTGCATAGCAAGACCACTTACTGTTATCTCACATATATATTATTATTCTTATTATAGCCAAATTTACCACCCTAACTCCTCCCACAGTTTTTACACTACATAGACAAGTAATATACCGAAACGTGCGGAATGTTCCCGAATGGTGTGCTATTACTTTGTGGAACGTTTCGCCGAATGGTTCACGAAATATCGTCATTTTTGCGGCGAAATTGGTCCCATAGGAATGAATGGGGAAACTAGAGTGGGAGATGACAAAAGCTGGAAAATCAGAACATGATTTCTAAACTGCCGCCACTCCCTCATTTTCAAGCCCACCTACACAAATCTTATATCAAAACGTTCAGCTATCCCTGCTGCCACTAAACATGTCCACGGCTAAGCCATAGTCCTGATAGTTTTCACAATATGACCATTTGTTTGCAACTCACGCCGTCCATTGACATTCATTGAAACTACACTCTAGCCCCCTCCAAATTTGAAGGGCAATTTCTAAACTGCGACTGTGCCTTCATTTTTAATATTTCAGAGACATACTATGTATCAAAATCTAGGTCAGGGTCTTGTGATTCTCACAATATAAAGATCTTCGCTGTAGGATGTATAGTTTTTAAAATACGGCCATTTGTTTAGAGGTCATTTCAGGAAATTTTAGCCATTAATCAGAGTGCACTGTTAGTGTTTGTTTTGTTGCCATGGTTACCAAAGCTTCTGTTATACACAGGGGGGAGGTGGCTGGAGCATCTTAGCTGATTACAGAGCCCGGGGGAGGGGACAGACACACCATGTACTGATTTATAATAGAGGAATATGATGGGGCAGTTTTGATGGGGTAATTCTGATGGGGCAGTTTTGATGAAGTAGTATTTGGGAAGCATAAACAGGGCATGAGCGTTGCTAGGAAACAGTGGTTGTAAACACAAGATGCTGAGACACTCCAAATGCATGTGACTTCATCTGCTAGACTTGATAATGCTTGTAGACTCCTCCCACAGTTTTCACACTACAGAGACAAATAATATACCGAAACGAGCGGATTGTTCCCGATTGGTGTGCTATCACTTTGTGGAATGTTTTGCCGAATGGTCCACGAAATGACGTTTTTACGGCGAAATTGGTCCCATAGGAATGAATGGCGAAATGTTCAAAACTAGAGTGGGAAGTGACAAAAGCTGACAACCCCATGATCAGCCAAAACATTATGACCACCCCATGATCAGCCAAAACATTATGACCGCCCCAAGTAAAAAAAAAAATATTTTTGAAAAAAAAAAAAAATTTTTTAAAAAGTAAAAAAATCATTTTTGAAAAAAAAATCATTTTTGAAAAAAAAAATATTTTTGAAAAAAAAAAAATTATTTTTGAAAAAAAAAATATTTTTGAAAAAAAAATTTTTTTAAAAAAAAATTATTTTTGAAAAAAAAATATATTTGAAAAAAAAAAATATTTTTGAAAAAAAAAAATATTTTTGAAAAAAAAATTACTTTAAAAAAAATAATAATTTCGAAAAAAAAATTATTTTTGAAATAAAAAAATTCATTTTTGAAAAAAAAAATTACCTTTGAAAAAAAAAATTACTTTTGAAAAAAAAAATCATTTTTGAAGAAAAAAAAATCATTTTTGATTAAAAAAAATTCATTTTTTGAAAAAAAAAATTACTTTTGAAAAAAATGTTCAGCTCTTTCAGCGAATGATGGAACTTTTTTACTACTATTTATACTTTTTAAAATATTAAGCTTTTTAACACTTTTCACAGTTACTCAAGCCACTCCACCCCACCCAGTTACTCCGCCCACTCCAGTTGTAGAGGCAAGAACACTTTCACAATTTCCCCAGAAATTGTACCTTTTCTAGTTATTATTCTTATTATTATAGCCAAATTTACCACCCTAACTCCTCCCACAGTTTTTACACTACATAGACAAGTAATATACCGAAACGTGCGGATTGTTCCCGAATGGTGTGCTATTACTTTGTGGAACGTTTCGCCGAATGGTTCACGAAATATCGTCGTTTTTGCGACAAAATTGGTCCCATAGGAATGAATGGGGAAACTAGAGTGGGAGATGACAAAAGCTGGAAAATCAGAACATGATTTCTAAACTGCCGCCACTCCCTCATTTTCAAGCCCACCTACACAAATCTTATATCAAAACGTTCAGCTATCCCTGCTGCCACTAAACATGTCCACGGCTAAGCCATAGTCCTGATAGTTTTCACAATATGACCATTTGTTTGCAACTCACGCCGTCCATTGACATTCATTGAAACTACACTCTAGCCCTCTCCAATTTTGAAGGGCAATTTCTAAACTGCGACTGTGCCTTCATTTTTAATATTTCAGAGACATACTATACATCAAAATCTAGGTCTGGGTCTTGTGATTCTCACAATATAAAGATCTTCGCTGTAGGATGTATAGTTTTTAAAATACGGCCATTTGTTTAGAGGTCATTTCAGGAAATTTTAGCCATTAATCAGAGTCTACTGTTAGTGTTTGTTTTGTTGCCATGGTTACCAAAGCTTCTGTTATACACAGGGGGGAGGTGGCTGGAGCATCTCAGCTGATTACAGAGCCCGGGGGAGGGGACAGACACACCATGTACTGATTTATAATAGAGGAATATGATGGGGCAGTTTTGATGGGGTAACTCTGATGGGGCAGTTTTGATGAAGCAGTATTTGGGAAGCATAAACAGGGCATAAGCGTTGCTAGGAAACAGTGGTTGTAAACACAAGATGCTGAGACACCCCAAATGCATGTGACTTCATCTGCTAGACTTGATAATGCTTGTAGACTCCTCCCACAGTTTTCACACTACAGAGACAAATAATATACCGAAACGAGCGGATTGTTCCCGATTGGTGTGTTATTACTTTGTGGAATGTTTTGCCGAATGGTCCACGAAATGACGTTTTTGCGGCGAAATTGGTCCCATAGGAATGAATGGCGAACTGTTCAAAACTAGAGTGGAAAGTGACAAAAGCTGACAACCCCATGATCAGCCAAAACATTATGACCACCCCATGATCAGCCAAAACATTATGACCGCCCCATGTAAAAAAAAAAATATTTTTGAAAAAAAAAAAATTTTTTTGAAAAAAGTAAAAAAATAATTTTTGAAAAAAAAAAATCATTTTTGAAAAAAAAATATATATATTTTTGAAAAAAAATATTTTTGAAAAAAAAAATATTTTTGAAAAAAAAATTTCTTTTAAAAAAAAAATTATTTTTGAAAAAAAAATATATTTGAAAAAAAAAAATATTTTTGAAAAAAAAATTACTTTAAAAAAAATAATAATTTCGAAAAAAAAATTATTTTTGAAATAAAAAAATTCATTTTTGAAAAAAAAAATTACCTTTGAAAAAAAAAATTACTTTTGAAAAAAAAAATCATTTTTGAAGAAAAAAAAATCATTTTTGATTAAAAAAAATTCATTTTTGAAAAAAAAAATTACTTTTGAAAAAAATGTTCAGCTCTTTCAGCGAATGATGGAACTTTTTTACTACTATTTATACTTTTTAAAATATTAAGCTTTTTAACACTTTTCACAGTTACTCAAGCCACTGCACCCCACCCAGTTACTCCGCCCACTCCAGTTGTAGAGGCAAGAACACTTTCACAATTTCCCCAGAAATTGTACCTTTTCTAGTTATTCTTATTATTATAGCCAAATTTACCACCCTAACTCCTCCCACAGTTTTTACACTACATAGACAAGTAATATACCGAAACGTGCGGATTGTTCCCGAATGGTGTGCTATTATTTTGTGGAACGTTTCGCCAAATGGTTCACAAAATATCGTCATTTTTGCGGCGAAATTGGTCCCATAGGAATGAATGGGGAAACTAGAGTGGGAGATGACAAAAGCTGGAAAATCAGAACATGATTTCTAAACTGCCGCCACTCCCTCATTTTCAAGCCCACCTACACAAATCTTATATCAAAACGTTCAGCTATCCCTGCTGTCACTAAACATGTCCACGGCTAAGCCATAGTCCTGATAGTTTTCACAATATGACCATTTGTTTGCAACTCACGCTGTCCATTGACATTCATTGAAACTACACTCTAGCCCCCTCCAAATTTGAAGGGCAATTTCTAAACTGCGACTGTGCCTTCATTTTTAATATTTCAGAGACATACTATGTATCAAAATCTAGGTCTGGGTCTTGTGATTCTCACAATATAAAGATCTTCGCTGTAGGATGTATAGTTTTTAAAATACGGCCATTTGTTTAGAGGTCATTTCAGGAAATTTTAGCCATTAATCAGAATGTACTGTTAGTGTTTGTTTTGTTGCCATGGTTACCAAAGCTTCTGTTATACACAGGGGGGAAGGTGGCTGGAGCATCTCAGCTCATTACAGAGCCCGGGGGAGGGGACAGACACACCATGTACTGATTTATAATAGAGGAATATGATGGGGCAGTTTTGATGGGGTAATTCTGATGGGGCAGTTTTGATGAAGCAGTATTTGGGAAGCATAAACAGGGCATGAGCGTTGCTAGGAAACAGTGGTTGTAAACACAAGATGCTGAGACACTCCAAATGCATGTGACTTCATCTGCTAGACTTGATAATGCTTGTAGACTCCTCCCACAGTTTTCACACTACAGAGACAAATAATATACCGAAACGAGCGGATTGTTCCCGATTGGTGTGTTATTACTTTGTGGAATGTTTTGCCGAATGGTCCACGAAATGACGTTTTTGCGGCGAAATTGGTCCCATAGGAATGAATGGCGAAATGTTCAAAACTAGAGTGGGAAGTGACAAAAGCTGACAACCCCATGATCAGCCAAAACATTATGACCACCCCATGATCAGCCAAAACATTATGACCGCCCCATGTAAAAAAAAAATATTTTTGAAAAAAAAAAATAATTTTTGAAAAAAGTAAAAAAATAATTTTTGAAAAAAAAAAATCATTTTTGAAAAAAAAAATATATATTTTTGAAAAAAAAAAATATTTTTGAAAAAAAAAAATTATTTTTGAAAAAAAAAAAATATTTTTGAAAAAAAAATTTCTTTAAAAAAAAAAAATTATTTTTGAAAAAAAAATATATTTGAAAAAAAAAATATTTTTGAAAAAAAAAAATTATTTTTGAAAAAAAAATTACTTTAAAAAAAATAATAATTTCGAAAAAAAAATTATTTTTGAAATAAAAAAATTCATTTTTGAAAAAAAAAAATTACCTTTGAAAAAAAAAATTACTTTTGAAAAAAAAATCATTTTTGAAGAAAAAAAAATCATTTTTGATTAAAAAAAATTCATTTTTGAAAAAAAAAATTACTTTTGAAAAAAATGTTCAGCTCTTTCAGCGAATGATGGAACTTTTTTACTACTATTTATACTTTTTAAAATATTAAGCTTTTTAACACTTTTCACAGTTACTCAAGCCACCCCACCCCACCCAGTTACTCCGCCCACTCCAGTTGTAGAGGCAAGAACACTTTCACAATTTCCCCAGAAATTGTACCTTTTCTAGTTCTTATTATTATAGCCAAATTTACCACCCTAACTCCTCCCATAGTTTTTACACTACATAGACAAGTAATATACCGAAACGTGCGGATTGTTCCCGAATGGTGTGCTATTACTTTGTGGAACGTTTCGCCGAATGGTTCACGAAATATCGTCGTTTTTGCGGCGAAATTGGTCCCATAGGAATGAATGGGGAAACTAGAGTGGGAGATGACAAAAGCTGGAAAATCAGAACATGATTTCTAAACTGCCGCCACTCCCTCATTTTCAAGCCCACCTACACAAATCTTATATCAAAACGTTCAGCTATCCCTGCTGCCACTAAACATGTCCACGGCTAAGCCATAGTCCTGATAGTTTTCACAATATGACCATTTGTTTGCAACTCACGCCGTCCATTGACATTCATTGAAACTACACTCTAGCCCCCTCCAAATTTGAAGGGCAATTTCTAAACTGCGACTGTGCCTTCATTTTTAATATTTCAGAGACATACTATACATCAAAATCTAGGTCTGGGTCTTGTGATTCTCACAATATAAAGATCTTCGCTGTAGGATGTATAGTTTTTAAAATACAGCCATTTGTTTAGAGGTCATTTCAGGAAATTTTAGCCATTAATCAGAGTGTACTGTTAGTGTTTGTTTTGTTGCCATGGTTACCAAAGCTTCTGTTATACACAGGGGGGAAGGTGGCTGGAGCATCTCAGCTGATTACAGAGCCCGGGGGAGGGGACAGACACACCATGTACTGATTTATAATAGAGGAATATGATGGGGCAGTTTTGATGGGGTAATTCTGATGGGGCAGTTTTGATGAAGCAGTATTTGGGAAGCATAAACAGGGCATGAGCGTTGCTAGGAAACAGTGGTTGTAAACACAAGATGCTGAGACACTCCAAATGCATGTGACTTCATCTGCTAGACTTGATAATGCTTGTAGACTCCTCCCACAGTTTTCACACTACAGAGACAAATAATATACCGAAACGAGCGGATTGTTCCCGATTGGTGTGTTATTACTTTGTGGAACGTTTCGCCGAATGGTCCACGAAATGACGTTTTTGCGGCGAAATTGGTCCCATAGGAATGAATGGCGAAATGTTCAAAACTAGAGTGGGAGGTAACAAAAGCTGACAACCCCATGATCAGCCAAAACATTATGACCACCCCATGATCAGCCAAAACATTATGACCGCCCCATGTAAAAAAAAAAAAATATTTTGAAAAAAAAAAATCATTTTTGAAAAAAAAACAAATTCATTTTTGAAAAAAAAAAAATATTTTTGAAAAAAAAAAAATCATTTTTGAAAAAAAAAAAAAAATCATTTTTGAGAAAAAAAATTCGAAAAAAATATATATTTTTGAAAAAAAAATTCATTTTTGAAAAAAAAAATTAATTTTTGAAAAAAAAATATATTTTTGAAAAAAAAAATATATTTTTGAAAAAAAATATATATTTTTGAAAAAAATATATATATTTTTGAAAAAAATATATATATTTTTGAAAAAAAAATATTTTTGAAAAAAAAAATATTTTTGAAAAAAAATTTTTTTGAAAAAAAAAATATATTTTTGAAAAAAAAAATATTTTTGAAAAAAAAAACACTTTTGAAAAAAAAAAATCATTTTTGAAAAAAAAATGTTTGTGCTCTTTCAGCTAATGATGAGACTTCAACTTTTTTACTACTATTTATACTTTTTAAAATATTAAGCTTTTTTTATTCACAGGAGCTCCAGCCACTCCAACCACACAACAGTTACTCAAGCCACTCCACCCCACCCAGTTACTCCGCGCACTCCAGTTGTAGAGGCAAGAACACTTTCACAATTTCCCCAGAAATTGTACCTTTTCTAGTTTCTATTATTTTACTCCATAGATTGGTGTCATCTGCAAACACTAACATGGTACTTTAAACCCCAAACGATATATCATGTATTAACATGTTAAAGAAAAAAAAAGCGTCTTGACAATAAACGTTGGAGTACATAACTTATAACCCTAATCATTAAAGCCTCTAAAAAATTGAAAGAATTGCTTTAAAATAACAGCGTTTAACTCTTTTAGGATGTGTGGGTGTAAGCCATCTGGTCTAGGTGCTTTGTTCACCTTTAAGTGGGAGAGACAGAAGCAGCATAAGGATCCATTCTGTTCCTATGTCCCTTTTTGAGCGCTGTTCTCTTTGTAACAAAGTGCTTTATATAAGTTGTTTTGACAGAACTCTTAAAATCATTATTTCAGACTACTACTCTGCATATATTTTACCTCCATAGATGATATTTATAATTAAATGATACTAATTCACATTGTATCAATTAACAGCTAGATAGAAGTGTGACAGTGGAAGAAGTCTCAGCATCATTCTGACACACATCCATTAAGAATCGACTTTAGTACTGCACAGTCTCTGCAGACAGAGATGGTTGAAATACAGGTAGGAACAAATATAGGGACAAACAGAGGTAGGTAGAGACACGAGGTACACAAAAGCAGAACAGCTAAGGAACTAGGATTTAGGTTCCCTGCTACCATGGGTTCATGGTGAATCCCCATGGTTTGAAAATCACCAACTTTTGGCTTAAAAGTTTGCAGGTTCCCCTCCAGAAATAAGGAAAATCATTTATGCACTGCATAGTTTTTGCCTCTTGTCAAGCCAAGGAATAGATAGTCAAGCCCCCTACTTTTATAAAAAGTGAACTCAATGTGAGCCATACCATCTGTGTGTTGAGGCTGAGTTAGAAAGAATACTGTGAAGCAAGAGATGCTGTTTCTCTTCAATTTTTCTTTTTTTTGGGGGTGGGTGGGCGGGACTTGGTACACTGTGGAAGTGCCCAGTTTCCCATTCCTTTTGTTTGATAGTAACTTGCTTGCTAGCCTTCTAGTCATACATTATAAAAGCATACCCCCATAGGCACTAATGGGGTTTGCTGCAAAATTCACAAACTTTGAACTTTGAGCAAGATTTGTGAAACTGTTCATGACCTGAACCCAAGAAGATTTACTGATCCCTATTCGAAACACTAGGAAAGATAGAGTCAGCTAGATATACAGTAAGTGGGGAAAAAAGGCTGGTAGACACTAGGGCAAAGACAGGAACGGGAAGACACATGTAAAAACAAATGGGACACAGTTAAAGACAAACAGAAATATATTGGGACCAAGCAGGTTTCCATGATGTGCATACCTGTTAGCAAGTTTAACTATGCAATAGTTCACTAATGCCGCGCACACACGAGTGGACTTTCTGGCAGAAAAGGTCAGACGGAACAAATCCGTCGGACATTCCGATCGTGTGTGGGCTTCATTGGATATTTTCTTGTGAAAATTGACGGACCTTAGAAATAGAACATGTTTTAAATCTTTCCGATGGACTTGATTCCTGTCGAAAAAACGTTTGTCTGTATGCTAGTCCGACGGACCGAGAATGATGCAAGGGCAGCTATTGGCTACTAGCTATTGAACTTCCTTTTCTAGTCCGGTCATACGTCATCACGTTCAAAACGATCGGACTTTGGTGGGATCGTGTGTAGGCAAGTCAGTTTCGTTGACACTCCGTCGGAACTCCATTGAAAAGTCCTTCGAAGTTCAGTCCGGTGAGAAGTTCGCTCATGTGTACGCGGCATAAGTGTTGTCAGCATCCAGTAAGGTTTTTGCAATTCCTCTCTTAAAAGTGGTCTGCAATATTGTATTAAATATAGATGAAGCTGAGGTAGAATTATGGGAGAACATATAATTTGTGTCGATGTGCAGTTGCACATGAGTTCTCTGGGATTTGGGGCGCAGTTATACATAATTGTGGTGGGGTGGCCTCTTACCATTTTCACATACAGTATACCTGCCACTAATCACTACAAGACATTTGAGAAGCAGAAGCAATTGGTCACAATGGCCTATGGCCCTAGTTTGGATTATTCATGCGGTGCTGGGCAAAGAGCACCTTTTTTATTCTCTGACCTATTATAGCTGATATAAGAAATGGGTGGGTGATATTTCTTACTGCCAACATCCCTAGCCTAAAAGAGGAAGTCAACCTCCCTCTAATGTTTGTACCTATATGTAAGCCTATAACAAGGCTTACCTATAGGTGCTGTAAATATCTCCTAAACTTGCACCGTTTAGGACAGGGCTTAAAATTTCAAGTCCTGAGCTACTAGCCAGGCCTTATGGGTTACTCGCCACCAGTTGCCCCACCCAACCCCTATCATGCCCTGCCCCTAAACATGCCCTCATAAATGAAATGTTTTATGCAGAATTAAGCTACAAAAAAAATATTAACAGCATCAGTTATCAGTGCCCATCAGTGCAGCCTTCCAGTGCCCATTAATGCAGCTTGACCTGTGCCTATCAATGCAGCGTGTCCAGTGCCCATCAATGCAGCCTGACCTGTGCCCATCTATGCAGCCTGACCTGTGCCCATCAATGCAGCCTGACCTGTGCCCATCAGTGCAGCATATCCAGTGCCCATCAATGCAGCCTGACCTGTGCCCATCAATGCAGCCTGACCTGTGCCCATCAATGCAGCATAATCAGTGCCCATCAATGCAGCCTGACCCGTGCCCATCAATGCAGCGTAACCAGTGCCCATCAGTGCAGCGTGACCTGTGCCCATTAGGGATGAGCTTCGAGTTCGAGTCGAACTCATGTTCGACTCGAACATTGGCTGTTCGCCAGTTCGCCGAACAGCGAACAATTTGGGGTGTTCATGGCAAATTCGAAAGCTGCGGAACACCCTTTAAAAGTCTATGGGAGAAATCAAAAGTACTAATTTTAAAGGCTTATATGCATGGTATTGTCATAAAAAGTGTTTGGGGACCTGGGTTCTGCCCCAAGGGACATGTATCAATGCAAAACGAAGTTTTAAAAATGGCTGTTTTTTCAGGAGCAGTGATTTTAATAATGCTTAAAGTGAAACAATAAGCCACCCGGTGACCCCGCCCCCCTCTGAAGCATGGGGACTTGACGGGGACTTCCCTATGGCTTTTCCCGTCAAGTCAGAGGGGGCGGGGTCACCGGGTGGCCCCGCCCTCCATTATGTAGGAAGTGCCAGAAGAAGGGAAGCGTCACACAGTGGGAGCCTCCCATGGATCCAGAGCGGCCCAAGAACAAAGCAGGGAAGAAGACGCCATGGAGGAAGATGCCGGACGAGAACACCGGAGCAAGAAGCAGAGGATTGGAGAAAGAAGCAGAGGAAGAAGAAGATGAAGGAAGAAACCAAAGGAAGAAGGAAGGAAGAAGGAAGAAGACCCGAAGAAGATGGAAAAAAGAAGACTTTAAATAAAGGAATTGTCAAAAATTGTCTCTTGTCATTGTTAACATTTTTGACACTTTTTTGTGAAATGGTAGGGGTACTTTTGTACCCCATTACTATTTTACACGGGGGGCGGGACCTGGGGGTCCCCTTTTAAGCGGGCTTCCAGATTCCGATAAGCCCCCTGCCTGCAGACCCCCACATCCACCAGCCAAGGGTTGTGGGGATGAGGCCCTTGTCCTCATCAACATGGGGACAAGGTGCTTTGGGGGGCTATCCCAAAGCACCCTCCCAATGTTGAGGGCATGTGGCCTGGTACAGGTCAGGAGGGGGGAGCGCTCTCTCGTTCCCCCTCTTTTCCTGCGGCCTGCCAGGTTGCATACTCGGATAAGGGTCTGGTATGGATTTTTGGGGAGACCCCATGCCATTTAAAAAAAAAAATTTGACGCGGGGTTCCCCTTAATATCCATACCAGACCTGAAGGGCCTGGTATGGAATTTAGGGGGACCCCCACGCCATTTTTTTAAAAATTTTGGTTTGCTGTTCCCCTGTGGGGAAATCCCATGCCATTTTTATCATTGAACTTTTATGTGTATTGTCGGACCGACAATTCATTAATAGCCGCGAGTAGTTTTAAATGACTTTTTTTCCTTTGAAATGTCATTTTGCTGTCAGACTGTTCTAAACACGGAAAACATGTGCCCCTTTACAGGCATACTATAGACACCCCCCAGGTACAAAATTTAAAGGAATATTACACTTTTATTGTTTCACTTTAAGCATTATTAAAATCACTGCTTCCGAAAAAATTGCCATTTTTAAAACTTTTTTTTGCATTGATACATGTCCCCTGGGGCAGGACCCAGGTTCCCAAACACTTTTTATGACAATAACTTGCATATAAGCCTTTAAAATTAGCACTTTTGATTATTCATGTTTGAGTCCCATAGACTTTAATGGTGTTCGTGTGTTCGAACAAATTTTTTGCCTGTTCGCATGTTCTGGTGCAAACCGAACAGGGGGGTGTTCGGCTCATTCCTAGTGCCCATCAATACAGCATGACCTGTGCCCATCAATACAGCATGACCTGTGCCCATCAATACAGCATAACCTATGCCCATCAATACAGCGCAACGTGTGCCTATCAATGCAGCGTGACCTGTGCCCATCAATACAGCATAACCTCTGCCCATCAATACATCATGACCTGTGCCCATCAATGCAGCCTGACCTGTGCAGAGGAAGAGGCGAGCCAGCCGGATTATCAGAGAGTGTGGATTCCCTGCTGTAACAGCTTTCATTTGAATTGCCCCGTGTTCCTGGAGCTCACCATCATACAGTCCCGCCCCCCCTGGCTTGGAGCCTTTGATGACATCACACGTCCCTGCATTGGACCAGTGTTCTGTCTATCAAAGGCACCAGGCCAGGAGGCGGGACTGTGTGACGGTGAGCTCCGGTAACAACGGGCAAATCAAATGAAAGCTGTTACAGCAGGCAATCTCTGCTCTCTGATGATCCGGCCGACTCCCCTCTTCCTCTCCTCTCTCTTCCCCTGGCTGGGAGAACGGCTCCCATTCAGCACCCCTCCAAGGTAGCTCCACACTCACCAGCAATAATTTTCCACTCGGCAGTAGGCGAGTGGAAAATTTGAGGGCTGGTTTATGAAACATTTATTGTATACTGTGCCGATTACATCATCGGCACATGCACTCTGAAGGAACAGCCGCTGGTGTCTTTTTTAGAGCCCTGTGCCGTGACCGGCGGCTCCTGCAGTAATGATGTCACACAGCTCTGGCCAGTCACAGAGCTGGAGACCGCGGACCCAGAAAAGAAGACGGGCAAAGAGGGATGCGGCCTGCAGCGGGGACAGCAAGGGTTTTGTTTGCAGGTAAGCGTCACATGCGATGCATACTAGAACATTATACCTTTACTTTGCAGGTAAAAAAAATAAAACAGCAGAGTTACAGCAGAGTTTCTTCCTCTTTAACTAAAACAAACATACAAAACCACCTTTATAGGACTTTTAAGGCAGATATGACAACCATGTGCATTTCAATAAAAGGCTGCTGTGCCACATTTATTGCAAAAGATCCACAGAGTATATACATTCACACACACACACACACAAAATACTGTATGAATGTTATTACATAAACACGGCTAAAAGTCTTAAAAACCCCATGTGTCCATAATATATAAAAATATTTATGTAGTATGCCTGTCGTGGCTTGAATTTTTGTAGAGATATTAGGACAAAACTCAACGCGTTTCGGTAAAACTCCTTCTTCAGGGATTAATGCAGGAGTATGCCATGTCTATAAAGCAGTCAAATTATTATGTATATCAATCACATTATCCAGATAGTACCAATATAGTATAAACAAGCACTGTCATATTACATAGTCCATGCTATGCTTACATAATAGATCAACAATAACAACACATGGTTGAATATAGATGGTTGCAAGAAAAGGGCTGTCACTGAATTGCTAGTCCACCCCAGACCCGGATGAGGATACATCCCAAGGGCTGACGCACATCCACTGGGGCTGTCTGGTGTAGGACAGAGAGGGTGAGCTAACAGGGATCCAAATCAATCACATGTATGAAACTTGAAAGTACTTTGGGTGAGAAAGGGAAAATGAAGCATCCATTTACCCATAGAAGAGAAAAAAACAAAAAGCCCATAGACCATAATAGCTTTCTAGACACGGCATACCCCTGCTTTTAACCCAGAAGAAGGAGTTTTTCCGAAACGTGTTGAGTTCTTTCTAATATCTCTACAAAAATTCAAGCCATGACAGGCATACTACATGAATGTTCTTATATATTATGGACACATGGGGTTTTAAGACTTTTAGCCATGTTTATGTAATAACATTTATATAGTAGTTGGTGTGTATTTATATACTCTGTTGATCTTTTGAAATAAATTTGGCACACCAGCCTTTTATTGAAATGCACATGATTGTCATATCTGCCTTAAAATGGGGTTTTGTATGTTTGTTTCTACAGGATCCTTTTGATGATTACATTATGTCCACTGTCCACTGGTGATAAAAGTGACAGGGAAAGGTTAGAAAAGCACAGGTTGGGATAGTTACACAGGTACAAAAATTGTATTCTTCACCTGCAGAGATAAACTAGTGCTAAATGCCTTTTGGGGGCAAAGAGGTGCTCAGGAATATGCACACAGGCAAATATACAGGACTATGAGTTTCCTTTCTGTTGGTGACTCACTAAGAACTCCTGAACCATGCAATGCCTGAGTTCTAGCATCAGTACATAATTTCCCAGGAGATTGGAGGCCCCCAGATTGATGGGAGTGGGACAGATGTTCTGGACCTAGTAAGTGTGCAGGTGTCTAGAGCACACCCACACAATGCTTAATTGGGATTTCATCTACCTCACATCAAACAGGGTCATTTCATTCTAGTTCGCCTGCTAAATATGAAGCATCTTGATCACATTTCTGTAAAAATATTTAGGAAATCTAAGGAAAGCTCATTGTAATCAGAATACATTTGGGTAATTTAAAATACTGAGTTGTGCGCCTGTAGGTTCCTTAACAATGTATGCTTTTAATGCAGTGGGATTTTAGAAGACTTTGAGCTATTTGACAATGTGCTGAAATTTTACAGACCACGTTGGTGTTCCATCATGTTTCTCATTTATTCTTTGTAGAGCAACATTTTGCATTATAGTCTACAGCCTTCATGTGTTTTCAATAAGGACATTGGTTTGCAGCTGCAGTTATCTTTTGCAGTACATAAATTTCATGAAGAACATATTTTTTCCTTCTTAACAAAGACCTGTGAGACTTACCATGCATCAAGAACTTATGCTGAGTAATGACCTCTGACCTGTGTTGCAGCACCCAGAAGAAAGAAAGCTTCACTGCTTTTAGCAGATCAGAGAGCAGGTGATGGAAACATCTGCAAGAATGAAAGTATATTTAATTGGTCTCATTGAGATGCAATTGCAATGCACCTTAAAATACTACAAAGGCATTTTTGAAGAACAATAATAAAAACAGTACAATGTACTCACTTGTAAAGTCCAACACATTAAACAACTTATTAGGCTAGTTTGTGCATGCCACACAGAAAGAATTAAATAACCAAGCTTCCTCGATTTGTGTGCAATGACATCATTCTGGTATTTTTATTACACAAATCTCAAGTATGGATTTCCACGGTAGTCATCACAAAGGCTTAAAGGTTTTTTAAAAAGGGATGTTCAAGTAGACAATGTTTTGTCAGCTGTTGGCTAACATCAACAATGCAATGCCTATTTCCGTGCTAAGTCCAATTAAAATGTTAAAGGGGGGAAGCTATTCAAAAATAGGTTTGGATTATGTCACTTTAAGTAAAGTCTAGACTCATCTGTCAGTAGTCTTTCTGATGTATCCGGATCTAATACAATATCAACAGTTTGTATTTGTTTTTACTATTAATAAATAAAAGCAAATATTTATTTTAGAGCTTTTGTTTTAGTTTGCAACAAGCAAATACAACTTGCTTAAAGCCTCAATCACACTGATGTACTTAAGCATGCACCCATGTGAGGGGCGTGTTTGCCGCACAAGATGCACAGGTGTTCTGTGCATCCGCGCGCAGGCAGTCCCATTCATGTCAATTTGGATGCAAGCTGCTGCTCCCAATTTGACATCTGTATGCGTGCAGGTATGACATTCAGATTTTAGACAGATGTGGGTTTGAGGCAAACCCAACCTGTTAGCAGTTTGCCAACCCACCAAACGAATGTGGCAGTTTATCTGCTGAACTCTCAGCTGCTGTAATGTAAACATCGTACCAGGGATCCAGAGTGCCTTCGATGAGTACAATTGGTCATTGACCACATTGGGTCAATGATTTCATGACTGAACTGTGATTTAGAGATGAAAGTGTTGCGATCGTCATAGATTTGAAATGTTGGACACCATGTCAATATGGATTACATCACTGGACATGGTTAAGGTGCATCTACCTTGAGGGACATTAGTAACATTTTTTATTGTAATTAATTTATTGTTATTAAATGATTTTTTAAGGATTATTCCAGATTCTGCAATAAGTCCCACCCCCCAAGATTATTCCATCTTGGTAAATTGGAGGTGGGGAAGGAGACCTTGTCACTTACCATTAGAAAATGGGTGCTTTGCAAGGTAGGGGAGCTTTGGATTTACCAATAAGTTAATGTATGTTGTTGCCACACTAGGCATAAGTCTGTATGCAACATTCACAGATTTGGACAGTTGGGTGTCAGAAAGGTAATATACAAAAAGTTTATTGTGGCAAAAAAGAATTGTAACAACAATTCTAAAGAATGTAATGATTAATATTATACATCGGACCCCCCCCCGGTGCCAGCGGCGGTCGGATTCAGGTCAGGGGCGATCAAAGGTGAGGGGGAGGCCACTCATTCGTGGCTCCCCCCTCGCGATCGCTCCTGGCCAATGACAGACATCCTCGGCTTCTGTAATGTAAACAGAAGCGGAGGATGTGATGTCATCTCTCCTCGGCTCCGCAGTTTCCGTTCCGGCGCCGAGGAGAGAAGACTGTAATGTGAGTGCACCAAACACACACACACACACACACAGTGGAACATGCCAGGCACACATTACACCCCCCTTTACCTCCCGATCCCCCTCGATCACCCCCCGATCACCCCTCCCTGCCCCTGTCACACTGACACCAAGCAGTTTTTTTTTTTAATTATTACTGCATGGTGTCAGTTTGTGACAGTTAGTGTGTTAGGGCAGTTAGGGTTAGCCCCCTTTAGGTCTAGGGTACCCCCCCTAACCCCCCTAATAAAGTTTTAACCCCTTGATCACCCCCTGTCGCCAGTGTCACTAAGCGATCATTTTTCTGATCGCTGTATTAGTGTCACTGGTGACGCTAGTTAGGGACGTAAATATTTAGGTTCGCCATCAGCGTTTTATAGCGACAGGGACCCCCATATACTATCTAATAAATGTTTTAACCCCTTGATTGCCCCCTAGTTAATCCTTTCACCACTGATCACCGTATAACCGTTACGGGTGACGCTGGTTAGTTCGTTTATTTTTTATAGTGTCAGGGCACCCGCTGTTTTTTACCGAATAAAGGTTTAGCCCCCTGATCGCCCGGCGGTGATATGCGTCGCCCCAGGCAGCGTCAGATTAGCGCCAGTACCGCTAACACCCACGCACGCAGCATACGCCTCCCTTAGTGGTATAGTACCTGAACGGATCAATATCTGATCCGATCAGATCTATACTAGTGTCCCCAGCAGTTTAGGGTTCCCAAAAATGCAGCGTTAGCGGGATCAGCCCAGATACCTGATAGCACCTGCGTTTTGCCCCTCCGCCCGGCCCAGCCCAGCCCACCCAAGTGCAGTATTGATCGATCACTGTCACTTACAAAACACTAAATGCATAACTGCAGCGTTCGCAGAGTCAGGCCTGATCCCTGCGATCGCTAACAGTTTTTTTTGGTAGCGTTTTGGTGAATTGGCAAGCACCAGCCCCAGGCAGCGTCAGGTTAGCGCCAGTACCGCTAACACCCACGCACGCACCGTACACCTCCCTTAGTGGTATAGTATCTGAATGGATCAATATCTGATCCGATCAGATCTATACTAGCGTCCCCAGCAGTTTAGGGTTCCCAAAAACGCAGTGTTAGCGGGATCAGCCCAGATACCTGCTAGCACCTGCGTTTTGCCCCTTCGTCCGGCTCAGCCCAGCCCACCCAAGTGCAGTATCAATCGATCACTGTCACTTACAAAACACTAAACACATAACTGCAGCGTTCGCAGAGTCAGGTCTGATCCCTGCGATCGCTAACAGTTTTTTTGGTAGCGTTTTGGTGAACTGGCAAGCACCAGTGGCCTAGTACACCCCGGTCGTAGTCAAACCAGCACTTGGTGAAGTGGCGAGTCCCATAAGTGCAGTTCAAGCTGGTAAGGTGGCAAGCACAAGTAGTGTCCCGCTGCCACCAAGAAGAAGACAAACAGGCCCGTCGTGCCCATAATGCCCTTCCTGCTGCATTCGCCAATCCTAATTGGGAACCCACCACTTCTGCAGCGCCCGTACTTCCCCCATTCACATCCCCAACCAAATGCAGTCGGCTGCATGAGAGGCATTTTCTTTATGTCCTCCCGAGTACCCCTACCCAATGAACCCCCCCAAAAAAGATGTTGTGTCTGCAACAAGCGCGGATATAGGCGTGACACCCGCTATTATTGTCCCTCCTGTCCTGATAATCCTGGTCTTTGCATTGGTGAATGTTTTGAACGCTACCATTCACTAGTTGAGTATTAGCATAGGCTACAGCATTGCACAGACTAGGCACACTTTCACAGGGTCTCACAAGATGCCATTGCATTTTGAGAGACCCGAACCTGGAACCGGTTACAGTTATAAAAGTTAGTGTAAAAAAAAATAATATTAAATTAAAAAAATAGTTGTCGTTTTATTGTTCTCTCTCTCTCTATTCTCTCTCTCTATTGTTCTGCTCTTTTTTACTGTATTCTATTCTGCAATGTTTTATTGTTATTATGTTTTATCATGTTTGCTTTTCAGGTATGCAATTTTTTATACTTTACCGTTTACTGTGTTTTATTGTTAACCATTTTTTTGTCTTCAGGTACGCCATTCACGACATTGAGTGGTTATACCAGAATGATGCCTGCAGGTTTAGGTATCATCTTGGTATCATTCTTTTCAGCCAGCGGTCGGCTTTCATGTAAAAGCAATCCTAGCGGCTAATTAGACTCTAGACTGCTTTTACAAGCCGTGGGAGGGAATGCCCCCCCCACCGTCTTCTGTGTTTTTCTCTGGCTCTCCTGTCTCAACAGGGAACCTGAGAATGCAGCCGGTGATTCAGCCAGCTGACCATAGAGCTGATCAGAGACCAGAGTGGCTCCAAACATCTCTATGGCCTAAGAAACTTGAAGCTACGAGCATTTAATGACTTAGATTTCGCCAGATGTATCACACCGATCTTGGTGTGGTCAGATGCTTTGAGGGCAGAGGAGAGAAGTAGGGTCTAATAGACCCCAATTTTTTCAAAAAAGACTACCTGTCACTACCTATTGCTATCATAGGGGATATTTACATTTCCTGAGATAACAATAAAAATGATAAAAAAAAAATGAAAGGAACAGTTTAAAAAATAAGATAAAAAAGCAAAAGAATAATAAAGAAAAAAAAAAGCACCCCTGTCGCCCCCTGCTCTCGCGCTAAGGTGAACGCAAGCGGCGGTCTGTCGTCAAGTGTAAACAGCAATTGCACCATGCATGTGAGGCATCACCGCGACGGTCAGATCGAGGGCAGTAATTTTAGCAGTAGACCTCCTCTGTAAAGCTAAAGTGGTAACCTGTAAAGGCTTTTAAAGGCTTTTAAAAATGTATTTATTTTGTTGCCACTGCACGTTTGTGCGCAATTGTAAAGCATGTCATGTTTAGTATCCATGTACTCGGCCTAAGATCATTTTTTTTATTTCATCAAACATTTGGGCAATATAGTGTGTTTTAGTGCATTAAAATTTAAAAAAGTGTGTTTTTTCCTCAAAAAATGCGTTTGAAAAATCGCTGCGCAAATACTGTGTGAAAAAAAAAAATTAAACACCCACCATTTTAATCTGTAGGGCATTTTCTTTAAAAAAATATATAATGTTTGGGGGTTCAAAGTAATTTTCTTGCAAAAAAAAATTATTTTTTCATGTAAACAAAAAGTGTCATAAAGGGCTTTGTCTTCAAGTGGTTAGAAGAGTGGGCGAGGTGTGACATAAGCTTCTAAAACCCCCCCAAATGACCCCATTTTGGAAAGTAGACACCCCAAGCTATTTGCGAGTCATGTCGAGTCCATGGAATATTTTATATTGTGACACAAGTTGCGGGAAAGAGACAAATTTTTTTTTTTTGCACAAAGTTGCCACTAAATGATATATTGCTCAAACATGCCATGGGAATATGTGAAATTACACCCCAAAATACATTCTGCTGCTTCTCCTGAGTTCGGGGATACCACATGTGTGAGACTTTTTGGGAGCCTAGCCGCGTACGGGACCACGAAAACCAAGCACTGCCTTCAGGCTTTCTAAGGGCGTAAATTTTTGATTTCACTCTTAACTGTTTCGGAGGCCATGGAATGCCCAGGTGGCACAAACCCCCCCAAATAACCCCATTTTGGAAAGTAGACACCCCAAGCTATTTGCTTACAGGTATAGTGAGTATTTTGCAGACCTCACTTTTTGTCACAAAGTTTTGAAAATTGAAAAAAGAAAAAAAAAAAGTCTTTCTTCTTTTTCAAAAACAAATGAGAGCTGCAAAATACTCACCATGCCTCTCAGCAAATAGCTTGGGGTGTCTACTTTCCAAAATGGGGTCATTTGGGGGGGGTTTGTGCCACCTGGGCATTCCATGGCCTCCGAAACTGTGATAGGCAGTGAAGAGTGAAATCAAAAATTTACACCCTTAGAAATCCTGAAGGCGGTGATTGGTTTTCGGGGCCCCGTACGCGGCTAGGCTTCCCGCAACTTGTGTCAAAATATAAAATATTCCATGGACTCAACATGCCTCTCAGCAAATAGCTTGGGGTGTCTACGTTCCAAAACGGGGTCATTTGGGGGGTTTTGTGCCATCATTTAGTGACAACTTTTAATTAACTTGTAATTTTTTTTTTGTCATTATTTAATCACTTGGGACAAAAAAATAAATATTCAATGGGTTCAACATGCCTCTCAGCAATTTCCTTGGGGTGTCTACTTTCCAAAATGGGGTCATTTTGGGGGGTTTTGCACTGCCCTGCCATTTTAGCACCTCAAGAAATGACATCAGACAGTCAAAAAATAAAATCTGTGTAAATTCCAGAAAATGTACCCTAGTTTGTAGACGCTATAACTTTTGCGCAAACCAATAAATATACGCTTATTGACATTTTTTTTACCAAAGACATGTGGCCGAATACATTTTGGCCTAAATGTATGACTAAAATTGAGTTTATTGGATTTTTTTTAATAACAAAAAGTAGAAAATATCATTTTTTTTCCAAATTTTCGGTCTTTTTCCATTTATAAAAATAAAAACCGCAGAGGTGGTCAAATACCATCAAAAGAAAGCTCTATTTGTGGGAAGAAAAGGACGCAAATTTTGTTTGGGTACAGCATTGCATGACCGCGCAATTAGCAGTTAAAGCGACGCAGTGCCAAATTGGAAAAAGTCCTCTGGTCCTTAGGCAGCATAATGGTCCGGGGCTAAAGTGGTTAAACTTTACTCGTTAAAGTTTTTTTCCTTAAAATTCCCTCCTAAACTTGGGGTGCGTGAAATAAACCGGCGCATGTTATACGCCGATAAATACAGTAGATCTTTAGTTCGACCATAGGCGTGCACAGGGGGTGTGCCATGTGTGCCTAATCACTACATGCGGTACCGATTCCCCCTACTGCCCGGGCTCCCCCCCACGTGTTGGCATCACAGTGCTGCTGGCTTCCCTCCTCTCCTCTCCCCCCAGCTGCTGGGGGATGTTTCAAAATGGAGAGCGGAGGAAGGAGCTAGTAAATATGCAATTTAGCAGCCCCTTCCTTTTCTAAAGGAACACGATGAACACACTCACTCACTGTGTTCATTCATAACTGAAGCATAGTAAAATGTATTTACTATGCTTAACACATTTGTGAATGAACAGGAAGCCTTTCAGCACAGAGCACTTCCCATTCATTCACTGCCCTGTGCAACTGAGGCTGCATGTGTGTTTGAGCTTTGGGGTGCACATCCTAATGGAATAGACCTTATTTAGAATACTGTGTCCAGTTTTGGAGACCTCACTTACACAAAGATATTGATAAGATAGAAGGAGTCCAGAGATGGGTAACAAAATGGTGAAAGATTAGGGGGATAAAACTTATCAAGAGCGACTTCAGGAACTTAATATGTACAGTATGATGGAAAGAAGAGAAATGAGAGACATGATTAAAACCTTTAAATACATCAAGGGGGTGAATAAAGTTCAGGAGGGCGGTATATTTTATAAGAAACCAAAATCAAGAACAGGGGGGCATGACTCAAACTTCCAGCAGAGGTAGTGAGATAGTCAACAGTAAATGGCTTCAAGCATGCTTGGGACAAACATAGATCTATAATCAGACAAATAAGTTAACAAAAAAAAACATGTATAAAAAAAAAACAAAAAACAAAACAGCATAGCAATTAACAGCTGTCATTTTGATGCTGGCAGGAAGAGAGGAGCTGAACATAGGAAATATGCTCTTGAAACTTTGTTTTTTTTGTGACATAGCTCCTACGCTCAATGTCTTCAAGGGGTCAAAGGGCAGTTCCACCACCTATTTTTTGTATGTGTAATATCTGTTATTTTGTGCAGGAATAATCAAACAGCAGAATAGGAGAATCATAAAAGTATTTGCAAAGAAGAACAATGTAGATCAAGTAAAACAAAAAAGTATTGTTAAATTGATTGTAAAGTCTTTTTTTAAAAATAGGAAACAGGTTTACACTTACTTGCATCCCCGAATCTTATCTTCTTGGGTCCCCCACCAGTGCTCCTGGCTCCTTCTGTCCTGTGAGTGCCCCCATAGCAAGTTGCTTGCCCTGTGGGCACTCATGTAGCCTCAATCCCAAGCCATGGTACCTGTGTCCATAGATACACACAGCATGGCTCGGCTCCACCCCCCACTTCCACCTCACTGTATTTGGCTGATAGCAGCAGGAGCAGAAGACTAGAGCTGGGCACAGTGCTGGATAGAATGTGGACTCAGGTAAGTAAAAGGGGGGTGAGGGGAACAATATTGCTACCTAAAAAATGTTTACCTTAATGCAGGGAATGAATTAGGGTAAAACATGTTTAGGCTTTAGAACCATTTCAAGTTGTAACACTTAACTCAAATCTTTTATGTAGTAATATTGTAATAGTTTTTAGTGGAGAATGTCTCTCAGTTTAGGGACATTCTTTCTAAAGCCTCTTTTGCAGAGCAGTTACGTTCTAGGATGCTTATGTCAGGTGCCAAACACGAGGTTCATTTACTAAAGGTGCTTAGGCTGTTCATCTACCAAAGTGAATGTTCACTTTGGAAAGTGAATGTTACTAATTAAGATGAGGATCTCCTTGGGCCTATATTTATTCTGTGACTTGGGAAGGGATGAGGTCTACTCCAGCACAACCTTATTACGACAACATTTATGTCCTGGACCTTTCTATTATTTAGTTCCATGTACAATATAGAAGTAACCCAGTCGCTTTTTCCTTGTGCCTTTCCTCATTATGCCATAAAAAAATTGTGACCACTATACTGTGATGAATGGAATTGCATGAATGTCACAAAGTAGGGTGTCTAGGAAAGGCGTTGACAGCAATCTGTTACCTGTGAAATAGGACACTCAGTATAATGCAAATATATTATTGGCCTTTGTAGAGTGTCAAACAAAAGATTATTGTATCGTGCACCATATGTGATTCTTTTAAACAGTTATATGCTATGAGTAATACATTTGGATTTTATTTATTAAATAATTATGTGTTGAATGTATGTCTTTGAGTTCTGTCCTAGAAAGTCCCTAGTTTCTTTTTCTGCTGTAATATAATTGCTTGGGATGATGGCACTGCACTGTTTTAGCCCAGTGTCATCTTGCCTCTATCCTCTCTTATTTGAAACTATTAAATAAGATAAAGCTGTGTTTGCTTTGCATATCCAATCATGTACAAGGGAAATTGTACATGATGGGGTGATTAGGTGAACACAGCTCCACCTCACTGACAGAGCAAAATTAACATTTATTTTGCAAATTCAGCAGTCTCTACTCCGATGTCTTGTTGTCATTTAACTGCTCCTGGGCTTTATTTTTCATTTTTTCAGCTGAGAATGCCTGCTGTTGCCCTATTGTCTTATAAGTAACCATGGAATGTGCACAGGTATTAAAAGGTATAGCTCATTGTTCCATACCTTCTTCTTCTTAACTACTCAGTAGGCAAAGGAAGAGAACTTGTGATTAAGAACAAAGAAATACGCTTAGGCAAAGCCAAGGTAGCCACCTGTGTTCCCAAAGCACTGTGTTTATTACTCAGCCTTATGGAACAAAGTACCACAAAGCCCCAAGGTTTAGACTACAAAAAACACAAAATGGATACTTTTACATTGGGGGAAATTTTAAAATGAAAGATTTACACATTAACACAATTTCTCACTTATAAAATAATTTTGACAATATAGAATTGTCAGCTTCTATTTTAATAGTTTTTACAAATCAGTGATATCCACATGTTGCCACTTTAGAAAAACCTGCATGTAATGTGTGTTTTGATCATTTCCATATCTACAGTGAAATCTACCTCCATATGAAAAGAATTCAATAAAAATTTTACATCTGGCACTGAAAATGACGTATATTTTTGGTTAAGTTAGCTGTCATCAGATTTCTCATTGCAGATTTTAAGGACCTCTAGCCTGCTAAAGGGATTGTACAGACACTTTCATTAAAACTACTGCTTACAGTGAATGGACCTAATTATGGACTATAAGAGCATAAAAATGCTAGAGATAATGAAGGATATCTCCATAACTATCCACATTTCTGCATTTGGATAGAATATAATTATTATAAAGGAGATTTTACTTCACTTCAGGTACCTGTGATACTAGTACATGAAATTTGGGTTACTGTTGTTACAAAAACAAATACATATACAGCAATATAAACATTGTCAGAATGTATAACCCTTCCCCGTAGTTGTAAAAGTGTGTTTTTGTTATTATCTGTGCACCCATCATGTCATGTCTTGATAGGAAGCAAGAGGAAATTTCACCAGTAGGGCAGGAATAAAACGCTGCCCAACCTATATTTAACAGATTCTAAAGCTGGCTACATACTATACAATTTTCTTTAGATTTTTTCCTTTAGGTTTACCAAAACCTTATAATATGAGTTCAAACCCTAATGCCCCGTACACACGGTCGGATTTTCCGATGGAAAATGTGTGATAGGACCTTGTTGTCGGAAATTCCGACCATGTGTAGGCTCCATCACACATTTTCCATCGGATTTTCCGACACACAAAGTTTGAGAGCAGGATATAAAATTTTCCGACAACAAAATCCGTTGTCCGAAATTCCGATCGTGTGTACACAAATCCGACGGACAAAGTGCCACACATGCTCAGAATAAATAAAGAGATGAAAGCTATTGGCCACTGCCCCGTTTATAGTCCCGACGTACGTGTTTTACGTCACCACGTTCAGAATGATCAGATTTTCCAACAACTTTGTGTGACCGTGTGTATGCAAGACAAGTTTGAGCCAACATCAGTCGGAAAAAATCCTAGGATTTTGTTGTCGGAATGTCCGAACAAAGTCTGACCGTGTGTACGGGGCATAAGAGTTTCAGTTTGTATGCAATTAGGCAGGCCCAAATAGCCATTATCCCTCCCCTGTGTCATGTGACTCGTTAGTGTTACAAGGTTTAAGGTGTGAATGGGGAGGAGGTGTGTTAAATTTGGTGTTATCACTCTCACCCTCATGGCAAAGAACTCTCTGAGGATCTGAAAAAAATAATTTATGCTCTACATAAAGATGGCCTAGGCTATAAGAAGATTGCCAAAACCCTGAAACTGAACTTCAGCGCAGTGGCCAAGACCATACAGTGGTTTAACAGGACAGGTTCCACTCAGAACAGACCTTGCCATGGTTGACCAAAGAAGTTGAGTATACATGCTCAGGCTCATATCCAGAGGTTGTCTTTGGGAAATAGACGTATGAGTGCTGCCAGCATTTCTGCAAAGGTTGATGGGGTGGGGGGGCAGCCTGTAAGTGCTCAGATCATACGCCACAAACGGCATCAAATTGGTCTGCCTGGCTGTTGTCCCAGAAGGAAGCCTCTTCTAAAGATGATGCACAAGAAAGCCTGCAAACAGTTTGCTGAAGACAAGTAGACCGAGGACATGAATTACTGGAACCATGGCCTGTGGTCTAATGAGACCAAGATAAACTTATTTGGTTCAGATAGTGTCAAGCGTGTGTGGCGGCAACCAGGTGAGGAGTACAAAAACAAGTGTATCTTGCCTACAGTCAAGCATGGTGGTGGGAGTGTCATAATCTGGGGCTGCATGATTGCTGCCGGCACTGGGGAGCTACAATTCATTGAGGGAACCATGAATTCCAACATGTACTGTGACATACTGAAGCAGAGCATGATCCCCTTCCTTTGGAGACTGGGCCGCAGGGCAGTATTCCAACATGATAATGACTCCAAACACACCTCCAAGATAACAACTGTATTGCTAAAGAAGCTGAGGGTAAAGGTGATGGACTGGCCAAGCATGTCTCCAGACCTAAACCCTATTGAGCATCTGTGGGGCATCCTCAAACAGAAGGTGGAGGAGCCCAAAGTCTCTAACATCTACCAGCTCCGTGAGGAGTGTAAGAGGACTCCAGTGGCAACCTTTGAACTCCATGCCCAAGAGGGTTAAGGCAGTGCTGGAAAATAATGGTAGCCACATAAAATATTGACTTTTTAGGCCCAGTTTGGACATTTTCACTTAGGGGTGTACTCACTTTTGTTGCCAGCGGTTTAAACATTAATGGCTGTGTGTTGAGTTATTTTGAGGGGACAGCAAATTTACACTGTTATACAAGCTGCACACTCACTACTTTACATTGTAGCAAAGTGTCATTTCTTCAGTGTTGTCACATGAAAGGATAGAATAAAATATTTACAGGTGTACTCACTTTTGTGAGATACTATAACTTTCCCTTTAACACTTAAACACAACCTTTAACTAACCCTAAAAAAGAACACTTTAATCCACCCCAACACTTAACTCTTAACCCTAACATTAATACTCTACATAGGACTTTTAATACTTAACCCAAAGCTTAGACATGAACCTACAAAAACCCTTAACCCCAACCTAATCCTTGACTCTAATCTAACCTTAACCACAGTATTACTGGACTAAAGTCGACTACAGCACAGTACTATAGTTCTGAGAGGAAGACCATAGACGTCCTCCCAGAACCCTGCCCCCTGCTCGCCACCTGGGCTGCGCATCGGGAACATTCTGTGGCTGGCCTTCGGACACAGCTGATCACAGATTTGGATAAAGGGCCAATCACAGTAGCCCTTTACCATATGATCAGCTGTGTCCAATCACGGCTGATCACATGTAAACAGACTTGCCAGTTATCAGCAGTGCTTTCCTCATGCGCTGTATATGTGTGAGGAAAGGAGTGCTAATAACTGGCAAGGCTGTCAGCACACTGTTTACAGTGATAATGAGGGCACTGATGATTAGTGCCCTGATTATCAGTGCAGCCCCATCACTGCCAATCAGTGCCTATCGGTGCCCATCAGTGCCCAACAGTGCCTCTATCAATGTCCATCAGCCTCCCCTATCAGTGCCAATCAGTGCCTCCTCATCAGTGCAGCCTCATCAGTGCCTCCTCATCAGTGCCTCCTCATCAGTGCCCATCAGTGTCACTTCATTAGTTCTCATTAGTACACATCAGTCAAGCCTCATCACTGCAGCTTATTAGTACCCATCAGTGTGGCCTCATCAGTCCTGCCTCATCAGTGCAGCCTATCAGTGCAGCCCCATCAGCGAACATCAGTGAAGAAAAAAAAATACTTATTTGCACAATTTTATAACAGAAACTAAGAAAAAGGGATTTTTTTTTTAAAATATTTGGTCTTTTTTTGTTTGTTTAGTAAAAAATAAAAAAACCCAGTAGTGATTAAATATGACCAAAAGAAAGTTCTATCTGTCTCAAACAAAGGATAAAAATGTCATATGGGCACAGTGCTGCATACCCACACAATTGTCATTCAAAGTGTGACAGCTCTGAAAGCTGATTATTAGCCTGGGCCGGAAGGGGATGAAAGTGCCCAGTATTGAAGTGGTTAATATTACTCCTAACTCAAATGCCCAATTCTAAATGAAAGCCTGAAAACCCCACACTGGAAGCATGTTCACGCCGTTTCAGCCATGATACAGTGTATTGAAAGTAGTTGTAAACCTCTCTGTGTCACTTGTTCCTATAGGTAAGCCTATAACAAGGCTTACCTATAGGTACTGTAAATATCTCCTAAAAGTGCACTGTGCCATCTGTGCCGTTTCTTCACTGGCAAGTGCGCATGCCCAGGAGTGACGTCAAGCGGCTCTGGCCAGCCACAGAGCCCCCACAAGGAAGAGGGGTGAAGATGTAGCCACCAGCGGGGACAGCGTTGGCTTTGTTTGCAGTTAAGTGCCACATAATGGGCTAGGATGCAATGCATCCTAGCCCATTGTGCTTTTACTTTGCAGGGGAAAAAATAGGAAGTAAATCCCATCAGGATTTACTTCCTCTTTAAAGCATATCAAAACTCCAAAACAAAATGTTTTTATTTGACAGTTTAACAGTCCTTAGATGTGGTGGCTGCATTGATTTTACAATCACTTCTCTACTATATAAATGGGGGCAGCAATAGCTGGAATACAGGCAGGAATTTAATATTGATCTCCATTACATTGTTGTTTATGGGATTGCTAGTTTACAAAACTTTTTTTTTCTGTCTTTTGAGCTAACAGAAAGTGGCAAGGACACTGCATTTATGGCAATATCATAAGATATTTTCTGTGTTGTCTGAAAAAGTTCTTATCCCGAAAAAAGGACATGAATACAACCACTGAAACTAAGCTGGTAAGCTGCAATATATAATATTTTTGTTTTTGAGTTCAGATATGCTTTAAGCCAACTAAAGCTGGCCATAGATGATAGGGCTGATCAAATTACATTACATTGTTGTTTATGGGATTGCTAGTTTACAAAACTTTTTTTTTCTGTCTTTTGAGCTAACAGAAAGTGGCAAGGACACTGCATTTATGGCAATATCATAAGATATTTTCTGTGTTGTCTGAAAAAGTTCTTATCCCGAAAAAAGGACATGAATACAACCACTGAAACTAAGCTGGTAAGCTGCAATATATAATATTTTTGTTTTTGAGTTCAGATATGCTTTAAGCCAACTAAAGCTGGCCATAGATGATAGGGCTGATCAAAAAAAAAACAAAGAAAAAAAACAAATTTCCCCATCCACACATTCAGACCCCATTCACACAGGGACGACTTGTCAGGCGACCTAGTCGCCTGACAAGTCGCCTCCCGTTCTGTGCTATGGAACCATTCTAAGGGGAGCGACGCAAGTCGCTCCGACTTAGAAAAAGGTTCCTGTACGACTTCTGGGGCGACTTGGGGCGACTTGCATAGACTTCTATACAGAAGTCGTTTTGCAAGTCGCCCGGGCAGTCGTGTGCAGGTCGCCTCGGTGAGGCGACCCGCAAGTCGTGTTGCCCCTGTGTGAATGGGGTCTAAGGTGGATGAAGGAATTCTTCCCACTACACCCTACAGTGGAGATTCCTCCACTGTCAGAATATACTGATAGCTGATTGGCTGCATGTGCTGATCGGACACAAATTTTCCAACATTCCTGTTCAAGAAGCATTCATCACTAGGTTCACTCCTCTTGAATGTGAAAGGCCATATAGATGGATCGAAATTTGGCCAGTCCTTGCTCACCACCTGAATTTCAATCCATCTATGGCCAGCTTAATTTATAATGAAAGTTTTTTATGTTACTCCTCAATATTTTAGATCATATATCCCTGGTTATCTTGTCCTACTGAGCTCTGGGATTATTGCAAATATTCAGCCCCATGGATGGCCACATGTACTAAAAAATTTAGGCAGAAATAACAAAATACATTATAATAAACATTTACATCAAGATTTAACATGTATACCTAAAAACGATCTATTAACTATTCTTTTACATTAATTGAAAATTGAAATTACAGTTATATTTCACATTTCTTACACAGACACCATTGGAAAATTAAAAGAATGCACTAACATGGCTTTTGGATCAGTTGTTAGTAATCTATCGGTATAAAAATGGTTACTTTTCTTTATATAAAACATAGAATGTCTCGCTGTACAATCATTACTAAGTAGTACAAGTTAATTTCATATTACCAACGTACAATTCTGATCTGACAATGTATACTTAATTATAGAGTCTGCAAATTATAACTTGATAAATATAGCAGGTACTGTAAATTATGATGTATCAGGACAAGATTATCTATCTAGTGACATCAAAATTGTCCTATAAAATGTTTTTTTTTACCTTTGTACCTGTTATGTAAGAGTAGATCTGTCTTTACTTTCAATAAATGTAGTCTTAATTACTGTATTCCCAGTTTTCTTTGTTCAGTTCATTGGTTTTCTGCATTTGTTGTTATATTAAATCATTTAATTAAAACATTCAAGGAATGAAACATAGCAGTATTGTATGATTTGTTAACCTTTTTGTGCCCACATGTAATTTATGCCTGGATGTTCAGACCAAATTTAGAAGTGTCTTTATGCACTGAGTAACTTGACAATAAGGGTATGTTTATAAAGCAGTGAATGTGACATCCATTAAACATTCACTACAGGTAATTCCTCCTGGTGTATGTCTTATAAAACACAGTTGATTCAGTCACTTTCAGCAAATGTTTGGATAAATATTACATTTACTGTGTTTTATGACTAATATAGCCACCTAAATTTTATTAGTCATAAAATATAGTAAATGTAATATTTTTACAAACATTTTAATAGATGTTGTGCCTTAATTCATAATTATAAGCTGACAAGTAGACAATAATCAGATTTTTATTTTATTACTACTACTACTACTACTACTACTACTACTACTAATTATTTATTATTATTATTATTATTATTATTATTATTATCCACTTAACCACTTCAGCTTTGGAAGATTTGCCTGCTTAACCACTTGCCGACAGCCTCACGCAGATATACTGCGGCAGAATGGCACGGGCAGGCAGAATCACGTACCTGTACATGATCTGCCTTCCGCGGGCGGGCAGATCAGTCGGCTTTTGTCTGGGAGCGATGAGAGGCGAGGGGGAGACCATCAATTTGTGCCCCCCCCCTCGCGATCGCTCCCAGCCAATCAGCTTCTTCCTCTGCTGCTGTATGCTAAACAGCAGCAAAGGAAATGATGTCATCTCTCTTCGGCTCGGTATTTTCCATTCTGGCGCCGAGGAGAGAAGACTTCACTGTGAGTGCACAACACACAGACACAGTAGAACATGCCAGGCACACAATACACCCCCAATTCCCCCCGATCCCCCCCCCCCGATCACCGCCTAATCACCCCTCCCCCCCGTCACACTGACACCAAGCAGTTTTTTTTTCTGAATACTGCATTGGTGTCAGTTTGTGACAGTTAGTGTGGTAGGGCAGTTAGTGTTAGCCCCTTTAGGTCTAGGGTACCCCCCTAACCCCCACTAATAAAGTTTTAACCCCTTGATCACCCCCCATTGCCAGTGTCACTAAGCGATCATTTTTCTGATCGCTGTATTAGTGTCACTGGTGACGCTAGTTAGGGAGGTAAATATTTAGGTTCGCCGTCAGCGTTTTATAGCGACAGGGACCCCCATATACTATCTAATAAATGTTTTAACCCCTTGATTGCCCCCTAGTTAACCCTTTCACCACTGATCACCGTATAACCATTACGGGTGACGCTGGTTAGTTCGTTTATTTTTTATAGTGTCAGGGCACCCGCCGTTTATTACCTAATGAAGGTTTAGCCCACTGATCGCCCGGCGGTGATATGCGTCGCCCCAGGCAGTGTCAGATTAGCGCCAGTACCGCTAACACCCACGCACGCAGCATACACCTCCCTTAGTGGTATAGTATCTGAACGGATCGATATCTGATCCGATCAGATATATACTAGCGCCCCCAGCAGTTTACGGTTCCCAAAAACGCAGTGTTAGCGGGATCAGCCCAGATACCTGCTAGCACCTGCGTTTTGCCCCTCCGCCCGGCCCAGCCCAGCCCAGCCCAGCCCACCAAAGTGCAGTATCGATCGATCACTGTCACTTACAAAACACTAAACGCATAACTGCAGCGTTCGCAGAGTTAGGCCTGATCCCTGCAATCGCTAACCGTTTTTTTGGTAGCGTTTTGGTGAAGTGGCAAGCACCAGCGGCCTAGTACACCCCGGTCATAGTCAAACCAGCACTGCAGTAACACTTGGTGAGGTGGCGAGTCCCATAAATGCAGTTCAAGCTGGCGAGGTGGCAACCACAAGTAGTGTCCCGCTGCCACCAAGAAGACGAACACAGGCCCGTCATGCCCATAGTGCCCTTCCTGCTGCATTTGCCAATCCTAATTTGTAAACCCACCACTTCTGCAGCACCCATACTTCCCCCATTCACATCCCCAACCAAATGCAGTCGGCTGCATGAGAGGCATTTTTATGTCCTCCCGAGTACCCCTACCCAACGAACCCCCCCCAAAAAGATGTCGTGTCTGCAGCAAGCGCGGATATAGGCGTGACACTCGCTATTATTGTCCTGTCCTGACAATCCTGGTCTTTGCATTAGTGAATGTTTTGAACGCTACCATTCACTAGTTGAGTATTAGCGTAGGGTACAGCATTGCACAGACTAGGCACACTTTCACAGGGTCTCCTAAGATGCCATCGCATTTTGAGAGACCTGAACCTGGAACCGGTTACAGTTATAAAAGTTACAGTTACAAAAAAGTGTGTAAAGAAAAAAAAAATATATATAAAATAAAAAAAAATTTAGTTGTCGTTTCATTGTTCTCTCTCTCTCTCTATTCTCTCTCTATTGTTCTGCTCTTTTTTACTGTATTCTATTCTGCAATGTTTTATTGTTATTATGTTTTATCATGTTTGCTTTTCAGGTATGCAATTTTTTATACTTTACCGTTTACTGTGTTTTATTGTTAACCATTTTTTTTGTCTTCAGGTACGCAATTCACAACTTTGAGTGGTTATACCAGAATGATGCCTGCAGGTTTAGGTATCATCTTGGTATCATTCTTTTCAGCCAGCGGTCGGCTTTCATGTAAAAGCAATCCTAGCAGCTAATTAGCCTCTAGACTGCTTTTACAAGCAGTGGGAGGGAATGCCCCCCCCCCACCGTCTTCCGTGTTTTTCTCTGGCTCTCCTGTCTCAACAGGGAACCTGAAAATGCATCTGGTGATTCAGCCAGCTGACCATAGAGCTGATCAGAGACCAGAGTGGCTCCAAACATCTCTATGGCCTAAGAAACCGGAAGCTACGAGCATTTCATGACTTAGATTTTGCCAGATGTAAACAGCGCCATTGGGAAATTGGGAAAGCATTTTATCACACCGATCTTGGAGTGGTCAGATGCTTTGAGGGCAGAGGAGAGATCTAGGGTCTAATAGACCCCAATGTACCTGTCACTACCTATTGCTATCATAGGGGATATTTACATTCCCTGAGATAACAATAAAAATGATAAAAAAAAATATGAAAGGAACAGTTTAAAAATAAGATAAAAAAGCAAAGAAATAATAAAGAAAAAAAAAGCAAAAAAGCACCCCTGCCCCCCCTGCTCTCGCGCTAAGGCGAACACATGCGTCGATCTGGCATCAAATGTAAACAGCAATTGCACCATGCATGTGAGGTATTACCGTGAAGGTCAGATCGAGGGCTGTAATTTTAGCAGTAGACTTCCTCTGTAAATCTAAAGTGGTAACCTGTAAAGGCTTTTAAAGGCTTTTAAAAATGTATTTATTTTGTTGCCACTGCACGTTTGTGCGCAATTTTAAAGCATGTCATGTTTGGTATCCATGTACTCAGCCTAAGATCATATTTTTTATTTCATCAAACATTTTGGCAATATAGTGTGTTTTAGTGCATTAAAATTAAAAAAAGTGTGTTTTTTCCCCAAAAAATGAGTTTGAAAAATCGCTGTGCAAATACAGTGTGAAAAAAAAATGAAACACCCACCATTTTAATCTGTAGGGCATTTGCTTTAAAAAAAATATATAATGTTTGGGGGTTCAAAGTAATTTTCTTGCAAAAAAAATAATTTTTTCATGTAAACAAAAAGTGTCAGGAAGGGCTTTGTCTTCAAGTGGTTAGAAGAGTGGGTGGTGTGTGACATAAGCTTCTAAATGTTGTGCATAAAATGCCTCTCAGCAAATAGCTTGGGGTGTCTACTTTTCAAAATGGGGTCATTTGGGGGGGTTTTGTGCCACCTGGGCATTCCATGGCCTCTGAAACTGTGATAGGCAGTGAAGAGTGAAATCAAAAATTTATACCCTTAGAAATCCTGAAGGCGGTGATTGGTTTTCGGGGCCCCGTACGTGGTTAGGCTCCCAAAAAGTCCCACACATGTGGTATCCCCATACTCAGGAGAAGCAGCTAAATGTATTTTGGGGTGCAATTCCACATATGCCCATGGCCTGTGTGAGCAATATATCATTTAGTGACAACATTGTGCAAAAAAAAAAAAAAAATGTGTCACTTTCCCGCAACTTGTGTCAAAATATAAAATATTCCATGGACTCAACATGCCTTTCAGCAAATAGCTTGGGGTGTCTACTTTCCGAAATGGGGTCATTTGGGGGGGGGGAGGTTGTGCCATCTGGATATTTTATGGCCTTCAAAACTGTGATAGGTAGTGAGGAGTGAAACCAAAAATTTACGCCCTTAGAAATCCTGAAGGCGGTGATTGGTTTTCGAGGCCCCGTACGCGGCTAGGCTCCCAAAAAGTCCCACACATGTGGTATCCCCGTACTCAGGAGAAGCAGCTGAATGTATTTTGGGGTGCAATTCCACATATGCCCATGGCCTGTGTGAGCAATATATCATTTAGTGACAACTTTTTGTAATTTTTTTTCTTTTTTTGTCATTATTCAATCACTTGGGACAAAAAAAATTAATATTCAATGGGCTCAACATGCCTCTTAGCAATTTCCTTGGGGTGTCTACTTTCCAAAATGGGGTCATTTGGAGGGGTTTGTACTGCCCTGCCATTTTAGCACCTCAAGAAATGACATAGGCAATCACAAACTAAAGGCTGTGTAAATTCCAGAAAATGTACCCTAGTTTGTAGACGCTATAACTTTTGCGCAAACCAATAAATATACGCTTATTGACATTTTTTTTTTACCAAAGACATGTGGCCGAATACATTTTGGCCTAAATGTATGACTAAAATTGAGTTTATTGGATTTTTTTTATAACAAAAAGTAGAAAATTTCATTTTTTTTCAAAATTTTCGGTCTTTTTCCGTTTATAGCGCAAAAAATAAAAACCGCAGAGGTGATCAAATAACATCAAAAGAAAGCTCTATTTGTGGGAAGAAAAGGACATAAATTTCTTTTGGGTACAGCATTCCATGACCGCGCAATTAGCAGTTAAAGCGACGCAGTGCCAAATTGTAAAAAGTGCTCTGGTCAGGAAGAGGATAAATCCTTCCGAGGCTGAAGTGGTTAATGACCAGGCCATTTTTTGAAATACGGCACTGTGTCACTTTAACTGACAATTGCGCAGTCGTGCAACGCTGTACCCAAACAAAATTGATGTCTTTTTTTTCCCCACAAATAGAGATTTCTTTTGGTGGTATTTGAACACCTCTGTGTTTTTTATTTTTTTCGCTATAAACAAAAAAATAGCGTCAATTTTGAAAAACACACAATATTTTGTACGTTTTGCTATAATAAATATCCCCAATTTTTTTTAAAAAGCAAATTTTTTTCTCAGTTTAGGCCGATTTGTATTCTTCTACATATTTTTGGTAAAAAAATTAAAATAAGAGGTGCGCATGTGCGGGACTCCCGAGGAGACGCTCTAATCGAGAGCTCCGCACCGCTCCGGCCCTTCTCCTCCCCCAGAGCTCTCAGATCGAGCGGAACCGGCACCAGACTTTCGGGGCTCACCGAACCTCCCCAGCTCACCAATACATGACGAGCGGGACGAAAAAGAGCGAGGTGAGCCGTCAATTGCTCTTCAATCAGGCGGCCCCTGACCCGTCCAAGATGGCGACCGCAACTTCACAGAGGGACAGCATGGATATCACAGACCACACTTCCCTCACCCAGCAGAGCGCTGACATGCTGGTGGCAACAGTAAGTCTCAGCACCGCTCAAGGGACCCCCCCCCGCTAACACAGACTCCCTCCACATCAAGTCCCGGGGTGACATTATACTCCCTCCCAGGCTCCTCTAGGCCTAACAGGGCCCGCCCATCCCCCAGCCTCACAGCAGCCCCAGGACATGCAGCTCTTGCTACAGAGCTTCTCAGATATGCTGGCAGCAGGATTAGCTCAGAATGCCACCCAGATCACAGCTACTATTAAGGCTGACCTACAAAACTTGGGCTCCCGGATAGATGCAATTGAGCAGGAGGTGGATAACACTGCTGCACACACAAACCAGAACACGGCCTGTATTCAATCACTTCAAGACCAGCTAGATACTGCCTTATCCAAAATAGACGATTTGGAGAACAGAAATAGACGTTACAATTTCCGCATTCGTGGGATTCCCGAAACAATAACAGATGTACCAAAAACCATCCAATTATTCATCAAAGACCTCATACCAGACATCCAAAACCACAGACTTGAACTGGACAGAGCGCAAAGAGCCCTCCAGCTTCCCCGCCAAGATGGCCTCCCGAGGGACATCGTGGTCAAGCCACATTTTTATGGCGTGAAGGAGGAAGTTATGAGAAGATCTCGCAACATAGAGAACCTGTCATTTCAAGGGCATAAGATTCAAATCTTTGCTGACATTTCCCCAGCTACAGTACAAAAGAGAAGAGCGCTCAAGCCATTGCTGGTGATACTTGCCCAAAATTCCATCAAATATCGCTGGTCGTTCCCCTTTCGCCTTCAATTCCATTACAAAGATGTTCCCTACCACTTCTCCAACTTCCAAGACGGGGAGCATTTGCTTCTGCAACTAGGCCTGATCTCGCAATCCCTGGCTTCCCTGCACGAAACACCCACCCCGGGGTCATCCAAGAGACCCCCCCCGGGCAGCCCCCTTACTCCACTATGGAACAAGCAGCTATCAAAGCGGCAACGGGACTCTCGCTCCGCAAGATGAACATTATTCCTCAAGCCGGAATTGGACTTTCTTCTTCCAAACTACCTGCTGGAATGAGGACCACATGTTTTCTTCAGAATAGGGGCATCCCTACGTCAAACGAACCGCTGTATTCCTTTCATGACAGCTAATGCCCACAACTAGGCCCCCCCTAGCCCTGATAATGGCTATTGGGGTTCCCTTTCCGGGCTAAAATGTATCCTCGGGACGAGGAGATATACATAAAGGCATTGCCAAGTAGACAATATAATGGCTACCCCCGTAAAAACGGGGGAAAAAAAAAAAGAAACGAACATGCATTATTTTTCTTTTAGATTTTTCCCCGTTTTCCTTCTTTCTCCCCTCCCCCATCCCCTGCATTTACTACCCTGCCCCCTCCCCAATGTTATTGCACTATTAATCTCGGTCTCCCCCCCTTTTTTTTTTTTTTGTACCCAAGATCCTATAGCCAACATGCAATTTAAATTGCTCTCCCTCCTGGTGACCGATCCCAAAAAATTTTTATCGCCTTGCTTTGGGTGAGCCAGACGGCCGGAGCGGCCCTGCATACCACCCTCTCTGTTGTGACTTGAGGGGACTCAATACCCCTCTGGTGACATCAGGTAGACAACCCATTTTGAGGTTGCCCTCTCCCCTTTTTCTCCGGACTCCCCCCGTTTAGGGGAATCCGGACTAGGACTAGTAACACTAGTCCGAGTTTGCATTACTTCCTTTATACACTTGATCCTAGTTTGATCTCATTTATTGTTGATTTTGCACTTAATGTTTGCAGTATTTTTATGCCTGATTAATCTACTTGTCCTACATTTCTCTCTCTCCCTCCCTCTCTCTCTTTTTCCCTTTCACTCCTTTCCTTTGTCTTCCCCCCACTCCCCCCCCTCTTTTTCACACCCCCTCCAGGAATCCTCGCGGAACATACCTACAGAACCAGCCTTCAGGAAGACTGATAAATCCATTCCTCTTCGAGTCGATTTCCATTTCTGGGCGGTCCTGGTAAGCTCCATTTGCCTCATATCGCTCCGCACTCCCTACACCAATGGCTGACCCTAATACCCAGGCACACTCGCTAAAAAAAGCTTTGCATAACGTTAAGGGACTCAACTCCCCCTCTAAACGCCGCAAGGCATTTCAAAGCTACCACGCCAGGGGCCTCGATGTTGTCCTACTTCAGGAAACCCATTTCCCAGCCAGTTATAACCCCACCTTCCTGCACCGTACCTTCCCGACTTTTTTCCTGGCGAATGCTGACACCAAAAAAAGGGGTGTCGCCATTCTCCTGTCCAAAAATACTCCCTTTACACTCAAGCACACGATCAAAGACCCAGAGGGCAGGTATATTTTAATAAAAGGAACAATAGGGGGTATTCTATACTCCATTATCTCCTATTACGCCCCTAACCAACGACAGGCACCTTTCTTCACTTCTATGCTTTCGATTCTAGCCCCTCACTTGGAAGGCAGGGTGATCATGGGCGGTGACTCTAACATCGCTTTTGATCAACTGCTGGACAAGTCTTCTCAGGGGAGAGCTCGTCTTAAAAATCCACCCACTCAAAGCCTCAAAATAGCCCGCCTTCTACATGATATGGGCCTGATAGACGTCTGGAGGGAATTAAACCCCACGGCAAACAACTATACCCATTTCTCGGCTCCACATAATACCTACGCCAGAATTGATCATATCTTCCTTCCAAATTCAGATATTCACACAGCATCCAAGGCCTCCATACAGGAAGTCCCATGGTCAGACCACTCCTTAGTGACACTTAAAATCTCATGCATAAGTAAATCTCTACTGTTCAACCCTGTCCACTGCATAATTCTAGAAAAAGATATCAGGGAATTCTTTAGTATTAATGATACAGGTGACATCTCTCCTAGTGTGCTCTGGGGTGCTCACAAGGCAGTCCTCAGAGGGAAAATGATCCAAATGGCGTCTAAACTCAAAAAGGAAAGGAAAGCGCATATTCTGCAAATGGAAAGGGAATTCCAGTCCCTCAGTAAGTCCCATAAAGCTGACCCTTTGTCCTCAACCCTGTCCAAGCTAGAAGCCGCCCGAGTAGCACTTAATCTGGCCCTCACATCTAATGCAGACAAGCATCTTGAATAGATCAGCGGCAGATTTTACATCCAGGCAAATAAAATTGGCCCCCAGCTGGCTGCTAAATTATCCCCCAAAATTAAAACATTCTCACTTCCCAAGATCAGATCCCATTCGGGAACTCTCACCCAAAATCCCCAAAAAAGCTTGGAAACGTTCCAGGATTTTTATTCTAAGCTATACTCAGCCCCTGTCCCCAACAACTCAAACAGCTCAGACTGTATTGAATCCTTCCTGAATAACCTCGATATTCCCACAATCTCGGACTCCCATAGGTCCATGTTGGAATCCCCCTTCAGCGCGGGGTCCCCCTTGGAACCGTCAGCCAACTTGGCATACGTATCAGTAATCCCCAAACCGGGCAAAGACCCTAGTGACGTAAGCAATTACAGACCGATTTCATTGATAAACAATGATTTAAAAATTATGACGAAAATTCTGGCTAATAGACTAGCTTCCTTTATAGCTAATTATATCCACAAGGACCAGGTAGGGTTTATCCCCGGAAGACAGGGGCCGGACCAGATTAGGAGAGCGGTAGATTTAATTTCCCTCATGCAATTGTCATGGGATGGGGGGCCCTCACATCCAGGATATGTCCTATCGATAGATCTCCAAAAGGCCTTCGACACGGTCACCTGGTCATACCTCTTTACTGTATTGCGGAAATGGGGTTTTGGTCTGGAATTTATTACTACCCTATCCTCCCTCTATTCCTCCCCTAAAGCACGTATTAAAATACAAGGCCACCTTTTCGAAGAATTCTCTATACTAAAATGGACTAGACAAGGCTGCCCTCTTTCACCGATTCTATACGCAATAGCGATAGAAACCTTGGCTCTGGCCATAAGACAAAACCCTAACATTCACGGAGTGCAATGTGGCCAAAAAACCCATAAATGCGCCCTATTCGCTGATGACGTTCTCCTGTTCGTCACATCCCCCCTCATTTCCTCCCCCAACATTCTCCAACTACTTAACTCGTTTGGCAACATATCGGGACTTCAGGTTAACATGGCCAAATCAATGGCGCTGAATATCTCCTCCCCACATGAGCTGGTGGAGAAGCTCAAGACCCATTTCCCCTTCACTTGGTGTGACTCATCCCTACCATACTTAGGTGTTTCCTTATCAGCGAAAATAGATCGGCTCTACCACCACAATTACCCCCCAATGATTAAGAAACTTTCAGAAGATCTCACGCATTGGGCCCGCTATAAAATGTCCTGGTTAGGTAGAATTAATTCAGTCAAAATGACTTTACTCCCTAAAATCCTGTATCTCTTCTGCTCCCTACCTATTCCCATTCGAAAACACACACACTAGATAAAGTCCAGGCTTCAATCACCAGATTTATTTGGGGGGGGAAGGGTCACCGTTTTTCCAAGCAGGTGCTATACCGACCTAAGAAGAAAGGAGGACTAGGCCTACCTAATTTATGGTGGTATTATCAGGCGGCACAACTCTGCCAATTCTCAGCTATATATTCTAAAGGCCTGATTGGGTCGATATTGAACGCCAGGCCACTCCTAACCACACTCTGGACTTCCTGGCTTGGAGACCACAAAAGGATAGACCCTCGATCCTTTCCCCATCCTTGTCTCATTCAATGGCCCTGTGTGACACACTTTATAAGAAACATCACATCACTTCCGAATGGTCACCCCTGGCACACATTTTTCACAATCCTCAATTCCAACCGGGTATGAACATCGAGGCCTTTAGGTGGTGGCTCGACAAGGGCCTTTACAGAATAGGACAATTTTTCATTAACTCCGGCCCCATATCGCTTAAATACTGCATCTCTAAATTGGAGATGCCAGCATCAGAGACCTTCCGTTACTATCAACTTTCACATTTCTTACGAGGGATTTGGAAAAGCTCACCAGCCCCACTATCGGTTACTCCATACGAATTCTGGTGCTCCTCAGCCATGGGTGTAAGGGGTGGAATATCCCTCATATACTCCGCACTAGCAGAGCCCCGGGAGAAAGCGAATTATATGCTGCAATGGCAGCGGGATCTGCAACTCGAATGGGACATGGATACCTGGCATACTTGTGTTTCCCGTTCCTTTAAAGGCATGCTTAGCTCCTCTCTGATGGAGGCAGATCTCAAAGTCATAACCAGGTGGTACCTGGTACCAACCCGAATCACTAAATTCTATCCAAATTCTTCGCCCCTCTGCTTCAGAGGTTGTGGCCATATAGGTTCCCTACTTCACACATTTTGGGAATGTCCCAAAATTAGAGGGTTTTGGAATGGAATATTTCATCTCATCCGCAAAACCACAGGATTTGCAGTCCAACAAAGCCCCACAATAGCTCTACTAAATTACAACATCCCGAAAGTACCTAGAGTGTCACGATCTCTGATTTACTTCATTCTGCTTGGGGCCAAGATTACGTTGGCTCATGCCTGGAAAAAACCTTCGGTTTCCCTTCGCCAGGCCAAACAAAAAATTTCCTGGATTATGACACAGGAAAAGGTCTCGAGCAGCATTTTAGACACCTCTAATAAATTCAGACTGATTTGGGAACCCTGGGCTCGATTCCTGGGACTACCACCTCTAACCTGAATCAGTACAAGATCTAGGTGCCCCCCAGGCTCTGGTCGGATCCAGGTCTACCCCTTTCTCCGCGAGGATTCCTGTCCCTAACCTTCTCACTCCCTTTCTCTTCTCTCCCCTCCTTATCCCCCTGTTCTTCTTCCTTCTTTCTCTTTAACCCTAATACCTTATGTCTAAAATCCTAAGTATGATGAGCAAAGGTTGAGCATAGAGTACCTGGCAGAAACCCCCTTAACTGTATATTTTTCCTTCAAAGACATATTAAGGCTATACAATTTGAAAAGGGGAAATTTCACATTATAGTGACTCAGCAGGTACCTTCTCTAAGTTTTGGGGTTAGTCCCCTGTATAAGTGATACTTTCTATTTTGTTACAGTTAGGCTCATAGTCTGTTTTTACTCCCTTCTTTGAAACGACAGAGCTCTCATTTGAGCAACAATGAGCGGTCCGTGAGCTCAGGACAGGTTCAGAGAAGGCTATTATGCTCTCCCAGGGTCTCTCTAGGCGAGTCTGCGTACAGCAGGTTCCCAATAGGGGTGCGTGGCCGACCCTGGAGGAACTCTGGTACCCGCGAACTATAGGTTCCCTGTCCTGATCTCTGGCAGCCTTACTCTAGGAGTTAAAGTTCTGATTGATGACCTTTGGTCCTCATATGTTTACACTCTTATCTTGTTTTTGAATCAAGGGGAGGTACATGTACATCTTGACACTAATGTAACTTACATAGCTATGTTACTCCTGGTGGTCTCTGCCAGTTTGATAATTTTGTACTGTTATTTATTTTTCAATAAACAGTATTTAAATTAAAAAAAAAAAAAATCACAATAAGCGTATATTGATTGATTTGTGCAAAAGTTATAGCATCTACAAACTATGGGAAAGATTTATGGCATTTTTATTATTATTTTTTTTTTTACTAGTAATGGTGGTGATCTGCAATTTTAATCGGGACTGCGACATTATGGTGGACAGATCGAACACTTTTGACACATTTTTGGGACCATTGACGTGTATACAGCGATCAGTGCTATAAAAATGCACTGATTACTGTGTAAATGTCACTGGCGGGGAAGGGGTTACACTAAGGGGCGATCAAGGGGTTATCTGTGTTCCCTCATGTGTGTTCTAACTATAGGGGGAGGGAACTGACTAGAGGAGATGACAGATCTTTTTTCCTAGCTAGTAGGAACATATGATCTGTCTCTCCTCTCCTCACAGAACAGGAATCTGTGTGTTTACACACACACACGTCCCTGTTTTGGCTCTCGTGCCTGCGGTTGCGTGTGGCCGGCGGTCATCATGACCACCAGCCACGTGCATTGGTTCCCCCTTTTCCTGCTTAAAGGACTGACGTACAGCTACGATGACTCGTGGGAACGTGCCAACTAGGGCTGCTGAAATTAATCGCAGCATCCATGCATCGCGATTCGGGTGTCCCCGATGCGGCATCGATGCATGCGACCCAAAAAATCGATTTCTGGCCCCGCCCCCTCCCGGGAGAGCGTTATTAGTGCATAAAGCTGTTATTAGTGTGTGTATATTCCGGTCATGTGACTCTCAGCCGCGCCTCCCTCCTCTCAGACTCTCCTGATGTCAGCTCCGCCCACTGACTGGAGCTATCAGGTCAGAAGAGAGGCGGGCGGGGCTGACATCAGGAGAGACGTGAGAGGAGGGAGGCGCGGCTGAGAGTCACATGACCGGAATATACACACACTAATAACAGCTTTATGCACGGAGCGCTCTCCCCGGAGAATTCACTGCTGACCTGAGATGTGACAACCGGCGGAACACCGGCCAGACAAATGGAGATTGGGGGGAGATGGTGAGCAGGCAGATCGCCCTGCTCATTACAGGCTGCCACCGGCAGAGCAGCATGTAAGTACAGAGGGGGAGGGGGGGGGCTGTGACACAAGTCCATAACATAGAATTGTCTTCTATGTGCCTTCATCACACCACAACTCTGCATTATTGTCCGCAGTCTGTGACCATCTCCTGTGCCATGTCTCCAGTGTCTGACCATCTCCTGTGCCATGTCCGCAGTCTGTGACCATCTCCTGTGCCATGTCCCCAGTGTCTGACCATCTCCTGTGCCATGTCCCCAGTCTGTGACCATCTCCTGTGCCATGTCCCCAGTGTCTGACCATCTCCTGTGCCATGTCCGCAGTCTGTGACCATCTCCTGTGCCATGTCCCCAGTGTCTGACCATCTCCTGTGCGATGTCCGCAGTGTCTGACCATCTCCTGTGCCATGTCCGCAGTGTCTGACCATCTCCTGTGCCATGTCCGCAGTGTCTGACCATCTCCTGTGCCATGTCCGCAGTCTGTGACCATCTCCTGTGCCATGTCCGCAGTCTGTGACCATCTCCTGTGCCATGTCCGCAGTCTGTGACCATCTCCTGTGCCATGTCCGCAGTGTCTGACCATCTTCTGTGCCATGTCCGCAGTGTCTGACCATCTCCTGTGCCATGTCCGCAGTGTCTGACCATCTCCTGTGCCATGTCCCCAGTGTCTGACCATCTCCTGTGCCATGTCTGCAGTCTCTGACCATCTCCTGGGCCATGTCCGCAGTCTGTGACCATCCCCTGTAGCATGTCCGCAGTCTCTAACCATCTCCTGTAGCATGTTTGCAGTCTCTGACCATCTCCTGTAGCATGTCCGCAGTCTCTGATCATCTCCTGTAGCATGTCCGCAGTCTCTGATCATCTCCTGTAGCATGTCCGCAGTCTCTGATCATCTCCTGTAGCATGTCCGCAGTCTCTGATCATCTCCTGTAGCATGTCCGCAGTCTCTGATCATCTCCTGTAGCATGTCCGCAGTCTCTGATCATCTCCTGTAGCATGTCCGCAATCTCTGATCATCTCCTGTAGCATGTCTGCAGTCTCTGATCATCTCCTGTAGCATGTCTGCAGTCTCTGATCATCTCCTGTAGCATGTCTGCAGTCTCTGATCATCTCCTGTAGCATGTCTGCAGTCTCTGATCATCTCCTGTAGCATGTCCGCAGGCTCTGACCATCTCCTTTAGTATTTTGGAAGAGAGCCTGGAGCTCCTCTGCTGTCTCTTTTTTTCTTAAGAACAGATAGAATAAAAAAAATGGAGTTCTCCTGTCTACTTGAATTTTTTTTGATGAAAACCATGAGCACTTGCGGACTTGCGCTGTAATCGTGATGCATCCTGATGCATCGCGGAATCGAATCGTTGACTTGATAATCGTAATCGAATCGAATCGTGAGGCCAGTGAAGATGTGCACCCCTAGTGCCAACCTGCCGTAGTATAATGACAGCGGCTGGTCGGCAAGTGGTTAAAAAAAACAGTATTTTTCTTGGTTCATCTATAAAGAAACACATTGGCATCAATCACTGATATGGGTTGGTTTCTAAACATTGTTGACATGGTAAACACATGATTGGGAACCATGCTGACTGGTTTACAATTGCTAGTAGAGACCTCTCAGTGACAGTGGATCCAGCTAGGAGGGTGTAGAAAGGAGCATAAAGTAGGATTTCCTTTACAGGAGGCTTAGTGCAAGGTAAGGTTTTGTAGAATACTTTAGAATAAGTGGGATCCTAAATATCTCCCCCATATGAATGAATGCAGGGTACAGGCACTATTCTGACACTTACATGTGAAGATCAGTATTTTTTTTTGCTAGAAAGTTAATTAGAACCCCCAAACATTTTATATATTTTTAGCCCTAGAAAATTAAATAGTGGTTGTTGCACTTTTTTATGTATACACTTTAATGAATTTCAATGCAAAAAATACAATATTTAACCCAATTTTTGGTAACATTTACAAGATGATGTTACGCTGAGTAAATAGAAACCTAACATGTCACACTGTAAAATTGAGCACACTCGTGGAATTATGACAAACTACGGTACTTAAAAATCTACATAGGTGATTTTTTTACAGGTTATCTGTTTAGTTAGGCTGGGTTCACACTGCTGCGGTGCGGGAACGCAGCGAATTTACTGCGGGTTCCCGCACCGCACCAACTCGCACGGCAGTTCACACTGCCATATGCGAACTGCTGGGGAGTGTCATACAATGTTAATGACACCCCCAGTTCAGCCCGCATATCGCAATGCGAACTGACAATTCGGACACTTTCGGATCGCATAGGTGTGAACACCCATGCGATCCGATTTTGGTCCGAACAAAAAAAAGGGTCCTGTGCGAGTTTGGACCGAATGCGGTGCGATATCAGCCATACTATCTGTATGGCTGATATCGCACAGCACAGACATCGCATGTGATGTGAACAGCAGTGCGCTGCGAATCACATGCGATGTCTGCAACGGCAGCAGTGTGAACCCAGCCTAACAAAGAAGCTCTAATGTTAGAATTATTGGCCTTGCTATAAAATTTGCAGTGATAACTCACATGTGTGGTGCATATGCCTTTGCCTTTGCCTTTGCCTCTGTGTGCAAGCATGGGGGGATGAGGAAGCTTTCATTTTTTTTTATTTAATATTTTTTTTATTTTTACACTATTTCCCTATTTTTTTTTTAGCACTTTTATTGCTGTTACAAGGAATGTAAACATGCCTTGTGACAACAATAGGCAGTGACAGGAAATCTTTATGGAGAGATCTGGGGTCTATTAGCCCCCAGATGTCTCCTCTGCCCTTAAAAGCATCTGATCATACCAAGATTGGTGTGATCATATACTTTAATTATTTTAAAAATGGTGCTGTTTACGTTCGGGGAAACCAGAAATTATGAAAATGTTTGTTGCTTCCTGTCTCCTAGACCAGTGGTTCTCAACCCTGTCCTCAAGTACCCACAACAGGCCATGTTTGCATGTTTTCGTGTATCTTGCACAGGTGCTTTAACCCTTTCACTGCCAGCTCAGTATACCATGCGGACGTACAAAAGTGCCATAAGCTTATATCAGAATTGTTCAGCAGACTCTGTTGAACAATTATATAACTCAGATCAGCGAATTACAACCCGCTGATCAGTTATTAACCCCTAATGTGAACGTTCCCCACCCACAATGCCGCCTCCCTGTTCCCTGCCTCCCCACCCCCGCCGTACCCTTCCATCTAAAACTGCCCCCCCACTCTCCTCTCCTATCCTCTTTACCCCCTTCTTCACCCCCAGCATTGATTACCCCCTTCCACCCGATCCGACCCCCCTACAAACCCGCTCCCTGCAGCCACCATCATTAGCCGGCATCCCTCCTCTTTCACTCCTGCCAGCTTCAGGTGCTGCATGCCCCCCCAGCCCCTGCCAGTCGGATTGCCCCCCAACTGTCCCTGCACCCCTGATCCATGGCCGCTCCTTCCCTTCCCTCTGCCTGCAGCTTCTCCCTGCACAGATCTCCGTGATCTGTCAGGCTGGGGATCATGGTGGGGGGGTCCGCCCGCACTCACCCCTCCATGGTGACGGTCCCCCCCCCAAAAAAATTAAAGAAGTAAAGAAAAAAAAAGAAAAAACACTCACCCCTCCACGGATACCTCAGCTTCTCCTCCCGGCCAAACGTATGAGTCTGGCGCCCTGCAGGGGAGTGGCACCCCAGCGCCCCTAATGGACCGTCCGCTCCTGGTAAGACCCATTTCACATGGAGTGGACTCTGAAAAAGCAGATCCGTCTGCTCAGTGGGGGATCTGTCAGCTGATCCCTGCTGAGCAGGTGGATGGCAGGTCCATGTCCGCTCCGCTGATGCAGATCGGACACGGTCACAGCTCGCTATTCTCTATGGGATGGTCGGATGGAAAAGGACCGCCTGTCCATTTCCATCGGATGCCATCTGATCCGATCTGCTAGATGGATGGAGAATTTAATCCCCATCTGTCTATTTTTAGCGGACTGAATCAGATGCAGGCAGGTGTAAACAGACACATGTCCATTTACATCAGTCTCTCCATAGAGAACAATGGGTGGTCCGATTGGGCCTGCCTGAAAAACGTACAGGCAGACCTGATTGGTGTGCATGTGTGAAAGGGGCCTAAGGCTTTGTTCACACAGTGCATACACAGCATACCTCTACAAGGATGCACGGTTGTTCCGTGCATCTCTGTGCAGACAGTCCCATTGATGTCATTTGGGATGTAGCAACTGCACAAACAGAGCCGTTGCTCCCAATTTTACATCCATGTAGGTCTGCATGCATGTCCCTGAGCTCACACTCTCTGTGTTCGGGGTCATGTACCCACACAGATGTCAGATTGGGAACAGCAGCTATGCCTGTGCAGCAGTTGCATCCCAATTGACATCCCAATTGCATCCCATGGAACACCTGTGCATCCCTGTGCCGGTAAACATGGCCCCCATGGACATACACTTTATTATGCCACATGTGAACAAGGCTTTAGTACTACAGTACCTGACCGCGAGATTGTGTTTCCAGCGTGGTTCTCGGCGACAGGGTACTGTGCATGTCGCGCTGGCTCACTCATCGGGAAAGGAAAACTTTGTTTTCCTTCCGGGATGAGTGACAGGCAGCGCTGACAGCTGTCTGGTATTTATCCTGAGGCGGGAACACCGCGCCAATTTTTAAATGAAAAAACCGGCGTGGGGGTCCCCCCCAAATCCATACCAGACCCTTATCCTTGGTTGTCGGGGTCTGCGGGCGCGGGGCTTATCGGAATCTGGGAGCCCCCTTTAATAAGGGGGCCCCCAGATCCTGGCCCCCCACCCTGTGTGAATGAGTATGGGGTACATGGTACCCCTACCCATTCACCTAGGGAAAAGTGTCAATATAAAAAAAACACAGTACACAGGTTTTAAGAGTAATTTATTAGTCAGCTCCGGGATCTTCTTCCGACTTCGGGGGTCTCCTTCTGACTTCTCCCGGTGTTCGGCCTCTTCTCCCGGGCCCCGCCGCTATCTTCTTCCAGCTCTATTGCCAGCGAGGGGCCCGGTCTGCTGCCTCTGTCTTGTCGCCGCTGTCTCGCCACCACTGTCGTCCCGCCACTGTCGTGCCACCGCTGTCTCGCTGTCTCGCCGTCTCGCCGCCTCTTCTCTTCTTCCCCGATGTTGACACGATGCTCTCTCCGGCTCGAATGCTGTGTGCAAGCTGCGGAGCCATTTATATAGGCGGTGACCCCGCCCCTTTACGACGTCATGGTCCCAGCATGCGCAGGGACTCTGGTGTCAGAAGGGGGCGTGACCCCAGAGTCCCTGCGCATGCTGGGACCATGACGTCGTAAGGGGGCGGGGTCACCGCTTATATAAATGGCTCAGCAGCTCGCACACAGCATTCGAGCCAGAGAGAGCGTCGTGTCAACATCGGGGAAGAAGAGAAGAGGCGGCGAGACAGCGAGACAGCGGCGGCACGACAGCGGCGGCACGACAGCGGTGGGATGACAGCAGCGGGACGACAGCAGCGACAAGACAGCGGCAGCAGACCGGGCCCCTCGCTGGCAATAGAGCTGGAAAAAGATAGCGGTGGGGCCCGGGAGAAGAGGCCGAACACCGGGAGAAGTCGGAAGGAGACCCCCGAAGTCGTGTACTGTGTTTTTTTTATATTGACACTTTTCCCTAGGTGAATGGGTAGGGGTACCATGTACCCCATACTCATTTACACAGGGTGGGGGGCCGGGATCTGGGGGCCCCCTTATTAAAGGGGGCTCCCGGATTCTGATAAGCCCCGCGCCCGCAGACCCCGACAACCAACGGCCAGGGTTGTTGGGAAGAGGCCCTTGTCCTCATCAACATGGGGACAAGGTGATTTGGGGTGGGGGGGCCCCCGCAGGGCACCCTCCCTCCCCCAAGGCACCCACCCCCCCATGTTGAGGGCATGCGGCCTGGTACGGCTCAGGAGGGGGGGGCGCTCGCTCGTCCCCACCCCCTTTCCTGGTTGGCCGGGCAGCATGCTCGGATAAGGGTCTGGTATGGATCTGGGGGGGACCACCACGACGATTTTTCGGCGAAGGGGTTCCCCTTACAATCCATGCCAGACCTAAGGGCCTGGTATGATCCTGGGGGGAACCCACACCGGTTTTTTCATTTAAGAATTGGCGCGGTGTTCCCGTCTCAGGATACATACCAGACAGCCGTCAGAGCTGCCTGTCACTCATCGCGGAAGGAAAACAAAGTTTTCCTCTCCCGATGAGTGAGCCATCTCGGTGCTGGCTCCTGCGACGGGGCTCACAGGTGTCAAATCTCGCCGAGAAATGCGGCGAGATTGACACAATATCGCGGTCACCTACTGTAATTTAGCAGGAATTTTGTAAGTTACGTTGTGTTTATGTGCAATATTAATAATTCTAGTGTATTTTTAGTAAAAATAGCGATACGATGAACATTTGCGCAATTATCACGGGGCCCAAAAAATCAGTAACACTTTTTTTATTCTACTGCCCATGTGCTTTTAGAAAATGTCTAGTTTGAGGGGTTTTTTCAAATTCTGAAAGCTGTAAGTGAAAAATTAAAACCCCCAGATTTTTAGAGAAATTTATGGGTACGTTCGTTTTTCACCATTTTGTTATTTATTAACTCCATGCAGTTTAAGCTTTTATATTTAGAAGGGATTTAGCAGGAATTTTGTAAAATTAGCTGTTTTTATCTGCTAATAATGGTTTTAGTGTATTTTTTGCCAATATATTGGTTAGATAAACATTTGCGCAAATACCGCGGGGTCTAAAAACTTTTAAGCACCCTCTTTCTATTCTAGAGGTCATATGCTTTCAGAAAATATGTGGTTTTGGGGGCCTTTCACAAATTCTGAAAGGGAAGGGAAAAATGAAAACCTTCAGATTTTTAGAGAAATTTGGATATTTAAATTTTTGCGTACGTTCGATTTTCACCATTTTGCAAAAAGGCGCAATGTAATAATTCAAACTTTTTGTTATTTATTAACTACATACAGGTTAAGCTTTTATATTTAGTAGGGATTTAGCAGGAATTTTGTAAAAGGAGCTTTGTTTTTATCTGCTAATAATGGTTTTAGTGTATTTTTTTCAAATATATTGGTTTGATAAACATTTGCGCAAATACCGCAGGGTCTAAAAAATCTGTAGTGCCTTCTTTTTATTCTACTTATCATGTGCTTTCAGAAAATATATGGTTTGGGGGGTCTTTCACAAATTCTGAAAGCTATAAATGAAAAATAAAAAACAAAGGAAAAATTTCAAAAATGGTCTGGCCACCTGCGTGTACAAAATGGAGCACAGGGCCTGGCAGTGAAAGGGTTAAATAAGAGTCAATGGCTTGGTATTTTTGGACAGCTATTTTATCTAAGAGAAATTCCCAAAACATGGCATGTTGGGGTACTTGAGGACAGGGTTGACAACCACTGTCCAGGACTATCTGGTCTACGATCACCTCTTTTGTAAGATGGTGCAACCGCTAGATCAGATGCCTGGCTCCCGAGATGGGAGAGCTTAAAGAGGCACTGGAGGGCAGCGGGAGTGGGGAGGATCCCTTTAAGCTATCTGTAAATTAGCCACTAGAATTGATTTTACTTTGTAGAGCTTTGCAGGCTCTGAAAAACAATATCGGAGTTATGGCAGACAGCTGCAGCCATAACCCCGGTATAACCACTTGCACTCAATCATGTACATGCATGTGATTTGGTGGCAAGTGGTTAAATAATGTAAATAGTTCAAATATAATAGAAAACACCCACACTGTGAAAAGTTATCAGTAAGTTAATAATGTGACCCCACCTATCAGAGCTCCAATTTGGGAGAAGGAGGTGGAAACTTACTGATCTAATAGCAAGTAGGAGCAGCAGAGCAATGTGCAGTTAGTGACATGTCAGAATTCTGGGCCGGAAGGAGGTGGTGGTAACTTAGTGGAGAGTGATGTACTTTGAAATTCAAATGGTAAGTAGATTTTTTTCTTCTGTGCAGGGCTAATAGACAGATAGTTTGTGGACTAATACATGGGCACAGGTGCATTTTAACCCCTTCTCGTCTAAGGGTAAAACATTTCTAAATACCTAACCACAATTTTGCAACTTTGACATGTGTTAGTAAAACTACTTTGTGCATCCAGGTGGATTATACCTTGTTTTTTTCAGTACAAATTGGGCTTTCATTTGGTGGTAAATAGTAATGGAAATCTCCTGATTTTTTTTATTACTATTAAAGGAAAACTAGCCCAAAATGTATTTAATTCTTTTTTTTTAAATGTAGCTGTATATTTCTTGGTACTGCCACAACCTTCCACTAAAGAACATCCCACATTAAATTCTCCTGCCCCTGACAATTGCAGCCATACCACATATGTTTATGTTAGTTGTTGTATGTGTCAATAGTACAGCCCAAAAACAATAGTGCACATTTTGCTTTTTTTTTATTCTACCTAAAACACACTGACACTAACGGACACTAATGCCGCGTACACACAGTCAGACTTTTCGGCTACAAAAGTCTGACAGCCTGTCCGACAGACTTTCGACGGACTTTTGGCGGACTTTTGGTGGACTTTTGGCGGACTTGCGGCAGACTTTCTTACGAATGGACTTGTCTACATACGGTCACACAAAAGTCCGACGGATTCGTACGTGATGACGTACACCGGACTAAAATAAGGAAGTTGATAGCCAGTAGCCAATCGCTGCCCTAGCGTGGGTTTTTGCCCGTCCGACTAGCACACAGACGAGCGGATTTCTGGGTCCGGCGTAGTTACGACGTAAAGATTTGAAGCATGTTTCAAATCTAAAGTCCGTCAGATTTGCAGCTGGAAAAGTCCACTGAAAGTCTGGGGAAGCCCACACACGGTCGGATTGTCAGCCAGCTTTAGTCCGTCGGCGTCCGTCGGACTTTTGTAGAAGAAAAGTCCGACCGTGTGTACACGGCATAACACTAATTAAAAAAACAATTATGTCCCAAAAAAATACTAACCCTGACCTTTGACCCTGGCCTTGAACCAAACACTAACCCTGTCATTGACCTTGATCAAACCTAGATCTAGGTAATTTTTTATTTTTTTTAATATGTAATTTATTTTTTTACACACACATTTTGTTTCTCTGCAAAGAGAGAAAGACATACAGTGTTTCTCTCTCCTCCATTCACAGAGAAAGGCAGAACTTCACAGTGCCTGATCATTGTGATAGCTAATCAGAAGCTATCACAGTGATCAGTTGACCCAGAATTGGAAGTTTCTGGTCCCAATTGTTAATATGGGGCCCAGGGCTCGTGGTGAGACCCCAATATCTGTGCTGGGAGTGCGCCGGGCACAAAGGGAGATACGCAAATATGCAGCCTCATGGAAAAAGCCCAGTCTAGCGGAGCCACATATTTGTGTTATGTTGGCTTAAAGGGGTTAAGTGACTTCTTTTTAAATAACATATTTTTTTTTCCTTGCTTCCCTTTTTTTTATGTATCCTCATTTATATCTTCTGTCCAACATTGCTGCTTTCTCTTGTATTTAGAGAATTTGTTCTACTAAGCTTAGAATTATATTTCAACTGAGTCTTCACTCTTGTGAAGCATGTTGACAAGAAATGGACAAAGCAAACTACTTGGCACAAAAGTTGACCCAGACCATGTTGATTTGTAGATGACAGATACCTGAAAAAATGAAATAAATTGCCAGTCTACTGATTTGGAATTCTATTTTATTCATTGTTTTTATATTTAAACATCTGAGTATGATATTTGAAAAGGTTACATTAGTAAGTTGTCAAGAAGAAACACAATGAAATATGCTTTTGGCATCTCAATAATATACACTTTAATATGTTCATAAATTACAAGAGTAGCACCAGTGTGTTAGCTTAATGCAAACAGTTTATTTCCTATTGGGTAAAGCAAGAGTAAAAACATTAGAGAAATGTTTTGTATTACTTTAGGTTTACTTATGCAAATACAATAACATAAGGAATTTTAAATATAATATCAATTTTAGTTCCATTAACAATGAACATTCCATCAACAGAGGTCTCTTTTTAAAAGGGGAGAGACAAGAAAAGTGAACCATATGTACAACATGAATATATGCCCTTACGTATGTCACTGAAACACTGGTGAAGGTCTGCATACAAGTTCATTACATTGTAAAACTTAATTCTTGGTGTGCAAGCCATTTTTTGCCACCTGACAGGCGTTCTATGGTATTACCATTCTATCCAAAACAAAACTAGGAAATAGTTTTGGCTTTAGAAATGCTGTAGCTTTTAAGGGCTAAACAGTACAATTTTTTTTTGTTTTAATGTTTTTATTAGAGAATCTGCATGTTACATATGATGAGACGTGGAGTCAAGCATCATTAGACTCTTGAAATACAATGTTGTCATTGGTATACATTAAAACTGCAAAGGGGGAAGAAAAAAGAGGGAAAATCTCCAAATCAAGATGTTACATACAAAAATCAGCTAAAACACGTAAAACTGTAGTAAGTCTCATGCCCTGTACACACGGTCGGACATTGATCAGATATTCCGACAACAAAATCCATGGATTTTTTCAGACGGATGTTGGCTCAAACTTGTTTTGCATACACACGGTCGCACAAAGTTTTCGGAATTTCCGAACGCTAAGAACTCGGTGACGTACACCACATATGACAAGACTATAAAAGGGCAGTTCAATACCAAGCGCGGCACCCTTTGGGCTCCTTTTGCTAATCTCGTGTTAGTAAAAGTTTGGTGAGAGACGATTTGTGCGTTTTCAGACTCGTGGTTTTTAGATCGTATTTCTGCTGTTCAGTTTGTGCTTGTGGGTTTGTATCTAGTCTTCAGTGCGTGCAGCGAGTTCCCATTGACTTGTCATTGTGTTCTTGTCCGTTCGTTACTGATTTTCAGGTCGCTCTTCACAGGCCTTGCTGTTCTTCAGTGCGTTCTGTTACTTCGTTCTGACCAGCCGACCGTTTTCTAGCAAGGTTGCGTGTACGTACTTATCGTAGAGTTCGTGCTGTGCGGGGGCTTGGTGTTGGGGTCTCTACTTTGACACAAGCCCAGTCCATGAACAGGGTGAGGAGGAGTTCATGGACCAAGAATTGGTTGCTCCAGCGTGACCAATTTTGTCACATGCCTTTGGTCCGTGAGATCCGTGAGAATAATCCTGACGATTTCAGGAAATCTCTCAGGATGACGGACCCCGTATTTCACCGTTTGCTGGCTTTGCTGACCCCTTATATCAGCAGGCAGGATACCTGCATGAGGCAAGCCATCACTACAGAGCAGAGGCTAGTCGCCACCCTGCGGTAATTGTCGACGGGAAGAAGCCTGCAGGACCTCAAGTTCGACAGGCATCTCCCCCCAGGCTCTGGGGATCATTATCCCGGAAACCTGTTCTGCCATCATCCAGGTCCTGCAGAAGGAGTATATTAAGGTAAGATTTTTATCCTTTAACATCACATTTTATTGTATTTAATGTTTGATAATGTATTGTATTTCTTTCCTTATTACCTAATTACCATGATTGTAATATGCTGTGAATGTCCCCTTTGTCCTCATGCATGCTGGATTTTGTTAAAATTTTTTTATTGTCCTTCATACATATTTGCCTTCACTTACCTCCCCAGCATGCTCTCCTGGGCCTATATCCACCTCGTCTACTCAATTAACAATGTATTTTGTCAGCTCCATAGTAGTGCTTTACCCTAAATACCCCCTAAAATGTGTAATATTGTGATTTGTGCTTTAAATTCTGGCAGCGTGCCAGAGGTTTTTTTTGGGTCCCAAAATCATTTGGAACCCTCCCTCCCCCCAACTGCTGATACCAATCCTCTATCTGCTGACTTTGCCAAACCCATACACACTATACCTACCTCTTTTGTGGTCAGATTTATGGATGAATTCCCCAAAGCATGTAGTGCAAGGGCCTGCCTGAATACTTTCAAATGGTAATGTTTAAAGTTTTTGTATCCTATTATTATCTTGATAGGTAATAGCATAATGTAAAAATGTGCTAAAATGTGTACAGTGTGTATTTATATCTTTGTATTATGACACTTCTTACCTGTCCAGTGGGCTGCCAATAGTGTAGGTAAGGACGGGCTGGCCAAAGTAATACACATTATTTAGGCATTCATCTGTCAATGAAGTAGAGAGGGTTACTTGGACAAAACCTCTCCCCCCTCTAAAATTTTTAAAATGGCCCATGAGAGGGGGGGGGGAATCTGATAGGTGGAACTTATACATTTGTCTTTAAATACTCCCTAAAATAAATGTTATACTGTAGTTGGCCAAGAATGTGTGTGTCTAATCTGCTTTCCATGTTTATGTGCAAAAGGAACAACTTATTTTTCTTGTTTGACTCCACGGTTTCCTTCCAAGCTACAGGAATGGCAGACTGTGGCCTCCCACTTTGCCCAGCGGTGGGACTTTCCTAACTGCGTCGGGGCAATTGATGGGAACCACATCCACATCGTCCCACCACCCAACTCAGGGTCATACAATTACAACTACAAGGGGTTCAATAGTATTGTGATGTTGGCAGTGGTGTCGGCTACTTATGAGTTCCTGTATGTGAACGTGGGGAAGAATGGCTAGATGTCAGATGGTAAAGTCATTGCCCACATGGAGTTTTACAGGCATCTCCAGAATGGCAGCTTGGACTTGAAACCTCCAGAAGAAGGACTCCCATTCGTCTTCATTACGGAGGAAGCGTTTGCGCTGGGGGACCATCTTATTCGGCCATTCCCTCTGAGGACCCTCACCCCGGACCAGAGAGTTTTTATCTACAGGCTGGCCACAGCCAGAAGAGTGGTGGAGAACATGTTTGGAATAATGGCCAGCCAGTTCTGCCTATTTCTTACACCGATACACATGGCGGAATATGAACTCAATCACATCATCCTGGCTTGCTGTGTTCTCCACAACTTTTTAAGGAGAAATTCTTTGAACTATGCTGGCTCAGTTGGGCCTAAGGCCAGAATTCATATGAACCAACCCTGACGGCGCTTGAAGCTGGCTGTCCTGGCTCGCCCCCCGCGAGGTCCGTATAAGATACATGGAATACTTTGCGGATAGGGGGCCATCGATATGCCAGACATTGTCTGGAACATTTTTTAAATAAAAAAATATTTTAAGCTGAACAAATACTTGCTTTGATTTACTGCTTGGCTTTCTTTTAGCAGACCATGACTGAAATTTGTGTAAAATTATAAAGCACTGTGGGTGTTATTTACTAAAGGAAAATACACTTTGCACTACAAGTGCACTTGAGACTGCACTGAAACTGCACTTGTAGTGCAAAGTGGATTTGCCTTTAGTAAATAACCCCCATTGTCACTGAAAACACCAACTTTACTACAAAAATGCTTTTGAGCATTGAAAGAAGAAGCCACACATTGTTAATTCGCAAGCTTTTTAATGAAAGCACAATCACATGTGCATTTCTAATAAAAGGTTTTTAGAAAAAAACAACATATTTGTTGTATAACAATTTTTTAGGTCACATTAAAAGTAGAAATTGCCTTTTAAGGTAAAACAGGCATGTTTAAAACCATAAAAAAATGCACAACTCTGGAACTTACAAAGTTCAACTTTTTTAGAACGTGAATATCAGACATGAGTATTTATAAACTGTGTTTGATATTGCGTTCAGCAGATGGGGTGAAGTCACCCCTGGAAAAGCCAAATTTTAAAGATGCACTCATATTGCTGAATGTCAACATGTGCTAGCTGCCATCATGGGGGATCAATGAATGTGTTTTGTGGGTGCAACCCCTTCCTCTCAGCTACTTTATTATTGAGGAAGGGGTTGCACCCCCAAAACGTGTACATTAATCTCCTGTGATGGCAGATAGCACATGTTGACACACTGTGTGCATCTTCAAAATTTGGCTTTTCTAGAATATGTTAAATTGTCAGAAAAAATACTAGAATAAAGCAGAACTGAGTTAGGGATTTCTAGGAGTTTTAAATTCTCCCTAAAACATCAATGATGTTCTTCATTTTGTTTTGAACATCATTGATGTTTTGCTTGATGTTTTCCAAATCCCTATTACACCCCATTATCTCCCCGATCGGGATCTGGGCACTTTCACTGGTGAAATGACCTTCTTCCACAACATCACGATCACCTAAAATATAAAAAAAACACACCATGTATTATAAATATGCAGGCATCCTTCTCTTACCTGACGCTGTGGTCGCAGACACTCACCTGTTGTTATAAACTATTTCCACCACGTCTCCCTCCTCCTCCTCCTGTTGTGTTTGTGGGATTTCCACTTCTTCCTGAGGTGGGGGGTCTGTTGTCTCCTCTGATGAGTGGTGTCCTCCGAGTCTTTTCGCCCCTATGTAAGCAAAAAAAATGTATACTTAGCACACAGATATTTGATGGCAGAAATAGGAATATGAAACATTGCTTGGAAGTGGGGTACAATTGTCTATTTTGGCAGAGTTGCAAGATGAAGAAATATTTTTTTCCCTTGTCAAGCTTGAATACTTACCTGTTTTGTACAAGCTTCACAGATGGAGTCATCTCTATAGTATACACTGGAGCACCTGTGTGGACCCCCTAATAAAAATGGTGTTCTGGTGTCCCACACTAGTGCTCCAGCATCCAGATGTGTAAACAGCTGCTGAGTGTCCTCTCCTTACACAGAATCTAGTTTGCATTTCATTCAAACCCACCTAGACAACAAAATTATTTTAAGAGAAGTAGGGCAGAAAAAAATGAAATGCATCTGGACATTCCTACGAACGAATAATGTGTCCATGAACATGAAAGTTGCCATTTTAAACTGTACAACAGTAAAGAAAAGCACATGGAGCAGCACAAACGTAAGAAAAATAAAGAATAGGAACACAGCACAACTACTTACTTTTTTGCAGCACTCTCCTGATCCTTCTATACTGATCGTGCTCCCTGATTTTGAGGTTCGACCACCATTTCCTGAGTTGATCCTTGGATCGACGTACCCCAAAATTACGGTGCAGACTCTTTACAACTTTCGCCATTATCTTGGCCTTTCTGACATTTGGGTTGGGGTAAGGTCCATACTTCCCTTCATAATCGGCCCTCTTCAATATGTTGACTATCTCCACCATGTCTACAAAGGACATATTTGATGCCTTAAATCTTCTCCTCCGGGATCGTGACATTTCTGGCTCTGGCCTTTCCTCCTCCTCCTCCTCTTTGCTGCTATTAGCACGCACCTGCTCTGTCTCGGCCATGTGCTCTTCCCCACTGCGCCGAATGAGAAGGGGTGGGGAATAGACTAGAAAGAACGTCAGGGGCAGGCGGAGTTTCACGCATGTGCAGTGTATATAAAGCGTAACACGCATGCGTCGTACATACGATCTGTGAGCGGAGGAAGGAGTATAGGAAGCGCCAATCGTGATAATGAAGGTAACATTTAAACTTGGGCCTATACTGCTTATAGATTGAGGCCTATATTGGAACAAGATTAGGAGACTTTAGCCTCACATTAGGGTTTGTCTTGTGTATTACTGATAAAATGGATGGCTTCACTGACCACAACTTCCTCCCACTGTTCATAGACAAATACAGGGAGCTGCCCTGTCTGTGGCAGGTCAGACACCCACAATATAATCATGAACAAAAGAGACAGGCAGCGCTGGAGAAACTGCTGGAGTTGGTGAAGCCAGTGGTCCCCACAGCAACCATCCCCTATTTAAAAGCCAAAATTGGTGGGCTGAGGAGTACTTATCTTAGAGAGCGCAAGAAGGTCCAGGATTCCCAGATCCGGAGCTGCAGCAGATGACGTTTACGTACCCAGTCTGTGGTAATATGAGAGACTGCGATTTCTGTCAGACCAGACTGAAGTCAGGGAATCCCTCTCAACCCTTCCTTCCACTCTTCCTTCCACCCTATCTTCCACCCCAGATGAGGCTTCCGATGCTCCAACTCCAACAAGCCCCATTAAAAGCTAGTCAATAAGCTTCGACCTTCGACCTTCACTTTTTTCCTGACTTTCTTATTTAATCAGAGGGTACACCCACATTTTGCCCCTGAGCCATTATTAAAGTTTTTGGTAACTTTTATCAAAAGCTTTATAACTGCCTAACCCCTGAAGACAACTTCAATTTTAACCAGGAAGCCTTCAGTGATTTCTTCACCACATTCAAGCTTCCAAAATTATCCCCAGCCAACCTACGTCTGCTGAAGACGGCCATTTCCATGGAAGAACTGACACATTAAGCATCTCCCTTCCCATAAACCCCCAGGTCTGGATGGCCTCCCCTACTCCTATTACAAGTGCTTCTCCCAAACTCTAGCCCCGCATATGTTGGCATTGTATATCTCCTTGCTTGAAGGTAAAGTCCCATAATCCCAATTCTTGCATTCCTTCATAAAGGTAATACCGAAACCGAGCAAGGACCCCTCTTTCCATGACAACTACAGACCAATCACACTCTTAAACTTAAAATTTTAGCCAATCGTCTGACCCAAATCCTTCCCAAATCAATTGATAAACATCAGGTAGGGTTTGTCCCTGTTCGACACGTTGGAGATAACACTAGGCGCACCATTGACCTTATTCATCTTATGAAAAAAATTCACCACCCTGCACTCATACTCAGTCTTGACACGCAGAAGATTTTTGACCGGCTGTCCTTGCCCTATATGTTTGCCACTCTATCTCATTACGGCTACAAGAGACATTTCCTGGAAGCATTAAGGGCTTTGTATTCCCATCCCACTTCCCAAGTCCAGATGTCAGCCTTTCAGTTACACTCTTTCCCTATGTCTAATGGCACCAGACAGGGATGTCCTTTATCATCTCTCATCTACATCCTGTGCTTATGTAGCGGTCACATTTTAAGTATATAACTTAATGTATGTTATATCTTAGCAACTGGCGCCATCTAGCAGCCAAAATATGAAAGGACTGGATCTTTATTTTCTCATTATTCAAGGAGCTAACCTGGAAGTGTTTGTTTGTTTACATTGAACATTAACTTGACCTACCCATAATGCCCACTAACTCCCATGAACATCAGGAGAACAGAACTGCATTGTGGGAAGATTTTAAAAGGGGTCGGCGCGACCATCTTAGGCCTCTTGGACACACATGGCCAGCCTGGGAGGATCTGTGTGAGGTCTCCAGTGTAGTGCGGCCTACCTCCATGGAAGAGCGATCCGAGCAGCGTAACTGCTACACACCAGTGAGCTGGGCTGACGGCGGGGCAAGACTGGGAAGGAGCCAGAAGAAGCCTGTCGGAGCCATCTGGGAGTTCCGGAAAGTCTCGTTGTGTGGAGCGGAGCAGTGCGGAGGTGCCGGCCGGTCAGAGACAGGACCCAGTACTCCAGAGCGGAACTTTCTGACAAAGCTGACCTGGTTGGGTGAGAGGGCTGTTGCCCAAAAATTTATTTGGTGCACTTCTACACGTCCACCTGTATAATACAGAGTTGCTGGGATCCATAGTCCCACAAGCCAAGTCAAAGGATTACACTGAGGTTAAAATAGGCCCCGGGGCTGTATTTTTAGTGAGGATCTGGTACTGTATCATTGGCATCAGAGATAATTGCAGTGCTGCTGTACCATAACTTTGTTTTAATATTCAGCTTGTTTTGATCAGGAGCCATTAACCCTTGGATTACAAATTCACTTTATTCATAGCTAGCCGAAGAAAGAAGAAAAGAAGGACTACCTAATAAATCACAAGGATTTGTGTTTCACTGTCATATTGAAATTACTGTGATACCAAGTAATGGAAACTCCCTAAATATTGTATTATACTTTATCAAATCAGTCTTTGATTCAATTATAGTTGCAAAGCGTACAAAGGATAGGATAGTGCTCATAGTGAAATCAGTTCACTCTGCCATTTATCCTATTTTCCGTTACACATTATTAGCAAGTGAATTCAACCACTTTACATCTGTATAATATCTTTGTAAGCTTAAATCTGTTGACTGTCTCGTTACGTTGGCTTGACAGTACAACTATTGTAGTGTTCTAATTCAGTGTAAATACAGTAAACAAAATTCTTGTTTAAGTAATTTTGCATGAGTGTTGTTTTCCTTTGCATTATCAGCCAAGTGGAGACTGGAGATCAAAAAGGTAAAGATAAGAAAAATGTACATTACATTGTATATGGTGAAATTGTCTTTAGAGTCTTTACTGCTCACTATTACACCTCAGCTGTGTCAGGGGGAAAGAGAAAAATTAAAGGGGTAACAAAGCAGAGTACAGGCCCAAATTTAAATCAGCAGCTCCTTCGGGGGTTTCTGCTATACTTAGAACCCCTGGCTGCGGCCATTCGCTCTCACCCAGACATTAAAGGAATTTTGATGCGACAGAGGGAATATAAACTATCACTTTTCGCAGACGACATCCTCTTGACGATAACTGATTCCCTTTTGTCACTCCCCTCGTTACATGACCTCCTATCTAATTTTGGTGCTCTCTCGGGTTATAAAGTCAACACTTCTAAAACTGAAGCCCTTCCTATCCTCCTTCCCCCTCTTTTATTCACCTTACAACAAGTCTATCCCTATAGATGGTGCTCTCAATCCCTTAAATACCTGGGCATACAGTTGACATCTACATTCTCCTCTCAATTCTCTGTTAACTACCCTCCCCTCTTTAAGGAAATACAAAACATGTTGAAGTAATGGGTTGCTTATCCTATCTCCCTATTGGGCAGAATAAATGTCCCAAACATGTCCATACTAGGGATGGGCGAACGGTTCGGCCCGAGCATAAGTTCAGGCCAAACTTTGGTTGTTCGGCCGTTCGGCAAACAACAAACATTATATGGTGTTGGTGGCAAATTCGAAAGCAGCGAAACACCGTTAAAGTCTACAGGACACTAACATGAAAAAACAAAAGCGCTCATTTTAAAGGCTTTTATGCAAGTTATTGCCATAAAAAGTGTCTGGGGACCCGGGTCCTGCCCCAGGGGACATGTATCAATGCAAAAAAAGTTTCAAAAACAGCCGTTTTTTCGAGAGCAGTGATTTTAATAATGCTTACAGTGAAACAATAAAAATTAAATATTCCTTTAGATATCGTGCCTGGGGGGGTGTCTATAGTATGCCTGTAAAGTGGCGCGTGTTTCCCTTGCTTTGAACAGTCCCTGCACAAAATGACATTTTTAAAGGAATAAAAGTCATTTAAAACTGTTTGCGGCTTTAATGTAATGTCGGGTCCCGACAATATGGATGAAAATCAGTGAGACAAACGGCATGGGTACCCCCCCAGTCCATTACCAGGCCCTTTGGGTCTTGTATGGATATTAAGGGGAACCCCACACCCAAATTAAAAAAAGGAAAGACGTGGGGCCCCCAGGCCCTATATACTCTGAACAGCAGTATACAGGCGGTGCAAACAAGACAGGGACTGTAGGTTTGTTATCAAGTAGAATCTGTTTGTAATTTTGAACTGGTACATTTTTAAAGTGTAGCTCCTGCCAAAAAATCTATTTTTAAGCTTTTTAGAAAACATAGGGAAGGGTTATCACCCCTGTGACATTTGTTTTGCTGTCTGTGCTCCTCTTCAGAAGATTTCACCTCACTTTCTGTCCCAATGACAAATGTTTTTAGAAAATTTGGGGTTTTTAGTGAAACAAGAATTGGTGATAAAGCATCAGTGGAAAGGAGAAACGTTTTTCCCATATTAACTCTTACAGGAAAGAATTTCCCTTCCTAGGGGTAGATTTCATCTCACTTTCTGTTGTCTCCTTCCGTTTGCAAGTAGGAGTCATTTGTAAGTTGGATGTTTGAAAGTAGGGGCCTGCCCTATATACTCTGCAGAAATAGTGGCCTTGGGTGTTGGTGTTGCCACAACACTGTAAGCCCTCACAGGGCCCTGCTGTGAAATATTAGATCAAGAATTGTAATTACATGCCCCAGTTGAACAGGGGCAGAAAAATTGGGCCTTTGGTGATGGTGGTGTTGGTGCTGGTGCCACAACACTAAGTCCTCACAGTTACTCTTGGTGGGTTCTGGAATGGGCCCTGCTGTGAAATATTAGATCAAGAATTGTAATTACATGTCCCTGTTGAACAGGGACAGAAAAATTGGGCCTTAGGCACTGGTGCCACAACACTGCAACCCCTCACAGATACTCTAGTTGGAGCGCAGGAACGAGCCCTGCTGCAAAGAATTGCATCAAAAATTGTATTTACACACCCCTGTTAAACAGGGGCTGAAAAATTGGGCCTTAGGCACTGGTGCCACAACACTGCAACCCCTCACAGATACTCTAGTTGGAGCGCAGGAACGAGCCCTGCTGCAAAGAATTACATCAAAAATTGTAATTACACGCCCCTTTTAAACAGGGGCTGAAAAATTGGGCCTTGGGCACTGGTGCCACAACACTGCAACCCCTCACAGATACTCTAGTTGGAGTGCAGGAACGAGCCCTGCTGCAAAGAATTGCATCAAACATTGTAATTACATGCCCCTGTTAAACAGGGGCTGAAAAATTGGGCCTTAGGCACTGGTGCTGGTGCCACAACAATGCAACCCCTCACAGATACTCTAGTTGGAGCGCAGGAACGAGCCCTGCTGCAAAGAATTGCATCAAAAATTGTAATTACACGCCCCTGTTAAACAGGGGCTGAAAAATGGGCCTTAGCCACTGGTGGCGGCGCCCAGACACAAAAATATTCTTCCAAGCTATCAGTATGATCATTGAGGAGGAAGAGGATAGTCACTCAGCATAACAGGATAGTCACTCAGCATCAGCATAGGCAGTCTTGAAGGGATCTGACATTTCAAAAAAAAAACTATTCGGTTACATCAGCATCAGGTGCTTGGTATCTGGTGGTGATCCAAGACTGATTCATTTTTATAAAGGTCAGTCGATCGACCGAGTCGGTGGACAGGCGCACCCTGTGATCGGTTACAAAGCCTCCAGCAGCACTGAAGGTGCGTTCCGAAAGAACGCTGGATGCAGGACAGGCCAGTAGCTCAATTGCATACTATGCAATCTCTGGCCAGTGATCCATCCTCAAGACCCAGTAACCCAGAGGATTTTCGGTGGGAAAGGTGTCCAAGTCAGATCTTGTCCCTAGGTATTCCTGCACCATGTAAAACAGACGCTGGCAATGGTGGCTGGAACCGATCATACCTTGGGGCTGCGGACTAAAAAATTGTCTGAACGCATCGGTCAGACAGCCACCTTCTCCACCGCTCCTTCTTTGACTGACCGAAGCCTCTGCAACATGTTGTCCAGGAACAGGAGTTTGTAACCTCCCAGTCTCTGGGAACGCGTTGCACAGACCTTTCTGCAAGGCCTCCTGAAGATGTTTCATCCTATGCTCCCTCTGCGACGGCAAGATAAGGTCTGCAACCTTACTCTTGTAACATGGATCAAGGAGGGTTGCCAGCCAGTATTGATCCCTCTCTTTGATACCACGAATACGAGGACCTTTCCGCAGGCTTTGCAGAATCAGGGAGCCCATGCAGCGTAGGTTTGCTGAGGCATTCGGTCCGGAGTCCTCTGGGTCACTAAGGACGACATGATCCGCAGCCACCTCCTCCCAGCCACGTACAAGTACATGGGTTTCTTGGGACTGTAAATGATCCCTTAAAGACTTCTGCTGATGCTGAGTGCCAGGCTCCACCTCCATGCTGACACAATCCTCCTCCTCGTCCTCTTCCTGTGTGATCGGCGGGCATGCAGGAACACTGTCTGGATAAAGGGGGCCCTGAGAGCTAAGGAAGTCCTCCTCTTCCTGCCTCTGTTCTGCCTCAAGTGCCCTGTCCATTATTCCACGCAGCATGTGCTCCAACAGGTGGACAAGGGGGACAGTGTCACTGATGCATGCACTGTCACTGCTCACCATCCTCATGGCCTCCTCAAATGGTGACAGGACAGTGCATACATCCCTGATCATGGCCCACTGGCATGAGGAAAAAAACAAGCTCCCCTGACCCTGTCCTGGTGCCATATTCGCACAGGTACTCATTGATGGCCCTCTGCTGCATGTGCAGCTGCTGCAGCATGGCCAACATTGAGTTCCACCTTGTGGGTATGTCACAGATTAGGCTGTTCTTGGGCAGGTTAAATTCCTTTTGAAGGTCTGCCAGCCGAGCACTGGCATTATATAACTGGCGGAAATGCACACAGACTTTCCTGGCCTGCCTCAGGACATCCTGTAAGCCCAGGTATCTGCCCAAGAACCGCTGCACCACCAAGTTAAAGACGTGAGCCAAACAGGGCACATGGGTCATTTTTCCCTGTCGGAGGGCGGAGAGGAGGTTGGTGCCATTGTCATAAACCACCATTCCTGGCTTAAGTTGGCAGGGTGTCAACCAACTCTGAACCTGCCCCCGCAGAGCTGACATAATCTGCCCCAGTGTGGCTCCTGTCCCCCAAGCACATCAGCTCAAGCACCGCATGGCATCTTTTAGGCTGCATACTTGCATAGCCCCTTGAACGCCTACGGAGCACCGCTGTTTCCAAGGACAAAGTACAGGAAGAGGCCATGGAGGAAGAAGAAGTGGAGGGGGTGGAGGAGAGAGGTGTGTCAGAATCACCAGTTGTGGCATTTTGGAGGCGTGGTGGTGGAACAACCTCCAACACTACCGCACCTTGTCCTGTATCCTTCCCAGCTGCCAGCAGAGTCACCCAATGCGCCGTGAAACTTAGGTAATGTCCCTGTCCATGCCTGCTGGACCATGAGTCAGCGGTAATATGCACCTTACCGCTGTCCAGCGAGGCCAAGACATTGCCTTCCACATGCCGGTAGAGAGTCGGAATTGCCTTCCGTGAGAAAAAGTGGCGTTTGGGAACCTGCCACTGAGGAACCACACATTCCACAAACTCACGGAAGGGGGCAGACTCTACCAACTGAAAAGGTAGCAGTTGAAGTGCTAGCAATTTTGCCAAGCTAGCATTTAACCGCTGGGCACGTGGATGGCTGGGAGCAAACTTCTTTCTACGGTGCAGCAGCTGGGGCAGGGAAATTTGCCTGGTACAATCTGACGTCGGTGTACCGAAAGCAGATTGCCTGCAAGTACTTGGCTGTGACACACGTAATTCTACACCTTCATTCCTCCCAGTGCAGGTCTCAGAGAGGACTGAAGGTATAGTAGGGTTGGAGATCCCAGCTGATGAGGAGGAAGGAGAGGTCCTCTTTGTTCTTTGGTGTTGGTGTTGGCAAGGTATGCTTGCCAACAAACTGCATGGCAGGTCAACATATGTCTGGTCAAGCATGTGGTGCCCAAGCGGGAGATGTTTTGGCCACGCGAGATACGCTTGAGACATATGTTGCAAATAGCAGCGGTGGGATCTGATGCACTCATCTCAAAAAAGGCCCACACCAAAGAACTTTTGAAAAAACACACAGAGACAGCAGCGCCCTGCACATGCGGAGCTCTGCGGTGTGATGCAGTCAGTGTGCTGCCCTTAGGCTGGCCCCTGGAGGGCATCCTGCCTCGTTGGTGATGTGCCTCCTCCTCCTCCTCTCTCCTATCAGGCACCCACGTGGAGTCAGTGACCTTATCATCCCCTCCCTCCTCATCACTGGAGCAAACCTGGCAGTATGCTGCAGCAGGGGGAACATGACTGCCAGATTGCTGTCCTTCTTGGGCACCCCCTCTGTCTGGGCTCACGTTAATGCCTTCCTCTAGCTGAGTACCATCATCGGAGCCTTCAAAAAGCTTGGCATCCTCCTGGAGCATGTACCCAACACTGTTGTCAAACAGTTCGAGAGACTCCTCAGGAGGACATGGTGGGGCTAGGGAAGGAGTCACTGATGCTATTGAGCAGAGGGAAGAGGCCATGATGGCAGCTGCTTTGCCAGACAAAGTACCCTGAGCCTGGGTGAGAGAGGATGAGGAGGATGAGGTCTTCCACTCGACCAAGTCTTCCGCCTGTTGCGGCTCAACATGGCCAGCTGCCGAAAAAAGGCCAAGCGTTTCCCACAGCCACATGCTGATGACGATGCACCGTGTCCACGACCAGCACTGCTGTCTCTAGACACAGAGCCTGCTTGCCCTCTTTTATTGGCTTGTGACTGTCTGCCTCTCCTTGTTGGTCTTCCAGACATACTATTGGCCTGCAGTGAGATGTAGCTTCAAAAAACTGGGATGTATATATATACACAGTACACGGTACAGTAACTGGAAATACTGTAAAAACACCTGCCTGCCTGTACATTGGGAAGAGAGGAACAGGATCTAGCTAAACTGAATACAGTGTATATATATATATATATATACAACACCTGGGATGCATATATATACACAATACACTGCAAGTGCAGCTAACTGACTCGACCTCCCTACTCTATCTAACTTAAATCAAATGACACTGTCTCTCTGTCTATCTATCTCTCTCCACCACAACACACTACACAGGGCGGACGTGCAGGCGGCCTTATATAGTGTGGGCGTGTACTAAACCCCCTGAGCCATAATTGGCCAAAGCCTCCCTGTACACACAGCGCTGTGATTGGCCAAGCATGCGGGTCATAGTGCATGCTTGGCCAATCATCAGCCAGCAATGCACTGCGATGCCGCAGTGAATTATGGGCCGTGACGCGTCACTTGAATTTGGCGCGAAAGGCCCATAACGTTCGTAATTCGGCGAACGACCGAACACACGATGTTCGAGTCAAACATGAGTTCGACTCAAACACGAAGCTCATCCCTAGTGTTGACATAATTAAACAGGTTCTGGGAACCATGGGACCAATCTGAATATGGGTCCTCTTTGCAAACATCCTGATATCCAATTTTTTTAATCCCTACATATCAATATGTGGTGCCCTGAGCCATCCCCCCTCCCTCCTCCATCCACCCCCTACGTTAGAGTACAATATTCCTGCCTTGATCCACTGGAACCCTCATCTCTCTTGCGATACTGAGTCCTATTAATCTATCTAATTTTGAATAATTTTGCCAATAAAAATTTTGACCTGCTTATGACAGTTAACTTTTTCTAAACATTGATTTCCACATGTTACTTTTCTGTTACTATGTTAACACCATTCATTCAGATTTACTATGTGTATTATGTTTTGATCTGTCCACTTATATCATTGTTATACTGTATCACCTCTGGGTGATCTATGTACATTGCAAGGATTATAACAACCTTTGTTGCAGATTCCTACCTTTTGTTATTCTGAAGAAATCCCTGTATGTTCCTCTCTGCCTCTGTTCTGAGTGGGTCTAATGGTAGTGGTTTCATAATGATCTACCAGGTGTGCACCTGCACAGCACTAATGAGGAAATCTGCTGGGCCTATATCCCTTTAGACGTGTTCCTACAGGGAGTATCTCACCAAAAATTAAATTCTTGTTGCAGGGGATGCCTGAAATCTGACTTGTATCTTAGGGCCCTTTCACACGTGCAGACCGTTCGTCCGCTTTTTTATACGTCAATTTACGGATTAAAACGGACCTCAATGCAACTCTTTGGGATAGCAGACGTTAGCGGATCATCATCCGCTAACGTCCGTCAACATCCGTTTTCGTTCAGCTCCGTTTTTTTGAATGGAAGAAAACCCTATTTTTATTCTGTAAGAAAAATGGAACTGATGAAAAACGGATGTTTGCGGACGATCCGTTAACATCCGATCCGCTGACATCCGTTTTTCATCAAAATATGTAATTCAATATGCATACATTACAATTAACCTATGACTCAGGTAGTGGTCAGTAGTAAAAGTCACATGCACAAGCACATGCTGGAGAGAGGAGAAGAGAAAAAAATAGCAAGAGATGTATCCCATGAGCAGCTCATCCAACTTGTGCATGCCAGGCCAGCATTATGGGACAAGAGAAGTGCAGAATACAGCAACCGAAACAGCACAAGTATGAAGTGGGAAGAAATATTCGAGGAGGTCACTCCAAACTGGTTGTCGCTCAGTAATAGACACGGTTGGATACGTGGCAAGCATTTTGTGGGATAGGGGTGGGTTGGCATGGTTAAACTATATAGTATAGTACACCCATATGTCAGCATCCTGATAATTGTAGTCCAACTCACCATGCAAATTCCAGCACTCTTCTCCTACATTAGGCCCCATGTAGAGTTTCGCTGGTGCAAACTCTTCTGAACGAAGCTTGAAACCGGCGTTTAGAAACGCCCATTTTGCCGCATTTGCATGCCGCATTGAGCCTCGTTTAGCGTATATATTTGTATTTAGTGTGTCACTTGCCACATCACCTGCCACAAGTTGTGGATTGTCCACCTGCCACGTCACCTTGCCACGTGACCTGGCCCGGTCACCTGACATGTGACCTGGCTACGTCACCTGCCACGTCACCTGGCCACGTCACCAGCCACATCACCTGGCCATGTCATTTGGCCACGTCACCTTGACACGTCACCTGCCACATCACCTGGCCACGTCACCTGCAAACGTCACCTGCAAATGTCACCTGCCACGTCACCTTGCCATGTCACCTGGCCACGTCACATGCAAACGTCACATGCAAACGTCACCTGCCATGTCACCTGGCCACATTGTCATCCCGCATTGTACAACAAATATATCCTAAACGGCGCTGAGAAAATTACAGTACTTCTGGTGAAGCCATTTTATAGGCTATAAAATAATTGTTAAAAAATACTGTATTCCACATATGGGTTTTAAATAGTATACAAAATTGTCATGTTTGAGTTCTATCAGTTCATTGTGTCTACTGTTCCTATGCAGGTGAAAAAATAATGACAAGGTGGAGATCCCTAAGAGACCGCTATAGGTGGGAACTAAAAGAGGAAGCAAAAGACAGTCGGAGTGGAGCAGGATCATCCAACAAAAAAAGCCCCTTCTTTGAGATGCTGGACTTCTTAAGATGTGTGATGGACTTAAGAAGGTAAGTAAATACATTCTTTCTCCCCTATATTAAATTATTTGGCCTAGTCGAAATAATCATATACTCCAAAGAGGAAGAAAACCATGAAAAAAAAAACCTGCAGGCATAATGAGCTAGTATGCATAGCATACTAGCTCATTATGAATTTCTTGCCCGAGATCGAAGCCCCCGCATTGGCCCTCCTTCACCTCCTCCGTCGCCGCCATCACTCCTGGAGTGACTTCCGGGTATCACGGCTCCGGTGCTGTGACTGGCCGTAGCCACGTTTATGTCATGCATGCGGGAGCCACCAGTCATGGCACGATTGTCTTCAGAAATGGCACGCCTAGTCAGGCGCCGTTGTGTTTTCAGCAAATATCTCCTAAACCGTGTAGGTTTAGGAGATATTTCTTGCACCTACCTGTAGGCAAAAGTGGTCTGTAAGGTCTACAACCAATTTAACAGTAATGACACACATGGATCTATGTATTGTAATAACTATACTGTACTGAGCTGTAATCCGTCTATGTACAAATATTTTACAGTACCACCAGCAACATTTCAGAAACTGAAGAGGAGGGGGATGCAGTGGATACCCTCCCAATCTACAGCAACAGCCACGCTTGAAAGACAACGTGTGCCTGTAAGTATCCTATATAAAATGCCCCATTTTGAAATGCTGACAAACTAAAATGTGCTAATAAAATGTTCCACCTCAGATTCGTTCTGTTGGAGCTACCACACCGAGGGCCAGGAAACGTCACAAACATCCCAAACGTGACATGGATGCAGCCAAATTAAGTTTTATGGAGGAGATGAGGGCAACAAGAAGGGCTAATAGTGAATAAAAACCAAATGCTGATGTGGATAAATCTGAATATATACAAATAAATAAACGTGCGTAAAAATAAAAATATATTAAGTGCCGTGATTAGATCAATGAAATTAAGCTGCTATCAATGCAAGGTGATCAGAATCCCAAAAGGTATAAAACATAAAATATAAAATTGATGCGCTCTAAAAATTGATCAACCAATGTGCAAAAAACTGTATCAAGTAAGATAAAATATCAGGAAAATGCTCAAATAAATAAATAAATAGTCACTTGTGCATATAAATAAATAAGTACCTATTAAATAAAGGTTTAAATAATCTTGGTGCTAATGCATATACACATACCCCCCAAAAATTGATATGTGACGGTTAGGGATGAGCCGACCACCCCCCCGGTTCGGTTCGCACCAGAACCTGCGAACGGACCGAAAGTTCGCACGAACGTTAGAACCCCATTGACGTCAATGGGACTCGAACGTTCGAAATCAAAAGTGCTCATTTTAAAGGCTAATTTGCATGGTATTGTCCTAAAAAGGGTTTGGGGACCCGGGTCCTACCCCAGGGGACATGTATCAATGCAAAAAAAACTTTTAAAAAGGGCCGTTTTTTCGGAAGCAGTGATTTTAATGATGCTTAAAGTAAAAAAAAAAAAAAGTGAAATATTCCTTTAAATATCGTACCTGGGGGGTGTCTATAGTATGCCTGTAAAGTGACGCGTGTTTCCCGTGTTTAGAACAGTCCCTGCACCAAATGTCATTTTTAAAGGAAAAAATCTCATTTAAAACTGCTTGCGGGTTTAATGTAATGTCGGGTCCTGGCAATATGGATGAAAATCAGTGAGACAAATGGCATGGGTAAACCCCAGTCCATTACCAGGCCCTTTGGGTCTTGTATGGATATTAAGGGGAACCCCACACCCAAATTAAAAAAAGGAAAGGTGTGGGGCCACCAGGCCCTATATACTCTGAACAGCAGTATACAGGTGGTGCAAACAAGACAGGGACTGTAGGTTTGTTGTTAAGTAGAATCTCTTTGTAATTTTGAACGGGTACATTTTTAACGTGTTTAGCTCCAGCCAGAAAATCTTTTTTAAGCTTTTTGGAAAACATAGGGAAGGGATATCACCCCTGTGACATTTGTTTTGTTGTCTTTCCTCCTCTTCAGAAGATTTTACCTCACTTTTTGTCCCAATGAAAAATGTTTTTTAAAAATTTGGTTTTTTTCTGGAACAAGGATTGGAAAGCATCAGTGGAAAGGAGAAATGTTTTTCCCATATTAACTCTTACAGGAGAGAATTTCCCTTCCTAGGGGTAGATTTCATCTCACTTCCTGTTGTCTCCTTCCGTTTGCAAGTAGGAGTCGTTTGTAAGTTAGATGTTTGAAAGTAGGGTCCTGCCCTATATACTCAGCAGAAATTTGGACCTTAGGTGTTGCTGTGACCACAACACTGTAAGCCCTCACAGGGCCCTGCTGTGAAATATTAGATCAAGAATTGTAATTACATGCCCCTGTTGGACAGGAGCTGAAAAATTAGGCCTTAGGCACTGGTGCTGGTGCCACAACACTGCAACTCCTCACAGACACTCTAGTTGGAATGTAGGAATGAGCCCTGCTGCAAAGTATTGCATCAAAAATTTTAATTACACGCCCCTGTTAAACAAGGGCTGAAAAATTGGGCCTTAGGCACTGGTGCTGGTGCCACAACACTGCAACCCCTCACAGACACTCTAGTTGGAATGCAGGAACGAGCCCTGCTGCAAAGTATTGCATCAAAAATTGTAATTACACGCCCCTGTTAAACAGGGGCAGAAAAAATGGGCCTTAGGCACTGGTGCTGGTGCCACAACACTGCAACCCCTCACAGACACTCTAGTTGGAATGCAGGAACGAGCCCTGCTGCAAAGTATTACATCAAAAATTGTAATTACACGCCCCTGTTAAACAGGGGCTGAAAAATTGTGCCTTAGGCACTGGTGGTGGCGCCCAGAACCAAAAATGTTCTTACAAGCTAATAGCGTGATGATTGAGGAGGAAGAGGATAATTACTCAGGGATAGTCACTCAGCATCAGCATAGGCAGTCTTTGAAGGGATCTGAGATTTCAAAAAAAATTATTCGGTTACATCAGCATCAGGTGCTTGGTAGCTGGTGGTGTTCCAAGACTGATTCATTTTTATAAAGGTCAGTCGATCGACCGAGTCAGTGGACAGACGCACCCTGTGATCGGTTACCACGCCTCCAGCAGCACTGAATGTGCGTTCCGAAAGAACGCTGGATGCAGGACAAGCCAGTAGCTCAATTGCATACTGTGCAAGCTCTGGCCAGTGATCCATCCTCAAGACCCAGTAACCCAGAGGATTTTCGGTGGGAAAGGTGTCCAAGTCTGATCTTGCCCCTAGGTATTCCTGCACCATGTAAAACAGACACTGGCGATGGTTGCTGGAACCGATCATACCTTGGGGCTGCGGACCAAAAAATTGTCTGAACGCATCGGTCAGACGGCCACCTTCTCCACCGCTCCTTCTTTGACTGACCGAAGCCTCAGCAACACGTTGTCCAGAAACAGGAGTTTGTAACCTCCCAGTCTCTGGGAATGCGTTGCACAGACCTTTCTGCAAGGCCTCCCGAAGATGTTTCATCCTCTGCTCCCTCTGCGATGGCAAGATAAGGTCCGCAACCTTACCCTTGTAACGTGGATCAAGGAGGGTTGCCAGCCATTATATGTACTTCTCCTTGATACCACGAATACGAGGATCCTTACGCAGGCTTTGCAGGATCAGGGAGGCCATGCAGCGTAGGTTTGCTGAGGCATTCGGTCCAGAGTCCTCTGGGTCACTAAGGACGACATGGTCCGCAGCGACCTCCTCCCAGCCACGTACAAGTCCATGTGTTTCTTGGGACTGATCCCTTAAAGACTGCTGCTGATGCTGAGTGCCAGGCTCCACCTCCATACTGACACAATCTTCCTCCTCCTCCTCCTCCTCCTCTTCCTGTGTTATTGGCGGGCATGCAGGAACACTGCCTGGAAAAAGGTGGCCTTGAGAGCTAAGGAAGTCCTCCTCTTCCTGCCTCTGTTCTGCCTCAAGTGCCCTGTCCATTATTCCACGCAGCGTGTGCTCCAACAGGTGGACAAGGGGGACAGTGTCACTGATACATGCACTGTCACTGCTCACCATCCTCGTGGCCTCCTCAAATGGTGACAGGACAGTGCATGCATCCCTGATCATGGCCCACTGGCGTGGGGAAAAAAAACCAAGCTCCCCTGACCCTGTCCTGTTGCCATAGTCGCACAGGTACTCATTGATGGCCCTCTGCTGCGTGTGCAGCCGCTGCAGCATGGCCAACGTTGAGTTCCACCTGGTGGGCATGTCACAGATTAGGCGGTTCTTGGGCAGGTTAAACTCCTTTTGGAGGTCCGTCAGCCGAGCACTGGCATTATATGACCAGGGGAAATGCACACAGACTTTCCTGGCCTGCCTCAGGACATCCTGTAAGCTCAGGTACTTGCCCAAGAACCGCTGCACCACCAAGTTAAGGACGTGAGCCAAACAGGGCACATGGGTCATTTGTCCCTGTCGGAGGGCAGAGAGGAGGTTGGTGCCTTAAGTTGGCTTGGCGTCAACCACCTCTGAACCTGCCCCTGCAGAGCTGACAGAAAATCTGCCCCAGTGTGGCTCCTGTCCCCCAAGCACACCAGCTCAATCACCGCATGGCATCTTTTGGCCTGCGTACTTGCATAGCCCCTTGAACGACTATGGAGCACCGCTGATTCCGAGGAAGAGGCCATGGAGGAAGAAGAAGAGGAGGGGGTGGAGGAGAGAGGTGTGTCACAATCATTAGCATTTTGGAGGCATGGTGGCGGAACAACCTCCAACACTACTGCACCTTGTCCTGCATCCTTCCCAGCTGCCAGCAGAGTCACCCAATGCGCCGTGAAACTTAGGTAACGTCCCTGTCCATGCCTGCTGGACCATGAGTCAGCGGTAATATGCACCTTACCGCTGACCGCCCTGTCCAGCGAGGCATGGACATTGCCTTCCACGTGCCAGTAGAGAGCCGGAATCGCCTTCCTTGAGAAAAAGTGGCGTTTGGGTACCTGCCACTGAGGAACCGCACATTCCACAAACTCACGGAAGGGGGCAGAGTCTACCAACTGAAAAGGCAGCAGTTGAAGTGCTAGCAATTTTGCCAAGCTAGCATTCAACCGCTGGGCATGTGGATGGCTGGGAGCAAACTTCTTTCGGCGGTGCAGCAGCTGGGGCAGGGAAATTTTCCTGGTACAATCTGACATCGGTGTACCAAAAGCAGATTGTCCACAAGTACTTGGCTGTGACACACCTAATTCTACACCTTCATTCCTCTCAGTGCAGGTCTCAGAGAGGACTGAAGGTCTAGTGGGGTTGGAAATCTCAGCTGATGAGGAGCAAGGAGAGGTCCTCTTTGTTCTTTGGTGTGGGTCTTCTAGATACGCTTGCCAACGAACTGCATGGCAGGTCAACATATGTCTGGTCAAGCATGTGGTACCCAAGCAGGAGATTTTTTGGCCACGTGAGATACGCTTGAGACATATGTTGCAAATAGCAGCGGTGCGATCTGATGCACTCGTCTCAAAAAAGGCCCACACTAAAGAACTTTTTGAATAACGTGCAGAGACTGCAGCGCCCTGCACATGTGGAGCTTTGGAGTGTGATGCAGTCAATGTGCTGCCCTTAGGCTGGCCCCTGGAGGGCATCCTGCCTCGTTGGTGATGTGCCGCCTCCTCCTCCTCCTCCTCCTCTCTCCTATCAGGCACCCACGTTGAGTCAGTGACCTCATCATCCCCTCCCTCCTCATCACTGGAGCAAACCTGGCAGTATGCTGCAGCAGGGGGAGCATGACTGCCAGATTGCTGTCCTTCTTGGGCACCCCCTCTGTCCGTGCTCATGTTACTGCCTTCATCGAGCTCAGTATCATCATCAGAGCCTTCCAAATGCTGGGCATCCTCCTGGAGCATGTACCCAACACTGTGGTCAAACAGTTCGAGGGACTCCTCAGGAGGACATGGTGGGGCTAGGGAAGGAGTCACTGATGACATTGAGCCGAGGGAAGAGGCCGCTGCTTTGCCAGACAAAGTACACTGGGCATGGGTGAGAGAGGATGAGGAGGATGAAGACGGCTTGGTCATCCACTCGACCAAGTCTTCCGCATGTTGCGGCTCAACATGGCCAGCTGCCGAAAAAAAGGCCAAGCGTGTCCCATGGCCACGTGCTGATGAGGATGCACTGTCTCCACGACCAGCACTAGACACAGAGCCTGGTTGCCCTCTCTTATTGGCTTGTGACTGTTTGCCTCTCCTTCTTGGCCTTCCAGACATACTAATGGCCTGTAGCTGCACTAAGCTGGGATATATATATATATATGTACTGATACTGCAGCTAGCAAAATCAACTGCCTGCCTGTAGTATGAGAACACCACCAACCTTCTACAGGTAGCTTTAGCTGAACACTGTGAGGTGGACGCACCCCACTAACTTGTAGGTTTAGCTGAACACTGTGAGCAGGACGCACCCCACTAACTTGTAGGTTTAGCAGAACACTGTGAGCAGGACGCACTGCACTAACTGTAAATAGTCTAGCTGCCTGACTGTGGTACTAATAGGATCAAATGAACACCAGCAATTTTCTTCAGGTAGCTGTATTTACTGTAACAAGACAAGCCTGCCTGTCAGTAAGAAGATAACAGAAACGGATCTAGCTGAACACTGTGAGCAGGACGCACCCCACTAGCTTGTAGGTTTAGCTGAACACTGTGAGGTGGACGCACCCCACTAACTTGTAGGTTTAGCAGAACACTATGAGCAGGACGCACTGCACTAACTGTAAATAGTCTAGCTGCCTGACTGTGGTACTAATAGGATCAAAAGAACACCAGTAATTTTCTTCAGGTAGCTTTATATACTGTAACAAGGCAAGCCTGCCTGTCAGTAGGAAGATAACAGGAACGGATCTAGCTGAACACTGTGAGCAGGACGCACTGCACTAAATGTAAATAGTCTAGCTGCCTGACTGTGGTACTAATAGGATCAAAAGAACACCAGTAATTTTCTTCAGGTAGCTTTATATACTGTAACAAGACAAGCCTGCCTGTCAGTAGGAAGATAACAGGAACGGATCTAGCTGAACACTGTGAGCAGGACGCACTGCACTAAATGTAAATAGTCTAGCTGCCTGACTGTGGTACTAATAGGATCAAAAGAACACCAGCAATTTTCTTCAGGTAGCTGTATTTACTGTAACAAGACAAGCCTGCCTGTCAGTAAGAAGATAACAGAAACGGATCTAGCTGAACACTGTGAGCAGGACGCACCCCACTAGCTTGTAGGTTTAGCTGAACACTGTGAGGTGGACGCACCCCACTAACTTGTAGGTTTAGCTGAACACTGTGAGCAGGACGCACCCCACTAACTTGTAGGTTTAGCAGAACACTATGAGCAGGACGCACTGCACTAACTGTAAATAGTCTAGCTGCCTGACTGTGGTACTAATAGGATCAAAAGAACACCAGTAATTTTCTTCAGGTAGCTTTATATACTGTAACAAGACAAGCCTGCCTGTCAGTAGGAAGATAACAGGAACGGATCTAGCTGAACACTGTGAGCAGGACGCACTGCACTAAATGTAAATAGTCTAGCTGCCTGACTGTGGTACTAATAGGATCAAAAGAACACCAGTAATTTTCTTCAGGTAGCTGTAAATACTGTAACAAAACAAGCCTGCCTGTCAGTAAGAAGATAACAGCAACGGATCTAGCTGAACACTGTGAGGTGGACGCACCCCACTAACTTGTAGGTTTAGCATAACACTGTGAGCAGGACGCACTGCACTAACTGTAAATAGTCTAGCTGCCTGACTGTGGTGCTAATAGGATCAAAAGAACACCAGCAATTTTCTTCAGGTAGCTGTATTTACTGTAACAAGACAAGCCTGCCTGTCAGTAAGAAGATAACAGAAACGGATCTAGCTGAACACTGTGAGCAGGACGCACCCCACTAGCTTGTAGGTTTAGCTGAACACTGTGAGGTGGACGCACCCCACTAACTTGTAGGTTTAGCTGAACACTGTTAGCAGGACGCACCCCACTAACTTGTAGGTTTAGCAGAACACTATGAGCAGGACGCACTGCACTAACTGTAAATAGTCTAGCTGCATGACTGTGGTACTAATAGGATCAAAAGAACACCAGCAATTTTATTCAGGTAGCTTTATATACTGTAACAAGACAAGCCTGCCTGTCAGTAGGAAAATAACAGGAACGGATCTAGCTGAACACTGTGAGCAGGACACACTGCACTAAATGTAAATAGTCTAGCTGCCTGACTGTGGTACTAATAGGATCAAAAGAACATCAGTAATTTTCTTCATGTAGCTTTATATACTGTAACAAGACAAGCCTGCCTGTCAGTAGGAAGATAACAGGAACGGATCTAGCTGAACACTGTGAGCAGGACGCACTGCACTAAATGTAAATAGTCTAGCTGCCTGACTGTGGTACTAATAGGATCAAAAGAACACCAGTAATTTTCTTCAGGTAGCTGTAAATACTGTAACAAGACAAGCCTGCCTGTCAGTAAGAAGATAACAGGAACGGATCTAGCTGAACACTGTGAGGTGGACGCACCCCACTAACTTGTAGGTTTAGCAGAACACTGTGAGCAGGATGCACTGCACTAACTGTAAATAGTCTAGCTGCCTGACTGTGGTACTGATAGGGTCAAAAGCACACCAGCAATTTTCTTCAGGTAGCTTTATATACTGTAACAAGACAAGCCTGCCTGTCAGTAGGAAAATAACAGGAACGGATCTAGCTGAACACTGTGAGCAGGACGCACCCCACTAACTTGTAGGTTTAGCAGAACACTGTGAGAAGGACGCACTGCACTAACTGTAAATAGTCTAGCTGCCTGACTGTGGTACTAATAGGATCAAAAGAACACCAGCAATTTTCTTCAGGTAGCTTTATATACTGTAACAAGACAAGCCTGCCTGTCAGTAGGAAAATAACAGGAACGGACCTAGCTGAACACTGTGAGCAGGACGCACTGCACTAAATGTAAATAGCTAGCTGCCTGACTGTGGTACTAATAGGATCAAAAGAACACCAGTAATTTTCTTCAAAATACTGTAACAAGACAAGCCTGCCTGTCAGTAAGAAGATAACAGGAACGGATCTAGATGAACACTGTGAGCAGGACGCACGGCACTAAATGTAAATAGTCTAGCTGCCTGATTGTGGTACTAATAGGATCAAAAGAACACCAGTAATTTTCTTCAAAATACTGTAACAAGACAAGCCTGCCTGTCAGTAAGAAGATAACAGGAACGGATCTAGCTGAACACTGTGAGCAGGACGCACCCCACTAACTTGTAGGTTTAGCAGAACACTGTGAGAAGGACGCACTGCACTAACTGTAAATAGTCTAGTTGCCTGACTGTGGTACTAATAGGATCAAAAGAACACCAGCAATTTTCTTCAGGTAGCTTTATATACTGTAACAAGACAAGCCTGCCTGTCAGTAGGAAAATAACAGGAACGGATCTAGCTGAACACTGTGAGCAGGACGCACTGCACTAAATGTAAACAGCTAGCTGCCTGACTGTGGTACTAATAGGATCAAAAGAACACCAGTAATTTTCTTCAAAATACTGTAACAAGACAAGCCTGCCTGTCAGTAAGAAGATAACAGGAACGGATCTAGATGAACACTGTGAGCAGGACGCACGGCACTAAATGTAAATAGTCTAGCTGTCTGATTGTGGTACTAATAGGATCAAAAGAACACCAGTAATTTTCTTCAAAATACTGTAACAAGACAAGCCTGCCTGTCAGTAAGAAGATAACAGGAATGGATCTAGCTGAACACTGTGAGCAGGACGCACCCCACTAACTTGTAGGTTTAGCAGAACACTGTGAGCAGGACGCACTGTACTAACTGTAAATAGTCTAGCTGCCTGACTGTGGTACTAATAGGATCAAAAGAACACCAGCAATTTTCTTCAGGTAGCTTTATATACTGTAACAAGACAAGCCTGCCTGTCAGTAGGAAAATAACAGGAACGGATCTAGCTGAACACTGTGAGCAGGACGCACTGCACTAAATGTAAATAGTCTAGCTGCCTGACTGTGGTACTAATAGGATCAAAAGAACACCAGTAATTTTCTTCAAAATACTGTAACAAGACAAGCCTGCCTGTCAGTAAGAAGATAACAGGAACGGATCTAGCTGAACACTGTGAGCAGGACGCACTGCACTAAATGTAAATAGTCTAGCTGCCTGACTGTGGTACTAATAGGATCAAAAGAACACCAGTAATTTTCTTCAAAATACTGTAACATGACAAGCCTGCCTGTCAGTAGGAAGATAACAGGAATGGATCTAGCTGAACACTGTGAGCAGGACGCACTGCACTAAATGTAAATAGTCTAGCTGCCTGACTGTGGTACTAATAGGATCAAAAGAACACCAGTAATTTTCTTCAAAATACTGTAACAAGACAAGCCTGCCTGTCAGTAAGAAGATAACAGGAACGGATCTAGCTGAACACTGTGAGGTGGACGCACCCCACTAACTTGTAGGTTTAGCAGAACACTGTGAGCAGGATGCACTGCAGTAACTGTAAATAGTCTAGCTGCCTGACTGTGGTACTAATAGGATCAAAAGAACACCAGCAATTTTCTTCAGGTAGCTTTATATACTGTAACAAGACAAGCCTGCCTGTCAGTAGGAAAATAACAGGAACGGATCTAGCTGAACACTATGAGCAGGACGCACTGCACTAAATGTAAATAGTCTAGCTGCTTGACTGTGGTACTAATAGGATCAAAAGAACACCAGTAATTTTCTTCAAAATACTGTAACAAGACAAGCCTGCCTGTCAGTAAGAAGATAACAGGAACGGATCTAGCTGAACACTGTGAGCAGGACGCACTGCACTAAATGTAAATAGTCTAGCTGCCTGACTGTGGTACTAATAGGATCAAAAGAACACCAGTAATTTTCTTCAAAATACTGTAACAAGACAAGCCTGCCTGTCAGTAGGAAGATAACAGGAACGGATCTGGCTTAACACTGTGAGCAGGACGCACTGCACTAAATGTAAATAGTCTAGCTGCCTGACTGTGGTACTAATAGGATCAAAAGAACACCAGTAATTTTCTTCAAAATACTGTAACAAGACAAGCCTGCCTGTCAGTAAGAAGATAACAGGAACGGATCTAGCTGAACACTGTGAGGTGGACGCACCCCACTAACTTGTAGGTTTAGCAGAACACTGTGAGCAGGATGCACTGCACTAACTGTAAATAGTCTAGCTGCCTGACTGTGGTACTAATAGGATCAAAAGAACACCAGCAATTTTCTTCAGGTAGCTTTATATACTGTAACAAGACAAGCCTGCCTGTCAGTAGGAAAATAACAGGAACGGATCTAGCTGAACACTGTGAGCAGGAAGCACTGCACTAAATGTAAATAGTCTAGCTGCCTGACTGTGGTACTAATAGGATCAAAAGAACACCAGTAATTTTCTTCAAAATACTGTAACAAGACAAGCCTACTTGTCAGTAGGAAGATAACAGGAACGGATCTAGCTGAACACTGTGAGCAGGACGCACTGCACTAAATGTAAATAGTCCAGAAGATAACAGGAACGGATCTAGCTAAACTGAATACAGTGTATATATATATATATGCAACACCTGGGATGCATATATATACACAATACACTTTAAGTGCAGCTAACTGACTGACTGTCCTGTCTAATCTAGCTAACTCAAATTAAATGACACTGTCTCTCTCTCTCTCTATTTCTCAGCACACCGGAACACACTGCACAGGGCCGCCGTGCAGGCGGCCTTATATAGTGTTGGGCATGTACTAAATCCCCTGAGCCATAATTGGCCAAAGCCTCCTTGGCTTTGGCCAATTACGGCTCTCTGTTAAGGCAGCGCTGTGATTGGCCAAGCATGCGGGTCATAGTGCATGCTTGGCCAATCATCAGCAACAGCCGATGTTCGAGTCGAACATGGGTTCGACTCGAACACGAAGCTCATCCCTAGTGACAGTGTGTAGAAATAAAATAAAAAAATAAATAATGCCGATCTGATAAAGAAGCAATCATAAAGAAGAAATTGGCCCAGTAGTTCATTCCTTTAATCAAGTTAATTGATTCACTGTGTTTGATCGTTATTCATGATTTTTGGCTTTTCTTACATCCCACTTCAACCATGATACTGCTGGTAGTTTGGTTCTCAGGAGAATGATTTTATGAAAAGCAAGCAAAAAGGTATATCATTGCGCAGTGAACTTATAAGAAAGTACACAAGAAAACAGCTTTAAGAGATACACTCACATGCGCCTGGTAAACTAGGCATTCAGGTATGCAGATTGCAGTCAGCCGCTGTATGACATATCGAGTTGAATAGCAGCGGTTTCTCTATGGGAAGCCTCGTCCACAGCGGCTGACTGCTGGTGAGCAAGCTCCACAACATTCATTTCATCCATATCATCCAGGCATTAACCCCCATCACCAACGTGCACCAGCCCCCACAGCCCAAAATGTTGTACCCCCACCGCAAGTGGCACCCACCTATGAGTCCTCCAGTTTACAGGGTACTTCATACAGCCATTCCTCCCAGTCATCCACTCCCTATTCCACTTCCCACAGTCCTTATTATCAGGACATTTAAAGAATCCCCATTTTAAGTTGCCCCTTTGTAGTTGGCCACCAAGTTTGCACTGAAACACTACATGTTATATATGTGTATATATTTGTACAAAAATTATGTTTGTACAGTTTGAATAATTTTTGAGATATTTGTTGTGGTCATTGTCTATTATTAATAAAAATAATTGACTGCATGGAAAATGTAATTTTATTATTGTACTCTATATAAACCAAAAACAACTGATACAAATGAATGTGGTGGTCCTAGGGTGAGTGATGATCGATGTTGGCACTAGGAGACTGAAAACAACAAGCTTTATAATCATACACTGATAGAGGTCACAAGACTGCTATACTGCTAACGTGAAAATGTATATTTCGTCAAACTATTGAATTTACATTTTCTATGGGAAAACAAATACAATGCAGGGTACAAAACGAGGGTCAAACATGGTACTAGCAAATTATACCTAATAAAGTGCCTGGTGAGTGTTTATACACATGTTGATACTGCCACGGAACCTCTCCCTCTGGGGACATGAAATAGTTTGCAAAAGTATCACACATGGTAACGACTGAATTGTTGGGTTGCAGTCCGGCAAACCGTACAGAAGGTAAAACGATCTCGTCCTCTTCCTCAACAGTAATTCCTTCTTTCTCATGTATAATGTTATGGAGGACACAACATGCTTGTATAGCTAGTTCGCCATTCTCCAGGCTCAGTTGAATTGTTGTATGGAATATGCGCCACTTGCTTGTCAAAATACCAAAGGTGCATTCAATAAGGCACCTTGCACGACTCAAAAATTAAAAAATTTTTTTTGGGGAGTTCGAATGTGCCTGGCATAAGGCCTTAGGAGCTGCCTAGAAAGTGCAGATGCCTCATCAGCTACAAGCACATGTGGCATATCTGACCCTACAGTTCCTGGAAGAGGTTTGTCTGATGGCAAATGAAAGTGGCCCTCAAGTAGTCTTCTCCCCATTGCTGATGCTGTAAACACTCTTGAGTCTGCAGTACGTCCATACGCCCCTATATCTACAGCTACAAGCTTATAATTACTGTCACAGATTGCCATAAGCACAAGGGAGAAGTATTTCTTATAGTTAAAATATTGTGAGCCAGATCCAGGTGGCATCTGAATTCGGATGTGTTTCCCATCCAGGGCTCCAACACAATTAGGGAATTGGGTCTTCTTCCAAAACCCATTTGCTATTTCCTGCCACATGGATGTATCTGGAACAGGCATTGCAGTACACCGAAGCTCCTCCCATATTGCTTGACAGGTGTTGTGCACAATTCCAGAAATTGTAGAGGTTCCCACCAAAAAGTAGTGGTTTAGGGACGTATAGGATAGTCCAGATGCCAGAAACCTAGGAAGAGTAGAACAAATGATGAAAGGAATCGTACATTATGCTGAACATAATCAAGCAGAAAGGCTGGCTGGCTTACCTCAGGGTAAGTAGAAGTCGCTCCTCTGGTGGCACACAACGTCTCATATCCGTGGTTATCCTTTCCAAACGGGGATGCAACTTTTCTAATAAAAATTCAAACGTTGGTACAGACATTTGCGTAAAATTAAAAAATTTTTGTGTGAAACATCGCAGATCTGCATACTGCAGAGCAAAAAACCCTTCAGTGGGCCTCTTGAGCAGCATTGGATGTGTCCAGTACCTGCGTCTTGCAGAAATCTTCCTGGTCATGCTTTTCTGTCTCATCCAATAAGATAGCATGACAAATAATGTCACATGCTCAAAAAATCTGACCAAATTCATTGCTGTAAATAAGCACGTACACTACAGCAAGGAATCAGGAAACACAAAGCAAGCTGAAACCACAAAGCAGCGTGGGAAGCACAGTGCACGCTGGGGAATACAAAGAATCATGGGAAAATTCCCATAATTCATGAAAAAATGATTAAAGACAGTTCTGAACAAAAAAAAAACGGACATAAAGTGGATGCAAAAAGGATTATAACGGATGACAATGGATGAAAAACGGATGACTACAGATGAAAAACGGATGACAACGGATGGCAACGGATGGAAAACGGATGTAAAACGGATGACAACGGATGGAAAACAGAAATGAAAATGGATGAAAACTGATGTTTACTGACAACAAAATACGTGACTGAACTGATCTAATGAACGGTCCGCACGTGTGAAAGGGCCCTTAGGCAGACTTCTGGGAAAATTGGTTAGCCAAACACACTAGCAGGAAATTATGTTTCTGGGGAGTGGTCAGTACACACTCGGTGTACAGAACAACTCCAAGTAGCTATATTGCAATGCATTCTCAGAAAATGACAGTGGCCGCAGATTGAAAAAGGAAGGTCATTTTTAATATCATTCAATTACAATATGACTTTTGTTGCAATTGTATACGCTATATTATTTTTTCTTTATTTGCAATTTTTTTTCCTACGAAAGTGGAATTACCCTTTAAAAAAATAAGTTCATGTGAGTCTAAAGGCAAGCGTTCCAATACTTTTGACAATATAATGTGTATCATTTTAACCACCTGCAGCCTGAGATATTATCCACTAAGATATTATCCACTAATTGTGTACAGTAATTTACTATTATATTGTAAAAAGCCAGAATAGCCTTTGCATATGTACTGCTTCTTATGTCTATTTTAAAAAAACACAGCTGAGCAACCCCCCTCCTTCTTCAGGTTGGTACTAACCTATTATTTTAATTTAGACAAAGGCAGACAAAGGTGAGGAGTCTGTACTAGGGTTTTCTTATTCAACACTGCATATATTTAATTTTGAAAATATAAACATTTTATATAATATATGGATATAAAAAACACTGACAAAAATCGTTGTAAAATTACATGAAGTGAAAGTACCGTATATACTCGAGTATAAGTCGAATTTTTCAGCACATTTTCAAGCACTTTTCTGCAGCAAAAAATGTCATTTTCCGAACCGAATTTGGGGCCCCGTATCTCAGGGTCACTTGGTGCTAGAAACCCCAAATTTGGTATGCAAACCCAGTGGACCTGTTACCACAACATATCCAAAGCTGAAGTTCCTAGCACTAAGTGGCCCCGAGATACAGGGCCCCAAAATCGGTTCGGAAAATGTCATTCTCTGCTGCAGAAAAGTGCTTGACATTTTCTGAACTGACTTTGGGGCCCCATATCTCAGGGTCACTTGGTGCTAGGAACCCCAAATTTGGTATGCAAACCCAGTGGAACTGGTACCATAACATATCCAAAGCTGAAGTTCCTAGCTCCAAGTGTCCCTGAGATACGGGGCCCCAAATCTGGTTCGGAAAATGTCATTCTCTGCTGCAGAAAAGTGCTTGACATTTTCTGAACTGATTTTTGGGGCCCTGTATCTCGGAGCCACTTGGTGCTAGAAACCCCAGCTTTGGAAATGTTATGGTGCTAGTTCCACTGGGATTGCACACCAAATTTGGGGTTCTTAGCACTAAGTGGTCCCGAGATACGGGGCCCCAAATTCGGTCAACTGTGTCTATCTGCAGCAATGTCATTTCGGGACCCTTTGGGTTCAGAGACCCCAAATTTTGGCTGCAGCTAGGGAGCATCTAGGAACCCTTAACTACCAAGTTTGAAGTTCAGGGGACCTATGGCTGCAAATGGGCAAAGTGAGGCATGCAAATGGGCACAGTGATGCTGCAAATGGGCATTGTTGACCCTCTTTTCCACTTAAAGTAGCTGTGCATTTCTCACCCTCGTCTTATACTCGGGTCAATAAGTTTTTCCCAATTTTTTTGTGGTAAATTAGGGCCTCGACTTATACTCGGAACGACTTATACTCGAGTATATACGGTATCTCTTTTACCTGACCCCTTTTTCCATTCATTTACATGTTCTTTACTTTCTTACCATGAGCGTCATGTGTGCAAAATACCAAGCCTATAAGAGAAGAGGCAAGATAATTGTATTTCCAATGACCTGTGTGTTGAAATGCCACTGCGTCACTGCTGTCACTACATACATATGAGCTGGTGGAGGCAACCAATTTGTGTGGATGAGAAAACACATGTTTGACAAACCCAAAAGTTTTAATATCTCCTGTGTCTGGCAAGCAGCAAAGAGGTACCATTTCTACACATACACAGGGTTGAAAAAGTGATCTATCAGCCCAGAATTTAGAAACAAAGTGATGGCAGGGTATAGATCTGTATTTGCTCTAAGCACTTAGTGCTGATTGATTCATTATCTTTGCTGGAAGTCTGTTGCAAGCAACAACTACTTTCTAAGCTTAGTCTTGAATGTTCCTTCTGCAAGTTTAAGGTCATGTCCCTATATTATTCATCTCAATTTTGAAAATACTGCCCTCCTGAATCTTATTCACACACTTAATGTATTTAAAAGTTTTACTAACGTCCCCGCTTTCTCTTCCTTTCTCATGACTGTACATATTATGTGTTTAAATGTGAAATCTCTGGGCTGGTCTAAATGATGAAACCCCTGCTCCTCAAGACCAGGAATAAAGTAAAAAAAATGTGTTTATATATATGGATCGATATTTCCCGAGTTAAACCATATAAAATGTGACAATATATCATTTATAAAGTGATCATTGTGCATAAGATAATACTTGATGCAAATGTGCTTCAATATAATGAAAATGAATAAAGTGACTGATGCATGAGCTCAAAAAAGTACAAAATGAATAAAACATTCAATAAACTTATTATAAATAATAAGTGTCTTTTGTGACTCTTATTTGTAACACACAAAGTTTTTATAGTGAATAGATGCAGCATATGTGGAGTCTCATTCAGGCAATCTCCTGCATATGCTCCTTTGCTTTCAATCACTGAGCTGTGCAAGATGTCTGATATGTTCTGCTTGAAAACAATCACATATATTTGAAGATATGATGTCTCATAAAGTAAAAGTTGGCCTCTTACCAGATATGGTGGACCCCTATTACAGAGATCAAACTCGCTGTAGGAGTATATTCGTCTGTCTGGATGTCACTCACTTGGTTGTCTTGCTTCCATGCAACTCACAGGCTTGAACTCAGGTGATTCAAAGACCAAGGAATTAGGTTGCTTTCATGGGCTTTCATCAGCTTATTAACTGGCTTGAAAATCTCAAGTGTGTTGATACCAGAACTCAAAATTTCAGGAAATCATGTAGATAAGGAAAGAAAAAGCCTCATAGTGTAAAACTGCATGGATTTATTAAAGAGCTTATAAAGATTACACTTACAACAAAGCAGAGATTTCAGGCATGAAAAAATTGTAGTTTCTGGCGGCGATACCATTCGTCTAACCAGTTGGATGACGTTACAGCGATCGGACAATCGGAGCGCCTCTGCCTTCAGCCAATCAGGTAACAGGTATTAGACCCACACTGCCTGATTGATGGAGAGGCAGTTCAGTGTTAGAAAAGCAAATATTAATTTGCTTTTCTAACACATCTGGGTGAACTGCAAGCGCAATGCTCTGAGCTCGCAGTCCTCCTTTTTTGAAGCATATTAGAGCCATTGGCTCTAATCAGGTGCTTCAAAAAACACCCCCGCCACTGGAATTCAGGCGCTCGGCATCCAAAAAAGGGGCTGGACGCCTGAATAGGGCGTGGCAGTGACGGCCATTGATAGTGGTGGCCATGCTATGCATGAATCTATCCATTAGTCATAGAGGGGGTGGCTGGAGAGAGGGGGCAGCGCCCGTGTACCCTTAATGGATGGGCCACCCCTGGTGGCAGCACAAAATTGGGTTGCCAAATATATGTGTACAGTTAGTGTCCCTTGTTTGTTTTTGGATGCGCTCACTTGGTGCTCCCAGTCAGTTCCTAGGCACTATTTGCAATCAGGTGCTGGTGCGGTGTGCTCTCAATCCCATGCAGGGGCGTAACTATCACCATAGCGACCCATGCGGGCGCTATGGGGCCCACAGCCGAGTGGGGCCCAGTGAGGATAAGAGCACCGCCGGCACAGTCTCCCAGCCAGGGGAGGAGAGAGGAAAGGAAGAGGCGAGCTGTCCGTATCAGCAGAGAGCTGAATTGCCCGATGTAAGAGCTTTCATTAGAACTTCCAGTGTTCCCGGGGCTCACGTCACATAGCTCCACCTTTTGGCCCGGTGCCTTTGATAGACAGAACGCCGATCCAGTGCGGGACATGTGACGTCATCAAAGGCGTCGGGCCAAGAGGTGGGGCTATGTGACAATGAGCCCCGGGAAGACAAGAACTTCAAATGAAAGCTATTACAGCGGGCAATCCCACTCTCTGATGATCCGGGTGGCTTGCCTCTTCCTCTGCATAAGTGGGGCTGTATGGGGCACAGGCAGACCAGGCTGTATTGGGCACAGGTCACGCTGTATGGGGCACAGGTCACGCTGTATTGGGCACAGGTCACGCTGTATTGGGCACAGGTCATGCTGTATGTGGCACAGGTCACGCTGCATGGACACTAGGGCAGCTGTGGGGGGGGGGGCTGTTTGCAGGGGGGCCACATACAACATTTTGCTATGGGGCCCTGCTATTTCTAGTTACGCCCCTGATCCCATTATCACTATAATAGCCAATATGACCGAGAAGCCCACATAACGTCTTAAAAAACTTTTAAAAGTACAGCTCCCATCAGCTGGTAAAAGACTAAGCACTAAAACACATAGCAAATGGAATACAGACTAAGGAATTTTTATTAAATAAAGCTTTAAGTCTTAATAAACATGAACCTAATTTAATTTACAGTGACAAACAGAGAACTGTACAGGCAATTACAGCTTTCAAGCAGGCAGTAAATATTTTTTGTAGGAAGATACTGCAGACATAGTAAGAATCTGTTCATCTTGGCTACTTGTTGCTCAGGGGAGTTGTAATGAGAAGCAGATGACTTATTCTTTCAACCAAACCCAAGCATCACATTCCTGGACATCATATATATCCCCCAAAACCACAATGTCACCACATGACAATGGAAAAGTAAATGACCATTATGCCCCTAAATGTGGATCGAATCATATATCTTGTTAGCTTGGAATGTAAATTTGAAATACTTTATATTGGAGATATTTATTTCATCTGGACAAAGAAAACATCCTTTTTTATATTAACAGTAGTATGTACTTCCAGATGAACTTTAGCATAATGTAAAGCTGAACTTTGGGATTTGTAAAAAGAAAAAAAATGTGCACTGCAAGGCATGTGCTTGTTAAATCTAGGGGTAGGAAAATAAAGTATAATACTTACCTTATTCCTTACTCTGGCAGTCTCCCTCTTTCTTCCTCTTGCTGATGCTCTTAATTGAGGAAAGACCCCTGCAATCCTCATGTACAATGCAGGGTTATTGGTCCTACATTGTACCTGATGATGGGAGCATATGACTGGCAGCGGGAGCACTGAAGAGAAGAAGCCTGCCAGAATGAGGACTAAGGTAAGGTTACATCTTATTCCTTTTACCCCTAGACTCAACAAGCAGTTACCAATTGTAGTGTGGAGACCATATTGCAAGGTACATTTTTTGCTGCCTAGAGCAGGGCTTTAAAGTGAAACTCTTGCATTGCTCATGGCAAACAATGCAACATGTTTATTTACCTAATATTTTTCGCCTGTTGCACAGATTTACCTTCCCTTTACTCCCATGTCACCCCTCCCTGCTACTAGGAGTAAAAAAATGCACCTATACTTCTAGGAACGGGGTGCATGTAACTCACTCTATTTTCTACTGAGCTGATTCAGAGTGTTTGCTTCCACTCTTTGCTACTGGCTGGCTTTGGGGGACAGTAAGGAAGGTATTTTGGTAAGTTAGAGAGGGCGGCAGTTAAACCTGAATTCCAGGCAGATATAAAAGACACTTGTAAATGCAGCTCTGTAATACACCATTTAAGTGACAATAAACAAATCCTTATTCTACAAAAATGATCCATACTCATCCACTCTTTAAAGGCATGTAACTATGTTTCATGAACTAACTTCTTACTGTGTTTTTGTATCTCCTTATGTCAGACCTCTACTTTTCCACCCGACCTCCACTTGTTTGGAACAACCAGGACATGTTAGTTGTGATCATGTGCACTGCTTCTTGCACACTACAAACCCCATAGTCCATAGTTCCTTTTGAGAGTGAGAAATAGAGGGTGGAGAGAGCAAAGTAGATGAGCTAATTAACCTGCCATTTCTCCATTAACTGTCCAGTCTCAATATGAACTTAAATCCTTTGGCAGGTAAAAAAATCTCCCATAATTGTATTTCATCTGTGTACTGTAAGCAATGGAAAAAAGGGATCTTGTTTCTTTTGCTGTTATTAACTGTCACAGCGGTCACATGATCGGTCACATGATCGGAAAGCTCACGATCACAAATAAAGATCGGGAAAGTGTTCATTAAGACTAACTCTCTTTTGGCTTACAGAGAGAGAAACTGGCACAGGCATATTTTGCAAAAGTGTCTTACATGCATTCTGAAGTTCAAATTCAAGTACAATTTCTAGACAGGTACATCAATGTGACGCACGCTGCATTCACTTTTGGAATGCATGAGAGACACTTTCACAAAATTTGTCTATGTCAGTCTTTATGAATTCCGGGGCATAAGAATTTTGTTCCCTTTGTTCCTTACATTTCTTATTGTGTCTCCAGGACAGGAAGCGAAGAGAAAGTAATCAAATTGTGATTTTATGCCATCCTTACTCTATCCAGCTTTTTTACATGCTTTTTTAATTGATTTTTGAAAATATCACAATACAATATAAAATGTATTTATACAGTATATGTGTATATATACATACATACATTCTTTGATGTATTGTACATGCACAGGCCAGTGACAAGACCATTTACACATTAAAAGGGATGTCATCAAGAATAATAGAACTGGTAGGCCAGTGATGGCGAACCTTGGCACCCCAGATGTTTTGGAACTACATTTCTCATGATGCTCAAACTACTCAAACTACTCTGCAATGTAGTTCATTTACGGTAAGTCAATGGATAGAAGCTGTATATCAAGAAAAGATTTTGATTGCTGACAGGAAAGCACAGGCCTAGAATGTAGTATACATTATTGCATGCATGGAAGCTACCTAGGTGCATTTTATAGAATGGACATATATGCTGGGTGGTGTAATGTCTCTTTGCTTGCTATAACAAAAAAGGACTAAGTATTTTGAATACAAATCTGGAGGCTGCTGTTCATTGTATTTTTTGCAAGTACCTTGTGGACTTTGGAATCTGTTCTGGGATCCACTAAATGTTATCTCTCTGGGAAAGAACCACGCTATTGTGGAAATTCATTTTGAATTAGAGGAGCTTGTGTCATATACTCCTGTTTCCATAAGAACATTAATAATTATAATAATAATAATTATTAATTACCCATATATATATAACAACAATGATGCTAGCAGGTGGTCAAATATTGAGCTGTACAAAAGAGAAGGCCTGCATCCCTCACACAAGGGCACTGAGTTCCTTAGAATTGGAATACAGGAGTTTTTTATACATGTGTTTAAACTGAGAAATGGGGCAGGGATTTAGATGAGGAGCATGTCTGCCCTCAGCAGGTTAAAAAAAATGTTATGCCGTGTACACACGATCAGATTTTCCGATGGGAAATGTTGGATGTGAGCTTGTTGGCAGTAAGTCTGACCGTACTCCATCAGACATTTGTTGTCGGACTTTCTGCCAACAAATGTTGGCTAGCAACAAAAAGTCCAAAGTACAAGCACGCATGCTTGGAAGCAGAAGCAGTCGGTCTTGTAAACTAGCATTCGTAATGGAGAATTAACATTCGTGACGTGGCAAATTATGAAATCTCCAAATGCAGCGCACAATTCTCTTCTTCTTTAATGGGATAATAATGAAGCTGCTTTGCTGGTGATACTGATGGAGTTTTTGCAAACTAGTTTTCAAAGGATTTTTTTTTCTAGTGATATCAAGAATAATATTCAGTTTTTTTTTATTTGTGCAAGTCACCACAACACCATTATCTCCTAGTTTTTAAGAACAACGATACAACTATGTTGGTGTCCCTTGTCAATTTTACATTGTATTTTTTTAAATGTAACTGCCTACTCCCAAACTGTCATTTGAAGTAAAACACATAGCCAAGTATTATTCTCCACAGTTTTTTTTATTGTGCATCAAAAAATTAAATAAAAATTAGACATGCTATCTGCCAAAAGAAAATAACCAAAAAGTGCATTCTATGCATCCAAAAATATAGAACATTTAGAAAAATCAAATCATTATTCAACCAAAAAAATATTGTCAAAGCAACAACTCCGAGGCCAATAATAAATAACACATTATCTCCTCCAATTCCACAACATGTCTTGTTGACGAACGGCCCTTCGGAAACGAACTGAAAAGCGATAAATGAAAAATGCGTGAATCAACACTCACCAAACTTCTACTAACACGAAATTAGCAGAAGGAGCCCAAAGGGTGGCGCTAAAGAGCTGGAAAACCACGTAGTACGTCTAGTAGTTGTTGGCCAACATTTGTGTAACCGTGTGTATGCAAGACAAGTTTGAGCCAACACCCTTCAGACAAAATTCCACGGTTTTGTTGCCGGAAAGTCCGATCGTGTGTACGAGGCTTTAGGGTTTGTGTTGCTAAGGACTGATGGAATGGCATGTTGCTGATGGGAAAGTTAATTCAGTTAAAGTTTCTGGTGTTAAAAGTGTCATGTCCACTAATGCCTGTAATTTAGGCAACAAGCTTTGTGAGCTGACAGCTCTTATGTCTAGGGACAACTTGGAATTTGTTGTGTTTACAGAAACAGTTCAACTAAATGGAAAATGAGTATACCAGAGTACACACTATACAGGAAAGAAAGAGTAGGAAAGAGGGGAGGTGAGATTGCCATATACAGTACTGTGCAAACATTCTAGGCAGGTGTGAACAGTGAGGTAAATTAAGATTGCTTTCAGAATAAGAAGTGTTAATAGTTTATTTTTTATCAAATAACAAAATGGAAAGTAAATGAACAGAAGAGAAACCCACATCAAATCAATAATTGGGGTGACCACTCGTTTCCTTCAAAGCAGCATCAATTCTTCTAGATACACTTGCACAGTTTTTGAAGGAACTTAGCAGGTAGGTTGTTCCAAACATCTTGGAGAACTAACCACTAGGGATGGGCCGAACACCCCCGGGTTCGGTTCGCACCAGAACATACCGAAAAGGCAAAAAATTTGGCAGAACACACAAACACCGTTAAAGTCTAGGGGACACGAACATGAATAATCAAAAGTGCTAATTTTAAAGGCTTATATGCAAGTTATTGTCATAATAATTGTTTGGGGACCTGGGTCCTGTCCGAGGGGACATGTATCAATGCAAAAAAAAGTTTTAAAAAAGGCCGTTTTTTGGGGAGCAGTGATTTTAATAATGCTTAAAGTGAAACAATAAAAGTGAAATATTCCTTTAAATTTCGTACCTGGGGGTGTCTATAGTATGTCTGTAAAGTGGCACATTTTTCCCGTGTTTAGAACAGTCCCTGCACAAAATGACATTTCAAAAGTAAAAAAAGTCATTTAAAAGTACTTGTGGCTATAATGAATTATTGGTCCCGGCAATGCAGATAAAAGTCATTAAAAAAACGGCATGGGATCCCCCCCCCCCCTGTCCATTACCAGGCCCTTTGGGTTTGGTATGAATATTAAGGAGAAAAAGTGTAAAAAAAAATTGTGTAGGGGTCCCCCCAAATTCCATACCAGACCCTTATCCGAGCACCCAAATTGGCACGCCGCAGGAAAAGAGGGGGGACGAGAGAGCGCCCCACTCCTGAATCATAAAGGACTTGTTCCACAGTGTGTCATACTTTCCAAAAAAAAAAAAAAAACAGCTTTGCCTTTAGTTATACTTTAAGAAAGGAGACAAAACCTTTTTTAGGTACATCAATGATAAAAAGAAACATTACAATGGAATTGCTAAACAAGTGAAAACTTGACACAACACTTATGTTGTGGATGTAGAAGACCATTCAAACAATTACTTTTGGTTTAGACCCCTTTCACACTGAGGCAGTATTGAGGCATTTTAGCACTAGAAATAGCATCTGTAATACGCCTGAAAATTGCCTCCCATGTCGCCCGAATGTGAAAGTGCGAGTGCTTTCACGCTGGAACAGTGCGTCTGCGGGACATTAGAAAAAGTACTGCAAGCAGCATCTTTGGGGCAGTTGCCCATTGTAATGAAGTGCCGCAACAGGGGCGTTTCTAACCCCCTCTTCAGCTGATAGCGGGGGTTAAAAGCGCCCTGCTGGCAGCTGAAAGCACCACTTAAACAGTGCTAAAATTAGCAGTGCTTTAGCACTAATGCACGGGTGGCCCCAGTGTGAAAGGGATCTAAGTCTTCTCAGAAATAAATTGCAATAACAATAACAATTAAAATTAGAAAGTCTTTCGAGCTACCTACTGAGAGTAAAAATTATATGGAGGACAGCTGCTAGCAATAAACACGTCCCATATAGATGTATGTGTGAATAAAAATGAAAAGGTTGTGCCGCGCTATCTACTTATTATACTGCTATGGCAGCAGTGATTGAATAAAGTGTCAATAGTGGTATATTATACTATAATGTATATCTTACTCACATGAAAAATCACATACATCAAATTCATAACTGCTCAAATAATAAAGTGATATATTCCTGTGATAGCTAAATTAATTCCCTTCAAAATCTTACAAGTCAAACTGACATGATAGAGATAGACAAAAACAATTTCATTAGAGTAAATGCTGAATAAATAAAAGTGACAAAAAGTGAAAATAAAGTGCTATTGTGCAGCAAACTGTGATGCACTGACCATATATCACATGGATCAGTGCAACATAAATATCATAAAATCCTTATCAAACATAAATAAATGAATCCATTGATTGAAAATTTTTGCATTGATACATGTCCCCCAGGGTAGTACCTGGGCCCCCATACCCTTTTTATGGCCAATAACTTGCATATAAGCCTTCAAAATGGGGATTTTTAATTTTTCAAGCTCAGGTCCCATAGACTTTAATAGGGTTCGGGGATGGGGTCCAAACTTTTGCAATGTTTGAGAGTTCTGGTGCAAACCAAACCGGGGGGTGTTTGGCCCAAGTCTAATGTACAGTCTGGAGGAAAGAAGAGAAAGGGAAGACATAACTGAAACCTTTAAATACATCACAGGTGTGAATAAGATTAAATAAAACATGTGGATGTGAGCGCTATATTCAATATGGTCAGACAGCAGTGATAGGTCTACTTGTAAACAGTAGATGGGGTGATTGGGTGCTGTATAACTTATAACATAAATGACAATCTGAAATGGTAATTATAAACGGTGTTTTAAACATCAGCAACTGTAAAATGTTGCAGTCCAATATAAAACTGAATTAAAGTCCAATAAAAGCAATTGTAGAAGGCAGCCCTGTGGTTAAAGAAGAAGCAATCCTCTGGGAACTGTAGGAGTAGAAGAACAACAATGGCGCCACTCTAAGTGCAGTAATTAAAACAAATTTAATGAGTCATAAAAACAGGTACTCACAAAAGTACAAGTATTCAGGCATGTAAGTGCTGGGCAGGAAATGCCAGGTGTCCCAGGGGTTTGTTCCGGTCACGTCCTCAGATGTAGTTCCGCTCGGAGACGAGATGTGCTGCTGTATGGGCGGCAGATCCGGCTGCTGGAACGCACTGTAGTGACGTGTTGATCTGTGGGAACGAAGGCACTTCCGGGTCTGTGCAGGGGTGACGAATAGGCGACGCGTTTGCGGAGCTGCGCTCCTTCCTCAGGCCTAACGTGACCTGTGATTGGTCAATTGTATTATAGTCTAACATGGGCTGCGATTGGAAGAGAGATCTGTCAATCACAGTTAGGCATAGGCTGTGTACTGGACGCTGTGTGCTGGTATGCCAGCGTCTACAGTTGTATCGAATCTTAGTGCAAGACAGCGGCATGTGTTTGCAAGAGGAGAAAAGATGATGTTATTAATTGAGATCATATAGTCTATAAGAAAACAAGGGGGAAAACGAGAGAGGGTTTTTAAATTAAACCACAAAGAAGGAAAAAGGATAGGCATATATTGGTAAATAAATGTGTAGCTGGAGTAACTGCTGTTAGATGAACTCCCTATTGTGACAATGTTGTAAATTAGGTATTATGCATACCTAATGAGATGGGGAATGGGAAATTTAAAGAGCTCAATAAACTATGGTACACAAGGATAATAAGAAAATATTGTGTTATTACAAAATGATTATGGTAATAGAATGATGGTGATGGATTAATGATTAGATAAATTATAAGAATAGTGTTGTTAAAAAATTATATATATATGTATATATGTGTTGTAAAAAAACCGTAAATGGATAAAAAAATTAATTAGATAAAAAATTCAAAAATAATAAAAATATGTTGGAGAAATATATATAAAAAAAGGGGAATATTATATATATAAAAAAGGAATATTATATATGTATAAAAAAAGGGAATATTATATATATAAAGGTAAAATTCTTGAGAAAATGATGAATAGATATTTATAATGTTGGGGTGATTTTCCCCTCCACTTCCTACGCAAACACAATCATTCTTCATCTGGTCTCAAGGTTTGGATCATTGAATCAGTTCCCAGTACGTTCCCACTGGCAGAGCGTTTCAAACGCCTCTGCCAGAGGGAAACTTACTGGATATTCACTTTGGACACTTTGACCCCTGGAGGACTCAATGAGGAAATAGAGACGAGCAGTCTCATCTGACTACTCTCCTAGTCCTCCAAGCCCCACCGGAATGCTCCAACTCCCAACATTTAGTCTGTCCTCTAACCCCCTTCTCTTTGCATTCTGAATCAGGAACCCCAGCAATACCAATTAAATCTGTTCCTTCCCCCCCCCCCCCTCATCTTGTTTCCCCCCCCCCCCTTTTTTCCTCTTTTCCCACCCCCCCAACCCTTCCCCCTCCTTTTTTTCCCTCTTTTCCCCCTTCTTTCCCCCGCCTCTTTTCCCCCCCTCTTCCCCCCCCCCTCCTACCCTTAGGTTTTTTCCATTCAATGTATTATTGGCCACTAACACATCATGTTCAACTTCCAATTCCGAGTATGATATACTCTTTCCCCCTTCTTTTCATAATCAAAAACTTACCAGTGCGGCCTCATACCAAATCATACCCCAACCCCCTTTCACAATTCAGCATTATTGCCAAAAATATCAAAATCACCCCAACATTATAAATATCTATTCATCATTTTCTCAAGAATTTTACCTTTATATATATAATATTCCCTTTTTTTATACATATATAATATTCCTTTTTTATATATATAATATTCCCCTTTTTTTATATATATTTCTCCAACATATTTTTATTATTTTTGAATTTTTTATCTAATTAATTTTTTTATCCATTTACGGTTTTTTTACAACACATATATACATATATATATAATTTTTTAACAACACTATTCTTATAATTTATCTAATCATTAATCCATCACCATCATTCTATTACCATAATCATTTTGTAATAACACAATATTTTCTTATTATCCTTGTGTACCATAGTTTATTGAGCTCTTTAAATTTCCCATTCCCCATCTCATTAGGTATGCATAATACCTAATTTACAACATTGTCACAATAGGGAGTTCATCTAACAGCAGTTACTCCAGCTACACATTTATTTACCAATATATGCCTATCCTATTTCCTTCTTTGTGGTTTAATTTAAAAACCCTCTCTCGTTTTCCCCCTTGTTTTCTTATAGACTATATGATCTCAATTAATAACATCATCTTTTCTCCTCTTGCAAACACATGCCGCTGTCTTGCACTAAGATTCGATACAACTGTAGACGCTGGCATACCAGCACACAGCGTCCAGTACACAGCCTATGCCTAACTGTGATTGACAGATCTCTCTTCCAATCGCAGCCCATGTTAGACTATAATACAATTGACCAATCACAGGTCACGTTAGGCCTGAGGAAGGAGCGCAGCTCCGCAAACGCGTCGCCTATTCGTCACCCCTGCACAGACCCGGAAGTGCCTTCGTTCCCACAGATCAACACGTCACTACAGTGCGTTCCAGCAGCCGGATCTGCCGCCCATACAGCAGCACATCTCGTCTCCGAGCGGAACTACATCTGAGGACGTGACCGGAACAAACCCCTGGGACACCTGGCATTTCCTGCCCAGCACTTACATGCCTGAATACTTGTACTTTTGTGAGTACCTGTTTTTATGACTCATTAAATTTGTTTTAATACTGCACTTAGAGTGGCGCCATTGTTGTTCTTCTACTTCTACAGTGAATAAGATTAAGGAGGGCAGTATTTTCAATATGAAGCCAAGATCAAGAACATGGGAACATGACCTCAAACTAGCAGAAGGAAAATTCAAAACTACTGAAAATATTATTTTACTGAAAGAGTAGTTGGAAAATACTTTGGGCAGAGGTAGTACTTTAATCTCAACAGTAAGTGGATTAAAAATGCTTGGTACAAACTCAAATTCATTGTCAGAAACAAATGGGGCAGACTTGATAGACCACTTGTTTTTTTCTGTGTTTCTATGGTGTTCCTCATAGACAGGTAAAAAGTGTAGTACCACATTGTGTTGCACATATTTTAATGACAATGAAATCTAAATAAATCTGTATGTTTCTTTAAAGAACATCAATGTTTGCCAACATTAACAAGCAAATCTAAACTAAGGAATTTAGGATTTTACTTAGGCAGGTCCAAAAAGCTTGTCAGAGTTTCTATTAAAGAGGTTATCCTAATCTTCAATCCATTTCAAATTTTTGCAACCAAATTATTATAGAAGATGCCACTGTCACTCTCTTCATGACTGATACTGTTAAGCTGAGAATTAAAACACAAATTGACTATATCGGGCTTAGCAGAGGGGTGAAATATTGCATTTAATCTCAATTGCTTGATATTGCCATTGAACATCTTAAGCAAGTCAAGGTTAAGAATCAGCTAGATTTAAGTCATTTTATATCAAATGGAATGTGCACAATACAGACTAATTTTTTTTTTTATCTGCCATCAAATCAATACCTTATGTTTGATATTTCTGCTTCTCTTCAGTCTATATTTAGCTTGCGCTATCAAACTCAAATTCAATTACCTGCTCACATTTAAGATACATCTGATCACAACAGAAAACAAGGCAGCCATTATAGTTGAGCTATAAAAAATTAAATTGGTTAGGCTATAAATAAAATTATCAAGGAAAAAAGTATGTTACATGATTTTGGAACCAGCATTTTGAAGATGTTACTCATTAACTTGTTGGCGTAATGACTACTCCTATGTAACCGGAGAAAGGGGTTTAGTATTTTAGATGATTAAAATGATTCTACTTAAGCCTAACAATAGTAACCTATACAACATAATAGTCCTCCATTAACCTATTCACAAAACATTCATGATTGCGTACAATTAGAAGAAATGCACACACAAGCAGATGCATAGTTTACATATGCTGCATGTTAAAATAGCTTGACAGAACAACAGCACATTTAAAATATAAATAGATATTTACATAGAAGGAAACCTAATGCTTTTTCTGTACCGACAAAACATGTAATTATGCATTTTATGTTTTACAATAAGACAGTTTCATTCTAGTTGAAGCAATTATAGCTTTTAAGAAAATTAATACAACCTGTTCTTCTACAACCATTTGTTTTTAACAACTGTGAGTTACATTTTTTAGTCTGTGTCTGTTAATCTCTATCAGTCTGTGTCTGTCTCTGTCTGTCACTGCTGATGTCCATCAATACCTGTCAGTATGAAACCTTCTTCGGTGTCTATCTGCACCCATCTGTCACTTTATATCATCCATTTTTATTATTACTATTACTGTTATTTTTAGTAACAAAGTTTTTTACAGTATAACTCATTATGGCATAAAAGGACATCTGCTAAGCGTGTGGGCTTATTCAGTAAAACAGTGTGAGCAATGACATGAGCAATGAAATACAGTACTAACCAATCATCAATGTGGTAAGGGTTTAGTAAAATATATTCTGATTGAGTTAGCTGTTTGCTCCTTGCTATATTTTTGTTGAGTAACAATATCTCAGGAGCAGCTGTATCTTCAATACCTTTTTTTTTTTACAGTGAGACATTACTGACTGTTTAAAAGTGGAACTCTAGGCAAACAACCAATAACACCACACACATACTTTTATGTTTACTATATTGCCTGTCAAAGGTTATATCATGCTGGCCAACCATAGTTATTTTGGGGAATTTTTTAAGGGACCCCGCCTCACACAGATTTTTTTTAATAACTTCTGCTCTTAAAATTAATGTAAATGTTATGTGTCTATCAAACCTTGACATCTACATTAAAAAATGTGTACCTCCAATATATAAACCAGGCATTCCAGATGTTTATGTGGGCTGGAAGGCATGCCAAAATCATTTATAGCAGCCCATGAAACATGGAGGTCTTAACCTACCTTGGAACTATATAATTAAACTGGATACCAATGTCTATACAGATTTGTATCTAGAAAAAAATACAACACCAAATTTAAATGTTTCTTATATGTTTCAAAATAGATTTTATGCCCCCAAAGATTATTTCTAACCCCCTGTTTTATTGTGTTAGATTCTTTGGCACAAAATTCAGAATAAATATCAGCTTAACAGTCATTCTTACTTAAAGTGATCATAAAGGCAGAAGGTTTTTCACCTTAATGCATTCTATGTATATGCCCCTTATCAGGCCCTCTAATACTTACTTGAGTTCCATGTAGATCCAGCGATGCTGCAGGAGTGTTTTAGCCCCCCTCATTGGCTGAGACAGCAGCGCAGCACCATTGGCTCCCACTGCTGTCAATCAATTTACCCTGCCCCCAACTCTTTCCTCATTGGCTCACACTGCTGTGCCTCAGCTAATTAGGAGAGAGAGACCCGGGACTGTCAAGGCTCCTGTGCACATTGCTGGATTGAGAGGAGCATCAGGTAAATATTAGGGGGGCTGTGAAGGTAGCAGCACACAGAAGGTTTTTAACCTTCATGCATAGAGCTGCTGAGGATGCTGCCTCAGGCCACAATGTGTTGTGGGCTGTGAAGTAGTTTCTTCGGGTCTGATGGTGGCTGATGTGTCTCCTTCCCCTCATGTCCATTGCTTTGGGACATCCCAGGTAGACATGATTTACAGATTTCTCTGTGTCCTGTGATGTAGAAAAAAGAAAATGGGATTTTTGTACTTACCCGTAAAATCCATTTCTTGGACGACATCCTGGGACACAAAGGTTCTTCCTCTCTTTTGGGTCCATTGCTTGTTACGAAACCGAGGAGTTTCCTGATTTGGAGAGGTTATATAGGGGGGCTTCCTGTCCCCCTATATAGTGGCGCATAACCCAGGTAGTTGTGATTTATAGCCTGCTCTATGTCCAGTGATGTACTCCAAGATATGGATTTTCCGTGTAAGTACAAAAATCTAATTTTCTTATAACTGGACCCCAAAATCTTTTCTTGGATAAACTGTGATTTGTTTATCAAATAGATTGAACTGAGAAAACTTTATGGAAGGAGACACAGCCACAGCATTTTTTGAGGTATGGGAATATCTAAGGTCTATTGAGACTTTGCCCACATTAACCAAACAAAAGATCAAACAAAGTTTCACACTGACTTCCTGGTATATTATCAGAACACTTTCCGATGATCTCCCTGTAGGTAGGGGTGAGCTGAACACCCCCTGGTTTGGTTCGCACCAGAACTTGTGAACAGGCAAAAAATTTGTGCGAACACGCGAACCCTGTTAAAGTCTATGAGACACGAAAATGAAAAATCAAAAGTGCTCATTTTAAAGGCTTATATGCATGTTATTGACATATAAAGTGTCTGGGGACCCGGGTTTTGCCCCAGGGGACATGTATCAATGCAAAAAAAGTTTTAAAAATGGCCATTTTTTCAGGAGCAGTGATTATATATTACCTTAAATATCATGCCTGGGGGTATCCTTAGTCTGCCTGTAAAGTAGTGCATCTTTCCCATGTTTATAACAATACCACAGCAAAATTACACTTCTAAAGGAAAAAATGTCATTCAAAACTGCTCACGGCTGTAATGTATTGTTGGATTCTGCCAATATAGATACAAATCATTGAAAAAAATGGCATGCCCCCCCCCACCAGTCCATTACCAGGCCCTTTGGGTCTGGTATGAATATTAAGGGAAACCCCACACCAAAATTAAAAAAAATTGTGTGGGGTCCCCCCAAAATCCATACCAGGCCCTTCAGGTATGGTATGGATATTAAGGGGAACCCCCCACAAAAATAAAAAAAATGACTTGGGGTCCCCCCAAAATCCATATCAGACCCTTATCCAAGCACGCAACCTGGCAGGCCACAGGAAAAGGGGGGACAAGAGAGCTCCCCCCTCCTGAACCTTACCAGGCCACATTCCCTCAACATGGGGAGGGTGTTTTGGGGTCCCCAAAACACATTGTCCCCATGTTGATGGGGACAAGGGCCTCTTTCACGCAAAACTTGCCCGGTGGTTGTGGGGGTCTGCAGGCAGGGGGCTTATTGAAATCTTGAAGCCCCCTTTAACAAGGGGACCCCCAGATCCCACCCCCCTATGTGAATGGGTATCGGGTACATTGTACCCCTACACATTCACCAAAAAAAGTGTCAAAAAAGTAAAAATGACAGTAGACAGTTTGGGACAATTCCTTTTTAAAAAAAATAAATAAATAAATGTCCCATGATTTCCATTTATCTTCGATCACAGTGCCGAGGACTTGAGGACAAAAAAAGGGGAAAAACTTTATTTTTTTAAATTTAGCTATTGTGTAGGGGTACAATGTACCCGATACCCATTCACATAGGGGGGGCAGGATCTGGAGGTCCCCTTGTTAAAGGGGGCTTCCAGAATCCAATAAGCTCCCCATCCGCAGACCCCCCAACCACTGGGCAAGGGTTGAGGTGAAGAGGCCCTTGTCCCCATTAACATGGGGAGGGTGTTTTAGGAGGACCCCAAAACACCCTCCCATGTTGAGGGCATGTGCCTGGTACGATTCAGGAGGGAGGGCGTGCTCTCATTTTTTTTTTAAGTTTGGCACAGTGTTCCCCTTAAAATCCATACCAGACCTGAAGGGCCTGGTATGGATTTTGGGAGGACCCCCACACCATTTTTTAAAATTTTGGCGGTGTTCCCCTTAATATCCATACCAGACCCAAAGGGCCAGGATGGGGGGACCCATGCTGTTTTTTTCAATGATTTTTATCTATATTGCTGAGATTCAGCAATATATTACAGCCGTGGGCAGTTTTAAATTACATTTTTTCCTTTAGAAATGTCATTTTGCTGCTCTCATTCATAAAACTATGTACAGTCGCTATGTAAGCTGCCTTACATAGTGTGGGGTGTGGACTCAGCCCCCTGAGCCATGATTGACCAAAGGCACCCTGCCTTTGGCCAATCATGACTCTCACAGTAGAGTGGACAAAGCTTGCAGGTCAGGTGCATGCTTTGGCCAATCAGCAGTTGTCAATGCACTGTGATCTTTTCTCCCATTGTCTGGTTCTTCTCCCGCTCTCCAGTTCTTCTCCCGCTCTCCGGTTCTTCTGCCGGGCTCCTCTACTATCTTCTGCTCTTTTGCCACTCTCTTGCTAGCGGTGGCCCAGTCTTCTCCATCATCTTTTTCCCTGTTCTCTTCTTCCGATGACTTATATAGGCATGGGGCATGGTCACCGGGTGATGTCACCCAGTGACCCCGCCTCTTATGACGTCACAGTCCCGAGGCATGCTGGGACTGTGCTGTAGTAAGGGGCAGGGTCACCACCTGGTGACCACGTCCCATGCCTATATAAGTCATTGCGCACCATGAACACAGCATTACAGCGGGAGAGAGCATTGTGTCAACATTGGAAGAAGAGAAGAGGGAAGAAGACGATGGAGAAGACCGGACCACCGCTAGCAAGAGAGCGGCAAAAGAGCAGAAGATAGCGGAGGAGCCCGGCAGAAGAACTGGAGAGCGGGTGAAGGACAAGAGAACGGAGAAGAGGCCGGAGAGCAGAAGAAGAACCGGACACCGGGAGAAGAGGCTGGAGAGAGCGGAGAAGTCGGAAGAGACCCCCGTAGTCGGAAGAAGACCCCTGGAGCTGCCTAATAAATTACTTTAAAAACCTGTCTAATGTGTTTTTTTATTGACATTTTTTTCCCCAGGTGAATGGGTAGGAGTACAATGTACCCCATACTCATTCACATAGGCCCCGACAGACCCCGACAACCAACGGCCAGGGTTGTCGGGAAGAGGCTCTTGTCCTCATCAACATGGGGACAAGGTGCTTTGGGGTGGGGGGGCCGCAGGACACCCCCCTTCCCCAAAGCACCCACCCCCCCATGTTGAGGGCATGCGGCCTGGTACGGTTCAGGAGAGGGGGCGCTCAGTTGTCCCCACCCCCTTTCCTGACCGTCTGGGCTGTGTGCTCGGATAAGGGTCTGGTATGGATTTTGGGGGGACCCCTATGCCGTTTTTTCAGCATAGGTGGTTCACCTTAAAATCCATACCAGACCTAAGAGACATTGTCGCCTCTTTCTCATGCTCACTGCAATAGGAAAATGTGTTTTTCCTATTGCAGCAAGCACGAGATGTATAGTACCCTGTCGCAGAGAACCAGCGCTATAGGATCGCGCTGGAAACATTCTCGTGGGCAGGTGCTGTAGCTGCCCTTGCATTGTATTTGATCCATCAGACCAGCATACAGGCGAACGGGCTTCCCGATAGGAACTGAGTCTGGCGGAGTTCCGGCGGGAAGATTTGAAACATGTTTCAAATCTAAAGTCCGTCAGATTTTCGACCGAAAAGGTCCGTCCGAAGTCTGATGAAGCCCACACACGGTTGGATTGTCCAAAGGATTCGGTCCGTCAGACCAGTCTGGTCAAAAAGTCTGCTCATGTGTACAGGGCATTATAGGTTTTCTTCCAAGATTGCCCTGCATTTGGCTCTATCCATCTTCCCATCAACTCTGACCAGCTTACCTGTCCCTGGTAAAGAAAAGCATCCCCCCAACATGATGCTGCCACCACCATGTTTCACAGGGTTATGTGCAATGTTAGTCTTCCACCACACATAGCGTTTTGCTTTTAGGCCAAAAAGTTCAATTTTGGTCTCATCTGACCAGAACAACTTCTTCCACATGTTTTCTATGCCCCCCACATACCATTTTGCAAACTGCATACGGGACTTCTTGTGGCTTTCTTTCAACAATGGCTTTCTCCTTGCCACTCTTCCATAAAGGTGAGAATTTGTGGAGTGCATGACTAATAGTTGGCCTGTGGAAAGATTCTCCCACCTGAGCTGTGGATATCTGCAGCTGCTTCTCAGTTACCATGGGCCTCTTGGCTGCTTCTCTGATTATTGCTTTCCTTGCCCAGCCTGTCAGTTTAGACGGACTGACATGTCTTGGTAAGTGTGCAGTTGTGCCATTCTCTTTCCATTTTTGGATGATGGATTGAACAGTGCTTTGTGAGATGTTCAAAGCTTGGGATGTTTTTGTATAGCCTAACCCTGCTTTAAACTTCTCCACAGCTTTATCCCTGACCTGTGTGGTGTGTTTCTTGACCTTCATGATGTTGTTTCTACACTAAGGTTCTCTAACAAACCTCTGAGGGCTTCAAAGAACAGCTTTATTTATACTGAGATTAAATTATACACAGGTGAACTCTATTTACTAATTAGGTGACTTCTGAAGGCAATTGGTTCCACTAGATTTTAGTTAGGGGTATCAGAGCCACACTTTTCACATATTTATTTGTAAACAATTTTAAAAAACATTTTTAATTTTCCTTCCACTTCACAATTACGTGCCACTTTGTGTTGGTCTATCACATAAAATCCCAATTAAATACATTTACATTTTTTGTTGTTACATGACAAAATGTCAAAAATGTCAAGGGGTATGAATACTTTTTTAAGGTACTGTACATATGTACACTGGTTTTATTGTATACATAGGTATGGGGGGCTAGTTCATAGGTGATTAGACAAGCTACATTTTTCACACCAAAAGGCTAGAGTAATAGCTCTCATCTATGTTCATTTTATTCAAGAGGCGGATGCCTCACCTTGGCACTTGTGGGGCTAAACTGTTTGTGGATAATTATCTAATTAAACATTTCAAAGGAGGCTATCTTCAAGGGATTTTAAAATGCAGATTTGTTAATTAGACATGAAAGGGGTAATAAAGCAATTGTAAACCGTGGATGTTGAAAAAAAACAAAACAAAACCCCTGCAAGGCAATGGCATATTGTGCTAGTTTGCATCACATACTAGCACATTATGAAATACTCACCTTGGAACTAAGCCCCCCAGCACTGGACTGTCACCATTGAGCAGGCTGACATTTCCCCCCGGCCTTTTTTCTGGGTTTGCCTGTAGGGTTGCCATATCATCCCTTTAATCCAGGACACATATTAATTACACACACTCTGAGGCTGATTTAATGCAGATAAGGCACCAAATGAGTTAAATTACCACCTTAATCAGCCACAGAACCTGTGTAAATAATGTGTGTCCTGGATTAAAGGGATGATGTGGCAACCCTTTTTGCCGGAGCCGCGATGACGTCACTCCCACGCATGTGCACAGGACCCCCTGGTTCCGGCACGAAACTCGAAGTTACGGAAAGGTATATTGTGAATATTTCCTAAATGGTGCATGTTTAGGAGATATTAATTTTACCTACAGGTAAGCCTTATTATCGTCTTACTGTGGGTAAAAATGACCAAGCAGGGTTTACTACTGCTTTAAGTATTTATTGAGTACTTGTTTAGGGTAAATAGCATTTTTCAAAGGGTAACTTGTTAGTCCACTAGTGCAAATAATAAAATAAATTAAAATGCAGCCATCCCCGCTAGGATTACCCACGTGACACTTGATCCCTCCTCATACTTCAGGGTAGCCAGTTAAAACACAAAGCAGGAGACCTCCATAGTGCAGTAAAGTCTCATATAATTTGTTCTATTTAAAAATAGATGCACTTACATAGAACCAATCAATCACAGCAGTAAGATCACAAATGAGAACCCGCCATGAAATTAAGAGGCCAGAGAATCACAATGACGTCACAAGATCGGCTCTGCCCAATGCATTCCTCCCAATAGGGGACTCAGTCTCTATCCCTGAAAATGCTGTACATTTGCATGAGCACTCTTTTATCTGGGACTTTTTTACTTGGATTTATTCACTATTTATATAATTACTTAGCCTTAATTGTATTTTCTATTGCTATATAATGTCTGTTATGGTAATGCTTTATATTTTGTCTATGAAGGTTTAGAGCAATGCAGTTTATCTATTAAATTATCTTAGGTTTGTAATCAGCCTCACCTGGTGTAGCTGTCAATATTAATCTGAGTGCGGGTTTTATAAAAGTCTCTTGGTTTATTTGCTATTTAACATATTTAACATTTTGTTGCTTGCCAACTAATTTGATTTCAGTGCCCTTTCAAAGTAAGAATTTCCCTATTGTGGCTTTTTTTTTGTAATGTCAGGCCAGATTTTCTACTCTTTTCTACACTTTATATTTATCATAAATAATAGTCTCATTTGATACGAGTCAGCAACCTTAGCAGACTTATTTTGCTGTAAAAGTTTGTAGGTAAGGATACATTTTTGGTCTACAACATGCAGCCCCATCAATAGATTATTTTATACAAAGTGAATAGGGATCCTATCATACTAAACTGATGGTTGCTCAATGGTTAGAATGATTGTTAAAGTATATTTACCACCTGAGTACCAGCCTGTTAAACTCCTTCTTTTCTAGGCCAGTATTCAGTTTTTAGTATTCAGCGTTATTATAGTGATGACTCACAATTGTTCAGTCATGCAACACTGTACCCAAATAATATTTATACAACTTTTTGAGACATTTTTTTTGGTTGTATTTAATACTACTGAGCTTTTTACAATAAAAAAAGAAGCTTTTTTTTAATTAGTTCTATTAAAAATAAATATGCCAGTATAGTTTAAACCCCCACACCAAATGATCATTTTTTGCAAGTCAGACATCCCATCTAATTTTTTGGAAATTAAGGATCAAATTGGTATTTAAAGGGTTGAAACATGGAGCTTGGTCATTGTGCACATTATACTGCTTGTGCAGGTCATATACAGAGCAAACAGGAGGTGAAGGGGTTAATGTACAGGTCACATGCAGTGGGAGAACTGTCCCTGATTTTGAGGGACTGTCCCTGATTTGGAACAATGTCCCTCTGTCCCTCTTTCCTCCTCATTTGTCCCTCATTTTGGTCTGATCTATATAGTTGTATATAAAATGCACTTTTTATCTTTCAAAAAGTATTTCCCAATGCCAAACCTTTCATCCAATTTCTAAATTGCTGCATTTGAAATTTTCAAAAGCCAATATAAAGAAATATTAGTGGTAAAAAAAGCACTTGTGTGTTTAAAGCGAAGTTCGCCTTTAATTGGGTTTGGCAGGGGGTAGGTCCTATGCCTACATACTTTTGCTAATAGGTATCCCTCATTCTCATTTCTAAAAGTTGGGAGGTATGGTTGAAGTGTGGATGTGCAGGATAAGGAATGTGAAGGGTTAATATACAGGTTTATATAGAGACACAATGGGGATCAAATGTATAGCAGAGGAGGGGCATGAGAGGGTTAAAAAATATCCCAGTGCCAATATAATAGAATTAAATGATCAGCAGCTGCTGCTGCAGATGTATTTATTAATTTCCTATTCATAAGTTACTATGATTACACTCCTTCCTCTGTTGTAAGAGGAAAGGGAGGGATCTCCAATGTACACAGTAATCACTGGTACTGATCACCTTAGACCAGCTTAGTACACTGTGTCTGTATACCAGACGGTTATAATTGGGATTGGGGAAATGGTTCACCAGTCCAGAGTTTATAAACGTACATTGGGGTAAAACAGGCTAAATGCCAAAATATTTTTTGAAGTTAGAGCCCCTGTCAGGGTTATAGAAATCTGTGTTCCAGTTAGAGATATTTAGGTAGATTGACCAGTAATGAAAGTGTGGAAAATTTCTAAGGTTTTACTGGTCACCTGAACTGAAATAGAGGGGTAATCTTCAAATGAAAAAATTGTTCTGGCAAAAACTGTTTAAATAGGCATTTTCCTCATATTTGAGGGATTTCCTCTTATTTTCTGTAGTCAAATTCTCCACAATGGCACCAAAGACAACCTGATTAGGGTTTTACCCATTTCCTACCCTATCCAAAATGGAAAAAAAAGAAAAACATTAAAGCATAAGTTCACCTTTAGAACATGTTCCACCCATCTTTAGGGTGGAACGTGTAACATGTTCCAGCATCTGTTGCCTCTCCCCTCTGATCCCTTGCCTTCTGTCAAAATTTGAAACCTGTGCGGTCATGTGGGGCTCTGCTCACATGGCAAAGTCAATCATTCACAGCTTCCTGTGAATGACTGCATACAAGTATCCTCAGCCACTGTGGCTGATTATACAACTAAATTATAAAATATATATATATTTTTTTTACTATTTTGGGCCAGTGGGCTATATTCACAAAAGGGTAACTACCACTTTAAGAAATACAGTAAAATACAGTTCAGCATTTTTCCAAAACAAATTTCACAAAAAAGCTGCTAAAATACAGCATTTGCCATGTTTTGCAATATTTAACGCATTAAACGTTGCACTTTCATGTTTGGCTTGTAGCATATGTTTTTATCTGTATTTTCTGCCCCATTTCTGGTGCATACCTTGTTTGTCACACATATTTGTTCTATATTCTGGCTCATTTCAGGTGCATACCTTGCTTGTGGCACATATTTGTTCTGTATTCTGGCTCATAGTTTGTTTGTGGCACATGTTTGTTCTGTATTATATGGCTCATTTCTGCATTCTGTTTAGACCCCTTTTTGGTTGCACACTTCTGCTATGTCTCTGTCTGCTTGTTTCACACATATCTCATGCTTGTTTGGCCAAAAATGCATAGTATGTATGTTCAGCCTCACTTCCACATTAGTTTGGACTTGTGAAGCATGCCCCAAAATATTTGCTGTGCATTTGTTTGATATGGTTTAGAATACGAAATGGAGATAACCACAAACTACATGTAATCTTAACAAGAATGTTTATTTATTTACAGCTCCAAATATCCAACTTTGAGGCAGACTTATCAACAGCAGAGGTACATATATACATGCTTATGTATTCCTTTTTTTAATGTTCTCTTTACTGTCAACATACATTTCAATTCAACCACTGTAGAAGGTTTTTTCTCTTGTTCCTTAAATGTGATTCAGTTGTTTTCTCTGCTCCTTCGAAGCATTGTATTTTTTTTCATATTCGACAGTATGAAAACATGGAGCACAAGTCACCTGCTGCATCCTTAACCACTGTGGGCGCACTAGCTGCACAGCGGGTGAGCCGCCGGCCACCCGCGATCACTCCTCAGAGAGGCAGAACGGGGATCTGTCAATGTAAACAAAGCAGATCCCCATTCTGACATGAGAGTACAGTAAGATCGTCTGTTCCTAGTGATCAAGAACAGCGATCTCGTTGTACTCCCAGTCAGTCCACCCTCCCACAGTTAGAAGCACCTCCCTAGGACACACTTAACCCTTTGATCGCCTTCCCTACCAGTGTTATTTATACAGTGATCAGTGGATATTTTTAGCTCTGATCACTGTAATAATGTTACTGGTCCCAAAAAAATGTCATAAGTGTCCGATCCGTCTGCCTCAATGTTGCAGTCCCACTACAAATCACTGCTCACCGCCATTACTAGTAAAAAAATAATAATAATAAAAATGCCATAAATCTATCCCCTATTTTGTAGACGCTATAACTTTTGCACAAACCAATCAATATAAGCTTATTGCAATTTTTTTTACCAAAAATATGTAGAAGAATATATATCAGCCTAAACTGAGGAAGAAATTTTTTTGGGGATATTTATTATAGCAAAATGCGCAAACCAATCAATATTCGCTTATTGCGATTTATTTTACCAAAAGTATGCAGCAGAATACATATTGGCCTAAACTGATGAATACATTTTTTTTATACATTTTCATTTTGGATATGTAATATAGCAGAAAGTTAAAAATATATATTTTTTTTCAAGATTGTCAGACTTTTTTTGTTTATTTGTGGGAAAAAAAGGACATCCATTTTATTTGGGAACAGTGTCGCATGCCCGTGCAATTGTCGGTTAAAGTAACGCAGTGCCATATCGCAAAAAATGGCCTGGTCATTAAGGGGGAAAACCTTCCAATCCTTAAGTGGTTAAAGCATCAATGTCAAATGTAAGTATGTATTTATTATTCATACCTACACATGCATATGTTCAGCTTTTGGTACTATTATGTTTTTATTGTGTACAATAGATGCTACATCCTAAATTGAGCCAGGAGTAAGACAGGAGAACAAGAAAGCATTTTGTGGAGGTAAGTCATGATATCTTCTGTACAATCCTAAAAACCATGTCTTGAAATGCTTTCACATGTACTATGTGACTAGTCTGAGTTATTTGAAGGAGTTTCATGTTGAAATAAGCGTCTTCATTTTCTTTCCTATGTAGACACCCAAAGTATTCATCCCATGAAAATACCAAGGGGAAAAACACCTCAGAAGCTTGGAAGAAAAAGCAATTGAAAATAATTACAAGAGTTGTGAATGCAGTGGGAGTAGCACCTGGTAGTGAAGATAATGTGGAAAAGAGAAAAAGAGATACCAAGACATCAAGGGCAACATCAAGAGGAAAATGGCATTGAATAGGAAGGAAGGATAAGTCTGATTGAGTGTGCTGACATTAGAAAGCATGACTACAAAATATCCTAATTTTTTCTCAAGTAAATGGCACTTCATCTTTTCTACTGTACATCTTAAATGTCTAACTTGTTTGCTTCATTGCTTACTTCCTTTCTTTTAGGCAAAAAACTGGTGGCGGATTACAAACTTATGTTGACATGTTGGACTATGAAAAAACACTGCTGCCCAACATCCATGAAGAGACAGTTACAGGGCTGGCCAAAGGTTTCAATACCTTGATCAACAAGAGAGGTAAGTACATTGGGGCTGATTTCCTAAGCATTTGCGCCATGACTTGCGGTGCACGCCGATGCACAAATGACATTTTCGTATTTACAAAGCATTTGCTGGTAAGATAGCGCGTTCCCCCATTTACTATTCTCTTCCTGGCGCATGGGAAGAGGTGATCGGTACGCCACTATAGACATGGCACACGGCATCTTTAACTTAAAATTTAAACAAGCTGGAAGTGCCAATATTATGGGGGTGATGGGGGGTGATGTGGGGAAGTGTAGTACTAACTGTCCAAGTAACAAATATGGCCAAAATAGAATGAGAAAGTGACTCTCTCTGAACAAGCCAGCAGCGCCGGCAAATATATTTAGAGCTGCGGGAGGTGAATTTATACACTGCGCATGCTCAAACGGCATTTGCGCTTATTCAAATGCTTTGGTTCAGTGCGCCGGCAAAATCTTAGTAAATGTCAAGCAACGTAAATGCATTTGCATAGGTTGAACGGGCGCACCTCTAGACTTTTTTTATTTTACGCTAGTTCACTTTGCGGCTATAATGAAATGTCGGTCCAGCAAAACACATAAAAGTTCATTGATAAAAACAGCATTAAGAAAAAAAACAAAATTCAGAAAAAAAATGTGTGGGGTTCCCCCGAAATTCTTTACCAGCCCCTTCAGGTCTGGTATGAATTTTAAGGGGAACCCCGTGCCAAAATTTAAAAAAAAATGGCGTGGTGTCCCCCTAAAAATCCATACCAGACCCTTATCAGAGCACGCAACCTGGCAGGCCACAGCAAAAGAGGGGGGGAGAGAGAGCGCCCCCCCTCCTGAACCTTACCAGGCCACATGCCCTCAACATTGGGAGGGTGCTTTGGGGTCCCCCGCAAAGCACCTTGTCCCCATGTTGATGAGGACAAGGGCCTCATCCCCACAACCCTTGCCCGGTGGTTGTGGGGGTCTGCGGGCGGGGGCTTATCGGAATCTGGAAGCCCCCTTTAACAAGGGGACCCCCAGATCCTGGCCCTCCCCCCTGTGTGAAATGGTAAGGGGCTACAAAAGTACCCCTACCATTTCACAAAAAAAGTGTCAAAAATGTTAAAAAAAACCAAGAGACCGTTTTTGACAATTCCTTTATTTAAATGCTTCTTCTTTCCATCTTCTATCTTCTTTCTTTTATCTTCTATTTTCTATCTTCTATCTTCCTTTGATTTCTTCCTTCATCTTCTTCTTTTGGTTCTTCTGGTTCTTCCTCCTGTGTTCTCGTCCGGCATTTTCCTCCATGGCGTCTTCTTCCCTTCTTCTTCTCGGGCCGCTCCGCATCCATGGGAGGCTCCTGCTGTGTGACGCTTCTCATCTTCTGACGGTTCTTAAATAACGGAGGGGGGAGCCACCCGGTGACCCCGCCCCCTCTGACGCACGGGGACTACCCTGTCAGCCCCCTCTGATGTCATGGGGAAAGCCTCGGGGAAGTCTCCCTGCGTCAGAGGGGGTCGGGGTCACCAGGTGGCCCCACCCTCCGTTATTTAAGAACCGTCAGAAGACAAGAAGTGTCACACAGCGGGAGCCTCCCATGGATGTGGAGCAGCCCGAGGAGAAGAAGGGAAGAAGACGCCGCAGAGGAAGATGCCGGACGAGAACACCAGTGGAAGAACCAGAAGAACCAGAAGAAGAAGAAGATGGAGGAAGAAACCGAAGGAAGATAGAAGATAGAAGATAGAAGAAAGAAGATAGAACATAGAAGAAAGAAGAAGCATTTAAATAATGGAATTGTCAAAAACTGTCACTTGCTATTTTTAACATTTTTGACACTTTTTTTGTGAAACGGTAGGGGTACTTTTGTACCCCCTTACCATTTCACACGGGGGGGGCGGTATCTGGGGGTCCTCTTGTTAAAGGGGGCTTCCAGATTCCGATAAGCCCCCCGCCTGCAAACCCCCACAACCACCGGGCAAGGGTTGTGGGGATGAGGCCCTTGTCCTCATCAACATGGGGACAAGGTGCTTTGGGGGGACCCCAAAGCACCCTCCCAATGTTGAGGGCATGTGGCCTGGTACGGTTCAGGAGGGGGGGCACTCTCTCATCCCCCCTCTTTTCCTGCGGTCTGCCAGGTTGCGTGCTCGGATAAGTTTCTGGTATGGATTTTTAGGGGGACCCCACTTCATTTTTTTAAAAATTTTGGCATGGGGTTCCCCTTAAAATCCACGCCAGACCTTAAGGGCCTTGTATGGATTTTGAGGGGGACCCCCACTCCATTTTTTTAAATTTTGGCACGTGGTTCCTCTTAAAATCTATACCAGACCTGAAGGGCCTAGTATTGATTTTGAGGGGGACCCCTACACCATTTTTTGTTTTATTTTGGTGGGGGTACCCCTTAATATCCACACCAGACCTGGAGGGCCTGGTATTGAATTTCGGGGGAACCCCACACTTTTTTTGTTCTTAATTTTGTTTTTTTTCTTAATGCTGTTTTTATCAATGAACTTTTATGTGTATTGCCGGACCGACATTTCATTATAGAGCGAGTATTTTTATTCCTTAAGGACCAGTTCACACCACATGCAGTCCAGTGTGTTTTTTTTCTGCATCAAAAATGCACGGAAAGTAGGTTATATGTTTTTCAATGGCATAGTTCACACCAGTGCTTGCAGTTCCAGTGCATTTCCAGTTCCAGAAAAAAAATGTAGAACATGCTGCATTTTTTATGCACTGGACTGTACTGGAACGCTGTAAAATGCATCAAAAATGCACTGGAACGCACCTAAATGCACCAAAAATGCACTGCAACACACTTGTCCTTATTTAAGCTTAAGAAAAAAGAGGGGGGAAACAAGCACTGGACTGGAACGCATCAAAAACACGCATGCAGAAAAGCTCCCTGCAGCGAGTCACTGAGACTTGGGTGATCACAGATCCGGGTAAGGGGCTGATCTCTTACCATGTGATTAGCTGTCAGCCAATGACGGCTGATCACACGATGTAAACTAAAGCTCTGTAATTGTTTTTTTTTTTCTCCTCACACTGATAGCATGAGGATAAAAATAAAAGCTGATCACCGGATTAGGTGCAAGGGACATTGGTCCCAAAGAGGCAATTCTGCCTCATCTGTGCCCACCAGTGCCACCTATCAATATAACCAATGAGTGTCCAACAGTGCCGCCTCACAGCGTACATCAATGAAGGAGACAAATTACCTGTTTGCAAAATTTAATATCAAAATATCCAAAAATATACAAAATTATTTTTAAAAATCTGTCTTTTCTTTTTTTTTTTGAACAAAAGAAAAAAACCACAGAGGTGATCAAATACCAAAATCAAATACCACCAAAAGAATGCTCTATTTGTGGGAACTTAAAAAAAACAAACATTTGGCTAAGTATGACCACGCAATTGTCATTCAAAGTGCATTAGTGCTGAAAATTGGTCTGCACAGCAGGGGGTTTAAGTGCCCAGTTAGCAAGTGGTTAATTTCCATGCCAAATATGGATTTCTGTAATAAAGATGTGTGCCCACTGTGCATACGGCATGGGCGTAAGCAAGTTGCACACATATTAACGGTACACATTGCAAATCATGGGGTAGAACTTGTGATGCAACTTTTCAGTCCCAAGTGGCCTTAGGCTCTCTTTCCACTACTGCGAGTTGTTGTGCGACTTGACACGTGAAGTCGCAGGACAAGTCAAAACACATGTATTTCAATGTTCCCCCGTTCTAATTGGTGCAACTCCAAAAAAAGTTCTTGCACTACTTTGTTCCAACTTCAGTGTGACTTTTTCTCCGATGTTTTGAACTAGTCGCATGACATGGCATTAAGGCTTGGTTTCCACTATTGCAAGCCCAAAGTTGCGTGCTTTTTGCCACGAGTTTCCCGCAACTTTTTGCCAAAACTTGAAGCAATGCCTGTGTATTTTTGAGGTCTATGGACCTCAAGTCGCATCGAGTAGGACCAAAGTGCAGGGACTACTTTGAAGTTACTGCGACTTGAAGTCGCAGACATATGAACGGTACTCATTGTAAGTCATGGAGTAGAACTTGTGATGCAACTTTTCAGTCCCTAGTGGCATGACAAGTTGCAATAATGGAAAACAAGCCGAAAAGGCACATTGTAAATCACGCAACTTTGGGGTTGAAATAGTGGAAAGAGAGCCAGGTGACCTTTAAGGATATGAAAACTTGAATTTCTGATGTTTAAGCCTCATCCGCACGTTGGGACTTTGTACAAACTTTCCCGTGGATTTTTGTACAAAGGGCGTTGCCCTTAGGGTTCTTTCACATGGACGTGTCCATGTACGGAGCCCGCTCTGCTCAGTGGGGGATGGCTCCGTGGATCCCCACTGAGCAGGCAGATGACAGGTCTGTCTCTGCACACTGTGCAGGGACAGACCTGTCAGAGTGCCGCTCTCCTCTATGGGGGATCGGATGATGACAGACCGTAGAGTCCGTCGTCACCCGATCCGCAGACGGATGGAAAAATAGGTGTTTCCTCCGTTACACTTTTTCGGATTGGAGTGGGTTGGATGTCAGCGGACATGTCACCACTGACAGCCTACCCTCCATAGAGGTCTATGCAGTGTCCGTTCAGGTCCGCAGGTCACACGAATGACCTGAAAGGTCCATTCATGTGAAAGGGGCCTTGGGCCCCTTTCACACTGGGGCGGTGCGGGTGGGAGCGGTAAAACGGTGCTATTTTTAGCGCCGCTTTACCGGCGGTATTCGGCCGCTAGTGGTTTTAACCCCCACTAGCGGGCGAAAAGGGGTTTATATAAATCCGCCGGCAAAACGCCACTGCAGCGGCGTTTTGCCGGCGGTATAGCCGCGCTGTCCCATTGATTTCAATGGGCAGGAGTGGTTGATACACCACTCCAAAGGTGCTGCTAGCAGGCCTTTTTTTTAGGCCCCTTTCACACTGGGGTGTTTTTAGGCGCTACAGCGCTAAAAATAGCATCTGAAAAATTCCCTAAAGAAGTGGCTCCATTCACTCCAGTGAGGGCTTTCACACTGGATCGGTGCGCTGGCAGGGCGTCACAAAAAGTCCTGCCAGCAGCTTCTTTGGAGCAGTGAACTCACCAGTCCTCCCCATTGAAATGAATGGGGCAGCGCTGTGATACTGCCGGCAAAATGCCGCTCCAGCAGTGTTTTGCTGGTGTATTTAACCCCTTTTCGGCTGCTAGCAGGGGGTTAAAACCTCCCAGCTAGCAGTCGAATAATTCCGCTAAAATGACAGTAAATCGGCTCTAAAAATAGCACCGCTTTACTGCAGACGCCCCCACCGCCCCAGTGTGAAAGGGGCCTTACTGTCCTGCTAGTGCACCGCTCCAGTGTGGAAGCCCGATTCACACTGGAGTGAATGGAGCCACTTCTTTAGGGCATTTTTCAGGCGCTATTTTTAGCACCTGAAAAACGCGCCAGTGTGAAAGGGGCCTTATCCTTGGAGCTGGAAGAAGATAGCGGGGGAGGCCGGCAGAAGATACCGGACACCGGGAAAAGAGGCCGGACAGCGTGGAGAAGAACCGGACACCGGGAGAAGATGCGGAGAGCACGGAAGAAGACCCCCAAAGTCAAAAGAAGACCCCCAGAGCTGCCTAATAAATTACTTTAAAAACCTGTGCAGTGTGTTTTTTTTCTTGACACTTTTCTCCCCCAGGTGAATGGTTAGGGGTACCATGTACCCCATACTCATTCACGTAGGGTGGGGGGCCGGGATCTGGGGGCCCCCTTATTAAAGGGGGCCCCCGGATTCTGATAAGACCCCCGCCCGCAGACCCCGACAACCAACGGCCAGGGTTGTCGGGAAGAGGCCCTTGTCCTCATCAACATGGGGACAAGGTGTTTTGGGGTGGGGGGGCCTGCAGCGCGCCCTCCTTTCCCAAAGTACCCATCCCCCATATTAAGGGCATGCGGCCTGGTACAGATCAGGAGGGGGGCGCTCGCTCTTCCCCACCCCCTTTCCTGACCGGCCAGGCTGCATGTTCGGATAAGGGTCTGGTATGGATTTTGGGGGGACCCCCACGCCATTTTTTCGGCGTAGGGGGTTCCCCTTACAATCCATACCAGACCGAAGGGCCTGGCATGCACCCGGAGGGGGAACCCATGCTGGTTTTTCTTGCGCTGCTTTAATAGGAAGATGTGTTTTTCCTATTGCAGCGAGCGCAAGATGTACCTCGCCGAGAACCATCGCTATCACATCGCGCTGGAAACATTCTCGCGTGTAGTTACTCCTCTGTGTGCGCCGGTTCACACACTGAATTAAGGATCTATCCAGCACACCAATTAAGGTCTGAACCAGTGCAGTGCATTCATCTTAGTAAATGACCCCCATTGCGTTAGCAAATATTCTAGATGTTAACTATGCATGTTCAATGTTAATGCTGTGTTCTCCCTTGCAGTCCTACTGTATGCTGGCAGGGCGAACTCACCCCTTCTTTGGATTACAATGCTCCTTTGGAAAACTTTACCCAGAGTTGGCCATGGAGCATCTTTGCCCAGCACTGGATTTATCCTGGATTTGGGTGAGTTTTCCAGAAGGGGATGATATGAGCCAACTTTGACTCAATCAGTATCTGTTCTCTTGCAGATGACCCCACAGAGGAAGGAACCGCCCTTCTCTTTTCTGAGGCAGCAGATGTTCAAGATATAGACTTCTATGCATCTGACAAGAATAATGACATCAGCCAGTCTCAAGAACAGCAGCCTAATGTCAGTGTTGAGGTAGTTAACCTTCGGCCACCGTCTTCAAGTTCACAAACCAAAGATAACAAATTAAGCCAAAGTTCAGCAGATGTTAACACCAATTTGGATTTACCCACTCCACCAATCGACATAAGACATGCGTGTACTTCATGTCGCACACAAAATCTTGACCAAGAACAACTTGCTTTTGAGCAGCAGTAGAGTGAGAGGTTCCAACAGGCACAGCTAGAACATTGTGAAATTGTATAGGGTCATTTAATCACTTGCCGACCAGCTGCCATCATTGTACTGCGGCAGGTCGGCTAGTTTCCGTGAATTGCCGTCATTGTATGTTGGCTTGGGAACCTTAGTTTGTGGGCACGTGCACGCCGCCGGAGGCCAGCGGAGAGCCAATCAGCGGGTGGGGCGGACACTGTCAATCATCCCTGCCCAGCTGGATAGAAGGAACCCCCAAGGATTGATAGCAACACACACATGTTTGTATACTTCTACTCGAATGTGATTCATTAAACTTGATGATTTTAACCTAAATACTACACTCAAAGTGGTGTTGCTCTCTCTTCCTTTCTCACTTGCATACAGAGTCTTCTGCTCTATACAGCTGGCTGCCGACATGACACTGGCCAGAACCCTTCTCAGGTCTGGCTTTAATAGTATATGGACTTTTGCTCCTTAGGATATATTTTGGACTGTTGGAACTCTTTTAATTATGATCCCTCTAGCTGCCTACCTAGCACATTTTTACCTTATCCTCTGAACACTTAATTATTGTATCCAAAATGGAAAAAAACTGCTTTGCTCTTAGTTACACTTTAAAGACCTTTTTTGATGTTCTATATATTCTATACATTGGCACATGTGTGCATTTTGAATATGGAAAATAGGCATTGGGTGCTTTTTTATAAAATTGGAGCACAGAGTATCAGGTGCAGCTAGTCATACTAACCAATCAGCTTCTACATTTAACTTATTCTATGAAGCTTGGACAAAAACACCTAGGAGCTGATTGCTTACAAGGCCCAGCTGCACCATATTGTTTGTGCAGCAGTTTTAGTACATCTTCACCATTGTCATTTTAGAAAACATTGAGCCTACTTTTTTGAACCTAAACATCTCCTCATCATTAGGATGAGGAGATGTTTAGCGGTGTGTATATCAAAGTGGGATGGGACACCTAATTTCCTTTGGCATATACACTACTTCAAGACTTGTAAATACAGTAGATTTGCACAGTTCTGGTCTAACACTGGTTGTTTGGTCTAATAATAATATTGCTGGACAACATATTGGTTTTATGTTTTTAGTTATTTGTTTTAATGAAGGTTTATTAAGCAAACATGCAAGAATGGTTTTGTCTGGCATACATTTTCACCTAAGATATCTCCAAAGATCTTTGTGCAACATAAATGTAATGGCAGTACATGTGATATGTGTTCAAGCAAGGGCTCAGAGCTTTAACAGAAGCTGCTGAAATGATCAGCTTGTGTTGAAGTTCGAGAGGGTATAGACATACTGATATGGGACCACTTCTTATGTTCCTTTGTAACAATCACAGACTTTTCTCCAAAAACAGAGTAAACTACATCTTAAGATTTATAGAGTTGATGCATACCTTGAAAAATAGCTTTGTATGAAGTGCTGTCGGACTTGATGGTCACGCTCATCGTGATAGGATTCAGGGATTGGTGAAATAGGATTCTCATCAGCGTCTTCAACCTAAATATTCAGGAGCAATTCTGCACGATGGGCTAAGTTATAAAGGACGTAGCAGACCAAAAATAGGGATGGGCCGAATGGACCCCTGTTCATTTCGCACCAGAACTTTTGAACACAGCAAACGTTCAAACCCGAATAATGAACCCTATTAAAGTCAATGGGACTCGAACGTCAAAAATCGAAAGTGCCCATTTTTAAGTCCATCGGACTTGATGGTCACGCTCATCATGATAGGATTCAGGGATTGGTGAAATAGGATTCTCATCAGCGTCTTCAACCTAAATATTCAGGAGCAATTCTGCACGATGGGCTAAGTTATAAAGGACGTAGCAGGCCAAAAGTAGGGATGGGCCGAATGGACCCCTGTTCGTTTCGCACCAGAACTTTTGAACACAGCAAACGTTCAAACCCGAATAATGAACCCCCTTGCTTATATGCAAGTAATATGCAAGTAATTGGTCATACAATGGTTATAGGGGTTTGCCCTGAGAAACATGTATTAATAAAAAAAAGTTTGTGAAAAGCGTCTTTTTTAAATGAGCAGTGATTTTTTTATTTTTAAAGTGAAAGCATAAAAATTAAAAATTCCTTCCAATATAGTGCCGGAGGGGTCCCCTTAGTCTATCTGTAAAGTGGCAGATCTGTACCATGTCTAGAATTGGCTGCACAAATAATTGCATAAATATAAAGCATTAATATAAAGCAAAAAAAAAAAATTTCCCCACAAGCTGCCTTGATTTTGCTCGGCAACAGCTAGGGAGCCAGTGTGTATGATGAGGCCACAATGTAGTGCACTGGGAACAATATTAGAGATTTTTTGGATACATTCTTGTGTAACTTTGACTTTGGATAGAAGTAACAGATGCGTAAAAATTGGTCTTTGAGTGTCGTTGGCACCTTCCCATCGTAACCCTATAGAGGTACTCTTGTTGAAAGCAAGAATTGACCTTGCTGTAAAAAATTGCAATGATATGCACCTGTCAAACAGGTGCAGAAAAATTGGTCTTTGGGTGTCGGGGGCGCCTTCCCACTGTAACCCTATAGAGGTGCTCTTGATGAAGGCAAAAAAAATTGCAATGATATGCACCTGTCAAACAGGTGCTGAAAAATTGGTCTTTGGGTGTTAATTGTGCCCATGAAACCTATACAAAAAACATTCTTCCAGATGAAATGATTGAACACCCTCAAAGCTAGGCAGCCTCGAAGTCCTGCAGAGATTCCACATCCCAAAAAGACTTAATCAGTGACATCGGCATTAGGGGCTTCATAGCCGGTAATCCAGGCCTGATTCATTTTTATAAAAGTCAAACAGTTCACGGAGTCTGTGGACAGACATGTTCTATGATCAGTAACAAAACCTCCAGCAGCACTGAATGCCTGTTCTGAAAGCACGCTGGATGCAGGGCAGCCCAACAACTCAATAGCATACTGAGCAAGTTCTGGCCAGTGGTCTATTCTAATGACCCAGTAAGTCAGTGGATCATCAGCTGGAAAGGTCTCCATTTCTGTTTTGGCCCCAAGGTAATCGTCCACTATGTAATGCAGACGCTGCCGATGGGATGTGGAAGCTAACAGGCCTGGGCGGCGAGGACTAAAAAAATCTTGAAATGCCTCACTTAGGCGGACGCCTTCTCCAACGCTCCTCTCTTGACCAACAGAAGACTCAAAACTATGTTTTCCACAACACTGTAACCTACTGGAGTCAGAAAAAATGTTCACTAAAATCCTCTTTAACGTGTCCTCAAGAGATTTTATCTTCTACACTCTCTGTGGGGATGGGATGAGTTCTGAGACCTTCCCCTTATAATGGTGGTCAAGGAGGGTTGCCAACCAGTAATCATCCTTCTCCTTTATGCCACGTATTCTTGGGTCCTTTCGCAGGCTTTGAACCATGAGGTTACCCATGCACCTCAAATTTGCTGAGGCTTGAGAAGGAGACTCCTTGGGGTCATTCAGGATGACAGCATCTGGAACGTCCTCCTCCTAGCCACATACTACTCCCAAGGGTCCTGTAGTTGGAAAGCCATCGCTTACAGATTGAAGCATATCTTCCTCTTCTTCGAGGCCTATGAAAGTGCCAGAATCCTCCTCCTCATCCCCCTCCCCTCTCTCCTCCTGTGTGTTCTGTGACATAGGAATGATTGTGTCTGGATAAAGTGGGCCTTGAGAAGAAAGGAAGTCCTCCTCTTCCTCCTGCTGCTCTGCCTCCAGTGCCCTGTCCATAATACCACGCAGAGTCCGCTCCAGCAGGAACACAACAGAGATTGTGTCACTGATGCATGCACTGTCATGGCTCACCATCCTTGTGGCCTCCTCAAATGGTGAAAATACAGTGCATGCAACCTTAATGATCAGCCATTGGCGTGGGGAAAAAAAGCTGATGCGGCCTGAGCCTGTCGTCATTCGTATTCGCAAAGGTACTCATTGACAACCCTCTGCTGCATGTACAGCCGCTGCAGCATTGACAAAGTCGAGTTCCACCTGGTGGGCATGTCATAAATCAGGCGGGTTGCAGGCAGGTGGATGTCCCGCTGAATTTCAGCCAACCGAACACTGGCTGTGTATGACCGCCTGGAATGGCTACAGACTCTTCTGGCCAGCTTTAGCACATCTTGCAACCCTGGGTACATATTTAGGAAATGCTGCATCACCAAATTGAGGACATGTGCCAGGCATGGCACATTTGTCAACTTTCCCTGTCTAAGGGCGGACAGGAGGTTTGAGCCATTATCACACACCACCTGTCAGAGAAGTTACCTTGGTGGACGATGTGCTGGCCACTCTGGTGCGCGCTGGCGCGTCCGTTCCTGTGCGCGCTCCTGTTGGCCCTGGTGTGCATGCCGGTGTGCGTGCCAGTGTCCGGACGCATGCTCATCTCTGTGGACACTGGTCGGCATGTTCCTGTGGGCACTGGTGTGCGCACTGGTGTTCAGGCGCGTGCATGTGTGTGCGTGCAGCTGTATGCGTCGGCGCGCGCATGTGCACAGCGTTTGGCGCCAATCGGTCTATTTATGTCTGCAGCACACTCTGCTCAGTGCTGTCTGATCATCAGCTCCCTGTGCCCTTGCTCCTGTTTCCTGTATCTGTGTTCCTGATCTCCTGACGACTCGGCTTGCTTCCTGGATACCCCTGACTGCTGCCAGCACCTGACCTCGGCCTGTTTGATTCCGCTTCTGCCTGCTCCTCTGTACTTCGATGCATGCCTGTTGCTGAACCTGGCCAGTACCTGGACTTGCCTGCTCTGCTCCTGCTTTGCTCCTGCTCAGCACCTGTTGTGTTCCTGTTTACCAGTTTGCTGTTAAAGACCACCCACCTTCCAGCTTCAGGATCCCTACCACCAGGCTCTCATACCACTCCGTACTCCCATGCCTCCTGTTCTCTCTACCAGGGGCCACGAGTTTCCTGTATCTGTGGTGTGCTGCTGGCAGATGTGCTGCTAGGACCTGGGACACCCTGTGATATACCATCATCCCTGTCAACGGAGGCTGCTGAGAGTTAAAGACTCAGTATAGCAGGGGCAGACTGAAGTGGGTAAGGAGGAGGAGGGGCAGATTTGTGCCCCTTTTGTGTGGCTTTTAGGTGCTCTTGCCAACAGGCTGAGTGGTTGGACGTTAAATGCCTTGCTAAGCATGTGGTACCCAAATGGCTGGTGTTTTTACCACGTTTGATGTGCCTGAGACACAGTATGCAGATAGCAACAGTGCGATCTGCTGCAGATGTGCTGAAAAAGGCCCAGACAGCTGAGCTTTGGGGAATAGGCTGGCAGATAACAGCTGCAGAATGTGATGGAATAAGGTGGCTGCTCTCTACTTTTTCTTAAATGTCGGCCTCCTTGAGGTTGTAACCCCTCACCTTCAGTTTCCTCTTCTGCTCTATCTGGCACCCAAGTCTCATCAGTGACCTCATCATCATCTACATCTCCTCCATCATCATCATTACCACTGGAGACAACTTGGCAATACACTGCGGCTGGGGGAACATGAATGGCAATTTGTCTACCAGTGTTCTCCCCTCTCACTAGGCTCATGTTCCTGTCATCCTCAACCTCAGAACCAATACTATATGTCGTTAAACTGACAGTAATGCACACAGAAGTAAATGGCATTAAACTTACTGTAACGCACAAAACTATATGGCTTAAAACTTGCAGTAAAGCACACAAAACTATATGGCATTAAACTGGCAGTAATGCACACAGAACTATATGGCATTAAACTGGCAGTAACGCACACAAAACTATATGGCGTTAAACTGGCAGTAACACACAGAACTATAGACGTTGAACTGGCAGTAACGCACAAAGAACTATGTGGCCTTAAACTGGCAGTAATGCACACAGAACTATATGGCATTAAACTGGCAGTAACGCACACCAAACTATATGGCGTTAAACTGGCAGTAACCCACACAGAACTATATGGCGTTAAACTGGCAGTAACGCACACAAAACTTTATGGCATTAAATTGGCAGTAACGCACACAAAACTATATGGCTTATACTGGCAGTAACACACACAAAACTATATGGCATTAAACTGGCAGTAACGCACACAGAACCATATGGCGTTAAACTGGCAGTAACACACACAAAACTATATGGCGTTAAACTGACAGTAACGCACATAAAACTATATGGCGTTAAACTGGCAGTAATGCTCACAGAAGTAAATGGTGTTAAACTTGCAGTAACGCACAAAACTATATGGCGTTAAACTGGCAGTAACGCACACAGAACTATATGGCATTAAACTGGCAGTAACACACACAAAACTATATGGCGTTAAACTGACAGTAACGCACACAGAACTATATGGCATTAAACTGACAGTAACGCACACAAAACTATATGTGTTAAACTGGCAGTGATGCACACAGAAGTAAATGGCGTTAAATTTGCAGTAACGCACAAGACTACATGGCGTTAAACTGGCAGTAACGCACACAGAACTATATGGCGTTAAACTGGCAGTAACACACACAGACGTAAATGGCATTAAACTTGCAGTAACGCACACAAAACTATATGGCGTTCAACTGATAGTAATGCACACAAAATTATATGGCATTAAACTGGCAGTAACGCGCACAGAAGTAAATGGCATTAAACTTGCAGTAACGCACAAAACTATATGGCGTTAAACTGGCAGTAATGCACACAGAGCTATATGTCATTAAACTGGCAGTTTTCAAGGTTGCATTGCTGAGAGTTCATCTTAAGGGGGAGCACTTTTTTTGGTGATACACTGTTTGCATACTGGAGCACTACAAAGGAAGGTGGATTTAAAAGCACCTATGGTGACTGGCTAGTGGGAAGAGCATCATAGTTACTTTCAACTGCACTGTTGTGGATTAGATTCTAAATTGATCACTGCATGTTTACATATGCACTGGTTAAGCATGGACTCAATGTTTTATATGTGAACAAAAATATTTTTGGGATCTATGCGGAGTGGGACAATTAACAACGTTTAAGGCTTTGTATTATTTTGTCTTTATTTTTTGTAACAATTTTATGTATTATAGCGCAGCACAATTGAATATTGTTATCTGCTCAATTACATGTCTCGTCTTAGTAATTGCTGCATTGTAGTGATATTCTGTGGATGTTGAGCACCTCAAGAGGGGTGTTAGCAGCCAGGGCAGACAAGGATAACCAGAATCACCTGCAATACAGTTGGAAAATGCCATTTTCAGAACAACAATAGTATATCATGAGTGTAATAATAATAATAACAGGTACTTTTCTTCCAAACATTTTGATTTTCATTGCTGAACATGATTGTGAAGGCCTTAGGCCATATGTACGGTGGCTTAGTTGCAAATGGTTACACCAGGATGAGCATTTGGTTTAGCCATTTCTTTAACAGCCAAGACTAACAATCTGCTGTGTATATTTTATGTGGAAGATGTGAGGAGTGAACATAGGAGTGTAACATATGAACATATATTTCATGTATGATGTTTGTGACATGCATTTAGACATATTTGATAATAAAAAGTCAAGAGTGAGTGTCCTCACAAGACAATATAAATTGTATGTAAATCTATAAGATGTACCATCATCCAGATTAATTGAAGGAGAATGTTTGGGAGTGTGGGCCCCACCCCAGACTCACCGAAAAAGAGGAGGCAGATGGACTCGGTACATGTAAAGAAAATATACATTGATAGTACAAAACACTTATAGTAATTCTCAAAATGTATTGATACAAAATAACAAAAACAACAATTACTAAAAAAGACACAGATGGCATGGTATTTCAGCTAGTTTCGCAGATTTACCGCTTCATCAGGAAATACATCTGCGGATGAAATAAAGAAACAGTAATATATAGAAATTCCATGCAAGGGGTGTTGACAGATTCATAGAATGGGGAAAAGGGTAAGGAGATAATACTTATATAGGGCTGCTTTACAAAGCTTCAGTAAGTGCAAAGCACAAAGCAACCTGGCAAGGTCTCACGCAGCGATTGGGAAGGAGATATATATGGTCACCAGCTAGCTAACGTCTGAATGAAACAGTATAAGGGATGGATAACAACAGGTAAATGCCCAAAGTCATGAAAATGTGCAGGTGTGGAGGGGGGTGCAAACCACAGTGAGGAAATGGAGTGATAAAACGTAAATGTGTGAAGGGAATAACCAGGAAGAAAAAAAAAATGATATAAAAATATAAATAAAATAATAATTAAAAAAAAAGGGGGGGGAGGGAAGGAGGTGAAAGAACTTTATTTTATTATTTATAATTATATATATAAAATAATGTATTATTTTATTTATATTTTTATATTAAATTTTTTTTTCTGCCTGGTTATTCCCCCTTCCCTTCCCTTGGCCCAGCCCCCTCTCTCTCCTCATTGGCTCACTCGCTGTGATTGGTAGCAGCCAATGAGGAGGTAGAGTCCCCAAAGAGCCTCGGCTCTTGTGCATATCGCTGGATCGAGAGGTATTAGGGAGGGCTGAGGGGCTTGCTGCACAGAGAAGGTTTTTTTCCCTTTATGCATAGAATGCATGAAGGGAAAAAAACCTCGAGCCTTTACAGACACAATAAAGCCTACAAGTTTATCCTTAAAGAGGAAATTAGGACTAAAAAATAAGCTAAAATAAATCTGAAGTGTCAATGGCTTCTCCTGATAAGATCATTTGAAAATAAAATTCTAGTTCTATTAGGGGCCAGCACACAACTAAAAAGCTTTCATTCACATAAAGTGTTATACTTTTTCTAAAACTGTAGTGGGGTTCTGTTATAAGTATGTTAGATCCTGCCAGTGCTTACTGGATTTTAATAACTCTTTAGGCAAGCTATAATGCGAAGACATAAAACCATATGTAAGTAAAAATGTGTTGTACTGAAGAAACAAAACATCACAAAAAAAAAAATTCTGGACATGTAAACAATTTCCACGTCCTGTGTGGTGATTTGGTCCAGGTCCTGCATGCATGAGCTAAGTGACCTGGCTTATTAAAGACATTTGCCAAATAGAAAGAAAGCTATGGATTACATCACTGAGGAATCTCAGGTTTCAAATCATTTATTGACAACATCTATTACAACTATAGTGGTGGAAAAAAGTCTTATAGGTTACAGATGTAGCAGACATTTAACATAATTGGATGTATTAAACTAGTTTGAAAAGTCACACTCAAAAATGCATGACTTTAACATATACATTCTAAAACACACTTTATATCAAACGCTTTATTTTCCAGATCCATGATATACAAACAATTTAAAGAGTCATTCCACTGCAAACTGCAGCTTAATTTGGTATAGAACATTGGTACACTTTGGCATCCTAATTGTAAAATAGGCACACTGGAGTCACTGTATCTGCTCCACTCTGCATTGGAATGTTTCTTTTTTTCTGCATTCAAAATAATATAGAAACAAAGGATCAGGAAAGAGCGCCTGTTTTTTCTTTTTTTTTCAATCTTTTCTTATTCAAAAAAAATATGATGACCAACATTTAATACCTTAATAGCCTGAATAATGTTTCATTTTGTATGCTTTTGAAATATCCAGGATTAGTTTGGAATTGATTTGCCCTTGACCCTCATATCAAAATATTCCAGAATATGTGTAAGAAGTACAACATATGGATTAACATTACAAATTTAACAGCTGGTCACTCATTAGGGAGTTAAGCCCAGTGGGTTGAGTCAGTATACCTATTAAATTTCTCCGGCAACTTTCTAGGTCTTGAAACCTGGGTCATCCCAAACCTGGTGGATTTGGGGGTTCAGTCCCCATGGCCTGAAAAGTGAAGAGTTAAGAATATTTTCTTGCTGCTGAGGCCTAACCTAAGCTGCCCATAAATTTGACTGAGATCTCAGAAAACTGTAGCACAACCTCCATTACCTTAATGCTACAACCACTCACCTAGTGAAAATAAAACACAGGAATCTTTGCTGTCTTGCAAGTTACTTCAGCCTGCTGTGAGCAAGAATCAGGATGAGGAAGTAGAACACTTATTGTGGGTATTCTATCAACTCATTTACGCTAATTAAAGTTATTAGCTTCTTATTTAAGTTAAAGCTTTTAAAATGCATTCCAAGTACTTGCTTGTTGTCAGTGTAAAAGGAAGTGTAATGCCGCGTACACACGAGCGGACTTTCTATCCTACTTGGTCCGGCACACTTTCCGACGGACTTTGTCCGCCAGGTGCGCCGGACTTTAAAACGGAAGGACTTGCCCACACACGCCGGGACTTTCCGGCGGGCTAAGTCCGCCCGTCTTTCCGACGGACTTTCGCCGGAGTTCCGGCGGACTTTCAGAATGAACGGACTTGCCCACACACGGACAAGTCCGTTCATTTTGAACGTGACTCAGGTGCGACGGGACTAGAAAAGGATGTCAATCTTGCCGCTTTTATCGGCGAGATTGACACCTTGCGAGCCCCGTCGCGGGGCATACCAGGCCCTTAGGTCTGGTATGGATTATAAAGGGGAACCCCTACGCCGAAAAAACGGCGTGGGGCCCCCCCTAAAATCCATACCAGACCCCGATCCGAGCACGCAGCCTGGCCGGTCAGGAAAGGGGGTGGGGACGAGCGAGCGCCCCCCCCCTCCTGAACCGTACCAGGCCGCATGCCCTCAACATGGGGGGTGGGTGCTTTGGGGGAGGGGGGCGCCCTGCGCCCCCCTCGCCAAAGCACCTTGTCCCCATGTTGATGAGGACAAGGGCCTCTTCCCGACAACCCTGGCCGTTAGTTGTCGGGGTCTGCGGGCGGGGGCTTATCGGAATCTGGGAGCCCCCTTTAATAAGGGGGCCCCCAGATCCCGGCCCCCCACCCTATGTAAATGAGTATGGGGTACATGGTACCCCTACCCATTTACCTAGGAAAAAAGTGTAAGTAATAAAACACACTACACAGGTTTTTAAAATATTTTATTAAACAGCTCCGGGGGGGGGATCTTCCTCCGGCTTCGGGGGTCTTCTTCCGGCTTCGGGGGTCCCTCCGCTTCATCTTCTCCCGGCGTCCGGTTGGTTCTTCTCCGCTCTCTGGCCTCTTCTCCCGGTGTCGCAGGTCTTCGGCCGGCCCCCTCCGCTGTCTTCATGTAGCTCTATTGCAAGCGGAGGTCCGGACTTCTTGGCTTCTTGGCTTCTCTTCTCTTCTCGTGTCGTATTTGGTCTGTCGGACCAGCCTACACACGAGCGGGCTTTCCGTCGGACCAGCACACACACGGGCGGACTTTCCGCCCGAAACTGAGTCCGACGGAAAGATTTGAAACTTTCTTTAAATCTAGGTCCGGCGGGCTTTTGGGAAGAAGTCCGCCGGAAAAGTCCGCCGCCGCCCACACACGGGCGGATTGTCCGGCACACTCTAGTCCGCCGGACCAAGTATGCCGGAAAGTCCGACCGTGTGTACGCGGCATTAGTTTCTGTGGGCAAAGTTTATGTTTCTCAATTTGGGGTTCTGATTAAATCCAGAAGACCCAGCAAGGCAGTACCAGAAAGATAGCCCTATACAATCAAATGAGCACAGGCTCATTTTTTTCTCAATACATTTTTTTTGATAGTTTGCAAGTAAGATACAATTAACAGGGTGTTAAACATAATGCACAGAGATTCTCCATTAGTGTAATAATAAAGTGATATATCACATTGAAAATTCAAAGGGCTTCGCTAGATTACAGGGGATCACTGAGATTATACAGTAAACGATAGCATTTCAGAGGTTGCACCAGTTGCACTAGGACTGCCATTCTTTTTTTTTAACATGGCATAGAAGACTGATCTGTATGACGATGATCTCTCATATTTACCTAGCATGACCATTACCGATGGATTAGGTGCCAACTGTGTTTGCTAATGTCTCACTATAGTGGTTTTGGCAGCAAGTAAAATATGTGTAACCATATTACATTAGTTGGCAGGAAGCTCTCAATTCCCAGTTTTAGTAAGGCCAAAGCAGGGCTGGATTGAACCAGCACTCCAGTGAGTTTGGAGATAAGTTAAAAGATCAAATTCCTCCATCAGATCCCCTACACTCTTGGGAATGCAGTCTCTAAGTAAATAATCTATAATAAAAATACCATGATAGATTAGGCACAGTGGCGGAACTACCAGGGTCGCAGCAGTCACACTTGCAACTCTGCCCTGGAGTTCTGCCACTGTGGGGGGCCCTTCCTGCCTGTTCATTCTGCCACTGTGGAAGGCCCTTCCTGACCACTTGTTCTGCCACCCTGGAGGGCCCGTTCCACTCGTTCTGCCACTGTGAAGGGCCCTCCCTGCATGTTCTGCCACTGTGAAGGGCCCTTCCTGCCTGCTCATCCCGCCACTGTGGAGGGCCCTTCCCACTCATTCCGCCACTGTAGGGAGCCCTGCCCGCTCGTTCCACCGCTATGGGGGGTCACCCTGGGGGGAGGTACCAGGTGCCAGCTGCCGCCACCGCCTATTTCTGCAGTTGTATGGCCTGACATCAGGAGGCAGAGCAGACTGGAGCAGTGAGTCATCTGACCAGCTGACTGCCAGTAGAGTGAAGGGGAGCAGCTGTCCACTCTGCATGGAGACCCCGTGTCAAGAGAGGAATCACTGGAGGCACCAGAAGAGAACAGAGAGGCAGAGGCACACTGAGCATGGAGCAGGGGGCAATGACTGACACTGAGAGCATGCGAGTTCTAGTGTCACTTATCCTATCCATCCCCCCTTCCTTTACCACTGATCCCATCACCATCCCTCTGCTACTGATCCCTCTGTCACTGATCCCATCCCTCTGCCACTTATCCCTCGGGCACTGATCCGATCCCTCTGCCACTGATCCCTCTGCCACTGTTCCCATCCCTCTGTCATTGATCCCTCTGTCACTGATCCCATCCCTCTGCCACTGATCCCTCTGCCACTGATTCCATCAATCTGCCACTGATCCCTCTGTCACTGATCCAATCCCTCTGTCACAGATCCCTCTGTCACTAATCCCAACCCTCTGCCACTGATCCCATCCCTCTGCCACTGATCCCTCTGTCATTGATCCCTCTGCCACTGATCCCATCCCTCCGGCACTGATCCCCCTGTCACTGATCCCTCTGCCACTGATTCCTCTGCCACTGATTCCATCCCTCTGCCACTAATTCCTCTTCACTGATCCCATCCTTCTGTCACTGATCCCTCTGTCACTAACCCCAGCCCTCTGCCACTGATCCCATCCCTCTGCCACTGATCCCTCTTCCACTGATCCCTCTGTCACAAATCCCATCTCTCTGCCACTGATTCCTCTCTCATGGATCTCTCTGTCACTGATCCCATCCCTCTGCCACTGATCTCTCTGCCACTGATCCCATTCCTCTGCAACTGATCCCATCCCTCTGCCACTGATCCCTCCCCTCTGCCACTGATCCCTCTGCCACTGATCCCATCCATCTGCCACTGAACCCTCTGCTACTGACCCCTCTGTCACTGATCACATCCCTCTGCCACTGATCCCTCTCTCACTAAACCAATCCCTCTGCCACTGATCCCTCTGCCACTGATCCCATCCTTCTGCCATTGATCCCTCTGTCACTGATCTCATCCCTCCGTCACTGATCCCATCTCTCTGCCACTGATCCCTCTGTCACTGGTCCCATCCCTCTGCCATTGATCCCTCTGTCAGTGATCCCATCCCTCTGCCACTGATCCCTCTGCCACTGATCCCATCCCTCTGCCACTGATCCTGCTGTCACTGATCTCATCCCTCTGCCACTGATTACATCTCTCCACCACCATCCCTCTGTGATCCCATCATGAACACAAGTATAGGCGCATCAACACAGAGATCATAAAAGTCCCAATACAAATCTGCTAGTAATTGACAATATAGTTCATCTGGCATACACGGGCAAATCAGCTATGTAGTGGTATTGGGAGAGGGAAAAAAACATCCACAGGAAGCACACAAGGCTGCCATAAATTTAGGGAAGAAACCATATTCCAAAGAGCTGAAAAAAGCACAAGTGGAGAGGCGCCTCTGGGTGCAGTCATTTTTAAAAAAAAATCAATTTAATAGACAATGTAAGATCAACTCATATGTAGTATAAAAATGAAAAGCATGGTATCAGAAAGTCGAGATGACGTTCCCACATCCTGTGACAAGATCCTTGCTGTGTACGATGACCGGGGATCTTCCCAATGATGTAAACGCCGTCTCCGGAAGAGCAGCCTCAGAACGAGGCTTGGAACACAGTGGATGGCTGGCAGCAGGGGGACGACGTCATCAAAAATGGACGTGCTTTTTGAGCGTACACACTTGGATGCTCTGCAAGTCGCACTCCTTCCTCAGTTTTTGTCTGCTGAGGAAGGAGCGCAACTTGCAGAGCATCCAAGTGAGCACGCTCATGAAACACATCCATTTTTGATGACGTCATCCCCCTGCTGCCAGCCATCCACTGTGTTCCAAGCCTCGTCCTGAGGCCGCTCTTCCGGAGCCAGCGTTTACATCATTCGGAAGATCCCCGGTCATCGTACACAGCACGGATCTTGTCACAGGATGTGGGAACGTCATTTTGACTTTCTGATACCCTGCTTTTCATTTTTATACTATATGTGAGTTGATCTTACATTATCTATTAAATAGATTTTTTTTAACCACTTAAGGACCAGCCTCGTTTTGGATTTTAGGTGTTTACATGTTTAAAACAGGTTTTTCTGCTAGAAAATTACTTAGAACCCTCAAACATTATATATGGTTTTTCTTCTAACACCCTAGAGAATACAATGGTGGTCATTGCAATACTTTTTTTGCACCGTATTTGCGCAGCGGTCTTATAAGCGCACTTTTTTTGGAAAAAATTCACTTTTTTGAATAAAAAAATAAAACAACAGTAAAGTTATCCCAATTTTTTTTATATTGTGAAATATAATGTTACGCCAAGTAAATTGATACCCAACATGTCATGCTTGAAAATTGCGCCCGCTCGTGGAATGGCGTCAAACTTTTACCCTCAAAAATCTCCATAGGCGACGTTTAAAAAATTCTACAGGTTGCATATTTTGCGCTACAGAAGAGGTCTAGGGCTAGAATTATTGCTCTCGCTCTAACGGTTGCTGTGATACCTCACATGTGTGGTTTGACCACCGTTTTCATATGCGGGCGCTACTCGCGTATGCGTTCGCTTCTGCGCGCAAGCTCGTCGGGTCAGGGGGGTTTTAAAAATTTTTTTTTTATTTTTATTATTTATTTTACAATATTTTGTTTATTTTTACACTGTTTAAAAAAAAAAATTGTGTCACTTTTATTCCTATTACAAAGAATGTAAACATCCCTTGTAATAGAAAAAAGCATGGCAAGACCTCTTAAATATGAGATCTGGGGTCAAAAAGACCTCAGATCTCATATTTACACTAAAATGCAATAAAAAAAAAAAAAGTAATTTAGAAAAATGACATTTGAAAAAATATGCCTTTAAGAGGCGTGGACGGAAGTGACGTTTTGACGTCGCTTCCGCCCAGCAGTGTCATGGAGACGAGTGAGCGCCATGTTGGCCTCACTCGTCCCAGACACACCACAGAGGAGGACGCGATCGCCTCCGCCACTACCGACGGCTCCGGTAAGCGGCGGAGGGCACCGGATCGTGGCGGGAGTGGGGGGGCCCCTCTCCCGCCACCGATAAAAGTGATCTCGCGGCGAATCCGCCGCAGGGACCACTTTTATCTGAAAGCCGGCCGCCGCACAAAAACGGGGATACCGGGGTTATGGCAGCTAGCTGCTGCCTTAACAACGATATCCCCGTTCAAACTTAGGACGTACATCGTCGTGCGGCGGTCGGGAAGTGGTTAAAAACGACTGCACCCAGAGGCGCCTCTCCACTTGTGCTTTTTTTCACTGATCCCATCACCACCACTGCCTCTAACTGATCCCATCCCCCTTCCATCTGGCAGTGGTGATTGGGAGGGGGGTAGGGATGACATCAGTGGTGGGGATAGGGATGACATCAGTGGCAGGCATCCATATCCCCACCACCACCACTGATGCCATACCTTTCCCCACCACCGTCACCTCCATTTATGTCATCCCTATCCCTACTACCGACACTGATGTCATCCCTAACCACCACCACCACTGCTACTGATCCCATCCCCCTACCACCAAGAGTTGACTGATTCTATCCCCCCACCACCACTGCCACTGATCCCATCCCCATCACCATTAGTGGACTGATCCCACCCCCTCCCCACCACCATCTCTGCCACTGATCCCATTCCCCCACCACCATCAGTGGACTGATCCCATTCCCCTCGCCACCCTTAGTGGACTGATCCCACCCCCCTTACCACTACCGCTGCCACTGATCCCATACCCCTACCACCCTCAGTGGACTGATCCCATCACCACCACTGCCACTGATCCAATTCCCATTCCACCACTCCTACTGATCCATGGGGGGGTCCTTCATGGTTTCTTGCACTGGGGACCTGAAGGTTCTAGTTAAACCTCTAGTTAGGCAGCAGACTTAGAGATGTGGAATAAGAGTTTCCAGAATAGGAATAGGTATGTTTTTATCTGGATTAAGTTAGGTGCATATGGTTAGAGTATGTATGGCTCTCCACGGTAGAATAGAAGCTTTGTTAGGCAGCAAAAGCTTCTGTAACTCAAGTGGGATCCACTGGTCTGCCAGCAGAAGTGTGCACAGATCTGTAGCTGGTGCTAAAGCCGTCTCTATACATCTAGCCACAAAGTTTCATAGGTGAGATGAAACCAGTGTGGAAGCAACAAGTGGGAGGGTCTGGGCAGGCATTAAAATGTATGTATATCCAAACTGTTAACTAAATCTACTTTTAAATAGAAGTAGAAAGGGGACAAACACCTGTCACCTGTTACATTTTACAGAAAGTAAGAGTAAAACCCATCAAAGTGAAGGGAATTTCCCCTCACCTCTTGCTTGATAAGTTTCAGATTTTGGGTTTTCATTACAATGGTCACAGGACAAATTAACGGGGCAATCTCTAAAGTGGGAGACACAGACAACAACAGAAATTTGGCAGAGTGAAGTTTTGCCTTTGCATACACTTTAACCGCTTGCCGACCAGTGCATGACGATTTACGTCGGCACAATGGCACGGCTGCGCAAATGGGCATACAAGTACGTCCCCTTTAAGACGCGGCATTGTGGATGCGTGTGCTCCCGCCGTGTGCTCTGTGACTGTGGGTCCCGTGGACTCGATGTCCACCGGTGTCCCGTGATCATGTCACGGAGTAGCAGAACGGGGAAATGCCTATGTAAACAAGGCATTTCCCTGTTCTGCCTAGTGACATGACAGAGATCTACTGCTCCCTGTCATGGGGAGCAGTGATCGCTGTCATGTCCTAGGTAGCCCTCCCACAGTTAGAATCACTCCCTAGGACACACTTAACCTCTTAATCGCCCCCTAGAGTTTAACCCCTTCTCTGCCAGTTTCATTTATATAGTAATCAGTGCATTTTTATAGCACTGATCGCTGTATAAATGACAATGGTCCCAAAATAGCATCAAAAGAGTTCGATGTGTCTGCCATAATGTCACAGTCATGATAAAAATTGCAGATCACCGCCATTACTAATAAAAAAATAAATAAAATAAAAATGCCATAAATCTTTCCCCTATTTTGTAGATGCTATAAGTTCTGCGCAAACCAATCAATATATGCTTATTGCAATTTTTTTTTACCAAAAATATGTAGAAGAATACATATCAGCCTAAACTGAGGAAAAAATTATTTTTTTTATATATTTTTTGGGGATATTTATTATAGCAAAATTAAAAAATATTGTTTTTTTTTCAAAATTGTCGCTCTTTTTTTATTTATAGCGCAAAAAATAAAAACCGCAGAGGTGATCAACTACCACCAAAAGAAAGCTCTATTTGTGGGAAAAAAAGTTTTGTTTGGGTGCAATGTCGTACAACCGCGCAATTGTCAGTTAAAGCGACGCAGTGCCGTATCGCAAAAAATGCTCTGGTCAGGAAGGGGGTAAATTCTTCTGAGGCTGAAGTGGTTAAAGTGTTAAATACTGTTCCTAAATGGCAAAATATTTTGCTAATAGAAAGCCCCTAAGAGTTAAGGTAAGATAGTTAATATATTCATTTCAACAGCATCCTTTTCATAAATGAAATACTAGTTTGGGTGGACTGATCCACTAAAGTCCACGTTTGTCTTAGCTTTTTTTGCGAGTAAGAAACCTCAAAGTTCTGATTGATATATGTGATTTCCTAATTATGTTTCCAAGATGGGTAATTTATTTTTACAAAATCAAAGCAGAAATTATAATGTGGTTCTTTTAAAAAACTGCAGTTTTCAATTAGAATTGATAATATTAAATAGATTAATAGTTTATTTTTCTAGTCAGTAACTAAGAAAAAGGATTAACCGTAAAGCTTCTGGAAAATCAAATGTATTTGGAACATGATACCATGTTTACAAACCCAAATTAACTTTGGTAAAATTCTATAATTAACTTGGTCAAAAAAAAAATTGATATCTCTCCCCCGATGATAAAAAAATTGTTAAAGTGGAGTTCCACCCATAACAAAAAAAATCATTAATGTGCATAAAAAAATAAAAAAAAAAAACATTTGAAGATTTTTTTTTAGCTCACCTCTTAATGCCTGTTGCTAGGAGGTCCCTCGTAATCTGCCTCCTTCAGCGCCTGGGCTCCTGATGTCACTTCCCTCAGCACAGGAAGGGAGATCAGCTCTCCCCCTTCCTCTAGGCAATAGAGAGTGAGGTGTCCCAGATGATTGCATGGCCAGTTACGGGGCTCAGGTCGTGCATGCGCAGTGGGTGCCCGGCTGTGAACAGTTACAATGCTGGTGCCGCCGAGCGGAGGGGGAGATGAGCGGGCCTTTGATTCCCAGCATCGCTGGACCCTGAGACAGGTAAGTGTCTGATTATTAAAAGTCAGCCACTGCAGTATTTGTAGCTGCTGACTTTTATTTTTTTTTTTAAGCAGAACTCTGCTTTAAGACAGAGAGAAAAAAAGAAAACTGACGGTTTTTAAAGAAATTAAGTATATAATAAAATACATTCAGAGACCTATTATTAAAATGCAAGAAAAGAAGCAGTGAACAAGATTGGAGATGTTGTTCAATCAAATTACTTATTTTATTTGGCAAAGAATTAAAAAAATTATACCCGATTAATCACTGTGGGAATTTCTCTTTTTCTTTTCTACAGCTGTCCTACACTTGACTTGTTATGTCTCTCTGCAAATGTAATGCTCCTTTATTTGGTTGCTAAAAACACGATTCATATTTACTTGGTAATCTTTCTAAAAAATGTGTATTTGAAAGGATGTAGGGATCGATCACTTGTAGGGCAGGTGTCACAAGAGAGCTTGATTTTTTTAGTATTATCATTCTTTTTTTTTCCTTTAACAAAGATAAGTAAAACACATCACAAACAACAACAAAAAAAGAAGAAAAAATAACAAGTTAAGACAAGAAAAAGAAAAACCCAATCCAAACCTGCTCCTGTTCGGCAGCATGAGCCCTATATATAAGTTTGGACATAAATATACCTCACTCAAAAATAACACAGGTTTTTAGAAGTAGATACATGAATAAACTCCCATAGTAACCTATCTTGGATGCCTTCCAGTAGGGTCACCTGAGGCGCTTTTAACCATTCTAACTATATTTTTTCCAATTTATTAGGGCATACTCTTTTTTGAAATGTCATTTTCTCCCTAAGGAGAAAGACATTAAAGTGGTTGTACGCCCTGTACCTTTTACCTACAGGTAAGCCTATATTAGGGCTTACCTGTAGGTGCTTGAATTATCTCCTAAACCTTCACGGTTTAGGAGATATTTACTAAAAAGTCAATCGCCGATGACTACGACACATGCGTGCTGTCTCTAATAGGGGTCATGCCGTGACTGGCGGCTCCCGCACGCATGTGTGGGAGTGATGTCACGTGACTCTGGCCAGTCACAGAGCTGGAGTTTGCGGCCCCGGAAGGAAGAGGGGCAAAGATGGAAGCTCCCTGCTCGTGGGGATAACGGCGACAGCGCGGGCTTCGGTGTCAGGTAAGTGCGATGTATATTAGCCCATTATGCTTTACTTTTGCAGGGAAATAAAGAGGAAGTAAAACCCACCAGGGTTTACTTCCTCTTTAACCGCCTTAATTCAACCTCCTTAATGCTGGGGGTCTCGTGAGAACCTATATCATATCTGTTATTTCTTGCCAGTATCTAAATAGTTTGGGACACCGCCACAACATGTGGATAAAATTATATGGGTCTCAAAGGCATTTAGGACAAACAAGGGAATCTCTATATCCAATGTTATGTAAACACTTAGGTGTCCTATATGTTCTATGTAATACCCCTTTCACACTAGGGTGGGTTTCAGGCGCTTTAATGCTAGAAATAGCCTCTGCTAAGCACCTGAAAACTGCCTCTTATTCATTCCAGTGTACCTTTTCACACTGGGGTGGTGCGCTTAAGGGACGGGAAAAAAAGTCCTGCAAGCAGCATCTTTGGGGCATGTTGGGAGTGATCTCAAATGCTCATGCCAATTGGAATGAATGGGCAGCGCTTTCAAAGTGCCTTAAAAGCACTTTGAAAGCACTGCAAAATGGAAGTATTTAAGCCCTTTTTGGGGTCAAAAGCATCCTGCTAGCAGGCAAAAAGCGACGCAGAAGCACCGCTTAAGCAGCGGTAATACACCGCTAAGCTGCGAACAAAGTTATTTTAGAGTCAAGTTATTTGAGAGCCCCCTCACCCCAAAGCAACCCCCCATGTTGAGGGCATGTGACTTGGTATGGATCAGGAGGCAGTGTTAGCTCGCCCCCCCTTTCCTGACCTGCCAGGCTGCATGCTCGGATCTGGTATGGATTTTGGGGAGGACCCCACAACATTTTTTTTTTCATTTTGGTGTGAAAATCCACACCAGACCCAAAGGACCTTGTCTGGTTTCGGGGGGACCCCCACACCATTTAAAAAAAAAATGTCATTGCCAGCAATGTATTGCTGCCAATTAAAATTTTTTATTTCTTTATAAATGTTAGTTTTGCTGCAGCATGTTCTATACATGGTACATATGCACCACTTTACAGGCAAACTAAGGAGACCCCCCAGGCACTATATTTAAAGGAATTTTTCATTTTTATTGTTTCACTTTAAGCATCATTAAAATCACTGCTCCTGTAAAGACAAAAAAAATGTGCATTGATAAATGTCCCCCAGAGCATTACCCGGGCCCCCCTTACCTTTTTTATGGCCAATGACTTGCATATAAGCCTTCAAAATGGGCACTTTTGATTTATCAAGTTCGGGTCCCATAGACTTTAATAGGGTTCGCGGTTCTGGTCCGAACCTTTGCAATGTTTGAGAGTTTTGGCACGAACCAAACCGGGGGGGGGGTGTTCGGCCCAACTTTATATAAGACACGTTACCCATTTTAGAAGAAGCATTAAGCACCCTAAACAACACTGTTGGTGTATATAATCTAAGGCAACTCAGCTTCTGTTAAGCATGTATAGCGTGTTGAACTTGGAAATATTGAAAGAAACAAATTCTAGAAATCTGAAACTCTTCTTGTAATTGTTGAAATTCTTTTAAAACATTATCCTTAAAAAGCTTACAGCTGTATCTTTTGCCTTTGGATTCCTGTTGTTCCAATGTACTCAATTAAATGATCTCCGAGTATAATTTCCCCACAAAGGGGTGTATATAGAGAATTCCTCATAATAAAACACAGATTTAATCATGTTCCACATTTTTTGAATGTTTAAAAAAGTAGGAAAGGACTTCAAATGCAATAACTGTCTGGCTTCTAACATTGGTGCCATCCTGACGTCACCCAAAATATCTTGCATAAGTACTGTATATGTGTGGGGTGTCTATTCCCATCCACAAAGAGACTGACGTGTTGAATCTGAGCAGCCATGTAGTATAGTCGCATATTAGGGTGTGCCAATCCTTGATCTAAGGGTCTTTGTAAAACTTTTAACTTCACTCTTGGTGAGCCTCCCTTTGATACCAGCTCCCAAAATAAAGCATCAACCTTAATAAACTAACACTTGGGAATCCAGATGGGAGCACTCTGTAACAAATATAGCAACTATAGCAATTCTGGTTTATGGGACCAGAATTTGAAAAATCAAAATGTGACAGACCCAATCAGGACAGGGGCTAGCCTCTTGCCTTACTGACTATGGGCCCTGGTGTTCGAGGGAGCTACAAGCATTTAGGAAGATGTCCTGTTATATAATGCAAAAGGACATTATTACATTTAACAGTCAAGGAAGCTATGATGGTCTTTGCCAACTTGAAACACAGTAAGCAGATGTATGTGAAAAGAAAGCTGGTTAATGAGAATTGGACAGCCCTAGGTCTTCTTGAATACTGTTGTTGGACAGTGTGGGAATTCTGAATAATCAAAGCATTGTCTAGGTGTGAATTCCCATTCACCTTGTTTTTGTCTGTTGGCTAAGTTTACTAACTCTTGGAGGTTCCTATGATGGGATTACCCTTGTGTCTGCTCTACCTCATTATCTAAACCATCGAGTGATGTTTTGGGTACACATTTGGTTTTATTTTTCCAAGTTTATAAAAAGCCTGTACTTCCGTTCAATAAACAGTTGTTCCTTTAGAGTTTACCTTAACATATTGTCTGTGTATGATGATTGGGGTAACAGGGCTGGTATTAGCTCTTGGTCTGCTGTAACGGTTTGGAGGGCAGGAGGTATTATTATTGGCAGAAGGAAGAGCCTAATTGGGGTGACAAGCAATTCTGTCACATTTGTTGGCAAGCGATGAGATGCTTCTGGCAGTCTGGGACATCCAAACCACCACCGGGATCCAAGATCCGGATAGCAGAAGCGGAGAGGTACAGGTACCAGCTGCCATGGAAGAGAATTTGTAGGGAGGCTGTGAGAGATGCATGTATGAATCACTCTGTCCACCAGCAACCCTGGAAGGAAGTGCTATGAATTTCCATGAATTTTTCCACCAGGAAAAATTCACCCCTCCATCCAGGAAAGGTACTGGTTGCAGTACGAAGTGCGAATGCTGGTATTGGGGAAACAACCACACAAGGAGTGGACAGCTGAGTTAAGTAGGCTGGTTCAGGCAGAGATGCAGCTGGACGAGAGCTACAGAACCCTCCCCTGGTATGTAGTCCAAGTGTGCTCATGAACAGTGGATGACAGCCTGACAGAAGGCTTTGGCAGCCTGGGGCTGTTGTACTTGGGGCTGTCCAAGGACCGTGATTTTGGGAGTGATCTGGAGTGGCATTTGGAGAAAATCTTGGAGTACAGAGACCGGAGACTGAATGTCTCGGAAGTGCTCTGTGCTCAGGAAGATTTGAAGTTTCTAGCTGTTCAGGAATGGGAGGTGGAGATCGCCTACAGATGTCTGCTAGACTCTCCTCAGCAGCAGGGCTGGGCTCCCTCTGCCTGGGACTATCAGGAAGTACCAGCCAACAGCTCTGAAATCCCAGCTGAATTGTCGGCAATGGGGCAGAGTAACAATCTGCTTTGCCCACCAGCTATGGAAGCGGAGCTCTTATGGCAGATGCAGCAAGTGCTGACCTACCTTGATGAACCTGTTTCTGCACAGGATAAGCTTGGATGGAGGAATATGTCCATCCAGCAGCCAGATGAGAGTAACCGGCTCATCTACCCAGCAGCAGTTCAAGGGCTTGGGAGAAGAGGAATCCGTCCTCACTCCCCAACCACAGATCTGAGAAAACGTGGATTTATTGGACTTTTCATCAGGATGTAACATTTACTGAACTTTCAACTGAAGAGCTGGCATCCGGGCACAACATTGCCAACCTCTGCTCCACACGTGTAGTAGCTCTTGGGATCCAGGGAGAAGAGATGGGGAACCTCTATTCCCTCCGCCACCAGCTGCAGACACTGGGCATTTGATAGATTTTCTGTTAGGGAGGAACAACTCAGTGTACCTCAAGCACAAGAGCTGATATCAGGGCAGCACATCACTAAGCTCTGCCCAGCACCAACAGCAGCTTCAGTCTTCCTGAAAGAAGAAGCTGGCCTCTCTCCCCAACAGTTAACCGGAGTGGATGATGTGGGGTCTCCAACAGAAGCACTGGCATCAGGGCACAGTGCTAACAACCTCTGCTCAGTCACGACAACAAATCCAGAGTTCCAGGGAGTCAGGGCAGATGGCCTCTCTCCCCAGCAACAAGCTGATGTAGTGAAGCTCCTACTCCCAACTGAAGCACTGGCAGCAGGGCGAGTGCCGCTGGCCTCTGCCTAGCACCTATAGTTTCTCAATGGTTTCAGGGTCTCCCGACTCTGTCCCACACCTACTGATGACAACTTTTTCCTGTGGCCCAGAATAAAGATCATGTGGACCACCTATGTGGGTTCACTCTTCCTGACTAATGCAGGTCCAGACCAGGCGGAGGTCTGGGACCTTGTTAGAGAAATGTGACAACCAAGACAGGGGCTTTTGGAGGGCACTGCAGGCTAGCCTCTTGTCTACTGACTATGGGCCCTGGCATTTGAGGGAGCTACAAGCATTTAGAAAGATGTCCTGTTATATAATGCAAAAGGACATTATTACATTTAACAGTCAAGAAAGCTGGATCCCCCAAGATCTTCATTAGGAATCTGCAGCCAGTGTTATGTTCTTTTCTGAAATGATGTGCTTTTTGATGCCTTTTACTGCCCCTTCTCCAGCAATAGTTTTCCTATGGACTTAACATATACATATTTTCATATTACAGCACACCCCACAGATGCTCAATAGGATTGAAGTTTCGAATGCTGTATTTAAAAATAAATAAATAAAAATATATAAAAAACAAAACAAAAACAGTCAAGGAAGCCATGACGGTCTCTGCCAACTTGAAACTCAGTAAGCAGATGTATGTGAAAAGAAGGCTGGTCAATGAGATCTGGACAGCTCTGGGTATTCTTGAATACTGTTGTCGGACAGTCTGGAATTCCTGATTAATCAAAGACATTGTCTAGGTGTGAATTCCTATTTACCTATTGTTTCTGTCTGTTGGGTAATTTGACCAGGGGCGACCCGTCCATTAAAGGCACACTCCCTCTCCAACCACTCCCTCCATGACTAATGGATAGAGTCATGCTGTGCATGACTCTATCCATGGCAACCGCTGCCATCCCCTATTCAGGCGTCCGGCCCCTTTTCGGACGCCGATCGTCTGAATTCCAGCGGCAAGGCAGTTTATTTAAGCACCCCATTAGAGCCATAGGCTCTAATAGGCTTCAAATAAGGTGGACTTGGAGCGCAGAGCATGGCGCTCGCATTCCACCCAGATGTGTTAGAAGAGCAAATTAATATTTGCTTTTCTAACACTGAACCGCCTCTCCGTCAATCACGGAGAGGTAGTGCGGGTCTATTACCAATCACCAGATTGGCTGAAGGCACAGGCACCCGATGCCCAGCACACCGAAGAAGAGAGGAGGGGGAAGCATGGAGGACACAGGAGCCGTCCCACAGCTCACCGCTGTCACCCGCTGCCTGACCTGCCACTAAGATGGAGTAAGTGCTGAGCAGACAGCGGGCAGGCGGGGGTCACAGTGGCGGCATTTGATGGGCACAAGTGGTGGCATTTGATGGGCACAAGTGTTGGCATTAGATGTGCACGAGTGGCTGCATTTGATGGGCACAAGTGGCTGCATATTATGGGCACAAGTGGCCCCATATGATGGGCACAATGGCTGCATATGATGGACACATTGGCTGCATTTGATGGGCACAATGGCTGCAATTGATAGCACAGTGGCTGCATTTGATGAACACAAGTGGCTGCATATGATGGGCACAAGTGGCTGAATTTGATGCGCACAAGTGGCAGCATTTGATGGGCACAAGTGGCTGCATATGATGGGCACAAGTGGCTGCATATTATGGGGCACAAGTGGCTGCATATTATGGGGCACAAGTGGCTGCATATGATGGGCACAGTGGCTGTATATGATGGGCACAAGTGGCTGCATATGATGGGTACAGTTGCTGCTTATAATGGGCACAAGTGGCTGGACATGATGGGCACAAGTGGCTGCATTTGATGGGCACAAGTGGCTGTATATGATGGGCTCAAGTGGCTGAATATGACGGGCACAATGGCTGCATATGATGGGCACAGTGGCTGCATATGATGGGCACAGTGGCTGCATATGATGGGCACAGTAGCTGCATTTGATGGGCACACTGGCTGCAATTGATGGCACATTGGCTGCATTTGATGGGCACAATGGCTGCAATTGATGGCACAGTGGCTGCATTTGATGAACACAAGTGGCTGCATATGATGGGCACAAGTGGCTGAATTTGATGTGCACAAGTGGCAGCATTTGATGGGCACAAGTGGCTGCATATGATGGGCACAAGTGGCTGCATATTATGGGGCACAAGTGGCTGCATATTATGGGGCACAAGTGGCTGCATATAATGGGCACAGTGGCTGTATATGATGGGCACAAGTGGCTGCATATGATGGGTACAGTTGCTGCATATGATGGGCACAAGTGGCTGGACATGATAGGCACAAGTGGCTGCATTTGATGGGCACAAGTGGCTGTATATGATGGGCTCAAGTGGCTGAATATGACGGGCACAATGGCTGCATATGATGGGCACAGTGGCTGCATATGATGGGCACAGTGACTGCATATGATGGGCACAGTAGCTGCATTTGATGGGCACACTGGCTGCAATTGATGGCACAGTGGCTGCATTTGATGTGCACAATGAGGCTGCAATTGATGTGGGTTCTTTTCAGTATTTCCCTCCCCAAAAAATTTTTTTGAGCACCAGGCGCCACTGAATTTGACTAACTCTTGGAGGTTCCCATGATGGGATTAGCCTTGTGTCAGCTCTACCTCGTTATCTAAACTATTGTTTGATGTTTTGGGTACATATTTGGTTCTATTGTTCAAGTGTATAAGAAGCCTGTATTTCTGTTCAATAAACAGTCATTCTTTTGGAGTTTACCTCAACATATCGTCTGTGTATTATAATTGGGGTAACAAGGCTGGTGTTAGCCATTGGACTGCTGTAACATTTTGGATGGTAGGAAGCACTGTTATTGGCGGAAGGAAGCACCTAATCGGGGTGCCAAGTGGTTCCGTTACAAAACAGTCCCCATTTTGAAAGCTTATATGCAAGTTATTGGCCATAAAAAGGGTATGGGGACCCGGGTACTGCCCTGGGGGACATGTACAAATGCAAAAAAAAGACATAAAAATGATTGTTTTTAAAGGAGCAATGATTTTAATAATGCTTAAAGTGAAACAATAAAAATGAAAAATTCCTTTAAATATAGTGCCTGTGGGGTCCCCTTAGTCTGCCTGTAAATTGGAACATCTGTACCGTGTATAGAATCTGCTGAAGCAAAACTGACATTTAAAAAATAAAAAAATGACATTTAAATTGTCGGCAGTACAAAAATGTAAAAGAAAAAAACGGCGTGGGGCGCCCCCCCCCCCCCCAGAATCCATACCAGACCCTTTTCTCAGCATGCAGCCCGGCAGGTCAGAAAATGAGCGAGTGCCCTCCCTCCTGAACCATACTGGGCCACATGCCCTTAACATGGGGGGTGCTTTGGAGCAGGGGGGACCATGTTGTTGGGGACAAGGGCCTCTTCCTGACATTCCTGGGCTGTGTTTGTCAGATCCCGGCCTCCCTCCATTTGTGGGGTACCCATTCTTCAAAAAAGGGTCAAAAAGAAATAAAAACACACACACACAGTTTTTGACAATTCCTTTATTAAAAATAAAAAAAACAATGTTCCCCAAGGTAGATCCATCTTCAATCATGATGCGGGTGCCACTGCCAGGCCCGAAAAAGGAAAAAAAAGCTCTGTCCGCAACAAAGGCTAACGTCACCAATCGGTGCATGCTGGGTCAGTGACATCACGTGACATCACCAGGTGGCCCTGCCTCTTACCTATTTAAGAGCTGTCTGATGGTGGAGCAGGCAGATGGAGACTTGCTCCTCAGAGAGAGAGTTTCTTTTTTCTTTTTTTCGGGTGGCGGCGGCATCATATTGATAATGGATCTACATGGGGGGACATTGTATTTCATTTTTAATAAAGGAATTGTCAAAAACTGTGTGTGTTATTATTTCTTTTCACTTTTTTGGTGAGTGGGTAGGGGTACTATGTACTCCATATTCATTCATATAGGGGGGACCGGGATCTGATAAGCCCCCTGCCCATAGACCCCCACAACTGCCACCCAGGATTGTAGGGAAGAGACCCTTGTCCCCAAACCAAAGGCACCCCCCATGTTGAGGGTATGTGGCCTGGTATGGTTTAGGAGGGGGCGCTTGCTCATCAAATGGATTTTGGGAGGACCCCATGCCAAAATTAAAAAAAAAGTGGGGTCCCCCCCAAAATCCAAGAAATCTATATCAGACCCTCGTCCAACATGGGGCTACAATCCATAGCAGACCCAAAGGACCTGGTATGGATTGGGGGGACCCCATGATGTTTTTTCACATTGATCTATTTTCAGTAATGTTTTTTTTTCATTCAGCTGTCAACGGGGAAGCCCATTGCTCATCCGCTGTTAAGGATGCAGAGGGCTGCTTCCTGGCCCCACTCCTTAACAACCAGCTATTCACTATGCCCCGATTGCGCAAAACTTTGTTTTGCAGTGCGCAGTGCATTGTGGGGCGCTTGGCGGGCAAACTTTAAGGGTATATTTAGACTTGTCTAAATCTCCCTTGCCTCTGAAGCTCAATCCATATTTATATCAATGTAGGAAGAAAAAGCTGCGCAAAATAATAACAAATAACAATGAAAATAAAAATAAAAAGTGAGTAAATACTCGTGATAAACCAAAAGTGATCTGATTACCATAAAAAACAATGAAGAATAAAAAATATGTAAAAATGAATATGAGCAGTCCTAAGTGAATATAAGTCCAATGAAAATTATCCAGTGATTAACAGTGAAGGTGAATACAAACTCCTTGATACACAGACACCACCCTCTGATGTGATCCACCACCACATAGAATGCACGTTTACCGGAGGGCAAGCTTAAACAAGCCTGTTTAATAAATCGATGTCCGGTCATCAATCCGGTAGCAGCACTCTTCCGCGGTTAAGCCAAAGGCAAGCCAGGATATCTCAGTCCGGTATAAGAGGCAAGCAGCAATCAGAAACCCAGAGAAATGGAGAGAGGGGGGAGGTTGACGTGCTGACGTCATTACGGTGTACCTCGTAGTTGGACGGGTGTCTGCAAGCTGGCCGGCTATTGTCCTATTGATGTTTTTGCCTACTTTTCTGTGTAAGTGCAATTTTTTTTTAATAAACTCTGGGTATACTGATTCACACTATGGTGAGCCTCTCTCCATTTCTCTGGGTTTCTGATTGCTGTTTGCTTCTTATAACCGCCAGACTGAAATATCCTGGCTTGCCTTTGGCTTAACCGTGGAGGGGTTCTGCTACTGAATTGAGGACCGGTCATCAATTTATTATACAGGCTTGTTTAAGCTTGCTCTCTGGTAAGCGTGCATTCTATGTGGTGGTTGATCACATCAGAGGGTGGCATCTGTTTATCAAGGAGTTTTTATTCACCTTCACTGTTAATCACTGGATCATTGTCATTCGACTTATGTTCACTTAGGACTGTTCATATTCATTATTACATATTTTTTATGCTTTATTGTTTTTTATGGTAATCAGATCACTTTTTGTTTATCACAGGTATTTACTCACTTTTAATTTTTATTTTTATTATCATTGTTATTTGTTATTATTTTGCGCAGCTTTTTCTTCCTACATTTACTGTTTTGTGTGTATCTCACAAATTTGAGCTGCAGCTATATATATTTTTCACATTAGTGTTGTATTAGGTGGCGCGGTATTCATTTACCATATTTATATCAAGCTGCAGAAACTACTAATAGGGGGTGAGGAAGTAATGCAATGCCTCACCACCTGTTTTAACCCCATTTTTGGGGACAAACGTGCAACACCTACATGCAGTTGTGATGCATTTGCGGTGCTTCTCCCTTCATGAATGTATAGTATTTGGCAAGCTTGCCGATGGCTACATGTGGGGTCACTTTGCTGAAAGCACAACATGAAGCATCGCAAGTGCATCATGTAAACATCCTCGTCCATAGCCTTTTACAGCTTAAGGGGGGGGGTTGGCAGGTGGCAAAAACAAGGCTCAACCACGCATTTTTGCCATCCCCCAAATTAAAATCTAAACAAAGCCTAATATACATACTCTGAGCACGGGTTAACTTTAAACTGAACATATCCAATTGCCTCTACTTGTTCCATTAAGTAACTTTTTAATGTACAAAGAAATACAAGGAGAAGTGTTAGAAATATACATATGTCAATAACCAATTTACCGAAAAGTCAGACATTAGCCTGAATGGATCTTTAATATACCCAGTGAAGCACTAGAAATAAATTGAAATATAGATGATCATAAAATAACTGTGAAATGCAGCACACACTGTTGGTTGCTAGCCATAACATCTTTACATTTAAATGTCATTTTATGCTACTCTCTGAATGACTGAATCACTCGTTTGCATGTAGAGGTCATTTTTATTGTTCAGTCAATTACACATCACTGACTCAAAATGATTAATTTTATGAAAGACTCTGAAAATGATTCCAGTAAGTATCAGGAACTTTTATAAATCACAGCAAAGTGTGTTGTCAGTATGATGAAGGTACAGTAATGAACTTGCATGCCACCTTTTCTGTTATCCCATTTATGCTTACAGACAATGATGATAATCATAATTATTAGTTGTTTATGGTGGTGTTGTATTTTTAGATCTTTTTCACACTTATCTGCATTAGGTATGCATAGGGTCTAAAAATGTCACAACTACATAAACAACAATTACTACTAATAAGAATTGTTTGCTTGACTCCATTAACCTCTTATTGTGGTGTGTGTATATATGATGCTGATGTGTCAAAAAACATACATAAACTTTTTAATATGCATTACAATGCAACACAGTTGTCTGAACAGCAATCATTAAAGACAATTTGGGTAGTTCAATAAAGCTATAATGACAAATTTCTGGTGGTAGTTTCCTCAGGAACTACCTGCACCTACAGTAATTCAGGCAACTATTTTCACCAGTGTCAGTAACATTACTGACACATGCAGAACATTCATGCTGTATTTTTTCCCACCACTTCAAGAAAACGTACGGGTACGTGGTTACCTTTAAGTGCCGCCAAAGGGCACACACGCGCCGCCAGAGGCACGCCCGCTGCACAGTGGGGGACCCGATGCGCGTGGCTGGCGGTGATCGCGTGCACGAGAGCCAGCATGGGGATTTGTGTGTGTAAACACACAAATCCCTGTTCTGTCAGGGGAGAGGAGACATGTCTTCTCCCCTAGTCAGTCCTATCCCCATACAGTTAGAAGACACTGAGGGAACACACATTTAACACCTTGATCACCCCCTAATGTTAACCCCTTCCCTGCCAGTGACATTTATACAGTAATCAGTGTATATTTATAGAACTGATCGCTATATAAATGTCAATGGTCCCAAAAATCTGTCAAAAGTGTTCGATCTGTCCGCCGTAATGTTGCAGTACTGCTAAGAATCACAGATCACGCCATTACTTGTAAAAATAAAAATAAATAAAAAAATAATAAAAATGCCATAAATCTTTCCCATAGTTTTAGGATGCTATAACTTTTGTGCAAACCAATAAGTATACGCTTATTGCGATTTTTTTTTTACCAAAAATATTTAGAAGAATACATATCGGCCTAAACTGATGAATAATTTTTTTTTTAATTTGGGGATATTTATTATAGCAAAAAGTAAAAAATATTGTTTTTTTTCAAAATTGTTATCTTTTTTTGTTTGTAGCGCAAAAAATAAAAAACGCAGAGGTGATCAAATACCACCAAAAGAAAGCTCTATTTGGGCACAGCGTTGCATGACCATGCAATTGTCAGTTAACCACTTGACTACTGGGCACTTAAACCCCCTTAATAACCAGACCAATTTTCAGCTTTTAGTGCTCTCACAATTTGAATGACAATTACTCAGTCATGCAACACTGTACCCATATGAAATTTTTGTCCTTTTTTTCACACAAATAGAGCTTTCTTTTGGTGGTATTTGATCACCTCTGGGTTTTTTTATTTTTTGTGCTATAAATGAAAAAAGACCGGAAATTTTGTAAAAAAATGCATTTTTCTTCATTTCTATTAAAATTTTTTGCAAATAAGTAATTTTTCTTCATGAATTTGGCCAAAAATGTATACTGCTACATATCTTTGGTAAAAAAATAACCCAAATTAGTGGGTATTATTTAGTCTGTGTGAAAGTTATAGGGTCTACAAGCTATGGTGCCACTCAGTGAAAATGTATCATTTTGATCTAACCTGATGTACTGACAGCCTATCTCATTTCTTGAGACCCTAACAAGCCAGTAAAGTACAAATACCCCCCAAATGACCCCTTTTTGGAAAGTAGACATTCCAAGGTAGTTAGTACAAGGCACATTTAGTTTTTTGAAGTTGTCATTTTTTCCCACAATTCTTTGCAAAATGAAGATTTTTTTTATTTTTATTTTTTTTCACTCCAAATTGTCATTATAACAGGTTATTTCTCTCACGGTTCATTTTTTTCCAGAAGTTTTTGTAAAATGTGAAAAAAATGAAAACGCATTTTTTTTTACACAAAGTTGTCCATTTATAAGATATTTCCAACACATAGCATGTACATAGCAAAAATGACACCCCAAAATGTATTCTGCTACTCCTTCTGAGTATGGCGATACCACATGTGTGAGACTTTTACACAGCCTGGCCACATACAGAGTCCCAACATTGAAGTAGCAACTTCATGCGTTCTAGGAGCATAAATTACACATCTAATCTCTCAACCACCTATTACACTTTTGAAGGCCCTGGAGCACCAGGACAATGGAAACGCCCACAAAGTGACCCCATTTTGGAAAGCAAACACCCCAACGTATAATCTATGAGGCATAATGAGTCTTTGGAACGGTTCATTTTTTTCCAGAAGTTTTTGGAAAATGTGGAAAAAAATGAAAACGCATTTTTTTTTACACAAAGTTGTCCATTTATAAGATATTTCCAACACATATCATGTACATAGCAAAAATGACACCCCAAAATGTATTCTGCTACTCCTTCTGAGTACGGCGATACCACATGTGTGAGACTTTTACACAGCCTGGCCACATACAGAGTCCAAACATTGAAGTAGCAACTTCATGCGTTCTAGGAGCATAAATTACACATCTAATCTCTCAACCACCTATTACACTTTTGAAGGCCCTGGAGCACCAGGACAATGGAAACGCCCACAAAGTGACCCCATTTTGGAAAGCAAACACCCCAACGTATAATCTATGAGGCATAATGAGTCTTTGGAACGGTTCATTTTTTTCCAGAAGTTTTTGGAAAATGTGGAAAAAAATGAAAACGCATTTTTTTTTACACAAAGTTGTCCATTTATAAGATATTTCCAAAACATAGCATGCACATAGCAAAAATGACACCCCAAAATGTATTCTGCTACTCCTTCTGAGTACGGCGATACCACATGTGTGAGACTTTTACACAGCCTGGCCACATACAGAGTCCAAACATTGAAGTAGCAACTTCATGCGTTCTAGGAGCATAAATTACACATCTAATCTCTCAACCACCTATTACACTTTTGAAGGCCCTGGAGCACCAGGACAATGGAAACGCCCACAAAGTGACCCCATTTTGGAAAGCAAACACCCCAACGTATAATCTATGAGGCATAATGAGTCTTTGGAACGGTTCATTTTTTTCCAGAAGTTTTTGGAAAATGTGGAAAAAAATGAAAACGCATTTTTTTTTACACAAAGTTGTCCATTTATAAGATATTTCCAACACATAGCATGTACATAGCAAAAATGACACCCCAAAATGTATTCTGCTACTCCTTCTGAGTATGGCGATACCACATGTGTGAGACTTTTACACAGCCTGGCCACATACAGAGTCCCAACATTGAAGTAGCAACTTCATGCGTTCTAGGAGCATAAATTACACATCTAATCTCTCAACCACCTATTACACTTTTGAAGGCCCTGGAGCACCAGGACAATGGAAACGCCCACAAAGTGACCCCATTTTGGAAAGCAAACACCCCAACGTATAATCTATGAGGCATAATGAGTCTTTGGAACGGTTCATTTTTTTCCAGAAGTTTTTGGAAAATGTGGAAAAAAATGAAAACGCATTTTTTTTTACACAAAGTTGTCCATTTATAAGATATTTCCAACACATAGCATGTACATAGCAAAAATGACACCCCAAAATGTATTCTGCTACTCCTGAGTATGGCGATACCACATGTGTGAGACTTTTACACAGCCTGGCCACATAGAGGCCCAACATCCAAGAAGCACCATCAGGTGTTCTAGGGACATAAATTACACATCCAATTTCCTTACAATCTATCACATTTTTGAAGGCCCTTCATATTTCTAACACATAGCATGAACATACCAAGAATTACACCCTAAAATACATTCTGCTGAGTAAAGGGTAAACAAAAGATTACCTGTGATTTTAGTAGTGCAATTGTCCACAGGAAGAGAGCCCTGATCCAGGCAGCAGGCAGGGACGTGGTCAGCGACAGTGAATGGCGTTGTCCAGGCAGCAGGCAGGAATATTGTCCATAGTCAGTACAGGCAGGGATACTGTCCATATACAGTCCAGGGTCAGTGCAAGTAGAGACGTTGCCAGCAGTGCCAAAATATTGGTCCTGGTAGTAAGCAGGAACACGATCCAAGTAGCAGGCCAGGAAAGAATGGGGACAGGGGTAGAGGCTTCTCCCACCCAAATCTCTTTGAAGCCTCCGAGTCTCCAGACCCTAATCCGGTAATGAGAAAACTAAAAAATCAGTTTTCTTCATCCAGAAAAACATTTCTGGAGCCCCTCACATATGTGAGACCCCTGTGTTCCTACTAGCACAGCAGGGTAAAAGATCAATCCAAGAGGCAGGCAAAAAACGTGGTCAAACAGTCCAGGGTCAGTTCCAGAGCAGGCATAGGTAGGTACAGTATAACGTTGGGCAGAAGCGTGGTCGTATAACAGGCCAGGGTCAGTTCCGGAGAAGGCAGAAGTATGTTTAGCGTTAGGCAGAAGCTTGGTCGTATAACAGGCCAGGGTCGGTTCCGGAGAAGGCAGAGGTATGTACATTTCAGTGCAGTGGCATAAGGGGGGTGGAGGAAAATGACAGGAAATTAGAATTACGTTTACCATACTTCCCTAATAATGTAGAGAAGTATGGTAACGGCGGAAACATCCAACTATACAGAGGCCTGGTTGGGAAGGACAATCGGGACAATAATATGTTGTGTCTCTTCTAATTCCTTGACTGGAGCACACCCGGCATTTCTTTTGACGTCTGCGGCCTGTTTCACGGGGGGGGGGATTTTGTCAGGAAAGTGGCGCTCGTGGAGTCTGCTCACGGAATCAGAGCGAATAGTTTCTGGTGGGCTTTCCGGGTACAAAAGGACAGAAATAACTTCTTCTTGGTAGTGGAGATAGGATACGGGGTTCTCTGTGGTTTTTTGGTAAATAACATAAGTGTTATACATGGCCAAACTGAAAAAATAAATGGACACTTTTTTATACCAGTGGCTGGATTTTCTTGTGGGAAGGTAGGGTTCAATCATCTGATCGTTGAAGTCCACTCCCCCCATAAACAGATTATAATCGTAAATGCAAGCTGGTTTCTGGACTGGGCCGTTTCTTCTTGGGACTTCCACGTAGGTGTCATTATGGATTGTCGTCAGCATGTGGACATTTCGTCTGTCCCTCCACTTGACAGCCAATAACTCCTGGTTCCGCAAAGATGCCGTCTCCCCTCGGCGTAGCCTTTCGTTGACCAGTTTTTGCGGGAAGCCCTTTCTATTGGCTCTTACTGTACCACATGCTGGGGTGTCTCTCCGGTGAAGATTGCGGAAGAGGGGCAAGCTGGTATAAAAATTATCCACATAAGGATGGTATCCCTTTCCAAGCAGTGGATAGACCAGATCCCAGACCACTCTTCCGCTGGCTCCAATGTACTCTGGGCATTCAGGGGGATGAAGTTGGGAGTCCTTCCCTTCGTACACCCGGAAGGCGTAAATGTACCCAGTGGCTCGGTCGCAAAGTTTGTACATTTTTACCCCATACCGGGCCCTTTTGCTGGGGATGAACTGTTTGATGCCGAGCCTGCCGGAGAATTTTACAAGGGACTCATCCACGGAAATATTCTGTTCGGGGGTGTATAACTGGGGAAATTTTTCAGAGAAATAATTTAGGAGTGTCCGAATTTTAAATAGTTTGTCAAAAGCTGGGTCATTTTGGGGAGGGCACTGGGTATTGTCATTATAGTGAAGGAACCGCATGATCATTAGGTATCTGGATCTTGGCATAAGGTTGAGAAGAGTGGCATGTGGTGGATGGGTTTGGTAGACCAATAGGAGTACAATTGGTTTTTTTTTTGTGAGTCCCATAGTAAACGTTAAGCCTAAGAAAATTTTGAATTCCTCTACGGTTAGTTCTCCCCACTCAAAGGGACGGGCATAACTAGAGCCAGGGTTGCTTACTATGTGCTTCTGTGCGTAGAGGTTGCACTGGGCCACAATGGACGATAGTAAGTCTTCAGTGAAAACCAAATGGAAAAAATCAATCATGGCAAAATCATCGGTGTTCACCTGGACACCTGGCTGGGCAGAGAAAGGGGGGATATTTGCTGCTCCGGAATTAGAGGGAAGCCACAGGAGGTTTTGAAGGGCATAGGGAAGGCTGGCATGGCCCCTATCCCTTTGGGGCTGAGATGACACCCTACTGGTGCCTGGCCTTTGTTGTAGTGGCTCTGCTCTCGAGGTGGACGGCACTGCTCTCGAGGTGGACGGCACTGCTCTCGAGGTGGACGGTACTGCTCTCGAGGTGGACGGCCCTGCTCTCGAGGTGGACGGCCCTGCTCTCGAGGTGGACGGCCCTGCGCTGCTGGTAGTAGGCTGCTGCTCCACGCCAGAACGCCTTCTTTTCACGGGCACACATTCCTCTTCAGATTCTGTATCAGAACCGCTGCTTATCACAGGTTCATAGGTCGAATCGGAATCGGAATCAGACTGAGACCCAGAGAGCTCCCCGCTGCTCTCATCGGTCATGCTTAGACGCTGGTAGGCCTCCTCGGTAGTAAAATATTTCTTTGCCATACTGGTGGCTGTTGAGGCTGCACTGCAGAGCACTGTGGTGAAACTGGTGGGCACAGGTGGCACTGGTTGGCACAGGTGGCACTGGTGGGCACAGGCGGCACTGGTGGGTACAGGTGGCACTGGTGGGCACAGGCGGCACTGGTGCTGGTGGGCACAGACGGCACTGATGTGGCACTGCAGTGGCACAGGTGGCACTGATGGGCACAGGTGGCACTGATGGGCACAGGTGGCACTGATGGGCACAGATGGCACTGATGGGAACAGGTGGCAATGGTGTGACACTGGTGTGCACTGTAGTGGTACTGGTGTGGCTCTGGTGGCACTGATTAGCACACAGGCGGCACTGGTGGGCACAAGCGGCACTGGTGGGCACAGGTGGCACTGGTGGGCACAGGCGGCACTGGTGGGCACTGGCGGGCACTGGCAAGGCGCAGATGAGTACTGACGGGCACAGGTGGCACTGACGGACACAGGTGGCACTGATGGGCACAGGTGGCACTGGTGTGGCACTGGTGTGGCACTGGTGTGCACTGTAGTGGCACTGGTGTGGCTCTGGTGGCACTGGTGTGGCACAGAGGTGGCACTGGTGTGGCACAGAGGTGGCACTGGTGGCACAGGTGGTACAGGTGACAGATAGTGACAGATAGTGACAGATGGAACTGTTATGGCACTATTTGGGCACTATTGGGGCACTGCTGGGCACTGCTGAGCACTGCTGGGCACTGCTACAATGTCACAACTCACAGTTAGCACACGATCTGCTCTCCTCTCCTCTCACGCTGCATCGGTGTGAGGAGAGCAGTGAACTTGTCATGACCCTGTTTGAGTTTTTTTGTTTATATTTGTGATCGCTCCGTCATTGGACGGAGCGATCACGTGGTAAAGGGCCGCTGTCACTGGCCCTGTACCGCGATCCGTGTAGTGCCGGGTCCCGTGAACCCGACGAGCATGGATGTTCCCGTGTGCGCGCCCCAGCGGGCGCGCGGGAATGATTCTCCGGGAGGACGTCCCTGGACGCCCTCCCAGAGATAACAAACCGCCCTGTAGCCGTCATTTGGCTATAGGCCGGTTATTAAGTGGTTAAAGTGACGCAGTGCCAAATTGTAAAAAGTGCTCCGATCAGGAAGGGGGTAAAACCTTCCGGGGGCTGAAGTGGTTAAGGCTTCATTCACACCTGAGCATACTGGAATCATGGGCAGAATCACTTGATTCTGCCCATGATTTAAGAATCGCGGCAAAACACAGGATGCATTTGCAATGCCATTATTTGTTAATTATTTGTTTTGCCGCAATTGTTGAGCGGCAAAACCTGCTAAAATTGTGGAAACAATTGCAATGCAAAACACCCCTGGCTCTGTGCCAAAATTTGGTACAAGAGCTTCTTTGGCGCATTTTTAAAATGGAGGGAAGCCCATTCAAATGAATGGTGCCACTCCAAAACTGCACCACAAAAAAGCTAAAAAAAATGCAATGCAGCAGGTGTCGCTGCAGTACGCTTAGGTGTAAATGGACCCTAAAGCGACATGGGGTATAATTTTTGAAGCAAAGCAAACTCAGCACTGTAAGCTAACTATTTTATTTAGTGACAGGGGCTTTGATTGGTGTTCAGAGTGCTTTAAAAAATTGTGTCCAATGCCATGTTTTGAAGCAAGTGTAAACAAGCCCATAGTGCTACACCCCAATGAATATCTAAATGGTGTCTACGACATCCTTTATGAATTTCCCTGATTGTTTTTATGCCCGCAGGTGTGTTTTTGAGGAGTATGACACGAATGTTATATTGCATAGTAATGAATCAGTTTAAAATTTATTAGATTAGGTCTATATTGGCTATTTTTATCAACCCACTTCCTGTGAGCCCTGGTTGCTATGAATACACTCCCTAAAAGCATATCATGCTGGCTGGGGATCATGGTACTCCTAAACAGTGCGGCACCCACACATCATGAATGCCATGCTGAACAGGAAAAAGGACTGGCTATAACCACCACAAGAGAGTAAGGAAAGATCTTTAACATTACCAGGCCAGCCTCAAGATTGGAGAAAAAAGTATAGTACTGTATAAAAAAGTGAGGCGAGTAAAAGATATGTATAAAATAAAAATTTAAAAAAGATACCTTTATGTTCAACTGGTTCTGTTATTAGGTTTTTGTGCTTCTGGTTGGCCCTTTCAGGGGCTATTCACACTTGCAATTAATATACCTTCTCTATGTCTTTCTTAACTGCATTTACGCTGATCTTATGCTATGTTATGCTTTATTCAGACTCCTTATGTAAACTCGAGATGGACCTCTGAGGTCCTTGGTTCCATTTGTTTGGTATGTCTCTTACTCTTTGTACACGTTTTGTAAACTCTAAAAAAAACCTTTGAAAGTAAAAATTTAAAAAAGTGGGGGCAGGGGTGCCTTGAGAGAGATAGGATTGGGGAAAATGAAGGGTATTATTATTAAAAAAGAACTAAACAAGGTGACTGGTGCTTTCACATACTGTTTATCATAATACTTAATGAACATATGTATTTTAAACACAGCTTTATTTATTTTTGTTAAACTTTATTTTTTCAAGCAGTTATAAACTATTGGATTGCATTTTATGTTTATATGCTTCCAACATTGAAATAATTTATGGATATGGAATGATGGAAACGGTATGCTTAAGGAAATGATTGGGTGTCCCTATCCAAAATTTTTAATCCTAAGGCCTCATTCACATGGGAAATGTCAGCTTAGCCACATTACAAACGTATCAGTTCTTATCCGTTGCTTCATCCGTCTTCATCCGTCTTCTGTTCCATTAATCTCCATTAGGGATGAGCTGAACACTCCCTGGTTCGGTTCGTACCAGAACCTGCGAACGGACCGAAAATTTGCACGAACTTTCGAACCCCATTGATGTCTATGGGACTCGAATGTTCAAAATCAAAAGTGCTAATTTTAAAGGCTAATTTGCATGGTATTGTCCTAAAAAGAGTTTGGGGACCCGGGTCCTGCCCCAGGGGACATGTATCAATGCAAAAAAAAGTTTTAAAAATGTCAGTTTTTTCGGGTGCAGTGATTTTAATGATGCTTAGAGTAAAAAAAAAAAAAGTGAAATACTCCCTTAAATATTGTACCTGGGGGGTGTCTATAGTATGCATGTAAAGTGGCATGTGTTTCCCTTGCTTAGAACAGTCCCTGTACAAAATTTAATTTTTAAAGGAAAAAAAGTCATTTAAAACTGCTTGCGGCTTTAATGTAATGTTGGGTCCTGGCAATATGGATGAAAATCAGTGAGACAAACGAAATGGGTACCCCCCAGTCCATTACCAGGCCCTTTGGGTCTTGTATGGAAATTAAGGGGAACCCAGCACCCAAATTAAAAAAGGAAAGGTGTGTGGCCCCCAGGCCCTATATACTCTGAACAGCAGTATACAGGCGGTGCAAACAGGACAGGGACTGTAGGTTTGTTGTTAAGTAGAATCTGTTTGTAATTTTGAACTGGTACATTTTTAACGTGTTTAGCTCCAGCCAAGCTCTGTTTTAAGCTTTTTGGAAAACATAGGGAAGGGTTATCATCTCCTGTGACATTTGTTTTGCTGTCTGTGCTCCTCTTCAGAAGATTTCACCTCAATTTTTGTCCCGATGACAAATGTTTTTTGAAAATTTGTTTTTTTTGTGAAACAAGGATTGGTGATAAAGCATCAGTGGAAAGGAGAAAAGTTTTTCCCATATTAACTCTTACAGGAGATAATTTCCCTACCTAGGGGTAAATTTCATCTTACTTCCTGTTGTCTTTTTCCATTTGCAAGTAGGAGTCATTTGTAAGTTGGATGTTTGAAAGTAGGGGCCTGCCCTATATACTCAGCGGAAATTTGGGCCTTAGGTGTTGTTGTGGCCACAACACTGTAAGCCCTCACAGGGCCCTGCTGTGAAATATTAGATCAAGAATTGTAATTATATGCCCCTGTTGAACAGGGGCAGAAAAATTGGGCCTTTGGTGGTGGTGGTGGTGCTGGTGCCACAACACTGTAAGTACTCACAGATACTCTTGGAGGGCGCAGAAACGGGCCCTGCTGTGAAATATTAGATCAAGAATTGTAATTATATGCCCCTGTTGAACAGGGGCAGAAAAATTGGGCCTTTGGTGGTGGTGGTGCTGGTGCCACAACACTGTAAGTCCTCACAGATACTCTTGGTGGGCACTGAAAAATTGGGCCTTAGGCACTGGTGCCACAACACTGGAACCCCTCACAGATGCTCTAGTTGGAGCGCAGGAACTAGCCCTGCTGCAAAGAATTGCATCAAAAATTGTATTTACACGCCCCTGTTAAACAGGGGCTGAAAAATTGGGCCTTAGACACTGGTGCTGGTGCCACAACACTGCAACCCCTCACAGATACTCTAGTTGGAGCGCAGGAGCTAGCCCTGCTGCAAAGAATTGCATGAAAAATTGTAATTACACGCCCCTGTTAAACAGGGGCTGAAAAATTGGGCCTTAGGCACTGGTGCTGGTGCCACAACACTGCAACCCCTCACAGATACTCTAGTTGGAGCGCAGTAACTAGCCCTGCTGCAAAGAATTGCATGAAAAATCGTAATTACATGCCCCTGTTAAACAGGGGCTGAAAAATTGGGCCTTAGGCACTGGTGGCGGGACTGGCGGCGCCCAGAACCAAAAATGTTCTTACAAGCTATAATCATGATCATTGAGGAGGAAGAGGATAATTACTCAGTATAACAGGATAATCACTCAGCATCAGCATAGGCAGTCTTTGAAGGGATCTGACATTTCAAAAAAATGTATTCGGTTACATCAGCATCAGCTGCTTGGTAGCTGGTGGTGATCCAAGACTGATTCATTTTTATGAAGGTCAGTCAATCGACTGAGTCGGTGGACAGACGCACCTTGTGATCGGTTACAAAGCCTCCAGCAGCACTGAATGTGCATTCCGAAAAAACGCTGGATGCAGGACAGGCCAGTAGCTCAATTGCATAATGTGCAAGCTCTGTCCATTATTCCACGCAACATGTGCTCCAACAGGTGGACAAGGGGGACAGTGTCACTGATGCATGCACTGTCACTGCTCACCATCCTCGTGGCCTCCTCAAATGGTGACAGGACAGTGCATGCATCCCTGATCATGGCCCACTGGCGTGGGGAAAAAAAACAAGCTCCCCTGACCCTGTCCTGGTGCCATAGTCACACAGGTACTCATTGATGGCCCTCTGCTGTGTGTGCAGCCGCTGCAGCATGGCCAACGTTGAGTTCCACCTGGTGGGCATGTCACAGAATAGGCGGTTCTTGGGAAGGTTAAATTCCTTTTGGAGGTGTGCCAGCCGAACACTGACATTATATGACCGGCGGAAATGCACACAGACTTTCCTGGCCTGCCTCAGGACATCCTGTAAGCCCGGGTACCTGACCAAGTTAAGGACGTGAGCCAAACAGGGCACATGGGTCATTTGTCCCTGTCGGAGGGTGGAGAGGAGGTTGGTGCCATTGTCGCAAACCACCATTCCTGCCTTAAGTTGGCATGGCATCAACCACCTCTGTACCTGCCCATGCAGAGCTGACACGACCTCTGCCCCAGTGTTGCTCCTGTCCCCCAAGCACACCAGCTCAAGCACTGCATGGCATCTTTTGGCCTGCATACTTGCGTAGCCCCTTGAATGCCTATGGAGCACAGCTGGTTCCGAGGAGAAAGCACAGGAAGAGGACATGGAGGAAGAAGAGGAGGAGGGGGTGGAGGTGAGAGGTGTGTCAGAATCATTAGTAGTGGCATTTTGGAGGCGTGGTGGTGGAACAACCTCCAACACTACTGCACCTTGTCCTGCATCCTTCCCAGCTGCCAGCAGAGTCACCCAATGCACCGTGAAACTTAGGTAATGTCCCTGTCCATGCCTGCTGGACCATGAGTCAGTGGTAATATGCACCTTACCGCTGACCGCCCTGTCCAGTGAGGCATGGAAATTGCCTTCCACATGCCGGTAGAGAGCCAGAATGGCTTTCCGTGAGAAAAAGTGGCATTTGGGTACATGCCACTGAGGAACGGCACATTCCACAAACTCACGGAAGGGGCAGAGTCTACCAACTGAAAAGGTAGCAGTTGAAGTGCTAGCAATTTTGCCGAGCTAGCATTCAACCACTGGGCATGTGGATGGCTGGGAGCGAACTTCTTTCGGCGGTGCAGCAGCTGGGGCAGGGAAATTTGCCTGGTACAATCTGACGTCGGTGTACTGAAAGCAGATTGCCCACAAGTACTTGGCTGTGACACACCTTATTCTACACCTTCATTCCTCTCAGTGCAGGTCTCAGAGAGGACTGAAGGTATAGTGGGGTTGGAGATCTCAGCTGATGAGGAGCAAGGAGAGGTCCTTTTTGTTCTTTGGTGTGGGTCTTTTAGATACGCTTGCCAACGAACTGCATGGCAGGTCAACATATGTCTGGTCAAGCATGTGGTGCCAAAGCGGGAGATGTTTTGGCCACGCGAGATATGCTTGTGACATATGTTGTAAATAGCAGCGGTGTGATCTGATGCACTCATCTCAAAAAAGGCCAACACCAAAGAACTTTTGGAATAACGTGCAGAGATAGCAGCTCCCTGCACATGCGGAGCTTTGCGGTGTGATGCAGTCAGTGTGCTGCCCATAGGCTGGCCCCTGGAGGGCATCCTGCCTCATTGGTGATGTGCCTCCTCCGCCTCTCTCCTATCAGGCACCCACGTGGAGTCAGTGACCTCATCATCCCCTCCCTCCTCATCACTGGAGCAAACCTGGCAGTATGCTGCAGCAGGGGGAGCATGACTGCCAGATTGCTGTCCTTCTTGGGCACCCCCTCTGTCCGTGCTCACGTTACTATCTTCATCTAGCTCAGTATCATCATCAGAGCCTTCTTAACGCTGGGCATCTTCCTGGAGCATGTACCCAACACTGTGGTCAAACAGTTTGAGGGACTCCTCAGGAGGACATTGGGTGGCTAGGGAAGGAGTCACTGATGCCATTGAGCCGAGGGCAGAGGCCACGTTGGCAGCTGCTTTGCCAGACAAAGTACCCTGAGCATGGGTGAGAGAGGATGAGGAGGATGAGGACCGCTTGGTCATCCACTCAACCAAGTCTTACACATGTTGCGGCTGAACAAGGCCAGCTGCCGAAAAAAAAGCCAAGCGTGTCCCACGGCCACATGCTGATGAGGATGCACCGTCTCCACGACCAGCACTGTTACCTCTAGACACAGAGCCTGCTTGCCCTCTTTTATTAGCTTGTGACTGTCTGCCTCTCCTTGTTGGCCTTCCAGACATACTAATGGCCTGCAGTGAGATGTAGCTGCACTAAGCTGGGATATATATAAATATATATATATATATATATATATATATATATATATATATATATATATATACACACCGTATTTATCGGCGTATAACACGCACCCCAAGTTTAGGAGGGAAGTTGAAGGGAAAAAAACTTACATTTAAATGCCCATCATTGCAGACTTCTCAGTGCAGCCTTCTCAGTGCAGCCTTGCCCCAGTGCAGCCATGTCAGTGCAGCCTTGTCAGTGCAGCCTTGTCAGTGCAGCCTTCCCCAGTTCAGCCTTGCCCCAGTGCAGCCTTGTTAGTGCAGCCTTGTCAGTGCAGCCTTCCCCAGTGCAGCCTTGTCAGTGCAGCCTTCCCCAGTGCAGCATTGTCAGTGCAGCCTTCCCCAGTGCAGCCTTCCTCAGTGCAGCCTTGTCAGTGCAGCCTTCCCCAGTGCAGCATTGTCAGTGCAGCCTTACCCAGTGCAGCCTTGCCCCAGTGCAGCCTTGTTAGTGCAGCCTTGTCAGTGTAGCCTTCCCCAGTGCAGCCTTCCCCAGTGCAGCCTTCGATCCTGTGATCCCCTGCCATCCTGGGCTTCAAAATCGCCAATTTGAAAATGGCGCCGCCGGCGCCGAAATACACAGAACCGGTCCTCGGCTCTTCTCGGCGGCTCTCATTTACTTTCGGCTCCACTGGTAGTCCCGCCCGGGATGGGCGTGACTGTGGGCGGAGCTATCCGAACCTAGCCGAGTACACTCGGCTAGGTTCGGGCGGCGTCGAGTGAAGCCGAAAGTGGCTGAGAAGAGCCGAGGACCGGCTCTGTGTATTTCGGCGCCGGCGGCGCCATTTTCAAATCGCGGTCAGCGATTTTTTAGATCTGTCAGCTCAGGATCGCAGGGGATCGGCGTATAACACGCACCCGCGATTTTCCCCTGATTGGTGTGTTATACGCCAATAAATACGGTATATATACTGATACTGCAGCTAGCAAAATCAACTGCCTGCCTGTAGTATGAGAACACCACCAATCTTCTACAGGTAGCTTTAGATGAACACTGTGCAGAGGTCGCATTACACTAACTTGTAGCTTTAGCTGAACACTGTGCAGAGGACGCACTACATCAGCGTTAAAATATTGTAGCTGCCTGCGGTAGTGATAGGCTCAGGAAAACACCACCAACCTTCTACAGGTAGCTTTAGCTGAACACTGTGCAGAGGTCGCACTAGACTAAAGTATAAATAATGTAGCTGCCTGCGGTAGTGATAGGATCAGGAAAACACCACCAACCTTCTACAGGTAGCTTTAGCTGAACACTGTGCAGAGGTCGCACTAGAATAACGTGTAAATAATGTAGCTGCCTGGGGTAGTGATAGGATCAGGAAAACACCACCAACCTTCTACAGGTAGCTTTAGCTGAACACTGTGCAGAGGTCGCACTAGACTAACGTGTAAATAATGTAGCTGCCTGCGGTAGTGATAGGATCAGGAAAACACCACCAACCTTCTACAGGTAGCTTTAGCTGAACACTGTGCAGAGGTCGCACGAAACTAACGTGTAAATAATGTTGCTGCCTGCGGTAGTGATAGGATCAGGAAAACTTTACCAACCTTCTACAGGTAGATTTAGCTGAACACTGCAGAGGTTGCACTAGACTAACATGTAAATAATGTAGCTGCCTGCAGTAGTGATAGAATCAGGAAAACACCACCAACCTTCTACAGATAGCTTTAGCTGAACACTGTGAAGAGGACGAACTACACTAACGTTAAAAAAATGTAGCTGCCTGCGGTAGTGATAGGATCAGGAAAACACCACCAGCCTTCTACAGGTAGCTTTAGCTGAACACTGTGCAGAGGTCACACTAGACTAATGTGTAAATAATGTAGCTGCCTGCGGTAGTGATAGGATCAGGAAAACACCACCAACCTTCTACAGGTAGCTTTAGCTGAACACTTTGCAGAGGTCGTACTAGACTAACGTGTAAATAATGTAGCTGCCTGCGGTAGTGATAGGATCAGGAAAACACCACCAACCTTCTACAGGTAGCTTTAGCTGAACATTGTGCAGAGATCGCACTACACTAACGTGTAAATAATGTAGCTGCCTGCGGTAGTGATAGGATCAGGAAAACATCACAAACCTTCTACAGGTAGCTGTAGCTGAACACTGTGCAGAGGTCGCACTACACTAACTTGTAGCTTAAGCTGAACACTGTTCAGAGGACACAATACACTAACTTGTAGCTTTAGCTGAACACTGTGAGGAGGATGCACTACACTAACTTGTAGCTTTAGCTGAATATTGTGCACTACACTAACTTGTAGCTTTAGCTGAACACTGTTCAGAGGACGCACTACACTAACTTGTAGCTTTATCTGAACACTGTGCAGAGGTCGCACTACACTAACGTGTAAATAATGTAGCTGCCTGTGGTAGTGATAGGATCAGGAAAATACCACCAACCTTCTACAGGTAGCTTTATCTGAACACTGCAGAGGTTGCACTAGACTAACGTGTAAATAATGTAGCTGCCTGCAGTAGTGATAGGATCAGGAAAACACCACCAACCTTCTACAGGTAGTTTTAGCTGAACACTGTGCAGAGGTCACACTAGACTAACGTGTAAATAATGTAGCTGCCTGCGGTAGTGATAGGATCAGGAAAACACCACCAACCTTCTACAGGTAGCTTTAGCTGAACATTGTGCAGAGGTCGCACTACACTAACGTGTGTAAATAACTTGTAGCTTTAGCTAAATACTGTGCACTACACTAACTTGTAGCTTTACCTGAACACTGTGCAGAGGTCGCACTACACTAACTTGTAGCTTTAGCTGAACACTGTTCAGAGGACGCACTACACTAACTTGTAGCTTTAGCTGAACACTGTTCAGAGGATGCACTACACTAACTTGTAGCTTTAGCTGAACACTGTGCAGAGGTCGCAGTACACTAACTTGTAGCTTTAGCTGAACACTGTTCAGAGGATGCACTACACTAACTTGTAGCTTTAGCTGAACACTGTTCAGAGGATGCACTACACTAACTTGTAGCTTTAGCTGAACACTGTGCAGAGCTCGCACTACACTAACTTGTAGCTTTAGCTGAACACTGTGCACTACACTAACTTGTAACTTTAGCTGAACACTGTTCAGAGGACGCACTACACTAACTTGTAGCTTTAGCTGAACACTGTGCAGAGGTCACACTACACTAACTTGTAGCTTTAGCTGAACACTGTGAGGAGGACACACTACACTAACTTGTAGCTTTAGCTGAACACTGTGAGGAGGACACACTACACTAACTTGTAGCTTTAGCTGAACACTGTTCAGAGGTCGCACCACACTAACTTGTAGCTTTAGCTGAACACTGTGAGGAGGACACACTACACTAACTTATAGCTTTAGCTGAACACTGTGCAGAGGTCGCACTACACTAACTTTTAGCTTTAGCTGAACACTGTGCAGAGGTCGCACTACACTAACTTGTAGCTTTAGCTGAACACTGTGAGGAGGACGCACTACACTAACTTGTAGCTTTAGCTGAATATTGTGCACTACACTAACTTGTAGCTTTAGCTGAACACTGTTCAGAGGACGCACTACACTAACTTGTAGCTTTATCTGAACACTGTGCAGAGGTCGCACTACACTAACGTGTAAATAATGTAGCTGCCTGTGGTAGTGATAGGATCAGGAAAATACCACCAACCTTCTACAGGTAGCTTTATCTGAACACTGCAGAGGTTGCACTAGACTAACGTGTAAATAATGTAGCTGCCTGCAGTAGTGATAGGATCAGGAAAACACCACCAACCTTCTACAGGTAGTTTTAGCTGAACACTGTGCAGAGGTCACACTAGACTAACGTGTAAATAATGTAGCTGCCTGCGGTAGTGATAGGATCAGGAAAACACCACCAACCTTCTACAGGTAGCTTTAGCTGAACACTGTGCAGAGGTCGCACTACACTAAGTTGTAGCTTTAGCTGAACACTGTTCAGAGGACGCACTACACTAACTTGTAGCTTTAGATGAATATTGTGCACTACACTAACTTGTAGCTTTAGCTGAACACTGTTCAGAGGACGCACTACACTAACTTGTAGCTTTATCTGAACACTGTGCAGAGGTCGCACTACACTAACGTGTAAAAAATGTAGCTGCCTGCGGTAGTGATAGGATCAGGAAAATACCACCAACCTTCTACAGGTAGCTTTAGCTGAACACTGTACAGAGGTCGCACTACACTAACTTGTAGCTTTAGCTGAACACTGTTCAGAGGACGCACTACACTAACTTGTAGCTTTAGCTGAACACTGTGCAGAGGTTACACTACACTAACTTGTAGCTTTAGCTGAACACTGTTCAGAGGACGCACTACACTAACTTGTAGCTTTAGCTGAACACTGTTCAGAGGACGCACTACACTAACTTGTAGCTTTAGCTGAACACTGTGAGGAGGACGCACTAAACTAACTTGTAGCTTTAGCTAAATACTGTGCACTACACTAACTTGTAGCTTTACCTGAACACTGTTCAGAGGACGCACTACACTAACTTGTAGCTTTAGCTGAACACTGTGCAGAGGTCGCACTACACTAACTTGTAGCTTTAGCTGAACACTGTTCAGAGGACGCACTACACTAACTTGTAGCTTTAGCTGAACACTGTTCAGAGGATGCACTACACTAACTTGTAGCTTTAGCTGAACACTGTGCAGAGGTCGCAGTACACTAACTTGTAGCTTTAGCTGAACACTGTTCAGAGGATGCACTACACTAACTTGTAGCTTTAGCTGAACACTGTTCAGAGGATGCACTACACTAACTTGTAGCTTTAGCTGAACACTGTGCAGAGCTCGCACTACACTAACTTGTAGCTTTAGCTGAACACTGTGCACTACACTAACTTGTAACTTTAGCTGAACACTGTTCAGAGGACGCACTACACTAACTTGTAGCTTTAGCTGAACACTGTGCAGAGGTCACACTACACTAACTTGTAGCTTTAGCTGAACACTGTGAGGAGGACACACTACACTAACTTGTAGCTTTAGCTGAACACTGTGAGGAGGACACACTACACTAACTTGTAGCTTTAGCTGAACACTGTGCAGAGGTCGCACCACACTAACTTGTAGCTTTAGCTGAACACTGTGAGGAGGACACACTACACTAACTTATAGCTTTAGCTGAACACTGTGCAGAGGTCGCACTACACTAACTTTTAGCTTTAGCTGAACACTGTGCAGAGGTCGCACTACACTAACTTGTAGCTTTAGCTGAACACTGGGAGGAGGACGCGCTACACTAACTTGTAGCTTTAGCTGAACACTGTAAGGAGGACGCACTACAGTAACTTGTAGCTTTAACTGAACACTGTGCAGAGGGCGCAGTATACTAACTTGTAGCTTTAGCTGAACACTGTGCAGAGGTCACACTAAACTAACTTGTAGCTTTAGCTGAACACTGTGAGGAGGACGCACTACACTAACTTTAAATAGTCTAGCTGCCTGACTGTGGTACTAATAGAATCAGAAGAACACCAGCAATTTTCTTCAGATAGCTGTAAATATTGTAACAACACAAGCCTGCCTGCCAGTAGGAAGATAATAACAGGAACGGATCTAGCTAAACTGAATACAGTGTATATATATATATATATATATACAACACCTGGGATGCATATATATACACAATACACTGTAAGTGCAGCTAACTGACTGACTGTCCTGCTTAATCTATCTAACTTAAATCAAATGATACTGTCTCTCTGTCTCTTAACGCCGGAACACACTACACAGGGCCGCCGTGCAGGCGGCCTTATATAGTGTGGGGCGTGTACTAAACGCCCTGAGCCATAATTGGCCAAAGCCTCCCTGGCTTTGGCCAATTACAGCTCTCTCTACAGACGGCGCTGTGATTGGCCAAGCATGCAGGTCATAGTGCATGCTTGGCCAATCATCAGCCAGAAATGCACTGCGATGCTGCAGTGAATTATGGGCCGTGACGCGCCACACGAATTTGGCGCGAACGGCCCATATCGTTCGCAATTCGGCGAACGACCAAACACACGATGCTCATCCCTAATCTCCATTTTCATCTGTCTTCCGTTCCTTTAATATCCGTTTTCATCCATCAATGTACACATTTACATCCGTTTTTTCATCCGTTTTTGTATCCGTTTTAATCCGTTTACAGCAGTTTCTGTGCCTTTAAGGAAATTACCCAGAAAACATTGCTCCTCCAATGCTGCATTGCAATTTTCAGTGAGTGACTTGTCCTTGTCCTTGTGTGTGCTATCTGCATTGTGCAATGGATTCCAACAAGTCCCACAAGCCTGGCTTTTCGTGCACCAGGTTTATAAGCTCCTCATGGGAGACAGACATCTCTTGCCATGTTTCTCCTTGGGCATGTACTGGGGATGTACTGGGGATGTACTTCCTATGTCCAACTACTGCCTGGGTCATAGGTTAAGTTCACAGATAAAACAAGAAAAACATTTCTTCAAAACGGATCTTAACTGATCAGACGTTGACGGACATTGTCCGTTAACATCAGTTAATATCCATTTTCACAGATCTGGACGTAGCCTTGTATGTTAAAAAAAACTGATAAAATCGGAAGCGAAGGTTAACGGACAGTAATGGACGGTCATCTGTCATGGAAGAAAAACGGATAGACGGTCCGTCCGTGTGAAATGGGCCTAATGCCGCGTACACGCGGTCGGACTTTTTGGCTACAAAAGTCCGACAGCCCGTCCGACAGACTTTCAACAGACTTTTGGCGAACTTTTGGCGGACTTGCGGCTGACTTTCTAACGAACGGACTTGCCTACATACGATCACACAAAAGTCTGACGGATTTGTGCATGATGACGTACACCGGACTAAAATAAGGAAGTTGATAGCCAGTAGCCAATAGCTGCCCTAGCGTGAGTTTTTGTCCATCGGACTAGCATACAGACGAGCGGATTTCTGGGTCTGGCGTAGTTACGACGTAAAGATTTGAAGCATGTTTCAAATCTAAAGTCCGTCAGATTTGTGGCTGGAAAAGTCCGCTAAAAGTCCGGGGAAGCCCACACACGATCTGATTGTCAGCCGGCTTTGGTCCGTCGGCGTCCGTCAGACTTTTGTAGAGGAAAAGTCCGACCGTGTGTACGCGGCATAAGAGAGATATGGAGATAATAGAAAACATGCACATCTGACCCTTATTATATGAGGTCTATCCCATCCAGTAAGTGAGCCTTTCTGAAGGTAACAGTGAATAAAATAGTTGGTGCACACTTGATATGGTGTTCAGAGCATATTCTTTGGTGTAGCTATGGTAATTTACATGGTTAAAGGTAATGGATACATTTTCAAGGACATTCTTTGCATGGTGAAACACAGTTACACTGAAATATTTAACATTTTATTTATTATTTGTAGCACATATTTGATTTTTAGAGCTGGTCATGCAGATATAATATAATAATACAATTTGTTTGATCACAGCTGCTTTTCACATTTTTTAAGGGCTAAAAATTGTTGATTTGTTGGATAGTGCAGTTGTAGTGAATATATTTATTGACATAAGCACTTTACAGCAGCAAAAATGCCTTAAAGTCTAAAAGCATTTTTCTCTGATGTAAGGTACTTAGAATCATTTGGACCTAGTTCAAGGGAGGGAATGCTGTCCTGAGCATGCACATCATTGGAAAGAGTGCACACTGTGCATGTTCAGCCCAAATTAAAACGGAACTTTAGTCATTTTTTCATCTTTCCATCTATTAAATTTTCTACCCCTGTTGTTTTAACTTTGGATAGTAAAACATTTTTTTTTCTGCCAGTAAATACCTTATACAGCCCACTCCCTCTTTCTTGTCTGGCAAAAAGCCTAGGCTTATGACATCATGCACAGCTCTCTCTCTCTCCCTCTTGTAAGAGTTTGCCAGTAAGGGGGTGAGCCATAAGAGGGCCAATGAGAGCTGAAGAGCTGGAGGTGTGCCTCTGTGTGTCTGTGTAAATCCAGAAAGTGAACAGGCAGCAGCTTCAGCTGCCCACAGTTAAAATGGATGCAGTCAGACTTATTGAAGGTAGATTTCTGCAGCATATTTTGCAAGTACAGAATCACAGCATATATAAAATAATATGCAAAGTGGTTGGAGGGAAGCTTAAGAATGGCAAAGATGGTTTTTATTACAAATTATGTGAGCAGACTGCAGTTCCTCTTTAACAGGATGTTGCTTCTTTCTTTGGCACTAGGGGGCACTGATCTCAACTACTGCTCTGTCTCAGCTCTGTGCAATAACTTAGGATGGAGCCATTGCTGGCTTCAGAGGTTTTTAAAATAACTTTCTTTAAAATGAGTTTGTTGACTTTATTGTTTAAACGAAAGGGAGCCCTTCCTGATAGGTAAGTTTAGCGCAATATGCTGCTATACCCTTATGGGACAGCATAGTGTCTTTTTTTGTAAAGCCTCCCAGTGCTCTACTGCATTTGTGGACTTTATCTACGTACATGTATCAGACTTATGCTGCGTACATACGGTCTGACTTTTCAGCTAAGAAAGTCCGACAGCCCGTCCGACAGACTTTCAACGGACTTTTGGTGGACTTTCAACAGACTTTCTAACGACCGTACTTGCCTACACACAATCACACCAAAGTCCGACGGATTTGTACGTGATGACGTACACCGGACTAAAATAAGAAAGTTGATAGCCAGTAGCCAATAGCTGCCCTAGCGTGGGTTTTTGTCCGTCGGACTAGCATACAGACGAGCGGATTTCTGGGTCCAGCGGAGTTACGACGTAAAGATTTGAAGCATGTTCCAAATCTAAAGTCCGTCAGATTTGCAACTGGAAAAGTCAGCTGAAGGTCCGGTGAAGCCCACACACGATCGAATTGCCCGCCGGATTTGGTCCGTCGGCGTCCGTCGGACAAGTTCGGTCGAAAAGTCCGACCGTATGTATGCGGCATAACAGCTATGCAAAGCTGCAGAGTCAGGACAAGGAGAGAGTGTGGTTGCATGCTAATCCCCTAGAGGCAGTTCAAAATGCCATACTAAGGCCCCATACACACTATTAGATTTTCTGCAGATTTACCAAGACCATATAGTGCAAGGGCCTGCCTGATTGCATACAAATTGAAACACTTAAAGTTTGATCTTAGTTTAATTATATGGTATTGGTAAATCTGAAGACAAAAAAACTGCAGAGAATCTAATAGTGTGTATGGAGTTTAAGAGGAAGCTAGGGAATGGTCCTGTAATAAGATGTAACTGACCTATTGGGATCTCCAAAGGGGGAGGGATGATGCCCAATTTACATTTAACTTCAACAGCCTATATCTCTGGACTGCTTATCATTCTGAAACACATTTTTCTTTAATGTTTTTTTTTTCCTACTGGGGATGCTTGAATGCATGGTAACCTTTTTTGGAAATAAATGTTATATGTTATATGTAATATTTTTTCATATATAGTTTGAATTTTCCAGGTTTGCTGCTTTTCTTCTCAGGCAGCATCAATAATAAACAGCAGTAAATAGCATAGCTATGTACGAAATAGTAGTGACGAGAAATCGCTGGTGGAATGGGCAATGACATTTAACTCACCAAGCAGAAATTCAAAATATATCCAGCATTTAGTGGGCTTGTAATGTAAACTGGTGAGATTTACTTTAAAGCCAATCCCTGTAGAAGCTTAAAGTAGCATTGAACTAGGGATCGACCAATATCGTTCTTCGGTCCCGATGTAATACCAATATTTCGGCCACCTCTCCTACCGATAACCGATATTATTTGCCAATATTTTGTACATTTAAACTTTTCAAAAATAATACCAATTACATGCACAAATCTGGTATAAACTGAACATGTTTATTAAAATTAAACAATAAGGGCTTGTTCTTCACATGAAAACTGATGGGAGAAAAACACACACAGATTTCAAAACTGATATCTCTTTCTGCAGTGCACCATGGTGTGATGAATGAGGTCTAAAAGTAAACAACTGGGAAAAATAAAGTGCTTGAAAAACAATAACTTCTTAAATGGCTTCCCAAAAAATAGAAAAAGTATAATTGTTATTAGTGTATTGCACTGCACTAATTAAATTTAAATCACTACTGCAGTGCAAAAAGCTACACAGTGGACAGGACACACTGACACTACACTTTCTTCAATACTCCCAGTTAAGTAGAACAATATTATAGTGCAAGAAGCATAACATTTCAGCATGTTCACCTGTTAAATGGGTTCTGTTTTTTTCATAAATTGCTGCCACTTCACTGAAAACCTTTGTATTCAACACCTATTGCCTTTTTGTGAATCCGCCGTCAATGAAGTGGCATGTAATGCCGCGTACACACGGTCGGACTTTGCAGCTACAAAAGTCGGACAGTCTGTCCGACATACTTCCGGCGTACCTTCGGCGGACTTGGGGCAGACTTTCTTACGAACGGACTTGCACACACACGACCACACAAAAGTACGCCAGTTTAGTACGCTGTGACGTACACCAAGTCCGACGAGACTATAAAACGGAAGTTCAATAGCCCGTACGACACCCTTTGGGCTCCTTCTGCTAATCTCGTGTTTATCTCGTGTTAGTAGAAGTTTGGTGAGAGACGATTCGCGCTTGTGAGACTCGTATTTTTCAGTTCGTTTTAACTGTTGTTCAGTCTGTGCTTGTGAGGTTTGTATCTGCTTTTCAGTGCGTTTGGTCAGTTGGCATTGAGAAATCTTTGTTTTATTGGCCGCTCGTTCCTGATTTTCAGGTCGTTCTTCACAGGCCTTGCTGTTCTTCAGTGCGTTCTGTTTAGTGCGTTCTGACCAGCCGACCGTTTTGAAGCCATGTTACCTGTACGTACTCGTCGTAGAGCTCGTGCATTGTATGTGCTTGGTGCTGTAGTTTATTCTTCAGCCCAAGACCAGTCCATGAACAGGGCGAGGAGGAGTTCATGGACCAAGAATTGGTTGCTTCAGCGTGACCAGTTCTGTCACATGCCTTTGCTCCGTGAGATCCGTGAGAATAATCCTGAGGATTTCAGGAACTTTCTCCGGATGACGGACCCCGTTTTTGATCGTTTGGTGGCTTTGCTGACCCCCTATATCAGCAGGCAGGATACCTGCATGAGGCAAGCCATCACTCCGGAGCAGAGGCTGGTCGCTACCTTGCGGTATTTGGCCACAGGGAGAAGCCTGCAGGACCTTAAGTTCTCGACAGGCATCTCCCCCCAGGCTCTGGGGATCATTATCCCAGAGACCTGTTCTGCCATCATACAGGTCCTGCAGAAGGACTATATTAAGGTAAGCTATTTTTATTTTATTAGCATCACATGTTCTTTTATGTAATCTTTGATAATGTAATGTATTTCTTGCTTCAAACACTACTTCCCATCATTGCAATATAGTGTGAATGTCCCCTTTTTATCCTCACACATGCTGGGATTTTTTCCTGCTATTTTTTGTCATGCATGTATAGTTTCCTTCAATAACCTTCCCAGCATGAAGTGATGGGAACATATCCACCTAGTCTACTCATTTTGAATGTATTTTGTTGGAGTGTATTTAGTGTGCTTATAATTAGCAATTAGCTAGATTTCACAACCCCCCCCCCCCACCTGAACTCACTCCAAATAGTGTGCTGCTAATTAGCAATTAGCTAGATTTCACAACCCCCCCCCCCCACCTGAACTCACTCCAAATAGTGTGCTGCTAATTAGCAATTAGCTAGATTTCACAACCCCCCCACCCCCACCCTCGTTAAAATTTGCTTGAATGTTCTGTGGTGTTGATTTGTCTAAAGCAAATCTATGTTGCACTTTGCAAAATGCATGTGCACTCTACAAGTGCATTTGTTCCAGTGCTTTAGTAAATGAGCAGAAGCTCTGCTGATTTCCATCATCAAATCATATGCAAGCCTCAAAGTGTTTTCATTAATTGCCCTTGCATGTGATTGTGTACTGTTTGCAACATGAATGCCTTTTGACATTACCTCATTTACTGTAAGCTGGTTTGCAACTGCACCTGCAGAGTGCGACAACTGCAGTCTTGTAGCCTTTGTTATCCCTAAATTCCTGCGTGTTGTTAAAGTAATTTTTTTTGGGGATTTCACAACCCCCTAAAATGTAATCAATGTTCTATCAGAGGGGGTGAGCAATCTGATAAGTGTGCCTTTTTCCATATTAGTTATTCCAGAAGAATTAAATTATTGAATGTTATACTGATGCTGGGGAATAATGTTTTTAATTGTCTAATTTTCTTGCAATGTTAGCTTCCAAATTAATTGATTTTGGTTTTCTTGTTTGATTCCCCAGTTTCCTTCAACGCCACAGGAATGGCAGACTGTGGCATCCCATTTTGCCAGCCGTTGGGACTTTCCCAATTGTGGAGGGGCTATAGATGGGAAACATGTCCACATTGTGCCACCACCCCATTCGGGGTCATATTATTTTAATTATAAGGGGTTCCACAGTATTGTTTTAATGGCGGTGGTGTCGGCACACTATGATTTTTTATATGTGGACGTGGGGAAGAATGGCCGGATGTCGGATGGAGGAGTATTTGCCCAGACGGAGTTCTGCCAGCGTCTCCAGAGTGGTGGCCTGGGATTGCCACCTGATGAGGATAACGTGGAAGGACTCCCCTTTGTCTTCATTGCCGATGAAGCCTTCGCTCTGAGCAAGCACCTCATGAGGCCATTCCCCCAAAGAACCCTCACCCCGGAGAGGAGGGTTTTTAATTACCGGCTGGCCAGAGCTAGAAGAGTGGTTGAGAATGCGTTTGGAATTCTGGCCAGCCGGTTCCGCCTGTTTCAAACAGCCATTAATTTGGCGGAATACAAACTTAATTTTATAATTTTATCATGCTGCATTCTGCACAACTTTTTAAATAAGCATTCTGCCAATTATATAGGCACAGTTGGGCCTGAGGCCGGACAAATAGAAGCCAACCTTACAGGCCTGGATACTGTCCGTACTGGCTTGGCCCCCCAAAGTTCCCGTCAGGTTAGACAGCAATATGTTGATTATTTTATGGGTAGGGGGGCCATTGCAATGGGCCAGGATATATAATTTTTTGACAATAAAAAAAATATTGCTGAAATCTGGCATTATATTTATTGCTTGCCTTTCTTTTGGGCTGTCTCCTAGGTTATGGTCGAGCAGTTGTAGTGCCAACTGTATTAGAATTTTAAAAATGTCTAAATAAGCTCCATTGCCACTGTAAACAACTTTTTGACAATTATAACCAAACTGATACTGAGCCTTGAAATAACAAACCACACATTTGTTAAAATCCTATAAAAGGAGATGTTTTTATTAATGGTTGGTATGCATTCAGTTCTGCATTTAGTATAAAATGTTCATAGACAAAAATATAATGGTATCTTAATGATGTAGCAAAATAGAAT